>OX244042.2:48346263-49828138 GCA_945859785.2 Tridacna gigas
GTCGTCTGGTAAAGGGTTGAAGGGCTTAATTGGTTTCAATGAATGCATACTGGAATTAGCCAATTGCGGCAACGGCTGATGTATAAGTCTAGCTCATGAAGAGATTCAAACCGTACACCTATACTATGACAGTTTATTGAATAAATGAACATTGTGGAGGGGGAGGGGAGTGTGTAGGGGGAAGATTCCCTGTACTTTATGCTATTTCAGCCTATTTATTGCCATCTTAAATTTTTACCAAAAATAAAAAATGTTCACTAGTCCAAGTTGAACGCATTTGTAGACAAAATACTGTTTGTAGCTGAAATAATGGTAATTGTCTCTGAAAGTGTAGAAAACCTTGTGGGAAAAGGAGAAAATGCTGGTCACCCGCATTTTTTCCTTTTCCCACAAGGATTTCAAAAGGCTCTTTCCTCAGGGTCATTAAAACTCAGGATTGTGTGGTAAAGATTCAATCGTTTCACACACAATCCCAGGTTTCAAACTACTCCCAATTGCTATGGAAGATGATATTTTTAGCTTGGCTGTTTTTGGAGAAAACTTTGAGTTTTAGCCCTGGGGTCAATGTCTGCTGTGTCATCTGGATCATTGTGCAAAAACATTGACATTTTACAATATCTCTGTGATTACTGAAGATAATCACTTCAAACTTTGACAAGTTATTAACTATCAAAAGGAGAACCCAAACAACACAGGCAGGCAACCATCAAAGGATTTTTGACACAGTTATGCCCAGTTTTTGACTTACAATTTTCGCTGAAAAATCAAGCAACCCCAGCTGAGCTTTGGCACCTGTATGCAGTCCTCTTGTTGAATCTATGTTCGGTTCTACGGTGGAGGTATAGGATGCTTAATCTGAAGATCCTGGGTTTGATTCTCACTCAAAGCTCTGTTTCTTTCATGAAAACCAGGATATGTATGATAAAATTAGCTGTTGTCATGTTATGGCTGTAAAAAAGTTGAAAGTGGTTCGAAAACAATGCACAGTCAACCAACTGAAAAAAATGAGCCATTCTCTGGCAATATGGAGTTTACTGCATCTCTGTGATCCATTATACCGTAATAAAGTATCACATAATTATGGATCCATAAAATCAATATTGTCCAACAGCCAACTGGATCATCAGGTAGATTAGCCCTTTGACATGCAGAAAATTGACCAATAGCAAAAAGTTTTAATCCAGGTCAACTAGTGCGGACTGCACAATGTGATCTTGGTTGATATTTCTTGCAGATGCATTAAACCCCCTTTTTGCAGAGCATGGCTCAAATATTGGACATAGGGTCAAATGAGAAAACTGTGTGCTGAAAGGAAAAGTTGCTCAGTTTGAAAAATTTCCCCATTCTGACTCTGTTTTTTGAAGGCTTGCACATTCTGAGCCTCAGTGAACATGTCACAATACTATCCCTAGCTTAAACCCTTTCCCAAATTTTAGACCCTTGACTTGAAAGCATCTGCAGACGGCAAATTTGAAAGTGGTACAAATGAACGTAAGTGTTCTGACAAGACAGAAAACATTGTGGGAAATGGAGAAAATGCTGGTTACCAGCATTTTCTCCTTTTCTCAAAATGTTTTCAAAAGGCCCTTTCCCTAGGGCCGTGAAAACATGGGATTGTTTGATACAGGACTAACCCTTTACCACACAGTCCCCAGTTTTGATGTCTACCAACAGAAATACTTCAAAAAACACTGGGAAAAAGATGAAACGCTGGTAGACAGGATTTTCTCCATTTCCAACAATATTTTCTGTCCTGTCACAGACGATTTTCATCAATCAAGCCACATTTGACATGTTGTCCGCAAAAGCTTTCCAGCGTAGATGAATCTAAAATTTTGTCATCTGGTTAGGGTTTAGGGAGAATGCTGTTGAAAACATTGTGGTAAAAGGAGAAAATGCTTGGGAAAATGCATTTTTTCCTTCTCCTGCAGAGATTTCTACCCTATCAGCGATGACTCTATTTGTTTTAGCCACAATCTGTATGCCAACTGCAAATTCTCTAATTCTTCACCACTCATTTTTATTGACCTCGAGGAAAATGGCCTTTGAAAACATTGTAGGAAAAGGAGGAAATGCTGGGAATATGCATTTTCTCTTTCTTGTAATGTTATTTCTACCCTGTTAACAACAATTCTGTTTCAGTCATGCTCTGTGAAAAGGGGGCTTAATGCATTTGCAAAAAAAAGTATCAACCCAGGTCAACCTGTGCAGTCCACACAGGCTGACCTGGGCCGAAACTTTTTGCTATTGGTCAATTTTCTGCATGTCAAAGGACCAGTTTACCACATGATTCAGTCTGTTGTTAGACTTTATGGATCATTGATCATGTGATGATTATCTTTGATCATTTGATGACTTGGTAGATATCATGGATCACGGAGATGCATGAAGCCCCCTTCTGCCAGAGCATGGCTCATTTGTTTTAGCCACTTTTTATTTGACATCTGTAAATGCTGTAACTCTTCACCACACAATTTTATTGACCTTGAAGGAAATGGCTGTTTGAAAACATCACAGGGAAAAGGAGATCATGCTGGTTACCAGCATGTTCTCCTTTTCTTACATTGTTTTCATCCCTATCAAAGAAAAATTCCATTGTTTGAGCTACTTTTAATTCATAGTTTGCAAATGCTTTAGATTTGGACTTGTCCAAAATTTTGTTATTTGGTAAAGAGTTAAATTTGGACATGTGTGAAATTTTGATAGTTTGGTAAAGACATATAGCTACCGGTATATATGAGCCATACTCTGGCAAAAGGGGGCTTAATTCATCGCCGTGATGCATTATACCAATTAAGCCATCACATATTTATGGATCCATAATAGCCACTCTTTTTAATAATAGACTGAATCATAAGGTTGACTGGTCCATGGACATACAGAAAATTGACCAATTGTGAAAAGTTTCAGCTGAGGTCAGCCTGCGTGGACTGTGCAGGCTGACCTGGGTCAATACTTTTTGCAGGTTCATTAAGCCCCCTTTTCACAGAGCATGACTCGTATTAGTATGTAGTTAGGGTAGTTTTATAAATTCTATTGAAAAAAACTGTGATAGTGCTTAACTCTTTACCAAACAAGCCCTGTTTTTCACGTGTCTGCAGTACAAGTCTTTTGAAAACACTGTTGGGAAAGGAGAAATTGCTCGTAACTTGCAATTTCTCCTTTTCCCACAGTGTTTTCTACCCTTTTTGAGAACTTTCTGCCATTTTCATCAAATTTGAAATTGTCATCTGCAAACCCTTCCAATTTGGACCAGTCCAAAATTTGTCATTTGGGAAAGGGTTAAAAAATGACAAATTTTTAGTTTGCAACTACATGAGAGGATTTAAGTCTTTTGGACTCCTTTTGTCTGACTATTTCTTTTTATGATATGTCTTGCTTGTTACATGTTTTGTTAAGATATTCATACTTTTACAGATTTATTAGTGCGCTTTTATTCAAATTTCATTTTCTTTGATTTTACTTCAGTTAAAATACATGTTTTAAATGGATTTTGTGTATGTATGACATTTTGTATAGCTTAATTGTCAGTCGATTTTTAATAAATATTTTTGTCTTCTTTCGTCATAGATCTGTATTTTTTATAGACAAAAACATTTGGATTTTTATCTGTAAATCCTGCATCCTAATAACATCAATTTTCCCATCAGGATGTAAAATTTTCTTTTAACCCTTTCCCAAACGACAAATTTTAGACTCTTCCAATTTCAAAACAGCTACAGACACTAAATTCAAAATTGGTACAAATGAACTTAAGGTCTCTGATAGGGTAGAAAACATTTTGGGAAAAGGAGAAAATGCTGGTTACCAGCATTTTCTCCTTTTCCCACGTTTTCAAAATCCTTCTTTCCCAGGGTCGTAAGAACCTGGGATTGTTTACCGAACAGTCCCATGTTTTAGCAACCCTAAGAAGGAAGGCTATTTAAAACATTGTGGGAAAGGCGAAAATGTCAGTAACCAGCATTTTCCCCCTTTTCCCACAATGTTTCAACCCCTTAAAAAACAATTTCCATCATTTGAAACTCATGTTTGTGCAATTTCTGCTCTGAATTTGGACAAGTCTAGCATTTTGTAGTTTGATAACAAGTTAATTCAAAAAAATTCTCCTTTGGTTTCTAATTTTCTTTTACTGAAGTAGTTTTGGAAAGTCTCAAGCTTTCCTGTACAATAATTGATCCATTATCTATCTGACAGCAACATTTTAGATTTCTCAAAATTGAAAGCATTTTGCTGGTGACAAAATTTTAGGATTGCCCAAATTGAAAGCAATTGTTGGTGACAATAAAAATGTGGCTCAAAGGATGAAGTTTTTAAAATGTTTGGAAAACACTGTGGGATAAGGAGAACACAAACACACCCTTTCACAAATATATGGCTTATGCTCTGTGAAAGGGGGGCTTAATGCATCACCACGGTACATTATACCAAGCAAGTTATCTCATAATGATGGATTTATGAAACCCATTTTGTCGAGCGACTGACTGAATCGTGAGATAGAGTGGTCCTCGGATATGCAGAAATTAACCAATAGCAACGATTGACTGAAGGATAAACTATTGCAAATTCGAAATAATTATAGACAGAATATTTTACGAAATACGTGGCATTGTTGGCCTAAGTCCTTGATCAGACTGCACTCAACATGTTGGGGATTGTCGTCCCACAAAACCCATACTCGTCTTGCGAATAAAGTTTAACTTAACTCTTTACCACACAATCCCGACTTTAACCGACCCTGTGAAAGAAGACTTTTGAAAACATTGTGGGAAAAGGAGAAAATGCTGGTAACCAGCATTTTCTCCTATTCCCACAATGTTTTCAACCGTTTCCAGTACAAATTTCAACTTTTTAGTCACATTTATTTTGTCGTCTGCAAATGCTTTCAATTTGGACCAGTCTAAAATTTTGTCGTTTGGTAAAGAGTTAAATAATCACTGTACTTGCAATACACTATATATGAAAAAGGCCCGGAGTCTATACGCTGTACTGGTGTGTTTATGTGGAAAATTCAGCTATTTTATGATGGGTACCAGACCTATGGGAAGTGACGTCAATAATTACCTAAATGACAAAGCACTTCTCGAACAAAATGGAGACATTGATCTCGCCAAGCTCAATGAAATGTTACAAAGATTACAGGCTACCTTTAGGGATTTATATTTCCAATAAATACGTTGAGGGAGAGACAAAGAATGGTAGGTCACTTCTCATGTCGACATTCGTAGTTTTTCTTGCATAGACAAACCATCACACGAATACAAGATTGGCTTTTAAATATCCTTGCCTGGAATTATATGAAACTGTTATGGTATAAATTACTTAACAGCATTAGTGCTCGATTGGTCTTTTATCTAGAAATAAGTTAGAAAGTAAGTTATCGTCAGTTTCACGTAATCTTAACCCACCCGTACCCTAAAGAAGAAGAAACAAAATCATGTCTAGCTTTTGAGCGGAGCAATAGTCATGCCATGCATTATCTATAGATTTCAAATTTGATAGACGACTGTTTTTTTATCAGCTTACAAAATACTGTATAACTAACCGGTATTTCTTCTCGCAAAGTACACCCAGAAGTATGCAGGAAATATGATTAGATATAAATGAAATTGTTCCAGATTTTGCCAGCATTTATTATCCTGTTGAACGCTTCAGTGAACCAACAATGTTTTTCTATGTTGACGTAATAATTTGCTAATCTATCTTCATTGAATTACGAAATTGGTTTCTCTTTTTTAACGGCCCATTTTCAATGTACATGTTAATTAATACAAACGCTTTGTACCTAACTCTTTATCAAAACCTTCATACCAACGACGCTTATCTTCTCTCTAAAGCCGTATACCTACCCTAACCTCTCATAAAGCGACTTTCCTGTTCAACCACTCATCTTCTGTTAAGAGCATATTCTGTACCACCACTTATGTCCTCGGTACTTAGAGCTTTTTTCTTTGCTATCACCAACATGTATCTACGGCGATATTTCACCTCTAAACTCTGATGCATGTGAGAAAAGTAGTCAGTGGCTTAGAAAGAAAGTTGTGTTAGCACTGGTATGAGAAAGCCAGGAAACATGCGTAGGTCACTGGCCGCCGTGACCTTAACTGATCAAACTGCGTTAAACTCCAATACAAACAAACTAACGCATTAAACTCCAATACAAACAAAATAACATGTATGTTTTCACTAAAACGTATTCTGTATCATCACTTATCTCACTTCACTAGAGGATTTTCTGTACCTTCACTTGTCTTCTCACTTAAGCTTTTTCTGTACCGTCACTTGTCTTCTCAGTACAGGCTTCAGAGTACTATTACTTGTCTTCTCACTAGAGCCTTATTATACATCAGTTGTCTTCTCGCTAGAGCTTTTTCTGTACCATCACTTATCTTCTCACTAGAACATTTTCTGTACCATCATTCATCTCATTACTAGAGCTTTTACTGTACCATCACTTACCTTATCACCAAATCATATTTTCTGCCACAATATATCTCCTAAATAGAACTTTTTATTGTACCATCACTTATTTTCTCAATAGAGCTTTTTCTGTACGATTACTTACGTTTTCTCTAGAGCCTTTTTCTCTGCCATCACTTGTCTTCTCTCTAGATTGTTTTTATTTTATTTATTTATTTTTTTTTTTTTTTTGTACCATCACTTGTCTTCTCACTAGAGCGTTCATTGTACCACCACTTATCTTCTTACTAGAGCGTTTTTGTACCATCTGTTATCTCTTCACTAAAGCCTTTTCTGTACCATCACTTGTCTTCTCACTAGAGCGTTTTTTGTACTACCACTTATCTTCTCACTAGAGCGTTTTTGTACCATCACTTATCTCTTCACTAAAGCCTTTTCTGCACCATCACTTGTTTTCACACTAGAGCGTTTTTTTGTACCATCACTTATCGCCCTAATACAGCGTTTTTGTACCATCACTAATGTTCCATCTAAAGCCTTTTCTGTACCGCCACTTATCATTTCACTTTAGCCTTTTTCTGCACCACCACTTGTCTTCCATCTAGAGCGTTTTTTGTACCACCGCTTGTCTTCTCACTGGAGCTTTTTTTTTTCTTTATCGCAATTATCTTCTCCATAGAGCCTTTTCTGTACCGCCACTTATCTTCTCACTTGAGACTTTTTCTGTACCACCACTTGTCTTCCCTCTAGAGCGTTTTTTTTTTTTTTTTCTGTACCACCTTTTGTCTTCTCACTAGAGCTTTTTTCTTTATCGCAGTTATCTTCTCCATAAAGCGTTTTCTGTACCGCCACTTATATCCATAGAGCGTTTTCTGTACCGCCACTTATATCCATAGAGCGTTTTCTGTACCGCCACTTATATTTTCTCTAGACCCTTTTCTGTACCTTCACTTCTCACAAGAGCCTTTTCGTAGCACCACTTGTTTTCTCACTTGAGCTTTTTCTGTACCTCCACTTATCTCCTCACAAGAGGTTTGCTTGTATCGCAGCTTATCACCTCATTACAACCCTTTCTGTACCACCACTTATCTCCCCTCTAGAGCTTTTTTCTGTACTATCATTTGTCTTCTCACTAAAGACCTCTTTGTACCATCACTTATTTTCTCACTTCTGCCACACTTGACCAAATTGAAAGTATTTGCAGACATGAAATTAAATCTTTCTCAAATGAGGATTTCTGCATATAAAATGGAGGAAACCATCGGGGGAAAAAAAGAAAGAAAATAATGGTTACCAGCATTTTCTCCTAATCTTAGTACCAACAATGTTTTTAAAAGTTTTTTTCCCCACAGGTTCATTTTGAAAACCGTCAAACCATTTTTTTTTTACATGGCTTGTTAAAAAGTTCAAGGAAGTTACATGTAGTTAGGGTTTAACTCTTTACCAAACAACAAAATTATGACTTGTCGAAATAGAAAGCATTTACAGATGACAAAATACAAGTGACTCAAAAATTGAAATTAGTTTTGGGAATGGCAGAAAACATTGTGAAAAAAGGAGAAAATGCTGGTTACCAGCATTTTCTCCTTTTCCCACAATGTTTTCAAAGGCTTTCTTTCTCAGGGACGTTTAAGGTTTGTCTTCTGTGGCAAAGAGTGTTTAATATCTTACTTTATTGATAAAGTGCACCTCTTGCGGTTTTTCCCGATATCTTCCCCACAATACGGAACGCTCATAATTTACGATAAACATTTATGCATTTAATTTTCCCAATCCCCCTAATGACACATTGATCTAGTAAAAATTATAAATGACGCAAATATAATTTCCTGAGATAATTAAGAAAAGAGATGGTTTTTTTTGTGCGTGTTTGTGTGTTATTTATTATATGAGGCACTGTAGACATACATGTATTAAAAAATCAACAATAAGGAAACCATTCTTTGAAAATGACTGATCGCTTGCAACTAAGCAACTTCTAGTTGCTAAGCAACTGCTGGTTTTCCTACCACGGTTTCGAATGCTTTAAATTACTGGGATATGAAAAGTCGTTTTTGAACAAGAATGTCAAACCATGCTTTCAACTATATCGAGATGCAATACGGCTGCTGATCACTTATTGATACATGCGTTCCCTGGATTTAACCATTGACGGACTGGGGCTCTACATTGCCTTTCCCAAGAGCACACACACTCGACAAAGGTACTAAAGAGTCCGACAAGGACGGGCAATAATAACTGTCATTCCCACACATGTTTAAAAAACAATAACATAACACAGATTGCTTGTTTGGTCTCTTTTTTTGCAATCAAAGCGAACGTTCATATAGAAACCCATTTCCAGACGACAAAATTTTAGACTCATCCAAATTGAAAGCATTTGCAGACGACTAATTAACGCTTTCCCAAGCAAGCCCTGGTTTTCACGTGTCTGCAGCACAAGTCTTTTGAAAACACTGTGGGAAAAGGAGAAATTGCTCGTAACGAGCAATTTCTCCTTTTCCCAAAGTGTTTTCTACCCTTATTGAGAACTTTCTACCATTTTCATCAAATTTAATATTGTCGTCTGCAAACTCTTTCAATTTGGACCAGTCCAAATTTTGTCGTTTGGGAAAGGGTTAAATATGGCTCAAAGAGTGGGATTCGTCTTTGAAAAGATAGTAAACATTGTGGAAAAGGAGACAGTACAGGTTAACAGTATTTTCTCTTTTCCCCACAATGTTTTAATAGGCATTCTTCATCCTGATCGTTTTGTAAAGAGAGTTCAGCAAACCACATCCTGTAAAACTATTACACAATGGCCGTATTTTCGTAAGCCCCGCCTACAAGCCGCAAAGAAAATCTCCCTCGTACAAACCTAGGCATACATACATAAATTACGCCAAAATACATTGAAAACGAGGGCGCTTTTGTGATAAATTGATAAACAACATGAATGCAGGTTTAATTCAGGAGTATGTGAGAAAATGTCTCCTTTTCCAACAATGTTTTCAAAAAAATAGTCTGCAAGAAGGGGAAAAAGTAATCTTCTATGCGACTCCATCCGAACAATGCATCCCTTACGTGAAGACTTACCAGAGCTTCGCATAATACAGGGCATTTTCTCCTTTTTTCACATTCTTTATCTTCCCTATACACCATTTAAATCCTACAATTCAAACCTCATTTAATTTGCTGTCTGCAGGAGAAAAAAAAAAACTTTTAAATTGGACCTGTCAACAATCTTGTCAGCTGGTAAAGAGAGAAAGAGGAAAGCAGCCAGTGGCTTGGAGTCATTGGAGAGGTCATCAGACCTCTCCGACCGTGGTGAGTTTAAAAGGCAGACTGCCTCAGAAATTGCTGCCTAACTCCATGCTTTTTTGCGAAATTGTTCTGATACACAGTCTGTTTTGTCATGGTTTTATAAATAAACCGAAATCAAAAAACTGAAGTAGGAAATAAACGTGGTTTGTTTTTATGTGACGGATTTCAAAAAGGATTTGTTATATTGATTTGATTGCAAATGACCTTTCCAGTAGTTGTAATTTTTCATTAAACAAATAAAGCTACACACACAAAGAATTCGTCAAAAAAAGAGAACACTGCGGGAAAAGATCTAGCGACTTAAAAACGTGGGAAGAAGGTCACGTGTCTGTCATGTAATGCATAAGAGGTTTCTTCTTTCCACACAGCGGCAATCGTATACGTGTACCAAAATATATTGACATTAAAAGCAATAAACTATTTGAAAACATTGATGCTGACCTCTCCTAGCTTCTTTTTTAAGGAAGCCAACTTGTATAGCTCTGTATTCAGTTCTGGAAAGGAAGTAATTGTTGGTAGGTGAATTTGCTAAGTAGGACCTTAACCCTTTACCTCATGAAAAAATGTTAGACTCATCCAAATTGAAAGCATAAATGCAGACGACAATGTCATTGTGGCTCAAATAAAATATTTCTTTGATAGGGTAGAAAACATTGTGGGAAAAGGAGAAAATGCTGGTTACCAGCATTTTCTCCTTTTCCTACAATGTTTTCAAAAGGCTTCATCCCCAAGGTCGTTAAAACTCGGGATTGTGTGGTAAAGGGTTCAAAGGCACAAACTAGAGGGGGGAACCTAGCAGATTAACCATTTACCAAACAATCTTGACTTCTAACGACCCTAGAAAAAAAAGCTTTCGAAAACATTGTCTTGGTAACCAGCGTTTTGTACTTTTTCCGCAATGTTTTCTATCCTATCAAGACAAATCTCACCATACGAGCAATATCTTATTTGTCGATTGCAAATCTAAGTGTAACGGCGCAGAGGAATAAAGCTTTTACAAAAAAATGTGAGAAAAAGGTGAAAATGCTAGTAACCAGAATTTCCTCCTTTTACCACAATAATTTCTATCTTTCTGAAGACATTTTCTTATCGTTTGAGCCACATTTAACATGTCGTTTGCAAATGATTTCGAATTGGGCAAGTCCAAAATATTTTCGTATGGTAAACAGTTCATGAATGTTTTTTTTCTTCATATTTATTTGTTTGTGTATTTTTGTTGTTATTCTTAAATTTTTTTTTTTTTTGTCATTACGGATTACCTATCCTGTTGCAAATTTGTATCACATACGTCATGTATTTTGAAATATTTCAAGGTTATAATTTTAATACATGTTTGGGGGCGGGGGGGGGGGGGACACGTGACGTCACCAGTCAGATCCTATATATAGGTACGTGCCACATGTATTTCACTGTCAGACACAGAAAAAGCTTTATTCAGGAAGGTAAGGTATAGTGCAGGTTTGTCTTTCTATAGCCTTGGTCACACATGCGTTAACCCGTTACCAGACGACAAAATTTTAGCCTTGTCCAAATTGAAAGCATAAGCAGACGACAATTTCAATGTGGCTCAATTGGTGCAATTTTGTCTTGATAGAGTAGAAAACATTGTGGGAAAAGGACAAAATGCTGGTTACCAGCATTTTCTCCTTTTTCGACAATGTTTTCAAAAGGCTTCTTTCCCAGGGTCGTTAAAAGGCGGCACTGTGCAGTAAAGGGTTAAATATTGTAGATGTGCGTTAATCAGGAAAAGTAAAAACGGTATTTACAAGTTAAGCCCTTTACCAAACAATCCCGACTTTTAACGACCCTGAGGAAAAAAGTCGTTGAAAACATTGTGGGAAAGTGAGAAAATGCTCGTAACAGTAGTATAGGAGGGTAGACCTCGGACAAAACGCGTTTTGTCCGAGGTCTACCCTCCCTGAGTGCCATTTTGTCCGAGGTCTACCCTCCCTGAGTGCCATTTTTGTCCGAGGTCTACCCTCCCGAGCAGAAAAAATGCCGCATCACTGCAGTTTTGGCGTGATTCGGTTTCCGCGACATATGAATACAATAATAAATAGTCCGTTACTAGTCTCGGGAGGGTAGACCTCGGACAAAAGTAGTTCCGGCAGTTGGTTCAGGTAGAAACCCTCGTTGGACTTAGTCTTTTTTGGAGGGTTGATCTTTCTCTCTCTATTACCGTCGGATTTAGTCTTTTTCCCACAATTGGATTAAAAAGTAGTTCCGACTGATGTAAACAAGTAGTTCCGACTGATGTAAACAAACGTAAACAAGCGTTTTGATTGGTCGAGACGTTTTCCCGCCAAAATTCGATGGGTTATTTCCCCTTTTCAGCTTGAATCAATGTAAAGACCCTTGTTGAACTTAGTCTTTTTTCCACGATATGGACTATATTCTGTACTTACCCTGGGTCAGGCAGAGAGCATCGTTGGACTTAGTCTTTTTTCCGTCTTTATTCGCCTCATTTTTTCTCTATCACCGTGTTGGACTTAGGCTTTTTCTCTGTCATCGTTGGACTTAGTCTTTTTTCTCCGTCTTTGTTCGTCTTATCCTTTCTCTATCAACGTTGGACTTAGTCTTTTTTCACCACGATATGGATTATTTTCCTCTCCTCAGCTTGGTTCAGTCAGAGATCATCGTTGGACTTAGGCTTTTTTCCGTCTTTGTTCGTCTATCTTTTCTCTACCACCGTTGGACTTAGTCTTTTCTCTGGCTCCTAGCAATATGATCTTTAGACATTACCTAACTATATGAGTGTGGGTTTTTTCCGACATTTCCCGGAAACCACTTCGTCTAGACTTACCCAATCTTAGGTTTTATTCGTCCCTAGTTTTATTCGTCCCTAGTTTTTAATCTGCAAATCTTTTTTAAAATTGTAAAAATTTTTTATCCAAAAATTTTTATCCGAAATTTTTAAGCGTAAAAATTTTTTCTATCGGTGAAATTTTCTCTGTAAGATTTTTTGAAAAATTTTTTCTCTGCAAGATTTTTTATTTGAAAAAAATTTTTTCTATCGATAAAAAAGTTTTTCTCTCTGCAAAAAAGTACAACAACACATCTACAAAATTGACAATTGTTAAAGATAGATTTTTAAGGTTTTGGTTAGTCCTGAAAAGGACTGTTTTTGAGATTAGACTGTCTTTTTTTCCTCGTCTAATGACAGCAACCAAAATTTGCATGAAAGATGGGACAACTTCCAGTTCTTCTTGTGATTGTCATTGTACCATCCTTCGTGGTGATCTTTCTCCCGAGTTCAACGTCAACTAATATGAGCTCTGGAGTTGTTGTCTGCATAAACAGCTCAAGTAATTTTTCTCCGAGCTCTCTGTATGGTTGTGTTATCTGCTCTAGATGTCTTTGAACTGCTATGAGTTGTCTTCTTAATACCAACAGATCTTCACCAGCGTTTAAATAGTCTTGGAGAGCATCAATTATTTGATGGTTTATCTGTTCCATATTTTGAATTCTTTTTTCGCTTTGGTTACTTTATGATTTATTCGTCTTACTCGAGAGAACGAGAGTCGAATGACTATAGAAGAAGTTCACTGATTTTATAGCTTGGTAGAGGGATTGACCTACTTTGACTTGGAATTAACGTTAACCAATCGTTAGTTTCGTTACATTTTTTGGAACTGATACTCTTAGACAATGTAGATAGATCATATAGTACATTATGTTCTATCTACATGCTCTCGCCCACGTTCGCGCTTTTAATTCTAACGTGAAGTAGGTCAATCCCTCTGTCAAGCTATAAAAGAGCCAGCATTTTTATTCTTGTATTAACTCATTTCACGATGAAGTTATCGAAATTCTGCTGTGGGCTGTTTGCCAGCAAGAAGGATAAGAAAGAAATGAAAGAAAAATGGGAGCAAGAGGCCATGGAAAAGAAAGAAGACGAGGCAGAAGAAAGGAAGAGCCTAAAGCATAAAGCTCTTCGGGAGTTCTTCGCAAGACGAGGGTATGAGTTTTATACTCGTACCCCAATCGTTAAGATGGGTAATATTTACCCGGACTTATCAGAACTGATACCGCCAACAGAGCATCGCGGTTGGCAGAATAAATTAATGAGAATGTATCCTTCATTGAAATGGTGAAGAATACGTTCTCTTTAATTTTAAAAACAGTCCTTTTCAGGGCTACCCAATACCAAGAAAGTTTTTACTTTCTTCAAATTGTCAAAAACAAAAAAAGTCAAGTCCTATATGTTTTTATATCTTTTATTTAAAACTTTTTTTATTTAAAACTTTTTGTACAATAATCATTACAATGAAAACATTGAACTGGTAAAATATATACAATGAAACATTGAACTGTAGAAATATTTGAATCCTTTTTGAAAACAGTTCTTTGAAACAGTTCTTTGAAAATGTTAGCACATTTTTTTACAGACACGTTTTTCTTTTTTTCTTCGGAATGTCAGGCTCACATTCACTCTTGCGTTTCCTCTTATTGTTTCCATCATTGTGTTCGGCATTGTTATTTTTCAACACAATATCTGGACAGATTTTTGCACCATGTTTTTTTGTTTTGCAGAAGAAACAGTTCTTCTTCTTCTTTTCTCTTTTTTCGTTGATTTTCTTTTCTTCAGATCCTGAAGATTTTTGAGACCTTTGTTCGTTGTTTTGCTCCTCTCCAGACAGTGAAGAGCGTTCGTTGTTTTGATCGAGTATAAGAGTATCCTCTGAAGAAAGTTTATTTTTTTGCGAACTTTGTTGTGGGTTATCATGTATTTCTACTTGAATTCTACAGATTTCTGTGTCGTTGATTTCTGTGTTATCATGCTCCATATTTTCAATCTCCTGTTCGATTTGATTTCCTGTCAATGAAGTTGTAGTCTGTGACGATCTTGTCTTCCATTTATTCTCGTCTACTTTATAGGATAATAGAGCCCCAACGTATTTCATATGTTGGAATTCTCTACCGGTTTCCATTGTTGGCGAAATTTTAACATCGTGACTGTAGGGGTCCACGAAGACAGAGACGAATCTCCACATCATTTTTTCTTTTTCTGGACATTGTCTAGCCCAATGTCCTGATCTGTTGCATGTAAAGCAGATATTCGTTGTCATATCACTCACTCCATGGCGCTTGTCGAATGTTGCCTGATCCAGGACTCTGGTGATACGATAGACATCTTTTTCTGCAAAATGTTGGTGGGATAGAAATGATCCCACGTAGTTCCCAGTATGGTAGACTTGATATCTTGACGGTATATTGGTGATCTCATAATCGTGAGTGTATGGGTTAACATACAGGTACATTCTCTTTGGTGTTGTACTTTGTAGCTTGAACCCACTCATTTTTTCTACCAGCTGTCCTGTTTGAAATCTTTCCGAAGAATGATGAAGATTTCAGTCGTAATACCTCTTTTTATACACGTTTGGTCTGAAAAAAGATATAAAAAAGCGAGGATTTTTTTAGTTCTGGGACATTACTTGACTTGCAATCAGTCATAAACCATGTCTAAAAGGTTAGTACCGTATTCAGACAGTACAAGTGACGATGAGGTAATTCAGCCGATGTCGAAGAAGAGAAAAAAATTACTACCGGCAAAGAAAAGAAAAAGAATCCTAGTCTATCCAGACAGTAGCAGTAATGATGAAAGCGATGATGAGAAATTTTCACCGTCAACCAAAAAGAGAAAAAGTTTACCATTGAAAGAAGAAAGCGACGGTGAAGTCAAAAAATCTTTGAAAGAAGAAAACGATGAGAAATTTCCACCGTCAACCAAAAAGAGAAAAAATTTGAAAGAAGATAAAAAATCTTTGAAAAAAGAAAGTCATGCTGGACCATTTTTGCCCAAGGAAGAAAAAAGTAAAGACAAAAAATCTTTAAAAGAAGAAGATAGAAAATCTTTGAAAGAAGAAAGTCATGCCGGGCTATTTTTACCCAAGAAAGAAGAAAGTGGAGACAAAAAATCTTTGGACATGAAAAGTCTATACGTCTTAAAAGAAGTGGGAAAAAAGAAGTCAAGAAAATTCAATACAGATTCCCATGTGCTGGAGGCGTCCTTTAAGAAATTCGATGAGTTACAACCCCAACAACTGACTGCCTTATTCGACGATGTTATCCAACAAATCGTTCAAAAGTTAAAGGCTGAATCGAGGGATATGATCAGAATTACCATCAATCACCGTTCATTGGATATGGGAATTCATATACCCTTTCTATATGTGGAGGAGTTGGAGAGTCATACTATATTGGACGAGATTGAAAAAGTTCTACAGTCGAATGAGGAATTCGTCTTGAACGATGGTCGCATGACATTCGATATCACACATACGGTACCCCCAAGTGGAAGTGGTAAAAGAGTTAGGGGTACAGAAATATTGGATTCAAAAGTTTTCGCAAAGAAGAAACAATCGATTATTGAAATTAATAATGAAGATCATCTATGTTTTGCAAGAGCTGTTGTTGTGGGGATTTATCACCATGAACATGAAAACACCCAAGAATGGAATCGAAGATGGGATATCATCAAAAGATCAAACAGACCACTTCAAAAGATTGAAGCCGAGAAATTGATGAATGAAGCTGGAGTTTCGTCAACGCAATCTGTAGGACCTGAAGAATACAAAAAAATTCAAGATTTCTTGTATGAAAAAGACTATGTTATTAAAGTCCATCAACAGCAATCGAGAATGGAGAAAGTGTTTGAACATCCAAAAGTGAAAGATAATAGTAAAATCATACATTTGTACTTTCATCAAAAACACTATGACTACATCAAATCCATTACATCATTTCTTGATTGTGGTTATTATTGTGAGTTCTGTGATATACGTTACAGGAATCGGGAAGACCATGTTTGCTCAAAGATCTGTAAAGGTTGCTTTCGTACTGGAAAATGTCCATCGAAATCAAAAGAGTATGTCTGTTCCAAGTGTCATAGATGTTTTTTCAGTGCAGAATGCTTGGAAAAACACAAAACACTTCAAGGTAAAGAGAAGAAGACCATTTGCGAATTAGTGAAACTCTGTTCAAAATGTGGAGGCCAGTTTTTTGTCAGAAAGAAAAATCATGTCTGTAAGGGAAAGAAAAAGTGTCATCTCTGCAAGAAAATAGTTGACTTCTCTCATCGCTGTTTTATTCAACCTTACCAGAGTAAGATGAAGCATGACAGTGACGATGAGACGAGTTCTTCTGTAGTCAAAAAACCTTTGTTCATTTTCTTTGATTTTGAATGTCAGCAAGATACAGGGATACATATTCCGAATTACTGTATTGCACACCGAGCCTGTGCTGAATGTATCGATAAACCACTTGATTTTCATTGTTCCACATGTAGTGAATTCGAAGAAGGAAGAGAAGTTATTTTTCAAGGAAAAGAAACTTTGAGTCAATTCTGTAGCTGGCTCTTTACAAAGCATCATAAAGGAATCATAGCTATTGCCCATAATCTCAAAGGTTATGATGGTCAATTTATTCTCAATCATATTATCAATGTCGGGATGAAAGAACCAGAACTGACCATGAATGGGAATAATATTTTGAAGTTAGAATTGAATGGTGTGTGTTTGATTGACTCCTTCAGTTTTATGAACTTTGGTCTGGCAAAATTTCCGACTACATTTGGACTTCAAGAAATGAAAAAAGGCTACTTTCCTCACTGGGCAAATACAGACGAATTCTAGGATTACGTTGGGCCATACTTGGATATGTCTTATTACAAACCCGATTCAATGTCTGAAGAGGCTCGATCGAAATTCATAGTCTGGTATAATGACAAAGTTCAAAATGGTGAGGAATTCAATTTTCAAAAAGAGATGGAGATGTACTGTCGATGGGATGTTGATATCCTAAGACGAGGATGTGGTGAATTCAGAAAGTTGTTCATCGAACAGAGTGGAATTTGTCCATTCACAGAGGCGTTTACCATTGCCGGCGCCTGTAACAAGATTTGGCGAAAAGATTATTTACCAAAAAATCAGATAGCCATCATTTCAAGCAAAGACCCAGTCAGACGCCGGTTTTCTATGAAAGCAATACGATGGATTCAAAGTATTGCTAGGGAAAAAAGGGATTCATATTCAACACGGTAAAAATGGTGGTGAATTTCAAATAGGAAGATATACTGTAGACGGTTTTCACCGTCAATCAAACACCGTCTATGAATTCCTCGGGGATTTATTTCATGGGTGTCAGACATGTTTCAAGGATCGAAAATATATCAATCCCATCAATGGAAAAACAATGGATGAATTGTACAACAATACCATTGAACGATTAGAAACCATCAAAAGAATGGGATATAACATAGTGACCATATGGGAGCATGAATTCGATACCAAGATGAAGAAGGACAAAGAGTACAAAAAAACCATTGAAAGTCTATATCCGAACTGTGACCCCATCGAGCCAAGAGAGGGTCTGGCTGGAGGCAGATGCAATGCAATAAAAATTGCTTATGATGTTGAGGGAAGCAGTGAGAAGGAAATCAAGTATATCGACATCTGCTCTCTGTATCCTTACGTCTGCAAACATAAATTCTATCCTGTAGGTCATCCCACAATCTTGACTGCTGAGAGTATTGATATGAAGAATATTCGTCAGTATGAAGGGCTCATTAAATGCAAAGTTCTACCCCCAATTGATTTGTTTCATCCTGTTCTTCCATTTCACTGTAACAACAAGATGATGTTTCCACTCTGTATGAAATGTGCACAAGAAAGCTCAAACGTTTGTAACCATAAAAAAGAAGAGAGATCCTTGGTTGGAACTTGGGTTACATTTGAACTGTTCAAAGCTCTCGACTGTGGTTATCAGCTAATGCAAGTGTATGAAATCTGGCATTTCCACTCTGTTTCGGATCAATTCTTTAAAGGCTATGTGGATAATTTCTTGAAAATTAAGCAAGAAGCCAGTGGATATCCCAGTTGGTGTCAGACAGACTCGGAAAAGAATCAATTCATTCGCGAGTATGAGGAAGCTGAAGGGATTCGTCTCGATCCCAAATGTATTCAAAAAAATCCTGGTAAAAGATCGTTTGCTAAGATTATGCTGAACTGCCTTTGGGGGAAATTAGCACAGCGTGAAAACATGAGCAAGACGAAATACATCAGAGAACCATCTAAATATTTTGACTTGATTACCGATCCGAAATATACGGTAAAGCATGTGGAAATTTTTGACAATGAGTGTCCATTCATTTTAGTCAACTATGAAGAAAAGATGGACTTTGTCGAAACGCATGCAACAGCCAATGTTATTGTAGCATCCTACGTAACAGCTTATGCAAGGTTGGAACTGTACAGTGTTCTTGAAAGATTGGGGGATAGAGTTCTATATTTCGATACAGATAGTTGTATGTACATTCATGATCCTGAATTGTGGAACCCTCCCATCATTAACAGTAGGCTAGGAAAATGGACCGATGAAGAGCCTGATTGTAGAATAACTCATTTCAGAGGATTAGGCCCCAAGAATTACGCTTACAAAATGAGAACAAAAGATGGAAAAGAAAAAAGCAAATGTAAAGTCAAGGGAATTACTTTGGATTACAATACAAATCAGATGGTAAATTTCGACACCTATTCAAAATGTGCTTTGGATCGTACAATAGAAATCAAAGTTCAGTATGACTGTAGAATCAAAAGGCATAAAGACAGAACAGTGACCAGTGAACCACAGACAAAAACCTTTCGCTCTGTATACACCAAAAGAGTGATTGTAAACGATACTGATACTGTTCCCTATGGTCATAAAAGTTTAAGGGTATAAATATCTGTAAGAAACAATATCGTGTTACACTGTTTTGAAGTGAGCGATCGAAGTAAGACGTTTTTAAAAAACAGTGAAAACTATCAAAAAGTGAGAAATCATGTCAAGCGAAATGCTACCTTTACCGATAGAACTACGTGAAAAAGTTTATAGAGATTTTATCCAGCAGCACACGCTCGATAAACAAGTACAGTTGGATATTAAATTCGCCTGTGTGAAACTTTGGATAAACAAATTGCATAAGGGAGTTGCAAAAGGAGAAAGATCGTGCAAGTTGTATAGAATGCACAGCTTTATTGTGATGATAGGGGATGATACAGATTTTGATTTTCCTCTCAAAGCTTATTTAGCATTTTGTTTGTTGAAAGACAACTATATTGCTAAACAGATGGATTCCACAAGTCGATGGCAATTCATTATCGTAGGAAGAACAGAAGAAAGTTTTCTGAACGTCCTGAAAATGAAATCGGTTCTGTTTAACTTTTACTTACGCTACAAACAAGGATCCATTCAAGACGGTGAGGAAATAGTGGATACCATGGAAGGGTATATTCTTTTTGATAGAGATGTCACAGAAGAAATCGTATATTCAACTCTTTTGACAAAAGATATTTCAAAACATGTTTTTCCATTTAGTGGAGTACGTGAATATAGTGAAATGGATAGCAAATTTCCGTTGTTTTTGGGTAATGATCAGTTGCACAAAGTTATTGTGGAACATGAAAACAAGTGGAAAAATCGAGGTATCTGTGAATTTGCATTGTAACGATACTGCACTCTATGACCTATAAGATTTGAGGGTATAAATAACTGTAAGGGACAACACCATGTTACACTGATTTGAAGTGAACAATCAAAGTAAGACGGTTCTATCGAAAAGTGGAAATCATGTCAAGTGAAATGCTGCCTTTGCCGATAGAACTACGTGAAAAAGTTTATAGAGATTTCATCCATCTGCACACGCTCGATGAAGGAACACAATTCAACCTTAAATTCAGATGTGTGAAATTTTGGATAGATAAATTGCACAAGGGAGTTGCAAAAGGAGAGACATCGTGCAAAATGTATAGCATGCACGACTTTATTGCAATGCTGGTGACTGAGTCAGATTTCGATACCACTATCAAAGGCTATTTGACAGCTTGTTTGTGGAAAAGTGACTATTTCGCTAAGAAGTTGCAAGCCACAAGTCGGTGGCGATTCATCATCATAGGAACACCAGAAGAAAGTTATCTGATCATGCTGAAAATGAAATCACTCCTGTTTAACTTTTACTTACGGTATACAAAATCAAGAGATGATGCAGAAGGAGTGGATATTATGGAAGGTTATATTCTTTTTGATAGAGATGTCACAGAAAAAATCGTACTTTCAACTCTTTCGGCAAAAGCAGTATTCAAAAACGTCTTTGAAATTAGAGGAACGTGTGAATATAGTGGATTGGACAGTGTATATAGTTTGTTTTTGGGCAATGAACAATTGCACAAAGCTGTTGTGGAACATGAAGACAAGTGGAAAAATCGAGGTATCTGTGAATTTGCATTGTAAAAATGTTCTGTCATTGTTGTAAATAAGAACTGCATTGTCAATGCTTTGTATATAAAAATGTACCTTCATTGTTTTTTGTATATAAATTGTCTTTGTATATATATATATAAAATATAGTGTTAGAACATTTGGTTTGTTTTAAACGTTACTGTTTTTTCATGATATTGTTAAGAACTTTTGAATGAATAAAGAAATGATTTTTAAAAAGGTCGTCTGTTCTGATTTCTTCCCAAAACTTGAATAAAGAAAAGTTCAGACTTAGAAAAATGTAGCTAGATCATCACATTCTATGTGAGATCATATAGTACGTTATGTTCTATCTACATGCTCTCACCCCCGTTCGCGCTCTTAATTCTGTATCAAAGTAGGTCAATCCCCCTACCAAGCTATAAAATGTTGACAGAAATTTTCCTATCTTTTATTCTTTCTCTATCTTTTTTATCCTAGTGATATGTCTGTGAGACAGGGTTTTGGCACACCGCCTCAATCTTATTATAGTGGGCAATATTTACGCTATAAGAAGTACTTCAATCATGAGCATTTCATTAGAAAGCATTATTTCGATGCAGAACGATACTTGGATGAATCTCAGCCTAGTTTGTTCTCTAGAAGATTTTCCGTTTCAGAAATTTATGAAATGGTAAAATCTACTGTAGAACATAGCGATAGTATTAAATTGCAAGGTTTCAACAAGATAATTTTTGAAATGAAATTTCCTGTTGAAATCGGAAAAGATGCAGATGGTAAAGAGGCGTATGTTTGTAAAGTCGTCGCCTGCTATGATGGATTTGAGTTGCCGGATGTAGTCAAGTATAAAGATCTTTCTGTCATCACGGCATATCCTGTATAATGGATAAAAAACAATGGTTCTTTTTAAGAACCACTCTCTCCTTCTTTTTTAGGATTGAGGGCTCTTTTCAGAGCCAACCAATACCCAGGAAGTCTGCTTCTTCGAATTGTCAATTTTCACAAACGTATTTCTCAGATCGAAAGACTGATTGCATCAGACTCAAAAAAAGACTAAGTCCTATCCGAAGAATCGTCGTTTTTCCCCCAAACACCCGCCAAGATCAACCGTTTTTCCCACTCCCGCCATTCCTTTTCTACAAAAGAATATAACAAGTCTGACGATTGGTCTACGTTAATTCTGAGTCAGAAAAAAGTAGGTCAATCCCTCCACTAAGTTATAAAAATTCAGTGAACTTTTCCTATAACCATTCGACTCTCGTTTCTCTCGAGTAGCACGAATAAGAAATCGTAAAAGTATACCAAGACGAGAAAAATGCTTATATTTTTTCCTTATTGTCCACAGTGTGATAGACCATGTGCAATAGAGTGCGGAAAATGCTTTCATATCCTACAACATCTTGGAGAAAAGCACAATTGTCCAGAACCAGATGAGGGATTCTATGACTATGATGAAGACTATGGTGTAGTGATTTGGTGTTATCATTGCTGTCAAGCTTTCATCGTGGTCCAGTTTGAAGAAGAAGAAGAACATCTCGATCGCAACCAGTGAAGAATGAATCTTCATAAAAACAGCCCTTTTCAGGGCTAACATGCAACAAGAAAGTTTTCTACTTTTCTTCAAATTGTCACTTCAACTCAATTCTGAATTAAGAAATATAACGAAACTAACGATTGGATAACATTAATTCCGAGTCAAAGTAGGTCAATTCCTCTACCATCCTATAAAAGACGGGGGCTCTTTTTCTTTTTAATCAGTTTTTCCCTCTCAGAACTCAAAAATGAAGACCCTCGACAAACGGTTCAAATTGATTGAAGCAGAGCGACGATTTAGAAAGGGATGCAAACAGATCGAATTGCTTAAAATTCGTCTGAGTGGAATAGAAAAACGATATGATAAGTGTAAAAGCAGAGCTGTGCAATATAATCTGAAAATTCAACTTTGTTCAATCAAAGGAGTACTCATTATGTATAATGAGTATGTCCAAGCCAAAGTTGAAGAAATCAATGAACTTCGGCGTGAGCTATTCCCCGAAGATTCAGATGAGGAGGTTTAGAGTCCTCGATCTTTTCTCTAGTTTTGAAATTAAGTTAACCGATAGTTAAATTAATTTCATTACAGAGAATAGTGAAAAACAGCCCTTTTCAGGGCTAACATACACCAAGAAAGTTTTATCTCTCTTCAGATTGTCAGACCAAATCAATTCTGATTTTAAGAAAAGGTTAATTTTTACTTCAACTTATCAAAAAAAAGACTAAGTTTATCAGAAAACCTTATTCCCTACCACAACGTATAGACTTGTTTTCATCTATCTTTTTACTTATTCAAAAGAGAATATAACAAAACTAACGATTGGCTAACGTTAATTCATAGTCGAGGTAGGTCAATTCATCTGTAAAACGTATAAAGAAAGCCGGTCAAGTTCTCATTTAATCATTTTTTACCTCTCAATACTCGAGAATAAAAAATGTTTTGCATGTTCATGTTTGGATCAGTGGTATATTATTCGATACTGAACTGGTTAGAAGATTGGTTTCGTCGACGACAGATACGTCATAACCTAGCACTACTTATTATGTTACTTGATGAGTTAGAGGCTGCGAGAGATAGACGAAGAGGTTAAAAAATACAAATCTTCGAAAAAACAGTCCTTTTCAGGACTATCAAACGTTAAGAAAAGTTCTATCTTTTCAAATTTTGTCAAGCAAAATTCTGCATAACTCTAAGAAAAAACCTCATCCCAAATAATATTTTCTAATATAGTATAGTTCATTCTTTTTGCAAGTAAGCAGTATAACTATGTAAAAACCGAAAGATTATCATTTCTGCTTGACTAGAATTCAGTTGTTTTCGTTCAATCATAGGATATGTTACATTCGCAATAGAGCTCAGATCAATCGGTTAGCCAGTACCCCAGATTTCTATCATTTCTCTCTGTAAGTGTTATAATCATTCGTGGCTGCTTCCGACCGGGTCCGCGCTCTTAATTCTGTATCAAAGTAGGTCAATCCCCCCTACCAACCTATAAAACGTTGACGATATTTCTCTACAATCATTCGACTCTCGATCTTCGAGTAGTACGAGTAAAAACACACTGTTAACGGGAAAGATGAATCTCAACTTAGCCGATTACAACTTAGCCGACTACATCTTAGACAACTCCTTACCACAGAGTGGAAACAGTGGAGATATTCTAGCGTCAACCATGAATTCGACATTCATTGAGCCAATGGCAGCACCAGTTAACAAATTCGAGGAAGAGATGCGACAGATGATCTCAAAACAAGATGCTACAATAACTCAGATTTTAGAGGAGTTGAAAACATTGAACAGAAACATCGAGACAATATGTCAGCAAAGACAGTCAACTACACCTGTTATTGTGAAGATTCCGGTGGAGTTCGACTTTGATAAAACCAGCCTTCGAAGACTAACAGACTCCCTTGTATCAGTTGTAAAAAAGAAAGATCAGAAGTCAAAGGAAAATCAGTCGAAGGAAAAACAACACTCAAAGGAAACACAATCAGAGAAAGATCATCACCCAAAGGAAGAGAAGATAAATAAAAAACGAAAAATAGAGAAAGACGATAATGAACAACTTCACAAAAAACAACGATACGAGCCCACCTATGTATCACCGTCAAAAATAGGCTTGGGAAAACATGGGAAAAATATCGACAACTTCAAAGACTTCAAGATCCCAAAGATTCCAAAACTCAAACTCAAAAAGATACCCAAAGAAACAAAGAAAAGTTCTCAATAGAGAAAAAGACAAAAAAAGACAGTTCAATTTCCAAAAACAGTCCTTTTCAGGACTAACCATTCCCCAAGAAAAATCTATCTTCAACAATTGTCAATAAGTAAGTCAAGCCACCTCCAAGCGTATAAAAGACGATGATATTTCCAGTACATTAATCATTCGGTTCCCGAATAGATGACAGCTAAAGAAATGGTGATGGACTATAGTATACAATTTCTACTTCTCTCGATGACAAAATGGTATCTGACAACCTTTCTACTGGCCATGATGCATGACTCCACTTTGCCCATGCATAAAATAAACAAAATAAGAAGGTTAATAGCAGATCGAAGAAGAGTCGTGGAGTGCCCTATCTGTCAGACAAATTTTGGATACTGTCATTAGAGGAGGAGGAGAAAAAACAAACTCCAAAACAGCCCTTTTCAGGGCTAACCATTCCCCAAGAAAAGTCTATCTTTCTCAAATTGTCAATATCGCTAAGACCAATAGAAGAGTCTTTTATCTTGGGAACCATATCGTGGTGAAAAAAGACTAAGTCCAACAATAGGCTCCGCCTGAACCAACCTGTTTGTTTACATTAGGCGGAACTACTTTTTTTAATACAATTGTGAAAAAGACTAAGTCCAACAAGGGTCTTTGGCTTGATCCAAGCTGAAAAGGGAAATAACCCATCGAATTTTGGCGGGAAAACGTCTCGACCAATCAAAACGTTTGTTTACGTTTGTTTACATCAGTCGGAACTACTTGTTTACATCAGCCGGAACTACTTTTTAATCCAATTGTGGAAAAAAGACTAAGTCCGACGGTAATAGAGAAAGATCAACCCTCCAAAAAAGACTAAGTCCAACGAGGGTTTCTACCTGAACCAACTGCCGGAACTACTTTTGTCCGAGGTCTACCCTCCCGAGACTAGTAACGGACTATTTATTATTGTATTCATATGTCGCGGAAACCGAATCACGCCAAAATTGCAGTGATGCGGCATTTTTTCTGCTCGGGAGGGTAGACCTCGGACAAAAATGGCACTCAGGGAGGGTAGACCTCGGACAAAATGGCACTCAGGGAGGGTAGACCTCGGACAAAACGCGTTTTGTCCGAGGTCTACCCTCCTATACTACTCGTAACCAGCATTTTCTCCTTTTCACACAATGTTTTCTAACCCTTTCACAAACAATTCAATTTTTATTAACATTTATTTTCTCGTCTGCAAATGCTTTCAATTTGGACAAGTCTAAAATTTTGTCGTTTGGTAAAGAGTAAAGGTACGTTAACGTACGTTGAAGGAAGTAAACTAAGGACGTTTAGGGACGTTATTAAACATAGGTTTGATTTAGGCCTAACCGGCAACCCTTGGCTTGTTTTCTTGTTGAAGAAATCTCTTTAACCTTTTACCCAACAATCCCGAGTTTTAACAACCCTGAAGAAGTATGCCTTTGAAAACAATGTTGGAAAAGGAGAAAATGCTGGTAACCAGCATTTTTTCCTTTTCCCACAATGTTTTCTACCCTTTCTAAGACATATTTAATCATTTGAGGCACAGTTGCTTTTTTCGTCTGCAAATGCTTTAAATTTGGACCAGTCTAACATTTTGTCCTTTGGTAAAGCGTTCAAAGATTGTTCAATATGGTAAAACGAGGAACTTGATGGTCGTAAGTAGAAATGTCTCTCTTTGCCACAATGTTTTCGCACGCATTCTTGAATTACCTTTTTACCGAACGTCAAAATCTCTGACTTTTCCTAATTGAAAGCACTTGCAAATTAAATGTTGCTGAAATAACTAGGTTTCTCAATGAAATGTTACAAAACATTGTGAAAACAGGAGAATATGCTGGTTACCAGCATTTTGTCCTTTTCCCAAAATGTTTTATAATGATTAATTGATTGTATGGTGTTTAACGCCGTTTTCGGCATTATTTCAGTTATATCGCGGCGGCCATTGCACCTATCCATGCTTTCCTGGCGTTTCTTTTACCAGTACTCCGCACAATATTCTTTCCAAGCCACTGGCTGCTTTCCCACATAACCATCGTCGAAACAATGGTCAGCGGTGAGAGAGGAATGAATCCTGTCCCGATGACTATCATCAATCCTCGGAAAGAAATTGGCCAAGCCGGGGATCGAACCAGCGACCTCCTGTTCTCAAGTCCTGTACGCTACCGACTGAGCTACGGGGGCTCGGCAAAGTATTTTATAAAAGGCCTTTTCTTTGGGGTCGTTAACCTTTTAACTGCTACAATAAGTCACATAAAAAAAAACCGAATAATGTTATTTCAAAGTTATTTTTTTTTTTTTGGAGAAAATTATCTCTTTATCGGACAGTGTAGATCAAAGATCAGACTGCACATTCTGTGCAGTCTGATCTTGATCTACACTGTCCGCAAAGGGTCAGTGAATCGCGCTTGGCAGCCTAAGGGTTAAAACTTGGGATAGTGTGGTAAGAGGTAAAGCCTAAAGTCTTTATCAAACAACAACGTTTTCGAACTTGTCAAAAATCCAACGTATTTACAGTACAACATAATTATTTAACTCTTTGCCAAACGACAACATTTTAGACTTGTCCAAATTGAAAGCTTTTGCAGACGACAAATCAAATGTTATTCAAAAATTGAAATTTGTTTTAGGGAAGGGTAGAAAACATTGCGGGAAAAGGAGAAAATGCTGGTTACCAGCATTTTCTCCTTTTCCCACAGTGTTTTCAAAAGGCTTCTTTCTCAGGTTCGTTAAAAGTCGAGATTGTGTGGTAAAGGGTTAACTTAATTAATGTGTCGGAAATGGTTATATTTGACTTTGATAGGGTAAAAACATTGTGGAAAACAGAGAAAATGCTCCAGAGCAGTTTCTCCTTTTCCCACAAAGTTTACTTTAGTCATTTTTATTCGGGTCATTAAAACTCGGGATTGTGTGGTAAAGGGTTAATTCAAATCGACTCGTACATTTATGTATTTGAATGCGATCCCACACAATCGGCGCATGTTTTTCAGGTCTTTGCGGAATTCGTGTACTGATGTACCTGAAGCAGCTACGTATCCCATTAGAAAATACTTTTTTCCTGCTTCTCATTCTTATTTGTTAACGGCCTGCCAGCTATTGCCTTACTAAACTCAGTGTTGGCACGGGAAAAAATGGCCTAAAACACGCCGAACGTTATAGATCCAAGATTAGCCTGCACGTTCTGTGCAATCCGATTTCTGATAATCAATGTCCGCAAACAGGCAATCAGATATTTTTTCTGCATTGTCACACATACGACAGCCATGCGTATTCCTGTAAAAATTGACTATTGGCATGTTACGGATAACTTTTCTGTGTTCTTGTTTACAATTTAGCCAAAGATCAGACTACAAAAATACATGCAGGCTGGTCTTGCATTTTAACCCTATACCGAACAATCCTGTGTGTTATAACTACCCTGAGGAAAACCTTTTGAAAGCATTATCGGAAAAGGAGAAAATGCTGGTACACAACATTTTCTCCTTCTCCATAATGTTTTCTACCCCGTTCAAAGACAAATTCCATCATTTGATCCACGTTTAAATTGTCGTGTGCAAATTTGGACAAGTCTAGAATTTTCTCGTTTGGTAAACGAATAAAATGATCCACTCAAAAGCAGCTATATGCTTGAGGGTGTTTCCCCTTATCAGCGAAAAGATAGAGGACATTTGCTTTTTTCGGTGAAACATCGAAATTTACTTCATCGAGTGAACATCATTGGTAATATTTTCACAAGTGGCGCAGCCACGAGTGAACATTTTACTGATGATGTTCACCTGTTCTGGCACATAGCACCTTGTTCCGGAATACTTTTCTGGAACCGGCGAAATGAATACTAGTATTTCAGCACAAGTGCACTTTTCTGGAATGATGTTCTGAATGGAGCATTTTTGGAACATTATTCTTATCAGTGTCAAAAATATTTTGTCTTTCATTTGTTCTAAACTTGATAACAATATTGCCGGTCGACATTGGGTATATGTGTCTTATCCCCTTTTCAATCTATTGTTGGCGATTAAAATGCTATTCTAACCTATGTCATGATTAAACTTCATATCTGTCGGAAACTTTTCTAGAAAATAGGGAAATTGTACGGGCGTATTACCTCACCTCAAGACAATTTGCTGAGAGTTAGTTGTTGCAATCAAATAGCTTTACCAAACGTCAAAATTTCAGACTTGTCCAAAGTGAAAGCATTTGCAGACGATAACGTCAATGTGACTCCAAAATTAAAATTTGTTCTGGGATGGGTACAAAACAATTGGGGCAATGTAGAAATTGCTGACACAATGTTTTCAAAAGTATTCTTCTTCACCTATATTTCGATGATGACAAAATCCCTTTCGTTGCAAGTTTTTTTTTTAATGCGACTAACTGGGTGTCGACTGTTTTACAGTGCTGATGTTAACAGCACTTAGATTTATACATGTGCTCTGGTCATATGGACTGGAGAATTCTGAGCTTTTTTCAAAGTACATTTGTGCCAAGACACGAGGAAATGAGAAGACAATTAAAAACCAACAAAATAGCTTGGCGTTCAGCATGGATCTAGAGCACCCTGCACATCTGCGAGGCCTGTTCAGGATCCATACTGCTTTCGCACTGAAAATTTGTTTGTCTGTCAGCCATCTTGTAACACGTGAGGACGCGTTCAGTAGGTGCGCTGCACCTCGAATCATTTAGAACAGCCAGAACATGTTCTGAAGAACACAGCACTGTGTTCTGAAATACTCCATTGATCTAGAACATGTTCGGAGTGTTCGGGTAGCGAAAGGAAAACGCCCGAGATGAAATAAGAAGTGTTTATTACATTGATATGAATAGCAGATAAACACAATACCCGGACAAAACATATGGTAGACTTGTCCAATTTCAAATGCTTTGAATTTGGACGAGTCTAAAATTTTGTTGTCAGGCAGCCGAAAGAGTTAAGTCTTTTTTGACTTCGTCAGCTGTCTGAAAATCATCCTCATGTGTATATTTTTATACCTTGCAGATGGACGGCCGCCTCGTTTTCACAGTGTTGCTACTGGTAACGGTTTGTCAGAGCAAAGAGAAATTCAGATATAAGCTCGAAGTCCCAAAGCTCGACTTGACTGGAAAATGGCTGAGTGAAGGAGGGGGATCCTCTCGAATAAACGGGGCACAAGGGACTATTGACTGGGGGAGCCCAAGTGATCCCTTATCACTAAGCGGAACCGCTGCATGGCAGCACGGGTCGGGATTTAGTGGGTCAGTTTCCGGTTCGGTGAAAGTCAGTGATAGCACGTCCTTCAACTTCGGAGTTGACAGCGGCGGAAATGCTAATATTGGAGTAAGTCACACTTTCAAACGACGCAGGAGAGGTGCGCATGCGCAACGTTTGATCGAAGACGTCGTTCATAAAATGGCGGACAGTCGATGGCTTTAGAAGATAATCAATACATCTTTATTGGTTACCTCAGACTTTCTGTTATTTTCACACAATCTATATTGGCCATACTCAGTGAAAAAGGGGGTTTAATGCATCTGCAAAAAAGTATTGATTCAGACCAGCATACGCAGTCCGCATAGGCTGACCTGGGTCGAAACCTTTTGCTTTCGGTAAATTTTCTGCTTGTCAAAGGACTATTCTATTTTAGCATTTACCAGTTTGCAAGATAACATGGATTTTATGGACACAAAATAAAGGGATGACCTGCTTGGTACCATGCATCACGAAAATGCATCAAAACCCCTTTTGCCAGAGAATGACTCATATATGGCGTGCAACACACGAAAAGGGGCCTTCGGACAACTGCGTAAAGTGTTGTCCCGGGTTAGTCTGCGCAGTCCGCGCAGGCTAATCCGGGACAGCACTTTACGACTACATAAGACTTTTTCATACAGTAGACTTTCGTGGAACAGAAAATCGCACAAAAACAAGAAGTGCCGTCTCGGATTAGTCACAGACTGCACAGGATGATCTGGGACGACATACTTTTACGCATATGTCCGAGGGCCCCTTTTCGTGTGTTGCACGCCATATAGACTCATTCTGTCTCACCCACTTGAATATCTTTTCGATAACACTATAAAATGCAGAGATAATAAGAAAATATGGAAATAAGAAATTACTTTAAATTTCTTTCTTTTATGTGTTATGATTGGCATAGCATGGCTACCATAGTTACATGTTATTATAGTTCTATAAAGTATGTGCAATATAGTACATGTATTAATAGGTGTATTTCACTGAATACGAGTATCCAGTGTAGATCTGCTATTGCATCTTCGCAAGCCAAGGATACTAAGGTAGTACCCTTGGCCGCTCGCCTCCTTAAAAATCGAAACTCCCGCTGTGCCATTTCATTGGATGCGATCAAAACCCATCGCGTCCAATCAAACCATCCGTAACAAGAAATCTTCCGCGAAACAGAACACAATAATGGCGGCGCCCGTCAAAAACGAAAGTTGTCGTGTTTGTGACGAAAATTTGCCGAAAAAGAGTTTTTTATATTTCATGATCAATTATGTGAAATATTAGGAAAGGGTCCCAGAGCCAAATGATTGCGAATCATCGTATGTCTGTTCGTCTTGTTTTAACAAGCTCAACAAGCTTAGCAAACAGGAGCGCAGCCATATTTGATGCATAGCCTAACAAATTTTATTACGAGCATTTTGAATGGTCAGAAATAACATCAGCAAAGGTTACGCAACTCTTGATATTCGATAGGTGGCGCAGCGGGAGTTTCGATTTTTAAAGAGGCGAGCGGCCAAGGGTACGTAACAAAAAAGTGGAGTTAGTATCCTTGGCTTGCGAAGATGCTGCTATTGTTGATTGTACGTTTTTATCAATGCCATGTTGTGCACCCTCTTACCTGAATAAGAATTATTATTATTATTATCATTATTATTATAAGAAGAAATTTGATAATCATAACTGAGCCAAGCTCTGGCAAAAGGGGGTTTCAATGATATAAATCACTGCTTTGAACTGATAGGAACTGATGGGATGGGGACATATTGTTTTGACAGAAAAAGAATCTGTTGGAGTGACGGGACGGGAGGACAGACAGATTGTTGACGCCAGAACAATATTCCTACGCCTGTCGGCTAGGATAGAAAGAGGCACCAAGCAAGTCATCACATGAACTGGTCCCCGTTGTAGATATACATATTACAACTAGCACAGGCTTTTGTGTCGTTGCTTTCCATTGGGCCACATGTATATCACAGAATGGCCAATCAGAGAAGCTTACACATTTCCAGTTTGGTTGTATAGGTAACAGTGCGTTATTTTGCACAATTTGAAATTGGTAATCGAAACTAAAAAGAATATTAGCAGACATAAACATTAAGAGGCGATACCAAAAACACAATTCACATACTCGTAACGTCAAAAATATTGGAAAATCCCCTGCTCAGGAAATGAGAGTGACGTCCCCTGAATCTCTAATAGTCTCACGACATGGCTGTTCTAAAAATAGACGGGCAGAATTCCGCCCGTTTTTAATAGCATGTACCGATCCCTATACACTTGCTGTATCAGGGGAGGCAACCAAGCTAGTCATCACATAATTATGGCTCAATAAAATCCATTTTGTATAACAACTAACTGAATCATGATGTCCACAGGTCCTTTGACATGCACTAAATTGACCTATAGCAAAAGGTTTCGACCCAGGTCAGCCTGCGCAGAGTGCGCAGGCTAACCTAAGTCGATACTTTTTGCAGATGCATTAAGCCCCCTTCTCACACAGCATGGCTCATACATGCATGTACATGATCGTGAAAAAACGAAATTATATCTTCAATTTCGCCATTTTGCGTGTTTTAGGGACAAAATGGCTGTTGTCTAGCGACAACCGCCATAAAAAAAAAAAAACCGTTTCAGGTTTGAAGCCATAGATATCAGCTAATCACGTGGAAATATTTACAAACAAACCATCCTTTCAATGTCGTAAATTGCACCAGACGACACTTTCCCGGTTGTCGTAAAATTGAGAGGCGGAAATGCATGTCCGGTTTACCCTTTCCGACCTCGAGAGAGACGAAACACAGTGTGGGAAAAAGGAGAAAATGTTGGTAAACAGCATTAAATTTTTCTCCTTTCACACGATGTTTTCTAACATATAATAGAAAAAGCACAGCATTTTAGCCACATACAATTTGTCGTCTGCAAATGCTTTCAGTTTGGACTAATCCAAAATTTTGTCGTTTGGTAAGGCGTTAATAATGTCTTCCACAATTTCCTGTTGTAAAGAAACTTCGAGAGGGTTGAAAAGCGACATGATTTTCTTTTATTAAACGAACTTGTATTATGAACAATTAGTAAGGTTGCGCCATAGACGCTTCCTTTGTTGGTCTCGTACTCATTACATAACACGTAAAATAGCAAAGCTTTATATATAGGCAGCTCTCAATGCTGTCTCTTTTTTCTAATTTATTTTGTTTCCAACCAAAATTGCGCAGTAAAGATCAACGTATAATTTGTGCCGCGCTCTGTGAAAAGGGGGCTTAACTCTTTACCACACAATCCCGAGTTTAAACGATCCTGAGGAAGAAGCCTTTTGAAAACATTATGGGAAAAGGAGAAAATGCTGGTAACCAGCATTTTCTCCTTTTCCCACAATGTTTTCTACCCTATCAAAGACAACAGCCATCATTTGAACCACATTTTAATTGTCGTCTGCAAATGCTTTCAATTTGAACAAGTCTACATTTTTGTCGTCTGGTAAAGAGTTAATGCATCTGCAGTCCGCGCAGGCTGACATGGACCGAAACTTTTTGCTATTGATCAATTTTCTGCCTATCCAAGGACCAGTCTACCTATTGATTCAGCCGGTTGTAAGATCAAATGGATTTTATGGATCCATAATTATGTATTGTTTTGCTTGGTATAACCCTTTCCCAAACGACAAATTTCAGACTGGTCCAAATTGAAAGAGTTTGCAGACGACAATTTCAAATTTGATGAAGATGGCAGAAAGTTATCAAAAAGGGTAGAAAACACCGTGGGAAAAGGAGAAATTGCTCGTTACGAGCAATTTCTCCTTTTCCCACAGAGTTTTCAAAAGACTTGTACTGCAGACACGTGAAAACCAGGGCTTGTTTGGGAAAGGGATAATGCATTACGGAGATGTTTTAAGCCCCCTTTTGCTAGAGCGTGGCTTATTTTTAAGGCATTTTCTGTATCACTAGTATGGCATAGTATCCCTTTATGTAGTACCTGTTTCCGAACCCAATTCTGTGATAGGCTAATTTGGGGGAAAAAGGGGTTTAGAATTAGGGGAAAAACATGGATTGTGGGGTACAGGTATATTTGTTATTGTGGCCTATCCAAGAATTTGATGTCATCAAAATTTGAAACAATCACATACACTTCAGCCAGCCACTTTTTTGATTTGGTTTTCTTTATATACGTTTACTATGAGTTAATCACTCTTTTTTTTTTCATTTCAAGTAAGCAAGGAGTTAACTCCCTTTGGTTAAAGAAAAACCAGTTAAGGTTAAAAAAAAGCAACGATATACATGTGATTACTCTATTTCTATTTCTGCTTACGTTCATGCAATGAAGATTTTTTTTAATTAAGGTGCTGGAAGTTTTGCTTAAACTTTACGGTAAGGTTGTTGTTGCTGTTGTTGTTATTGAACTGAGGAATTTCATTGGCGCCGCCATGTTTAAGATCACGTGACTGAAAGTATTTTTTTATGGAAACTTCCTTGAAACGATGTTAGATGCAGTTACGGGATTAACTGATTTCATGACGAGTGAATATCTAATTTCAAAATTTAGTTTCTATCTACATGTACCGCTTATTTGTCCTGTAATGACATTATAAGAGCTATGCGTCATTGCAACAACTTAAAGCCCTTACAAACCAATCCCGAATTTTAACGACCCCGAGGAAGTAGTCTTTTTGAAAACATTGTGAGAAAAAGAAAAAATGTTTGGTAACCAGCATTTCTCCTTTACCCACATTGTTTTCAAAAGCATTTTTTTTTTCCTCAGGGGTGTTAAAATTAGGTTTAGTTCAAAGTGGGTACAGAAGCAAATGCTGGTAACCAGGCGCACGGTTTATTCTTCTAACCACATTGTTTTTCAAAAGCATTTTTCGGGAAGAGGGGCGTTAACACTTAAACTGCTGAATAAATGAAACACAAATCCTTACTCGATACTAAAAGCTCAATCATTGAGGTTTCAAAGTTGATTTCACCGGAAAGAAAATACTGTATCGGACAGCGTAGATCAAAGATCAGACTGCACGTTCTGTGCAGTCTGATCTTGATCTACACTGTCCGCAAAAGGTCAGCGGGTCGCGATTAGCAGCTTAAGGGTTAAAACTAGGTATTACTCGATAAAAGGTGGTTACTAGCATTTTCTTCTTTACCCGCATTGTTTTTCAAAGATATATTTTACGGGGGGGGGGGGGGTAAATTAGAAATAGTTTGTTATAGGGTAATGATTGTATATGATTGTGTGGTGTTTAACGCCCATTTCAACATTTTTTCAGTTATATCGCGGTGGCCTGTGCACATATTCCATGCTTTACCAGTACTCTGCACAATATTCTTTCCAAGTCACTGGCTGCTTTCCCACATAACCATCGTCGAAACAGCGGTCAGCGGTGAATGAGGAATGAATCCTGTCGCATTGACTATCGTCAATCCTCGGAAAGAAATCGGCCAAGCCGGGGATCGAACCAGCAACCTTCTGTTCTCAAGTCCTCTAGGCTACCGACTAAGCTATGGGAGCTTGGCCAAAGGTTATGAAGAAAATGGTGGTAACCAGTATTTTCTCCTTTACCCGCATTATTTTTCAAAAGCATTTTTTCGGGGGGTGGGTGTTAAAACTAGAGATTGTTCGGCAATAGATAAAGGTAAAGCTTGCGGTAGGACACATCACCATGATGCGGGAAACTATATCTGTCAAGTCATTTCAGTCGGTCATTTCAGCCGCTTACAATTCTGTATTCAGTTCATTTCTCAGTTTTAGACAGTTCACCTACCTAATCAGCTGAAACAGATAAGAATGAGTTCGAAATTGATAGAAGTATTGATTGTGGTAAATTGTAGGACTCGCAACCCGTAGACCCCGAGTAAAAGGCTCACTGGATGCACCTGGCCTTTAGAAGGAGTATCCTTGGCCATGGCACCTCAAAGCTCTAGCCTAGAACTGATGAAACTCAAGACATACATAAATATGTGAGCTGTCGCCGTGATATGACTGAAATAATGTAATAAGCCTTGAAAACATCATTCAATCAATTTAATATTAAATTCCAAAACAAGCCATACGATTGGTTGAAACGATCGACAATCAACCACGGAAAAAGCACTCAAAATACATGGATAAATCATCAATACGGGTAATATTTCACAATTATATGTGAAGACTATATTGCAGACAGATAAATTGACCGATATGAGCATTTGCCCTTAGTACAGTGCTTTCAACGGTCAAATAATTCTAAATAGGGGATAGTTTCTTATTTCTTTTACGGTACAAGTACTGTACTGAAGACACAAGGCATACGCCGGACGATAATCATTCGATCAGAAAAAGAACACGATACAAAAATTGCAAGTTCTTTAGAGTGTATTAAATACAATTTCCTATGCTGAATGGAAACCGGATATGACAATTGGTTTGTCTATTGGATGACGTCATTTCCTATTCATGGTTTCCGTTGCGGACATCCACAGTTTTCTATATTCATACTGTACATAGGAATCTGATTCGAAGGCAATGAGCTGAAAAAAACATATTTACATGTACATGTAACCATGAAAAGTAAATTTACGATCTGTGACTTAGCCCCGTTTTACCGCAGCGGTACCGTTTTTAATTTCTAAAAAGGAAATTCTAAATGACATGAGAGATACCCTTCCCAACAGATTGTAAGAGATGACAAGACCGTGCAAAAAAAAGTTATGGGCAAATGGTTTCTATGTTTTCAGCTGGACAAAAAATCAATGTGACACAAGTACAGATACATATGAGCCCTGCTCCGGCAAAAAGGGTACTTAATGCATCTCCTTGATCCATGATACCAAGCAAGTCATCAGTTACTCATGGATCTATAATAGCCACTCTTTTTAGCAAGCCACTTAATCATGAGGTAGACTGTTTCTTGGACATTTAGAAAATTGACCGATAACGAAAAGTTTCGACCCAGGTCAGCCTGCGCGGACTGCGCAGGCTGACCTGGATCGATACTTTTCGCAGATGCATTAAGCCCCCTTTTCACAGAGCACGGCTCATATATTTCTCACTTGTATATCGAAATAAAGTAAATATACCACACATATCTCAACTTTTGTCACCATGTTGATATCTATGATAAAGTCAGTCTGTCAAAATTGCTGTTACTAGTTGTCGATGTCACACTTTCCTGTCAAACAAAATCAGAGAAAATCAAAACTGCTGTTCTCGCTGACGTCATATCCGCCATGAAACTTGTAGACAGTTGTACTTCCGTCAATGAAATGTGGTTAAGTGACGTCAGATATATGCTGGTGGAAAAGGGCTCGCTGTGTTTTTTTTTTTTTTTTTTTAATGCTTGAGAAAAAAGACCTTTTCTTTTAAATATGCATATTTTTTTGTTTTCAAAGCCGTCTGCCATCTGCTCTAAATTTATTTTTCAGAGGCAAAGACTTATAAGAACTATTTTCTTGCGTAATGGATGAAATCTGCTGCCCGGCAGCTAGAAATAGCGATTGGGAGAAAAAAACATGGAACAGAATGTCATCTTGATGGGCGTCATTTCCGACATGTACCAGAAGAAACAAGAAATAGCCTACGTGTCACTTTCTTTATCATGAGGTGGCCGAATAATGGAAATGTCGAGTTTTACCGGTTTATTGTCTCGGAATCGGGAGTAAGTCATTGACCATGCGTAAAACCTCGGTTGGTCCTTCTCGTTATCATTTTTCTTCTGTCTATAAGCGGCAATTCGCTTTAAATAGTGATACCAAATGATAGCAACTATCTGTTTGAGCTAATTAGGTAAACCTGTCTAAAATTGAGAAATGAAACTGAATACATAATTGTAAGCGAATCAACCCCAGGGGCGAAATGACCGGCCGCACTGACGTGACAGATATAGACGGACCTATTTAGTTTTAATGTCATAAATGAATAATTCCTCTGAAAAACCTCTAAATACAACAAGATATATTTTTCTTTGCACTCGTATAAACTGTACGGTAACTTTCAGTGAAAAGGTGCAATTTTGGACATTTGAAATAACGGTCGTTTTGCAATCGGTAACTCCGTCTCTTTCTATTATATTAGATGTGACGTCATCACACTAATTTGAATACGAATCCTTGTAATCGACGATAGTCTGGTACCTCGGCGTACTTCAAGTGTTGTTTTAGGGGCAGGTAATCCAGACTTAATCGACACGTGTTCAAATGATTGACCAGGTGATATTTCCAGACGTCTTTGCGAAACTCTGACACGAAATCTAGATATACTTTGATAGGCTATGCAGCCCATTAAGGAGATATAGTTGAAAATTATTTTTCTTATATTTGTCTTCTTTACAAATGATTTGCCATCTGTCGCCTTATTTAATTCAGTGATATATCGGTTTCGTTTTTTTCTTTTTAGTTTGGTGAGATTATAAAAATCCGAATAGCTACCTTTAAACACAGCCAAAAAATATCGCATTCCAGGTTCAGTACTCACCGACCATTTTTTTATGGCATTCTAAGACCAATCAGTCTAGATTAAGAAAGTAACTCAATTTCTGTTTGGCTATTTGTTGTAGCCAGAAAGAAATCTCGTTACTTTAAAATAGTTGCTTTTAAATTTAAAGAAAAAAATGCTTGGGAATTACACGAAGAATACTATTAAGAATGCTGAGAAGGCGTCAGAAAAAGTAGGAACTTTTCCCATCTTTCATCTTTTCATCATCACCAAAACATTATTTCATGTTGCGTCATCTTCACTAGGATCTGTTTACGTCGACATATTGGCTGTTCGACAGATACCATAGCTATGAAGTGATAGTTAACATTATTCATTGAAACGAAATCCAATAACATAGCCTTGCTCGAGACAAATTGTCTTAGTAACTTATTGTTTCTTTCTTCTACCCAGTTTTCCAGGCCCACTTTATTCCTCTAAGCTCTTTGATAATAAAAGTCTATTTTGTTAATACAATTCCAGTTGCCGCACAATAATTTCCCGTTTTTTTTTTTTTTTTTTCTGAATTATGCTTTATTTTATCTCTTTTCTTTCGTCGAATCGAAACACTCGTATTTCAATACAAACGAAAATGTCTATAGTTTGTTTCAAAAAGATATCTTACAATCAGTACTATGATAAAACACTTGTAATTTCTACTTAACCCCTTTGGCTAACAATTCCGAGTTTTAATGAACCTAAACAAAAACCTTTGGAAAACATTGTGAGAAAAGAAGAAAATGCGTATTACAGCATTTTCTCCATTTCCCAAAAATGTTTTCTAACCTACATAAGGCAAATCCAGACTTTTAACCCACATTTAAATTGCCGTCTAGAAATTGTTTTACAGTTGAACAAGTCTTAAATTTTGTCATCCGGTTAACCTGACCAGACGACAAACTTGTAGACTTGCCCAAACCGAAAATATTGGCAGACGTCAATTAACCTTCGGATAGAATGTTGCGATTTTTCCTTGAAAGGGTGGAAAACATGGTTCAGCATTTCTTCTTTTTCCATAATTCTTTTCAAATGGCTATTTCCTGGGAGTCGTCAGTCCCCAAGATTGTTTAATAAAGGATTTAAAACTTGATAAGTTAGTCAAGACAGAGGAAAAAAGATCAGGCTGCACTGAGGGGTAGTTCGATCCTTAAATCTACTGTTTAAGCATAGCATATCAGAGACCTTGATGCTTTGAGTCTGTATTCACCAACCATTCTAAAGATTAGTCTAATTCTCAAGAATGTTCTAAATTTTAAAGGAACACAGTTTCTGATTGGCTTAACCAAAACGGAATAGCCAATCAAAAATCCTGTTACTCTATTAACTCTTTACCACACGACAAAATATTATACTTGTCGAAATTGAAAGCATATGCAGACGACAAGTTAAATATGTTTCAAAAGCGGGTTTTTCCCATAATGTTTTCCAAAGCCTGTTTCATTAGGATTTTATTGTAAACGTTTAAGCCGCATTTCTAAATTTTAACAGAACGCAATTTCTGATTGGGTCAACCAAAATGGGGTAGCCAATCAAAAATCGTGTTACTCTCTGGACCTAGAGGTAGGTTTTGAATGCTTGTAGAATGGTTGGTTAACATGGCCCCAGAGTTTAAGTTAACCCGTTACCAAACGACAAAATTTTGGACAAGTCCGAATTCAAAGCATTTGCAGACGACGAATTAATATGGCTGAAATGATTGGAGTTGTCTTTGACCTTGTAGAAAACATTGTGGGGAAAGAAGAAAATCCTGGTTACCAGGATTTTTTTTCTTTTCCTACAGTGTTTTCAAAATGCTTCTCTCCCAGGAACGTTGAAACTCAAGGATTGTTTGTAACAGGTTAAAGCCACAATAGCTGCACAAAGTAAACAAAAGGGGAGTTAAAATGCATTTAAATTTAAGTTATACTATTTAAAAGTATGGAAATTATTGTGAAGATGACAATCTGTTACTGTACAGTCGGTCCAAGGGTTAGTCGCTGGCAGAAAAATAAATTTCAAAGTAGGTCAAAAGTTGTTGGGTCGCTCTATCTTTATTTCTACTTTTTACTAGGTTTTAAAATTCGGTTTTTTTTTGCCATGACTTACCCTTGGACTGACAGCTTGTCATCTTCTCAACAATTAACATGCTTATAAAAGGTATTATTTACAAATTCAAATGTATTTTAACCCTTTCCCAAACGACAAATTTTGGACTGGTCCAAATTGAAAGAGTTTGCAGACGACAATTTTAAATTTGATGAAAATGGCAGAAAGGTCTCAAAAAGGGTAGAAAACACTGTGGGAAAAGGAGAAATTGCTCGTTACGAGCAATTTCTCCTTTTCCCACAGTGTTTTCAAAAGACTTGTACTGCAGACACGTGAAAACCAGGGCTTGTTTGGGAAAGGGTTAACACCCGTTTTGTTTACTATTGGTCGCTACTGGGCCTTTAAGAAAAAAAACAGAGAATGTTCATATCTGTGGGAGTTCAATGCAATATCGATCAAATTCGGCCTTCGTTTCTGCAAAGCATTTTATTATTGTTGCTATTAGCTTCTGCGAGAAATTTACAAAAAGCCTCGATCGTTGAATGACAAGTATTGCGAGAATGCATTTTTTTAACCCTTTACCACACAATTCCGAGTTTTGACGTCTTTGAATAAAAAGGGTTTTGAAAAAAATTTGGGAAAAGGAGAACATGCTGGTAACCAGCATTTTCTCCTTTTTCCCACAATGTTTTTATACACTTCCAAAGGGAAATGTCAAGTTTTTGACCCACATTTAATTTGTCGTCTGCAAATGCTTTCAATTTGGATCAGTCTGAAAATTTTCTCGTTTGAGTTAGGAGTCGAATTTTTTTGGACATTTGAATTTTCTTTGATTGAAAATTTTGAGAAATGCGGTCTTGAAATGAAGCTGGCAGCAGTAGATTTCCCAAACGTATTCACACTTTCCGTATTTCAACGCTGAGTTGTTTTCCCACCAAAAATGACCACGTACGTGTAAATAATGCCGACGGAATTTATAAATCGCGTTAAACAAGTATTTACAACTGTTTGTCAATGAAAATGTGTTTACACAGACTTTGATAGAAAACTGTGACTTGGGTTTTCTTTATTCAAGTGGAGCCTTACGATTTTAAAAACGGTAAAGCAGTCTATTTCCGGCGATTAAATATACCGTGTAGGTGCAACTCACTTATCGCCATACAGCAGAGGGATCTGATAGACGGATCAAACCGAGATTTGCCGAATCACGATTGTATTCTTCCAGGCATCTCATTGCCAAAGCTTTGAGTTGTTAAAGATCCCTTAAGCTTTAGGCTGCTCGGCGCGACTCAATTACCTTTGCAGACAGTGTAGATCAAGATCAGACTGCACAGAACGGGCAGTCTGATCTTGGATTTACATTGTCCGATACACTGTCCGATAAGGAGATATTTTTTTCCCCAAAATGTCTTTGAAATAACAAAATTTGGGTTTTATCTATCAGCTTGAAAGTTATTTGGCAGGATAAGGGTTAAGGTATCTGTTGATATCCGTTAACCCTTTACCACACAATCCCGACCTTGAACGACCCTAAAAAAGAAAGCTTTTGAAAACATTGTGGGAAAAGGAGAAAATTCTGGTAACCAGCATTTTCTCCTTTTCCCACAATATTTTCTATCCTTCCGACAACAAATTTCGGTTTTGGAATAACATTTATTTTGTCGTCTGCAAATGCTTTCCATTTGGACAAGTCTAAAATTTTGTCGTTTGGTAAAGAGTTAAGTGTAACAGAAAAAGAGGAAAAGGAAAAAATGAAAGACTTAACAATGATTTATACAAACTCTTTATTATTTTCTGATTCATGGCAAAGGGAACCGTTTTAAAAACGGTTACCCTACAGTTAATATAAAAGATATAGTGCGAGACGGACCATTCAATGTACTTAATATTTTAATGGGAAACAGACAAATGTCATATTTATAAACGGAATAGGCCGGGTCTTGATCTCCACATGGGTACCACGAAAACATTGTCGTTGCGCCCAGGGGCCCTATTTCAAACCATTCCAAACTCCAAAAGCGCCGAATAAAACCAACAAACATTTTCGGACGTAGAAATAGAATCCAAAAAGCTGCAGTTTCATACTTTCTGTGGTCTATATTGCTTCAGCTTCGCCGACGTTTTGTGCAGTCTGATCTTGATCTACACTTGCCTCATGGCAACTGTAGCTGTGAAAGGTGCTTTAAGAGATAATAACAGTCTTATTGTAATTTTCAAGAACTTTCTATTTTTCAAAGTAACGGAATTTCTGATTGGCTAAACCAAATGATTTAGCCTATTAAAAATTGTGTTGCTTTCAAGGTTAGGAATAGGTTAAAAAAAATGCAGTCGAACGCTTTATCGCACAATCCCGAGTTTTAACGGCCAATAAGTAGAACGCTTTTGAAAACATAGTAGGAAAAGTAGAAAATGCTGGTAACCAGCATTTTCTCCGTTCCCCACCATGATTTCTAACCTATAACAGGCAAAAATGATCATTTGAGCTACATTTATTTTGTCGTCTGCAAATGCTTTGAGTTTGGTCTAGTCCGATTTTTTTTTATTTTGTAAAGGGTTAAAAAGGTTGGTGAATACAGGCCCGGGGCTCTTGATACAGTGTCTGTTAAATCTAGTCAGTCAAGATCATTTAAAAAAGAAACGACTATTATAATCCAAGACCAGATTTCACGTTCTGTGCCGTCTGACCTTCATCTACATGGTCTGAAAAAAATTCTAATGCCCAAGCCGAAAAAAAAAGGGTTTATTTGCAGATGACATATGAAATGTTGGTTAACTCTTTATCAAACAACAACATTTTGGACGTTTCCAAATTGAAAGCATTTGCAGACGACAAAATAAATGGGACTCAAAAACTGAACTTTGTTTTGGGAAAGGTAGAAAACATTGTAGGAATAGGAGAAAATGCTGGTTACCAGCATTTTCTCCTTTTCCCACAATGTTTTCAAAAGGCTTCTTCCCCAGGGTCGTTAAAAGTCGGGATTGTGTGGTAAAAGGTTAAAGAATGAAGATTGTCCATTCAGCTCTTTACCACAGTCACGAGTTTAACAACGCTGAGGAAAGGGCATTTTGAAAACATAGTGGGAAAAGGAGAAAATGCTAGTAACCAGCATTTTCTCCTTTTCCCACAATGCTTTCTACCCTTCGGCTTCCAAAGGCGTATTTTTATTGAGTCACACTTATTAGGTCCTCTGATAAAACTCTCAACTCGGGCAAGTGTAAAATTTTGTCATTTGGCAAAGGGTTGAGGGTAGTTAACACTGAGGGAAAAAAAAGTATTTTCCCACATTGTTTATCAAAAGAAGTTTTTCCCCGTGCTCTTGAAAACACAGGGATGTTTGGTAAAGCGTTAATATCATATTCATTTAGTCAAGTCAATGGAGAAAACGACTTCTATAGATACCATCTATTTTAACCCTTTACAACGCAATCCCGAGTTTTAACGACCCTGAAGAGGAAGCCTTTTGAAAACATTGTGGGAAAAGGAGAAAATGCTGGTAACCAGCATTTTCTCCGTTTCCCGCAATGTTTTCTACCCTTCCCAAAACGAATTTCAATTTTTGAGCTACATTTATTTTGTCGTCTGCAAATGCTTTGAATTTGGACCAGTCTAAAATTTTGTCATTTGGTAAAGAGTTAAAGGAAAGACAGCTGTCGCTGTATTTATTACTTACGTTGGATTATCTGGCGGTATTTTAACTACCTTTTTGCATTATATACTTATAAAATTGTCCGGCTCAGATGCATGCATTGCGTGCTGATGAAATTGGACACGACGAGAAAAAAAATGAGTATTGGTAGAATTTGCGTTTATTTATCGTTGCAACCTGTTCCCCATACGAGCGACGCCCCATGAAGACTGTTACTTTTTGTTACGGGGAATAGTGCAAGATACAGGACGAAACCCATCCTAAGTTATGCCTGGGTTAACGTGCTCGGTGTATAGCACAGTCACACCGGACCTCGGTTTAACTTCTCATCCGAAAGACTATTAGTGCCTATTTTATTTTAGATGGCCAGCCGCGGGGCTCGAACCCACACTTGAGGGACACCCTCAAGTGACCCAAGACTTAATGTTTACAAGTCCTACGCTCTACCATCTGAGGTATGCATTCTCGTCTAAAAAATCCGTATATGATTGATTGAATTTGGGTATATTTATCGTCGCCACCGGTTGCCCATATGGGCGACGCCCCCTGAAGACTATTAGTTTTTGTTACGGGGGATACCGCAAGACACAAGACGAAACCCATCCGAAGTTACGCCTGGTTCTTTAACATGCTCGGCGTATAGCACCTTCAAACGAAACCTCGGTTTAACGTCTCATCGGAAAGACTATTAGTAATATTAGATGGCCAGTCGGGGGGCTCGAACCTACACTTGAGGGACACCCTCAAGTGACGCAAGACTTAATATTTACAAGTCCTACGCTCGCTCTATCATCTCGAGGGTTCAACGCAAAACTGTCGTAACTCCAATTTTTTCACAAATCCATTTTTTTGCATTTTTGAAATCCTTGATCAATAAATTGTATATGGGAAAAAGAGAAAATGAAAATATAAGATAGAATGTACTTAAATAGCAAAATGCAAAAATGTCGTAACTCTGTTAAAGACTTTTTTGTTTGGCAAAACTGTCGTAAGTCCAATTTGGAGTTACGACAGTTTTGCATAGAAGAAAATGTGGTTCAGACCTATTATGCTGTTCATGCAAAACTGTTGTAAGTCACATAAAATCCAATTTTTTCTTATCTGAAGTATGTTTTTCACCATAATGTATCATAATTTATGTACTTATGGTATAAATGAAAATTATTATCATACTTTGGTTCCTACTTTTTTGGTACAGATGGAAAAAAAGACAAACAAAAAAGTAGAAGGCATAGATCATCTATTTCATGTTTGTACATTATAGGTATTATATACATGTAGATCTACATGTACAATATTACCTAAAGAATCAATATTTGAACATAGAAGGTTGCATTATTGATTTTTAGCTCCACTGGCCAAAGGCCAGTGGGCTTATGTCATGGCCCGGTGTCTGTCGTGCATCCATGCATTAACTTTTATTTCAAACATATTCTTCTCTGAAACTACCCATCCAATTTTCATGAAACTTCACAGAAATGATCCTGCCATGGTCCTCTTCAAAATATCTTGAAAGAATTTGATTCCTTCAAAAACTCTGGTTGCCATGGCAACAAAACTGAAAAATATTGGAAATCTTTAAAAATCTTCTTGTCTGAAACCATAACGCATAGGGCTACCAAATTTGGCATGTAGCTTTATGTAGTAGACCTCTATCATGTTTCTTCAAATTATAGCCCTGAGGTCAAAATTGGCTCTGCCCAAGGGGTCACAAGTTTTACATGAGCTTACATAGAGAAAACTTTAAAAATCTTCCTGTACCTAGCCATAAGGCCTAGAGCTACCAAATTTTGCATTTAGCTTGATCTAGTGGGGGTCTACCAAAAGTGCCCAAATTACAGTCCTGGGATCAATTTGGCCTCATGCTGGGGGGGTGGGGGCGGGGGAGGTTCACAAGATTTACATGGGCTTATATAGGGAAAACCGTTAAATCTTGGTGTACATAGCCATAAGGCTTAGGGCTACCAAATTTTGCATAATTATAGCATTATCTAGTGGACAACTACAAAGAGGGCCCAAGTTACAGCCCTAGGATCAAGTTTGGCTCTGCACCAGGGGTCACAAGTTTTACACGAGTTTATGGAGTGAAAACTTCAGAAACCGTCAAAGCCAAGAACTCCCATATTTGGCATGTTATTCTTCTAATACACATATTCCCCATTTAGTCTGACTGTAGCCCTGGGGTCAAAGTTTTATAGGGGCTTATATAGTGAAGACTACTCGGCAATCTCCTTGTTTCTAATCATAAAGCATAGGACTAGCAAATTTGGCGTGTTTTGAGCCTTGGGATCAAAATTTGTCCCACTCCAGGGTTCACAAATTTTAGATAGGCTTACATAGTGAAAACTTTAGATATCTTTTTTAACCCTTACTGTCAGGCCTAGGGCTATAAAAATTTGACATGCTGATTCATACTGTAGACTTCTACCAAGATTGTTCCATCTTTTTCATTGAAACCACTCTTCCAATTTTGACTAAACTTTACAGATATCATCTTGCCATGATGTTCTTCAGAATGTATTCAAAGAATTAAGTTCTGTTAAAAGCTATGGTTGCTATGGCTACAAAACTGAAAAGTATTGAAAAACCTTTGAAAATCTTTTCCAAAAGCTTGTATTTACTAACGTCATTGTAGCTCATGAAAAAGATACTGCTTTTTAGCTCCACAGGCCTAAGGCCATCAAGCTTATCGTCACTGAAATTGCTTCACCCAATAAGTCACAAGCTTTACATAGGCTAATATAGTGAGAACTTAAAAGGTCTTCTTGTTCCTTCCCTTGAGTTACAGCTGTAATATTGTATGAGTGTAATCTAAATAAGCTCTTCCAAAGTTATTCAAGTTATGTCAAAATTAGTCCTATCTCATGGGTCATAAACATGTTCTTATAGTGTGAAAATTCAAAAAATCTTTTCGCTCCTAACCGCACAAACCAAGGGCTACCAAATCTGGATCACTTTTGATTGTTTTTTTAAAATTAACCTTGCATCAGGGGTCTTATGTTTTACAGAGGCTTCATATGGACAAAACTTGAAAATCACCTTATTTATAACCATACAGCAAAGACTTGTATTATTTTGGCATGTGGCTTTATCTTGTGGACCTCTACCAGGGTTCAAGTAATTATAGCTCTGGGATCAAAAATGGCTTTGCCCTGCGGGTCTCAACTTTCACAAGGGCTTTGACAGAGAAAACTTAGTACGTCTTCATTTTGAAACCATTTGGCTCAGAATTGAAATGTTTCGTATTTATGGTTTATATTTATAAGCCATCATGACACTCTTGTTTGTTGGCCATATAGATTATGACTTAGAATTTTCACTCACTATCCAGCACTCAACAGCCGAGTGTGGGACCCGCATGCGGTGCTCTTGTTAAAATTAGTGTTTAATAAGGTAGAAAGACAATTTATCATACAGCAAATCTTGCAAAAGTATAAAGTTTTGACTCTGGTCAAATTGAACAGACTTCGCAGGCAGACCAGGGTAAACACATTTTGAAGTTCTGAAAAAGTCCCTTTTTGCCATCTTCGCAAACCAAGGATACTAACTCCACTGTGTTTGTTACGTACCCTTGGCCGCTCGCCTCTTTAAAAATCGAAACTCCCGCTTTCGTCACAAATACGACAACTTTCGTTTTTGACAGGCGAAGCCATTATTGTTTTCTGTTTCGCGAAAGATTTCTTGTTACGGATGGTTTGATTGGACTCGATGGGTTTTGATCGCATCCAATGAAATGGCGCAGCGGTTGTTTCGATTTTTAAAGAGGCGAGCAGCCAAAGGTACTACTTTAGTATCCTTGGCTTGCGAAGATGCCTTTTTGCATGATGAATCAAAAATAATAAAATGCTGAAAGGAAGAATCTGTCCAACATCTTTAAGGGATTTAAAAAGAATTTCTTCAACAATGAAACTGGTATATAGCTCACTATGATTTACCCATTACTACACAGTCCCTTGTTAAATGACCCTCAAGAAGATAACTTGAAAACATTGTGAAAAATGGAGAAGATACAGATAATCAGTATTTTCTCCCTTTTCCATAATGCTTCCTACCCTACCACATTTAGATTTTCATGCTGAGTCACATTTAATTTGTCATAATTATGCAATTCCTTTAAATTTTGGCAAGTCTATTATTTTGGGTGTGACTAAAACGCGGACGCGTTAAGCGGACCATATAGACAAAGAGGAAAAAAGCGGACGATATGAAATATAGAGGGAAAAAGCGGACGCCGTCCTGCACCTGATTCGGTGTCTAATATTAGTTTTATAAGAGCAACTAGCCTTTTTTTCAGATTGATCTACTTGATAAATTTGATAACTAATGATATATATATATTTCAACTTAGTTTTTTTTTTGTTTTTACACAAATAAACAGAAATGTTTGCATAGTTTATTTCACTTTCCTACATGTATTGATCGTTAGGGACATGTACGTTTTGTCGTTGCTATCAGATGGAAAGATAATTTAAAAATTAGATTCATAATTGAATAAATTTAAAAAAGCTGACGATTTTAAACTTTGAGGGAAAACTCGGACGCCGTTTTACATACTTATTTGGCCGTATAATTACATAATAACAAAGAGGAAAAAAGCGGACTATATGAAATATAGAGGGAAAAAGCGGACGCTGTCCTACACCTAATTCGGTGTTTAATATTCGTTTTATGAGAGCAATTAGCCTTTTTTTAGATTGATCTACTTGATAATTTGATAACTAATGACGAATATACATTTCAAGTTTATTTTTTTTACCCAGATGAAAAGAAATGATTGCATATTTTATTTCACTTTCATACATGCTTTGATCGTTAGGGACATATATATTCATGTCATTAATACTAGCATCAGGGTGAAAGATAATAAAAAATTAGTCATAATTGAATAAATTAAAAAAGCTGACGATTTGAAACATTAGGGGAAAACGCAGACGCCATCTTACATACTTATTTGGCCGTATAATTAGTATTTTTTAATTACTTGTTTTTTTTTTTCTTTAAGGCATATCAACAAATGAATGGATAGGTAATTATAATTTCGTGCACATTAATTATTAACCCATTACCACACAATCCCTACTTTTGAAGACCCTGAGAAAGAAGCTTTTAGAAAACATTGTGGGAAAAGGAGAACATGGTGGTAACTAGCATTTTCTCCTTTTCCCCACAGTGTTTTCTACTCTTCATTTTAATTTTTCAGGGGATACAATGTCCACAAAACAACTTGTCTAGAATAAATGCTACAGCTTTTTTTAATTTATTCAATTATGACTCTAATTTTTTATTATCTTTCGATCTGATAGCAACTACAAAACGTACATGAATATACATGTCCCTAACGATCAATGCATGTAACAAAGTGAAATAAACTACACAAACATTTCTGTTTTTTTGTGTAAAAAAAAAAACAAACTTGAAATATATATACATCATTAATTATCAAATTGTCAAGTAGATTAATCTGAAAAAAAGAATAATTGCTTTTATAAAACTAATATTAGACACCGAATTAGGTGCAGGACGGCGTCCGCTTTTTCCCTCTATATTTCATATCGTCCGCTTTTTTCCTCTTTGTCTATATGGTCCGCTTAACGCGTCCGCGTTTTAGTCACACCCTATTATTTTCTTGTTTTGTAGTCAACTTGTTATATCAGACATAAATTACAACAATATTGTATGAAATCTCACATTGCTTTCTGAGAGATTTAGAATGCAAAACTACTGTAAGTTCAATTACAACAGTTTTGCTTGAACATTAGCACAAAGACAAAACCGTTGTAAATTCTTTTTTAATGTAAAAAAGTATGTATTGCCTTATTTGGTAATAACCTGTGCTCTATTCAAACTTTTGATGAATTAGTATTTTCTTTTTTCCAAAGCAATGACTCAAAAGATGCTGGAACTCTTTACCATACAATCCTAAGTTTTAAAGACCTTTACTAAGGCCTTTGAAAACATTGGAGAAAATGATGGTATTTTCTCCTTTTCAATAATGTTTTCTAATCACTGACAAATTTTAATCCTTGGGTCACATTTTGATATCTGCAAAGAAAAGTTTGCTGATCTGCTTACCTTGTGCAGGAAGCAGATCATACCACCAGTTCATCATCAATTTTTTCGTCTACTTTCGCTTGAAAGTGATTAGACTGTCATGCAAGTTAATTCTAATTATAGTACACTGATTGTAGCATTTTCGCACATAACTAAAAATTACCAGACTGCAAAATGTACGTAATGATACACTGTCATCATACAGACTGCCAATTAATACAAGAGCATTGTGGTTATTTTTCACTATCGATCACCATGTATCATTAATTTTGACTGTCATCTTTTTCAAGCTGCAGTTAAGACATTCTGGTTGCCAAATAATGATTTTGTAGACTGACTATGGTTTTAAAAGTTCGAAGGGATGTTGTTTGGAGTACTAGTGTAGACCCATTACTGAATTTCTGTTCAGAGTGATACTAAAGTTAATAACACCAATCAGATCATTTAAAATCATAATCTTGATGTTTAAAGCATATTAACTCTATTGTGGTAAATGTTGATGGAATTGTTTGTTTGAAGAATCATCATGTGAATGAAACCACCATATAAATAAGAGATAAGTTAAACATTGTTTAGTTGAAATGTTCTCTGTTGAATAGTTGCAATTTCTTAACAAATCATTTTCTAGTCCTGTTATTAGTTTTAACAGGAGCAGAATGATGTTATTGTATTTTTGATGCATATAATATGAACAGTTAGCTCAACAGACCCCTAAGAATTTTGATATACTAAACTTTTTTGCTGTTCAATTTATCGGCAACCTGTTTTTTTTTCTTTATAGAGTAAAAATTACTAAAGAAGTCAACAAAGTCCTTATTTTTTACCCCAAAAATCTGATCAACTCATTTCCTTAATGATTTTTGTCAAACTAAAGATTATCAAAGGAAATATATAGATTAATATATTTCATCAAATCTGAGATTATTGTTTAAATTATGGTTTCTATGTAAACAAAGGACTACACTCGGTGCTCAACATAGTTATGCTGGTAAATAAAATCATAAACATGGGACAAAATCTCTGTTTTTAACAATTCCATAGAAATGGTATTTGAAAACATTGTTAGCAAGATGTGTTAGTGCAACACAAGTGCCCCTGTAACAGCTAATTTTCAGCTCGGCTGTTTTCTAGGTATTGTGATAGCCCTGTCGTCTATGTTGTCTGCGGTGACATGCAAAACTTTTGACATTCTGTATTATCTCAGCTTCTATTCAACACATGTACATGAAATTTAGAATAGTTGTTCACTATCAAAAAAAACCAACCCCTGCAATGAGGGTAGATAACCCTAAAAAACTATTTTTGTCCAAATTATGCTCCTATTTAGTATGTGAACTCACTAACCTTAGCACCCAACAGCAATGTGGTGCTCTCATCAGAAATGTGACCTTGATATTTGACCTTGACAGATGACATTAACTTTGCCACCAGGAGATGCTTGTTGTGGAAAGGTAACCACATACCACATATGAGCTTTGTAGCTTAAATACTTATGAGTGACAGGCAAAATTGTTAATTTGGAATGATAAGTATGTGCAGACAGACAGAAAGACAGACATACAAAGAAAGGTAAAACAATATGCTCCTGATCTTCCAATACAGGAGCATAAAAAGGATAAAATGCTGGTCATAATAGTTTTCTGCCTTTTCCACAATGCTCACTAGCCTATCACAAACAAAATTTCAATTATTGAGACACATAATTTGTCATCTGCAACTGCTTTGAATTTTGGCAAGTCTAAAATTTTGTTGTTAGGTAATCACTTAATATCAGATTAAAGTTACGACAGTATTGCATGAAATTCCCACATTACTGTAGGAGTGTTTTTGAATGCAAAACTGTCGTAAGTCCACTTACGACAGTTTTGCATGAAAATAAGCATAAAGGATCTGTGTGTTTTCAGAAGCAAAACTGTCGTAAGTCACTTTTTCAATAAAATAACCATTTTCATTAGCTTAATCAACACATTTATTATCTCATTTGAAAAAAGAAATTCTAACATTGATTTACCCACTGAGTAACTCTACATGTGATCCACAATGAAGAAAAGAGAGAGTTTTATGTCTCTCCTGTAAAATTTATAAAAATGGAGTTACGACAGTTTTGCGTTGAACCCTCGATCTGAGGTATGTAGGCTTGTCTAAAAATCCGTATATGATTGATTGAATTTGCTAGATGGCCAGCCGTGAGACTCGAACCCATACCCTCCAGTGGTCCAAGACTTGATGTTTAGAAGTCCCACGGCCTACCACCTGAGCCATGCAGGCTGGTCAAAAATTCGTACATACAATGTCGAATAATAATATACAGTTACAAAACCAATATGATGATGTAACTCGCTTGCGGAGTATTTTTAGCTTGGTCTTTGATTTGATTGGTCAATTTGTTACGCTAAAATCTTCATCCTCCATCCATAAAAAAGGATTTTCACCCACTCATATTTAACCCTTAGGCTGTTAAGCGCGACCCACTGACCTTTTGCGGACAATGTAGATCAAGATCAGACTGCACAAAACGTGCAGTCTGATCTTTCATCTACACTGTCCGATAGGGAGATATTTTTCTCAAGAAAACTAAGCTTGAAATAACATTATTCGGGTTTTTACTATCGGCTTGAAAATTTTATGTCAGTTATTTAGCAGAATAAGGGTTAAAAAATATTGAATATACCTTTGCTTAACAAGGTATATGCACTTTTTTACGTAGATGCATGGCATGTTTTATGCAGCTTACCTGCAGCCAAACGCTTATCAGCCGTATGTTTAGATAGTGATACAATTTTGATAATTTGTAGCCGAGCCCTGAAGCTCAGTCGATAACGTACATGGTTTGAAACCACAGGGTCGTTTGTTCGAATCCCCCGCTCTGCCAATTTCTTTCCGAAAATTGATGAGTCATTATGACATGATTCATTCCTCTGTCTGTCTGTTTCTCTGTCTGCCTGTCTGGACAATTACATGGAGGTTATTGTGATCTCTCAACATCGCGTTCTGTACTTTTTAACTGACTCTCCTTCACCATCTCTCTCTCTCTCTCTCTCTACCTTCCTCCCTCCCCCTCTCTCCGTCTCTCTTTCTCCCTCTCTTCGTCCATCTGTCGGTCTGCCTGTCCTTAACATTTTTCATAGAACAGAAAAATAAAGTTTAGCATAATAGAAGCAAATCAAGAGTGAGAATAAATGTCCTCGCTATAGTACAGATATTTTCACGGAGTACTCTCGTCCTTTGATTCTACGCAGTAACCATCCGACTCAACACCAGAGAAGTGTTAGTTGGTCAGATTATCGAGGGAAAATTCTTATAAACAGTGCATTATGTTAAACGCTTTCCGGATGATTTTGATTCTTTATTAGAATTAAAAAAAGAAGAACCTGGAAAGTAAGTACGATTATGTTAACTCTTTTCCACAAGACAAAATTTTAAACTTGTCCAAATTGAAAACATTTGCGATGAAAAAGAAGCATGTTGCTTAATTAATTTAGTGTTTCTTTGAAAGGGTATAAAACATTGTGGAAAAAGGAGAAAATGCTGGTTACAGCATTTTCTCCTTTTTCCTCAATATTTTTTGGAGCTCTTCTCCTCCTTGGCCGTTATTACATGGGACTGTGTGGTAAAGGGTCAATAAAAAAAAGTTATGGTGAATGTTATTATTAATAGAGTTGAACTCTAGCAAAAGGGGGCTTAATGGATCTCCGTGGTGCATGTACCAAGCAAGTCATCACATAATTAGGAATCCACAATAGCCACTCAGTTTGTTAACCATCAACTTCATCATGGGGTAAACCGGTCCTTTGACATACAGAAAATTGATCAATAACGAAAACTTTCGGCCCAGGCCAGCCTGCAGGCTGACCTGAGTCGACACTTTTCGCAGATGCATTAAGCCTCCTTTTCACAGAGCATGGCTCAAATAGTTTGATTCCCAGGGTCACAAGGGTCAGCAATTATCTCTCGGGAAAAACTTGTATGAGACGACTTTGTTATAAAATCATTGTGAAATAAGGATAATCGACATAAATTAATGTTTTATTCATGAATTCATGTGTGAGAACAGTGTAGAAAATGAAGAAAACGCTATTTGCGTGCACTTTTTTCTTTTTGTCACAACATTTTTAAAACAGTCTGTTCGCAAGACGGAGAAGTCTTCGGGTCCAAATGAACCAACCGTTCTATAGTGCATTTTTTTGTCCCATTATGGAATCAGAAAGTAACACAATCTTTGACTGGCTAAACCATTTGGTTTAAATGGCTGAACCGTTTGGTTTAGCCAATCAGAAATTGTGTTACTTTGAAATTCAGCAAGTTCTTAAGATTAGATTAGGAATGCATTTTAGAATTGTTTTGTTATTAGAATTTTTTAGAATTGTTATATTTAGAATCGTTGAGGAAATAGGCCCAAGACGCGTTTGTCAGATTTATTTATTTAGTTATTCAACTCTATTCAACTTTAACTATTCATCTTTCTTTAAGCCAAAATTTTTCGGAGTGCGAAGTAAAATTAAAGACTTTAATTAGATATTTATTTGTATTTATAGATATCTATTTCAAAAATCAGAAAAGAACAATCCTCTCTACGTCTAAGCCACAGGGTTATAGAACATTTATAATATTATCTGTCTGTCTAAAACTCATGAAGATGATTTATATTGGTTAGAGCGCATCTGTTCTATGTCCGTCTTTTTGTCTATTCACCTACCTGTATTTGCATCCTTCTCTCATTTTGCAGAAGTTTTTTTTTTTTCGTTGTTCATGACTTGTGTTTTCCTTCCCATTTGCGTTCCCTCTCTCTCCCTCTCTCTCTCTCTCTTCTTCTTCTCCTCTCTGTTCTTCTTCTTCTTTCTCTTCTTCTTCTTCTCTCTCTCTCTCTCTCTCTCTCTAAGGGTATCTCTCTATGGGTATCTCTCTATGTCTCAGTGTGTGTCTTTCTCGTCTTTCTCTCTTTTCATCTTCTTTTTCTATCTTTCTTTTCTCTTTCGCTTCTTTTTGTCTTTCGAAGTCTCTTGTTCGTCCATCTTTTCAATGATTATCTAAATTCCCTAGACAAGACAGTGGTTAACCTATTACTGTACATAATTATATGACACATATGATTAAAAAAAAATGTCGGAAAAGATGCATTTCATCGTTTAACAATGTTTTTCATCCGATAAACCAAGGTACCCTCTTCCTTCAAATATTTGTCCCTTCATTTATTTTTGAAATGTCAAATAAAAGCTTGTACAGGATAGGGTTAAAGGCAGACCTATATATTATTTCCCTGAGACGGAGAGATAAATTTCGATTGATTACGTGTTTTAAAATTCTGATAACGATAAAGAAACACATTCTAAATTTTCCCCAAAGTACAGAGAGCCTGTAAATGTCTGACACAGAATTCCCTATAAACGTTTAGGTTATTGATACTCTGAAGAAGGAGCGTGATCTTTTCAGCCGTTTTTTTTTTTCCTCCGTAGCTCAGGCTTAACTCTTTACCAAACGACACAATTTCGGACTTTACCAAATTGAAGCATTTGCAGACGACAGATAAAATTTGGCTAAAATTATGATTTCTGTGTTTGATGGGGTAGAAAACATTGTGGAAAAAGGAGAAAATGCTGGTTACCAGCATTTTCTCCTTTTTTCCACAATGTTTTCAAATGCCTTCTCTTTCAGGGCCGTTAGAATTCGGGAGTTGTGGTATCTGCAATCGAGACGTTCTTGGTTTGATATTTGCTTTCAGTGTTTCTCGTTTGAGAGTGTCCTTGGGCAGGAAACTTCAGGGTCTCCTCCTAGAACGTGTAAAACACCAAAAACGTATGGATAATAGAGCTTTCTCCACGATACCTGTACATAACTGAAATCTTGTTTATAGCAATGAAAGCCAGCCTTTAACAAACACATTGTTAAAATGAATTTGAATTTCAATTATACCTTTTAAAAGTAAGGAAATTGTTGTGAAGATGACAATCTGTTATTGCACGGTCGGTCCAAGTCTTAGTCCCTGGCAGAAAAACGAAATTTAAAACCTGGTAAAAAAGTAAACAAAAAATAGAACGACCTGGCATCCGGATTTTAACATTCTTTTTTCTGCCAATGACTGACACTTGCACCGATCACACAATAATGGATTGTCACCTTCACATTTTTACTTACATGCATTTTAATCCCGACATTGTTTATTTTTGTTCGCTATTGGGTCTTTAACCCTTTACCACACAATCCAGAGAATTTACGACCATGAGAAAGAAGCCTTTTGAAAACATTGTGGGAAAACCAGCATTTTCTCCTTTCCCACAATGTTTTCTACCCTATCAAAGACAGTAATCACCATCTGAGACGCGTATAATTTGTCGTCTGCAAAATCCTTTCAATTTGATCAAGCCCACAATTTTGTCGTTTGGTTAACCCATGTGGTACCAGACAGTAAAATCAGACCTTGTTTTACCGTCCACAAATAAACGTTTTCTCTTGTATTCATGCATAAGACATTAATTGGTATTGTAGTCTATTCTGACAGGGATGTTTAAAAGGAAAAAAGAAGATAATTACAAAAAAAAAAAGAAAAAAGAAAGAAAGGGATGTCTGCAGTACCTTAAGCACTTTGATTTTCCTTGCAATCTTAAAGCAAAAACTTTATTGTAAAGAGTTCTCTAGAACGGATCCCTTGACAAAAATGATAGTTTTTTTTTTTTTTTTTTACAGTACCAGGTTTATAAGGATTTTATTTTTTTTTTAAAAAGAAGAAAAGAAAATGATTAAAGAAAATGGGTGTCTGCAGTGCCTTCAGCACTTTGATTATCGTTGGGATCTTAAAAGCTAAGCACAACTTTATTGCATAGAGTTCTCTAGAATGGATCCTTTGACAAAAACAATCTTTTTGCAGTACCAGATTTATAAGGATTTTGAAAATTTCAAAAGAAGAAGAGATTATTAAAAAAAAAAAAGAAGTGGATGTCTGCAGGACCTTCAGCACTTTGATTTTCTTCGCGGCCTTTAAGCTATTTACAAGTTCATGGTATATAGTTCTCTAGAATGGGTCCCTTGACAAAAAATTTTTTTTTACAGTACGAGGTTTATAAGGATTTTAAATGCAGACCGCTCCCTGATTATCTTTACGATGGCTCACTCCCGGATCGCCTGGCCATCCTGAAATAATACGCAATATATACTCCGGATTTGATATTCATTTCATTTCTAACCAGTATCTGTCTAGTTTACATAATCCTGTTAAATTATATTCATTTACATAATCCTGTTGTTTGAGTATTATTTACGTTATTTTAAGCCACTGCCACACAATTCCGAGTTTGAATTATCCTTTAGAAAAATGTTTTTAAAAACATTGTTGGAAAAGGACAAAATGCTGGTAACTAGCATTTTCTCCTTTTCCCGCAATGTCTTCTATCCTTTCAAACGAAAATTGAATTATTTGATTGAATTTTGAATTGTTGTCTGCAAATGCATTCAATTTGGACAGGTATAAAATTTTGTCGTTTGGTAAAGAGTTCTTGAAGTTACGTTGGAGCATGTTCAGTTGTTCCAACAATGGTAAACAGCGTCACGTTTTGCTTGTGTTTGTTTGGTTCGTTTGGCGTTTCACACTTTACCAAACGACAACATGTTAGAAGCGTCGAAATTGAAAGATTTTGCAGACGACAAATTTTGTGTGGCTCAAATTGTGGAAATTTGTGTCTGAACGGCTAAAAAACATTGTGGGTAAATGAGAAAATGCTGGTTACCAGCATTTTCTCATTTTCCCACAATGTTTTCAAAATGCTTTCTTACTCAGTATAATTAAACTCTGGATTGTTTGGTAAGGTTTAACGCCGTTTACGACATATTTTCATTGATATTGCTGCAGCCAGTGCACCTCTCCCTGTGTTCCTACAGTTTCTAAAAATCAACAGGATCGTTTCATTTCAAATGGAATTCCGGTATGATACTTTCAGATATTTCATAATTGCTTATTTGTTTGTTTTCTGTTCAACGGTGTTTTCAACATTATTTCAGTTACATCGCGGTGGCTAGTGCTCCTACCATTGCTTTCCTATATTGTTCTTTTTCCAGTACTTCGCACAATATTCTTCCTAAGCCACTGACTGTTTTTTCCCCAATAACCATCTTCGAAACAATGATCACCAGTGAGAGAGGAAACACATTTTACATATGAGCTATGCTCTGTGAAAAGGGGTTTATCGCATCTACAACAAGTACCGACTCATATCAGCCTGCTCAGTCCGTGCAGGCTGACGTGAGTCGAAACCTTTGGCTAATGTTCCGCATGTAAAAGGACCATTCTTTACCTCAAGATTCGGTCGGTTCTTTGGCAAAATGGATTTTGTGGATCCATAATTATGTGATGACTTGCCTGGCATAAGGCAACAGGGAGATGCATTAAACTACCTTTTGCCAGCGCACAGCTCATATACAAGTACCTATATCAGTGTAGTAGAGCACTTACCATAATTTCATCCTTTAAAATGACTTTTAAAATAAGATAAAAATGATTCGGAAGCCATTAGGTTTACATAAGGTTGAAAGGATTAACCCTTGGGCTGCTAAGCGCGACTCATAGACCTTTTGCGGACAGTGTAGATCCAAGATCAGACTGCACAGAACGTGCAGTCTGATCTTGGATCTACACTGTCCGATTAGGAAATATTTCTCCTCCACAAAATACCTTTGAAATAGCAAAATTTTGGTTTTTACTATCGGAGAGAAAGTTTCGTTTCACGTTTTTATCAGGATAAGGGTTAATTCAGTCTCATAGAACAAGGAGTTCGGATCTTTACCCGAACCCTCTTATTGCCAAAGGGCAATATCAGGGGATTTTGCGGACAAGAATATATTCAAGATCAGACTGCACAGAATCTACACTCTCCGTTATTTGGTAACATTTTCTGAGCAAACTGATCTTGGACATGCTATAATTCGACTATCTTAAGTCACACACAGGATGTGAACTTTAAAAGAAGCCTGTTTTCAAAGTGTTCCCCTGCAAACATATTTCATGGAGTAATGAGTTATAACAGAATATAACATTTCAAATTATCTTCAAATTCAATCTGCGTATTAGTTGGAGAGAAAAAACTGATACGAATCTACGAATATGATTTTATTCGGCTATAACAGATATCCAGTAAATCATTTCTGATATATTGTATTTGTAAAGCACTTTGGAAAAAAAAAATCCTTCATGTATGTTGCAGGTTCACATTGAAATAAATTCAATATTTTAATGAGTGCGAACAACGTATGTAAACTGGAACTAGATCTAATAAATAAATAAATAAATAAATAAATTGGAAAAAAAAAATAAAAAATAAGGAGTCCTTGTATTTCATCTTGAGGTAATTCTTTATTTTACCAAAAATATATAACAGATTTGGAATCCAAGTCAGTATCGAGTGTGACCTCCATGTGCAGCAACACCTGCACAACACCTGGCGGTTATACTGGAGATGATACGGCGTAGGAATCTGATGAAATATTGAGAGGTAAAGTCGTCCTGTCATACTATGCCAGAAGAAATAAGTGGCCGGGTTCCCTTATTTTTGGAGCAATGCATAAAATTTATAAAAAAAAAAAGTCAATGGTATTTTCTTAATAGGCAACGTAGCCTCCTAGGATATTTTTAGATTTGGCGCTGCAGTTTCGCAAAGACTAGTAGGAATGTCTCTTGTAAATTACAAGTATTCGTCTGCATATTAGCATGATGACGTCATATCTGATGTGCTAAAAATAGACGGAGCTATTGATTGCTAAACGGCTATCCCGTTCATTAAACGCCCAAAATTTCATCTCTTTACTGAATTTAACCATACAGTTTATACGATTGCAAAGAAAAATATATGAGTCATGCTCTGTGAAAAGGGGGTTTAATGCTTCCGCAAAAAGTATAGATCCATTTCAGCCTGCGCAATCCACGCAGGCTGACCTGGGTCGAAACCTTTTGCTATTGGTCAAATTTCTGCATGCCCAAGGACCATAATACATGTACCTCGTGATTCAGTCACGTGTTAAACAATTTGGATTTTGTGGATGCATAGTTACGTGATGTCTTGCTTGGTACAATACATTACGGAGATACATTAAACCCCCTTTTGTCAGAGCAAAAGAGAATATGTAGTTGAATTTAGCGATGTCTGACAAGAAATTTTGATTTACGGCATAAAAACAAAATAGCGGAAAATATCGTTCATTTAAATACACAGGCTTATCTGAAGTGTCTACAGGGCAAGATCAACAAAGAGGGGGGGGGGGGGGGTCAGAGAAAATGACAGACAGACAGACAGAATTAATCGAGGGAGAAGCCAAGGGGATAGAAAGACAGAGAAAATAGACAGATAGACAGTTATTAATCTTGTAGTCAATCGAGTTATTTAGAGAAGTAAATCACGATAAAACTGGCTTATAAATATGTAGAGTGATACGGGAATCTCTACTCTATAAACGTATTCCCCAAGCAGATGCTAGATTTGTTTATAAACAAAAATATCATATGGTCTTATTGCAGAGCTTTCTTAATCCTTCACCATACAATCCCGAGTTTTGACGAGGAAAAAAGGCTTTTGAAAACAGTGTGGGAAAAGGAGAAAATGCAGGTAACCAGCATTTTCTCCTTTTCCTACAATGTTTTCTAGTCCAGTCATCTGAGGCATTTTTTATTTGTCGTCTGCAAATGCTTTCAATTTGGACACGTCCAACCTTTTGTCATCTGGTAAACAGTAAACTCTTTACCAGACGAAAAAATTTTAGACTTGTCCTAATTGAAAGCATTTGCAGACGACAAATTAAATCATATCTAAAATATAAACTTTGTCTTCAAAAGAGTAGACAGCATTATGGGAAAAGGAAAAAATGCTGGTCACCAGTATTATAGTTTATTCTTTTTCCCACAATGGTTTCATTTTAAGAGTCGTTAAAATATTTGATAAAGGGAAAATTCGTGAGTCCAGTACAGAAACGGTTATCAAATTCCAAAATCATTATTTCTTCATTAAAACCTCTGTTATGGGTACTCATTAGAAATGTTTCGACAAGACAATTCTAATGAGTACCCACAAGATGGGCTTTCGCCAAGAATTAATGAGTTGTTACTCTTTGAACCCGAACATACGTCTTTAATCTGTGCTTCTTACTCCGAAATTGAATTGAATCAAAAGATAGTTACGCCCACATATATTTCACTTTTTCAGAACAGAAATATGAGGGTCCGTATTTACCAACCATTTTAACACTTAAGCTGCTGAATAAATGAAACGAAAATTTCTACTCTATACTAAAAGCCTAAACATTGCGGTTTCAAAGATGATTCCACCGGAAAGAAAGTACCGTGTCGGACAGTGTAGATCACAGATCAGACTGCACGTTCTGTGCAGTCTGATCTTGATCTACATTGTTCAAAAAAGGTCAGTGGGTCGCCATTAGCAGCTTAAGGGTAAAAAATGTTCGAAGTCTTATTAGCAAGATGTTTTCTTGCATGGTTTAGCCAATCAGAAGTTGTGTTACTTTCTAACTCTAGAATAGGACTAAAATGAAACTTAGAATGGCTGGTTAATACGCGCCCTTGTCTTTGTTCATGTATCATTATTCTAATATTATGCAAGGACGGTCAAACGGCGATCGGCAAAGTTCTGGGTACGTATTCACCAACCATTCACAAGAACGTCTTCGGTCTTATTCGCCAGAATTTTCTATATTTGAAAGCAACACAGTTTCTGATTGGCTTTACCATTTGGTTCAGCCCATCAGAAGTTGTGTTACTTTCAAATTTAGAAAAAATCTTGGAGATCTCAGTCTTGCAGGGGTCAGGGTCTGGAAGATGCTATAAGTATTTGATAAAGGGTAGAAAGTTAATGATTGATTGATTGATTGATTGATTGAATGATTGATTGATTGACTGAATTGTGTTTTACGCCGCTTTCAACATTATTTCAGTCGTATCACAGCAACAGCTCACATATTCATGTATTTTCTGAGTTTCACCAGTACTAGGCTAGGGTTCTGAAGTGTCTTGCCCAAGGACACTCCCACGAACAACCCAGTGGATCCAGTGAGGTTCGAACCCTATGCCTCCTGGTCACGAGTCCTGCACTTTACCACTGGGCCACGCAGAACCCCGGTAGAAAGTTAAACACACAAATTGAGTCGATTGATAAATACAGGACTTGAAACCAGGGGAATGCTAGTTCAAATGCCTAGCACTGTGAATTTATATCTGCGATTGATGATATTCATTTGCGACAGGATTCATTCCACTCTCATCGCCTGTCAGGAGAACTCTGAAGTTGAAGCCAATGCAAATACCGACATCTGGGTTTTCTTAGTCTAAATTTCTATATTTTTTTTTAATCAAAGTAACGCTACTTCTGATTGGCTAAACCAAATCGTTACGCCTATCAGAAGTTATGTTACTCTCAAGAATGAGATTGAGGATGCTTATTTAGGTTGGTGAATACGGTCCATGGTTATCTCGTAATACTCGCACATGTACCAACCTTTCTGTAATATCTCATTACTCAGTAGGCCATAAGGCTGGAATCTGGGATCATTTTAGATCATTCTATTTATTTGTTCTTCGAGATCTGAAGAATCGAAACACAGATTCTCTTCCAAGAAAATGTGATAAGTGTCATATTCTGTTTACATTTCTCTCTTTCCCCTCCCACCCTTTCTTTATTGAAGGAGAGTGAAGGATCAAACATTTGATAGAGATCTTTCTAAAAAGTATTTTCGCGCGTACTTAAATTGTTTTCGAGCCATGCTCTGGCAATAGGGGGCTTAATGCATCGCCGTGATGCATTATACCAAGCAAGTCATTACAGTATTTGCATAGTTTTGTGCGGAAGCATAAAACTAGATAATTGGCATGAGCTGAGTGATTTGGTCTACCTGGTCACGCTTCATTGCCCAGCACGAAGAAAAAGCCCTTGTTTTCGCGGGCTTTCTTTACAGTTTTGTCTGGTTGACATCTGAGAAGTCGTTTTTCTCCTTTCTCTTGACTATGGAGACAAAGAAAATTCTTGTTAGAAACAAAGTTCTGACTGTGGCTTTTTTTTTTTGTATAGACAGTTCTTGGATTGTTTTTTCGTTGACGTAAAATTCTTACTGCGTTACTTGGACTGTAAAAAGTTTTCCTAGTTTTTTTCATTACAGTATTATAGATCAATAAGATTCATTATCTCTAAAAACTGACTATATCATTAGGTAGACTAGTCCTTTGACACACAGAAAATTGACCGATAGCGTAAAGTTTCGTCCCAGGTCAGCCTGCGCGGACCGCGCAGGCTGACCTGGGTCGATACTTTTCGCAGATGCATTAAGCCCCCTTTTAAAAGAGCATGGCTAACTTTCATTCATTCTTATTGCTGGCAAAAGAATTAACCCTTTAATAGCTAAGTGTTTTAAATATCATTTTCCATGCGAAAGGTTTAAAAAGAAAAAAAAGGCAATTGAAAAATTCTTTAAGTGGTATTTTGTATTGGCCTTTCGACGGAAAAATAAATCTCACCGTATCAGACAGTGTAGACCCAAGACCAGACTGCGAGGATGGTGTTATTTCTTAATGAAATGTATTGTTGATAAAATTTACATAAGCTTTGCATTTTACTTACTCCCTTTTTAAGTCCAAATTGTTGAACCCTCTATCTTTAGGAATATATACATAGTAAAATTAGTGTTGCACCCCCCTGTGTTTTTAACGTGTTTAATTTTCTGGCATGAATGATATGAAATGGGTTGGAAATTAGAATCTGGCTGTAAAACAAGTCTGTTGTCTCTGAAATGGAATGAACTGGGGTATCATGGCAGCAGCTACTGATCGAGCTGTTTCAACCTCTCGTGAGAAATGTGAGACAAAGACTGCAAGCTGTTTTGCATGCCCAGGGCGAAAGTACGCAATATTGCCTGATTTTGTGTGTCCATTCTCTGCAGGTCACTTTCAACCTGTCGTAAGTTTTGTTTCGACATTAAATTCCCTGTTTTAACCAAACTTAAACGCTTCTCGTTTTTCTTAAATTTGAAAGCAACATCTAGGCAAAAGATTCCCACTTACCATGAGGTCAAGGGATACCTCAGTTCAGTTCATTTTATGGGCAAAAGACGAGTCTGTTGGTGTATGCAGCAGCCGAATTCTAATTTCGACCCAATTTTATCTCATTCACGTCAGAAAATCAAACCCGGTAAAAAACACAGGGGGTGCAACACTAATTTTACTATGTATATAGTTAATCTTTTGAAAGATTTATTCAAGGCCATTTGCCCTCTTTGATGAGGAAAAAAAAAAAAAAAAAAGGCAAAGAAATTAAAGTAAGCTGTCAAATAGGTAGAAAAGGGTTTCAGAAAAGATACCAGAACTCTGTGAAAAGGGGGCTTAATGCACCTCTGTGATGCATGATACTAAGCAGTCATCACATTATCATGCACTCCCCGAAATCCATTTTGTTTAACAAATGACTGAATCATGACGCAGACTGGTCCTTTGACAAGCAGGGAAGTTTAAAGATAGCAAAAAGTTTCGACCCACGTCAGCCTGCGCGGACTGCGCATGCTGACATGGGTCGATACTTTTTGCAGATGCATTAAATCCCCTTTTCACAGAGCATGGTCGATACTTATCGCAGATGCATCAAGCCCCCTTTTCACAGAGCATGGCTCACCTATACTTAACCGTCGATATTTTGTCACTCGTATACATACAAAAATCCAAAACAACAACAACAACAACAACAACATCACAGAGCGGTCCACTCGTCACAACTCGGCCGATTCCGTACCTACATCTGATCACGGGATCACCCGAGGTATGCCGAATGAGAGCGGTCTTATGAATTTCGGAACTATTGTATATGCGCCATGCTCTGGACAAAAGGGGATTTGATGCGTCCCGGTAATGCGTCGTACCAAGCAAGTCATCACATAATCATGGATCCATAAAAATCTATTTTTTCGAACAACCGACAACTTTTTGCTTTTTGCTATTGGTTAATTTTCTACATGTCCAAGAACCAGTCTTCCCCAGGATTCAGCCGGTGTTTAGACAAAATGGATTTTATAAATCCATGACTACACTCAACAAAACTTCTAATCGTCCACTTCTAAGCTGGAAACCCCCCTAGACCGTTTTTAGCATCCACTGTCCAGAAAAGAGAGTTCATTTGATTTTTTTTTTCTGTAAAATAATTGATCAGCGTAAAAGCATACCTAAGCCTAAGTCTGAGAAAATTTTTTTTACTTGTACTTTTGAAACGAACTTACTTAGTATCCATTCACTGAACATTGAAAATTGAAAAATCATACCTTTGAAAACTTCATGCTCCTTTTCTCGGTTTATATTTTTGTGCAGAAAATAATTTTCATGTTTTTTTTTTTTTCTTATTGTTGACAAAATGTCAGTAATTTGTTATTTTCCTTTTAACCTGTAATGACTGATAGACACCACGCATGCGCAAACCATGTTTTTTTTTCTCCCCCCTTTTTTTTTGAAAAAGAGATGCCTTCTGTTGGCAAAATCGAGAATCTTTTCATTATAATACCGTGCCTAACGTCCTGATACATGTTACAGTGTGCTTTGGTTTACCTGTCTATGACATGGTCAATTTTACTGGAGAAACAAAAGTGGCCGGTTAGAAGTTTTGCTGAGTGTATATGATGCACGATGCATCACCGGGATGCATTAACCCTTTCCCAAACAAGCCCTGGTTTTCACGTGTCTGCAGTACAACTCTTTTGAAAACACGGTGGGAAAAGGAGAAATTGCTCGTGACGAGCAATTTCTCCTTTTCCCACAGTGTTTTCTACCCTTTTTGAGACCTTTCTGCCATTTTCATCAAATTTAAAATTGTCGTCTGCAAACTCTCTCAATTTGGACCAGTCCAAAATTTGTCGTTTAGGAAAGGGTTAAACCCCACCCCCTTTTTGAGACTGACCTACGCAAACTCTGCAGACTGACCTGGGTCGATACGTTTTGCAGATGCATTAAGCTCCTTTTTGACAGAGCATGGCTCATATGTACATTAAGGAATGTAGTCTATCGTTTATGAGATTTATTAAGTTTTATTATCATGTTTTATTATCATGTTTTTATTCCGAACGGAAAACCATTTTAGTTTAAGCCTTAATGACTGCACACGATTACGACCATACTGCAACTATATTGATCGATGTACTCCCTTAGGCTGCGATCACATAGAACTATACTGTATACGCTATTCGGTATACGGTATACGCTATTCGATATACGCTATACGGGCACGGCGAGTCATATAGGGTAGTACGCGCACCCTACTCGGTCTTTGGCGCCGATCCTATGGACACGTCCGACGAAGAAGATTTGGCCCTGCTTCTGCAAGCCGATGCTGAGGAGGAGGCCCCTGGTCGAAAAAAAAGAACGATATGGGTACGACAGCACTTCCAAATGAGACCTACATTGGGGGAATTCCACAGACCGTTCCAGAACCTGATAGATCATCCTGATGAGACAGTCTTTTTTAACTACATGCGGATGTCATACAACAGTTACAAAGACCTAAAAGACTTGATTGTGCCGCACATCCGCCCCACTGGATCAAATTGGAGGGAAGCGATATCAGGAGAAGCTGACACATCCGAACAGGACGGTATACGCTGCACGAAAATCGAACCCGAACGATTCCCCCACTATTCTATACTATACGCAGGTATACGGCTGTTTAGAATAGTGCCCTCTTATGTGACCCGGTATTGTGAGATAACCGTGTTCGACTCAAACTATTCGCGTGCCCTGCATAAACGTGCAACGTATACCCAAATAGTATAGTTCTATGTGATCGCAGCCTTAGCTTGTTCATTTTCTTGTATATTGTTCGTCAAACGTACAATGCAGGAAACTATTGTTCTGTTAGGATACTGTATTGTTTTTTTCTTTATGACCAAAGCATACATAATTGAGCCATGCTCTGTGAAAAGGGGGCTTAATGCATCAGCAAAAAGTATCGACTCAGGTCAGCCTGCGCAGTCCGCGCAGGCTGACCTGGGTCGAAACTTTTTGCTATCGGTCAATTTTCTGCATGTCAAAAGACCGGTCTACTTCATGATTCTGGGTACTCTCAGAAAAAAAAGAATTTTTGGATTTATAGTTAAGAGATGACTTACTTTGTATAATGCGCTATGGAGATGCATTAAATCCCCTTTTCACAGAACACGGCTCATATGATTCAAACCTGCATTTTGGTGCCAAAACACCAACACCCATCGTTAAATAGAAACAAAATTGTTTTTGTTTTTCTTTTGAAATACTGGATCTAGACACTCCCTTGTATTAGGAGAAAATTAGAATAATGTCACTTTAGTTCAATCTTTAAAGGCCCACTTGCTGCCAAATACCAACAACTCGAGGTCAAATTGCAGACAAATTTAACCATGTAAAAATGTTAACCCTTAAGCTGCTAATCGCGACCCACTGACCTCTTGCAGACAGTGTAGATCAAGATCAGACTGCACTGAACAGTGCAGTCTGATCTTTGATCTACACTGTCCGATACGGTTTTTTCTTTCCGGTGAAATCAACTTTGAAACCGCAATGTTTGGGCTTTTAATATTGAGTAGAAATTTGCGTTTCATTTATTCAGCAGCTTAAGTGTTAAATTTATTATGAGTGATAATGTCTTACAGAACAATCTGTCAAATGTCCAGTTGCTTGCAGAAAAATGTATAATAAAACTAGAGCAAAAGTTGCCAACCTTTGCTCTAGTTTTACAATACATTCTTGTTGGCTGTAAGTTAACCCTTTACCACAGAGTCCCAAGACTCTGGAGAAGAAAGCTTATGTAAACATTGTGAATGCTAGTAACCAGCATTTTCTCCTTTTCCAACAATGTTCTTTAACATTTCAAAGGCAAGTACACTCATTTGAGCTAAACTCAATTTGTTTTCTGCAAATGGTTCCAATTTCGAGAACACTTAAATTTTGTCGTTTAGTAAGGAGATAAAGATGGGGATAGACAGAAATACGTGTAAAAAAGACAGGAGAATTATTTGACATTTTTCTGAAGATTTTCATATTTCATCTGTTACTTAGAGCCGCCAGAGCATACATAACAAGCGATAGATACATTTTAAGCAAAGTGAGTTGCGCTGATAGCACAGTCGGTGGGGTCGCTTGACTATGGTTCCAAAGGTCGCTTGTTCGACTCCTAGCGAATTCTGAAACCAGCGAAAACTGTTTCTACCCTACAGAAAATGCTCCATTTATTTTCCCAATTCTAATTACTAACAAATGAGTTATGCTCTGTGGAAAGGGGGCTAATGCATCCACAAAAAAAAAAAAAAAAAAAGTATCGACCCATGTCAGCCTGCGCAGACCGCGCAGGCTGACATGGGTCGATACTTTTTGCTATTTGACTTTTCTGCATGTCCAGCGATCATTCTACCTCAAGATTAGGTCAATATTTGGACTAAATGGACTTTATGGAGCCATAATTATGTGATGACTTGCATTAAACCATATTTTGCCAGCTTATCGCACAAATGTTATGTTCATGTTGCAATATTCAGATCTCTTCCTGCGTGGTGGGTTCGATTCCCGCTGGCAGCACCGGTCGTGTGGTGCTGGTCGTCCGTGGGTAGAGTAGAGCCCCCAACCGAACAATGGTAAAATCAGGAAAACACGTGGACAAATTAGCTGGTGCTGAGAACTAACTGAAAAACTGTTGTAAACAGCGGAAGGAACCTTTTTTTTTTAAATTGATTGAATATCGTGTTTAACACCGTTTTCAACATTATTTCAGTTATATCGCAGAGGCCAGTGTACCTATCCGTACTTTCTTGGGGGTTCTTTTATCAGTACCTTGCACAATATTCTTCTCAAGCCACTGTCTTCTTCCCACATAACTATCGTCGAAACAATGAAGAGATTACTACAATTACTTTCTCGAATAACTATTGCAATGGAAAAAAGGAAAAAAATAATGTTAAAGAAACGGAGTATGTATTTCTATGAATGTTATGGGAAAAAAATGGGGCACTGAAAACACTGTGAGAAAAGAAGCAATTGCTTAAATAAGGAATTGCTCCCCTTTCACAATGTTATCTAAAGCTGCCTATTTCAGGGGCGTTAAAAACGGATTAACATTTAAAAACCCTTAGGCTGCTGACCGCGACTCAAGACCTTTTACGGACAGTGTAGATCGAGATCAGACTGCACATTACGAGCAGTCTGATCTTGATCTACACTCTCCTACATGGAGATTTTTTTCCTTAAAACATGACTGAAATTTTGCAATATTTGGGTTTTACTATCGGCTTGACAAGTTTATTTAACTTGTCTAGCAGGATAAGGGTTAAGATGGGAATGGATTCATGACATATGTAGAGGAGCTCTGTAGCGACCCCAGCAAAGAGACTCTAAACCTTTGAACTGAGTGCTTAATTTATATAACGCTGTTGTAAAACCGTAAAACACTTAACCAAAAAAAATGAAGAAGGCAAATGTGTCCTTTAGGGTAAGGACTTAACGCTTGTTTTATAGCTTAACCTTTTGCCGCACAATGCCGCCTTTTAATGACCCTGGGAAAGAAGTCTTTTGAAAACATTGTGGGGAAAAGGAGAAAATGCTGGTAACCAGCATTTTCTCCTTTTTCCCACAATGTTTTCTACCCTATCAAAGAAAAATTGCACTGTTTGAGCCACTTTGAAATTGTCGTATGCAGATGCTTTCAATTTGGTCAAGGCTAAAATTTTGTCGTCTGGTAAAGGGTTAAGTTTATCCTTGTGTTATGTGGGGAATGCATTCTATTACCTACTTATTTGCCACATATATATTCACAAAAAGTTGTCGCATATATATCTTTGCTCTTCATTCGGTCAAAAGTTACAAATCGAAAAGATATAAGTCATGATCTGTGAAAAGGGGATTTAATGCATCTAAAGAAAGTATCGACTCATGTCAGCCTGTGCAGTCCACGCACTGCACAGGCTGACAAAAATTGACACCTTTAATGTGGCAGATGCATTAAGCCCCCTTTTCACACAGCATGGCTCATCTATACAAAGGGATTCTGTTACTCATAGAGAAATTCGTGGTACATAAAAGCTGAGGGCAGTAACTGACTTTGGAATGTTTAAAGATAATTAACTGTGACCGTTATATTCTCCCAACCATATGTAAACACCTGTAAAGCCTGGTCATTTGCGATCAGTGTAACACGCTAGTTATATCATGCGTCTGTTCGTTTCGTGGTTTAATTTGAACGAATAAGGCTGTATTCCAGGGTTTCGAGTTGGAGTCTTCGATGTGCAGAATTCCTCTCCGAGGATTATCCTTGTGGAAGTAGGGCAAACGTGTTTCCAACTTGTTGCAGGGGAGATCATCGCGTTGGATATAATGGTTACCTCCCCTGATACAACAAAAGTTTATATAAACTGGTCCCCGCATCTTCGCAAGCCAAGGATACTGAGGTAGTACCCTTGGCCGCTCGCCTCTTTAAAAATCGAAATTCCCGCTGCGCCATTTCATTGGATGCGATCAAAACCCATCGCGTCCAATCAAACCATCCGTAACAAGAAATCTTCCGCGAAACAGAAAACAATAATGGAGGCGCCCGTCAAAAACGAAAGTTGTCGTGTTTGTGACGAAAATTTGCCAAAAAAGAGTAGACGATCGATATTTAATGAGTTTTTTATAGTTCATGATCAATTATGCAAAATATTAGGACGGGTTCCACAGCCAAATGATTGCGAATCATCGTATGTCTTTTCGTCTTGTTTTAACAAGCTCAACAAGCTTAACAAACTGAAGCGCAGCCATATTTGATGCATAGCCTAACAAATTTTATTACTAGCATTTTGATTGGTCAGAAATAACATTAGCAAAGGTTACGCAACTCGTGATATTCGATAGGTGGCGCAGCGGGAGTTTCGATTTTTAAAGAGGCGAGCGGCCAAGGGTACGTAACGAACAAAGTGGAGCTAGTATCCTTGGCTTGCGAAGATGTGGTCCCCGTTGTAGATATTCATATTACAACTGACATAGGCTATTGTATCGTTGTTTTTCATTGGGCTACATGTACGTCACAGAATAGCCAATCAGAGCAGCATACACATTCCCAGTTTGGCTGTAGAGGTAGCATTGCAATTTTTTGCACAATTTGAAATTGGTAATCGAAATTAAAACGAATATTAGCAGACATAAACATAAAAGGTGATACCAAAAATACGATTCACTAATTCGTGAGGTAAAAAATATCGGAAAATCTACTGCTCTGGAAGTGAGAGTGACCTCCCCTGAATCTCTATTAGTCTAGCGTCATGGCTGTTCTAAAAATAGACGGGCAGAATTCCGCCCGTTTTTAGTAGCCTGTACCGATCCCTATACACTTGCTGTATCAGGGGAGGTAACCAATCTAAAGTTTATAGGGATCGGTACAGGCTACTGAAAACAGGCAAAATTCTGTCCCTCTATTTTTAGAATAACGGGAGGTCACTCTTTTTGTCTCTACATTCAGAGGATGTCACTTCCATTTCGTGTGATCTTTTACGCAGATCTAAAAGCAAAATGAAGTGACTTTTTTGTGTTAACTTGCTTACAAATTCTGATAATTTGTACAGTAAAAGTATTCATTTACTTCGTAGCGTGAAACGACCTAAGTTCGTATTCACCGACCATTCTTAAGAACGTCCTCAGCCTTATTCTCCAGAATGTTCTAAATCTGAAAGTAACATAACTTCTGATTGGCTAAACCAAAGGATTTAGCCAATCAGAAGTTTTGTTATTTTCAATTTTTGAAAATCTTGGGGAATAAGACTAAGAACGTTCTTAAGAATGGTGAATACGGATTCTTGTCACCCATTCAAGCACTAGCCATGACGCACGCTGCCTAATTTGCATGGAGGAAAAAAAAGACAAAACCGCAGCGTCTTTCACCATGTGGAGACTTGAGCTGGTCCCGTTACTGCATCAAAAGCGGTAAGCAATGTACTACAGGCAAATATGAGGTATAACCGACACTCCGACTGGCTAATTCTGTTAATCTAGTTTATCCAATGAATACAACCGTCAAAATGGCCTGTACCAGATGTATAAAGAGCTGTATATATACAAGGATGATCAGTTTATGCTTTGGAGTTTCGAGTCTTTAGTCATATCAAAATATCAAGTTGGTATGGAAACAATTTATAGTAATGGCCGAATTCCCTGCGCGTTTTATCCCCAGATTTCTGTTAGCCATCAGTGTCAAAGGCTTTGAGGTGATAACTGTCGCTATAAAATAATCAAAAGTACCTCTTATAGGAAACACAACAACTCTTTGGTTGTTATTTGGTGACAGGTGGAATTTTAATGCGTCACAGTTGTCAGTTTCCTGCCATGACGTCATAATGACATGGAGATAGGTCTGCTAAGCCTGAAGTATGGCTACCGACAGTCCCTTAAGCCTATACCACGCGACAAAAATTTAGACTGGTCCAAATTGATAAACATTGGCAGACGACAATCTAAATGGAGTTCAAATGATGGAATTTGTCTTTGATAGGGTCGAACACATTGTGGGGAAAAGAGAAAATGCTGTGTACCAGCATTTTCTCCTTTTCCCACAATGTTTTCAAAATGCTTCTTCCTCAGGGTCGTTAAAACTCGGGATTGTATGGTAAAGGGTTAAAGGGCGTTTACTACTGTAAAACACCACAGTTTATAAAGACTACGTTGCACCGGATATTTGTCTACCGTATCACCGATTTCTACCAGTTTGATATCAGTTCGGGTATCAAATTTATTCGGATAATCGTTGAGGTCTCGATATCAATTTTATTTTTTTCGTTGTTTTTTAAACACTTTTTCGGTCGATTAAACGTAAAAGAGGTCGGTTTCTTTCACTGGTTACCAGTATTTTCTCCTTTTCTCACAATGTTCTTCAAGGCCGTTAAAATCGTTAAAATCGGGATTATGTGTGGTAAAGGTTTAAAAACAATACATTAACCCTTTACCAAACGACACAATTTTACACTGTTTCAAACTGAAAGTATTTGTAGAAGACAAAATAAATGTTACCAAAAAAATGAAGTTTGTTTTGGGAAGGGGAGAAAACATTGTGGGAAAAGGAGAAAATGCTGGTGACCAGCATTTTCTCCTTTTCCCACAATGTTTTCAAAGGGCTTCTTTCTCAGGGTCGTTAAAAGTCGGCATTGTGTGGTAAATGGTTAATCTGAGATCGTGCTTTGTTCCTTTTATTATTTCAACCCGTTCTATACGGGCCAATTTCGACCTATGAAATAAGTGCGATATAGATTTGTAACCAAGGCGCACACATTCTACGGACATGTATGTAATGCTTTCTTGTCCTAAATGGAAAACACCGAGGGAAAAGAAGCAAATTTTGCCTGTTACAAGAAATTGCCCCTTTTCCTTTAATGTCTTCGAAATCCATATTTGTGCTGTAAAAGGTTGATATAGGGAGATAAAGTTTTAGGAGGCCAGGTAATTTAGCAGAGATCGGAACAACCATAGGCTGACATGTACCAATAGACCGAATGGTCAGTTGGTTCTCTCGACCCGGTCATTTCACCTAACAGATACCCTGTTAAATGGAATAAACTTGTAATAAGCGGGGAGTCAAGCTACAGTTGTGGAAAGTATCTTACGAAATTGAGCCATGCTCTGTGAAAAGGGGGCTTTATGTATCTGCAAAACGTATCGACTAATGTCAACCATACTTACAGTATTTGCAGACAACAAATAAATTGCAGCTCATCTGGTTGGTAATGTCGTTGAAAGCATAGAAAACACTGTTGGCAAGGGAGAAAATGCCAATTGTCAGCATTTTCTCCTCTTCTGCTTCCAAAATCCTTTCTACAAGATCGTAAAGAAAAAAAAAAACACACACACACACACGTGGGATTGTTTGGGAAAGGGTTAATCCTTTACCAAACAATTATGAGATTTAAATAACGACGCTGAGGAGGAAACATTCTGAAAACGATGTGAGAAAAGGAGAAAATGCTGGTAACTAACATTTACTCCTTTTCGCACAATGTTTTCTATCCTCTCGTAGACAAATCCCACCACGTGAGTCGTATTTATTTTGTCGCCTGCAGATACTTTCAATTTTGGACAAGTCTGAAACTTTGACTTCTAGTATAGGGTTAAACAGACAAAACATTAACCCTTAACCTACAAAATAAGTTAACTGAAACTTTTTAGGCCGATCGTAAAAAATCCCAAATCTTGCTATTTCAAAGTTATTCTTCGGAGAAAAATATCTCCTTGTCGGACAGTGTAGACCAAAGATCAGACTGCACGTTCTGTGCTGTCTGATCTTGATCTACATTGTCCGCAAAAGGTCAGGGAGAGTCGCGCTTAGCAGCCTAAGGGTTAATTAGCTGAATCTTGTTATGTCGATATGAAGTGTTGTCCGATTAAACATGGAGACCTGAGGTGACGATGTTTTGCTTGTTCTTAGTAAACAAAGCTAAATCTAGAATTTCCGATGTATGAAAAAAAAGTCCATCTACCACAATATTGTACAAACGAAAAGACAATTGTTCCAACAGACAATACGGGTTTGTAACTCTTTTACCGATCGAAAAAAAAATCTAAGACTTGTCTGAATGATAAAATTCCAGGTGGCTCAAATGGTGAGATTTGTCTTAGAAACAGTAGGAAACATTGGTGGAAAAGGAGAAAATGCTGGTATCAGTATTTCATCCTTTTGCCAAAATGTTTTTTAAAAGCTTTCTTCCTCTAGGTCTTTAAAACTCGTGATTGCTGGCTAAAAGATCAACACGTTACCGTTTTGATGCTACTTTTTACACCGGCCCCATTTCAAGCCTTAGGCTGCTAAGCGCGACTCAAAAACCTTTTTTGTGGACAGTGTAGATCAAGATCAGACTGCACAGAACGTGCTGTTCTGATCTTTGATCTACCTGTCGGATAAGAAGATTTTTCCCTCCCCCCCCAAAAGAAAAAAAATAACTTTGAAACAGCAACATTTGGGTTTTTATTATCGACTTGAAATTTTCACTTTTACTTATTTCGTAGGTTAAGGGTTAACTCTTTACCATACAATTTCGACTTTCAACGACTTTGAAGGCTTTTGGAAACATTGTGGAAAAAGGAGAAAATCCAGATAACCAGCATTTTCTCTTTTTTTTTTTTTTTTTTTTTTTCCCACAATGTTTTCTTCCCTACAAAAAAATTTTTGAGTCACTTTTTTTGTCTCCTACAAATGCTTTCAATTTGGATAAATCTAAAATTTTGTCGTGTGGTAAAGAATTAGTCCGCTGTAGACCCGATACGTTCGAAAAGAAGAAAAGTTAGAAAATGGAACTTGGGCACTTTTTATCATGAATATACAATCCGCTTTGCTCAATTTCCCACAATGTTTTCAAAAGCCGTCTCTACTAGGGTTGCTAAAACTTTGGTAACCAGTATTTTCTCCTTTTCCCACAATATTTTCTACCCTATTAAAGATGACTCCCATCTTTTGAAAGATATTTGATTTGTCGTCTGTAAATGCTTTCAATTTGGAGCAGTCTAAAATTTTGTCGTTTGGTAAAGAATTTATCTTTCCGCGTGTTAGTGGACTGTACTTGTACAGGTCGACAGAGGACAAATATGTGAGCCATGCTCTGTGAAAAGAGGGTTTATGAATCTGCGAAAAGTGTCGACCCAGGTCAGCCTGCGCCGTCCGCGCAGGCTGACCTGGGTCGAAGCTTTCCGCTATTGGTCAATTTTCTGCAAATCCAAGGACCAGTCTACCTCCAGATTCAGTCAGTTGTTAGACAAAATGGACTTTATATACAAGACAATAAACAATACTTTATTGACTTAACTGTACAGTTTCTCGTCAAACGTTAAAAAAAAAAAATAATAATAATAGTACAGTGACTAGCAATAGAATAGTCGAACAAAAATCAATGATGTTAAAGATAATGCAATAACAATGATAATGGTAGAAAGACAGATCAAATTGACAACTTTGACAATGAAAGCAAATAGATCTTCATTTATGAAGAAAATAACAATAATAAATGACACTATAGGAAGAGAAGCACATAGTTGAACAATGAAAAAGTTGACTCACACGAGACTACCTAAACATTATTCTATGTTGTTAATAATTTCCGATCTTCGAGAAAAACTTTGCTTGATAAACTTGGCTAAATTTAAAAGACTATTTCTGTTTTTTTGAATTTAATAATTTCACAAACTTAAACATATTTGGGCGTTTATGAAAATACTTTTTGATGTGAACCGTTCTTAAATCTACATACGCTGGACAGGATAATAGAAACTGATATTCATCTTCAATTTCGTTTTTGTCACAACAAGTGCAGATTCGTAAACTTCGTTCCACTCTGTTGTTACCATATCTTCCTGTCTCAATTCTTAATTGGTGTGATGAAAGTCTGAACTTTGCTAAATGTGTTCTCCATTTCCTGGGTAATACTTTTAAATAATGTTCAATGTCTGTTGGGGTACGAATAAATCTGTAGATTGTAAATGATCCATTATTTATAGAAGTATCTAAATTTTGTGTAAATTCGTCAATGACCCTACTTTTAAAAAGAGCATGAAAAGTTTTCAGATTTACGCTATGTGGATTAAACCATGCGTATGCAAAACCATACCGAAATAAAAGGCTTTTGACATTACTGCACCAATTTGAAGCACCTCTATCGGTCTGTGTTATAGATCTATCATTATGTGATGACTTGCTTGATATCATGGATCAAGGAAACGCATTAAACATCCTTTTGTCAGAGCGTGGTTCATTTTATTTTGTGCTGAAAGAGTAATAATCATACTTGTGAAAGATGGATTTTTAAAAACAAACAAGGTTCCTTTCATGAATAGGAATAACACAGAAAAATAAAGATTTGTTGGAAAATGCCAAATAACTGGTTACGAGCAATTTCTTTTGTCACAATCTTTTCGAAAGTGGTCGCCGAGCCCTGTAGCTCAGTCGGTAGCGTACAGGACTTGAGAACAGGAGGTCGCTGGTTCGATCCCCGGCTTGGCCAATTTCTTTCCGAGGATTGATGATAGTCATTGCGATAGGATTCATTCCTCTCTCACCGTTGACCATTGTTTCGACAATGACTATGTGGGAAAGCAGCCAGTGGCTTTGAATGAATATTGTGCGAAGTACTGGTAAAATAAACTCAAGGAAAGCATGGATAGGTGCACTAACCGCCGCGATATGACTGAAATAATGTTGAAAACGGCATTAAACACCGTACAATCAATCAATTAATCGAAAGTGGTCTGTTTGCAACAGGAAACAATGACTTAACACAACCTCTTGATGTCCGGGTTTTTTTTCCACTCCTTGTGAGGTCAAATAGGATATGAGTTGTAAAACGGAAAATAAATAGCGGAAAAAATAAATAGCGATAAATTTTCGAGCATTCGGTGTAATTTTTGGCAACGTTGAATCAACAAGAATAGTTTAACTCTTTACCAAACGACAACATTTTGGACTGGACCAAATTGAAAGTATTTGCAGACGACAAACTTTTAACACTTAAAGCGCCTCTCACGACCATAGTTGCCTTTGTGGCCGGTGTGGATCAAGATCATACTGCACAAAACGTGCAGTCTGATCTTTGATCTTCACTGTCCAGTTTGCTAAATCTTTAAAAACAAAAGCAAGCGTTATATTTCAATTTATTTGGTCTTTTTTTTACTGAAATTGTCTGTTTAGTTTATTCAGCACTTTAAGGGCTAAATGTTACTAGAATGATGGTTTCTCTCTTTGACTGCATGAAAACATTGTGGGAAAAGGAGAAAATGCTGGTTACCAGCATTTTCTCCTTTTCCCACAATGTTTTCAAAAAGCTTTCTTCCTTAGGGTCGCTAAATCTCGGGATTGTGTGCTAAAGACCTAATATGTAAAACACTTGGCAATGCCCTACAGTCCGAGCCCGTATCTGTAGATATTAATCCTTTACCAAAAGACAAAATCTGAGAGACTTGTCTAAATTGAAACCGTTTGCAGACGACAAATTCAATATAACTCAAATGATAAGATTCGATTTCACTTATTTAGCAGGATAGAGGTTAATCTACACAGCTAAACTACACTGCAAATTAGCAGAGAAAGAAGAGCTGAATCAGTCCGCGAGAGATCAGCATGTTCGCCATTTGAGCTCGAGGCAAATGTACTACGAGTCGCCAATAGTACCTTGGGATAAAATGGGAGGGGGGGTGTTCAATTTTTTTAAGCAATAAATCAAAATTTCTTGTAAATATCAATAAAACTGATCTATTTTTCTTTGCAATCATACAAACTATACAGTTGTATTTGACGAGAAGGAGCAATTTTTGGCCTTTAGATAAAGGTATGGTTGTATAGTCGGTAATTCCGTCTATTTTAATTACATCAGATGTGACGTCATCATACTGATTTCAATATGAATCCTCGTAAACGAGGCTTGTTATTTATATTTCCGCAAGTCTTTGCGAGACGCTGACGCAAAGTCTAAAAATACATAAAGAGGCTTCTTAGCCCGTTAAAGAATAACTTTGAAAAATATTTTTCTTACTATTGTCTGTCTTCTTTATTGATGCCAGAGCTCTATCGGCTTACTTTAATTCAGTAATACCGATAAATCATTTTTCAAGTTTGGTGAGATTGTATTATAAAAATCTGAACAACTCCCTTTAAGACAGACAGACTGCTATCCCATTTTCTGGCTTTTTCAATATGCCCGGGCACCAGTTAATCTAAAATGCTCATCATGTACTTAACATCATCTGATGATCCAGATTTATTCCAATTTATGATAAAGAGGTTTTCTCTGTTGAAAGGTTGCTTGGTGTGTTTTCCCTTGTTTGAACTGGACTTTGCCTATCTCTAACCGATAATTTGCTTCTAAAACACGGGGCCAATATGCTTAAAACGCTTTTGAGCTGAGCACGGAATGTTATGTTATATAAAACGAGCCATGCTCAGTGAAAAGGGGGCTTAATGCATATGCAAAAAGTATCGACCCAGGTCAGCCTGCGCAGTCCGCGCAGGCTGACCTGGGCCGAAACTTTTTGCTGTAGGTCAATTTTCTGCAGCACAAAGGACCAGTCTAACCCATGGTTCAGTCGGTTGTTAGACACAGTGGATTTTATGGGCCCATAATGAGGTGATGACGCGCTTGTTATCATGCATCACGGACATGCATTGAGCCCCCTTTTGTCAGAGCATGCTTCAAATATTATTTAATACACCTAATAGGATAACCTCTTATAACCTTGTTCTTTTTTTTTTTCATTGTCCATATCAAATAAAAGTCATGACACCAATAATTTTAACTACATATTCATATATCTCATGCATTTACAAGCCTAAAAGCTTGAGCAGAGACTCTGTCGAGTATTAATCCAGGTTTACTAACCATAGTAATGAGTCCCGGTTAAGTTAATCGGGAGTACTCGAGTCTAACCGTGCCACACTCATCACAACTCTGTCGATCCCGTAACTACACCATACCTAGTCGGTATTAAGGAGCATTTTCTGCTGCAAATACATAACCTATCTGATATGGGCTTTCCTGGTACAAAACCAGACTACTTTTGAAGGCGGAAATCAGTGCAACGAATGCGAAAATGCCCAGAATAAGCCCAGCAAATTGGGGACGTTATCTTTGTTGTCAGTCTTTTGCACAAATCCCGGTTTTCCTCATGTCCAAATTTAAAAACTGTCTACAGAGATTTGCAGTAAACAATAGTATTTTATAAAACTATTTTCCCTGTTTGAAATCATCATATTTTCCCCCAAAAAATGTAGCGAAAAACTGGCGTGATTTTTCCACAGACATATTACTTATAGCCATTTTCCGTTTGTTATTTCGCGTATTAATTTATCCTGTACAGGAGGTAGTGATGCGTCAAAGCAGACCAGTCAAATCTTCAAAGAATATTGACATGCGCAGACAACGTATTAAGGAGGTCTCTGTCATATGACCTTAAACATGGCGCCACCCTTGAAATTCTTTAAGGAACGACATCAGCAAATAATGTGAAGTTATTTACATGTATCGATCTGTCAGTGGAAAATACCTACGAAATGGATAAATCACGTTTGATTGATTGATTGGTTGGTTGGTTGATTCATTGACTGATCGATTGATTGGTGTTTAACGCCGCTTTAAATATCATTTCAGTTATATCACGGCGACAGTTAACATATTCAAGTAGGTATATGCCCAAATCATGTTTGAAAAATCTGAATTTAAAAAAAAAAAAAAGCCTGGTTGTCAACGAAAATGTATTTAAAACGTGTCCGATTGAATATTGTTACTCGTGAGTTTCTTCATCAGAGGAGTCTTATTGTACGAGTTGTTAACTCTGTACCAGACGACAAAATGTTAGCCTTGTCCAAATTGAAAGCATTTGCAGACGCCAATTTCAATGTGGCTCAGATAGTGCAATTTTCCTTTGATAGGACAGAAAACATTGTGGGAAAAGGAGAAAATGCTGGTTACCAGCATTTTCTCCTTTTCGCACAATGTTTTCAAAGGGCTTCTTTCCCAGGGGCGTTAAAAGGCATCATTGTGCGGTAAAGGGTTTTAAGCGTTCTATTTCCGGCGATGAAATGTCAGGCGTATGTGAATATCTACCTACGTAATACAACTGCGGGACATGATCAACGAATCACCCATGGTTTGCCGAATGACCGTGTCAACCTGGAGGTACTGCGAACGACAGGCAGGAACAGGGACACACCAGGATAAAGTGGCTGCCAGATCTAGTAGCAATAATGTCTTATTTACAACCGAAGGTCACCGAGGGTCACCGGGGAGGATATTCAAACTGGTTTAATTCGGGCTGTACCAGAACAACATATCAGTTCCGGTACATTCCGGGACAGAACGGTCTCGTTACCGGGTGGAATCAGAGTCTAGAATTTGGCACCCCAGAAGCGGCCAACCGTGGCCTACCGTCCTCAACAACAAGCTTAAAAGATCGTCCATGGTCATACCACAGAATTCGGTTTCTAAATCGGGACTGACCTGGGGCAACGTTGGAGGTTTGAGAATGTACAAACTGTTTCAGGGTAAAGATACGTTCATGTTCACCCCGGTATACCAACTGCTTATCAGTGGAAGGAAGCGGAAGCCTGTACTTTTAACACGTGACTTTAAACCATGGTTGGTCCCAATGTTTACACGGTCTTACCTTTTGGTTCGAAAATCTCTTGAAGGTCTTAGACATCTCATACCGGGATTATTAGCAACGTTTAACGGTAACTGTAGCCGAAACCATTACTGGAGAAACAATGAATATAGACCAAGATCAGGCTGCATGTATGTGCAGGCTGATATTTGTCAACGCTGTCTACAAAACAACAACCTTAGCTGCGTCTTGTGGGGAAGGGTTTAACTCTTTACTAAACGACAAAATATACAGACTCAACCAAACTGAAATCACTGGCAGAGGCAAAACTCGGTGAACCGCAAAATATTATTTCTGTCTTTGAAGAAGTAGAAAACATAGCGGGAAAAGGAGAAAATGCTGGTAACCAGAATTTTCTTCCATTCCCACTATGTTTTCAAGGGTCTCCTTTTTTTTCAAATTGAAATCACTTGCAGCCGCCAAATTAAGTATACCTAAAAAGATTATTTCTTTCTTTGAAGAAGTAGAAAACATCGTTAGAAAGGAGAAAATGCTGGTAACCAGCATTTTCTTCTTTTCCCACTATATTTTATTTTATTTTATTTTTTTTTTTTTTTTTAAGGGGCGTTAAAATTCGTGATTGGGGGGGTAAAGATTTAGCCCGTTACCAAATGATCTTGTTCTTTTACGATACTTGGATCAATGGCTCCTTAAGACATTGCTGAAAAAGGAGAAAAACTAGGAATTAGCATTTTCACTCTCTCTCTCTCTCTCTCTCTCTCTCTCTCTCTCTCTTCATGTTTTCTGCCATTTCGAGGACAAAGACCATCATTTTAACTACATTTAATTTTATCTGCAAAAGCTTGCGATATGGACAAGTCTAACAATTTGGGTAATGTGATAACGCATTACCAAACGACAAAATTCTGGACTGGACCAAATTGAAAGCATTTGCAGACGACAACTTAAATGTTGCTAAAATGATGATTTGTGTCTCTGATAGAGAAGAAAACATTGTGGGAAAAGGAGAAAATGCTGGTTACCAGCATTTTCTCCTTTTCCCACAATGTTTTCAACAGCCTTCTCCTTCAAGGCCGCTAAAACTCGGGTTTGTCTGGTAAGACGTTAGAAGGAGAGTAGAGAGGTTTAGACGATAACGGAAAGAGAACCTACTTGACTTGTTATAAACACCGAGAGCGATCTTTACCGGATAAATACGTGGGCATGTCATTCCTGGGTGTGATTTCAAGGGTATTTAACCCTATGTGCGCCGAAAAAAAAAAAAGAAACCAATGGACATTTTTCAGATGCCAAAATTGCCGCAATACCATGGTCGTTTTAGTCAAGAATGTCTACGCTAAACGGACAGTGTAGATCAATGATCTGACTCCACGTTTTGTGCAGTCTGATCTTGATCTACACTGTCTGCCAAGGCAACTTAAGTAGTGAAAGACGCTTTAAGGGTATTTAACGTGAACTTAGGGCCGGCGTCTATTTCGGTGATAAACTTGTGAACCAGCGAGGCGGTTTGGCACGCGACTTTGCGGTTCTATCAAGCACGCGCAATATTCTATGACGTCATCACGTTGTTTCTACATAGAAAATTGGCAATGGATATGGGTCAGTCGCCTTCGAAATGTGCTACTGTTGTTTTGTATCGTTTCGTTTTTATTTGAAACTTTAAGTTTTGTTTACGTATTCTCGTCGGATATCTGGATATTGCTGTTGCCTGTACACGAGATTTAAAACTCATCTTCTGTGCTGCTGTGTTCAAAGTGAAGATTACTGGTAAAGTTTCAGTCAATCAATCACAGTATAAATGAGCCATGCTTTGTGAAAAGGTCATTTAATGCATCTGCAAAAAATATCGAGTACGTAAGCCTGCGCGGGCTTCGCAGGCTGACATGAGTCGAAACTATTCGCTACAAATATATTTTGTGCATGTTAACCCTTTAGCTGCAAAGCGCGATTCACTGACCTTTTGCGGACAGTGTAGATCAAGATCAGACTGCACAGAACGTGCAGTCTGATCTTGGATCTACACTGTCCGACTCGGAGATATTTTTTCCCGAAAATTTAAGTTTGAAATAACATTATTCGGGTTTTTACTATCGGTTTGAAAATTTTATTTAACTTTGCAGGATAAGGGTTAATTAAAGGTACACTTAAGCATGACTCAGCCAGTTCTAGACAAAATTGATTGATTGATTGATTGATTGTATGGTGTTAAACGCCGTTTTCAACATTATTTCAGTTATATCACGGCGGCCAGTGCACCTATTTCTAGACAAAATGGGTTCATGTTATACCCCGACTTACTTGGTATAATAAATTTCGACTATGCATGAAACCCCCTTTTTTCCTAGAGCACTGCTCACATTTAATAAACCACATGCACTGAATACTGGGTTGAGTGTTTAACCCAAAGAATCCACACTTTAGTAATGTGGCTGGTCGATGGAGTTGCTTATGTATTTGACCGTCTGACAAATGCAGAAGCAACTCTTACGATTGCCACCTGCAAGGAACATGTATAATCATACTTGTACTGTAATTCGAACCTGAAACTGTTGGTGCTCATTCTCCACCTTCTATTTCCTGATTCCTTTCTCTTTTCTGTTTTTCTCTCTCTTTTTTTTTTTTGCTACGTCATTTCATTATCTATTTCAACACTTGTAGTGACCTTTAATTTGTATTATATATGAGTATATTACGAAATGCATGTGTATGCATAAGTAATTAATAAAATCTAAATCTAATCTAAAAAAAACTGAAACGCGACTGTACTCAAAATCGATTGGTTAAAAAGTTAACTCTTTACCAAACGACAAAATTTTGGACTGGACCAAATTTTGGACTAGACGACATTTTAAATGTAGCTTAAATGACGATTTCTGTCTTTTACAGGGTAGAAAACAATGGGGGAAAAGGAGAAAATGCTGGTTACCACAATGTTTTAAGAGGCCTTTCTTTAACCCTTTACATACAATGCCGCCTTTCGACGCCCCTGGGAAAGAAGCCTTTTGAAAACATTGTGGGAAAAGGAGAAAATGCTGGTAACCAGCATTTTCTCTCTTTCCCTCAATGTTTTCTACCCTATCTAAGAAAAGTTGCACCATTTGAGCAACATCGAAATTGTCGTCTGCATATGCTTTCAATTTGGACAAGGCTAAAATTTTTTCTGGTACACGGTTAAGAGTCGTAAAATTTTTGGCATTGTTTGGTAAAGAGTGAAGCCTACGATCGGTCAGACATTTAGCTTGGCTGTTTTCGAAGAAAACGTCGAGTTACTGTCTTAGCCCTGTCGTTGTCTGCGGCGTGCTCGTCTGCGGCGTGCTCGTCTGCGTCGTGCTCGTCTGCGTCGTGCAAAAACTTTGAAATTTTTTAAGGTCTCTGTCATTACTGAAAATATTTATTCTAAAATCGGACTAGTTGTTAATCAGAAAAAGGGGAACCCCAACAACAGGAGCAGGTAACCATCAAAATATTTTTGACACAGTTATGCCCCTTTTTCGACAACCAATCTACAGTGACAAACTGCATGCCGTGCACTTATTGTTTTAGCAGGTGCGTACTGTTCAGTCTCAAACGAGTACTCTTAGTCGACTGAAATGCTAGTAAGTAACGCTATAGATTTAGTTTGATTCCTACATAGGGTATTCGGAGGGGCCCTTTTCTTTTGCAAATAAAAAGTATTCTTGTAAACCTCTGATAATAAGATCTAGAGATTTATTTCTGTGCAATCACATAGAAACTCTACGGTTACACTATGTAAGAAGGTGCAATTTTCGGCCTTGTTATGACAGGGTGGTAGTTTTGCAATAGGTAACTCCGTCTATTTCAATTACGTCTGATCTGACGTTATCGCGCAGATTTGAATACGAAATCTCGTAATCGACGCGTACTATTGATCATTGTTACATTCCCAGAAGTCTTTGCAAAACTAGCGCAGTCTGAAAATACCCCAAGATACTATGTGGTCCTGTGGTCCATGAAGGATATACCAAAGAAAAATATATTTTAATTCCAGGCGTCTTTGTGGTTTACTGGTGATTTTCCTGCTTCAGCATTACTTGAATAATTTGAGCCATGCTCTGGCAACGGGGGGAGGGGGAGGGGGGGGGGACTGAATGCATATCCGTGATGCATGATACCTATCTAGCCATCACATAATTATGGATCCATAATAGCCACTTTTTTTAACAACCGGCTTAACCATGAGGTAGAATGGTCCTTGGACATACAGAAATTGACCTATAGCGAAAAGTTTCGGCCCGGGTCAGCCTGCGCGGATTGCGCAGGCTGACCTGGGTCGATACTTTTCGCCGATGCATTAAGCCCACTTTTTACATGATCACAGAGCATAGCTCTTAGCATTTTTTGAGGTGTGATGAGATTATAAAAATCTGAATGGTTCTCTTTCATAATAATCGCATCGAACCGGTGTGCACAGCATGATAATCGTCCTTAATGCCACCATCGACTACTTTTGTTGAATATATTTCTCTGCTGCCATGCACCACCAACTAGACTTCGTAGGTAAACAGTGCATAAATAGTCGGACAATGTGTGAAACTGTTACGATGCTAGACCGCGTTACCGCTTGCGTCACATTGTCCCAAGGTTGAAGCCAGATGGCGAAAAAAAATATTGAATCGCTTTGTGCAAAGATGGTTTCATGCATCTGCAACAAGTATCGATTCATGTCAGCCTGCGCTGTCCGCGCAGGCTGACCTGAGTCGAAACTTATTGCTATCGGTTTAATGCATCTGTAAAAAGTATCGACTCATGACAGCCTGCGCAGTCCGCGCAGGCTGACCTGAGTCGAAACTTTTTACTATTGATTAATTTTCTGAGCGTCAAAGGATAATTCCACCACATGCTTCAGCCGGTTCGTAGACAACTTGTAGCCGGTTTGTAAATATGCTTCAGCCGGTTTGATAACTCTACCACATGCTTCAGCCGGTTTATAGACAACTTGTAGCCGGTTTGTAAATAGGCTTCAGCCGGTTTGATAACTCCACCACATGCTTCAGCCGGTTTATAGACAACTTGTAGCCGCTTTGTAGACATGCTTCAGCCGGTTTGATAATTCCAGCACATGCTTCAGCCGGTTTGTAGACATGCTTCAATCGGTTTGTAGACAATATGGATCTACATTATGCCACGACTTGCTTAGTATAATTCATTACGAAGAAGCATTAAAGGCCCAATAGCTGCCAAAAGTAAACAATGCGGGTATTAGAATGCATTTAGATATAAATCATACTACAGTGTATTTGATCTGTTATTGTACGATCGGTCCAAGTGTTAGTCGCTCGCATAAAAAAAAAATAATTTTAAAAACTATGTAAAAATTACCAGGTCGCTCTGTCTTCTGTTAACTTCATATCTGGTTTTAATATTTATTTTTCTGCCAGCGACTAACGTCTGGACCGACCGCACTATAAAAGATTGTCATCTTCACAATAATTTGCAAACCTTTAAATGGTATGGTTTAGATTTAAATGCATTTTAACACCCGTACTGTTTAATTTCGACCGCCTCTGGGCCTTTAAACCTCTTTTCCAAGGGCGCCTCTCATATGTTTTTGTTTAGTACTAAGTTAACAACAAACATTGTACTGAAAAGCCGAATTAAATGCCAAGCCTACAGGTCACATGATTGTGTAGAGAGTGAGCGAGCTCTGCTCTCGGACACACACCTTCTGATTTATTAAACTTGTCAAATTTGAAAGCCTCGGCAGACGGAAATTCAAACGTGGGTCAAATGATGAAAAATGCCTTTGAAATGGACAGAAAACATTTTGGGAAAAAGAGAAAATGCTAGTTACCGGAAATTGTCCTTTTTTAACTCTTTACTAAACGACAAAATTTTTGACTGGTCCAAATTGAAAGCATTTGCAGACGACAAAATAAATCTGACTGAAAAATTGAGATGCGTTTTGGGAAGGGTAGAAAACATTGTGGGAAAAGGAGAAATGCTGGTTACCAGCATTTTCTCCTTTTTCCCAAAATGTTTTCAAAAGACTTCTTTCTCAGGGTCGTTAAAAGTCGGGATTGTGTGGTAAAGGGTTAAACGACGTCTAGGGACACAGAAACTTGTATTTGTGTAATGGGTTGAACGAGGCCTGCAGTCGTCATCTTATTTGTTGTTAACATAGTATATTATATTGCTATGGTTGGTAATTATTTACTTGCCTTCTCTTATACCCTGTGGGACAGAGATGAAAAGAAAACGAATATTTTATAGGTGTCCTGTAAAGTGTAACTTTGTCCTGCAAAAATAGAATGAATCGAGCGTCAAGCTATGTTTTTTCGCAATACAGTAAAACTGCGTGTTAGAAGTGCTTTAAGCGACTGTCTGACTGTAGAATAAACACCAAAGCCTTTCTTTGAAAGAATAGAAATCGCTGTGGGAAAAGGAGAAAATGCTGTTTACCAACAAGTGATTTCAAAAATCCTTTTCCAAGGCCATTAGAACGAGACTGTTCAGTTAAGAATTATCAGTGTGAATGGCAGTATTCTCTAAAGTGACAACACTCCCCCATAGCTCAGTCGGTAGCGTACAGGACTTGAGAACAGGAGGTCGCTGGTTCGATCCCCGGCTTGGCCAATTTCTGTCCGAGGATTGATGATAGACATTGCGACAGGATTCATTCCTCTCTCATCGCTGACCATTGTTTCGACGATGGTTATGTGGGAAAGCAGCCAGTGGCTTGGAAAGAATATTGTGCGGAGTACTGGTAAAAGAAACTCCAGGAAAGCATGGATAGGTGCACTGGCCGCCGCGATATAACTGAAATAATGTTGAAAACGGCGTTAAATACAATGCCATGCCATGACAACACTCCTCGTGTTCTCCTTTTTCGGCGTAGCTGAATGTGCTGGCTTTTGACCTACTTTTTGGTACTGATAACAAATGAATGAATAGGAATTTGTTATTGGTCAAAAATGTAAACATATTTATATTTAGGGCCCGTGCCTATTTGCAGGCAAATTTTCGCTATCTATCTTTTTCGGCGTAGCTGAATGTGCTTGCCTTTGATCTACCTTTTGGTACTGATAACAAATGAATGCATTTAATTTAATTGATCAAAAATATAGACTTGCTTATATGAAGGGCCCCTGCCTATTTGCTGGCAAACGCTTTTTTTTTTTTTTCTTTTAAAGATACTTCTTGTTTACACTGAGCACTTGTGTATTGTGCGTCATGGGCGCTATGCCCTTGTCCTGCTTAATTTGAATTCATCATTAACGTCCATGTATTTTCGATATCACAATGCGCTCAGTCGAACTCACCAACGGCAACCAATGATACTGGCAAGCCAATACTGGGTTCATTATGTATCATTTTATCTGACACATAAATAAAACAGGGTGTGTTATGTGAACTGGAAAATCGTCTACCAGGTTTCGGATGGCAGCTCCATCAGAGATAACCGGTGCAACTGTGATTTATTTAACTAATTAGTTTATGTTAGGTTATTTATGTCTTTATATCATAGGTATATTATTGATAGAATATTGATAGTGTGTTTGTTATATATTACGCTTATTTAGAACGAAATTATCGAGCCATGCTTTGTGAAAAGGGGGCTTAATGCATCTGCAAAAAGTATCGACCCATGTCAGCCTGCGCAGTCCGCGCAGGCTGACATGAGTCGAAACTTTTTGCTGTTTGCAAATTTTCTGCATGTCAAAGGACCAGTCTATCTCACGATTCGGTCGTGAATTACATACAATGGATTTTATTGATCGATAACTATATGATACTTTGCTCGGTACATTCCATTATGGAGATGCACGAAGGCCCCCTTGGCTCAAATGTTTGTGTGCATTGGTGGCTGATTCCCTTTAAGAAAATGAACGACTGAATGATAAAACATCGCCAGTGACGGAGCATGTCAGCCAAACAACACGAAATATACAAACCGGATTCTATGGTGGCATATTTGTGCCACGAGATACGATATAGCTATCATGATAATTTTAGAGAACTATCGCGATAAAACAAACTTTCCTGGAAATATTATCTAGCTAACAAAAAGTTTCACGATAAAAATATCGCGATATTTCTAACGGTTTTCACGATTTTTTTTTACGCTCGTGCCCACAACTGACATTCACGGTATCTATAATTAGATACTGTTTCGGATCAACTTTGTCTCCTGTACAGTCAAAAACTTCCGAGTTCATCCAAATGTTGATTTTTCTATTTATAGATATCGAGAGACGGGTAGAACTATCGCGATAATTTTACCTCGATGTCAGCTTCGTGCACGAATGAGAAATAATCAACATAAAATTTTCTAGATAGCAAAGTTTACCGTGATAGTTTTTTCAGAAAACTTTTCACTATCTAGATAAAATTTCCAGGAAACTTCGAATTATCGTGAAAGTTTTCTCAAATTATCACGATAGCTATCTCGTATCTCGCGGCAGAAATATGCCACCATAGGATTCCGTTATAAATTTGTCGGGCTTATTCATGAATCAATATTTTCATGGCACGATCTACCTTTTAAATGGGCTCCGGCAAAAAGGGGTTTAACACATCGCCTTGATGCATGGTACCAAGCTGGTGATCACATAATTTTTGATTAAGAAAATCCAGTTTCTCTAATAGCCGACTGAATGGTGAGGTAGAATGGTCCTTTCAAAGTTTGACTTGCAGAAAATTTTAAAAGTAGCAAAAAGTTTCGACACATGTAAGTATTCGCGGACTGCGCAGGCTCACATGGGTCAATATTTTTTGCATGTGCATTAAACCCCCTTTTCACAGAACGTGTCCCAAGTCTATTGAGCTCCTACAACTGATGCCGTAGAGACCTTAACCCTTTCCCAAACGATAAAATTTAGACTGGTCCAAATTCAGAGTTTGCAGACGACAATTTTAAATTTGATGAAAATGACAGAAAGTTCTCCAAAAGGGTAGAAAACACTGTGGGAAAAGGAGAAATTGCTCGTTACGAGCAATTTCTCCTTTTCCCGCAGTGTTTTCAAAAGACTTGTACTGCAGACACGTGAAAACCAGGGCTTGTTTGGGAAAGGGTTGAAACAGTTTTACAGCAGGTTCACTGTGTGCATTTTCATTGTAAAGATATTTATCGAAGTTTAATATCAAACCAACAATCAAAGATTCTCGTGAAACCCTTAAACAGCACCGTTTAAAACTTAGAATTCTCTATAAATAAATAAATGGGCCAAGCTCGGTGAAACGGGGGTTTATTGCATCTGCAAAAAGTATCGACTCGGGTCAGTCTAAATTTTCTGGTTGTAATACATGCATCCACGGTACGCGGATAAAATCACACAAGATGGGAAAAAAATCCGTATATGCACAGTGTCACACACGGTCCCGACATTCGGCATACCTCGGATGATCCGGTGATCAAATCCCTCGGCTGTATCACGTAGCTTGATATGCACCTACACGGTACATTTCGCACATCTCCGGAAGCACACCGCTTTACCGTTATTGGAATTGTAAGGCTCCTCTTTAGAAAGAACGCATGAGTAAATTTTCTATCGTTATCTTTCTAAGAGTATTTTAGTCGGCAAACAGTTTGTACATTCAAGCTTTAGCGTGGTTTATCAATTCCGTTAGGAGCTTTCATCGACAGATCGATAGAAGTGAATAACTTCACAGTGGTTGTTCATGTCGTTGCTAAGTGATCTACAGGGGCGCCGCCATGTTTAAGATCTTGTGATTGGTAGTTCAAAATGGAAGCCTCCCTAATACAGACGAGGTTAGATGTAGGTACGGAATCGGCGAGTTGTGACGAGTGACGGTCCCGAATATGGTGTGATGACGTAACCCACGTGCAGACTGGTCACACTGAGAAATAGTTCTGTGGGGAGTTGAAGTACAGTATAACGCATAATTTAGGAAACTTTTTTGCAGTATTTCAGAAAACTCTAGGCTACTAGCGTTTTTCTGTCTTGATAAAGGCATTTGGTCAAAATATTCATATTTAAATAAAAAAAAAAAAAGTGATTTAATTTACGTACTTTCAGATAACTTTCCGATTTGATTGGTCAAAGTGATGTATTATAATATTCATCCGCCATCCATACAAAAAAGTTTTAACCCTCTATACCAGTATTTGTTTCAATTTCTTATCTTTCTCTATTAAATTTGTTATTAATTGCAATATTTAGTTGTTGAAAATTTGTAGGTATATGATGAAAGGGATGTTATGTTGTACGCCATATTTAATGTGATATGCTACCAAATATCCTGCCTTACTGCTTTCTGAGGCGGTGCTTAAAATTTATTAAATGAGCCATGCTCCGTGAAAAGGAGGTTTAATGCATCTGCACAATGTATCGACCCAGGTCAGCCTGCGCAATCCGCGCAGGCTGACCTGGGTCGAAACATTTTGCTATTGGCCCATTTTCTGTATGTCAAAGAACTAGTCTACCCAATCATTCATTCGGTTGTTAGACAAAATGGATTTTATGGATCCATAATTCGGTGTATGTAATGACATGGTTGGTATCATACAATACGGAGATACATTAAACCCACTTTTTCCGGAGAGCGGCCCAATTATTTAATGTTTTCAAAAACCTCTTCCCCTGAGGGTCGTAAAAATACGTGACTATTTGACGTGCAACACACGAAAAGGGGCCTACATTTGCGTAAAGTGTTGTCCCGGATTAGCCTGCGCGGTCCGGGCAGGCTAATCTGGGGCACCATTTTACGACTACATAAGATTTTTTCATACAGCAGACTTTCGTGAAACAGAAAATCGCACAAAAACGGGAAGTGTCGTCTCGGATTAGTCACAGACTGCACAGGCTGATCTAGGACGACAAACTTTTATGTATATGTCCGAAGGCCCCTTTTCGTGTGTGGCACGCCATTTTGTAAATGGTTAACATTTGGAGTACCAAGTATTTGGGGTTTTTTCCGTTCGAAAATTGTAAAACTCAGATAATTTAATTTCCAAACAATCTCGTGTTTTAAAGATCCTGACGGAATCAGGCTTTCAAAAAAAAAAAAAAAAAAAGACGAATGGATAATATTCCTTTTTACCCTTTACCACACAATCCCGAGTTTTAACGACCCTGTGGATGAAGCCTTTTGAAAACATTTTGGGAAAAGGAGAAAATGCTGGTAACCAGCATTTCCTCCTTTTCCCAAAATGTTTTCTACCCTTTCTAAGACAAGTCTAAATTTGTGTTCTTTGGTAGAGAGTGAAAGGGGTATCCTTTTATATCTTCTTCTGTCCGAATAACTCAAAAAAAGTATGAAACAATTTAGAATTATCATTCCAGTCGGTTTTATTTTTTTTTTTAATTTCAGGAATAATTCAATTGGCATCAACAGATAGGAACATTTCAACCTATTGCAAGACACAAAGAGTGGATTTATTACTGCAATCTTACCCTCTGTAAAGATGACAATGACTTTCTACCTAGCATTCCAAGGGAATCGCCAGTGACAGGTTAACTGCGTCCAGTCTATATTTCCAATAGACATTGATCTTACTAGAGTGAAAGTTTATATAATATAGTCGGGAGGATATCAGTTCAGCCACCGATTGTGCAAAGTGACACCGCCGATAAATTCTGGTGCCCAACTGAACTCGATACGCGGAAAGTCTTGTGCAGCCATTGGAGGGGACACAAAACGGTACATATCTGTTAATGATAAACCAACCTGGTGTGCTCGGAAAATGGGTACCAGTGCTAAGAAACGAGTTGGATAACCGGAATATATTTTCCGTTTTTTTAATCATGTAAGAACGATATTTCAAAGTTCTTATTATATTTTTCTTTCTGGGAGGACAGATTTAAGGGATGGTGTAATGTGTGCAACGGTATGCTTGAATGAAGCTGAATACTGAAAACGTTTTCCAACCTGTTTGAGACCTAATAGTGCGGATATTTGATATCTTTAATGCGCTGGTTTGGTTTAAAAAAAAAAAAACACAGACTTGATTTATAGTATACTATTCATAGCAAAGGAATGCAGATAAACTAGTAACAAAACAGTGTCCAAAAATTTGCTTCAGAATAAAGACGCAGAAAAACTTAATTAAAAAAAAAAACAAGTTCAAGAAAATCTTGCAAAAACTCTGAACGGAGCAAATCTGCGAACAATGAATATAAAAGACTCGTTTCAACAGATACCACCCATGTCCATTCTTATTCATATTTATGTGAAAGTTACAGTGTAATATGTCATTCTTGTAATATCAATGACATTATATATCTATATTGTACATTGTGATATACAAATGTCATTTTCCTGAAGGTTATTTAAACATAAATTAGTATCGAATAGAGTGGTATTGTCTTTGATGTTTTAAGCCTTAGTAACATAAAGTTAGAGTTAATCAGCCATTCATAAAGACGCCGTTTGCCAGAATGTTTATCTTAAAAGGTGTTATGTTAAACAAGTAACGAAACCAGAACACATCGAAAACAACGCATCAACACTGTAACATAAACATGGAATTTATTTGTGAACTTCCAAAGTGAAAGACGCCGAGCCATTAATAGTTCATATTATTTGAAGTGACCTCTCATCAAATTGAAGTTAAACTCAACTACGTTATGTTTACAAACGGGCTGGCTTTTCATAAAATGTTATGTTTTGGGGGCACATGGATTTAAACTTGACGTAGTGACGTACTTGAAAATGCAATTACACGCTGGATTTGGGAACACGTTTTGTTTATACAGCAATTGTTTTCTGCATTATTTGAACAACCTGTATTGAGAGTCGTAGAGAAATCATGAACACCACTTTGTGATTTTGTTTATTACCGACTTTCCAGATGCTATATCTAATACTCATTTATACATTAACGGAATAAATTGACGTCTGTTACGCTTACCTCGAGGAATCACTGCTAAAAGGTACATGAAAAAGTTGATTTATTCCAACATTATTTCTTGTGGATAGTAATCTTAAAGTGCTTAAATCGTTTTGTACCGTTTTTTTTTTTTTTTTTTTAAGAAATTTGAAGAGTAGTTATGCCAGTGAATATTGAAGAAGTGAATGATGACAAATCCTCTAAAGGTGGATGCTGTTTTTGCTGTTGCAAACCGAAAAGGACCAAGAGATCCGAACAAGGCAGACTCAACGGTGAGCGCCTAGCAACACACGCGGAGTCAACTACGCCACCTGCTGGAGATGAAGTGTTGTTGCACGCTAACGTAAATCAGCCTGATGACATAGCAGATGGAAAAGTTGTGAAGCAGCAGACGACAGTTCGCGAAGAGAAAGAATGCAGAAAAAGGTGTATAAAATGTTGCAAACGATTTACTACTTTTCTCTTTTCAAATGTCGGCCTGTGTTCGGCTGTTGTGGCGTACTCGATTCTTGGTGGATTTGTTTTTAAAAACTTGGAAGCTCCAAATGAGATTTTAAAGCGACATCACGTAAACGCTTTGCGTTCTTTGTATGCGAAACAGCTTTGGAATCTCTCCATTATAAATAATATATTTTTTGAAGAAAACTATACAATAGCTGCCGAAAAGATTCTCGTTAAATTCCAGAAGGATGTTTTAGAAGCAAAACAAAATGGTTGGGATGGTTCCGACGTTGATGAAACTGACAAACAACAGTGGTCCTTTGCTGGTTCCCTACTGTACTCCGTGACAGTTATCACCACCATAGGTATTTGAGTAAACATTTTCTGTAACGTTTCCTTCATGAGATATCTTTTGAGAACGTTTCAGTAGAAGACCCTTGAAAACATTTTGAACTATGGAGAGGTTAGACTTGTCCAAGTGGAAAGCATTTGCAGACAACAAATTAAATATGAATCAAACTTTAGAATTTATTGTTGTTGGGGTAGACAAAATTTTGGGTATAGGATGAAATGCTGGTCCCCAGCATTTTCTCCTTTTCCAAAAACGGCCGCTCGGTAAGCGTATCTGACCCATGACCTGGTGATTGCAAGTTCGATACCTGGTTGAGGCAAACTTTCTTTCCGGCGATTTTTCACCTCTCACCTCTGATGCATGTCAGAAAAGTAGTCAGTGGCTTTGGAAAGATAGTTTTGTCAGTACAGATGTGAGAAAGCCAGGAAACACATGGGTGTGTCACTGACCGCCATGATATGACCTGAGCTATTAAAATGGCGTTAACCTCCAATACAAACCAAATTTCCCAAAACTTTTTCAAAAGCCTTCATCCACAGGGTCCTTAAAATTTCGGAATGTGTGCCAAGGGGTTAAAAGGAATATTCTCCATTTGTTTAGTAATCTCATTTTTTGTATACCAGTTCGAATCTTCAGGACTTCAGGACTTATTTTCTGATTTAAGGTGATGTTGTTATTCCAGACGTATGTCACTGACATTAACCCTTTCCCAAACGACAAATTTTGGACTGGTCCAAATTGAAAGAGTTTGCAGACGACAATTTTAAATTTGATGAAAATGACAGAAAGGTCTCAAAAAGGGTAGAAAACACTGTTGGAAAAGGAGAAATTGCTCGTTACGAGCAATTTCTCCTTTTCCCACAGTGTTTTCAAAAGACTTGTACTGCAGACACGTGAAAACCCGGGATTGTTTGGTAAAGGGTTAAGTCTCTTGTTTTACTCAAACAGACTTATTTTCTGATTTAAGTTGAGGTTGTTATTCCAGACGTATGTCACTGACATTAACAGACATATGTAACATTCTCAAGTTCTGTTTTGACACAATGTTTAGGACTGAACTCAGCGATATAATGGATTTAAGTCTGTTAATTGACTTAAGTCGATTTATTTTGCTGAGTTGAGTGTCCGAAACCTAGTCTCAATTCAGGATTTGAAGAAGTTACTACAGTCTGTTCATGTTGCTGAGATGTGTCTTGAATAACAAAGTCAATTTAAGTCAGAACTTGGGACCGGTAGTAGATTTGAGTCAAATAAGAGACTTAATGTTTTGTGTGTGTGTGTGTGTGTGTGTGTGTGAAACCGGGCCCTGGTTTCACCAAAAAACTTAAATCCTTTATTTTGCTCAAATCCGCTAAAGGATTCGGTTTCTGCTTTAACCCTTTACCAAACGATAAAATTTTAGACTGGTCAAAATTGAAAGCATTTGCAGACGACAAAATAAATGTGACTCTAAAGTTTAAATTTGGTTTGTGATGGGTAGAAAACTTTGTGGGAAAAGGAGAATATGCTGGTTTCCAGCATTTTCTTCTTTTTCCCACAGTGTTTTCAAAAGGCTACCTTTTTAAGGTCGTTAAAAGTCGGGATTGTGAGCAAAGGGTTAAGTTCATGGTGGGGTGGGGGTAAATAAACAAAGCACCATCTTCAATGCGCCTTACATCTGTGTCTTATCGAATCTGTGCAGTGGCATGTTTCAATCCGTTGTGCCCCCAGACTTGTCGACGAGTTGTTATATTGGTGCTTTCGTACTGTTAGATCAATTCATCTCCAATGAACGAGTAGATGAAACAAGTCTCAAAATGTTTAATTAATCCTTAGGCTGCTAAGCGCGACTCCGGGACCTTTTTGTGGACAGTGTAGATCAATATCAGACTGCACAGAACGTGCAGTCTGATCTTGGATCTACACTATCCATTGAGGAGATTTTCTCCCCCCCCCCCCCAAAAAAAAATACAGTTGAAATAGCAAAATTATTGGTTTTAATATCACCTTGAAATTTTTATTTCAGATATTTAGCAGGTTGAGGGTTAAGTAAGTTTATCACAAGGGACGTCACTCCTCATCATTAAAAAACCAAAGTAAAGTTCTCAAATCCTGAGTCGAGACGACGTTTTAGACTCAACTCAGCAAAATAAACGGACTTAATTCAGTAAACAGTTCTTTTTTCTGTCTGATATTCTTATTAGAATGCTTCTTGGATATGCAGTAATTTGATCAATGGCAAAAAGTTTCGACCCAGGTCAGGCTGTGCGGATTTTGCAAGCTGGCCACGGTCGATACTTTTTGCAAATTTTTAAAACCCCTTTTCGTAGAGCTTGGCTCATCTGTATATTCACTCAACCCTTTACCACACATTCTGTGTTTCAACGACCGTTGAGGAAAAAGACTTTTGAAAAACGTGGTGGGAAAAGGAGAACATTCCGGTGTCCAGCATTTTCTCCTTTTTCAACAACGTTTTCTGCCCTTTACAGACAAAATTCAATAATTAGAGCCAAGTTCGAAATGTCGTCTGCAGACGCTTTCAATTTGGACGCGTTTACCATTTTGTCGTCTGGCGAAGAGTTAAAGCACATGGTTACAGCGGCTAGCGGCAATGTGAGCCCTGGAATCTGTAGGTAAATGTTCATTGTCAACACGTAGATTTACTACAGATGAAAGACAGATTGATACGAACACGAAATGTGAATTAACAGATATTATAAGTAACTGTATTAACCCTTTATCACACGACCAAATTTTAGACTTGCCCAAAATGAAATTTTTTGACGACAACAAAAAAATTGTGAGTCAAAAATAAAAAAAAAAAAACTGGCGTTTGGAAGGGTAGAAAACATTGTGGGAAAGGGAGGAAATGCTGGTTACCAGCATTTTCTCCTTTTCCCACAATGTTTTAAGAAGACTTTTTCGTTATGTCGTTGAAACTCGGGATTGTGTGATAAAGGGTTAAAGGTCATTAGAAGGTCAGGCAAAAACACAGGCAATGGGAAACAGCAATGTCTGTTGTAATGGCACCCGGAACGATTCAGTTTTATCGAAATTCGAAACAATTTTACAAACTTAAGCGAGCCATATTGTTGAGCTTGACTTTCTTAAAATCAAAGTTCCAATAACGGCTAAAAATACACAATATAGGTGTGTTAAAAAAAACATTTAAATTCAAATCATATCATTTGAAAATACATGTATAGAAATTATTGCTGTTAAGATGGCAATCTGTTATTATACGGTCGGTCCAAGTGTTAGTCGCTGGCAGAATTTTAAAACTAGGTAAAAAGATGCCAGGTCGCTCTACAAAAAAAAAAAAAGTGTACGAGCTAAATGTATCCTGGCATATTTCACACAACATACTGTGGCATTTCCATGTTGTTTAGTCTCTCCGAAGGTGCCATTTCATACTTATTTGTGTATATGATGGCGTGCAGCGTGAAACAGAGAAATTCTAGACTGTAGGCTATTTTTTTTTTTTTAAATGAACTGCTCTGTAACTGCTGATCAAGCAACTTTAGAACGGAAGCCAAAATCGGGTATGAGGTACTGCCATTGTAAATAGAAAAAAGATAGAGAATAGATGGTTAGTGTCTTGGATGGGTTAAGTTTATCGGGCAAGGCGGAGGAATTTATCTGGTGAGCCGAAGGCGAACCGGATAATTTCTGGAGCCGAGCCCGATAAACTTAAACCATCCAAGACACCAACCATCTATTCTATTTATCCTGTTACGCACTGTAAATGAACAAAACAAAACAAAAAACAAACATGATACAAAGACCGTACCTTTTATTCAATATCTTATGGTACTGATACCATAAAATTCCCGAGCCGAGCCTAACAAACTTTCCTTGAATCAAAGACACTACTGTCTATTCTTCAAATTTTCCAATCCACGACACTATTCTGTTTATCCTGTTTCACATTTACAAACACAAATCCGACTAGATAGAATATTTCGCTCGAAATTAAGGCACCTTTCGCACTTTGAAAAAAACACACTTGTATGGCGAACTGTGCAAAGCGCTTTTGGTATGCAGCTGTAATAATGACGTCATGAATAATATTGACTACGTCATAAACATGACGTAAACCCTCGGAAGAATGTTGTGGCGAAGAATTCTATTTTATTTTAAATAATAAGAAAAATCAACATGTGTATCGAATTCTAAGCGATAATTTTACTTTGAAATATTGATTTCGTGTACCGGCTTCTAAAAAAGGAGTTCCGGCTGGTCACATGACCAACTAGCCTAATAAACCTTGATCACGTGACCAACTGACATAATAAACCTAGTCACGTGGTCAAGTGACCGTATATCACCAAGTTTATATGACCCCCTGTTATACGGTGGAATTTATAGGAGGTGACAGGATAAAAAGAAAAACATAGAACGTAACTCAATGAGTAAATCACGGGAAACATGACGTCATAAGACATAATGGCATTAATTTACAACCGCGCATCATCTACCGATGATAAATCGAGTAGAAAATAATGTAGGTCTAGATTCTACTTCTAAACGCCATTATTCAAATACTCGACCAGAATGCCAGACGGTAAAAAAAAATGTCTTGCGTCATACGAGGTAGACACACGTTGACATTTCCAGATTGGTTGGATCGGCCAAAGTGTCAAATGACGTAAAGTAGAAAATGCACGGGTACTACCATACGACGCCAGTTTAGAATAGCGTCGGGAAAAAAATCGTTAAGTAAAAGAGTTAAATATTCATACAAATAGGATAATATTATAAAAATCAAAACAAAAAATAACAATAAGTACAAAAATGTAGAATTTATGAGTGCGTTGAAAAGCCTGCCATTCTTATTGCAGGTTATGCACAGAAGCACCCCTGCATCGATAGATAATGCGTGTGATATACGATAGACCTATCATTTGTTTCATCTCTCATTTCAGCCCTTACCTCACAGAGTCAATGTTTTATTCCACTTAATATACAAGAAAGCATCTGAAAATATTGTGAGAAAAGAAGCAGTTGCTTGTTACAAGCAACTGCTTCTTTTCTCACAATGTTTTCAATATTGGGAAAAATAGATGGCAACTTTGTTTTCAATAGTTCTGATCAGTTTTAAGCCTATTTGTGTCAGTTAGTTGTACTTAATACTTAATCTGCTAATATAAGTGAAGTCAAACTTTCAAGCCGATAGTGAAACAGATAATTCTGCTATTTCAAAGTTATTTGGGGGTGGGTGATTACCTCCTTATCGGACAGTGTAGATCCAAGATCAGACTGCACGTTCTGTGCAGTCTGATCTTGGGTCTACACTGTCCGCAAAAAGGTCCTTGATTCGTGCCTAGCAGCTTAGCAGCCTAAGAGTTAAAAATTAGTATGATATTGTGATGGGTTCGATACATTGATTTAAATCTATCATGGTGCACCCAATATGGAAGAGATCGGTTTCTCGTTACTCATCTCTGCAGACACATTTAGCTTCACATTTGAGCCTTGCTCTGGCAAAAAGGGGTTTAATGCATTTCCGTGATGCCGTATACCAAGCAAGTCATCACATAATTATGGATCCATAAAATCCATTTTGTCTAACAACCGGCTGAATTCTGAGGTAGACTTGTCAGTAGAAAAGCAGAAAAAAAAAAATTGACCAAAAGCTAAAAGTTTTGACTCAGGCTGACCAAGGTCGATTCTTTTTTTGCAGATGCGTTAAAGCCCCCTTTTCACAGAGTATGGTTCATTTTAATACGTTCGAAAGGCCATATTATCCGCCCTATATCTCATGAACTGCTGGTCTAATTTTGAAAAATAATTATATTTCTCACATGTGTGTACCATGACGAAACTGCGTACTGAGTAATGGTTTCAAACGCTAGGCTTTAACCCTTTACCACACAATCACGACTTTTAACGACTCCCAAGAAGGAGGCCTTTTGAAAACATTGTGGGAAAAGGAGAAAATGCTGGTAACCTAACCCTTTCAGACACAAATCTTATCATTTAAGCCATGTTTAATTTGTCGTCTGCAATGCTTCGAATTTGGACCAGTCTAAAATTTTGTCGTGTGGTAAAGGGTTAAGGTCAAGGTCACAGCAAGTGGGTCAAAGGTGACATGCGCCTGAGGGCGTCCCTCGGGAGTATATCACCCAGCTTTGCAGGGCCCGTTTTTTTTTTTTCCCACACAGCACAAATAGACTAGACATTAATTGTTTGTTCACAACAAGATTTCGTCCCATTTCTTATCTTGATCAACGGAAAAAGTACAATTTAATGACAGTAAGGAGTGAATCCTCTCAAAGCTAAACGATGTTTTCATCCTCAAACTGACTAATAAATGAGACATGCTCTGTGAAAAAGAAATTTTAATGCATTTCAAAAAAGTATCGACCCATGTCAGCCTGCGTAGTCCGCGCAGGCTGACATGGGTCGAAACTCTTTGCATTTCGTAAATTTCCTACATGGCAAAGGACCATTCTACCTCATTAACCCTTTACCAAACGACAAAATTTTAGACTGGGCCAAATTGAAAGCATTTGCAGACGACAAATTAAGTGTAGCTTAAATAGTTATTTATGTATTGGATAGAGCAGAAAACATTGTGGGAAAAGGAGAAAATGCTGGTTACCAGCATTTTCTCCTTTTCCCACAATGTTTTCAAAAGGCTTCTTTCTCAGGGTGGTTAAAAGTCGGGATTGTGTGGTAATGGGTTAATCAGTCAAAATTAATTTAATGGATCTGTAATTTATGTGATGACTTGCTTGGCATATCACGGAGATGCACTAAACGCCCTTTTGCAAATGACAAATTACGCATGGCTCAAATTACCATTTTTTTATGAAAAGAAAGAAAACTTTGAGGGAAAAGGAGGAAATGCTGAAACGCGCAATGACTAGTCATACGATTTCGTTCTATCTTTCCGGCTCTCCTTTGTCAAGTTGCCATGAAATTCAGCAAGAAAACCTGTATTGACAAAAATGCAGAAAGAGAGACGGATTAATTTTTTTTAACAAATTCGTCTAAAATTGTGTATCACCATGGAAGTAAAATGGGTAAAATTTTCACATTGTTCCACTCTACAAAAGATAAGACAAATTTCTGCATTCATGAGAGACAGCAAGATGGGCAGAGAGAGAGAGAGAGAGAGACAGAGTCAGAGTCAGGCAGAGTCAGATTGAGACAGAGGGAGAGAAGAGAGAGACGGAGGTGAGAGAGAGAGACAGAGGTAGAGAGAGAGAGAGAGAGAGAGGGTAGAGAGAGAGAGAGAGAGAGAGAGAGGATCAACAGACGACCCAGAGGGAGTCGGAAAGCGGTCAGTGAACAAAAAGAGAAATATAGAATTGGATAGAATTGGTAAGAAGAAATATTTCAGCTCAGAAAACTTTTCTTCACGCGCATAATAAAACCATCAAGTATACAGTTTGTATTATATTAATATAATAAGAAATCTCCCCAGATCCCAACACAGTAAAATTATTTTCATTGAATTATTCATTATTCGTTAGACCTTAGCTCTTGTCCTGCTATATACATGTAACTAAAGCGAAATTTTCAAGCCGATAGTAAAATCCTGAATTTTCCTATTTCAAAGGTGTTTTTTGAGGAGAGATATCTCCTCATCGGACAGTGTAGATCCAAGATCAGACTGCACCTTCTGTGCAGTCTGATCTTGGATCTACACTGTCCGCTAAAGGTCAGTGAGTCGCGCTTAGCAGCCTAAGGGTTAGATTTTCCTTTCTTCAATCGGTTTCAGTTTCATCCCTTGAACTGCCCAATAAATAAATTTGATAGTTTCAGGAGAAATAATATTAATCACAGTCATTTCAAAGCCGTCTCGACCAAATATTTAACAAAAATATCTAATATTTTCAAAATCAGAATGTACCATGTTGGCAGTCTGATTTTAATCTACCCTGTCAACGGCAGCACTCATCGCTGTTTATAACCATAGGCCTTTGAAGCGCCATCAGTCTTTTACTAGAGACAAATTTTCATTTGTCTATCGTCGGAAACGCTTACTAAAAATAGCACAATGACGCATCGCCTCTATATCGTATATATAGTAACACTATAGTGTTAGAGGCGATGCGCCAATATTAGTGTGCTATTTTTAGTAAAGGTGTTCGATGATCGACAAATGAAAATTACGGTGTGCCGTGATAGACAAATGGAGCTTCAAAGGACCTGTGTCAAAATGGCGTAAGTTATTTTCAGCTCGGCCATTTTCGAAAAAATATCGAGGTATTGTCACAAACTGTCTTCGTCTGCGTCTGCGTCTGCACGGGGTAGTCGTTAATATCAGTGAACCAATACCAGGAGGACAAGTAACCCTGAAAAAAAGCTTTTAATAGTTATGTACCTTTTTCGATTAAGAATTCTCACCAAAAAAGAAATAACAGCAAAGTGTTGGTATCCGCATGAGATGCCCTTGTTATAAATGAGAGTGGCTCCGGGAAAAGGGAATTTAATGCATCTTGGTAATGCGTGATACCAAGCGAGTCATTACATAATTATGGATCCATAAAATCCATCTTGTCTAACAACCAACGGACTCATGAGGTACACTGGTCCTTAGACATGCAGAAAATTTACCAATAGCAAGAAAAAAAATGTCTATGTAAGCCTGCCTGCCGCCTCCCACTCCTCAACATTTCACAAATGACAAGTTCCTAACTTGAGTAAATCAATGAGTTATAAATAATTATAGTCCTTAATAACCGGGGGGAACAATTCTCGCTGTAACTACAAAAAAAAAAGAATATTAACTCTCAAAGCACGCAATAAAAGAAGTCATTTCCATATGGTAGAAGACTTAAGAGGCCCAAATGTTGGAAATCCCATGCTATGCTTTGCTAGATTTATCTACAACGGTATTTTACGGAGTAGATTAATGATCAGGCTGCACGTTCTGATCTTGATCTACACTGTCCGAACAGGCATCTAAGATGATTTCAATCATCCAAAGGGTTGCAAGATGTCCATAATTCCGTTATAAACTAATTTACGCGACTCCCACGTAATGGCCCGAGAGGGTTCGTCCGAGCATAAATAAAACCATTATTCTCGTCCGAAACGAGCTTGTTATACTTATCCATTTATTGCTTCGAGATCCTACAAGCAAATTGGTTATTCCTTTACCTCATACTAAAAATTATTGACATCTCCGGGGAAATTGAATGGAGAGAAATGAAATTATACATTATGAAACTGACAATCGGTGTTACTGTGGACAGATTAGTACATGTATAGTAAATATCGCGCCAAAATAAAAAAAAAAAAGCTCTATTGAAGTTACTTTCTCATTTTCTTCGGAAATGTTCATGATTATGAAACATGGACGCTGACGTTTCGAAAAGTTGACCCCCGTATTTTCACGACTGTGAGAAAAAGGGTTTTGGAAGACTAGGTGGGAAAAGGAGAAAAAGCTGATTGCTAGCATTTTCTTCTCCTCTCACAATGTTTTCTATCCTTTCTAAGGCAAACACTACCATTTAAGCGACACCTATCGTGCCGTCTGCAAGCTCTTTTCAATTCGGACGAGTTTCAAATTCTGTCGTTTGGTTAAGCTTTAACCCTTTACCAGACTACAGAATTTTAGCCTTGTCCAAATTGAAAGCAATTGCAGACGACACATTTCCATGTGGCTTAAATGGTGCAATTTTTCTTTAATAATGGTATAAAACATTGTGGGAAAAGGAGAAAATGCTGGTTACCAGCATTTTCTCTTTTTCCCACGTTTTCAAAAGGCTTCTTTCACAGGGTCGTTAAAACTCGGGATTGTGTGGTAAAGAGATAACTGAAATAATGTTTAAAACGGTGTTAAATACTACAATGCTTTCAAAAGGCTTCATTCCCAGGAGTAGTATAGGGAGGTAGACCTCGGACAGTTGTCCCTAGTCTACCTCCCCTGGAGTCATTTTGTCCCTAGTCTCCCTACCCGGGGGTAGGGAGACTAGGGACAAAATGGTCCGCTAGTAGTATAGGGAGGTAGACCTCGGACAGTTGTCCCTAGTCTACCTCCCCTGGAGTCATTTTGTCCCTAGTCTCCCTACCCGGGGGTAGGGAGACTAGGGACAAAATGGTCCGCTGACCCCTCTGGGGAGGCTTTTTTGGCATTTTGGCGGCCATCTTGGATTTATCCCCATCCCACCCACTTTTTCCCACGCTATGGGTTGTCCCTAGTCTCCCTACCCGGGGGTAGGGAAACTAGGGACAAAATGGTCCGCTGTTGGACTTAGTCTTTTTCTTCGTCTTTAGTCTTTCTCTACCACCGTTGGACTTAGTCTTTTTCTCCACACCTCGGACAGTTGTCCCTAGTCTACCTCCCCTGGAGTCATTTTGTCCCTAGTCTCCCTACCCGGGGGTAGGGAGACTAGGGACAAAATGGTCCGCTGACCCCTCTGGGGAGGCTTTTTTGGCATTTTGGCGGCCATCTTGGATTTATCCCCATCCCACCCACTTTTTCCCACGCTATGGGTTGTCCCTAGTCTCCCTACCCGGGGGTAGGGAAACTAGGGACAAAATGGTCCGCTGTTGGACTTAGTCTTTTTCTTCGTCTTTAGTCTTTCTCTATCACCTTTGGACCTAGTCTTTTTCTCCACATCTTTGGTCGCCTTGGTCGATCATCGTTCATCTCTGTAGGACTTAGTTTTTGGAGAGGTGTTCTTTCTCTCTATTGGGATAAAGTTGGGGTTGGACTTAGGCTTTTCTCCACGATATGGCGCTATATGTCGAAAGAGGAGGTAAAGAGGAGGTGAGGAGGAGTGAGGAGGGGTGAGGAGGAGTGAAGAGGAGTTACCTCTCTAGGTATATTGACAAGTTTGTCCCCATGCTGTGGTTGTCCCAGGGTCTCAGATTGGTGGACTTAGTCTTTTCGGCGTTTTTCGTTCGACTCTGTAGGACTTAGTCATTTCTCAGCTTTCGGTCGGCTGGGAGCTGTTATTTCTTTCTCTATTAGGATAAAGTTGGACTTAGTCTTTTTTCTCTATCTTCGATTAGGTGTTGTAGATAATTAGTAGATAGAACATCATATACTATTTGATCTACATGCTTCCGCTCACGTTCGCGCTCTTTCATTTTAAGGGAATTAACGTTAGCCAATCGTGGGACTCGTTACATCTTTCTGTATTCATATAGATATTGTAGGACTTAGTCTTTTTCTCTAAAGGATAATGTACGTTATATTCTACCTACATGCTTTCGCCCATGGTCGCGCTCTTCATTCTGTTAATTCTGTATCAAAGTAGGTCAATCCTCCTGTCAGGCTATAAAAGCCGGTAGATTTCTCTATAGATCATTTCCCACGATGAAGTTGTCCGAGCGTTGTTCTCCATGGTGAGTCTTTTTCTCCCATGTTGGATTTCTATTACCAAGTTGATGTGGGTTATTTGATGGAAGTTCGGGAAGGAAGTGAAGGAAACTATAGTCTTTTCAGACCTAGAAAGGTTTTTACTTTTCTTCAAATTGTCCTTTTCAGGATTGGCCAAGACCTAGAAAAGTCTGCTTCTTCAAATTGTCAAAAACAAACAAAGTCAAGTCCTATATGTTTTTATATCTTTTATTTAAAACAATGAAACTTTGAAGTACAGAAATACAATAATCATTACAATGAACTGATAAAATATATACAATGAAATTTTTATTTAAAACATTGAACTGTTAGAAACATTGAACTGTGAAAATATAGATATATACAATAATCATTACAATGAAATTTTTATTTAAAACATTTAAAAACTTTTTATTTAAACTTTATGTACAATAATCATTATTTGGGTTATTGTCTGAAAATGGAATCAGAATGACTTACAAACGACAGAATTGCAGGCATAAAACAATGTATTCGGATAGTCCCGTATTCGGACAGTATGCTTCTAAAACCATGTCTAAAAGACCATCAGTCCTAAAACAAGGTCTAAAAGCCTAGTATCTTATTCGGACAGTACAAGCGACGATGAGGCAATTCAGTCCATGTCGAAATATATATATATATATATACAATGAAATATTGAACTGCAATTGTAAGAAGAGAAAAATTACTACCGACATTTGAAAAATGTTTTTAAACAGTTCTTTTGAAATAGTTCTTTGAAATAGTTCTTTTGAAACAGTTCTTTTTGTTAAAAATTACAGACACAATTTTCTTTTTTTCTTCGGGATGTCAGGTTCACAGTCACTCTTGCGTTTCTTTTCATTATTTCTCAGATCTGGACAACTTTTTGCGCTGTATTTTTTGTCTTTCAAAAATTTCTCGTTCACAACATCGGATTTCCATCTACGTCTCAACTCGATATCTGAACAGATCTTCTTTCCTTCTCGTCGAATTTTCTTTTCTGAAGAAAGTTTCTTGTTTTTCCCCTCTCCAGGTACTGAAGAAGGTTTCTTGTTGAGTTTCCCTGAAGATTTTTGAACCCTCTGTTCGTTGATTTGATTGTTTCCAATCGCTGAAGAATTTTGGGAGCTCTGTTCGTTGTTTTGGTCTTCTCCAGATTTCTGATCGAGTATAATCGTATCCTCTTTCTTTTCTGAAGAAAGTTTCTTGTCTTTCCCCTCTCCAGGTGCTGAAGAAGGTTTCTTGTTAATTTTATTGTTGATTTTATCGTTGATTTTATCGTTGATTTTCTTTTCTGAAGAAAGCTTCCCTGAAGAGGTTTTCTTCTTCACAGGGTAATCTATCTGAATTCTACAGATTTCTGTATCGCTGATTTCTGTGTTATCAAACTCCATATTTTCAATCTCCCTCTCAATCTGGTTTTCACTCGATGACTCGATGGTTTTCTTTTCTTCAGATCCTGAAGAAATCTTGCTGTTTTGGGTCTTTTCAGGCAATGGATCGTTGATTTTATCGTTGATTTTATCGCTGATTTGATTCTCTTCAGTCGCTGAAGAGGTCTTCTTGTTTTGGGGATTTTTCCCCTTTCCACTCGATGAGGTTGTAGGCTGTGACAGTTTTGTCTTCCGTTTATTCTCGTCTACTTTATAGGATAATAGAGACCCAACGTATTTCATATGTTGAGATTCACAATCCATTTCCTTTATTGGGTGAATTTCGACATCGTGGGTGTGGGTGTTCACGAAGACAAAAACGAATCTCCACATTTGATTTTCTTTCTCTGGACATTGGTTGGCCCAATGTCCTGATCTGTCGCATGTAAAGCAAATATTCGTTGTCGTATCATCCACTCTATGGCGTTTGTCGAATGTCGCTTGATCCAGGACTCTGGTGATACGATAGACACCTTTTTCTGCAAAATGCTGATAGGATAGAAATGACCCCACGTAGTTTCCAGTATGGTAGACTTGATATCGTGGTGGTATATTGCTGATCTCATAATCGTGAGTGTATGGGTTAACATACAGATACACTCTCTTTGGTGTTGTACTTTGTAGCTTGAACCCACTCATTTTTCTATCGACTGCTCTGTTTGAAATCTTTCCGAAGAATGATGGAAATGTCAATCGTAACATCTTTTTATGCCCGTTCGATCTGAAAAAGATATAAAAAGCTAGGATTTCTTGAGTTCTGGGTCAGTATATGGCTTACAAACGACAGAATTGCATGCATAAAAACAATGTCTAAAAGGTTAGTACCTTATTCAGACAGTACAAGCGACGATGAGGTAATGCAGGCCATGTCGAAAAAGAGAAAAAAATTGCTGCCGGCCAAGAAAAGAAAAAGAATCCTAGTCTACCCAGACAGTAGCAGCAATGGTGAAAGCGGCGATGAGAAATTTCCACCCAAAAAGAGAAAAAGTTTACCATTGAAAGAAGAAGAAAGTCCTACTGGACCATTTTTACCCAAGGAAGAAAAAAGTGAAGACAAAAGATCTTTGAAAGAAGAAAACGATGAGAAATCTTTGAAAGAGCTATATCAAAAACCAAAACAGTCCTTTTCAGGACTAACCAACGAAGATGAAAAATCTTTGAAAGAAGAAGACAGAAAATCTTTGAAAGAAGAAGACAGAAAATCTTTGAAAGAAGAAAGTGGAGACAAAAAATCTTTGGATATGAAAAGTCTATACGGCTTAACAGAAGTGGGAAAAAAGAAGTCAAGAAAATTCAAAACAGAATCCCATATACTGGAGGCGTCTTTTAAGAAATTCGAAGAGTTACAACCACAGCAACTGACCGTCTTATTCGACGATGTTATCCAACAAATCGTTCAAAAGTTAAAGGCTGAATCGAGGGATATGATTAGAATTAGCGTCAATCACCCCTCATTGGATATGGGGATTCATATTCCCTTTCTATATGTGGAGGAGTTGGAGAGTCATACCATGTTGAACGAAATTGAAAAAGTTCTACAATCGAATGAAGAATTCGTCTTGAACGATGGTCGCATGACATTCGATATCACACATACGATACCTCCAAGTGGAAGTGGTAAAAGAGTTAGGGCCACAGAACTATTGGATTCAAAGGTTTTTGCAAAAAAGAAACAATCGATTATTGAAATTAACAATCGTGATCATCTATGTTTTGCAAGAGCAATTGTTGTGGGGATTTGTTACCATGAACGTGAAAACACCCAAGAATGGAACCGAAGATGGGATCTCATCAAAAGATCAAACAGATCACTTCAAAAGACTGAAGCCGAGAAATTGATGAATGAAGTTGGAGTTTCGTCGACACAGCCTGTAGGTCTTGAAGAATACAAAAAAATTCAAGAGTTCTTGTATGAAAAAAGCTATGTCGTTAAAGTTCATCAACAGCTGTCGAGAATGGAAAAAGTATTTGAACATCCAGAAGTGAAAGACGATAGTAAAATCATACATTTGTACTTTCATCAAAACCACTATGATTACATCAAATCCATCACAGGATTTCTTGATTGTGCTTATTATTGTGAGTTCTGTGACACACGTTACAGCAGGCGGGAAAACCATGTTTGCTCAAAGATCTGTAAAGGTTGTTTCCGTGCTGGAAAATGTCCATCGGAATCAAAAGAATATGTCTGCACCAAGTGTCATAGACGATTTTTCAGTGCAGCATGCTTGAAAAATCACAAAACACTTCAAGGCAAAGAGAAGAAAACCATTTGTGAATTAGTGAAACTTTGTTCAAAATGTGGAGGCCAGATTTTTGACAGAAAGAGAAATCATGTCTGTAAGGGAAAGAAAAAGTGTCATCTCTGCAAGAAGATAGTTGACTTTTCTCATCGCTGTTTTATTCAGCCTTACCAGAGTAAGATGAAACACGACAGCGACGATGAGACGAGTTCTTCTCTAGTCAAAAAACCTTTGTTCATTTTCTTTGATTTCGAATGTCAGCAAGACACGGGAGTACACATTCCGAATTACTGTATTGCACATCGAGCCTGTGCTGAATGTATCGATAAGCCACTTGATTTTCATTGTTCCACATGCAGTGAATTCGAAGAAGGGAGAGAAGTTATTTTTCAAGGAAAAGAAACTTTGAGCCAATTTTGCAGCTGGCTCTTTACAAAACATCATAAAGGAATCATAGCTATTGCCCATAATCTCAAAGGGTTTGAATAAAGAAATGATCAAAAACAAAAAGTCGTCTGTTTTTGATTCCTTCCCAAAAACTTGGGCAAAGAGAAAAACTTTGAATAGTCGTCTGTTTTTGATTCCTTCCCAAAAACTTGGACAATTAACAAGAACCCAGAAAAATCTCACAAAGAGAGAAAAGAACAGAGATGGAAAAAATGTAGCTAGAAAATAACATTCTATATAAGATCATATAGAATGTTATTTTCTATCTACAATACCCACAGGAAATGTTCTATCTACAAGGTGTTTAGAAAAGTCTACCTCCCAAGACAAGTCCCCCTCGATCAAAACTATAAAATGCTGGCGAACTTTCTCTCTATAATCATTCGTCTTTCGATTCTCGAATAGTGCGAATAAAACTCTTCATTAGTGCGAATAAAACTTTTTACAATTAAAAAAGTTTTGTTAACTAGAGCAAATAAAACAAACTGTTAACGGAAAAATGGATTCCAACTTAGACCAAAGTGATCACGGAAGAATGGATTCCAGCTTAGACGTTTTAGTCGGCTCCTTACCACAAGAAAATACCGTCCTAGACATTTCCTCACCACAGCCTGAAAACAGTAGAGATATTCTATCGATAGCTATGAATTCAACATTCATCGACCCGATGACACCACCAGCTAACAAAATCGAAGAAGAAATAACCCAAATGATTTCAAACCAAAATTCTGTAATAACTCAGATTTTAGACGAAGTGAAGATGTTGAATAGAAATATGAATCAAGTCAATAGAAACATTGAGACATTATGCCTACAAAATCAACAGAGTCGGCAGAACCACCAGAGTCAACAAGATTCATCTGTAAGACAAGATTCATCTGTATCGATTTCAGCCCAGGTTAACTTTGATAAAACCAGTTTTCAAAAGTTAACAGCTTCTATCGTCACTCCTGTAGAACATCAGACAACTCATCAGTCAACTCATCAGTCAACTCATCAGTCAACTCAGACAGAAGAACCCAAGCCAAGAAGAAGAGGGAGAAAACGAAAATCAGAGACAGCAGAGAAAGACGATAACCAACTTCACAAAAAACAACGATTCAATCCCAAATCTGTAACACCACCACTAGTAGAAGCAAAAACGGGCTTGGGTAAATATGGAAAAAACATTGATAACTTCAAAGAGTTCAACTTCCCGATGATCTCGAAAGAACAAGGAGAAAAGTTATCATCAGAAGAAAAGCTGTCATCAGAAGAAAAGCTGTCATCAGAGGAAAGCTCTCGATAGAGGAAGACTCTCAATAGAGGAAGACTCTCAATAGAGGAGAAACAGTCCTTTTCAGGACTAACCAAAACCCCTAGAAAATCTATCTTCAACAATTGTTAATAAGCAAGTCAACTCGCCTCCAACCGTATAAAAGACGATGCTATTTCCAGTAATTAATCATTCAGCTCTCGAATAGATGACAGCCAAAGAAATGGTGATGGACTATAGTGTACAATTTTTACTTCTCTCGATGACAAAATGGTATCTGACAACCTTTCTACTGGCCATGATGCATGACTCCACTTTACCTATACATAAAATAAACAAAATAAGAAAGTTGATAGCAGCTCGAAGAAGAGTTGTGGAGTGCCCTATCTGTCAGGCAAATTTTGGATACTGTCATTAGAGGAGGAAAAATCCACAGCAAAAAGAATCAAAGGAAAGCTGTCGATAGAGGAAGGCTCTCAATAGAGGAGAAAAAATCTTTGAAAGAGCGATACCAAAAAATCGAAACAGTCCTTTTCAGGACTAACCAAGACCCTAGGAAGTTTTGAGATGGCCGCCAAAATGCCAAAAAAGCCTCCCCAGAGGGGTCAGCGGACCATTTTGTCCCTAGTCTCCCTACCCCCGGGTAGGGAGACTAGGGACAAAATGACTCCAGGGGAGGTAGACTAGGGACAACTGTCCGAGGTCTACCTCCCTATACTAGACGAAGAAAAAGACTAAGTCCAACAGCGGACCATTTTGTCCCTAGTTTCCCTACCCCCGGGTAGGGAGACTAGGGACAACCCATAGCGTGGGAAAAAGTGGGTGGGATGGGGATAAATCCAAGATGGCCGCCAAAATGCCAAAAAAGCCTCCCCAGAGGGGTCAGCGGACCATTTTGTCCCTAAATGACAAAATGACTCCAGGGGAGGTAGACTAGGGACAACTGTCCGAGGTCTACCTCCCTATACTACTCCCAGGGTTGTTAAAAGGCGGCATTGTGCGGTGAAGGGCTAAAGCCAAAAGACTGTTAACATTTTTTTTTTTTTTTTTTTTTTTTATAAAAGAGTGGCTTTCTGGCAAAAGGGGGTTACATGCATCAATATGATGCATTATACCAAGCAAGTTATAACATAATGATGAAACCGTAAAGTCCATTTTGTCACCAAACCTACTGAGTCATGAGATACACTGGTCCTTTGACATGCAGATAATTGGCCAATGGCAAAAAATATCGACCCAGGTCAGCCTGCGCGGACTGCGCAGGCTGACCTGGGTCGATACTTTTTGCAAATGCACTAAAACCCCCTTTTTTACGGAGCATGACTCAATCATCTTTTTTGACGCAAGAATCGAGTCATTATAGGAAAATAAATGCGTCTGCGTTTAGCCAGCAATTTCTTTCTTTCGTCTCAATAATTTTCCTTTGAAAGTTTCTAAAGGTGATTTTGAAGAAACTCGCAAATATCTTCATGGCATTCTGACGCAAAATGAGATATTTCGAGAAATTGAATGTGTCTGCATATTGCTTTGCTTATAGGTAATATAATACCCGAGACAATTATATGATTCACGCTATGTAAGAAGGGGGTTTAATGCATCTGCAAAAGATATCGACTCATGTCAGCCTGCGCAGTCCGCGCAGGCTGACATGGGTCGAAACCTTTTGCTTCTGGTCAATTCTCTGCATGTTTAAGGACTGCATGTCGACTTTACATCTTTATTCAGTCGTTTCTTAGGCAAAGTGCAAAATGGTTTTTAAGTGATCCATAATTATCTGATGACTTGCTTGCTTGGTTGATTGATTGATTGATTGATTGATTGATTGATTGGTTGGTTGGTTGGTTGGTTGGTTGGTTGATTGATGTTTAACGCCGTTTTAAACATTATACCGCGGTGGCCAGTGCACCTATCCATGCTTTCCTGGGGTTTCTTTTACCAGTACTCCGCACAATATTCTTTCCAAGCCACTGGCTGCTTTCCCGCATAACCCTAGTCGAAACAATGGTCAGCAATGAGAGAGGAATGAATCCTGTCGCGATGACTATCATCAATCCTTGGAAACACTCGCTTTGGTATCATGAGTCACCTAGATGTATTAAGCCCCCTTTTGTCAGAGTGTGGGCCGATACTTATTTTAGTGAAATCGGGCTCTGAAATCTATGCAAAACCTGGCATGACACTGAGTGACATTTCAAACTATTATATTGTACTGTCGGGATTATCAGACTCTGTACATTTTTGTAGTAACCCCCTAAACTGCTGAATAAATGAAACGAAAACTTCCACTGAATAGTAAAAGCCAAAATGTTGCGGTTTCAAAGTTGATTTCGCTGGAGAGAAAATGCCGTATCGGACAGTGTAGATCAAAGATCAGACTGCACAAAACGTGCAGTCTGATCTTTGATCTACACTGTCCGCAAAAGCGCCCCGAGTCGCCCTTACCAGCCGAAGGGTTAAGACCCTTCATCAAACGATTCCTAACCTTAACGACCAGGAGGAATAAAGCTTTTGAAAACGTTGTGGAAAAAGGGGAAAAAATCTGATGACCAGCAATTTTTTCCCTTCCTCGTAATGTTTTTCTAACCTCTATTAAAGAAAGCCTAAAAGAAAATTCTATCATTTAAGTCATTTATACATTGTCGTCTGTAGATGCTTTTAATTTGTCGTTTGGTAAAGAACGGTTAAAAATCGGACAACGCAAAACAAGATAAATGTGTGTAAAGATAAAACGCTAAATAAGAATAATTTGTTATTTATCAAAACAGTTTGAAAATGTTTGAAACTGTCTGAAACTGAGAAATTGCGACTAATGCTTGCTACGGTCAAAAGTATCATTGTTTTACGCATTTAATTAAATGTAATGCAGTGGCTGAATAAGTGGAAAAAGGGAAGCTTGAATTAGATAATTGTTAAAATTGATTGAATCCTTTCGCACAAAGTTCTGACTTTTAACGACCCCGAGAAAGAAAACTTTTGAAAGCATTGTGGGCAAAGGAGAAACAGCTGGTTACCAGCATTTTCTCCTTTGCCCACACTATTTTCCAAGACAAATCCAAACATTTGGGCCTTACATGTTTAATTTGATCGTCTGCAAATGACTTCAATTCAGACATGTCTCAAATTCCGTCGTCTGTTCAAATTGATTTCAAACGGATGCTGGGTTAACCCTTTCCCAAACAAGCCCTGGTTTTCACGTGTCTGCAATACAAGTCTTTTGAAAACACTGTGGGAAAAGGAGAAATTGCTCGTAATGAGCAATTTCTCCTTTTCCCACAGTGTTTTCTATCCTTTTGGAGAACTTTCCGCCATTTTCATCAAATTTAAAATTGTCGTCTGCGAGCTCTTTCAATTTGGAAGGGTCTAAAATTTGTCGTTTGGGAAAGGGTTAATTCAAATATTCGTCTGTTATTTTTGCAGACGATAACAATGTTTACCTGTAATTTACGCCTCGCAGGCTCACCTTCCTCTTGAAATGCAGTTTTTAAGCTCAACATGTAAAGTAATTGTTTTTTTTTTACTGCTTTCCTCATTAGTACAGTTATATCGCAGCTACTTATTTATATGTTTGGGTTTAATCAGTGCTAGGCATCGGCCTACGGCGCTGAAGGTTGAATGTTTGAATCACAGTGGCGACAGGGTTGTTATATGATGTGACAGGTCGGTGAACTGCCAGTTAGTTAACTCTTTACCATATGACAAAATTTTACATTTGTCCTAATTGTAAGCATTTGTAGACGACACATTTAACATGGCTCGAATAATGAATTTGTCTCTGAAAGGATAGAAAACATTGTGGGAAAAGGAGGAAATGCTGGTTAACAGCTTTTTCTCCTTTTTCTACATTTTTTTTTTTTTTTTCAAAAAATGTCTTTGTCAGGGTCTTTAAAAGTCAGGATTGTACAGTAAAGGATTGAATAATAGCTATTAAGTGCCTGCCTGGTGCTTTGGCATAAAACGTTGTGAATCAAGAATTTAATATGCCAGACCAAGGTATCAAATTAGTCAGGTAGTGGCTGGCCCCTTAAAAGGGGTTACCCGATAATACACGTACCTATAACACTTCACGTTACTTTTCACATGGACAGTGTTCTGCAGTGCTTTGTCCCGCCGTTGAGGATCGAATCCGTAACCATTCGAAACTCAAAGCAAACATTACGATTAATAGGTGGAAAATACGAACTTCTTTAACGTTTTTCTGAGGAATTCAATAACAATACTTTATTATCCGAAAATCTTTAGCTATGAACCAAACAGTTCAAACAATCCCGACTTTACGACTATGACTGGGGATTGGTTGATTTTCGTTTAACCCTTTCCCACACAATCCCGACTTTTAACGAACCCAAGAAAGAAGCCTTTTGAAAACATTGTGGGAAAAGAAGAAAATGCTGGTAACCAGCATTTTCTTCTTTTCCCACAATGTTTTCTACCCTTTAAGAGACAAATTTTATGTTTAGAGCTACATTTAAAATGTCGTCTGCAAATGTTTTCAATTTGGACTAGTCTACATTTTTGTCGTTTGGTAAAGAGTTAATTATCGTCGAAACATATCGACGACGCCCCCAAAAGACTGTCAGTTCTGTTACAAGGGTTAGTGCGAGATACAGGAAGAAACCCATCCTAAGTTATGTCTATTTCATTATCTCCCGCTAGATGGCATTCTACAAATACACATCTATCTGATTTGGGCATCCTGGGTACAGAAGCGGAGTAATTTTTCAAAACAACAACCGTGACTTCGAATTTCAAATAAAATAAACGTTTACTCAATAAAACGCTACCTGGTGCCATTCATTCAGCTATGATCGGCTAACATGTAACCTATGCACCGACCATTTATTAAAACAGCCCCTACATGCTTTGGTAATAGGCTAATAGCTTCAATATAAGCCCTACTTTTCCCAGGTATAAGGGGTGATGCGTCATATAAGACAGGTCGAATCTTCGAAGAATATGACATGCGCAGACAACGATGTCTATTTCTTGAATGTGTTCAGTGTATAGCACAGTCACTCGGTATCTAGGTTTAACTTATCATCCGAAAGACTCTTTAGTAACTTTAGGTAGCCAGCCGTGGGGAGCGAACCCACACCCTCACGTGGTAAGAGGTATGATGTCCACAAGTCGCATGCTCAACTACCTGAGCTATAGGGGCTGGTCAACTGATTGGAGAAGGCTTTTACCGTCTAAATTAATGAGACCGGATATGACGTTATGGTACCTTGCAATTTCATGCAATCAACGCATGGTATTGATCATGTGACATTTGTAGTAGCCTTTTCGATATACTGGCGCCTACTGGGCTGACTATCTGTGATTTTCGCGGACCCTGCTTGTTCCATTAAGTAATCTATAGAAAAAATGAGCTATGCCCTGTAAAAATGGGATTTAATTCATTTGCAAAAAAGTATCGACACAGGTCAGCCTGCACAGTCCGCGTAGTGTAACCTGAGTCGAAACATTTTGCTATTGGTAAATTTCCAAGAACCATTCTAGTTTAGCATTCGGCCGGTTGTTAGACAAAATGGATTTTAAGATGACGTGTTTGGTATAATACGTCACAGAGATGCAATAAACCCCCTTTTGCCAGGTCATTGCTCAAATCTTACTTTTGATGGAAAGCTTGTAACTTCTTCCTCAATATCAAGGATTGATTATCATCTCCAACAAATCCGTATCATTGGACTTTCTTATGTTTTTGATTTTTTTTTAAATTACACTACATTATTTCTTTATTTCAGGTTATGGACACATAGCACCCAAAACCACAAACGGTCGCCTGGTAACGATGTTTTACGCTTTGGTTGGAATACCTTTGACCTTACTGTGTTTAGCAAATATGGGCTCATTCCTGGGCGATGCTTTCCGGTTGCTGTATAAACATACATGTATTTTATTTACTTGGTTATGTTGTCCACCAGATAGTGGCTACCGGAAACAAAAGAAGCCAGCAACACAGTCCAATAACAAGGACTTACAAGAACTTGATCCTTTGAACTCTAAATCTAGTAGTGGAAACGTTACCGGAGGTCATAAACTGGAAGTCACTTCCGGTCCATCAAAAACTCAAAATCGTACCGGAAGTGAAATAAACATTGTCGTGGAGGATTTTGACAAGCCGAGAGTTAAAGAGACGATGTATAAGGAGAAAATTCGCGTGCCTATATTCGTTAGTATGATGATAATTACGACATATATATTTGGTGGCGCTCTTATGTTTTCCATGTGGGAGGACTGGGATTATCTAGAAGGTTCTTATTTCTGTTTTATTACTCTTAGCACTATAGGATTCGGAGATTACGTACCTGGGTCTATTAGCAACGCTAATACTTCAGACAGCAATCAGAGACTTATTATCTGCTGTGTTTATTTAATGATAGGGTTAGCTCTACTGGCCATGTGTTTTAATTTGATGCAAGAAGATGTGACGGCTAAGTTTGTGTGGTTAGGTAAACAGATCGGGCTTATAGACAAAAAGAAATGATAGTTGTTCATCTATAGGTACAACAATTAGGTTCCGTATTCACCAACCATTCTTATTGTATCCTTAGTTTAATTCTAGATTTAGAAAGTAACACAACTCCTAATTGGCTAAACCATTTGGTTTAGCCAGTCAGAAGATGTGTTACTTTCAAATTTAGGAAAGTATTGAGAACAAGACGACGAATATTTTTTTTTAAAAATAGTTGAAGAATACAGACCCTGGTCCCGTATTCACCAGCCATTCCAAATTGCTTCCGGAGTTTGTCTAATTCTACATTTATAATGTGAAACAATTCCTGATAGACTAAACCAAAAGGATTTAGCCAATCAGAAATTGCATTTCCTTAAAGTTTTGAAAAAAAAATGCTAGAGAACTAGACTGAGAATTTTATTAAGAACGGTTGGTAAATAAATACCAATGGTATTCTGTTCACATAGTGATAAAAACATAAAGAACGCTTTTGACCCTAAATGACATTGTTGCTTTCCCTTTTTCCAAACGAAAGAATTTTAGCCTACTCCAAATTCAAAGCATTTGCAGACGACAAAATGAATGTAACTCAAAAACCGAAATTTGTTTTGGGAAGGGTAGAAGACAGAATCTGGGAAAAGGAGAAAATTCTGGTCACTAGCATTTTCTTCTTTTCCGAAGATCGTCTCAAAAGGCTTCTTCCACAGGGTCGTTAAAACTAGAGATTGTATGTTGAAGAGTTAAACAATTGTTTAAACCAAGTTAGTAATCATGACAATGTAACTATATTTTGGTTTTACACAACAATATCATTTAACCCTTAAGCTGCTAATCGCTACCGATTGACCTTTTGCGGACAGTGTAGATCACGATCAGACTGCACAGCGTGCAGTCTGATCGTCGATCTACACTGTCCGATACGGTATTTTCTTTCCGGTGAAATCAACTTTGAAACCGCAATGTTTAGGCTTTTAGTACTGAGTAGAAATTTTCGTTTCATTTATCCAGCAGCTTAAGTGTTAAGATTAAATTCAAGACCATTCTTTGGGTTTTTAAAGACGTGTCAACGGAATGTCGTTACTCGGATTGTTGTGTAGTAATAGAGCAGTAATAATCATAATAATAACTTTGTCCGCACTTTTAGTTATTTTGATTAATTAACCCTTTACCACACAGTCCCAACTTCCCAGGGGAAGAATCCGTTATAAAAACATTGCGGGAAAAAGAGAAAATGCTGGTAACCAGCATTTTCTCCTTTTCCCACAATGTTTCCTATCCTATCAATGACAAATACCTCGATTTTAGCCGCTTTTGATTTGCCGTCTGCAAATGCTTTCAATTTGGATGAGTCTAAAATTTTGTCGTTTGGTAAAGAGTTAAAACCTTGTAACGCTTAATAGATCAAACGCACATTTCTTATCCGTCAATACTTATAGAGAATAGATGGTTGGTGTCTTGGATGGGTTAAGTTTATCGGGCAAGGCGGAGGAATTTATCTGGTGAGCCGAAGGCGAACCGGATAATTTCTGGAGCCGAGCCCGATAAACTTAACGCATCCAAGACACCAACCATCTATTCTATTTATCCTGTCACGCACTGTAAATGAACAAAACAAAACAAAAAACAAACATGATACAAAGACCGTATCTTTTATTCAATATCTTATGGTACTGATACCATAAAATTCCCGAGCCGAGCCTGACAAACTTTCCTGGAATCAAAGACACTACTGTCTATTCTTCAAATTTTCCAATCCACGACACTATTCTGTTTATCCTGTTTCACATTTACAAACATAAATCCGACTAGATAGAATATTTCGCTCGAAATTAAGGCACGTATTGACATCTTTCACACTATGAAAAAAAACACACTTGTATGGCGAACTGTGCAAAGCGCTTTTGGTTTGCAGCTTAATAATGACGTCATGAATAATATGGCTTGGCTTTATTTAACCTCATTGCCAGCTTTATAGTTAAGATTAAAACGGTAATCAAGGGAAATAACTCCTGTTTGTGCGTGACAAAATTTGTTGCCATTTATCTCCCTTGATAAGCATTTTTTACTGCACTGTATATTGAGTTTTCTGGATAAAAATGTATGTGTTTTAGTAATATTTATTTTGATGTTTAAGGTTATGCTCTCGTATATTTAACATGAATCAAGGATTGTACCATTCTTTTTTTTGGTTGTTGTTGTTGTTTAAACACTTTAACATTCACGCCAAAGAAGACCGCTACTTTTTTTTCTCTTTTTTTCCCCCCGAAATCTTCTCGTTATAAATTTGTTTGCCTGAGTTCATTGATATTTGGTATGACTAATCCTTGTGTAGTATCTTGTCATGTAAAAACAACATAACTTTTTTAGGCTAGGCTTACTTTGGCTATGAGATCTTATTGCACTATGTTTCTTATGGTCTATACCAATAGCAGGGGTCCTGTGTCGCTAAGTGGTAGAGTGCGGAACACGTATCCTACAGGCCCCGAGTTCGAGTCTCCCTTGGCGCACTGGATCTTTAGTGGGAGTGTCCTCGGGCAAGACGCTTCAGAACACTAGCCTAGTACTAGTGAAACCCATGACATACATGAATATGTGAGCTGTCGCCGTGATATGAGTGAAATAATGTTGAAAGGGGAGTAAACACTATTCAGTGAATCAGTCAACCAATTACGTGTATCCATGTACATATAACATTTATCTGGGAGGAAGTCGAGCGATACCAGGCCACCATGGTCCTCTTGTTTATCTGTTGTGTGAGCAGAATGATATGCATGTTTCTTGGACTAAAATGTTATTGAGTAATAAGTTTATCGAATGTTGGATGGAATGAATTAAAATCTTTGAACGAATTTATCAGATATTCGATTGCTTTCTCTATTTACTTTTTTTCGAAAATCCAGCCTAATTTTCAAAAGGTAACTTTATCCGAGGGAAACTTCGAATTATTTTAAATCCCTGTCCTGTACTTATTGGTCAGTTATAAATGAGATATGCTTTGTTGAAAGGGGGCTTAATGCATTTACAAAACGTATCGACCCAGGTCAGCCTGAGCATTCCGCGCAGGCTGACCTGGGCCAACACTTTTTGCTTTTGGTCAATTTTCTGGATGTCAAAGGACCAGTGTACCTCATGATTCAGTAGGTTGTTATACAAAACAGATTTCAGGGATGTATAATATTGATGACTTGATTGGTATCATGCATCACGAAGATGCATTAAGCCCCCTTTTCACAGAGCATGACACAAATTTAAAACGTATCATGTCCTTTTCATGTTGAATTCCAACAATACCACTGTCACGATTTACCAACCGACAAAATTTTAGACTTGTCCCAATTTAGAAACGTTTGCAGACGGCAAATTAAATGTATTTCAGAAACTAAAACTTTACCTTGAAGGGTAGAAAATATTGTTGGAAAAGCAGTAAACGCCAGTTTACCAGTATTTTCTGTGTTTTACAATAGCATAACATGTACCGAAATGGTTTCTTGACATTTCTAATTACCAGGCAAAAATACATTCATCCATTTGTCATTCCAAGCCATGATCTACCGAAACAAATCTTATGTGATACACGTATTTCTCAAGACACCATGAAAAAGCGATTTTTACCAAAAGGATGTGAACTAGTTGGAGAAAAGGAAACACCATATTCTCACATTTTTTTTTTTGTGTGTGTAAAATATTTTCTTCTCAAGGTCGTTTAACCCTGTACCACACAATACCGAATTTTAACGACCTTACAGAAAAAACCTTTTGAAAACATTGTGGGAAAGGAGAAAATGCTGGTGACCAGCATTTTCTCCTTTTCCAACAATGTTTTATACTCTTTCGCTGCCATTCTCATAATTCCAGTCACATTTAAATTATAGTCTGCACATGCTTTCAATTTTGACGACTCCAGGCTTTTGTCGTTTGGTAAAAAGTTAAACATGGGTGATTTGGTAAAGGGTTGGTAGAAAGATGAATCGATAATGGAAGGGTTTTCCTCTCTTAGGATATTGTGTATAAATATACACCGGAAGTTCAAGTAACAATGTTACAATACATGTCGTTAGTATATTCTATTGACCAATCCCACATCAGATTGAATAAACTGATGTATAACCAATATCTAAAGGCACTATTGCTGCCAAAAGTAAACAATGGAGTGGTAAAATTCATTTGAATTCAAATCAGACCTTTTAAAAGTATGGATATTATCGTAAAGATGACAATTTGTTATTGTACTTTCGGTCTATGCGTTACTCGCTTGCAGTAAGATGAATTTTAACATCAGGTAAAAAAGTACACAAGAGATAGAGCGACCTGGCATCTTTTAAACTAGTTTAGAGTTCATTTTTCTGCCAGCAACTATTTAGCAGGATAAGAAATTAAGAATTTATAAACCTGAAAAAAAGTATCGACCCAGGTTAGCCTGCAAGAGAAGAAGCAATTCGTTGTTAAAAGCAATTGCTCAGTGTACCGCATGCTTTCAAACAGCAGAGAAAAAATGAGGTTTGATAATTCGTATTTTTACATGCATGGAGTAATACGATTTCAAGGCTTTTCTTTTTGTTTACGAAAAATTGTTATCGAACATTGGAGATCCAGCATGTTGGGGTACAGTCCAGTATGTTGGGGTGCAATCCAGTATGTTAGGGTACAGTCCAGTATGTTGGGGTACAGTGCAGCATGTTGGGGTACAGTCCAGTATTTTGAAGTACAGTCCAGCATGTTGGGGTACAGTCCAGCATATTAGGGTACAGTCAGGCATGTTGGGGTACAGTCCAGCATGTTGGGGTACAGTCCAGCTTGTTGGGGTACAGTCCAGTCTGTTGAAGTACAGTCCAGCATGGTGGGGTATAGTCCAGCATGTTGGGGTACAGTCCAGTATGTTGGGGTGCAGTCCAGCATGTTAGGGTACAGTCCAGCATGTTGTGGTACAGTCCAGCATGTTGGGGTACAGTCCAGCATGTTAGGGTACAGTCCAGCATGTTGGGATAAAGTCCAGCATGTTGGGGTACAGTCCAGTATGTTGGGGTAAAGTCCAGTATGTTGGTGTACAGTCCAGTATGTTAGGGTACAGTCCAGTATGTTGGGGTACAGTCCAGTATGTTGGGGTGCAGTCCAGTATGTTAGGGTACAGTCCAGTATGTTGGGATAAAGTCCAGCATGTTGGGGTACAGTCCAGTATGTTGGGGTAAAGTCCAGTATGTTGGGGTACAGTCCAGCATGTTGGGATAAAGTCCAGCATGTTGGGGTACAGTCCAGTATGTTAGGGTACAGTCCAGCAAGTTTGGATAAAGTCCAGTATGTTGGGGTACAGTCCAGTATGTTGATGTAAAGTCCAGTATGTTGGGGTACAGTCCAGTATGTTAGGGTACAGTCCAGAATGTTGGGGTACAGTCCAGTATGTTGGGGTGCAGTCCAGCATGTTGGGGTACAGTCCAGTATGTTGGGGTACAGTCCAGTATGTTGGGGTACAGTCCAGTATGTTGGGATAAAGTCCAGTATGTTGGGGTAAAGTCCAGCATGTTAGGGTACAGTCCAGCATGTTGGGATAAAGTCCAGCATGTTGGGGTACAGTCCAGTATGTTGGGGTAAAGTCCAGTATGTTGGGGTACAGTCCAGTATGTTGGGGTACAGTCCAGTATGTTGGGGTACAGTCCAGTATGTTGGGGTGCAGTCCAGCATGTTGGGGTACAGTCCAGTATGTCGGGGTACAGTCCAGTATGTTAGGGTACAGTCCAGCATGTTGGGGTACAGTCCAGTATGTTGGGGTACAATCCAGCATATTAGGGTGCAATCCAGCATGTTGGGGTACAGTCCAGTATGTTGGGGTACAGTCCAGCATGTTAGGGTACAGTCCAGCATGTTGGGGTACAATCCAGCATGTTGGGGTGCAATCCAGCATGTTGGGGTACAGTCCAGCATGTTGGGGTACAGTCCAGTATGTTGGGGTACAGTCCAGTATGTTGGGGTGCAATCCAGTATGTTGGGGTGCAGTCCAGTATGTTGGGGTGCAGTCCAGTATGTTGGGGTACAATCCAGCATATTGGGGTGCAATCAAGCATGTCGGGGTACAATCCAGTATGTCGGGGTGCAATCTAGCATCTTAGGGTACAATCCAGCATGTTGGGGTACAGTCCAGTATGTTAGGGTACAATCCAGCATGTTGGGGTGCAATCCAGTATGTTGGGGTACAATCCAGCATGTTGGGGTACAGTCCAGTATGTTGGGGTACAATCCAGCATGTTGGGGTACAGTCCAGTATGTTGGGGTACAATCCAGCATGTTGGGGTACAGTCCAGTATGTTGGGGTGCAATCCAGCATGTTGGGGTGCAATCCAGTATGTTGGGGTACAGTCCAGTATGTTGGGTTACAGTCCAGCATGTTGGGGTACAATCCAGCATGTTGGGGTTCAGTCCAGCATGTTGGGGTACAGTCCAGCATGTTGGGTTACAGTCCAGCATGTTGGGGTACAATCCAGCATGTTGGGGTTCAGTCCAGCATGTTGGGGTACAGTCCAGCACGTTAGGGTACAATCCAGCCTGTTGGGGGTTACAGTCCAGCACGTTAGGGTACAATCCAGCCTGTTGGGGGTTACAGTCCAGCACGTTTGGGTACAATCCAGCCTGTTGGGGGTTACAGTCCAGCATGTTTGGGTACAATCCAGCCTGTTGGGGGTTACAGTCTAGCATGTTTGGGTACAATCCAGCCTGTTGGGGGCAAAGTGCAAAATGTTAGGGTACAATCCAGCATGTTGGGGGTACAGTCCAGCATGTTTGGGTACAATCCAGCCTACTGGGGGCACAGTCCAACATGTTAGGGTACAATCTAGCATGTTGGGGCACAAAGTGACAGGTCGAATCTCGTTTTAGCATTCGAAATATTCCACCAATATCCCTCTTAAACAAAATTACAATATACAATTGGTTATGAATGGCATCATAAATTGGTTCATGTAAGTGGCGTTATTACTGAGTCATGCTCCGGCAAAGAGGAGTTTAATGTATCTTCTTGTTGCATTATAGCAAGCCCGTCCTCATGAAATTATGAATCCATAAAGTTCATTTTGTCTAACAATCGACTGAATCATGAGTTAGAATGGTCCTTTCACATACAGAAAATTTACCAGTAGCAAAAAAGTTTCGATCAATAATATCAGCCTGCGCGGACTGCGCCGGCCGATATGAATCGATACTTTTTGCAGATGCATTGAACCCCTCGCCCCCCCCCCCCCCCCCCCCATTTTCACAGATTTTTTTTTTTTTTTTTTTAAATCCTCATTATTAGTTATGATTGCTTCAAGAATTAGTTTGTTGCAGACATTGATTCATGTGTTATGAATTAAGTCATGGATCGGCTTTCATCGGCATGAATTGATTTATGCTGTTTGGAATTGGTTTATGGCGACTTCGAATACAACCAATAAATACACTCGATTGTTTTGAACACCGATAAATGATATTCTATGTACCACTTGGAATATCATTTATCGGTGTTCAAAACAATCGTAGTATTTTTATTGGTTGTATCGCAAACTTGAGAAAGTTTGTCTAGGAGGGAGCGAGGTAATTTATCCTCTGAGTCAATTTCCGGAGCCGAGCTAGATAATTTTCCCTATCCAAGACACAAACCATGTATTCTATTTATTCTGTCACTCTAGTGGCACAAAATTGCCGTAAAATTGCATTTTTTTCATGACAAAAGAGAAAGACCCCTCTCCCTTGACATGAAGGTTATTGTTGAGAAGAGGGGAAATAACCTAGGCTATATGACGCCGACAGTAATTTCAAGACTTGTTACAGAGGTAAAATCGAACTGTAGGCTAATCGACGGTTTTTGTTACATGATGAACAAAACAAGAAATTTAAGAAATGTGCTATCCTCTGTGAATAGGGGCTTTAAAGTGTCGACCCACATCAAACTGCGCGCATATGGGTCATTAGTCTCTGCTATGGTTAATTTTTCTGCGTGCCAAAGGACCAGCCTACCTCCGGTTTCAGTGGATTGTTAAACAAGATTGATTTCATGAATCAAGAATTTTTTTATGAATTGCTTGGTATAATACATTACGAAGATGCATTAAATCCCCTTTTGCCAGAGCGAGGTTCAAATATAAATATGAAGGTTTTACTGCGAAGAAATCTGATTGGAAAAATGGTAACCCGAAATAAATATGTGTATATCCAGGTAAACACAATCCACCGTCGAAGACCACCAAAAACAATTATCTATATGTTTGTTACCAGGTAAAAAATGTCGCAAATCGCAGAATTGGAAAAAAAAAAGCAAGATATTAACAAAACAAACAGGTACCTAAGAGCGTCGACTTTGTAAATCAAATAGAGTATTGTAACTTTGTTTACCCCATTTCCGGTGTAATGCAGAGAAATGACCCTCCCCTACAAAATGACCCATGGGTCATTTCACTACTTAGAGGAATGACCTGGGTCATTATTCTACGTAGAGAAATGACCACAGACGGCGGTCTGTGGTCATTTCTCTACGTAGAATAATGACCCGGGTCATTCCTCTACGTAGTGAAATGACCGGTCTGGGGTCATTTCTCTACGTAGAATAATGACCCGGGCCATTCCTCTACGTAGTGAAATGACCTATGGGTCATTTTGTAGGGGAGGGTCATTTCTCTGCATTACACCGGCATAGATGTATCATATGCACGTAAATTCTGGTAGATCTTTTATTCTATTTATGGTCGCGAAATCTCGTGACCCGCGAGATTATTACCGATCTTAAGACACAGCCATATAAAGAATTCTGTGTCAGTTGTCCTTTTCAAAAGATATATAAGTCGTGCTACAGTAAAAAGGGGCCTATTGCATCTCTGTAACCCATGGTACCAGGAAAACTATCACATAATTATGGATCAATAATAGCCCCTTTTTTGTACAACCGACTTAATCATTAGGTAGACTGGTCCTTGGAAATACAGAAAATTGACTAATGGCGAGTTTAGGCCAAGGTCAGCCTGCTTGCACTGCGCAGGCTGACCTGTGTCGATACCTTTAGCAGATGCATTAAGCCCCCTTTTCACAGAGCATGGCTCATATATTTTCCCATTTAAGCCACTCATGTATCATTTCTTTACCACACAGTCCCGAGATCTAACGACTCCGAGAACAAAGGATTTTGAAAACATTGTTGGAAGAGAAGAAAATGCTGGTAACCAGGGTCCGTATTCACCAACCATTCTTAAGAACATTCTTGGTCTTGTTCTTCAAAATTTTCCAAATTTGAAAGTAACACACTTTCTTATTGGCTAAATCATATGGTTTAGCCAATCAGAAGTTGTGTTACTTTCAAACTTGGAAAATCTTGAAGAATAAGTCTAAGAACGTTCTTAAGAATGGTTGGTGAATACGGACCCTGGTATTTTCCCCTTGTTCCACAATTTTTTCTGCACTTTCAAAGAGAAATCAATCTTTTGAGCTAAAGCTAATTTGCCATATGCACAGGCTTTCAATTTGGACAACTCAGACAATGTGTCGTTTGGTAAAGAGTAAAAGTACTGAGAGTCATAATTTTTTTAGCCATGCAGCTAAAACAGAGTCTGTGCTGGTTCTGGCCTTGCGATTGAAGTAAATTATTCTTAATTTAGAGATCATAGTTTGACCTTCGACCAAGTAACCAAGTTTTTCGTGGAAGTTTCCTTCAGCAAGGCACGTCAAAGCCCAAGCCCATTACTGTTGAAGCCTAGGAAATACATGAATAAGCGAGCTGCCTCCTTAATTTGACTCAAATTATGTTGAGAGCGGTTTTAAATATTGTTCAGTTGATCGATGAACTAAAAATGAATGTAAACTATGACAGAATTCAATGAATTTTAGATTATGTTATCGTCTCTGGTTGCAAACTTTTACCCTTCAACCCTTTACCACACAATTCCGAGTTTTAATAACATTGAAGATTGAAAACATCATAGGAAAAGGTGAAAATGCTGTTCAGCAGCATTTTCTCTTTTTCCCACAATGTTTTCTACCCTGTCAAAGATATAATCGTCATTTTAGCCCAATTTTATTTGTGATCTGCAAATACTTTCAATTTGGAAGAGTCCAAAATTTTGTCATATTGTAAAGAGTTGACAAACGATTCTTTGTTTTACGACACTGGAGAAGGAAGACTTTTGAAAACATTGTGGGAAAGGGAGAAAATGCTGGTAACCAGCACTTTCCCATCTTTCTACACTACTTTCTATCCTTTTATGGAAAAATTTCGTCGTAGAAGTCACGTTTAATTTGTCGTCTGCAAATGCTTTCAATTTGGACAAGTCTAAGATTTATCGACTGGTAAAAAAGATAATTAGCAAAAATGAAAGGCGGTAGTCGTCATTTATTTTTCATGGAGGCGATTCATTACACAGGCACTAAATTGCATGTCAGCACAGAGTTGAACATCGCAACAAAAGATGAGTGGAGGCAAAAACATGCCTTTAAACATGGTGTAGATAAAAAAAAAAAAAGAGCCACGCTCTGTGAAAAGGAGCTTCATTGCATCTGCAAAAAGTATCGACACAAGTCAGCCTGCGCAATCCGCGCAGGCTGACTTGTGTCGAAACTTTTTGCTATGGATTTTTTTTTTCTACATTTCCATGGACTATTCTACCTAAGGATTCAGCTGTTGTTAGACAAAATGTATTTTATGGGTCCGTGTTATGTGATGTCTTGCTTGCTGTAATGCATCACAGAGTTGCATAAAACCCGCTTTTGCCAGAGCATGGCTCAAATTAAAATATCCTTCAAAGTGACAATCATGAAGTCCGCCCAGAGACTTGATGGGTATGAATATTAACCGTTAGGTTGCCAAGTGCGACTCAATGACCTTTTGCGGGCAGTGTAGATCTAGAAAAGACTGCACAGAACGTGCAGTCTGATCTTGGATCTATAGTGTCCGATAAGGAGATATTTCCTCCAACAATAACTTTGAAATAACTTTATATGGGTTTTTGCTATTGGCTTGAAAGTTTCATTTAACTTACTTAGCAGCTTACGGGTTAAAGATACACATAGGATACTAGATTTTCTTTTTGAGTATTTTTTTGATGGCCATCATTATAATGTACGAACCAACTTGCATATATCTGAGCCACGCTCTGGGAAAAGGGGGTCTTAATGTATCTTCTTAATGCATTGCACCAAGCAAGACATCACATGATTAGGGACCCATAAAATCCATTTTGTCTGGACAACCGACTGAATCATGAGTTAGACTGGTGCTTGGATATGCAGAAAATTGACAAATAGCAAAAAGTTTCGGCCCAGGTCAGCCTGCGCGGACTGCGCAGGCTGACCTGGGTCGATACTTTTTGCAGATGTATTAAGCCCCCTTTTCACAGAGCATGGTTTATCCACATTCGTACAATAATGTTATCTTCAGAATTCATGACGTGTACAAGTATTTCAGCAAAATCGATTTTTTTTTTTGAAAGATTTTCCATCAAAATGATGTTAAAAAGATTATACCGCACAGGTAATTTTTCTCTTCTTTTTAAACAGAAATTCATTTCCATGTGATGAACGATAACCTCTGACCTTTTCTACATAAACGCAACACGATGTTCTATTGTAAATGTAAATAAATTTCACAATGGCGGTACCCCAAAAGTAACATCCTGTTTTTAAATGAGAAAACCCTTCTCCACAACGCCTTTACTTTAGCATATTGATGGCAAGTTTTTGCGGGCATTGTAAATGAACATGTAGATAAAGATCAGAATACACAAAATGTGCGGTCTGATCTTAATCTACACTGTCCGATATGAGGGTTTGATAGTCTTATACTGTGATTATGACTGAACAAAAAAAAAAAAAAGTACATTTAAGAAAAATGCGTTTGTAGCGTAATATAACGTGAAAAATACCCCTTTCGTTGTGTAGCAACGACTTATTTTTGGTCTTAAACGCCGTTTCCGACAATATTTCATTTATATCGCGGAGGCCCGTGCACCTATCCATGCTTTCCTTGAGTTTTTTTTACTAGTACTACGTACAATATTTTTTTCCAAGCCACTGGCTGCTTTTCCACATAACCATCGTCAATGGTCAGCAGTGAGAGAGGAATGAGTACTGTCGCAATGACTATCACCCATCCTCGGAAAGACATTGGCGGAGCCTGGGATCGAACCAGTGACCTCCTGTTCGATACTTTTTGCAGTTGCATTAAACTCACTTTTCACAGAGCATGGTTCATATGAGCTCGACATCTTTCGACAGCTGAAAATACAATCCAATGAAATTAAGAACTATTTTGCCTTACATGCTTAACTAAACAAGCGGACGGTATAGATCCAAGATCAGACTGCACGTTTTGTGCAGTCTGATCTTGGATCTATGCCGTCCGCAATTGTCATTCTTCTCACCTTTGCAGCTGCATGAAAGGGTAAAAAGGTTGTTTTGTGAAGGGTAACAACGTTTTCTGTAGTTTTTCTTGCCGAGCATAAATGTTTACAAATATTTGTTCATTCAAATAAAGTCATTTAAGAAGTTTTGTTGCAGAGTTTATAGCCGTCTGGACATTTTTGGTGATAAGTCATGGAAACGACGGTAAGACTTTTTGTTTATTTTCTTCTGTACTATTCTCTTTGTAACTATTATTATTATTATTGGTGATAGAAATAGTATATAGTATTAGTAGCGGAAAGAAGAAGAAGAAAAAGAAGAAGAAGAAGATTGATTGATTGATTGATTGATTGATTGATTGATTGATTGATTGATTGGTCGGTTGGTTGGTTGGTTGGTTGTTTGGTTAATTGATTGATTGATATTTAACGCCGTTTTCAACGTTTTTTCAGTTATATCGTGGCGGCCAGTGCACCCATCCATGCTTTCCTGGAGTTTCTATTTACTAGTACTACGCAAAATATTCTTTCCAAGCCACTGGCTGCTTTCCCATATAAACATCGATCAGCGGTGAGAGAAGAAGGAATCCTGTCGCAATGACTCTCATCAATCATAGGAAAGAAATTGGCCGAGCCGGGGATCGAGCCAGCGACCTCCTGTTCTCAAGTCTTTTACGCTACCGACTGAACTACCGGGGCTCGGCAGAAGAAGAAGAAGAAGAAGATGATGATGATGATGATGATGATGATTAGGGATAGAAAGAAGAGATAGTAGAAAAAAAGAAAGGTTCGACCTAGACCACTCACAAACAAGCGGCTTCGAAATATTGTTTCCGCGAAAGGAAGGGCTTGCAGCTTAGCCTTTTTCAGCGTTATAGGCGAAAACAAGAGCTTTTGGGGACGGCATAGATTAAGATCAGACTGCACAGAACGTGCAGTCTGATCTTGAATCTATACCGTCGACTTGTATGGACAAGCCTGTTAGATTAAAATCTGTCTGAGGTACAGTGCGTTGTTTTTTTCAGCTGTCGAGTCAATAAATTTCACACTGAAAGAATGAAGGTTCGGAAAGAGTCTTCTGCATTCGTTTGTTTGTTTCGGTAGGCACTGATCATTGTTTTGACTTGTGATGATTATGTGGGAAAGCAGTCGGTGTTTTGGGAAGGATATTGTGCCAAGAACTGGTAACAGAAACTCTAAGAAAGCGTGGATAGGTGCACTGGCCACTGCGATATAACTGAAATAATGCTGAAAACGGCGGTTAACACCATAGAGTCAGTCTATCAATTGCTTGTGTAAGGCATTTTTTTTTTCACTCTGCTTCAAACGCATCTGTCATATCGCGGCGCCAGATAATATAAATTCAAGCTTTTCTTTGGTTTTACCGGTACTTAAGCTCTGAACGGCATTCACCGGACACTTCCGGTCACGAGAATACGCATCTAGAGGAATCAAATCAGCGTTTTCTTGACCCTTAGCCCTATTCAGTGCACCTTTGTTGACAGTGTAGATCAAGATCAGACTGCACGGAACGTGCAGTCTGATCTTGTATCCTCACTGTCCAGTACAATGAGAACATTTCGTTAAAAAAAAATCTTTTTTAAAATCCCCGATATAATGCACTTTACTTCTGGCTGTAACGGTCCCCTGAGCGGTGCGAAAATCAAATTTACAGAAAATGCAGAAGTTTCAATTTTTCGCGGTTAATCAACTAAATAGTTATTGAGAACGATGTTAAAACATTCCAGCATAAGTGTTAAGATATGCTAATGCTGCTCAAACACCGTCTAATGTTACATTTTATCAAAGATTTAAGTTATTAAGATAATGATCTTTCAAAATTTAAACCAGTATACTGAATTATGGTTGAATTGCAAACTGTCATTATATGCTTCTAATTTACATTTCACTCATCATTTAATCCATCTGAACTGAATAATCTGTTTTTCAGGACTCTGAGGAAGAAAGCTTTTGAAAACATTGTTGAAAAAGGAGAAAATGCTGGTGACCAGCATTTTCTCCTTTTCCAACAATGTTTTCTTCCCTTACGTAAATATATCCTATCATCAGAGCCGTATTTTATTTGTTGTCTGCCAAGAAAAAAAAAAGAGACTTAAATCCGGTAATGGTTAGTCTTAACCCTTTACAAAACAATCCCATGTTTTAACGGCCATGAAGATTCAAGTTTAAAAAAAAAAAACGTTGTGGGAAAAGGAGAAAATGCTGCTTACCGTCATTTCCTCCTCTTCAACACTATTTTCAAACGTCTTTTTTTCCTGGGTTCGTATGCACCAACCATTTTTAGTCTTATTCGCCCAGATTTTCTACATCTGCAAGTAACGCAACTTCTAATTGGCTAAACCAAATGGTTTGGCCAATCAGAAGTTGTGTTACCTTCAAACCCAGAAAATTTTTGAGAATTAGACCAAGAATGGTTGGTGAATGGGGACCCTGAAAACACAAGAAGTAAAATGTAATTTAGCATAATTGTGACAATTCAAACAGGGCTTGAGACAAAATTGTCAAACGAGTCAGAATTGTTCTCTGCAAATGCTTTGAATATGGATGAGTCCAAAATCTTGTCGTTTGGCAGAATTAAGGAAACTGACAATTTTGGGTACATTTGAGGACAGAGTAAATATCCACATCACACGGGACAGATCGTGCCGTGGAATCTTAGATCTAGTGCAAGTCTTGAAATTATAGTTAATATTATTCCAGGTGTTATTACATGTATCATCATCATCATCATTATCATCATCATCATCATCATCATCATCATTATTATTACCTTGAAATTAGTCTATTTTGCTTTTTTAGCGCACTAGTTAATAGTAGTAAGCTCAATGAATGAATTACTAACAGTCGCCCACTTTATTAGCCATGCAGGAGACTACTCGCAAAAACAATGAGTAAAAAGGAGAAATTGCTCTCGGTGAACAATCTCTTATCTCGCCATAACGTTTTCGCACGTGTTCATGTTTTCAAAATTAATTCATTTCGCTTATCCATTTTACAAGAATGTTTGAAACTTCATTTTCTGTAATGCTCATGACGTAATAACTTAATGAAGCATGCTTTATATAGAAAAATGTTATAATGAGATTTTATGAAAAGATATGAGTCATACTCTGTGAAAAGGGGATTTAATACATCTGCAAAAAGTATCGACCCATGTCAGCCTGCGCAGTCCGCGCAGGCTGACATGGGTCGATACTTTTTGCTATATGTGGAGTTTCCACATGTCAAAGGCCAACTCTACCTCATGATTCATTCGGCTGTTAGGTAAATAAAATTTTATGGGTCCCTAATTATATGATGACTTGGTTAGTATAATGCATCACGGACACGCATTTAACCCCGTTTTCATAGAGCATGGCTGATTTATATTCGCTCCCTCCTTTCTTATACATTTGATTGATGAGATTTTACGCTTTTCTGTCGTCAACAAATTAGAATTCTTACGCATGTCAGTGCCGACGATTATCAGACGATAAAGTTTTAATTTCGGTCATATTGAAAGCGTTTGCAGACGACAAAATAAGTGTGGCTCAGATGATGGGAGTATCTTGCAGTCTGATCCTGTATCTACACCCTGGGATGTTTTGGAAGAGATTCTGACATCGAGGGTCAAAGAAACAATTCCAGCATATGAACAATCTTTTCGGTCATACTTTAAGAAGCAAGTGACGGCGTTTTAAGTAATTGACACCGACTATATACTACTCACACTTTGATAAGGGATCATTTAAATATTTCAGTACATGTATATGTTACAACAATGCGGGTTTGCATTGAAAATATCCATTTCCACAGGTGGGTTATTTTATCAGTGTTGCAATGTTACACCTTGAAAAACCATACCTGATACATGCCATACATATATATCGGCTCAATCTAGTGGTGATCCCTAGCAAATTTTGAGTAGTATATAAGTGTTAAATTTACCTGACGTCCAGCAGAGAGCACCATCTGATTTCCTTTTTCATCTCCTTTTCCCCTTCCCGTCAATACTCTCTCTTCTTCCTCTCTCCTATTTGTTTATATTTAGAAAAGAATTCATTGTACTTGCCATTGCTGAAAAAAGAATTATTGAAATTGTTTTACAGGGGAAGGACCGATATCAAGTTGAGAGAACTTGTGGCCCAACCCCATTTTAACATGTATGAAACAAAATATGTTTAAACTAAACCACGTGACGGCCGCCGTAGGTCCGAGATCAGGGTCCGTATTCACCAACCATTCTTAAAAACGTTCTTAGTCTTGTTCTCCAGAATTTTCTAAATTTGAAAGTAACACAACTTCTGATTGGCTAAACCATTTGGTTTAGCCAATCAGAAGTTGTGTTACTTTCAAACTAGAAAATTTTGGAGAATCGGACGGATAATATTCTTAAGAATGGTCGGTGCTTATATTTTTACATGCTCAAGGCAGCTGGACATTAAATTTCACAATCATATAGGCCGATTCATTTAGTTCACCTCATAGGGCAATTTTTTCACTTTTCGAACTTCGCATGCCTTCTTTTAATGAAATGAAATTCTTGCTTTCTCACGTACTTGCATTGTTTGTAATGGAGTTAACGCCGTTTTTTAACAGCTTAGGTCATATCGTGGCGTTCAGTGCACCTACGCAAGTGTTTCCTGGCATTCCCACTAGTACCGACACGACTTTCTTTCAAGATTACTGACTACTTTTCTCACATGCATCACAGGTGAGAGGCGAAAATCGCCGGAAAGAAATCGCAACCACCAGTTTATACGGCCTTGCAAAAGCACAGGTGAAACTGAAAGCTTGAGCACAAACTCAGTGGAGCATGAACTGATATTTTATAAGCACCGACCCCAACTGCACGTTCGCTACAGTCTGATCTTGGCTCTATGGCACCCGAATAAGTAACGTAATCGTTCATGACAATGTAAGCATTAAAACAACCTTTTGATTTTCATAGAAACCAGTCCTGTCAGTGAGTTCAAGGTCGGCCTCGGCGTCGTCTGAGAGAGCATCCCAGTCAAAGGTAAATGATTTTCTTTTGTAAATATCTCTGATGTTGAAGTAGATCATTCTCATTCTAGATTCTGTTTGAAAAAAAAAAAAGGTGAGCTGTTCTCAAGTATCGCAGAGTTAATCAGGACCCGTATTCACCAACCATTCTTAAGAACATTCTTAGTCTTATTCTTCAGATTTTTCCAAATTTGAAAGTAACACACCTTCTGATTGGCTAGGCCAAATGGTTTAGCCAATCAGAAGTTGTATTACTTTCAAACTTGGAAAAATCTGAAGATTAAGACAAAGAACGTTCTTAAGAATGGTTGGTGAATACGGACCCAGGTTTACAATCCCTACATGGTTACCGTGTGAATTAAGCATGCTCTGTGAAAACATGGGGGCTGAATGCTCCTGCGAAAAGTATCGGCCCATGTCAGCCTGCGCGGAATGCGCAGGCTGACATGGGCCGATATTTTTCGGTATTGTAAATGTTCTCCATGTCAAAGGACCATTCTACTTCATGATTCAGTCGGTTGTTAAACAGAATGGATTTTATGGATCCCAAATAATGTGATGACTTGCCTGGTATCATGCATCACGGACGTGCATCAGACGGCCCCTTTTTGTCAAAGCATGGCTCAATTAGTATCGTTTATAATTTAAATTCAACAAAATAACTTCTGGGCGATATTTCAGGGGCCCGACCATGGCTTTTTTCACCAACACAAACATAAGGGTGGAGAAAGAGGAGAACAAGATCCTGTAAACCCCCGCAGTTTGACCACCGTTCTGGCATCTCTCAATAAAATGAGTATCCTAAGACAGCGGACATTAGTTATGAAGGGCAATGTGACAAAACAAACGCCTTTGAGAAAATTTATTCCTGCGGAAGTCTCAAACGAAGTGGAACGAATCCTTGAAACGGCCCTAAAAGGAGTTAAATACGAACCTAAAAGAGCCGGAATCCTGGTGAAAAGTCTCTCAGACAGCATCAAAGGCAAAGTAAAAACAATGAAATTTCCGCGTTATAAGTTCATTGTGACCGTGACGATAACTAGCCAATCAGAGCAAAGTATGATTTCTGCCAGTAGATGTCTCTGGAATTCGAGTTCCGATTCCTACGCGACTGCGCACTTTGCAAACGGAAGTCTAGCAGCAGTGGCGACAGTGTACGCTATTTTTCACGAATGATCAAATTTCAATGATATTAGAATCCGACACAACATGTTTGAATATCAATACTTTAAAGACAAAATAATGCGGATGAATGTTGTAGACACCCAAGTTCAGTCAGCCCAACACACTTCAGCTGAAGCTGTCAGTATATCGCAGCATGGTTTAGACTGATAATTGAATGGAAAAATCTAGATCAACCAAATATTACAAAGTACATGCCTTTTTGGCTGTGAATCACATTAAATATATCTCATATAAAGAAAATAAAGATCAAACTACACCATCTGTGCAGTCTGGTCTTAACTATACCAAACGGTAACATTTTTAGACTTGTCGAAATTGAAAGTATCTGCAGACGACAAATTAGATGTAACTAAAATGATGGCAATTGTTTCTGAAAGTGTAGGAAACCTTGTGAGAAAAAGGAGGAAATGCTGGTTACTAGCATTTTCTCATTTTCCCTCGAGGTTTTCAAAGGGCGCTTTATTCAGGGTCTTTAAAACTCGGGATTGTGTGGTAAAGAGTTAACATAAGTTGTCCTCCGTTTTACCAAATATATTCATCCAGCGCCCGTGATTTTCACTTATTCAGGATTTTCTGGGTTATCTTCTAACACTACTGCTACACAGGCAGTTGTGTCCTGTCAAACTTTAAACTCTTTAAACTAGAACTGATGCAAAGCAGACAAATACCCTCCATCAGCACCTTGTCACTGAAGCAGCACAATCGGAGAACGGAAATGATTTTCAACACAAAGTTTACCTGTGACCTTGACCTTTGACCCATGTGACTATAAAACAATACGGTACCTCCATGTGCAACACTTGTATAAAGTTTCAGGGTCCTAGGTCAAACAGCTATTGAGTTTTAGCATGGAAACGATTTTCGAACAAAACTCACGCATGACTTTAACCTGTGACCCTTGTAACCCAAAACAATAGAGCACCTCCTTGGGTCATGAGCAACACTTGTATAAACTGTTTGGGTCCTAGGTCAAACGGCTTTTGAGTAAGAGCACGGAAATGAAAAAGTCAATTGTCAGATGGACGGACAGACAGACAGACATGGTGAAACCAGTATAAGCCCCACTACGTCATAGTTGGGGGGTATACTAATTTAATATTAGATTATAGAGGGTGTGTGGATTAAACTCTTTGGCTACAGGCTGATCAAATACTATGTTTCCCCGAAGTTTACAGGCACTTGATTTTTTCGTATTCTATTACCCGATATATTTCTTATATACTCATTTTAGGTTAAAGAGGGCGAAGTTTATCAAAAAAAAACCTGCCTGTGGTCTATACCTACAGTGCCACGCCAAATGAAGAAAAAATTTGGTTATAATAAATTATGTGGTGGCGGTCAGTGTACTTGAAAGATCTAGGTTAGATAGTTTGGGAGATGTCTTAAAGAAAAAAGTCAAAGCACTCGACAAATGCACAAGGGACATCTGCACATGACAGCAGCCTTAAACCCTTTTTCACATAATCCAGTTTTAACGACCCTAATAAAGAAAGCTTTTGAAAACATTGTGGGAAAAGGAATAAATGCTTGTAACCAGCATTTTCTCCTTTTCCCAAAATGTTTTCTCCCCCTTCAAAGACAACCCCCATCATTCGAGTTACATTTGATTTGTCGTCTGCAAATGCTTTCATTTTGAAGAGTAAAACATTGTCGTTTGGTAAAGAGTTAAAGCCTATACCAGGCAACAAACTGAACCAAAGACAACCAAATTGAATGCATTTGCAGATGAAACCTTAATGTTACCTAAATGATAAGACTTGTCTTGGAAAGGGTATAAAGCATTGTCGGAATGGAGAAAATGCTGGAATTTAGGATTTTCTCCTTTTCCTTCAATATTTTCAAAGGCCTTCTTTCACTGGGTCGTTAATATGTTTGTTTCATAACGGGTTACTCTTTCCCAACAATTGTAGACTATGACAAAATTGAAAGCATTTACAGACAATAATAATGTGATATAAATGATGATTTTTTTTTTCTTAAAAGGGATAAAAAACATTGTCGAAAAAGAAATAAATGCTGGATTCAAGCTTTTTCTCTTTTTGCACCAATGAATCAAGCATTTTCTCCTATGCCAACAATATGTTATACGGCCTTTTTCTCTGGGGTCGTGAAATCAAGGGGCTGTTTGGTAAAGAGTTAAACCAGTGAATCTAAAGCAAGAGGGCTCGGATTGGCCTGAATTGCTCCTCTGTCTTTTAAATAAATGCGACATACAAATAACTTGGCATCAAATGAGACGTTAAAGAAGGTTGTTCAGTTTTTGAGTCATAAAACAAAATTTCTTGTAAAATGCAGATTAGGACAAGATATATTTTTCTTTACAATCATATAAACTTGACAATTATAATTATGAGCCATGCTTGTGAAAAGGGGGCTTAATGTATCTGCAAAAAGTATCGACCCAGGTCAGCCTGCACCTTCCGCACAGGCTGACCTGGGCTGAAATTTTTCGCTATCGGTCAATTTTTTGCATGTTCACGGACCAGTTTACCTCATGATTCAGTCACTTGTTAGACAAAATGGACTTTATGGATCCATGATCATGTGATGGCTTGCTTGGTTTCATTCATTACAGAGATGCATTAAGCCCTCTTTTGCCAGAGCATGGCTCATATTCAATACAAAGATGCAGTTTTGGGCATTTTACTCTTTACCACACTGCCAAACTGTAGACTTGTCCAAATCTGCATTTGCAGATGACAATTTAAATGTGGCTCAAATGATAAAACTGGTCTTTGATGGGATAGAAAACATTGTGGAAAAAGGAGAAAATGCTGGTTACCAGCATTTTCTCCTTTTCCCACAATGTTTTCAGAAGCCGTCTTCCTCAGGGTCGTTTAAACTTGGGATTGTGTGGTAAAGAGTTAAATAATACAATGGTCGTTTTCCAGTTGGTAACTCCATTTTTATTAAATGAGATATGATGTCACCATACTCATTTGGATACAAATCACTGTAATTGACACTTGTTATTGATCATGTGACATTTACAAAAGTCTCTTCTTTTTCTTTTTTACCGATTATTTGCCAGCTATCCGCTTACTCAGTTCATTGACCAATCATTTTGCATCTACAAGAAAGTATCGACCCAGGTCAGCCTACAAAGTCCACACAGGCTGTTGTATGGGCTCCCCTTATGGCAGTTATTAACTTGTCCGAGTTTTAAGTAAATGTCTTCAGTAAAAACAAAGACGTCATAAAATGTCAAAGTTATTTTTCAGTTTTGTAGCCATAGCAACCAGTGTTTCCAAGAGAATAAACTTTCTTGAAGAAGTCTTGGAAAGCACTATAGCAGAATCATTTCTGTGATTTTTGGTCAAAATTTGGTGGGTAGAGTATTTTCAGAGATGTTTGAAATAAATTTCAACACGCTGACTCTCACAAACTGACACAGGGCCATTACATAAGCTTGCTGGCTTTTGGCCAGTGGAACTAAATACACAACTAAACATTGTTTTTTTTTTATTGCCCTTCTATAATTCAAGTAAACATGAAGTTAATAACAAATTTACAATATATATTAATTTTTAAAGGAATGTCTATAAAAAACATTCATTTCTTTTTACAACACGACTTTCAAATTCTAAGACAACACTGATACACTGAAAATAGCTACTTTATCTGCTAATGGTTTTGTTGATCATAGAGAAAGTACTGCCAAGGTTTAAAAAAAAAAAAAACTCTATCAGGTTTTTACTAAACCATCTTTCAGGTGTTTAAAAAGAAAACCAAAGAAAAAAGACACGAACTTATATTAGCAACACACAATAGAAACCATTTAAAGGAAAATGAAAGAAATCTTTTAAAAATGGTCTTGAGGACAATAATAGGAAAAGAGCAGTTGCTGATAAGAAAAGCACTAGTTCCTACATCCAGCAATTTCTTTAAAAGTAATTAACCCTTTCCCAAAAGACAAATTTTGGACTGGTCCAAATTGGAAGAGTTTGCAGACGACAATTTTAAATTTGATGAAAATGGCAGAAAGTTCTCCACAAGGGTAGAAAACACTGTGGGAAAAGGAGAAATTGCTCGTTACGAGCAATTTCTCCTTTTCCCACAGTGTTTTCAAAAGACTTGTACTGCAGACATGTGAAAACCAGGGCTTGTTTAGGAAAGGGTTAATAAGCCATACTCTGGTAAAAGGGAGCTGAATGCATTTCCGTGATGCATGATACCCAGCAAAACATTGCAGTATCACATTCCTAAAATTGGTTTTGTATAACAACCTACTGAATCATGAGGTACACTGGTCCTTTGACATGCAGAAAATTGACCAAAAGCAAAAAGTTTTGGCCCAGGTCAGCCTGCGCGAATGCGCAGGCTGACCTGGGTCAACACTTTTTGCAAATGCATTAAGCCCCCTTTTTAACAGAGCATAGCCCATTTATTGGTGTAAAACTTCCGAATTGCATTGTCATTGTGCCTTGATATTGTGCCGCATGTATCAAGATAACACTACAACTTTAGGTTTTACAGAGATGACAGACCAATATTGCAAATCAACATCAAAAGCGTATGATTTTTAGTATAGTGTCTCTTTTTATCCTTTACCAAACAACAAAATTTTAGTCTTGACCAAACTGAAAGCATTTGCAGACGACAATTTCATTGTGGCCCAAATGGTGCACTTTTCTCTTGATAGGGTAGAAAAGATTCTGTGAAAAGGAGAAAAATTTTCTACTTTTCCCACAATGTTTTCAAAAGGGTCATTAAAAGGTGGCATTGTGTGGTAAAGGGTTAACCTACATCCTGAACACCAAAATTTGGGCTCATCCAAATTGATAGCATTTGTACACAACAAATTTGATGTGACTTATTAAAAAATGGAATTTATCTTTTGAAGAACAGAAAACATTCTGGGAAAAGGACCAGCATTTTCTCCTTTACCAACCATGCTTTTAAAGGTCATTTCTTTTAACCCTTTATCACACAGTCCCCACTTTTAACAACCCTGAGAGAGAAGCCTTTTGATAACATTGTGGGAAAAGGAGAAAATGCTGGTTACTTGAAAACATTGTGGGAAAAGGAGAAAATGCTGGTAACCAGCATTTTCTCCTTTTCCCACAATGTTTTCTGCATTTTCTCCTTTTCCCAGAATATTTTCTACCCTTCCAAATACAAATTTCAATTTTTCACTCGCGTTTATTTTGTCGTCTGCAAATGCTTTCAATTTGGACCAGTCTAAAATTTTGTTGTCTGGTAAAGGGTTTAGGTTGTTAAAATGCCAGATTGTTTGGTATTACTCGAGCAAACGGACATGAAATGAATAACCTCTATTACCATACACTAGTATTACACTCTTGATTTACTGTCCAAACTTAGCTTCGGCTATTGTCCTCTGAATGCGGTACTATGAACCATTTTCATCTCTATATGCGGCTAATAGATTTATCTTATCTTTAAAGAATACTTTAAATTACCATGATTTTGTTGGTTTACATTGGAAATATGTGGCGGATGACACTGATCTAAGATGCACTTTCTGTGCAGTCTGATCTTGATCTATGTCATCAGCAAAAGCTTCTTATTTTGACTATGGCACTGACAGGGTCAAAGCAGACGCTTACCGTTCATAGAATATCCGTACTGTCCGATTATACATGTACATGATGATACAATTATTCACTCTCTAATTTTTCTTTTGCATAAAGGTCAATTTCAGAGTCCGTATTCACCAACCACTCATAAGAATATTCTTTAATTCTCAAGAATTTGCTACATTTGGTGAATACAGACCCAAGTAAATCTGTATAAGCAATAAAGGGTTAGAAAAATACTCATAGAAGAATTTTACTCTTACAGCACATACCATACTTTAGTCAATTTTGTATTCAGTGCTTATGAAATTCACACTGCTCAGAACAGAAAGTTACAGGCTGTATGTGACATCCATTCTAGGTATGCAAAGGTAAATCTTTAGAATTTACAAACAAATTTTTTTCCCAAACACCTCTCCAGTTTACCATCTGTCAATAACAAACAAATTTTCTTCTCAGATACATATGGCTACTTTCCCAAATAGTTTCAAAACACAATTAAGTTTATCATCCTGGCTACTTTCCCAAATACAAACATTATTGATACTTCATATATAACTCTCCAAATCTTTCTATTGGAAAGAAAAAAACAATTCTTTAACAACATGTAACAACAACCTGAAACAGATTTGCAACACCCAACCTTCAATTTTTATCACACGACAAATTTATAGACTTTTCCAAATTGCAAGCATTTGCAGACAACATGTTAAACTTAGCTGAAATAATAGTAATCATCTGTGAAAGTTTAGAAAACCTTGTAGGGAAAGAAGAACATGCTGGTTACCAGCATATTCTCCTTTTCCCACAATGTTTTCAGAAGGCTGTTTCCTCAGGGCTGTTAAAAACTAGGGATCGTGTGGTAAATGGTTTAAAAAATCTTTTGTAAAATATGGCTTCATCAAGATATCTTGTGGTTTAAGTCCTTACCAAACAAAAAATTAAAGCAATGATTCCTATCTTTCATAGGGTAGAAAACATTGTGGGAAAAGAAGAGAATGCTATTTACCAGCATTTCTCCTTTTCCTACAAGTTTTTCAAATGCCTTCTCTTTCAGGCTTGTTAAAATGTGGGATTTTGTGGTAAAGGGTTAATACAAACACACATATAAATTCATTGTAGAAAAGGCAGAAATTCCTTGTTTCTAAAAACAAAGTTTTGCAAAACAGTTTTCCAAAGGAGTCTGCTGCAAAACAAATACACAAAAAATACAGTTTTATGCTGCTTTCAGAATTATTTCAGTCATATCAGTGCAATGACACACTTATTCTATTGTGCCCTGGGTTTAAACAGCACTAGGCTAGGGTTCTGAAGTGTCTTGCCAAGGGACACTTCAATGGAAATCAAAGTACCTCAAGTGAGGTTTGAACCCCAGACCTCCATTTTTCAAATTTTACACCTTTACCACCGAGTCATGCAGGATCCCTGCAAAATCCATGAACCATGCTCTGTGGAAAGCTTACAGCATCTGCGAAAAGTATCGACTCAGGTCAGCCTGCACCATCATGGGTGGAAACTTACTGCTATTGGTCAATTTCTTCAAGGACCAGTATACCTAATGATTCAGTCGGTTTTTAGCTGCAATGGATTTTATGGATCCATAATTATGTGATGACTTGCTTGGCATCATGCATACCTGAAATGCATTAACCCTTTACCACACAATCCCGACTTTTAACGACCCTGAGGAAGAAGCCTTTTTAAAACATTGTGGGAAAAAAGGAGAAAATGCTGGTAACCAGCATTTTCTCCTTTTCCCACAATGTTTTCTACCCTTCTAAAAAGAAATTTCAAATTTTGAGTCACATTTATTTTGTCGTCTGCAAATGCTTTCAATTTGGACGAGTCTAAAATTTTGTTGTTTGGTAAAGAGTTAAGCCCCCTTTCATCAGAGCATGACTCCAATTATCTGTATGTTGTGGTGTATCAGACACCCAGATTATCATTTTTGGCTACTTTCCCAAAAATTGACCGCCTCATGAACCCTGTTTATCTTCTTTGACTCTTTAGCAGATGGCAAAAGTTTAGACTGGTCCTAATTGAAAGCTTTTGCAGAGGATAAATTTAATCTTACTAAAATGATGTCATTTGTCTTAAGAAGGGAAGAAAGCATTATGGGAAAAGGATAAAATGCTGGTCTCTGGCATTTTCTCCTTTTCCCACTATGTTTTCAAAGCCTTCTTCCTCAAAGTTGTGTGGTAAAGGGCTAACTTTTCCCCAGATGACAAAATTTAAGATGGTTCTAATTGAAAGCATTAGTAGACGACAAAGTAAATGTGACTCAAAAACCAAAATACATCTTTGGAAGGATAGAAAACATTGTGGGAACGGAAGAAAATGCTGTTATGACAATATTTTCTAAAGCATTCTTTTTCAAGGGATTAGAACTTAGGATTGTGAGGTATCGGTTTGAACTCTCCAAATACATTAGTTTTCTTCCTTGAATCATACCGAACTTGCAATGCTACCAACTTAGGCCCAAACATTACTCAGAAGTTAAGTAGAAAAAAGTTCGTTATCTACAAACAGAGATGAAAACTTGAACCAGTATAGTCCCCCCTTGTTTGTAAGACAGGGTCTGCTCGTACTGCGCAGGCTTACCTGGGCCAACAGATACATAAAACTCCTGTTTCACAGAGCATGGCTCAAATCATTTAACCCTTTACCAGACAATAAAATTGTAGAATTGCCCCAAACTTGAAGCATTTGCAGATGACAAATGTGGCTAAAATGATGACACGATAGAATACATTGTGGGAATAGGATCTTCTCTTTTTCCAACGACATTTTCAACAGCCATCTTCTTCAGGGTCCTGTAAACAAACACTCCACTGTTCTGTATCATAAGGGTCCATTGAATCAACCCTTTACCACACAATAACGACTTTTAACGACCTTGAGGAAGAAGCCTTTTGAAAACATGGGAAAAGGAGAAAATGCTGGTAACCAGCATTTTCTCCTTTTCCCACAATGTTTTCTACCCTATCAGAGAAAAATCGTATCATTTGAGTAACATTGACATTGTCGACTGCAAATGCTTTCAATTTGGACGGGTCTTAAATTTTGTTGTGTGGTAAAGGGTTAACTCTTTAGCAGGCAACAAACTTTTAGCATTATCCAAACAGGGAACTGAATGCATTTGCATTCAACAGATAAGATGTTACTCAAAACAATTTGGGAAAAAGAGAAAATCCGCTTACCAGCATTTTTCTCCTTTTTTCCCAGTATTTTCAAAGCTTATTTTTTCTCAGGGTTGTTAAAAAGTCAGGAATTTGTAGTAAAGCATTAAGTCAAAATCATAATTTGTGTCAAATGAGTAAAAACAGATTTTGTCCATAAAATTTGTTAAAATAAGTTCTTTAACCCTTTACCACACCATGAAATTTTAGACAAGTCCAAAGCAAGTGAAAGCATTTGCAGAAGACGAAATAAATGGGACTCAAAAATTGAAATTTGTTTCCAGAAGGGTAGAGAACATTGCTGGCAAAGGAGAAAATGCTGGTTACCAGCATTTTCTCCTTTTCCCACAATGTTTTCTAAAACGTTTTTTCTCAGGGTCGTTAAAAGTCGGGATTGTGTGGTAAAGGGTTAATCGGGGTATCTTTGTGTTCGTCAAACTGGGCATCTTTATATAGCAGCTACTTTTCCATTCAGTTTTGGGCTGTTTTGGTTCAATTGGGACTGCATCTTGGCCAGCATTTCTTGCATTCGTTTAATCTGTAAGAAAAACAGTAAGATATCTAGAGCTGTGAATCTATTGTGCAGTCTGATACTGTATTTCATTAGATACCTGAGCCATACCCTGTGAAAAGGGGGCTTAGTGCATCTGCGAAAAGTATTGACCCAGGTCAGTCTGCGCAGTCCGCGCAGACTGACCTGGGCCAAAACTTTTCGCTATTGGTCAATTTTCTGTATGTCAAAGGACCAGTCTACCTCATGATTTAACCCTTAAAGCGCTGGAACCAACTTAAGTTGTTTTTGCTGACAGCATAGATCAAGATCAGACTGCACAGAACGTGCATTACACCTTCTGGCTAAAAAAAAACCTTGAAATGACAATGTTTCAGATGTGTTTCTTCATTGAAAAGATATATTTTATAAATTCAGCATTGTAAGGGTTAACCCTTTCCCAAACAAGCCCTGGTTTTCACGTGTCTGCAGTACAAGTCTTTTGAAAACACTGTGGGAAAAGGAGAAATTGCTCATTACGAGCAATTTCTCCTTTTCCAACAGTGTTTTCTACCCCTTTTTGATAACTTTCTGCCATTTCCATCAAATTTAAAATTGTCGTCTGCAAACTCTTTCAATTTGGACCAGTCCAAAATTTGTCGTTTGGGAAAGGGTTAAATGATTGTTGGACAAAATAGATTTTATAGATTCAAAATTATGCGATGACTTGCTTGGTACCATGCATCACTGAAATGCATTTAGCCCCTTTTGCCAGAGCATAGCTCACCCATAATGATCTGACTAGCTTATGGACATTATCTACAACACAAGTACAACAGACAAGAATATGTTTTCTGTATCGTACATGTAACTCTGTGTAGGTTTTTCAACATCGCACATGTACTCTGTGCAGGTTTTTCCGTGTCACACATTTACTCTGTGCAGGTTTTTCCATGTCACACATTTACTCTGTGTAGAAAATCATCATGTTCGAAGACCACTTCTCTGTCTTCATAGCTTGAATTCGTCTTGAAAGGGTGGAAAACATTGTGGGAACATGAGAAATTGCTGGTTACCAGCACTCTTCTCCTTTTCGCACAGTGTTTTCAAATGCCTCCTTCTTTATCAAACAACAAAATTTTGGTCTCAACCATATTGAAATCATTTCCAGATGACAAAATAAATAAAACTCAAGGAATGATTTCTGTGTTTGACAGCAAAGAAAACATTGTGGGAAAAGGCAAAAAAGCTGGTTACCAGCATTTTCTCCTTTTTCCACAATGTTTTTAAAAGCCTTCTTCTTCAGGGTCGTTAAAAAATGGGGTTGTGTGGTAAAGAGTTAACCAGTTCCAGCACAGAGCCTGCCTTGTCTACCAAACTACCTTTTCACTTATTTTGAAAATCATTGCGATCAAAATGAATTGAAATTTGTTTAACCCAAGCTTGAAATTTAATGTTCAATTTATTTATCAATCTTTGACTTGACTCCTTTCAAAATGACAAAATTTTACACTTTTCCAAACTGAAAGCATTAGCAGATTACAATTCAAATGTGTTTTAATGATGGAATATGTTTTTGAAAGTGTAGAAAATATTTTGGAAAAAGGAGAACATATCGGTTCCCAACATTTTCTCCTTTTCCAATATTTTTTTTTTTCAAAAGACTTATCTCTTAAGGTTATGTGGTCACCCTTAAAGTGCTTTTTCACGACTGTAGTTGACTTTGCACCCAGTGTAGATCAAGATCACACTGCACAAAATGTGCAGCCCGATCTCTGATCTACACTGTCCACTTTGCTGAAACACTGCAGACAAAAGACAACCACAAAATTGCAATTACATGTATCTGCATGATGTTCTTGACTGAAAATGTCCATTGGTTAATGTGGCGTTATAACCCTTAGGCTGCTAAGCGCAACTCACTGACCTTTTATGGACAGTGCAGATCAAGATCAGACTGCACAAAGAATGTGCAGTCTGATCTTAGATCAACAGTTTGATAAGGATACATTTTTCTCCCCCCCCCCCCCCAAAAAAAATTTTGAAATAACATTATCTGGATTTTTACTATCGGCTTGAAAGTTTTATCTAACTTATTTAGCAGGATAGAGGTTAAAGGTTAACCCATTACCAGATGACAAAGTTTTAGCCTTGCCCAAATTCAAAGCACTTGCAGACGACAATTTCAATGTGCCTCAAATGGCGCAATTTTTCATTGATAGGAAAGAAAACATTGTGGGAAAAGGAGAAAATGCTGGTTACCAGCATTTTCTCTTTTTCCCACAATGTTTTAAAAAGGCTTCTTTCCCAGGGGCGTCAAAAGGCGTCATTGTGCGGTAAAGGGTTAAAAGGCTGTAAATGGCACAGTTACAGTCTAGAATGAACTTTCTTATGCCTTTGAGGACTGAAATTATAAACTTTTTACCTCAGCTTCCTTTTCCTGGAGAAGTTTTTCGGTATCCATCATCTTGTCCATATTGGTTACAGACTCTCTCTTTAATTTTCTGCAAATTAATCAAAATAACTGTAAAATGTATTTTACTTTGCTTGCTTCTTTAATGTGCATCTCAATTTCAGACTGATGCATCAAGCTCTGTGAAATGGGGAGTTTAACCCTTTCCCAAACGACAAATTTTAGACTGATCCAAACTGAAAGAGTTTGCAGACGACAATTTTAAGTTTGATGAAAATGGCAGAAAGTTCTCCACAAGGGTAGAAAACACTGTGGGAAAAGGAAAAATTGCTCATTACAAGCAATTTCTCCTTTTCCCATAGTGTTTTCAAAAGCTTTGTACTGCAGACCCGTAAAAACCAGGGCTTGTTTGGGAAAGGGTTAATATGCATCTCAATTTCAGACTGATGACAAATAGATACATCAAGCTCTGTGAAAAGGGGAGCTTAATGCATTGGCAAAAAGTACTGAAAGTACTGACCCATGTCCAAACAGGCTGACATTTTTTTTTACATATTCAAAAATCTTCTGCATGTCCATGAACCATTCCACCTCATGATTGTTGGTCGACAAAACAGATTTTATGAATCGAGAACTATGTGATGACTTGCATCATGCATCAAGAAGATGTATTAACCCTTTTCCACACAATCCGGACTTTTAACGACCCTGAGAAAGAAAGGTTTTGAAAGCACTTTGGAAAAATGAGAAAATGCTGGAAACCAGCATTTTCTCCTTTTCCCACAATGTTCTCTGCTCTTGCCAAAACACATTTCACTTTTTGATTTGCATTTATTTTGTTGTCTGCAAATGCTTCCAACTTGGACTGGTGTAAAATCTTGTTGTTTGGTAAAGAGTCAAAACTCCTTTTTTCCAAAGCACAATTCAAATACAAGTCACACAAAGGTGGGACAGTGGAAGAAAGGGGAGATATTTGAGCAAATGGGAGTGAATGCCTGCAACATGCATGGGTCCTCTAAGTTATCCCATAAAGGGACGGAAACATTTACATTTATCTGGTAGTCAAGTAACTTGTTCATTAATGAATTTTATTAACATTAAAACAACTTTTGTAATTTGTAAACATTTAAATTAAAAAGAAAATATTGTTAAGAAAGAGGACTTAAAGCATGCTTTGTCATATATGACAAAATGTCATACTTGTCAAAACTGAAGGCATTTGCTGACGACAAATAGTATATAGCTAAAACCGTGAAACATGTTTTTGAATATGTAGAAAACATTGTGGGAAAATGAAAAAAATGCTGGTTACTAGCATTTTCTCCTTTTCCCACCATATTTTTGGTAGATTTCATCCAGTGGGTCATAAATCACTCACTGGATCATTCCGTAAATTCTTGATAAATAAACTTACTTGATTGGTCATTCCTACAATCAATTTCTTTAAAAATAGCTGCTAAAAGCTATAAACCATTATACATATATAAGTTCAGGATTTACCCTCTCTCCTTCTGTTGTCCCGTGATTTGCTCCGATATATGTTCTGCTCTATAATTTTCATAATGAACATCACAAGTGACATCTTTCAGATCTTGCATATGTGTGCTAAAAATTAAAGAATTTATAATTATGTTTGTTTCGCCTTTGTCATGGATTTCATATCTCTTGTGGATATTTTAAAAAATGTGTTATATGTACATAGTATCTTCATCTACTAAGCGACATTACCTACATGGGTCTTATTTTTTACCAGCGGACAAAAATTTTAGACTATTCCATATTGAAAGCATCTGCAGACAACAATGAAGATGTCAGTCATATGAATTGATTTGTGTTTGAAAGGTTAGAAAACATTGTTGGAAAAGGAGAAAATGCTGCTTACCAGCATTTTCTCCTTTTCCCACAATGTTTTCAAAAGCTTTCTTTTTCACAGTCATTAAAACATCAGATTGTTTGGTAAAGTTTTCATATGTGGCAATTGAAATATCTCTACATGCAAGTTATTTGCTAATACATTAACCCTTTCCCAAACGACAAATTTTGGACTGGTCCAAATTGAAAGAGTTTGCAGATGACAATTTTAAATTTGATGAAAATGGCAGAAAGTTATCAAAAAGGGTAGAAAACACTGTGGGAAAAGGAGAAATTGCTCGTTACGAGCAATTTCTCCTTTTCCCACGATGTTTTCAAATAACTTGTACTGCAGACACGTGAAAATCAGGGCTTGTTTGGGAAAGGGTTAATAGTGTGAATCAAATTTATAGCACTGAATCTATCACAGAGTATCCAGGCACACTGCATGCTGATGCCATTGCTTGACTGCAGTTGCTTTGAGAAGTAGACTGATTTTCAGAGAAAATTCTATGTCGAAAAAGGGGCATAACTGTGTCAAAAATATTTTGATAGTTACCTGCTCCTGTTGTATGGGTTTCCCTTTGATATTTTACAACTTGTCCATGTTTGAAGTAAATATCTTCAGTAATGACAGTTGATTGATTGATTGATTGTACGGTGTTTAACGCCGTTTTCAACATTATTTCAGTTATATCGCGGCGGCCAGTGCACCTATCCATACTTTCCTGGAGTTTCTTTTACCAGTACTCTGCACAATGTTCTTTCCAAGCCACTGGCTGCTTTCCCACATAACCATCGTCGAAACAATGGTCAGCGGTGAGAGAGGAATGAATCCTGTTGCAATGACTATCATCAATCCTCAGAAAGAAATTGGCCAAGCCGGGGATCGAACCAGCGACCTCCTATTCTCAAGTCCTGTACGCTACCGACTGAGCTACGGGGCTTGGCTCAGTAATGACAGAGATATAATGAAGTCAAAGTTTTTACACAACAATGCAGATGACACAGATCACCTCGAGGTTATAACAATACCTTGATGTTTCCTTGGAGCCAAAAATTGGTACAAAACAAATCACGACATACCTTATAAGCATCTGTCTAAGCTTGACAAAGTCACAATGACTTGGGTTTTCCACTGTAAACATATAAAAGCATAATAATATTATAATTTATTATATACCTGAAAAAATTCTGGCTCATATACATGTAAATACACGGGGATAAAATATCACACATGACAGATTAAAAAAAAAAAAAACTATCTACATAGTGTCAAATACATGTTCCATTTATGGTATGATAATGCATCTTGCACATGGAATTTGCATGCACTGATTTGCAATCAGGGTCCGTATTCAACAACCATTCTTAAGGATATTCTTGGTCTTGTTCTCCAAAATTTTCCAAATTTGAAAGTAAAACACCTTCTGATTGGCTAAACCATTTGGTTTAGCCAATCAGAAGTTGCGTTACTTTCAAACTTGGAATATCTTGAAGAATAAGTCTGAGAACGTTCTTAAGAATGGTTGGTGAATACGGACCCTGATTTGTCAAAATGTTACACTATAATGTTCATCCACCATTCATAAAAAGGAAGTTACTACCAACGTATGCATTATCTTTTCTATTTTGTTTACCTTTTTTGAATAAAATGTCTATAATTGCAATATTTTTTCATTGAAAGTTGTAGGCACTCATATATGATAAAAGGAATATTATGTTGTAGTAACTTTCCTAGTGCTTGTATATGCTTCTTGCTGCATAAGAAAAATTTCAAAAAACTCAACCTTCCTTCTTGCGCAATATCAAATTTTCTCTCACTGCTGAAATCAAATAAAAGGACCAGTTAAGTCACTACTACATAATATTCCTGCAACCAAACCAAGTTCAATACAGAAAAATATGAGAAACATAATTTGTTTATTTGTATTGTCTTTAACGCCATTTTCAACATTATTTCAGTTATATATCAGTGGCCAGTGCATAAATCTATGCTTTTTCCTGGAGTTTCTTTTACCAGTACTTCACACAAAATTCTTCCCAAGCCACTGGATGCTTTCCAACATTTAGACAAGACAATGATCAGTGGTGAAAGAGGAATGAATCCCGTCTTATGCAATAACTATCATCAGTCCTCAGAAAAGAATTAACCATTATTCAAATCAGTGATCCCTAGTCCTGCACACGACCCACTGAGCCAGTGGGAAAAATTGTAAAATGTAGCAAAATGTGGTTTGATGAATAATAAATGTATTTAAAACACTGTGGGGAAATAAAGTTTTATGACTCACCTTCCACAATTCCCCACGGATACATCCGCCCCCGTATCTTTTTCCCACCCGCTTCTACCACTGTATTACTACCCACTACAGCAAAAGGAATGGCTTTCTGAAAAAACATTATGTAATAAAAGAAGAAGCTTTCAAAGACCCGAATTGGTTTGCTTGTAAACTAGAACTGTCGCAAAGAAGACAAATAACCCCTACCAGCGCCTTGTCACTGAAGCAGCACAATCAGGGAAAACAAAGTTCACCTGTGACCTTGACCTTTGACCCATGTGACCCAAAAACAAAATGGCACCTCCATGGGTCACGAGGAACACTTGCATAAGGTTTCAGGGTCCTAGGTCGAACGGCTTCAGAGTTAGAGCATGAAACTGAAAAGATGGACAGATTGATGGACGAACAGACAGTTGGATGGACAAACAGACAGACAGACATGGTGAAACCAGTATACCCCTCTACTATGTAGGTAGGGCGTATAAAAAGTTTTTTTGTCCCGACTGTAGGTATGTATAAAAAGATAATTACCTTATTTGGTAACATCATTCCCCACCCCCCACCACTAGGTATTCAGCGTAATATACCCATCATAAAGTTTCTATCTTTCTTACATTCTTGTGAGACAAGATTTTGTGACATTATTTGTTAACCCTTTACCTTACAATGCCAAGTTTTAATGACCTTGAAGAAGAAGGCTTTTGAAAACATTGTGGAAAAGGACAAAATGCTGGTTACCAAAGTGTCTTACACTAGAGTCGTTAAAAAGTAGGGATTGTGCAGTAAAGGGAAAAGTTTCCAACTACACTTATGGTAAAGCAGTGAGTCTGTCTCATTCAACAATATGTAGGTTTCTCATAGAGATACACTGATCTTTCAAATAATTCTTGAGATGCAATTACGTGATAGAAAGAAGGTGACAGTTGTTGGCATTTGAGATAAAATTTCATTAAACCTGTCAAGATAAAAAGTTATCAAATAAACCGAAGGTTCACTTAATAACATCTTTCTTAGACTTGTTTTATAAAATTTTATCTCAAATGCCAACTTGTGTCAGATCCTTGATATCTCATGAAACAAATTTACAACAAGCAATTTTAAAAATATGCCTGTGAAATATAGATACTACCCACATCAATTAACATCATTTACATAAATTGAAATTCTATTTTTACCCTTGGCATCGAACAGGGCATATGTCCCAAATGGTCATAGAAATATTTTGTACAGTATACACAAAATTGCTTACCCGTGTATAAGGACCTAACAGAGAACGAGCTCAAGTCTTCTATAACTTCAGCAAATGCAAACTAAACTTCCCGAAAAATAGTCAGTGTTCTATTTATATGCCTACTTATACTATTTTCATCATAAAGGTCAGGATCAGGTTAACCCTTTCCCAAACGACAAATTTTGGACTGGTCCAAATTCAAAGAGTTTGCAGACAACAATTTTAAATTTGATGAAAATGGCAGAAAGGTCTCAAAAAGGGTAGAAAACACTGTGGGAAAAGGAGAAATTGCTCATTACGAGCAATTTCTCCTTTTCCCATAGTGTTTTCAAAAGACTTGTACTGCAGACACGTGAAAACCAGGGCTTGTTTGGGAAAGGGTTAAACAAAGTAGGCAATATGTTATCATATATAAATATTTCCTACATCACTAAATTTCTTTCTGTTGTCACAATGTTTTAAGAACTAAGAGCTTATGTTCTAAGAACTTCTCCAAGTATTAAGAAAAAGAAAAATGTGGGAGGAAATCAATTGCTGGTGTCCGCTTCGAAACTAAAACCAGTGACCTGGGCCAAAACTTTTTGCTCTCAGTCATTTCTGCATATCCAAGGACCAATTTAACTCATGATTCAGTCCATTATTAAACAAAATGGATTTTATGGATCTTTAATTATGTGATAACTTGCTTGGTATCATGCATAACATAGGTGCATTAACCCTTTCCCAAACAAACCTTGGTTTTCATGTGTCTGCAGTACAAGTCTTTTGAAAACACTGTGGGAAAAGGAGAAATTGCTCGTAACGAGCAATTTCTCCTTTTCCCACAGTGTTTTCTACCCTTTTTGATAACTTTCTGCCATCTTCATCAAATTTGAAATTGTCATCTGCAAACTCTTTCAATTTGGACCAGTCCAAATTTTGTCGTTTGGGAAAGGGTTAAGCCCCCTTTCCACAAAGCATGGCTTTTTTATTTTTTGGCAAATGATGAACATTTCAAGTAAATGACTGACTTGAGACCATTCCTATTTTGAACACCTCTTTCACTGAAGAACCTAAATCCTGTCTTTTGATACATTAACTCTTTCACTGCCAATGTCGCCTCTGACATCTTTTGCGGATGGTGTAGATCAAGATCAGACTGCACAGAATGTGCAGTCTGATCTTGGATCTCTATCTCCACTATCTGACCACTAATCTTTGACCAATACCAGCTTTAAAAGCAACGGAAATATACTTTTAGACCTCGAGATACGTCAAATCCATTTATTTGGCTGCCAAAGAGTTAAATTTGTCAATTGATTGAATGGTGTTTTACGCTGTCATCAACATTATTCCAGTCATATCACGGCCACAGCTCACATATTCATTTCCTGGACTTCACCAGTACTAGGGTAGGGCTCTGAAGTGTCTTGCAGAAGGACACGCCCATGACAAAGCGAATGGATCTAGTGAGGCTCAAACCCGGGACCTCCAGGTCACAAGTCCCTCACTCTATCACTTGGCCATACAGGACTCCTAAAAGAGTTACATGATGAAAAGGAGTGATAAGCATACCTTGAGTTCCTGGTCCTGTTGTTTAAAATCTTCATCTTCATCACTGTCACAGTCTGGAAACTGGTAGATTTGTATCCTGTGTTTCTGTATCTCCGACAGCACCTGTAAAACTCGGCCTATTAATTCTTTACCACACAATCCCCAGTTTTAACAACTTTGAGAAAGAAGTCTTTCGAAAACATTGTGGCATTTATTCCTTTTCGCATAATGTTTTCTATCCTTCCCCCAAAAAATTTAAATGTCTGAGTTACGTCTATTTTGTCATCTGCAAATGCTTTCAATTTGGACAAGTCTAAAATTTTTTCATTTGGTAAAGGGTTAACGATTCATACTTTATCCTTTGCCAAACAATCCAGTATTTTCATGGCCCTGAGAAAGGTCTTTTGAAAGTATTGTGGGAAAAGGAGAAAATGCTGATCCAATTCACACAATGTTTTCTATCCTTTTAATGACAAATCCATCAACCAAATGAAATTCTTTTTTCATCATCCTCAACTCTTTACCATACGATCCCTGAATGCTCAAAACCAGCATTTTCTCCTTTTCTCACAATGTTTTCTACCCTATCAAAGAGGAATTCCATTATAGGAGCCAAATTTAAATTGTCGTCTGCAAATTCTTTCAATTTGGACAAGTATACATTTTTGTCGTGTGGTAAAGAGTTACGATTGATTGATTGTATGGTGTTTTAATGCCATTTCAACATTATTTTTGGTTACTGGTATATCGCAGGGGCCAGTGCACCTATTCACTGCTTTCCTGGAGTTTGTTTTACCAGTACTATGCACAAAGCCACTGGCTGCTTTCCAACATAACCATCGTAGAAACAATGATCAGCTGGGAGAGGGGAATGAATCCAGTTGCAATGACTATCATCAATCCTCGAAAAGAAACTGGTCCAGCCGTGAATCGAACCAGTGACCCTGCATTCTCAAGTCCTGCACGCTACCAACTGAGCTACAGGGGCCTGGCAAAAGAGTTAAGAAGGATTCTTTTAAAAATATTTGCAGAAAGGATTAAGATACTGGTAACTGAGATTTCCTCCCTTTTTGGAAACATTTTCTATCCTTCCAAAAACAAATTCTATCAATTGAGCTGTTTTAATTTGTTGTCTACAAAAATTTTAAATGCTTTCAAATTCGATTTTAGATTAGATGTTAGTATAAATATTCTAATAAACAGGCAAATAATTACCTTTTCTTTCAATGCTTTTATTTCCTTTTTTGTCAACATGTCTGCCTTTGCCACCAATGGTACAATGTTTACTTTGTGATGGAGTTTCTTCATAACTAAAATATCTACTGGTCTCAGTCTGTAATATATGAAGTAATCACGTAACCATACTAATAACCATGCTCTGTGAAAAGGGGGTTTAAAGCACCTGCAAAAAGTATCGACCCAGGTCAGCCTGCGCATTCTGCGCAGGCTGACCTGGGTCGAAACTTTTTGCTATACAGGTCAATTTTTTGCATGTCGAAGGATCAGTATACCTTGTAATTTAGCCGGTTGTTATACAAAATAGATTTTATGGATCCATAGTTATGTGATGACTTGCTTGGTATAATACATCAACGAGATGCATTAAACTCCCTTTTGCCAGAGCATGACTCATATATAATACAGAATTAACCCTTTACCAAACGACAAAATTTTAGACCGGTCCAAATTGAAAGCATTTGCAGACGACAACTTAGGTGTAGCTTAAATGGTGATATATGTATTGGATAGGGTAGAAAAGATTGTGGGAAAAGGAGAAAATGCTGGTTACCAGCATTTTCTCCTTTTCCCACAATGTTTTCAAAAGGCTTCTTTTTCAGGGTCGTTAGAAGTCGGGATTGTGTGGTAAAGGGTTAATACCTTCTTATATTTACCATAGACAGCTTTGAAAAATGGCAGAGATTTGCTTGTTTGTTTTGTTTATTGGGTGTTTAACACCCTTCCAGTTATATCACTGCAGCCTGTGCACCAGTGCTTTGCAAAACATTCCTCAACTTACAACATGGGATTGTCAAGTAAAGAGTGAAAATGTTTCTAGTTGTATACAGCTATACCCTAGGCCTTCACCAAATGACATAATTTTACACTCGTCCAAATTCAAAGCTGTTGCAGACGACAAAATAAATGTGGCTCAAGTGATGAAACCTGATTCTAATAGGGTAGAAAACATTGTGGGAAATGGAGAAAATGCTGATTATTAGCATTTTCTCCTCTTCCCACAATGTTTTCAAAAAGGCTTCCTTTCCAGGGTCGTGAAAACCCAGGATTGTTTGGTAAAGGGTTAATTATGTAACTTTTTGTTATTACTATGTAAAGGTGAAACATGAAAAAACATGAAAGTAAACTTGAGATTAAAAAAATGAGCTAACACAATTTTTTCTCTTTGTTAAACTCGGATGTCTTCAAAATTGTCTAATTCCTTTTTTTTTTCCATTCATGTCCGTTTTTCACCTGAAAGAACTCGTAGATAATCTCTTAGGCTGGTGACTGAATGAAGGACCACCTGTATTGAAGACCACCTCTGTGAATTGACCATCATTGTTCAGTGACCGAATTACTTACCCGTGACCATACGGTGAGATAAAGTACAAACAACAATGAACCCTTGTGTCATGGATGTTTTTTCGGTTGAGACCACTTTCTGCCTTGAAATATGACTCAAACTGTTTGTCAATGTAGCTAACAATGGGCTTCCAGCTGAAATATACAACAAACTGGTACAATGATCTTACCCCGTTACAAAACAATCCTAAATCTTAACGACCTAAGGAACAAAAATTTTGAAACAATGTGGGAAAAGGAGAAAATGCTGGTAACCAGCATTTTCTCCTTTTCCCATGTTGTTTCCTACCCTTTCAATGACAAATCCTACCATTTGAGGCATAATTTTTTGTCTGCAACTGCTTTGAATTTGGACAAGTCTAAAATTTTGTTGTGTGATAATGAGTTAAGTACATCCTTCTAACTTTTCCCTAACAACAAATTTTAGACTTCCAAATTCAAAATGCCTACACACAACAATTTTAAAATTGATACAAATGAGCTTAAGTTCTCTAAAAGGGTAGCAAATATTGTAGGTAAAGGAGAAAATGTTGTTTACCAGCATTTTTTTCCTTTTCTCACAGTGTTTCCAAAAGCCTTTTACATATGGGTTTTTAAAATACTGGATTGTGTGGTAAAACGGTAACAATACATAATTATGTTGTGTGTCTAAAAAATATTACAGCTCTTGAAAACACTGTGATAGTAGCAGAAATTGCCTAGGATAACCAATTGTCTAAAAGAGTATTGGTTTTTTGTAGCACTGTTTTTTTTCTGCTCAGGTTACTATGGTACTGTGCCAAGCTCCGGTAGCTCAGTCGGTAGTGTACAGGACTTGAGAACGGGAGGTCGCTGGTTTCGATCCCCGGCTTGGCCAATTTCTTTCCGAGGATTGATGATAGTCATTGCGAAAGGATTCATTCTTCTCTCACCGCTGACCATTGTTTCGACAATGGTGATGTGAGAAAGCAGCCAGTGGCTTGGAAAGAATATAGTGCGGAGTACTGGTAAAAGAAACTCCAGGAAAGCATGGATAGGTGCACTGGCCGCCACGAAATAACTAAAGTAATGTTGAAAACTGTGTTAAACACCATACAATCAATCAATCAACTATAGTACTGTAAGTTGATTCTCACGGAACCTAGGGGCAGCAAAAAGAAAATGTTTTGATATTATGACCCTCGAAGTGCCTTTCACTAGATTAGTTGCTTTTGCCACCAGTTAAGGTCAAGATCAGACTGCACAAACATGTAGCCTCATCTTTGATCTAAATCACCCCCTTTGCTGTGACATTCTTGTCAAGAGTAACCTTGAAATTGCAATTATTCAGCTTTTGTTTCTAGACTGAAACTGTCTGTTCATAACTGCACTTGTATTTGTGGCCAGCCTAGATCAGACTGCACAAAACATGCAGTCTGATCTTTGATCTATACTGTCTGCTTTGCTGAGACATTCTATACAAGAGTAAGCTTAAAATTGCTTTGGTTTAGTCCAGAATCGAAAGGTCAGTAAGTAAAGAAACCTCTACATATTGCAATTTCTGTTTTCCGTCAGAATAGTAAATCAGACCATGGCTGACAGTCTACATCCAAAATTAGACTGCAGAACTAAACTGTACAGAAAGATCTTGGTCCATATTCACCAACCATTCCTACCAACATTCTTTGTCTTATTCTCCAAGATTTTCATCATTTGAAAATAAAACAAGCTCTGATTGGCTAAACCAAATGGTTCATCCAATCAAAAGTTGTGTTACTTTCAAATTCAGAAAATTCTGGAGAATAACACTGAAAACGTACTTAACCCTTTCCTAAACGACAAATTTTGGACCGGTCCAAATTGAAAGAATTTGCAGATAACAATTTCAAATTTGATGAAAATGGCAGAAAGTTATCAAAAAGGGTAGAAAACACTGTGGGAAAAGGAGAAATTGCTCATTATGAGCAATTTCTCCTTTTCCCACAGTGTTTTCAAAAGACTTGTACTGCAGACACGTGAAAACCAGGGCTTGTTTGGGAAAGGGTTAAGAATAAGTGATGAATGCAGACCCTGGATCCATGCTATCTTTGAAAGCAACTGGAGTTGTGATTCTAATAATTAACACATTACCAGATGACAAAATTTTTAACTGGTCCAACTTGTGCAGATGACAGACTCCATGTAGCACAAAGAAAGGGATGTGTATCAGGGAGTGTAGAAAACATTGTGAAAAGTAACCTTGCTAGGGTATGAATCAAGGCTCCGTGGTATTATCGATTAGCAGTAGCAACGCTTGTTAATAGTGGTTTGATAAATGTGCAAGCAAATATGTCAGCAGGGGACTGGCGAATAAATATCTTCATAAGTTTGATCAATTACAAATTACCATCTATTCATTCTTTATCAGTACCGCGAATTAGGTCAGAAGTCACCGCATTCAGCTACGTCAAAAAAAATGACCATGAAGTGTTTACCTTTCCTCTGCATTAACAGCATCATTAAAACCTGGTGTGTCCACAATGGTCAGTTTTAACTTGACACCTCTTTCCTCTATCTCCAACTCTTTCTTTTCAAGCTCCACTGTTTTCTGTACTCTCTCTGTGTAAAGATACAACATCTTTTAACCCTAAAAGCACCTTTCATAACTATAGTTGCCTTTTGCGGGCAGTGTGGATCAAGATCAGACTGTACATAACATGCAGTCTGATCTTTGATCTACACTGTCCACTTTGCTAGGACATTCTGGAAAAGAGTGTCCTTAAAACTGCATTATGACACAATGATTTCTTCAGAGAATGAATGAAACATTATGAAAAAAACACTCCATTGTTTTAACTCTTTTCCACACAATCTCGAGTTTTACCGACCCTAAAGAAAAAAGGCTTTTGAAAACATTGTGGGAAAAGGAGAAAATGCTGGTAACCAGCATTTTCTCCTTTTCCCACAATGTTTTCTACCCTTCCCAAAACAAATTTCAAATTTTGAGTCACATCTGATTTGTCGTCTTCAAACGCTTTCAATTTGGACCAGCCGAAAATTTTGTCGTTTGGTAAAGAGTTAATAATAGTTAAGCTATTGTCTTTATTGAATCACTTTTTCCACAAGAATATCTTGAAATGTTCTTGGGGAAAATGTGTTTTGAAACTCTTGAAAAGCTCAATAGTCAAAATATTCAACAATAGAATGTTTTTTTCATAGTGTTTAAAACTGCAATTACATGTATATGGGTCTTATTTTTAAATTGAAAATGTCCACAGGGTGGTCAGCATTTTCTTCTTTTCCTACAATGTTGTCTACCTCATCAACAAGAAATTGCATCACTTTAACCAGATTAACTTTTTACCAAACGACAAAATTTTAGACTTGTCCAAATTTAAAGCCTTTGCAGACAACAAAATAACTCTGACTGAAAAATTGAAATTTGTTTGTTGAAGGGTAGAAAACATTGTGGGAAAAGGAGAAAATGCTGGTTACCAGCATTTTCTCCTTTTCTCACTATGTTTTTTACATGTTTCCTTTCTTAGGGTTGTTAAAAGTCGGGATTGTGTGGTAAAGAGTTAATCTTGTTGTCTGCAAGTGCTTTCACTGTGGAAAAGTCCACAAATTTTGTCATGTGGTAGAAGGTTGAATTAGGTTTTCAAGGCATGTACAAAACCTGAAATACAAGACCTGAAATATCACAATTAACCCGGTACCAAACAATCCTAGGTTTTAACAACCTTGAGGAGGGATGCTGTTGAAAAAAATTGTGGTAAAAGGAGAAAATGCTGGTTAGCAGCATTTTCTCCTTTTGCTACGTTTTCTACCCTTTCAAAGAAAAAAATTATCATCTGAACCACATTTGACATGTCTTCTGCAATCGCTTTCAAGTTGGACAAGCTAAAAGTTTTGTCTTTTGTTACAGACTTATGTGAATGGGGAAATTATGAGTTGAAAAAAGTTCATTATGAAAATATCTTGTAAATGGTCCAGGGTCAGTATTCACCAACTATTCTAAGGTACATTCTTAGTCTAATTATAGATTTAGAAAAAAAACACAACTTCTGATTGGCTAGACCAAATCAGAAGTTCAGTTACTTTCAAATTTAGAGATTTCTAGAGAATAAGACTATGAATGTTCTTAACCCTTAAAGCGCTGGAACCAACTTAACTTGTTTTTGCTGACAATGTAGATCAAGATCAGACTGCACAGAACATGCAGTCTGATCTTTGATCTACACTGTCAGCTACTTCAATACACCTTCTGGCTAAAACAACCTTGAAATGACAATATTTCGGATGTTTTTCTTCACTGAAAAGGTTTATTTCATAAATTCAGCGCTCTAAGGGTTAAGAATGGTTGGTGAATATGGAGCCTGACAGTTTAGGACCCATGCTCTTGGGAAAGGAGGTTTAATGCATCTCCACAATGCATTATACCAAGCAAGACATCACATAATTATGGATCCATAATATCCATTTTGTATGACAACCAACTGAATCATAATGATTGATTGATTGATTGTATAGCATTTAATACTGTTTTCAACATTATTTCAGTTATATCATGGCGGCCAGTGCACCTATCCATGCTTTCCTGCAGTTACATTTACCAGTACTCCGCACAATATTCTTTCCAAGCCACTGGCTGCTTTCCCACATAACCATCATCGAAACAATGGCCAGCGGTGAGATAGGAATGAATCCTGTCACAATGACTATCATCAATCTTCGGAAAGAAATTGGCCGAGCCGGGGATCAAACCAGCGACCTCCTGTTTTCAAGTCCTGTGCGCTACCGACTGAGCTACAGGGGCTTGGCACTGAATCATAAGGTAGACTGGTCCTTCAACATGCAGAAAATTGACCAATATTCAAAGTTTCGACCAAGATCAGCCTGCATGGGCTGAGAAGGCTGAGAAAGGTTGATATGTTTCGCAGATGCATTAAACCCCCTTTTTATAGAGCATGGCTCATTTACTTTTCTCCATGTATCTTACCTTCAATTTTCCCCACTTTTCTGTCCTTGTAGAGGTCCGTTAAGAATAAACTATTGATGAGGGTAGATTTTCCCAGCCCAGTCTCACCTGTACAAAGAGAAGACAAATGAGAAAAATGATGAAAACAAGAGAAATACATGTGGGCTCCAATGCTCAGTTGTAGCTGCTTTTTCTCAGTCAATAAAGTGGCATAACTGTGTCAAAAACAAAACAAAATTGTTTCCCCTTTTAACTCTTTACCACATGGCAAAATTGTAGACTTGTCCAAATTCAAAGCATTTGCAGACAACAATTTAAAGGTGGCTCAAATGATGGAACTTGCCTTAAACTGAGTAGTAAACAGTGTGGGAAAAGGAGAAAATGCTGGTTACTAGCATCTTCTACACTGTGGGAAAAGGAGAAAATGCTGGTTACCAGCATTTTCTACATTGTGGGAAAAGGAGAAAATGCTGGTTACCAGCATTTTCTCCTTTTCCCACAATGTTTTCAAAAGCTTTCTTTTCTAGGGTCATTAAAACTCAGGACTATGTGGTCAAGGGGCTAATGATTAACAAAAAGCCCAAGTTTGAAGACGGTACACTCAGTACGCATCTAATCTGTTGTGTGCGAATTCTTTCAATTTGGACAGGTCTATACTTTCGTTGTTTCATAAAGACTTAATTCTGAATTTTGTGTCTCCCACAATCGTGCTGTTCTTTGGATCTCTGGACACTATTAGTGTTTCTGATAGTAGGTCCTGCTAAATAGCCAAATACTTTTAGTAGATTGATTCTGGTAACTCTAGCAAAGTATCACCATAAGGCCAGCCTAGTTATGAGACCATTGTACTAATTAGACCAAATTTGTTTCTTTCACTGTCACAAGAGCAAAACCTAACCTTCAGTTAACTCTTTACCACACAATCACGGGTTTTAATGACCCTGAACGAAAAGACTTCTGAAAACATTGTGGGAAAAGGAGAAAATGCTGGTAACCAGCATTTTCTCCTTTTCCCTCAATGTTTTCTAACCTATCAATGACAAATTTCATCATTTGGGACGCCTTTAATTTGTCGTCTGCAAATGCTTTCAATTTGGACAAGTCTAAAATTTTGTCGTTTGGTAAAGAGTTAAAGACCACCTCATTATATCTTTATGTCCATAAAAGCAGTCTGTAACCCTTTAACACACAACTACGAGATCTAACGACCCTGAGAAAATAGCAATTTTGAAAACATTGTGGAAAAAGCAGAAAATGTTGTCAAGCAACATTTTGTCCTTTTCCCACCATATTTTCTACCTATTCTATTACAAATACTATCAATGAAAAACACTTGAGCCATGCTCTGCAAAAAAGGGGATTAATGTATCTGCAAACAGTTTTGACCCAACTTAGCTTGCTCAGTCTGCAATGGCTGACCTGAGCCAAAACATTTTGCTAATGGTAAATTTTCTGCATGTCAAAGGACCAGTTTACTGCACGATTTAGCTGGTTGCTATAAAAAATGGATTTATGGATCAATAATTATGTGATGATGTGATGACTTGCTTGTTATAATGTATCACAGAGATGCATTAACCCTTTCCCAAACAAGCCCTGGTTTTCACGTGTCTGCAGTACAAGTCTTTTGAAAACACTGTGGGAAAAGGAGAAATTGCTCGTAACGAGCAATTTCTCCTTTTTCCCCCCAGTGTTTTCGACCCTTTTGGAGAACTTTCTGTCATTTTCATTAAATTTAAAATTGTCGTCTGCAAATTCTTTGAATTTGGACCAGTCTAAAATTTGTCGTTTGGTAAAGGGTTAAGCCCCCTTTTGCTAAGCATGGCTCATTTCAATCGTCATCAGTAAATTTCTTCATTGTCGACAAGCCTAAAATTTTGCCATATGGTGAAGGGTTAATGTAAATACGCCTGTATCAAATAGAACTACTGAAGTGGCTCTGTATCCATGTAGGCATCTGTCTGTGTGCTGTATCCTGTATTCACTGACCTTGACCTTTGACCGAAGTGAAGTGACCTTGACCTTTGACTAAAGTGACTAAACTAATTTTTGACAAGTTTTACTAGCAGTACTTGTAGACCATTATGGAAAAGATGTGCTGTGTGTTCTATGGCTCCAGTAACTAAGTCCAAAACCAGGTCACAGAGGTCAGTATTTCCAAAGAAAGTGTTTCAGTGAAATAAAGTAAGATTCGTACCAACAACCATCAATGTGAATTCAAACCCTCTTCGCACAGCCTTTCTGTGTACCTGTTCAGGAAGTGAGGCGAAGCCGATGTATTCATCGTCTTCCTGAAATTATATAACAAACATGTATGTGTTTACAAAAAAGATTTTCATGTGTTTGCAACACTGAGGGAGAAAGCTTTTGAAAAACATCGAGGGAAAACGAGTAAATACTGTTAAGCAGTCTTACAATGCATAAAAGCAGCCTGTTGATTATTCTACAACAAAAATTGAGCCTCTAACAGATCTTAGAGAACCCTCCCCACCTGCAATTTTTTTTAAAGGCTCCAGGGTAAGACATTTTTTTCTCACAAGTACTGGGTTATCTAAAAAATCTCGTCAACAACAAACCCACCATTAGCAAGTCGTCTGATAAAAGGTTCTAAAGTTTATTCCTTATCGACCCTTTACCATACAATCACCAGGCTTTACCATGAATAAGAGTGCTTTTGAAAACACTGTGGGAAAAGGAGAAAATGCTGGTACCAGCATTTTCTCCTTTTCCTGCAATATTTTCTGCCCATTCAATACCAGATGTCATTATCTGAGCCATACTTCATTTGTCGTCTGCAAATGCTTTCAATATGAGTCTGAAATTTTGCCATTTGGTAAAGATCTTTACAGGACAATAATTTGTGGTGCTTTTGCCCATCAAATATCCATCATACAGAAAATCCCAGCTTGCAAATAACATGTAGTCTCATCTTTTATTGACCCTGTCTGCCATATTGCTTGATTATCTTCTATAATGATTTTAAAATTGTAACCATCACACTTTGCCCATTGGCCTCAGGGCCCTTATTCGCCAACCATTCTTAGGAACATTCGTAGTCTTACTCTCAAGAATTTTCTAATTTGGAAAACAATGCAACTTTGGACTGGCTACACCAACAGGTTTAGTCAATCAGAAGTTGTGTCACTTTCTAATTCCAGAATGAAATTAAGAACTGTTGGAATGGACCCAGGTGTCTGTCATACATTCTAAGTCTTTATGGAATGAAAAATTCTTGACTTGTCCATTCTGAAAGCATTTTGAAGACCACAAATTAATTGCAGCCCAAATGATCTCAGTTTTCTTTGAAGTCTGGCTTTAGAAAACATCATGGGTAAAGGAAAAAAATAAATTCTACTTATGAGCATTTTCTCCTTTTTCCCACCATGTCTTACAACTCCTCCCTACTTAGGGATGTTAATTTTTTAAACACCGAATCTTTTAGCAAGCTAGCTCTTAATTAAACAATCTTTGTTATTAACGACCCCACAGAGGAAAACTTTTAGATAGTTTTGGAATAAGAAAAAGGACAAAATGCTGGTAACCTTTCTTACATGTTTTCCATCATTTCAGCCACATGTAATTTGTCGTCTGCAAATGTTTTCAATTTGGACAAGCCTAAAACTTTGTTGTCTGCCAGAGTTAACCCTTTATCACACAATCCCAACTTTTAATGACCCTGGGGAAGAAGCATTTTGAAAACACTGTGGGAAAAGGAGAAAATGCTGGTTACCAGCATTTTCTCCTTTTCCCACAATGTTTTCTATCTTTCCCAAAACAACTTTCAAATTTCTAGTTACATTTATTTTGTCATCTGCAAATGCTTTCAGTTTGGAAACGTCCAAAATGTTGTCGTTTGGTAAAGAGTTAAACAATTCAAGGGTTAAATTACTAACCTCGGGTTGCCTGTGGCAGATCTGATAATGTAACAATCGTACCCCAAAAATTACCATACTTGACAACTGTTGCCTCATTTCCTCTGTTAATTCTTTACCAAACGACGAAATTTTAGACCAATCCAAATTGAAAGCATTTGCAGACAACAAAATAAATCTGACTGAAAATTTGAAAGTTGTTTTGGGAAAAGTAGAAAACATTGTGGGAAAAGTGAAAGTGTTGGTAACCAGCATTTTCTCCTTTTCCAACAATGTTTTCAAATTGCCTCTTTCTCAGGGTCATTAAAACTCAGGATTGTGTGATGATGAAGGGTAGCCCTTTACCAGATGACAAAATTAAAGACTTGCCCAAATTGAAAGCATCTGCAGACGAAATAGTTAATTTTACCTAAAACACAAAATTTGTCTTTTTAAAGGTCGAATGATTGATTGAATGGTGTTTTACTCCGCTTTCAACACTATTTCAAAAATATCACAGAGACAGTTCACATATTCATGTATTTCCTGGCTTTCACAGGTACTATGCTTGGGCTCTAAAGTGTCTAGCCCACGGACACTCCCATGAAAAGCCCAGTGGATCCAGTGAGGCTCGAACCCAGGGCCTCCAAGTCAAGAGTCCTACACTCTACTACTGAGCCACACAATATCCAAAAGGTAGAAAACATTGTGTGAAAAGGAGAAAATGCTGGTTACCAGCATTTTCTCCTTTTTCCAAAATGTTTTCAAAAGCCCTATTGCACAGGGTCATTAAAACTCAGAATTGTGATGTAAACTCGTAAAGGGTGAGAAAATCTTGATGTCTTGTATGTAGAGTAGAGGTAAGGACAGCCTCAAGTGATATTTGAACATCTATATTATTACTGACATGTTTTATTCATGTTAATGCCCATAAATGGGAGCCATGACGAGCTATGAAAAGAAATATAATTGGGCTGGCATTTGACCCCTGGTCAGTCCTGTCTTATGTATTTATTTATAGGACCATTTTTGTAAAAATTATCATAATTTAACCGAATAGATGCTGTTGATATTTCCTCATTTACTGTTATTGAAAGTGCAGATCAAGATCAGGTTGAATAGTCTGATCTTTAGTGTGTAATGTTTTGTGACATTTATGTCAAATCAGCGGTAAGATACATACTGCAAATTAATTAACATCAGCGTAAGAATTGGAAATACATATATGTACTTTGTATCCCATTTTCCTTTTGCCACAATGTTATCAAAACTATTTATAGCAGATGTGTAACTAGATTGGTTACCTCCCCGATACAGCAAGTATATAGGGATCGGTACAGGCTATTAAAAACGGGCGAAATTCTGCCTGTCTATTTTTAGAACAGCCATGTCGCGAGACTATTAGAGATTCAGGGAAGGTCACTCTCTCTTCGTAATTTTCCGATATTTTTGACGTTACGAGTAAATGAAATGTATTTTGGTATCATCTTTTAATGTTTATGTCTGCTAATATTCTTTTTAGTTTCGATTACCAATTTCAAAATATCCCATTGTTACCTACACAGCCAAACTGGAAATGTGTAAGCTTCTCTGATTGGCTATTCTGTGATATACATGTGGCCCAATGTAAAGCAACGACACAATAGCCTGTGCCAGTTGTAATATGTATATCTATCTACAAGGGGGACCAGTACACATTTGTAACAATATCACCATGAAGCGAACCCTTAACCCTAATATTGCATAATGCCTACTTTTAATGACCCTGGGTAGGAAGCGTTTTGAAAACAACGTGGGAAAGGAGAAAATGCTGGTAACCATCATTTTCTTCTTTTCCCACAATGATTTCTATCCTTCCCAAAACAAATTTCAATTTTTGAGTCACAGTTAATTTGTCGTCTGCAAAAGCTTTCAATTTGGACCAGTCTAAAATTTTGTAATTTGATAAAGGGTTAAAGCTCGGAATAAACCAAAATGGAAACTTTCAATCTAAAATGAGATCCAAATAATTGCAATATCAAGGCTGCTTGTGTATAGCATGGCTCACCAAACTGGACAGTGCAGATCAGAGATCAGACTGCAAGTTTTGTGCAGTCTGATATTGATCTATACTGGCAGCAAAAGCAACTATAGTCATGAAAGGGGCTTTAACCCTTTACCAGACGGCAAAATTTTAGCCTTGTTCAAATTTAAAGCATTTGCAGATGACAATTTCAATGTGGCTCAAATGGTGCAATTTTTCTTTGATATGGTAGAAAAGATTGTGGGAAAAGGAGAAAATGCTGGTTACCAGCATTTTCTCCTTTACCCACAATGTTTTCAAAATGCTTCTTTTCCAGGGACGACAAAAGGCGGCATTGTGCGGTAAAGGGTTAACGGCTAAGAATAAAATACTTTTGGACAGAGCATCATGAACTGCATTATTTTCATAGGACTAAAGTTGTTCTAAATTTGTAACGTTTTGAAATTAAATAAATCTAAAAAATTCCATCACTGTCATATCCCCGACAAAGCCAAAAATGTGAACCATCTGAAAACTTGAAAATAACTGAACTCTTTAGAATACGAGATAAATTTTAACTTGTCCAAATTGAAAGCATTCACAGACAAGTTTAATTAAATGTGAATCAAATGAGAAATTTGTCTATGGCAGGGTAGAAAACATTGTGGGAAAAGGAGAAAATGCTGCTTACCAGCATTTTCTCCATTTCCCACAATGTTTTAAAAGGTTTCTTCCTCAGGGTCATTAAAATTTGGGATTGTGTGGTAATAGATTAACTTTATGTGTTTTTTTGAGTCGGTGTTATTTTTTTCCCAATTCAAAACCATCTTTCTAAATCATCTGTCCACACAAACCTACAGCTATAGTATTTGATTCTTTCATAATAATAAAATGTTGAATTTACAATACAGAAAAATAGAAAAAGAATCTATAGGTACAGGTGAGCTGGCAAAATCTTCTACATCATGTTAATTAATGACCACTCTTTTCTTTACCTGGGGTCAGGGAGAAATGAAAAACCTAAAAAGTCCTGGCTACCTGCAGTGTTCGCTTATACATCCTCAATGTCTTGTTAAATCCTTTTTATAATGAACACACAGGGTACCAGATTGTCACAGTATTTCTCCCCAGGAAATTAAAATTAACCACTACTTATCAATATTACCAAGTTTTTTATCTCAAAACCACGAAAAAACACCATTCAACTCTTTACCAAACAATCTCATTTTCTAACCCAGTAAATAATACTTTTCAAAATATTTTGGGAAAAAGAGAAAGTTAGCATTCATCAAAAGACAAAAAAAAATGTTGTAGAATGCCTTTTTTTAACCCATTATCAAACAATCCCATGTTTTGTGATGATGGTATTGAGCATTTTCTCCTTTTCCAACAATATTTTCTACTCTTTCATAGACAAATTCTATCATTTGAGATACATCTACTTTGAGATCTGCAAAACCTTTAACCCTTTACCAAACGACAAATTTTGGACTGGTCCATATTGAAAGAGTTTGCAGACGACAATTTTCAAATTTGATGAAAATGGCAGAAAGGTCTCAAAAAGGGTAGAAAACACTGTGGGAAAAGGAGAAATTGCTCGTTATGAGCAATTTCTTCTTTTCCCACAGTGTTTTCAAAAGACTTGTACTGCAGACACGTGAAAACCAGGGCTTGTTTGGGAAAGGGTTAAGTAAAAGTTAAGAATATGCAGGCAACAAATTAAATGTTGCAAAAATTCTGAGATTTGTATCAGAAAGAGATGAAATTATAATGAAAAAGGGTGAAAATGTTGCTTACCAGCATTTTTTTCTTTTTCAAAATGTTTTCAAAAGCTTTCTTTTCCAGGATTGTCAAAACACTTGGTTATTTTGGTAAAGGGTTAAAAAACGTTCAGTAAATTTATTATTTTTTTTAATCTTTCGATGATTAATAATGATTAATCACTTTCACTTCATCAATCTGTAAATCCTGACTTATCCAGAGAGAGTAAAATTATGATAGTTTTTAAAAATAATAATAGAGTAACATTATTACTGTAACATTACTGAAGTATATGCCTATGAGGTTCACACAAAATTAGATGAATTTAATTCAGACATTCAAAATCTTTTTGCACAATTTCATTAATATTCAAACACATTTTTTTTTTTCTCTCCCTCTGCATAACATTATCAGCTAAGATAAAACATCCTATGGTATAAGTGAAAAATGTGGAAGTTACACATTCTCATAATTTGAAACAAATTCATCAAATATGTCATTTTATATTTATGTAAACTCTTCACCAGATGATAAAATTTTAGACTCTTCCAAAGTGATAGTGTTTGCGGACGACAACTTGAATATATGTTAAATGATGGTTTCTGTCTTTAAAATGGTAGAAAACATTGGGGAAAAGGAGGAAATGCTGGTTACCAGCATTTCCTCCTTTTCGCACAATGTTTTCAAAAGTTCTAAGGACTGTTGAAACTCTGGAATGTTTGGTAAAGGATTGTAGATTTGGAATATCAAATTTCGAGGCCGCAGGACGTAGCCCCTTGACATTCAAATTAGTGTATCACACTTCACACAGTAGCATCTTTAACCCTTCCCCGAACAACAAATCGTTGACTCCTCAAAATCGCAAGCAACTGCAGACGACAAACTCAGAATTGATTCAAATAAACTTGAGTTCTCTGATAGGTTAATAAACATCTCGGGATAAGGAAAAATTGCTTGTACCTAACAATTTTTTCCTTTTCCCACAATGTTTTCTACCCTATCAGTGAACTTAGGCATATTTGGACCAATTCTGAATTTGTCGTCTGCAATGTTTTGAGTTTGGAAGAGTGTAAAATCAGTTGTTAAAAGATTAAGGTGACAAGAAACAAAGTTAACTCTTTCCCAAACAACAAAATTTGGACTGGTCCAAATTGAAAGAGTTTGCAGACGACAATTTTAAATTTGATGAAAATGGAAGAAAGGTCTTAAAAAGGATAGAAAACAATGTGGGAAAAGGAGAAATTGCTCATTATGAGCAATTTCTCCTTTTCCCACAGTGTTTTCAAAAGACTTGTACTGCAGACACGTGAAAACCAGGGCTTGTTTGGGAAAGGGTTAAACAAGAGGGCCATTGACACTAAAGCGCTAACCTGAGTAAAGTCATAAAGGATTGATAAGGTTGGAGACATCCTGGTTGTGCTGATGTAAAACACATGAAAGTTAGTGACCTACTTTTTTATCCATCCTGACCTATTTCAAACATGTTTAAGATATTATCAAGAAAAACATTCTGATCAAATTTCATGAGTATCAGACTGAAAATGTGGCCCTCTAGACTGCACATGATATTTAAGTATTTCCAACAAGGCTTTTCTTAGATCTGTCCCAATGACCTACATTTTTACATGATGTGACCCAATTTTACAGATGTCCAAGATATGATCAGGACAAACATTGTGACCAGTTTCCATAAGTCTTAGACTTAAAATGTGGCCTTTACAGTGCACACAAGGGTTTTCTAAGATTTGTCCCAGTGACCTACTTTTCAACCTGACATGACTTAGTTTAAAACGAGTCTGAGATATCATCAAGACCAACATTCTGACCAAATTTCATGAGTCTCAGACTGAAAATGAAACCTCTAGAGTGCATGTAAGGTAATTATTGATGCTTGGACGACGGATGATGGTCACAAGAAGATCACAAAAGCTCACCTTGAGCACTTTTGTGCTCAGGTGAGCTAAAAAATGAAATAGTTTTTTTAAGAAAAAGGTTTATAAATGTAAAGTAAAAATATGCATTTGGGGATATCAGGTTATATTAGGGACGGTATTCTGGCTCCTTCATAAATATAAACCCTTTACCAGATGACAAAACTCTGGACATGCTCAAGTTTGAAGCTTTTGCAGACAACAATTTATATGTATTTGGCTCAAATGAGAGGCACTGTCTACATTCTGGGAAAAGGAGAAAATGCTGGTTGGACAAAAGTATTCTTGAAACTACACTTATATAGGTATTATTTTCTAGCGTAAAATTGTGTGTTGGTTTCATTTGGCAACCTAACATTTAACCTTTTTACCACACAATCCTGAGTTTTAACGCCCCTTAGAAGAGAAGCCTTTTGAAAACATTATAGGAAAAGGAGAAAATGCTGGTAACCAGCATTTTCTTCTTTTCCCGCAATTTTTTCTACCTACTCAAGAACTACTACAAGTGCTGTCAATTTGGTCTTGTCCAAAAGTTTGCGGTGTAGTAAAGAGTTAACCCTTTACCACACAATCTTGTGTTTTGACAACCCAAAGGAAAATGCCTTCTGAAAACATTGTGGAAAAAGGACAAAGTTCTGGTAACAAGCATTTTCTCTTTCTTTACAAATGTTTCAAATTTGAACAACTCTTGAATTTAGCTGTCTGATAAAAAATTAAAGCTTGTTGTGCTTAATAAATGCAATGGCCATGCTCAGCAATTTCAAATCTGTTAATCTTTTTTAGAATATCTGGTTAAGCAGATAGCGTAGATCCAAGATCAGACTGCACATTCTATGCAGTCTGATCTTAATCTACACTGTCTGCATAAGCAATTACCGTGACCCAAATTCAGCGTTTATCGGATTAAAAACTTTTGATATGGAAATTCAGTGAAAACTGTATCACAGTTTAGGGTTACATTATCAAATTCAACTTTTCCAACTGAGGCAGGATGCTCTAAGGACAAGAAAAACTTTTAATTTGTTACATGGCCCTTTTTAGGTACAGCATGGCCCAAACACAGATTTTTAAAAGTAGAAAAAACAGCAGTTTTTCAGAGCAATTCTATGGATGAATTTTTTTTTACGAAGATATGTGGTAAATCCTGTAAAATATTTACACTGCCTTTGTGCCCCTCCCCTCACCATAGATACAAAACTGAACTTCAAGCATTGTCCAACTTCAAAACATTTGCATACAACAATTTAGACGAAGTCCAAAATATCATCGTTTGGTAAAGAGTTAAACCATACGAAACAAGTCCCATAGAGTCTAAAGGTAGATAACTCTTACCGGCTGAGTCCATTTAAATGCTTTCCTTTCATACATATTTCCAGCTGCCTATGTTTATAAATAAAGCCAATTTGTCCAACATACCTTTGACTTGACTAACTAATTGACAGGTTACATTATGTCATTCATGTTACCACCCTTAACTCTCTCAACCCTTTCCCAAATCCAAGTAGATATGAAGCATGCTCTGGCAAAAGGGGGCTTATTTCATCTCCATGACGCATTTTAACAAGCAAGCCATCACATACTTATGGATCCATAAAACCCCTTTTTGTGTAACAACCGACAGAATCGTGAGGTAGAATGGACCTTTGACATATTTAAAAACTGACCAATAGCAAAAAATTTCGGTCCAGGTCAGCCTGCACAGACTGTGCAGGGTGACCTGGATAAATACTTTATGCAGATGCATCAAGCCCCCTTTTTACAGAGTATGGCTAATATATTTTTCTGTGCAATCGTACAGAATCTATATGATTTCATCCAGTATAAAGGTAAGACTTTAGTTGTTTCCTACTGGGATGGCGGTTTTACAATAGGCAACTCTGTCTACATCAGGATACGAGGTCATCATACTAATTTGAATTCAAAGCCTTGTAATCGACACATACCACTGATCATCTGACATTCCCAGAAGTCTTTGCAAAACTATGGCTAGAAATCTATAAATCTACACCTATAAAGAAGATATAAAGCCCGTTAAGGAATTACCATTAAAAAATTTACGTGTCTTTCTTTCGTCTTTTTTCTTTAGTGATGACTTGCAAGCTATTGCTTTACTATTAGAATTTAGTAATAAATAATAATAGATAATAATATTTTTTTTTTAGTTTGGTAAGTTTATTGAAATCTGCAACCCCCTTTAACTCTTTACCAAACAACACAATTTTAGACCTGTAGTTATTGATAGCATTTGCACACGACAATTTAGATATGGTTCAAATAATTCAAGCCCTCTTTCAACGGGAAGAAAAAATTGTGGGAAAAGGAGAGAATGCTAGTAACCAGCATTTTGTCCTTTTCCCAGAATGTTTTCAAAAGCCTTTTCTGTTGGGATTGTTAAAACTTGGGAATGTGTGGTAAAGGGTTAAGGGTCAATGAAGATGTAACTGTCAAATTGGAATTTGTCACAGCATATAAAACTGCATGTTCTGCGTAATGAATTCCCTTGTTACTGTCTTACTGTGCAAGAAAGTCTCTAAAATAATCGCCCCAAAAATAATTATCAGAGCTAGCAAAAGGTTGTGTGACATTTAGTCGAAAACCACGTTCATCGAAAACGATCCCCAGCCCTGGCCTTACTCTAACCCGGATGAACTGTGGCTCAAATATTCATCCCAGACAGAACTTTTCATGAAATAAATCTAGGAATTTAGCCAGCGGTATTTTAAAACATACATGGATTTCAATGAAACACACTTTCGAAGAAATGTCATACAACATCGCAAAATATCTAAAATAGAGATCCTTGAAATTATTTATGGAAATATGAGTAGTTATTTACTCAATGAAATTGACCTGTCACTCATTTACTTTTGTTCATACTCAGTGAATTTCATGGGGTCATACTAAACTTTTATGTACAGTTTCACATTGGATTACCTTACAAACAAATGACTGCAAAATTCACAGAATATTGACAAATGTATCAGATGAGTAATAATAAAAGATGTTAAAAGAAATAATAATAAAATAATAACCCAACCCAGATTCGAATCCATGACCCAAGAATCAAGAGCCAATCGCCTTACCAGAGTAGCTATATAATTGTACCCTTGGAAAGGCGTAACTTTTGTAAGTCATCATTTGAAAACCTATTTTTAGAAAGTTCAAACCGACTACTAATGAGGGTCAAAAGGAATATTAATGAGTTACAGGTTAATTGACTGTTGAGTAATACTCTGTTCAATTTTTTTGTAAGACATCTTAACCACTGCTATGTACAAAGCAGAGAGTTAACTCTTTATCAACTTAATGAATGTCTAAGTCTTTAAGGACTCATCTAAATTGAACAGATCACAGACCTGTAACAATTTTCATGTTGCTTCCATGATAGAAGTGGTTGTAGGAAGGATAGAAAACATTGTGGGAAAAGGAGAAAATGCTGGTTACCAGCATTTTCTCCTTTTCCCACAATGTTTTCAAAAACCTGCTTCCTTGGTGGTCATGAGAACACAGGACTGTTTGGTAAAGGATAAAGGTATGCAACATTATCAAGTGACCTGAGGGGTAAAGATGACATCTTTTTCAACATGACAAATGTCTTTTGATATATCAACCCTTAATGCATCTGCAGAAAGGATCGACCCATGTCAACCTGCACAGTCAGAGCAGGCTGACCTGGGTCGAAACTTTTTGCTTTTGGTCAATTTTCTGTATGTCAGAGGACCATTCTATCACATGGTCAAGCTGGCTGGAAGGCAAAATGGATTTTATGGATCCATAATTATGTGATGACTAGCGTTGTATCACTCATGCATCACAGAGATGCATTAAGCCTGCCTTTCCAAGAGCATGGCTCAAATATAGTGTTGCAGCTCATCCAGTGATACAATAAATAAGAAACACGGTGCTAAATGTCTTCTTTATAGACGCTTGCCTAGAAAAACTTACACAGTGGTCAAGATATGTGGAAAGACCCAGTAATTAAATTAAATTTAAAAAAAAAAAGTATTTTCTTCACTGAAGTCCAGTACCTCAAATTTCCGCAAAAACCTTTATTTTCCGCATGTTTGCTGCGGAAATTTTCACGTGGAGTATTGGAACGACATTTCCCCATAGGGAATTCAAACTTGAAAGATTTTAAAGATTACAGATGAGGAGAATTCTCCTGTTATTTTTCGATATCATGCGGAGTTCCGCAGATAATATACATTGGGAGTTCTCATCAAAATTGTCTTTGTATTATGGGTACTCTATAGAATTGTCTTGATGATCGAGGTCCCACATTAAACATACTCCCTGTTCCCACTGTTTGTATCTCTGCATTTTATTTGAAACCTTTGGGCCTAATTACTGACAAAACATGTCCATTTTATTTGGGTTTGAAGGTGACAAGGTTCTGAAAGTAAATCTATATTAGTTAAAAGGTTGACTACAATGGTTTGCAAATCAAAAGTTAAGATCTTTGCCAGGGGGCACCACTCTAACTATTTGTGTGAAGTTCATCTATTATTTTCTGTTCAAGAAACAAAATTTCATTTGGGGTGATACTTGAAATGTTACTTTATAATAGCTGACCACAAAAGCAATTTGGTCCAGTAAATTTTCATCTATTTCAACAAGCAAACAAAGATCTTTTCTAGACTTTCAATTTCCTGTCTGGACAAAATCTCCCATCAAATTTCTGTATGGACACAATTCATCCCTTGCATTTCTTAACTCTTTACCAAACGACAAAATTTTAGGCCAGTCCAAATTGAAAGCTTTTGCAGACAGTAAAATAAATGTGACTCAAAAATTGAAATTTGTGTTGGGAAGGATAGAAAACATTGTGGGAAAAGGAGAAAATGCTGGTTACCAGCATTTTCTTCTTTTCCCACAATGTTTTCAAAAGGCCTCTTTCTCAGGGTCGTCCAAACTTGGGATTGTGTGGTAAAGAGTTAAGACATTGCATCAGAAAATTAGAGTCCAAATAAAACATACAACAGAACAGAGAATTTGTTTGTTTGTATTGGGCTTCCAGTTTAATGCCGTTTTAACGGTTTATTCCCAGTTTGCCCAATCCCATTTTTCCCATTTCGCCAGAATTTTTCCTGTTTCGCCCATTCTTTTTTCGCCCTTTCCAACTTCGCCCTTTTCCCATTTCGCCAAATATCTGTCCTGCCCTTTTCCCGTTTTGCCCAAATTAATTTTCGCCCACTTTTCATTTCGCCCAGAAGCCATCTCGCCCAACTTTCCCATTTCGCCCAAAGACCATTTCGCCCTTTTCCCACAAGGCCCCTTCCCATTTCGCCCAAACGCCATTTTTCTAATATCTGGGCCCAAAACTAGTGAAAAGTTCTCTAATAAGTTAATTCCTCAATTTAGTTGTAAAGGAACAGGGTGTAGGCTACAACACGTAAGGGCCAAAATGGTGATGGGGCGAGCTGATAACTGGGCAAAATGGCATTGGGCGAAGTGGTGAAGGGGCGAAATGATAAAGGGGCGAGATGGCATTGGGCGAATCGGCAAAGGGTGAATTGGCAAAAGGGCGAAACGGTAATTGGGCGAAAAGATGATTGGGCGAGGTGGCAATGGGGCAAAATGAAAAAGGGCAAAATGGGTAGGGGACAAGATGGCAAAGGGCGAAATGGGAAGAAAAGTTTGGCGAAATGGGAATGGGCGAAATGGAATTGGGCGAACTGGGAAGACACCGTTTTAACAGCTCAAGTTATATCACGGCAGTCAGAGCATGTGTTTCCTGGCTTTCTCACACCTGTGCTGACACATCTTGCTAGCCATTTGGGATGATACTTGAATGTTATTTTATAATGGCTGACCACGTAAGACTTAGTATGGTCCAGTTAATTTCCATCTATTTCAACAAGCAACAAAAGATTTTTCTAGACTTTCAATTTCCTGTTTGGACAAAATCTTCTATCAAATTTCTGTATGAACACAATTCAGCCCTACGGCTTTTTTGACACTTCACCAAAAAACATGAGTCCAGTTAAAACAAATGGCAGAACAAAGAATGTGTTTGTTTGTACTGGACTTGGAGTTTAAAGTTTTTATCACCGTAGTCAGAACACCTATGCATGTGTTTCCTGGCTTTTTAACACCTGTACTGACACAGCTTACTCTCCAAGCCACTGACTACTTTCCTCACATGTGTCTGAGGTGAGCATCAAAAAATCACTAGAGAGAATTATTGCCTCAACCAGGTATCAAACCCTGCAACCACCAGGTTATGAGTCAGACATCCTAACAACTGAGCTAACCCTGCAGGACCAGAACGCAGAAACTTTGGATGATAGCAAAACTGGTAGTATATTGTTACAGGCAGGTTATAAATCTCTCCCTTTTACAGTAGGATCTACCCCTTTTCACTTTTCCAACAGGATTGTCCTGAACAGAGCGCAAACAAAAGCCTTCTACAGGTCTTCCTTCAGAAAGCTGCCTCAGAGTTAGGTGCAAAAATTATTACCAAAAAACAACTGCTCACATTTGTCCAAATTGAAAGCATTTGAAGACAATAAATTCTATGTGATTGAAATGTGATATACCTCTGAAAGGGTAGAAAACATTGTGGAGAAAAGGAGAAAATGCTGGTTACCAGCATTTTCTCCTTTTCACACAATGTTTTCTAAAGCCTTTTTGTCTATGGGAGTTAAAATTCGGGACTGTTTGGTAAAGGATTGAATTATCTATGTAACAAATCAGCCTCTATATTTACAACTTTCTGGTCCAGTAACTTTAAACTGTGAGCGCTTGTAACACCATGCTATGTCTACCTATACTTTTCTTCCTTATTATTCCTCAATAAGGTGTGTATCTTTTCTTTATTAAATGTTTACCTCACAATCCCGAGTTTTAACAACCCTGAGAAAGAGACCTTCTGAAACCATTGTGCAAAAAGGAGAAAATGCTGGTTACCAGCATTTTCTCCTTTTTCCATAATGTTTTCTGTCCTTTTACAGACAAATCTCACCATTTGAGCCATATCTAATTTGTTGTCTGTGAATGCTTTCAACTTGGTCAAGTGTAGAATTTTGTCGTGTGGTAAAGGGTTAACACCTTACCACATGACAAAATTTTGAATTTCTTCCATTTCAAAGGTTATGCAGACTACAAATCAAATGTAGCTCAAAAGATTTCTGACGGGACTTTTCTCTAAGTCCGTAGAAAACAATTTATTACACGAACGGAAGATAATACTGGTTACAAGCACTTTCTTCTTTTTCAAATGTTCTCAAAACGCCTTTTTCTCGGGGTTGGAAAAAACATGTGATTGTTTAGTAAAGTGTTATACAAAGAAATTGGCTCTTAACACTTAGGCTGCAAAGCATGACACACTGACCATTTGCGGACAGTGTAGATCAAGATCAGACTGCACATTCTGTGCAGTCTGATCTTGGATCTACACTTTCCGATAAGGAGATTTTTTTTCCCGAAAAATACCTTTGAAATAGCAAATTCTTGGTTTTTAATATCAGCTTAAAAATTTCATTTCACTTATTTAGCAGGATAAGGGTTAAAATTGTTCAACATCAAAATGAGGTCATCTTCTTGTTCACCTCTTTTTATTCCTTTTGATACAACCCACTTGGAACATCAGCTTTTTTTTCATTTGAAGTAGGCAATTATCAGTCTTTCGGGTTCTAGCTTAGTAAAGTTAAAATACAATGAAATATATGCTATCAAATTTACAATTGTTTCCAACACGTCGTAACTTTTCCCAGTCTAAGATGAATACAAGTTCATAATCTGGCAGAATTTTTAAGTTATTGTTCTTTAACTAAAGTATATAAGTACATATATAAAAATATACATGAACCTCACAATTAAACCTTTACCACACAACCCTGAGTTTGAATGACACCGAGAACAAAAGCTTTTGAAAACATTGTGGCAAAAGGAGAAAATACATGAAACCAGCATTTTCTCCTTTTCCCCCCCAATTGTTTTCAGCCCTTCCAAGACAGATATTGTCATTTGAGCAACATTTAATTTGTCGTCTGCAAAATCCTTTCAATTTGGTCTAATCCATAAATTTGTCGTTTGGTAAAGAGTTGAGAGATCTTACCAGTTTTTTGAAACTCATCTTCCGCTTTGTCAGTCTCCTCCTTGTTCTCTGCATAGGCTTTGGTACACCATCTATATCATCCACATAGTCAATAACATTAATGTTTTCAGTTTTTATAACGCTTGAAACAGGTGAGTTCACTGTTCCTGATGTCCTACTTTCTGGTTCTTTGCTAGATTTAGTTATGTCAGTTTCTGAACTATTTCCTACTGCACTTGGCTCTATTGGCGAATCATGTGTCTCTTTAGATTTGTTGCCATGACGACGTCTTGGTGGAATGACATAGTTTTGTAATGTAAAACCATCTTTGTCAGACTGAATACTGCTTGTGTAAGATCCAGATTTATTATTATCACTATCAGTGTTTTCCATGTTCAGGTTGGTCTTAAGTTTGTCATTTTCTTCTGTGTTATTAGTTATTTTAGGTGAAGTCTCTTGATTTACTTCTTTGACATTAGGAGACATCTTGGCAGGTAACGGCATATTGTTTGGTACCTGTGTATTGTTCCTCAGTTTTTCTTGTTCATCTAAGAGAGAGTTCACTGCTAGTTCCTCTCCTTTTCTGTCTGCTCTGTCATTCTCAGCAACATTGGTGTTACTTCTATCCAATAAACCTTTTTGTACACTACTTGGATCCTCTTGCTGTATATTTCCAGGCAACTTTTCAGAGGATGAATAACCTTTCAATCCCTGAATAGGTGTAACTCCTAGGTATGGAGATAGAACTGCAGGATAACTTGATCTTTTAGCAGAATATTTCCTGTACGTGTCAGTCCCCGTCTGGGAACTTTTCCCTCCCTTTGTATCATCTGCTACAGCATCTGGATCATTAAGGGATGGGGAACTTGTATTTCTGTTTGCACCAAGGCGACTGTATGCACTTTGATATCGTTCAGAATTAGTTCTGCTGACTGGTGTCAGTCCAGAACTCGAGATATTTACTCTAGTAGGTGTTGTAAGAGCAGAACTGAGCCTTGTAGAGGTTTTTATTAGTGAACCACCTGAGACAAGTTTTGATCTATGAAGTCCAGTTCCAATCCTGATAGGCGGTGTTTTATACACATTGTTATTTTCATTGGATGAACTTTCACTGGTTTTATTTTCTTGACTCATGTTTGATGTCTAATGAGATACTTAACAAGATAGATGCCTAGGCTGATGCACTTGGTGACTAAAGCAATCGTAATTTCTATTAACTCTTTACCAAACAACAAAATTTTAGACTCATCCAAATTGAAAGCATGTGCAGATGACTAAATTAACATGCTCAAAAAATTGAAAGTTGGGAAGAGTAGAAAACATTGTGGGAAAAGGAGAAAATGTTGGTAACCAGCATTTTCTCTTTTTCCCACAATGTTTTCAAAAGGCTTCTGTGTCAGGGTCGTGAAAACCTGGCATTGTTTGGTAAAGGGTTAACAAGGCACTGTAAAATCAATTTGTTTCCTTACAATTTTTTTATTAGTAACAACCTGAACTCAAAACACAGTCTAGTCTAACACTGTCTGAAATGCTGTCTGTTATTTTTGTTCTAAAACACTGTGTGCTACAGAAAAAGTTCACAATGTAAGCCATTGTTAGCTAGTTCTCCGTAAGTTTTCAGGCAAAACTTGCTGCTATTAACTAGAAGTTTTTTAAAATGATTGATTGATTCAATGATGCCACTTTCAACATGATTTCAGTTATATCACGGTTAACAGCATTTTCTCCTTTACCCACAATTTTTTCAAAAGCCCTCTTCCTCATGGTCAGATAATCTCTTATTCAGTGATGTTAATGAACTTTCAATGAGTAAAATGACACTTTATGCACAAGGTGCCCGATGCTACCACGGTCACTCATGGCATAATCCTGGGAAACCTAACATTGGAGACTTTGCTTGGCACTTTGGGGGGTAAATGAAAGAAATGAACATAATCTTCACCATTTCGACATTCATTCTGTACTTTTCTTACATTATTCCCTACAAAAATGCCAAGCGAAAATCTACAAGGGGAGTTTATTTAGGGATTATGCCTCACTCATATAAAAAGTTCCACTCACAGGGCAGTAATAGTCCCATATATAACTGGTTTAAAACCTCCACAAGTTCAACATAAATTTAAAGCAAAATGAAAAAGTAAAGAAAATCATGCTTGTGTGCCTTTTAACAACACAGTTGATGTAGACGAGTTTTTGCTAAGTTGAGTCATAAGATAGACTCTTATGTTAATTAACTCTTTACCAAACGACAAAGTTTAGACTCTTTCAAATTCAAAACATCTGCAGATGACAAATTCAAAATTCGTAAAAATGAGCTTCAGCTCTTGAAGCTCTTTTCTAGGGTAGAAAACATTGTGGGAAAAGGAGAAAATGCTGGTTTCCAGCATTTTCTACTTTTCCCACAATGTTTTCAAAAGCCTTCTTTCCAAGGGTCATGAAAACCTTGGATTATTCGGGAACGAGTTAACTCTCTAACAAATGACAAAATTTTAGACCCATCCAAGTCCAAAGTATTTGCAGATAACAAAATAACAACTGGCTCAAATGTGGAGATATGCGTTTGAAAGGGTAAAAAACATTGCGTGAAAAGAAGATATTGTTTACCAGCGTTTTCTCCTTATCTCACAATGTTTTCAAAGGCTTCCTACCGCCGGGTGGTAAAAACTCCAACTTGTTTCGTAAAAGGTTAACCCTTTACCAAACAATCCCTGAGTAAGAAGCCTTCTGAAAACATTGTGGGAAAAAGAGAAAATGCTGGTTACCAGCATTTTCTCTTTTTCCCACATTGTTTTCTAACCTTTTATGGACAAATCCAATTCTTTGTGCCTCCTTTTCTATGTCATCTGCAAAATTTATACATTCAATTTAGACCTGTGTAAAACTTTGTCGTGTGATAAAGGGGTAAACCTTTAAACATTAAACCTTGTTTTGATTGCTAGTATAGGAAGTATATATTCAAGATCTGGGTCCGTATTCACCAACCATTCTTAAGAACATTCTTTGTCTTATTCTTCAAGATTTTCAAAATTTGAATGTAACAAAACCTCTGATTGGCTAAACCATTCGGTTTAGCTAATAAGAAGTTGTGTTACTTTCAAATTTTGAAAATACTGCAGAATAAGACTGAGAACGTCCTTAAGAATGGTTGGTGAATACGAGCATTCTGATCTTAGGTTCATTCTGTCTACTTTTCTGCCAGATATTCTGATAAAAACATTTTTGAAATTACACTGAGGAAATTTTTTTCTGTGACAGATTGAAATTTATTTCATCAAGTGAACATCATTGGTAATATTTTCATGAGTGGCACAGCCATGAGTGAAAATATCACTGAATGATGTTCATGAGATGAAGTAAATTTCAATGTTTCACCTAAAAATATAAATATTCTATTTATTTCAGGGTTGTAACCCCATTTTGGTTGGGACTTGCAAAGTACAGAATGTACAGAGGAGATTTTGGTATTTCTGTACCAATGAGTTTATCAATTGGAGAATTCACTATAGTCAAAGCAGTGAATTATCACACCATAATCCACCATTATTTCCTGATAAACTACCGAAAAGCATGAAATAAAATATCTGCATCTACAGTACTGACTGAAAATGTCTATGGCATTGGATGCTCTTTGAAAAGGGGTTAAAATGTATCTGCTAAAAGTATCGACTCAGGGCAGCCTGTGCAGTCCATGAAGGCTGACCTGGGCGGAAACTTTTTTCTTCTGGTATATTTTCTGCACATCCAAGGACCATTTCACCTCATAATTCAGTAAGTTGTTGGACAAAATGGATTTTATGGATCCACAATCATGTGATGAATTGCTTGGTATAATGGATCACAGAATTGTATCAAGTTCCCTTTTGCCAGAGAATGGCTCATTTATATTTAGCATTGCAAGGATTAACCCTTTACCACACAATCCCGACTTTTAACGACCCTAAGGAAGAAGCTTTTTGAAAACATTGTGGAAAAAGGAGAAAATGCTGGTAACCAGCATTTTCTCCTTTTCCCACAATGTTTTCTACCCTATCAAGGACAAATTTCGTCATTTGAGCCACCTTTAAGTTGTTGTCTGCAACTGCTTTCAATCTGGACCAATTTTAACATTTCATGTTACATCAAAAACTTAAAATTCTGAAATTATATTTGTCAGACTTTTTATATTTCCAAAGCAGAAAGCTTTTTAAAACATTATTTAAGACAGGGAGCAATTATTGCTTCTCGCAAGTGATGCTCCTTTTCTGATAATATTGTCTTTACCATTCAAGATCTGTTTGTCTGTTTTTTTTGGTGTTTTTTAACTCTTTAACTAATGGCAAAATTTTGGACTGGACCAAATTGAAAGCATTTTCAGACGACAAATTAAAGGTTGATAGAATAATGATTTCTGTCTTGGATAGGGTAGAAAACATTGTGGGAAAAGGAGAAAATGCTGGTTACCAGCATTTTCTCTTTTTCCCACAATGTTTTCAAAAGCCTTCTTCTTTTTCTGGGTCATTAAAGCTTGGGATTGTGTGGTAAAGAGTTAAACATTATTTCAGTTATGTCACAGTGGCCATTGTACTTATCCATACTTTTCTGGAGATTTTTTTAGCAGTTCTTTGCACAATATTCTTCCCAATCCACTGACTGCTTTCCAACATGACCATCATCCAGACAGATCAGCAGTGAGAAAGGAATTAATCTTGTAGCACTGCAACTATCAACAATCCTCAGAAAGAAATTGGCAGAGCTGGGGATTCAACCAGTGACCCCTGGCCTCAGGTCCTGTACACTATCAACTGCACTACAAGTCGCAGTACCATTCAAGACACATATATGCATACATGTATATCTTTTGTATGAAAATTTCTCCATTATGTTACTGGATGCTATGAGGTTTGGTGGTTGATTGATTGTATGGTGTTTAACGCCGTTTTCAACATTATTTCAGTCGTATCACGGTGGCCAGTGCACCTATCCATGCTTTCCTGGAGTTTCTTTTACCAGTACTCCACACAATATTCTTTCCAAGCCACTGGCTGCTTTCCCACATAACCATGTTGAAACAATGGTCAGTCATGAGAGAGGAATGAATCCTGTCGCGATGATTATCATCAATCCTCGGAAAGAAATTGGCCAAGCCGGAGATCAAACCTGTGACCTCCTGTTCTCAAGTCCTGTACGCTACCGACTGAGCTACAGGGGCTTGGCGAGGCTTGGTGGTAAAGGTGAAATATCAAGAACAAGAGTTTGGCCCTAATTTGTGGCTCTGGGTTTTTCAGGGAAGTGCCCTTGGACAAGACACTTAGAGGCCAGGTCTAATACTTCCTAAACTTAACTTTTAGGCTCTAATTGCAACTCAAAGACCTTTTGCTGACAGTGTAGATCAAGACCAGACTGCACAGAATGTGCAGTCTGGTCTTGGCTCTACATTGTCTGATAAGGAGACTTTTTTTCTCCAAAATATAATTATGAAATGCCAATATTTGTGGTTTTACTATTGGCATAAAACTGTCATTTAACTTACTGAGCAGGTTAAGGGTATTAGTGACATGTTGCCATGATATGACTGAAATAAAGTTGAAAGCAGAATGCTCACAATTCTGACTTTTAACGACTCTCAGGAAGAAGGCTTTTGAAGATATTATTGGAAAAGGAAAAATGTGGTTATTTTCTCCTTTTCCGACAATGTTTTCTACAGTTTAACCCTTAAGTACATAATCCCGAATTTTAACGAGACTGAGAAAGAAATCTTAAAAAACATTTAGGGGAAAAGAGAAAATACTGGTAACCAGCATCAATTTTCTCCCTTTCCCAATTTGTTGCTTATGGTGTTTCATGTCTCTAACAACATTCTATTTGTTGTCTGTAACTTTTTTTTTTCAGATTGGACAAGTCTAAACTTTGGTCTTTTGGAAAAGAGTTAACCCTTTACCACACAATCCCGACTTTTAACGACCCTGAGAAAGAAGCCTTTTGAAAACATTGTGGGAAAAGAAGAAAATGCTGGTAACCAGCATTTTCTCCTTTTCCTACAATGTTTTCTACCATTTCAAAAGAATATTTCAGTTTTTAAGTCACATTCATTTTGACTTCTGCAAATGCTTTCAATTTGGACTAGTCTAAAATTTTGTCTTTTGGAAAAGAGTTAAACCTTTAGATGGTTTTGTGGTAAAGCATACAGACATTTTATTTTGACACTATTATGATAATAAATCATTTGTTTTGCCGAGTTAAGTCATACTGCATAACACCCACGCTAATTACCGTAAGGAGTACAAGAGGACATTTTAGATTCATCCAAATTAACCCTATCCCAAACAAGCCCTGGTTTTCACGTGTCTGCAGTACAAGTCTTTTGAAAACACTGTGGGAAAAGGAGAAATTGCTCGTAATGAGCAATTTCTCCTTTTCCCACAGTGTTTTCTACCCTTTTTGAGAACTTTCTGCCATTTTCATCAAATTTAAAATTGTCGTCTGCAAACTCTTTGAATTTGGACCAGTCCAAAATTTGTCGTTTGGGAAAGGATTAACACTTTACCGCACAAACCTAAGCTTAAACAACCCTGAAGGAGAAAGCTTTTGAAAACAAAGTGGGAAAAGGAGAAAATGCTGGCAACCAGCATTTTCCCCTTTTTCCACAATGTTTTCTATCCTGTCAAAGAACTTTTGCCCATAGCACTTGTCTAAAACCTCTGTAAGATGAGAAAATTCATAATGTCCATTATAATACTGAAAACATGGTAGGTCTTGTGAAAAAAATCAAGGAACAGGGAGCAATCAGAGATTTCTAAAAAGCATTTCTCCATTTGCAAATATTTCATTTTATTTTTTAAAATATCTTATACAAAGTGATCATAAGATAAAACAGCCTGTCATGACTTTGTTTCACTGTTCTGGGCAGCCAAATCATGATCTAATTTTGATCAAATCACATGCAGTTCTCTAATGCTAATTAAATTTATAAAGGCATACAATTCTGCATAGGTACTAGTGAGCGATATAAAGTTGTCATTTTCAAGGGAATTAAAACTTGCAGGTTTATTTCATTTTGGGCAAGATAGAAACTGCTCGTAATTGAACAATTGCTCATTAGCGACAGTGATTGTTACATTACTTACATGTAATTGCGCAATCAAGTCACTGTGAAACTGCCCCAAAATTTAACACTATAAAATCAAACCTGGAAAATGATGGCAATAAATTTAGGCCCATGAGCTCTCGTTTTTTTCTCCCCCCCCCCCTCCACTTTCCTTTCCGGCACCTCTCACCACAGCCAACAAAAAACAATGAATCATGCCCTGTGAAAAGGACTTATAATGCATCTGCAAAAAGTATCAACCCAGGTCAGCCTGCACACTCTGCGTAGGCTGACCCGAGTTGAACCTTTTGCTATTGGTCAATTTCCTGCACACCAAAAGGACCAGTCTACCTAATGATTCAGTAAGGTTGACCTGGGCCAAAAGTTTTTGCTATTGGTCAATTTTCTATATGTCAAAAGACCAGTTAACCCTATGATGCAGTTGTTTGTTAGACAAAATGGTTTTTATGGATCCATAATTATATAATGACTGGCTCAGGATCATGCATCACTGAGATGCAGTAAACACCCTTTTCCCAGAGTAACACTTATATACAGGTAAAAGACTAGCGACAAAGTAAAAAGATATCTACAGGTGACAATCAAATTGATGGGTCTTGATATTAAAATTACAGGGTTTCAAAGGTTGAATCCTTTCCTTTTCTCTACCAAAGACAGCTCTTCACAGCAAGAGACAACTAAGAAATATTGTTGCAAGTAATTGCCGCTTTTCCCACCATGTTTTCAATGTTATTTCTTTCCCATCAAATTTTTCTACTTTGCATTACCTTGTGGCTATTTTTTCTAGCCCTTGACACGAACAGTGTTCAAAGGAAACACACAATTTCGCATTGTTACTGTTACTTTCTATACCAGTTCTCTTCACCAGGCGACAAAATTTCAGACATGTCCATTCAGAAAGCTTTTGCAGATGATAAATTCAATGTGGCTCAAGGGACAGGATTAGTCCATGAAGGAAATAAAACATTGTGGAAAAAGGAGAAAATGCTGGTAACCAGCATTTTCTCCTTTTCCAACAATATTTTCAAAAGCCTAGCTTCTTCATCACGGTCGTAAAAATTCTGGATTGTTTGGTTAAGGGTTTAGATCAGTGACCTCTAGGGACAATTAAATTTCTTATTAAATTTAATTTAAAACCAGACCTTGTGGATCAAAGAAATAGCCTGCACAGTAGTAAGATAGAGGGAACTGACATCAATTCATCAATACGACAAATTTTGAGACGTGCCCAATTGGAAGTATTTTCAGAAAACAATTTAACTGTAGCTTGAATAATGGTATTTACTTTTGAAAAAGCTGGAATCATTGTAGAAAAAGGAGAAAATGCTGGTTACCAGTATTTTCTCCCTTTCCCACAATGTTTTCAAAAGATATCTTTTTCATCAGGGTCATTAAAACTTGAGACTGTGTGGTTAAAAGTTAATTCTTTATGACCCAGTCCAGAGATTCAATGGCCCTGGGAAAAAGACTATCAAAAATATTGTGAGAAATGCTGGCGAACAGCATTTTCTCTCTATCCCAAAATGTTTTCTATCCTTTTAAGGACAAATACCTTTACTTGAATCATACTTTTATTGTCATCTGAAAATGCTTTCACTTTGGGCAATTCTAAATTCTTGTTTTTTGGTAAAGAGTTAGCACTTTATAAAACAACACATTTTCAGACTAGTCCAAATTGAAAGCATTTGAAGACAATAAAATGTTAATCAAAATTTGAAATTTGATTTCCAAAGTGTAGAATTATTCCAGAAAAAAGAATAAAATGCAGGTTACCAGTAATTTCTTCTTTTCCCATAATGATTTCAAAGGCCCTCACTTCCTAAGGGTCGTTAAAATTTGGGACTGCGTGGTAAAAAGTGCACTCTTTCACTTCTATTATGGTGTTATAAATAACATACTTGCCTGAAAATTGCTCAGGGTACAGTATAGGTTATTTACATTTAAAAGTTTAGCCATTGCACTTTTTTTAAAATGAGCCATGCTCTGGCAAAAAAGAGGGTTTACTGCATACCTAACAATCAACGGAATCATGAACTAGACTGGTCCTTTGACATGCAAAAAGTTTTGGCCCAGGTCAGGCTGCGCAGTCCGCGCAGCCTGACCTGGGCCAAAACTTTTTGCAGATGCATTAAGCCCCCTTTTCCCAGAGCATGGCTCAAAACATTTTAAGCGAAATGATAAATGACAGGGGACAGCCAACTAAAGAGCTGTTCCATCCATCTTCATTACAGTCACTCTGTCCCCTATACTTGATCACTTTATGCTAACACTGCAGGTAACTACCTATTGAGCCGAGCCAAGAAGTGCAGTTGGTAGCATGCAGGACTTGAAACCAGGCAGTTGCTGGTTCCAGTCCCGAGCTTGGCAAATTTCTGTCTATGGATTCATGATTATGGATTATTAAATTGTTTCCTTGACTATAATTATGTTCAATTATGATTCTCAAATCTTTAGGGGATGAAAAAAAGGACACCACTGGATAAAAAAAAAAAGCCAGCCTTTAACTCTAAACGACAAAAAGTGGGACTTCTAAATTGCCTTTCACAAGTATAGCTGCTTTCTGGTCTATGTAAATCAAAATCAGATTACACAACAGAATTGCATTGCTGAGAAATTCTGGCAAAAAAAAAGCCATTGTAACTGCAAATACTTAGGTACTTTTTGTTCAAGTGATAGAAGTCAATTTTATTTCTTTGGCATCAGTACTTATTCTTGCCAGTTTGATAGAGTTATATCTCTTTAAGTACTCTTGTCCATACAATGGTAAGAAAATGAACATTTAGCCGCCAATAACAATGCAATAATATTGAAACCTACACAGTGCCCACAATGCAGCTAAATTGTTAACCCATAACAGGAAAAGAAAATGAGAAATGAAAGCCTTAATTTACTTATTAGACACTGCATCAAAATGAAATGTGCCTCTGTTAGTACAGATGACTGTGTTGGATTGTACTTCATGTATGTTGCCCTTGATTTTTGTTTACGCATGGTCCCAGTAGTACTTCTAAATGTGAGCCTTCACCATGAAGAGTTCGACTAATAGAAATAAGATATATTGAAGACTGTCCAAGGTTTTGCAAAGATACACTTTGACCTTAACAACCTTGACATTTCAGTATTTTCCATTGACTGAAATTGTGCTTGTCATTCAATTAACTCTTTGCCAAAGAACAAAATTTTAGACTGGTCCAAATTAAAAGCAGTTGCAGACGAAAAAATAAACGGGACAGAAAAATTGAAACTTGTTAATGTAAGGGTAGAAAATATTGTGGGAAAAGGAGAAAATGCTAGTTACCAGCATTTTCTCCTTTTCCCACAATGTTTTCAAAAGTCTTCTTTCCCAGAGTTGTTAAATGGCAGGATTTGTTGGGAATGGTTAATAGCAGTAAAGGGATCAATTAATGGTACCTGCTCCCAAAAGATACCTATTAATCTAATTAGCATGGTTTCTGATAGACAATAAAATGGGTCATTTCACTCTGCCTGTTACATAAAAGATAAAAATTGTAAACAAGAGGTATCTAAAGACCCTTCATTGCTCACTTGTATAGGGTAACACTTCTTTCTATTTTTTGTGTATGTCGACACTTTAAAGGGGCATTAACCAAGATTTTGACCAAAACAACCCCCCTCCCACCGCCAGGAGATTTTTTTTTTTTTGGGGGGGGGGTTAAAAATAAAAAGTTGGTGTTTTAAGAGGAAAATCATAAGGATGTGACTTTCTACCCAAAGGTGGGGAAAAACATGCTGGCAAAAAAAAATTGCCTCTGGTGGGACTTAAACCCTTAACCTTCAAAACCAAAGTCTGCGACTCTATCAATGCTATAAGAATTTTTTTTCTTGAAATTCTTTTTTTGTTATCTATTGATCTACAATGATTGCTATATGATCTATCTTGATCTACACTGGCCTGAAAGGCAGCTAATATAAGTTGTGAAGAGTACTCTAGCAGTCAATCAACCCATTCACAAACTGCCTTTGGTGGAAGTATAGACCAAGATCAGACATCACAAAATGGGGAGTCTGATCTTTGATCTACACTGTCCACTTTGCTTTGACATTCTGAACCAAAGCAACCTGGAAATTGCAATTATCTGGGTCTTATTTCAGAACTGAAAATGTGTGCTTCAACTAGATACAGCATTTTAAGTGTTCATATCCAATTTGTGTCAATGCCTCATAGAATTCATTCCTCTTGGTGTTAACTCTTTACCAAATTTTGGACCCAACCAAATTGGAAGTATTTGCAGATGATAAGATAAATGGAACTCAAATGACAACTTTTGTTTATTATAAGGTAGAAAACATTGTGGGAAAAGTAGAAAATGCTGGTTACCAGCATTTTCTCCTTTTCCCACAATGTTTTCAAAAGGCTTCTTCCTCAGGGTCATTGAATTTGGGATTTTGGTAAAGGGTTAAATGAATGAAATAAGCACAAGCGCAGAACCATGCCATATGTTTTCTTCTACAATCAGAGTTGGTCAGAATAATTTATGAAATATAAGACAACAGACCCAAGGTCAGACTGCACGCATGGCATCAGTTGAATCATGGACTCTCCTTTCTGCAAAAATTACCTAAGAGTTATTTTTACTACTACTGTGTGGATTAAAGAGTTTTATCTTCTTATAATCTGGGCTTTTCACAACTCTTAATTATGTCATGACCAGTAATTTCTTTCAATCCACCACATAACATTTCGGTATAGTCCAAATTGAAAGCATTTACAGACAACAAATCAAATGATGCTCAAGACATAAAAATCATCTTTAAAAGGGTAGAAAACGTTGTTGGAAAAGGAGAAAATGCTGGTGACCAGCATTTTCTCCTTTTCCCATAAATTTTTCAAAAGCCTTCTTCCCCAGGGTCGTTAAAAGTCGGGATTGTGTGTTAAAGGATTAACTCTTTACCAGACAATAACATTTCAGACTTGTCCAGATTGAAAGTATTAAATTTCACAGACCATGATTTAAATCTTATTCTAATGATTTTCATTGAAAAGTTAGAAAACATTGTTGGAAAGGCGAAAATGCTGGTTACCAGCATTTTCTCCTTTTCCACCAATGTTTTCCTAACCCTTTACCAAACAATCCAGGGTTTTCACAAACCTGGGAAAGAACGCCTCTGAAAACATTGTGGGAAAAGGTGAAAATGCTAGTAACCAGCATTTTCTCCTTTTCCCACAATGTTTTCTACCCTTTCAAAGACAAATTCCAACATTTCAGCCACATTTAAAATGTTCTTCTGAAAATGCTTTCAATTTGGACAAGTCTAAAATTCTGTCATGTCGTAAAGAGTCAAGACGCTTTTCCTGGGGTCATTAAAACTTAGAACAGTTTGTCAAAGGGTTAACTCTTTACCAAAGGACAAAAATTCAGACTAGTCCAAATTGAAAGCCTTTGCAGACGACAAACTCAAATGATGAAATTTGAAAAATCATGAGATTTTAACTAATTAAAAAACATTATGAGAAGGGGAGAAAATGCTGGTTGCCTTTTCCCTACATTTTCTCCTTTTCCCACAATGTTTTCAAAAGCCTTAATACTACAGAGTAGGTAAGACACAGATTTGTTAGGTAGAGAGGTTTAAATCCCATTCATAACTGTAAAGATTCTGGGTTCTTAATTTCCAACTGTACCGAACTGCAAACTGCAAAACTTTGGATTTGATCGATTTGAAAGCATTTGCAGATGAAAGATTAAATATGGCTCTCATGATGGGATCTTCCTTTGAAAAGATAGAAAACATTGAGGGAAAAGGATTATTTGTGGTTACCAGCATTTTCTCCTTTTCCTGCAATGTTTTTAAAAGCCTTCTTCTTCAAGGTTGTTAAAACTCATGTTCGTGTGGTAAAGGGTTAACCCTTCACCAAAAACAGAATTCTAGACTTGTCAAAACAGAAAACATTTGCAGACGACAATATTATAAATGTGACTCTAAAATTGAAATTTGTTTCAAGATGGGCTGAACATTGTGGGGAAAGGTTACTAGCATTTTCTCCTTTTCCCACAATGTTTTTAAAACCCTTCTTTTTTGAGGAGTATGTGTGGTAACAGGTTAACTGCATATCAATACTTTGAATGCCAAACATAACTTTGTTACTTTTAGTTGCTTTCATAAATGGAGTGGATTAAGATTGGATTGCTGAGAATGTGCAGCCTAATCTTAGATAAATGCTCTCCAATATCTTGTCACATGACCTAAGGAAAACAGCCTTAGCCCTTTACCACAAGATCCCAAGTTTTAACAACCCTGAGGAAAAAGTCCTTTGAAAACCTTGTGGGAAAAGGAAAAAATGCTGGTAACCAGCATTTTCTCCTTTTCCCACAAGATTTTCTACCATTTCACTGACAGTTACCATCCTTTCAGCTGACTTTTATATGTTGTCTGTATTAATGTTTTCTATTTAGACCAGTCTAAAATTTTGTCGTTTGGTAAAGAGTTAACTCTTTATCAAAGGACAAAATTTTAGACTGGTTCAAATTGAAAGAATTTCCGGTAAAAAATAAATGTGACTAAAAGAAAATGGAAATTTGTTGTAGAAAGGGTAGAAAACATAGTGGGAAAAAGTGAAAATGCTGGTTACAAGCATTTTCTCCTTTTCCCACAAAGTTTTCCAAAGGCTTCTTTCTTGGGGTCGTTAAAAGTTGTAATTGTGAGGTAAAGAGTGAAAACTGAAATCATCTTTATCTTCTATACTGAGTGAAAAACACAATACATGTATTTGAACACAAAACATTTTACCAAACAATGTGACCCCCTAAGAAAGAGGGCTTCTGAAACCATTGCAGGAAATTGAGAAAATACTTGAAGCCATCATTTTCCTCTTTTCCCTTTTTTTTCAAAAATTCTGTTTCAGAACCAAATTCCATCATCTGAGCTACATATACTTTGTCAAATGCAAATATGCATTCAATAATTTGCAAATTAAAGATACATCCTTACAGCCAGAGAGAAAAAAAAAAACAGTGCTGAACTCTTTACCACATGACAAAAATTAAGACTGGTCCAAATTGGAAGCCTTTGCAGGCAACAATTTAAATATTGTTCAAAAAATGGAACTTGTATATTTGTAAAGGGTAAAAAACATTGTGGAAAAAGGAGAAAATGCTGGTTACCACATTTTTCTCCTTTTCCAACAATGTTTTTCAAAAAGGCCTCTTCCTCAGGGTCATTACAACTCGGGATTGTGTAGTAAAGGGTTAATTACATGTCTGCAATGACATGAAAAAATATATCCTCCATTGCAATAGGATTCATCCCTCTCTCACCACTGATCATTTTTTTCGATAATGTTATACGGAAAAGCAGCCAGTAGCTTGGGAAGAATACTTTGCCAAGAACTGGTAAAAGAAACTCCAGCAAAACATGGATAGGTGCGCTGGCTGCAACAGTATTACCGAAATAATGTTGAAATCAATATTAACCCATTACCACACAATCCCAAGTTTTAACTAGAGCTGTCACTGAATGTGACTTAATACCCCCGTCAGCGCTTTGACAGAAAAAAAGTGTCAAGTTCAAGGGGAGATAATTCCTCAACCAGGGGGAGATGACACTTGAAAATTACGGCTTGCAAATCTTCAATATATGATCAATATATGTGCAAAGTTTCAATGCAATTGAAGGAAAACTCTAGGAGGAGTTCGCGACACAAAATTGCTAGTATTTTGTACACAAACGGACACAAGGACGGATGGACAGACTGGCTGATTTCAGTATACCCCCGAAAACATTCGTTTTGCGGGGGTATAATGACACTGTAAGAGAAGGCTTTTGAAAACATTGTGGGAAAAGGAGCAAATGCTGTTAACCAGCATTTTCTCCTTTTCTGACAACATTTTCTAACTGATCTAAAACAGAATCATCATTTGAGCTACATTTAATTTGTCGTCTGCAAATCCTTTCAGTTTGGACCAGTCAGAAATGTTGTCGTTTGGTAAAGAGTTAAACAGCATACAAACAATCAAACGAGGAAAGACAGAATGTCGTAAAAGACAAACAAAGACAAATGAATGATCTAACCTCCAGGGCTAGACTAGCAATAGATAAATTTTTTTCACCCTCAATTTTTTTCACACACTTTAATCAATTATTATTTCCCCCATGAACAAATAAATCACTAGACGTTCCAGATCAAATGACACCGAACACTTTTTTACGATCCACACACAGTAAATACAGTGTTGTAACTATTTCGGCTCCAGTACCACGACATTATTTGCGAGGATATTTATAGCATCTCAAATAACACAAGAGCAGCATCTAATTACGGCGATAAACAGTTTAGTTTCCCTTTTATGGTCAATTTTCTCCCTTCGCTATAGCATTCTCAATAAAAATATACCAAAACACATTACATATTAGTATTAAATCTGTGTCTGAACAGCTGAATACAAGATTTCACCTTGTAGCATGGCTACAAATTTTACAGGAATGACCAATTAAACAAAGAAATATCCAAATTTAGATCCAAGATCAGACTGCAAATTATCTCTAGACTGATCTTGATAAGATTTTGCTCACAATAATCACATTGTTCTGTCTTGAGTGGGTGAAGTATTAAGCGATAAATGACATAAACAGGTAAAGAAATCGGTGTAGCGTAACAAAATTATAAACAGTTGGGACTTATGATGGCTACTGTGCCAATCCATATAGTACCATAGTAAAATCAGTGTAGACATTTTCATCTGTAAAGAATGCTGGAAAAGCAGCCAAAGTTGGGGAAGAAATCAGTGCAGCAGGTGGACTTGGAAGCTGTGTGTACATCAATGAAAGCATTTGCAGATGACAATTTCAATGTGGTTCAAATGATGCAATTTTTCTTTGATAGGGTGGAAAACATTGTGGAAAAAGGAGAAAAAGCTGGTTACGAGCATTTTCTCCTTTTCCCGCAAAGTTTTTAAAGGGCTTCTTTCCCAGGAGTGCTTTTAAAAGGTAGCATTGTGCGGTAAAGAGTTAATGACCCTGAGGAAGAAGGCTCAAATACTGAAATTTCTCTTTGGGGGTTTAAAAAACATTGTGGGAAAAGGAGAAAATGCTGGTTACCAGCATTTTCTCCTTTTCCAACAATGTTTTCAAAAGCTTTCTTCTGTAGGGTCATCAAAACCTGGGATTGTGTGGTAAAGGGTTAACATAACTTTGTGCCGAAGACATTTTAACTTGCACAAAATAAATATGACTTTTTAAACAGTAAGACAAAAGACATCTTTTAAAAAAAAGTTATGGGAAAAGAGGCAAAGTCCATGTTTCGAGTAACTGCTCTTTTTTCTCCATGTTTATGATATCTTGAAAAGAAAAAGCTATTTTCGTCTTCTCATTTAAAAAAAAACTCTGTTGTGCAAAATTCATACCAGTCTTGACACTCTCTGTACAATCATTTGATAAAGAACAGTAACTCTTGATACACATTTGATTATAAAAAATGGGGTTATCTTTCTTTAACACTGCATCACCTATGATTCCTGAAGATGCCTTCAATCTTTTAAAACACATTCCCAAGTTTTAACAACCTTGTGGAAGGATGCATTTGAAAATATTATGATAAAACTAAAAAGAGAAAATGCTGGTTACGAGCATTTTCTCCTTTTCCCTTAATGTTTTCCACCATTTTACAGAGAAATTCCATCAATTGGGCCAAATTAAGTATTTTGTCTGCAAATTCTTTCACTTTGGACCAGCCTTGAATTTTGTGTTTTGGTGAAAAGTTATCCTGCGGACGACTTTAAAATAATCCTTATATGATAAACAGTCTGAATCAAAGCTCGTTACAGGCGTACAATGTGAAAATGTTTTAACTCTATACCGCACAGTCCCGAGTTTTAACGACCCTGAGGAAATAGCCATTTGAAAACCTTGTGAGAAAAGGAGAAAATGCTGGTAACCAGAATTTTCTCCTTTTCCCATGAAGTTTTCTGCACTTTCAGAGACAATTACTATAATTTCAGCTACATTTAATAAATCGTCTGCAGATGCTTACGATTCCTAAAATTTTATCATTTGGTAAAGAGTTAACGAAATTTAATGGGGATTTTTTTTTTTTTTCAACTCTTTACCACACAATCCTGAGTTTTAATGACCCTGAAGGATAGAACTTTTGAAATTATTATTCGAAAAGGAGAAAAAGCTGGTAACCAGCTTTCTTTCCTTTTCCAGCAATGTTTGCTACTTTTTCAGACACAAATTCAATCATTTGAGCCACATTTGTCGTCTGCAAAATGCTTTCAATGTGGACCAGTCTAAATTTTCTCGTTTGGTAAAGAGTTATGCTGCAGGTGACTTAAGATACATCCTTACAGCCATAGAGAAAAAAATACTGTTGAAACTTTAAAGTGTGTAGAGTGGCTCAGAACTTAGTCAGCTGTGCAAACAGAGATACATTACCAATATATATGGTGCAAGGGCTAGAGAAACTCAAGGAATTTGTCCTTATTCAAAACCGGAAATGACAACCTTGATTTGTTTAAAGGCTGCCATCAAATGTTTTTTCTGTCGTAATCTGTGCTACCTTGTGGCCATCAGAGGCAACATTTGGCATGAAGATACAAAAATGATTATAGTTTCATAAAATAAAGATGAAATGGGTTAAAACTGGCTGAAAACAATTAAAGATGTATCTTTGAAAATAATCCTAAAGCATTTCAAGGAAAGAAGAAATTCTGGTTATAGGAAACAGCAGTTTCTCCATTTGCCACAGTTTTTATCAAATAGTCTGCTACAAGACTTATTAACCCCTTTACCAAAAAAGAACAAAATAGACTTGCCCATATTGAAAGCAGTTACAGATGACAAATTTTATATGGCTCAAAGGTTTCAATTTGTCTTTCGTATGTTTGAAAACATTGTGGGAAAAAGGAGAAAATGCTGGTAACCAGCATTTTCTCCTTTTCCTACAATGCTTTCAAAAGCCCTCTTCTTCAAGATCATCAAAAAACACAGGATTGTTTGGTTAACTCTTTACTGTACAATGCTGCCTTTTAATGACACTGTGGAAAAAGCCTTTTGAAAACATTGTGGGAAAAGGAGAAAATGCTGGTAACAAGCATTTTCTCCTTTTCCCACAATGTCTTCTAATGTATCGAAGACAGAAATAATCACTTGAGCTACAATTAATTTGTTGTCTGAAAATGCTTTCAGTTTGGTCCAGTCCAAAATTTTGTCATTTGGTACAGAGTTAACTCTTTACCACACAACAAAATTTTAGAATCGTCCAAATTGAAAGCATTTGCAGACGACAAAAATAATAACTTAAATATTGAAATTTGTTTCAGAAAGGGCAGAAAACATTGTGGGAAAAGGAGAAAATGCTGGTTACCAGCATATTCTCCTTTTCCCACAATGTTTTCAAAGGCATTCTTTCTGAGGGTCATTAAAATTTGGGACTGTGTGGTAAAGGGTTAAGGGGTTCAGGGAAGATGAAGGCAAACTACTCACATCTGTTCCCGGCAAACAGGGCCTTGTGTCTGTCATCATACCTGCAAAGATTATGTAATCAATCATAATAAGCATAAATGCGGTATCTGTTACAGATGATATTTTGTTCATTGCGGGGGAACACTTTGGAAAACATTGTATAAAAAGGAGAAAGTGCTTGTGGCACAGAATTCAGCAGTATCATAACAGATTTCTGCACTGTTGGTTACGATAATTTCTTTTCTAACTCTTATCATACTGTATGACAGAATTTTACACTTGTGCAAAAAAGGAGTTAAAACTTTACTACACAATTCAAAGTTTTAATGACCATGAGAAAGAAGTCTTCTGAAAACACTGTGGGAAAAGAAAAGAAAAGAAAAAAAATGCTAGTAACTAGCATTTTCTCCTTTTTCCACAATGTTTTTTACTCAATCACAGGCAAATGCTTCGATTTTTGAAAAGTCTAAAATTTTGTCATGTGGCAGAGTTAAATGATACTAAGACATTGTAGGAAAAGAAACTAAATTACTGACTACACTGACTATCTGCGTACGGGATAAAATGCTGGATACCAGCAATCTTGTCTTTTCCCGCAATATCTTCAATGGCCTTCTTCCTCCAGGTTGTAGAAAAATCTTCATGTAAAGGGTTGACTCTTTACAACACAACACATATGTAGACTGGTCTAAGCATTCATTTTGGCAGAGGACAAATTATATATGCCAAAATGACAGACACTGTCATAATAGGCTAGAAAACATTGCAGGAAAAGGAGAAAGTGCAGGTTACCAGCATTTTCTCCTTTTTCCCCAATGTCTTCAAAAGGTTTCTTTCTATGGGTTGTTAAAACTTGGGGTTATGTGGTAAAGGATTAACTCTTTACCACACTATTCTGGCTTTAAATGACCCTGAAAGAGGAGGCTTTTGAAAACATTTTTGGAAAAGGAGAAAATGCTGGTTACCAGCATTTTCTCCTTTCCCCACAATGTTTTCTACCCTTTTAAAGACAGAAATCAACATTTAACCCTCTACCAAACGATTCAGGTTTTTAAAGACATTAGGAAAAAGGGCTATTAAAGACACTGTGGGAAAAGAAGAAAATGTTACTAACCAGCATTTTATCTTTTCCCTACAATGTTTTCTATCCTATCACAGGCAAATCTGACCATTTGAGCAATATTTATTGTCTTCAAATGCTTTCAGATTGGACCAGTCTAAAATTTTGTTGCTTGGTAAAGAGTTGAGCAACATCTGATTTGTCATCTGCAAACTCTTTCTGTCTGGTTCAGTTAAAATTTTGTCTTTCATAAAACTATATTTTTTCTTTATTTTTATCCGAATTACGGGAAATTTGGTCCTAGACAGAAAACAGTTCTGATCGATGCAACAAGATATTGATTTTTGGTATGAAAGTATAAGGTCACTTTATTTTGGCACAGAAATTCCCTGCAGAAAATTATTCTGCTGTGGTTGCAGAATATTTTCTTCCCACGATGGTATTGGGTATTATTTTCACATTATTTGTTTTATCAACAGCACATACATAATGAGGTTATTGTAGTGTAATAATTGCCCAAGGATAATCGTGAATGCAGGAAAATATGTATACCATAGTTCACTACAAAAGGACGATGCCTCGCAGATCACTGCTTTTGTCTTAACTCTTTACCACACAGTACTGACTTTTAACAACCCTGAGACAGAAAACTTTTGAAAACATTGTGGGAAAAGGAGAAAATGCTGGTGACCAGCATTTTCTCTCTTTCCCACTATGTTTTCTACCCTTATCAAATTAGAACTCACATTTTGAGTCACATTTATTTCCTCATCAGCAAATGCTTTCAATTTGGACATGTCCAGAATTTTGTCATGGGGTAAAAAGTTAAAGGGGCATTCAAACAGATTTTAACCCAGTTTTTTTTTTGAGGGAGCAAGTTGATGCTTTGCAAGGAAAATTCAGAAGGGTGTGATATGTTTACTGTTAAATGTGAAAAAAAAAAATTCTGAAAAAAAAAATGCAGCACATTTACAGTGACATGTTTTTTAATGATCTGTAAACAGGTATTCTGATTTGCACACACACACCCCCCCTCCACCTTCTCGCCCTGCAAAAATCTGTGCCCTTTGCTCTACAGAATATTTCTGGACATACCATATTTATATACTTATTACATTGTATGTATTGAACAAGAGCGCATATTATTTACAGAAAAAAATGTCCTTGCTCAATACAGAAGAAAACATTGTGGGAAGAGCTCTAAACAAATGAAACACATTCTTAATCAAGAGATCCCACCAAAACATTACAGTTTCTGAGATATTTTTGCCAGATCATTACACAAAATAGCAAACAGTGCAAAAACTGTCTGCAAAAGACAGTCTGCTTTTGACCAGCTTCATCTGTTAACCCTTAAAGCGCCTTTTACTAATATAGTTGCCTTTGCAGCCAGTGTAGATCAAGATCAGGCTGCACAAAACATGCAGCCTGATCTTTGATCTATACTGTCCGCTATGTAAAAACACTACAGCCAAAAGGTAGCCATGAATTTGCAATTATAATTCTTGGTTTTATTCTAGAATGAAAATGACCATTGGGTTTATTCAGCGCTTTAAGAGTTAAAACATAATTTTGAGCCATGCTCAGGGGGCTTAATGCATCTCTGAGATCCATGACACTAAGCTCGTCATCACAAAATTATGGATCCATAAAATCCATTTTCTCTAACAAATGACTGAGGCATGAGGTACACTGGTCCTTTGGCATGCAGAAAATTTACCAAAAGCAAAAAGATTCGGCCAAGGTCAGCCTACACGATACCTTTCGCAGATGCATTAAGCCCCATTTTCAAACAGCATGGCTCATATGGTCATATTTGGAATTCTATGGGCAATTTATATCAAAAACCAATAAAAGTCCAAACCTTCTTGTAGTATCCAAAGGCAAGTATCTTTATTCTGGACTGACACAATAATACATTTCTGCTCTATGCCACAACATCAAGTCTACAGAAACAAACAATAAAGCACAGTAGTAAAGATAATTAGCCAGATTGGACTGAAAGCACACAAACCAGAGGCTTTGACACTCAAAAAAAGTCTTAGAGGAAAATCCTTATTGATTTCCCTTCCTGTGTCCTACTTGACTGGCACACTTCTGTGAACTAGCTTCACTTCACAAGACATTCTGCAGAGCCACAGCAGTGTAGCCGGTAGTGTACAGGACTTGTGAACTGGGGGGGTCACTGGTTTGAATCCCATGCTTGGCCGATTTCTTTCTGAGGATTGGTGATAATCATTGCTACAGGAGTCATTCCTCTCTAACTGCTGATCATTGTTTCAACATGGTTATGTGGGAAGCAGCCAGTGGCTCGGGAACAATAATGTGCAAAGTAATGGTAACAGAAACTCCAGGAGAGCATGGAAAAGGGCATTAAACACCGTGATATAACTGTAATAATGTTAAAAACAGCATTAACCCATTACCACACAATCCCGACTTTTAACGACCCTGTAGAAAGAATGCTGGTGACCAGCATTTTCTCCTTTTCCCACAATGTTTTCTAATTTTTCAGACACAAATTCCATCATTTTAGCCACATTTAATTTGTCGTCTGCAGATGCTTCCAATTTGGACCAGTCTAAAATTTTGCTGTGTGGTAAAGAGTTAAACACCATACAATCAATCAATCATGACATTGTGAACGATCTACACTTCATGATATATTTTCCTTCACCCCTAACTAAATGGCAAACTTTTAGACCTGTCCACATTCAAAGCCTGTGCAGACGACAAATTAGATCTGGTTTACATAATGACTTTTGTCTTTTACCAAATGACAGAATTTTAGACTTGTCCAAATTCAAAGCATTTGCAGATGACAAAATAAATGTCACTCAAAAATTGAATTTGTTTATAGAAGGGTAGAAAACATTATAAATTGTTTCCAGCATTTTCTCCTTTTGCCACAATATTTTTAAAAGTTAACCTTTTCAGGGTCATTGAAAGTCAGGTCTGTGTGATAAAGGATTGAAAGGATAGAAAACATTGTAGTAAAAGAATAAAATACTTGTTACCAACATTGGTAAGAAGAAAATGTTGGTAACCAGCATTTTATCTTTTCCCAACAACATTTTTTATCCTATCACAGGCAAATCTCACCATTTGAGCAATACTGATCTGTTAAAAGTCAGGATTGTGTGGTAAAGGGTTAAGAGCTCTGGAGTCATAAATTTCCTGTAACTTGGCTTTAACAATACAAACTCCTGTAAATTGATTTTATTTCCTTTCCTTGCTGGTAGTTTTATGTCCTTGGGTTGAAATATGATCAAGTGGTCCTTGAGATTCTTCTGCAGCAGACGCCAATAATGACACCAACGTTGTATTACAGGGCAACAAATTTAACTCTTTAGCAGACGACAAAATTTTAACCTTGTCCAAACTGAAAGTATTTGCAGATGACAAATTCGATGTCAATCAAAACACGAAATCTGTTTTTCAAAGGGCAGAAAATATTGTGGGACAAAGGGAAAATACTGGTTACTACCATTTCTCCTTTCCCAAAGTGTTTTCAAAAGCACAATTTAAAAATGTTGACTCTATTTTCAATATTTTCAATGTTTTTAAAAGCTTTTTTCCTGAGGGTCATTAAAAGTCAGAATTGTGTGGCAAAGGGCTAAAATTTGTCATAAGTTAGAGGCACTTATGAGATGTGGGGTTTTTTTTGGCATTCATTATTACAAAAAACAGGCTAGCACTTGACCTTTTACCAAACAATCCAGAGTTTAAAAGAATCTAACAGAAAAGGTTTTTGAAAACATTGTGGAAAAAAGAGAAAATGTTGGTAATCAGTATTTTTTTCCTTTTTCCACAATATTTTCTACCATCTGAAAGACATACATCATGGTTTGAGCTACAATGACTTTAGTCATCTGCAAATGCTTTCAATTTGGACAAGTCTACAATTTTGTCAATTGGTAAAACTTAACACTTGCGCTGCTAAACACTACTCACTTTCCTTTTGCGGACAGTGTAGATCAAGATCAGACTGCACAAGATGTGCAGTCTGATCTGTGATCTACACTGTCCGATAAGGAGATATTTTTCTCCAAAATGTAAGCTTGAAATGGCATTATTCAGGTTTTTACTATTGGCTTGAAAATTTTATTTTAGTTATTTAGCAGTTTAAGGGTTAAATCTCCAACAATCCCATGCATAAAGACACTGATGCATAAAGCTCTTGAAATCTTTGTGGGGCAAAGAGAAAATCCTGATAACCAGCATTTTCTCTTTATCCCCCAATGTTTTCGAGAGCATTCTGGGTTTTCCCAAAAAGTTTTAACCCTTTCAGTGTCACAGGCGAAAACAGGGACTTTTGCGGACGGCATAGATCAAGATCAGACTGCACAGAACGTGTAGTCTGATCTTTGATCTATGCCCTCCGCTGTTTTTGTCAAGCCTTTATGATAAAAATCTTCCGGAGACTCAGAGGATTGTATTTACAGCTATCAAAAGAGGCCGAATTAGTTTATTTGGTGCCGAAAGAGTTAAAGGACCTCTAAGGACAAAGCAGGGGGTCTGCTGGTCAAACTTAAACTCTCTACCAAACCACAAAAATTTCAGACTTGTCCAAATGAAAAGCATTTGTAGACAACAAAATAAATGTGACTCAAAAATAAAAGTTTGTTTTGGGAGGGGTTGGAAACATTGTGTGAAAAGAAGAAAATGCTGGTTATCAGGACTTTTTTTTCCTTTCCCAAATTGTTTTCAAAAGCTTTCTTTCTGACAGAAATTAAGTCATCATTAAGTGGTCAAAGGTCAAAAGATAACACTTTACTCCGATTCTGAAACTGAAAGGGACTTGTAACATTCTAGCCACTAACACGAAATGAAACAAACATGTGAGTGGTACTCTGGCAAAAGGGGATTTGATGTATCTCCCTGACGTATAATATCATACCAAGCAAGTCACCATATAATTATGGATTCTTGGATGTAACTTGTCTTATACCAAACTAAATCATGAGGTACACTGGTCCTTTGATATGCAAAAATATGACCAGTAGCAAAAAGTTTCGACTCATGTCAGCCTGCACAAACTGTGCAGGCTGACATGGGTCGATACTTTTTGCAGATACATGAAATCTCCTTTTCACAGAGCATGGCTTGTGTATATAATTATACATAGTTTCAGTCAGTACACATTTCCGACTTGTTCTGACAATTTCAGTTTGTCTCAAACTTTGTACTTGCAATTTCACTTAGTCTATTACCGACTTGTACTTGCAATTTCATTTGGTCTGTTTTCACGAGGTTGTGCCAAAAATGTAGGTTAAATTCAGACTGCCCTTTCTATTTGATCTGATCTGAGTCACAATCCTGACCAATTCATCAAATATTGTCAGAGTCCGGACCATTTCACCATATATATTGTCCTTCCCATGTTGAGAATACTAGTAACTATCCACTAGATAAAGCTACACACCAAATTATGTATGGTTAGGAACAAGAAGATATTTAAAGTTTTCACAATCTAAGCCCATGTAAAACTTATGAACCCGGTTAAAGACAAAATGGATTTTATGGATCCATAATCATGTGATGACCTGCTTGGTATACTGCATTACCAAGATGCATAAAGCCCTGTACCATACAGCAAAATTTTAGACCTTTCAAATTGAAAGCATTTAAGACAAAAAATTACACGCAGCTCAAAAAATGGTTGTTGTGTTTGCAATGGGAGAAAACATTGTGGGAAAAAGAGAAAATGCTGGTTACCAGAATTTTCTCCTTTTCTAACAATGTTTTCAAAAGCCTTTTCCTTCAGGGTCCTTAAAACCAAGGATTGTCTGGTTAAACCCCCTTTACCCAGAGTGCCACTTGTTTCTTTAATGTCTTATAGTCTGATTTTAATAATATTCATTTCTATACTGGCACATGCTCAGTTACTTATATATTTCCTAAGTTTCACTAGATTATGGCAAGTGATCGGCAATGCCTTGCCCACAGACATTTCCAAGCAACAATGCATGTACACAGAGACCCTTTGTCTGATAGATCCATTGCCTTAACCCTTTACCAAACAATGCCCTGCTGTAACACGGGTAGGAAACTTTGTATTCTGGACCAATTCTGAGAAAATGTTGTGTTGGTCCTCCAGCTCCGAAAGTATCGTCTCAAAAACAAATGAGCTAAGCTTGTCATTCTTTGTAATTATGTTTTCTTATGTATTTGGAATTCTAAGATGTGGAGACGTGGACAGTGTAGATCACAAAGATCAGACTGCATGCTCTGTGCACTCTGATCTTGATCTTCAGTTTTCCCATAAGCAATTACATCTGAGTTTAGCATGACAAAGATTAACCCTCTGCCACACAATCCCAACATGTAACAACTCTGCGAAATATAGCTGTGGAAAACATTGTCAGGAAAGGAGAAAATGCTTCATTAACTCTTTACCACCCAATCCTGAGTTTTAACAACCCTGAGCAGAAAGGCTTTTGAAAACATTGTGGAAAAAGGAGAAAATGCTGGTAACCAGCATTTTCTCCTTTTCCCACAATGTTTTCTACCCTTCCTTAAAGAAATTTCAATTTTTGGGTCACACATATTTTGTTGTCTGCCATTGCTTTGAATTTGGACAAGTCTAAAATTTTGTCGTCTGGTAAAGAGTAAACTGGTAAAGAGCACTGAGGAAAAGACAAGTTACAGTCACTGTAGTGCTGCGTAAATATGTGCATAATTTGCTCTTATCTGACCCTAACTCACCAAATCCTGAATTTTAATGAAAAAGACAGCTTTTGAAAATATCAAGGAAAAAGGAGAAAAGGCTGGTAACCAGCATTTTCTTCCTTTTCCACCATGTTTTCTCGCTTTTCAAAGATAAATCCAATCATCTAGACCACATTTAATTTTGTCATTTGAAAATGCTTTTAATTTGGGGAAGTCTAAAATCTCATTGTCTGGTAAAGAGTTAACATATGACAGAGCTGGTAAGAACTCTGAAATAAAAAAAAAAAACAGTATCTTTAACCCTTGACCACACAAGCCCATGTTTTAACGACCCTATGAAAGAAGCCATCTGAAAACATTGTGGGAAAAGGAGAAAATGCTGGTAACCAGCATTTTCTCCTTTTCCCACAATGTTTTCTACCTTATCCAAAACAGAAATCATCATTTTGAGCTACATTTGTCGTCTGCAAATCCTTTCAATTTGGACCAGTCTAAAGTTTTGTTGTTTAGTAAAGAGTTAATTAGGTATGGAGACTGCTTACCAACATAAAAAGGGAGAAATCCTTGATATTTAGTAAAACTTTATATAAAACCTTATCCGTTTAAGTGTTTTAAAGATCACCAAACAGCAGGACATACTTCTGCCTAATAACAGTTGTATCAAACTGATCTTTCATCCAAAACAATAAGCCATTTAATTTCCTTTCCGTTACAAAAAAAGAATCACATAATCCATAGCTCCTATTAACCCTCTTTCCCAGACGACAAATTTTGGATTGGTCCAAATTGAAAGAGTTTGCAGACGACAATTATAAATTTGATGAAATTGGCAGGAAGTTCTCAAAAAGGGTTGAAAACACTGTGGGAAATGGAGAAATTGCTCGTTACGAGCAATTTCTCCTTTTCCCACAGTGTTTCTAAAAGACTTATACTGCAGACACGTGAAAACCAGGGCTTGTTTGGGAAGGGGTGACAAAAATATATTTTCCTTATACATTGTATTGCCAAACCTTTTCCCGTCATGTGTGGCCATTTGAAGTCTGTATAGTATTTTATATTTGAAATTGATTGATGGAATGGTGTTTAATAATGCTTTCAACATTATTTTAGTCATAATCACGGCAACAGCTCACATATTCATGTCTGTCCTAGGTTTCAATACAACTAGGCTAGGGCTCTGAAGTGTCTTGCTATAGGACACTCCTACATTTTACCACTGAGCCACGCATTTGAAAGATAATACTCCAAATGGCAAATTCCTAAAATTAACCCATTTCTGTATTTATCAGACTGCTTTATAACTTGCATCTTTTTTTTTTCTTTGTCAGACCTTTCAATCAAAGAATTTACAAAAATGTAAACATAGTACTGAGTTATTACCTTATGGGCCAAGTCCCTGTAGCTCAGTCAGTAGCGTACAAGACTTGAGAACAGGAGGTCGCTGGTTCGATCCCCGGCTTGGCCAATTTCTTTCCGAGGATTGATGATAGTCATTGTGACAGGATTCATTCCCTTCTCACCACTGACCAGTGGTTATGTGGGAAAGCAGCCAGTGGCTTGGAAAGAATATTGTATGGAGTACTCCAGAGAGAAACTCCAGGAAAGCATGGATGGGTGCACTGGCCACCGCGATATAAATGAAATAATGTTGAAAATGGCATTAAACACCATACAATCAATCATATTACCTCATGTAGAGAAACACTGTTGGTAAGAGTTTCAGAATAACAGCCATGCTCTATGAAATGGGGGCTTCATGAACCTTTCCCTATTGGTCAATTTTTTGTATGTCCAAGGACCAGTTTACCTCATGATTCAGTCTGTTGACAAGCAAAGTGGCTATAAAGGATCCATAATTATGTGATATGACCTGCATGGTAGAATGCATCACGGAGATGCATTAAGCCCCCTTTTGACAGAGAATGGCTCATAATTATTTCTGGAAAGATGTAACTTTACTTGCTTTTAAAAAATTCTGCGAAAGCCAACAGCAAAAAATTACAACAACAAGGAGGAGGAGGAGATCAGTACTCATCTGACAAACTTACTATTTACTCTTATGACAGGAAAAAATACGAAATCAATCCTTTACCATATAATCCCAAACTTAAACGACCCTGAAGAGGAAGGATCTTGAAAACCTTGTGGGAAAAGGTGGAAGTCCTGGTAACCAGCATTTTCTCCTTTTCCAACAGTGCTGGAAAACATAGGTCATCTTTTGAGCTACATTTAATTTGTCATCTGCAAATTTCTGCTTTCAATTTAGTCCTTTCAGTCCAAAATTTTGTCATTTGGTAGAGTTAACCCTCTACCACAATATCCTGACCTTTAATGACCCTGAGAATGAAGCCTTTTGAAACATTGTGGGAAAAGGAGAAAATGCTGGTAACCAGCATTTTCTCCTTTTTCCACAATGTTTTCCACATTTTCCAAAACAAATTTCTATCTTTCAGTACAATTTATTTTGTCGTCTGCAAATGCATTGAATTTGGACCAGTCTAAAATATTGTCATTTGGTAGAGTTAAAGACTAAAAAAAAACATATTTATAGATGGCATGAATGAAATTATCAATATTATTTTGTTTAGGTATTGCTACAATCTCTTTATGACAGAGAATTTTCATAATTGTATAACCCTTTTCTAAACATCCCGAGGAAAAAGGCTTAGAAAATACCATGGGAAAAGGAAAAAATGCTGGTAACCACCATTTTCTCCTTTTCCTACAATGTTGTTTTCTACTCTTTCAAAGTGGTGCACGACATTTTGTCCAAAATGTGTTTCTTCGAAATCCATGTATGTTTTAAAATACCGATTGCTAAATTTCTACATTGATGTCATGGAAAGCTCTGTCTGGGAGGGAAATTTGGGCCACAATTTGTCTGGGTTAGGGTAAGGGTCAGGGCTAGGGATTGTTTTCGACAAATGTGGTTTTGATGAAATGTCACACACCCTCTCAAAGACATATTCCATCAACTGAAGCATATTCAATCTGTTGTCTGCAAGTGCTTTCAAGACTGACTATCCCCTAAATTTTGTTGACCCTTTACCATACAATCCCGAGTTTTAACGACCTTAAAGGAGAAGGCTTTCAAAAATATTGTGGGAAAATGCTGGTAACCAGCATTTTCTCCTTTTCCCACAACGTCCTCTACCCTATCAAAGACAACTTCTACAATTTTAGCCACATTTGTCATCGGCAATTGCTTTGGGTCCGGAAAAGTTTAAAATATTGTCATGTGGTGACAGTTTAACTAGTTAAGAGTTACAGGATTGCAGACAAAAACATATCACAGCTAATTGCTGCGCATTAAATACTTACATAATTTTGTCTCGTCTGACCTTAAGTTTTTACCTGAGGACAAAATTTTTGACTGGTCCAAACAGACGATAAATCAAATTTTGCCCAAATTAGCAAATGTCTTTGAAAGGGTAGAAAACATTGTAGGAAAAGGAGAAAATGCTGGTTACCAGCATTTTCTCCCTTTCCCACAATGTTTTCAAAAGTCCTTTCCTTAGGGTCATTAAAACTCCAGATTGTGTGGTAAAAGGTCAATATGTTGCAATGAGTGACTCAGTGCTTTTGCAGATGGTGTAGACTAGGATCAGACATTAAAAAAAATACTGTCTGACCTCATACCAAAACGGTCCAGTATAGCAGTTTTTTTTCCAGCACAATGAACTTTGAAACTGCAATATTCACCAACCCGGTAATGTAAATTTAAACGAACTGTATAATTTAAAGACCCAGTAGCAGCCAAAATGAACAATGTGGTACAAATTTAAAGCATACCATTTAAAAGTATGGAAATTATTGTGAAAATGACATTCTGTTATTGTACGATCAATCCAAGTGTTAGTTGTGAAATAATGTTGAAAACGGTGTTAAACACCATACGATCAATCAATCAGCTAAGTGTTAGTTGCTGGCAAAAAAACAAATTTCAAAACTAGGTAAAAAGTTGCTAAGTCACTCTATCTTTTGTTTACTTTTTACACAGTTTTAAAATTCATTTTTCTGCCAGCAGCTGGCACAATGAACTGATGGTATAATAACAGAATGTCATCTTCACATTAATTTCCATACTTTTAACCCTTTCCCAAACGACAAATTTTGGACTGGTCCAAATTGAAAGAGTTTGCAGACGACAATTTTAAATTTGATGAAAATGGCAGAAAGTTATCAAAAAGGGTAGAAAAAACTGTGGGAAAAGGAGAAATTGCTCGTTACGAGCAATTTCTCCTTTTCCCACGGTGTTTTCAAAAGACTTGTACAGCAGACATGTGAAAACCAGGGCTTGTTTGGGAAAGGGTTAATTGGTATGATTTGAATTCAAATGCATCTTCATACTTGCATTGTTTACGTTTTTTGCTGCCACTTTGCCTTAATAACAACAAACCTTAAAAATGAAGTATAGTATAATGGCAATAGAGTGTCATTTAATGAAGCTTAAACAAAATTTTTTTTTAATACAAATACATAGAACAAAACTTCAAAGAATCTTGTAGATGATTACGTACAAATTCCAAAACAGATATACATTATTTCTGAAATTCCTGGTACCCGTACTGTGTTGTTGTTTTGGATTTTTTGTGTATAACAAGTGACACAATATTGACAACTGAGTATAAGGGGTTGAAGCCTATCAAATTACCTCAAACAAAAAGTGTTGATTACCTTTTTAATTACTTCAGAAGCTAATCTGGCCTACAAATCTTAAATGTTGAAATGCAAAACAAAGGAACCATGTACATATAAGTCATATTGGTATGACACAATACCCGTTAACTCTCTACCACATAAACCCAAGTTTTAACCACCCTGAGAAAATAGCCTATTGAAAACCTTGTGGGAAAAGGAGAAAATGGTGGCAATCAGCATTTTCTCCATTTCTCCTAACATTTTTTACCCTTTTTAAGACAATTTTAGCCAGTTTAGAATTCTCGTCTGCAACTGCTTTCAATTCGGACAAGTCTAAAATTTTGTCGTTTGGTAAGGGTTTAACACTGCAAAGTTTAACGCTTTTCCACACAGTTCAGAGTTTCAAAGGCCCTGAGGTAGGAGGCTTTTGAAAACCTTGTAGGAAAAAGATAAAATGCTGGTAACCAGTACTGTCTCCTTCTCCAACAACATTTTCTATCCCTTCAACTGAAGCGTATTTTATTTGCCGTCTGCAAATGCTTTAATTAGGATACAAAAGAAAAAGTATGTATTTGGGATGTAAAAAATGGGTTTATCTTTTTGTCCTTAAAAAAAAGGAAACATTTTGGCAAAATCTTTATATACATGTATCATTATTCTCATTTTACCTGACCTGTCCAAATTGAGAGCGTTTCCAGGTGACAGCTTAAATGTGGCTGACAAGATGAAATTGTCTTTGAAAAGATGAAATTGTCTTTGCTGCAGGAAACAAAGCATGGAATAAAAAATGCTGGTTACCATTATTTTTTCCTTTTCCCAGAATGTTTTCATTTGTCATCTTCTAAGCCTATACAACACAATCGAAAGTTTTAATGACCTGGTGAAGAAGGCTAAATTTAGAAAACATTGTGGAAAAAGGAGAAAATTCTGGTAACCAGCATTAAATCTCTTTTTCCAAAAATGTTTTCTACTTTTCCACATACAAATTTCAAGTTTTGACTCACATTAATTTTGTCGTCTGCAAATGCTTTCAATTTGGACAAGCCTACACTTCTGTCATCTGGTATAAACAGTTAATACTTTAAAAAACTCACCTGAAGAGTACTTTCCAAATCTAGACACCATTTTTCCTCTGTATTTTTTTACTTCATACCTGAAAAGTACACCAGTCATGAAATAAACACATTTTTTCATATACAAGCTGTCTATAGTGAAAAAAAGAAATTACAGGCACACTATGCTAATATTAAGTATTATCTCCCTTTGACCATAATTGTCGACTTGTATTTTGTCGTGGCCTAACTGTTTGCCTTTAACTTTTTACCAAATGACAAAATTCTAATCTTATTCAAATTGAAAGCATTTGTAGATGACAAACTGAAGGAGGCTTAAAGGACGAAATTGATAGGGTAAAAACCATTGTGGGAAAAGGAGAAAATGCTGGTTACCAGCATTTTCTCCTTTTCCCACAATGTTTTCCAAAGGGTCCATTTTTCAGGGTTGTTAAAACTCAGGGGCAAAGCCCTGTAAATCAGAGGGTAGCATACAGGACTTGAGAATAGGAGGTCGCTGGTTCGATCCCCGCTTTGGTCAATTTCTTTCCGAGGATTGATGATAGTCATTGTGACAGGATTCATTCCTCTCTCACCACTGACCATTGTTTCGACGATGGTTATGTGGGAAAGCAGCCAGTGGCTCGGAAAGAATATTGTGCGGAGTATTGGTAAAAGAAATTCCAGGAAACCATGGATATGTGCACTGGCCGCCGCGATATAACTGAAATAATGTTGAAAATGGCGTTAAACACCATACAACAACAATCATAAAACTCAGGGTTGTGTGGTACTGACAGCAAAGAGGAGTCATTTCAATGAGTCCTGCTGTACTTTCCATTTTTACCCTTTACCATTTACCAAACAATCCCAAGTTTAAATGACCCTGAGAAAGAAGGCCTTGGAAAACATTGTGGGAAAAGGAGAAAATACTGGTAACCAGCATTTTCCTCCTCTTCCAACAATGCTCTCTACCCTTTCAAGACAAAGCCTGTTATTTGAGCCATTTTTGAACTGTGGTCTGAAAAAAAAACTTTGCATTTGACCAAGACTTAAATACATGTAAATTATTGTTGTCTGGTAAAGGGTTAAAAACATAGGAGCGACCAAAAGTAAACAATGCAGGCATTACAATACAATGAGATTTAACTCATACCATCTAAAAGTATGGAAATTTTTGTACAGATGACAATCTGTCATTGTACAGTCAGTCCAAGTGCTTGTCAATGGCAGAAGAATGAATTTTAAAACTAGGTAAAAAGTAAGCTATAGATAGAGCAACTTGGCAATCTATTACTTTTTTCTTTGCCAGCAACATACACTTGGACCAACCATATAATAACAAATTGTTATCTTCACTGGCATAAAAATGAGTTTTTAACCCTTTACCACACAATGCCGCCTTTTGACGCCCCTGGGAAAGAAGCCTTTTGAAAACATTGTGGGAAAAGGAGAAAATGCTGGTAACCAGCATTTTCTCCTTTTCCCACAATGTTTTCTACCCTATCAAAGAAAAACCACATCATTTGAGCTGCATTAAAATTGTCGTCTGGAAATGCTTTCAGTTTTGGAAGGTCTAAAATTTTGTCGTGTGGTAAAGGGTTAAACTAGGTAAAAAGTAAACAAAAGATAGACCTGGCAACTTTTTTGCGTAGTTATAAAATTAGTTTTTCTGCCAGTGACTAATAGTTTAACCGAATGTACAATAACAGATTGTCATCTTGACAATAATTTCCATACTTTTAAATAGTATGATTTAAATTATAAATACACTTTTATACCCATTTTGTTTTCTTTTGGCTGCCACTGGACTTTCAGCTCTTTACCACACGATAAAATTTTGGATTTGGACAAATTGTAAGCATTTGCAGACAACAAATTAAAAGTAGCTCAAATAATGATTTCAATATTTGACAGGGTATAAATCATTGTGGGGAAAAGGAGAAAATGTTGGTTACCAGCATTTTTCTCCTTTACCCACATTGTTTTCAAAAGCCTTCTCTTTCAGGGTCATTAGCATGTGAGATTGTGAGGTAAAGGGTTAATGCACCTTTCATAAGTTTAGTTGCCTTTGTGCCCAGTGTAGATCAAGTTCAGTTAAAAAAAACACAGTCTGATTTTCAATCTACATCGTCCATTTTACAAAGATACAGTATTGGGATATGTGCTTAACCCTTTCCCAAACAAGCTCTGGTTTTCACGTGTCTGCAGTACAAGTCTTTTGAAAACACTGTGGGAAAAGGAGAAATTGCTCGTAACGAGCAATTTCTCCTTTTCCTACAGTGTTTTCTACCCTTTTTGATAACTTTCTGCCATTGTCATCAAATTTAGAATTGTCGTCTTCAAACTGTTTCAGTTTGGACCAGTCCAAAATTTGTCGTCTGGGAAAGGGTTAAAATTGTGCACATATTTGGGTTTTGTTGCTTGATTGAAAATGTTTGTTTGGTTCTGTGCTGTTGTATGGTATTTAAACCATTTTCAACACTATTTTGCTTATATCTCTGCTGCCATTGCACCTATCCATGTTTTCCTGAATTTCTTTTACTATCATTTCAAACAATAGTTTTCCCAAGCTACTGGCAGCTTTCCTATGAGAAGAATGTCGAAACATTGGTCAGGGATGAGAGAGGAATGAATTCTGTAGCAATATCTTTCATCTATCCAGGGAAAGTAACTGACAGAGCTCTGAATTTGAACCAATCACCAACAGTCATTGGTTTCAAGTCCTGCAAGTTACCAACTGAAATTCTTGGCTCAGCCTGTTGGATTTATTTGGGCAAGTTTTAATTTCTGTGCAATTCTCAATAATTTTGTCTTTAACCCTTTACCACATAGTCCTGAATTTTAATAACCATTAGCAAGAAAGCTTTTGAAACATTGTGGGAAAAGGAGAAAATGCTGGTAGCCAGCATTTTCTTTTCCCATAATGTTTTCTTCTCTGTTAAAGGCAAATTGCATTAGTCTAGCCAACTTTGAATGCACATCTGCAAATGCTTTGACTTTGAATGATTCTTAAATATTGTCATGTGGTAAAGGGTTAACATCTAATAATGGAAGTAATTTGCAATGATGTAGATCATTACCTTTATTTGTTTTTTCTGTCAGTTCTTTTGCCAAAAGTATGAAACATGCAGTCAAGGATAATGTGCTGCATTTAATTACCCTGAAAGATATGCATCTATCCTAATTTACATTTTGTTACATTTTACTGTAAGGTTACAGAGACCCCATAGCTTGACACAAGGGCTGTGTTAACCCTTAATTAACCTTTAACAGACAATTCCAAGTTTTAACAACCCTGAAAAAGAAGGATTTTGAAAACTTTGTTGGAAAAAGCGAAAATGCTGGTAACCAGCATTTTCTCCTTTTCCAACAATGTTTTCTACCCTATCAAAGACAGTCCTGCCATTTCAACCATGTTCAATTTGTCGTCTGCAATTGCTTTCAATTTAGGAAAGTGTAAAACTTTGTTATTTGGTACAGAATTAAAAACTCCCAAGAATTAACGACACTCAGAGTGAGAGAGGCTGCTTTAGAAACCATGCACTTCCCACAACAATTTCTACTCTTTCAGTGACAAATTTTGGACTGGTTCAAATTGAAAGAGTTTGCAGACGACAATTTTAAATTTGATGAAAATGGCAGAAAGGTCTCAAAAAGGGTAGAAAACACTGTGTTTTCAAAAGACTTGTACTGCAGACACGTGAAAACCAGGACTTGTTTGGGAAAGGGTTAAGCCACAAGCACCTTGTGACCTGTATTATGCCTTTGATTTGAAAAAGCCAAGTTCTATTATCATCTGGTAGCCTTGTAAATTGTTGGTTCATGGTACTTACAGTCTGATCAACAGAAGTCCCATAATTCCAACAAAGCATAGAATCAATTAACCCTTTACCACACAATCCCAAGTTTTAACGACCCTGAAGAAGGCGGCTATTGAAAACATTGTGGGAAAAGGAGAAAATACTGGTAACCAGCAATTTCTCCTTTTTGCACAATGTTTTCTACCCTTCCCAAAACAAATTTCAATTTTTCAGTCACATTTATTTTGTAGTCTGCAAATGCTTTCAATTTGGAAAAGTCCAAAATTTTGTCGTTTGGTAAAGAGTTAAAAGATCGTTATTTACTTTCATCTGTAAGTCAGTGTCGTTGAAAATATCATTCAATTTCATTCTGATTCAGATGTTTGAAAGAAAACTGATCTTGATCTACATCACTAACCAGCAGCCATTTTGAAATTGAATCATATGACTTCACTGGAGTTTATCAAAAAGTCATTACAACTTGATACAGTTGGAACCAATTTGCAGTACATGATTTATAAATATTGCAACATCATCCAGCAGATGATCTGAATATGTCATCATGTCTATTTGTTAGTAAAACTGTGTAATATGGATTTTCGAGGGTGGGTAAATGGTGTAAAGCAAGTAGGTGATGATTACATTATGGAATATTTCTTTCCATTCAAAACTTGTAATTTTCGAAATTAAAACTGGGACAGAAGGGTGACATCTGAGTCCAGGTATTTACACTAAACATAGAAAGCAAGATGGCATGGTTTGTTATGACTGAAAAATACCAATTACCATAAAGCAAAATATAACACAAACTTAGGGAATCTTTAGAAGAGTTAAGATAACAATATATAAGAACAATTCAAACAGCCCCCCCCCCCCCAAAAAAAACCCCTTTGTCATGGACTTGACACTAACTTTACATCCTGCAAAATGGCACTATTTTACTTATAAACGTTTTCTCCTTTTCCCTTAATGTTTTCAAAAGCCTTAGTTTCTTAGTTACACTTTTTAACCAAATTTTCCAGGAAGAATAAATAACGTTGTTCAAAATCGTTGATCGATGTGTAACCAAATAAATAACGTTATTTATTAGGTCACACATCGAGCAACGATTTTGAATAATGATCGAGCGCCAGTGACTTCATCAGATAAAATTTGTAGTTGTTTTGTTTTGAAGCGATTGAAACAAAATGTAGTACAATTTTTAGAACAGATACAGAGTGTTCGAGTTGCCAAAACAATTATCAACAGGCTGCTTCAGGCCTTTAAGTATCGTGCAAAAATATTTTCGTATCACTCCCGCGAGCAAGACTAACGTTGTTGTTGTTCTTATGTTGGTGTCAAATCACCTAGAGAAGTACTTCCGGGTCGTATGTGCTAAAGTAGTACTTAAAAAAAAAAATTGAAACCTTTTTTTGATAGTGCATGCTTCATTGCAGGATTGCTTTTCTCACATTATTTTCACCTGATGTTTTGAAATAGGGTATTTTGTGCTGAATGAACTAAAATCCATCTTTCTTTTCAGGACTATTTCTTGTGTGTGGATGCTGGAAATTGTGAAGTAGATGTGGTTACGGGCCTTGTGGTGGTTAGGAAAAAGACATGGTACACGCGTTTGACCTAATTTTGTGAAAAATCCAATCGGTCATGATGGATGTCTTTGTTGGAAATTCAAGGGATTAGTGAAGTTTCTGAAACATTTGGAGCATGGTATTCGTGAACGAATGTCGTGGAACATGTGACAATGTGTGGAATTAGCGGAATTTACATTGAATTATATAGGAGCCTATTTGAGTGATTTAACACCTGTTGTTGCTGTTGTTGTTGTTGTTTGTTGTTGTTGTTGAAGTACCACTTGTTGTTGTTGTTTTCAGCTAGACTGAAATCTTGCCCTTCTTGTAGATCTAGAACACAGCACTTGAAGATTTTTATTGATTCTAAGCACGAAAATGAAGCTGTTTTTCAATGTTAAAGCCTGATTTCTCTGTTGCCCTAAACCCGTTTTGTTGCTTGTAAACCTGTACACGTTTGAGATAATCTTAGAGCTAAATTCACAGTTCTAACGTTATGTTGGACACTTGTTGTTAAATGGACTTGTCAGCAAAAGTAGTATATCAACAAATGTTTAAGTAGTGTCTATGTCAATTTCATTCAGACGTTCAACAGGGAAACTGGTCAATTAAATCAAATTTTAAACTGTCTGCAAAAAGGTGGTATATTTCCTTTCACTTCAAACTCACATGCGCGTAGACAATATTAATGTTTAGAACAAGGACAGATATCATGAAACACCCTGTATTAAGGGAAAGTGTAACATGCAATATGCATATTTTTTTGTAATGCTGTATTTTGGGCCGGCAGCCTGCATTTTCAGTAAAAAGATTGTATTTCATTGCAAGAAAAGTAAAGAAAATGAACATTTTTAACCTGTACAAAAGACCTTAAAAAGTGTAAATTTAAAGCCCAGCGTTTCAGCCAGATGATTGGAGACTGCAATTGCAGTATCGACCTGAGCACCGGTAAAATTTTACTAAAAACGTACCTTGGGTCCTTATTGACCACATTTAATGCTGCCATTTGTACGTTTATCCTTTGCGAGTTAGTCAACAAGAAAAAACAAACAAAATGGAATGGGTCTGGTATTTATCATAGCAGGCTATGAGTGTGCGTGGTGGGGGGGTGCGAGAAATGGAACCATTGCTTAGAAAAGACATTTTTCCTTTCCGCATGATTTTTGTGGCATTTGCCGAAGACAATGCCTCAATGAGTTCAATACGGCATTTTGAAAACCATGTATTGTATTTTTTGCAGAACAGAAGGAAGCAAACCTAATTAAACTCAATTTTTCTAAGACAAATAAGTGTTTCAATTGCACTCAGATATGAAAATGAAAATGGCATACTAAAATAAATTGGATTAGGCCATCGATCGTGGAAATACTTCTTTTTTTTTTATCGAAAAAAGCTTTTTCCGCTGTGGTCTTCTGTTGGCGTAATGATACACACAATCTTTGTTTCCTGACCGCCCGATTCCGTGCTTGATCGTTCCAAACCTGTTTGTTCGGCCTGGGCTTATTCGTCCCTGGGCTTGTTTGCCAGGACTTGTGCTTCCCACAAGATTGCACCTACTCTATTGGATTGTGCATGACTATATAGTCGGTTGACTTTCGAGCGAATATTTTGAAACTATTTCTATGGTTTATTTTTCAAATTATTAATTCCGCACAATGGCTCCCTTGACAAATGCCACATCGGTACTTTCAACGCTTTGATTTCATAAGGTGTCAACTACATATAGCCATAAAACATATTTGTAGGGTAATGTGTATAATAAAATTTGTCGCACTACCAACATCTGATTTTCAAACATACGAATACATTTTAGATTTGCCCATTCCGTTGAGGACGAGAAATTAAATATGGCTCAAATAATGGACAATGTCTTTGGTTGGGAAAAACAGAGTGGGAAAGGGAGAAAATGTTGCTTATCAGCATTTCCTCCCTTCAAGTTCCATTCTATTTTCGAAAGCCTTCCTCTGTAAAATCAGGATCGTAAAACGGATCATCATTTGATGAAAGTTTAACCCTGTACCGTACAATCCCGAATTTTAACGACCCTGAAAGAGAAGGCTTTTGAAAACATTGTGGGAAAAGGAGAAAATGCTGGTGACCAGCATTTTCTCCTTTTCCCACGACGTTTTCAACCGTATCAAATCCAGAAATTGCAATTTAAGCATCATTTAATTTGTCGTCTGCAAATACTTTCAATTTGGTCCAGTTCAAAATTTTGTCGTCTGTAAAGAGTTAAGAAGTCACTAACCAAGGTCAGAGGCGTTCGTTTTGTGACGAACTTTGCCATCTATAGCCACACATTGTCCATTCGGCATACCTCGGGTGATCCGGTGATCAAGATGTAGATACGGAATCGGCCGAGTTGTGACGAGTGACATTGCCGACTGAGCCACCGTTGCGTTACAGTTTAGGACAAGACCGATTCAACCCTTTGCCATACAGTCCGGAGTTTCAACGACCCTGAGGAAGACAGCCTTTGAAAACATTGTGGAAAAAGGAGAAATTGATGGAACCAGCAAATTCTCCTTTTCCCACAATGTTTTTTATACCCTTCCCAACACAAATTTCAATTTTTGCGTCACTTTAATTATGTCGTCTGCAAATGCTTCGAATTTGGACAATTCTAAAAGTTTGCCGTTTGGTAATGAGCAAAGTACTGGCGTTCTTTTCAAAAGATTTACGGGTGGTTTGAGTGAAGTTTAACCCCTAAAGCTCCGAATAAACGTAACAGGCATTTCCAGTCTACCATTCAGTCTAGAATTAAAACATAAATAAGTATTATCATGATGCTTTTGTCCAAAATGTCTCAGCTAAGCGGAAAGTGTAGATCAAAGATCAGACTGCACGTTTTGTCCAGTCTGATCTTGGTCTACACTTTCCGCAAAGGCAACTACTGAATGTGAAAAGCGCTTTAAGGGTTAAGTTTATTCGTTCCAGATGTTCCATATTGTACAAATTTGCCCTTTGACCGTAGAGTTGCTAAATAACGCACTCCAGGTGGGATTTAGGAGGAAACTAAATTGTCTGTTTATATACTGAGCTTTGTGCTTACCTAGCAAGTGTACTCACAAAACGGCCTTTGTTAATAAACACAGTGCAGATCAGTTTGGACATTCACCTCTGTCTGTCTGTCTGTCTGTGATCGCGAAGAAACGATTATCGTGAATGACAACAACCATACACAAACCCTTTTCCAGCTGAATAAGTGGAATAAAATTTTTAAGCCGACAGTCAAAATCCCAATATTTGGCTATTTCAAATCTATTTCTTGGAGAGAGACATCTCCTTATCGGACAGTGTAGATCCAAGATCAGACTGCACGTTGTGTGCAGTCTGATCTTGATCTACACTGTCCGCAAAAGGTCAGTTAGTCGCGCTTAGCAGCCTAAAGTATATGTTCGCTCTATATATTTACGTCACCTGTAGCAAAAATCTGTCTCGGATATCTCTACCTCACAGGAATGTAACTGCTGTTTATATACATCACCCAGATGATTACTTTGTTTTCCATTTCAGCTCTTCAATGTTGATCATATTTATATTTAAGCCATGCTCTGTGAAAAAGGGGACTTAATGCATCTGCGAAAAGCATCGACCCAGGTCAGCCTGCGCGGACTGCGCAGGCTGACCTGGGTCAATACTTTTTGATCTTGGTCAATTTTCTGTATGTCCAATGACCATTCTACACCATGATTCATTTGGTTGTTAAACAATATGGATTTTATATTATAGATCTGTAACTATATGATATCGTGCTTGGTACAATTCATCACAGAGATGCATTAAGCCCCCTTTTCCCACAGCATGGCTCGTTTATATGAATAGCCAGCAGGGACCGACAATAAGGTAAACAACGTGTACCTTTAACTCTTTACCAGACGACAAAGTTTTCGACTTGCCCAAAGTTGAAAGCACTTGCATGCGACAAATCGTTTAACTCTTTACCAAACGACAAAATTGTAGACTAGTCCAAATTGAAAGCATTTGCAGACGACAAATTAAATGTGACTGAAAGATTGAAATTTGTTTTGGGAAGGGTAGAAAACATTGTGGGGAAAGGAGAAAATGCTGGTTACCAGCATTTTCTCCATTTCCCACAATGTTTTCAAAAGGTTTCTTTCACAGGGTCGTTAAAAGTCCGGATTGTGTGGTAAAGAGTTAAGGTGGCTCGTAAGATAAGAATTGTCTATGAAAAGGTTGCAAACATTGTAAGAAAAGGAGAAAACAATGGTTCATCGTGACCAAACGACAAAATTGGATTCTTGTTTAAAATGAGAGCATTTGTAGACAAAAGAATTAAATGTTACCCAAAGCATGAAGCTTGACTTTCCAAGAGGGAATACAAGACAGGAGAAGGCGGGTGAAAATTGCTGGTAACCAGCATTTTCACCTTTTCATACCGCGGCGTTTTCAAAAGCCGTCTTCCTCAGGATAATTAACCCTTTACCACACAATCCAGAGTTTTAACGACCCTGAAAAAAAAAAAAAAAAAAAAAAAAACTTTTGAAAACAGTGTGGGAAAAGGAGAAAATGCTGGTAACCAGCATTTTCTCCTTTTACCACAATGTTTTCTACCCTATCAAAGACAAATTCAGTCATATGAGTCACATTTGAATTGTCGTTTGAAAACGCTTTCAACGTGGTTGAGTCCAAATTTTTTTCGTTTGGTTAAGAGTTGAAAGTGGGATTGTTTTGTGAAGGGTTAATATATAAAACAGAAACAAAGGCGATTGGTCGAGTAAAAATAGCCGGCCTGTAAAAAAACAATACTGTGTTAAATCTAAGATCAGACCATATGCTCTTTGCAATCTGATCTTGCTTTGCTTACAGCAAACTTGAGTTCTTAACTCTCACATTGCTAAGTGCAGTGTAGATCAAGATCAGACTGCACAGAACATGCAGTCTGATCTTGAATATGCACTGTACGATACGCTGTGATACGTTCAGCCAAAGAAATTTTGAGATCGTAATATTTCGAATTTTAATTTTGGATGTGTCCAGAATGCACACGATCTGTTTTCTTCATCCTCGACATTGATACAAAGAATGAAAAAATGGCTTTGCTAACTGTCATAAACCTCCAGATTGCCAAGTAGGATTCATATTGTACAGCCGACAGTCAAAATCAAGAGCACACTGCAAACAACCGGCACTCTGATCTTTGCGGCGCACCGACCCACAACCAAAAAATTGAAAGATTTTAGACTTTTTTTCCGATTGACCAAATCAGTATTCAATTTATATATTTAGCATTGTAAGTGTTAATCCTGTACCGCACAATGCCGCCTTTAAACGATCCTGGGAAAGAAGCCTTTTGAAAATATTGTGGGAAAAGAAGAAAATGCTAGTAACCAGCATTTTCTCCTTCTCACACAATGTTTTCTACCCTATCAAAGAAAAACTGCATCATTTGAGCTACATTGAAATTGTCGTCTGCAAATTCTTTCAATTTGGACAAGGCTGAATTTTTGTCGAGTAGTATAGGGTTAAGAAAATCTTCAACATTATAAGAACAAAGCAAACAGAGTTAACAAACATTACCTGCCTCCTTATCAAACACAAATATAATACTCGATATTCCGAATACACAGTACTGATAGTACAGCACGCGCTGACTCACAGCACAACAGAAAATTAACATATTATCGACCCTTCATTAACGAGACATAATCAATGCGCATGATCTCGGGATTTTCCAAACTCCTGTATTTTGATTGGCTGATGATGAAACCTCATTAGCATAAATGTCTTGGAACAATAGAAAGCATGGTACTTTGTTTTCTCTCCGTACTCAGGTGTGATTTTTTTTCTCATTAACGAAAGTAATTTACGCCCAAATTCCAATAAGTTCGTGCATATTTTTATCGTTTGATCTAGTTTTGCATCCCTAAAATCGATATAACATATAAATATGAGGAGATATGCAATTTAGGAAAATCAATCATTCTCGATTTGTATTCTGTGTCCCAACGGGTAAGACATTTGATTTTCTAAAAATGGTACCATTTGCAACATTAAAGGAAGATGCGGAATTTGTCTTAAAGTTATAAATTATTGTGCAGGTCATTGTTTGAAACAGTTGGTTTCTTATCTAGTCTAAACATATTTTATTCATCAGTATGAGATACAAGCTAACAAAAAGGCAATATTGGCATAAGGCTTACTGAAGAATAGGATTTAGAGCGAAAGCTTTGGCTTGTAAAGTTTTCCAAATTTCGGATAACGGTTACTAACATGATCGTATCATTACTACTTAATTACAGACAGTATATGTGTCAAAAAAATAGAAAATTGCTTTGGTTTTCATTTGAAAACATCAGAACGGCCATTCATCCCTTTAAGGTTCATTACCCCTAAAAATCTTTAAAAAAAAAAAAAAAAAATCTGGTTGTATCAGACAGTGTAGATCTGACATCAGACTACACCAAATGCGCAGCCTGATCTTGATGTACATTGTCCGCAAGAGACGCATTAAAACCCGTTCAAAATCGAAATCTCGATGCATATTGTCAGTGGAAAATTCAGAAACCTGTAGTGGGGTTGAAGGATTCATTACATGCCCTATCGCCTATTGAAATGTATCTTTCCGGCTAATTGAATAAATACCGGTCAATCCTATTTCCGGAAGAGTGGCCAGCCGTGCAACTAGTCTGTACCATATGTACTTACTCGAGCGATTCCAAAATCCTTTATCGCCTGCTAGTGACTTGGAAAAACGCTGTGGCAAGTAGATAGATCTATGAAAAGTTAATCGCAACGAGCAATATCTACTTTTTGCACACTGTCCCCACATTGTTTGTATGTATATTTAATATTTGACCTTTACCGTAAAATCCCTAGTTTAAAAAACCCTGAGGAAAACGGCCGTTTGAAAACATTGTAGGGAAAGGAGAAAATGCTGGTTGTAAACATTTTCTATTGTTCTAAAAAGAGTTTCTTTTTTTTTTAAAAAAAAAACTTCTTAAAAGCAAGTCCAGTCTGATGAGTGATTTAATTTGATGTCTGAAAATTCTTTCAATATGTACAAGTGTAAAACTTTAAATAATCTGGTAAAGAGTTAACCCTTTAGCACACAATGCCGAGTTTTAACGATCCTAGGGAATAAGCCTTTTGAAAACATTATGGGAAAAGGAGAAAATGCTGATAACCAGCATTTTCTCCTTTTCCCACAATGTTTTCTATTCTATCAGAAACGAATTTTATCATTTGAGCCAAATTTGAATTGTTGTCTGCATATGCTTTCAGTTTGTACAAGTCTATTATTTTTCCTCGTCTGGTAAAGAGTTAATTCGTGATGATAATCGATAGGTGAGATTTTGCAGGTGAAACAAAAAAAAAAAAAAAAAATGAAATTGTTGTAAAATTTGTAATTTTTAACTGTCTGCTGGAAATTTTATACTTCATTATTTAGCACTGGTACAAGTATTAATACATGTATATAATCTAGTAAACTTCGTGACAAAAGAACAATACAGAAACACGCACATGCACCCAAATGCTTAACCTATTTCTAAATTCATGTCACGTAAATCTTGAATTCATGCCTTTCTCGTTGGTCGACCGGTATTAAAATCAAAGTACTTAAAGCTATACTGATTACATGCATGTAAACCCCTCCCCACCAAAAGTACCAGTAGGTACTTAAATTTTCGGTCTCAAAGTAAGCAAGAAACCTGTCTTAGAAATAAAGTAATTCCACAAATGGTTATAGATCTAATATATGTGCAAATATACAGTGTATAGATCTATCAAACAACAACAAAACATTATCCTTATTCTTTACCAAAATTTTAGAATTGTCCAAATTGAAAGCTCGTTCATCATGTTAGATGTCGCCAAAAGCTTGGGTTTGTCTCTGAAATTATAGAAAACTGTGGGAAAAGGAGAAAATGCTGGTTAGATCCACTTGTATTCGCTCCTTTTCCAACAGTGTTTACAAGAAGCCTTTGTCCTTACGGAACTAATAACATCTCAAACCTATTTAGTAAAGTGTTAGAGTCAAAAAGAGTTTCCTCGAGTTTCAGGGGTCTTTTGTTATTCCTAGTAATTCTACCGCTTTTGCATCTCCGAACAAGTTAAAGATTACCCAGAGAGTTTTGCTGACGTCAACATCCACGAAAATTACGCCATCGGAAGTGACGTTTGGTGAAAGATAGGCCACACCCATTCCGTCGACCCTGAACGAATACACGTTTTCGGGCGAATAAAATCGCTGAAAGATGAACACTTCGGTTTCAGGTAACTCTTTGGTAACATTCTCGTCACAGATAACGAGATCCCCTAGTCGATAGTCGTCAGGTGACTTATAACTGATCCCCACATTTAGACTTCCGGGGCCCCACCCACTCTCAGTTTCTGTAATGTTAAAATGAAGTGTCTCGTTGATCTTTAAAGGGCGATCACCCAAACAGACTGCCCAACAGTACCCTTCATACCTCCTGGCAAGCTTACCACCTTCAAGTATGTCAGCTTTGGGTCCATGTGCATCTTTATCGAAGAGATATGGATCTAGAACAAAATTTATTACGATCTTTTTATGTACAAACAAGAGGAGATCTCTTACAAAATAACGACGATGTCAAAAACATGGTTCAGTAACAAACACTTCGGTTACGTATCTTTATTTTGAACATTTTGAAGACTTTCAATTAACTTTCAATCGTGACACAATTCTAATAGGAGATCTTCTTTTCTTCCTTTCTTTCCTTCAAATTATTTGTCCTGTATACATGTAAACGAGCCATGCTATGGCAAAAGGAATTTTAATGCATATCGATGATGCATCATACCAAGCAAGTCATCGCACAATTCTGGATCCATAAAGTCAGTTTATTGTCTAACAACCGGTCGAATCATGAGGTAAACTGGTCCTTTGAATACCTTTTAAAGATCTATGCATTAAACCCTATTTTTACAGGACATAACTCGATTTTGATTCATTTTGTACAGTATGTCTAGAAAATAGTAGATGTGTAGAAATGAGATACTAGGATAAAGATAACCAAGTTAATCAGACTCTTACCAAGATTATTATTAACTGTTTCTGTAAAAGGTAATTCAGTAAATACACAAAAAATTAACATTGATACCAAACAGCCAAGTCGAGCCATTTTGTTCTAGTTCACAGGCAAACATTAATTTTGAACACATATCTGACAAACATCAGTCGCAATTCACAACATGGACACCAAAGTATTTGCAGATAAGTAGGTACATGAACTCTTTATCAGGCCTAAAAATTTAAGAGAAGTTCACAGATGACAAATCACACCCGCGCTCAAATGATGGAATTTGTCTTTGAAAAGTTGAAGATATATTGTGTAAAAAAAAAAAGAACTTTGAATGCTTATTACCTGTGCACGGCATTTTCTCCCTGTCAATCACTGTTTCACATACCTTCTTTCAAGGTCGTTGAAAGAACAGAATAGAATACACATTCTACTGACGTACACAAATAGTGCATTGTCCTTTTAAAACTTAAGCAGCTGAATAAATGAAACGCAAATTTCTACTCAATACTAAAAGCCTAAAACATTGCGGTGTCAAAGTTGATTTTACCGGAAAGAAAATACCGTATCGCACCTTTTGTGCAGTCTGATCTTGATCTACACTGTCCCCAAAAGGTCAGTGGGTCGCGATTAGCAGCTTAAGGGTTAAAACTTATCACGTGGAATTTCACTAGAATTCGTAGAATACTCGGAAAAGCCTCTAACCCCATGGATTTTACTCTTAACCCTTAGGATGCTAAGCGCGACTCAAGGACCTTTTGCAGACACAGTAGATCAAGATCAGGCTGCACATAACGTGCGCTTTGATCTTGGGTCTACTCTTTCCGACAAGGAGATATTTTTTCTCCAAAAAGATAACTTTCAAATGGCAACATTTGAGTATTTAATTTTGGCATAAAAGTTTTTTCAACTTATTTAGCAGTTTAAGGGTTAATGGTCACCGTTTTACCTATACATATACACATACTTGCCTTTGCCTTTCCGTTCACAGATTTCACTTTAACTCTTTACCACACAATCCTGACTTTTGACGACCCTGAGGGAGAAGCTTTTTGAAAACACTGTGGGAAAAGGAGAAAATGCTGGTAACCAGCATTTTCTCCTTTTCCCACAGTGTTTTCTCCTCTTCCAAAAACAAATTTCAATTTTCGATTCACCTTTATTTTGTCATCTGCAAATGCTTTCAATTTGGACAGGTCTAAAATTTTGTCGTTTGGTAAAGAATTAGTACAGCATAGTATCCTGCCAACCCTTTACCCTACGATCACTAGTTTTAACAACCCTGAGGAAGTGAGCCTTTGGTAACCAGCATTTTCTCCTGATTTCACATTAGTTTCTAACCTTACAAAAAAATCCCATTATATTCCTCATGTCGTTAAAAGACGGGTCCTTTTATTAGAGAATTAAAGTCCGTTCGGAGTTACGCACGTTTTCATGTACTGATTTCTATAGGCAAACTAACAGGCTACGTGTCTCCTTAAAATTTTCCTTATACATATATTCTATAAAGCCCTGTAAGCAAATGGGCCATGCTCTGGCAAAAGAATGCTTAATGCATCTCCGTGATGCATAATACCAAGCAAGTGTTCACATAATTATGGATCCATAATAGCCAGTTTTTTTTAATAACAGGCTGAATCATGAGGTAGACTGGTCCTTGTACATACAGAAATTTGACCAATAGCGAAAACTTTCGGTTCAGGTCAGCCTGCGGGGACTGCGCAGGCTGGCCTGAGTCGATATTTTTCACAGATCTGCAACAAGCCCCTTTTTTCACAGAGCATGGCTGAAATGCTTTTTTCATGCAGAGTCCTCAGTTAGTGTTACCCTTTGTTATGAAAAAGAGAATGTAGACGTTTGAATATTAAAAGTCAACGCTTTGACCACGCAAATTTCTACTCAATACTAAAAGCCCAAACATTGCGGTTTCAAAGTTGATTTCACCGGAAAGAAAATACCGTATCGGACAGTGTAGATCAACGATCAGACTGCACGTTCTGTGCAGTCTGATCTTGATCTACACTGTCAGCGAAACGTCAGTGAGTCGCGATTAGCAGCGTAAGGGTTAATATTTCCATCGAACATAGGGTACAGGTCCGCAAATGCGTCGCATAGACCCGCAGAATAAACGTATTCCAAAAATGAACGACGACGACAACAACAACAACCACCCATAGGCAATCAAAACAAATCAATTTCTACGTGTATTGATTTGTAACAAGTTACTGAGAGGTACGTTACTATGTTTGCATAATTAATGGTGACGATTGTGACAAAATGATATTGATGCCGCTTTGCGAAATTGCTTCAGTCGAATGCATTTTTTTTGTCCTGAGAAAGAGTGGCTAGATTTCAGTGATTTGGATTTTCGGCCCAGGATCTGTAAACTCTCGACTGTCTACTCTAGAGGTCTATATTTTTTTTCATTTTAGCCTATACGAATAATTATACTAAACCACATAATATCAGCTCCAAGCTACATTTGTCACTGGATTCACCGATAGATAAAGATTAGACTCTAGAGCATAGAACAGATTGCAGAGAACATGAATTCTGATATGGGTCTCCCTAATCAGCGTCAGGAAATGTCAGCAAGTGTCAGCAAGTGTCAGGAAGCATCACAAGGCAAAATTTTCCATTTGTCGTCTTGTTTTTGTAATAATAATGGGAGTATGTAACATAATCTATCAAAATATCTTATTTTAGTGTGTATTTTGACCCCAATATGTAAAAAATCTGCCTACAGACTAAGCGTCACGAGAAATGCTGGATACCTGTAGGAGCGTCAAAAGGTGTGAAGTCCACTGAGTACACTATTACATATAGAATTAGCGTCACGAAATATGGTGGATAAATGAAGGAGGGTCTGGGAACTAGACAATTATGACAACAGAACAATTTTAACGATGACATTTAAAAAGGAAAGTATAAATTTACTTACCTCTCAAAGTAACACTCAATCCTAATCCATTAATTCACAATCACACAGTTGATACATTAATACACAATCCATATTAATATTGACTCTTCTTAGTTCTCTGAATCAAGTCTATCTTGAATCAGATTAAGCCCACAAACCACGTCAAGGTGAGAGTCTCTTGTGGGTAAGGTATTAACTTACGGGCTGTTAGGCCGCGCCAGAGGTTACCATATCGATGGGGGGGCTAGCTATGTACATCGGTATTAACTTACGGGCTGTTAGGCTGCGCCAGAGGTTACCATAGAAAGATATACATGTTTGTACATTGGTATTAACTTACGGGCTGTTAGGCCACGCCAGAGGTTACCATAGAAAGATATACATGTATGAACATTGGTATTAACTTACGGGCTGTTAGACCGCGCCAGAGGTTACCATAGACAGATATTACACAGAAATATGGACATTGGTATTAACTTACGGGCTGTTAGGCCGTGCCAGAGGTTACCATAGAAAGATATACATGTATGAACATTGGTATTAACTTACGGGTTGTTAGACCGCGCCAGAGGTTACCATAGAAAGATATTGGTATTAACTTACAGGCTGTTACACCGCGCCAGAGGTTACCATGACGTACAGCTATGTACATGTATACATAAATACTATTTCAGTTTCATTCTTTTCCAAAATTATTGCATTTATTTTGTAGAAGCATGTGGTTTTCAAAAGATCCTTCTTGTTTCAAAATAATCAGTCAATTCGAACTTTTTTGTATACAGTATTTGTTTTATTAGATCTAACTCTTTTTCTCTGTCCTGGTTTTTTTGCAATTTCCGGTACTTTTTGGTATTTTTAACTTGCCGTCAGAAGAAACTATATATTTTTCAGAAATATTTTTTAAGCCAAAACTGAAAAATTTTGAAACTAGTGACTCCTTTTCCTGATCTGTTTTTGACTGCCAAATAATTTTGCCGCACTGAAGTTTGGAGAGGAGTGGGTGCAGTTCAAAGTCTCCGTGTACGTAGAGTGCCCCCCCCCGACCAAAGCTTCTCATAGTTTGCATTCTTGATGTATTTTTTCAACAAGTTCTGGAAGTTTTTGAGGTGTCCAATTTTGATTCAATTTAAGTATGTGATTAATGGATTCACAGTTATTATTTTTCCAATTTGGGGGCACTTTAGAGTCACTAGACCTAACATTGTAAATATATTGGCGTATGGAAGGGATGATTTTGTCAGTCAGATAAGGGCCTAAATGAGAGTAATTCCTAAAAATTTCAGTAGCTTGAGAGTCAAAATCAATAGTTGTATCTTGTTCTACTAAACCACCACAGCCAAAGATTTTATTGAATACAGTATTAGTTTCCTTTTCACACATTCCAATTTTGTTTTTTACATATCTTTTGAAGTTTTCACCTAAATGACGGGTACAAAGTGTAGTTTTTGAATTGGGGAAAGAATTTTTTATTGCTTTGATAAGTGCCTTTTCTTCATCTGTTCCTAAAATAAGCTCATTAGCACTAATTTGGGTTTCGTCTATCATGCCCAAAACACCCGAAAGATGGGAGAAAAATCTTTGATAGGTGTGAAATGAGCCATCCCAATGTAAATAAACTGGTCCTAAAATAATTGGATTTGTATTAGTTCCGTTCCGTAACAACTTTTTTTCCTGGAAGACTGTGGTGGTAACATAACAGGCACCAAGGTTAAATGTTCTGTTGATCCCAATTACAGCTGAGTGCAGTGAATTTTTTAGATGCCGAATTCGAAAGTCAGTATAGCAGATAACATTTGGCGGTTTAGCGCCACAGTGAATAATTTCCTGTATGAATAAATTTCCGTCACTAGCCAAAGATATCAAAATTTGTAAATCGTCTGCAGTATTTTTTCTATTGCCTGGGTTTTCTTTTTTATTCATGCTATATTTCATGTTTTCAACAAATTTTGAGTCTCGAGGTTGATGCAAGTCAGAAGTGAAAGCCGAAGAAAAAATACTCTTTAGGGATTTTCCGGATTTTATTTCATTTTCAGTTTGTTTTTTAGTTGCGGGAGATGTCCAAATATATTCATTCCTTGTAATTTTTGAATTTCCGTGGTGACAAACTGCATCGGATGGATATATACCCAAATATTCTGCCAAAGCCAAATTCAGTTTTTCCGATGAGTACCCAGGCATTGTCTCAAAATAAGAAATTCGTTTTTTATAGTTTTTGTCCCGCTTCAAAGTGGCATAGTATCTTCTTAGAGTAAAAATTTCAGTAGGTTGTTGTTCCAGCGGGGTGAATTTCCTTTTAATTTCTTTTCCAAACAAGCCCCCTTTTTTTATGCACGATTCCAAGTTTCCAAATTTCCATGGTGTCAAAGAATTTCAAGTGCTCTGTATTTGAAGGTGTGCGGGTGGTAACATTTTGAAGATTGCCTTCAAATTCAGAAACCACTTCCTCTACGAGTTCCTTAGAATCAATGAGAGGTCTTTCGTCGACTCGAATCCCACTCGGTTCCTGATTTTGAAGATTGCCTTCAAAATCAGAAACCTCTACCTCCACGGCTCTACAATCCAGGGTCGAATCAAAAATTGTCGGGCAGGGGTTCAGCGAATTTCGAGAAGTGCTGTTCAAAGGGGGGGAATTCAGTTTCACTTTCCAAGTCCAGAACATCAAAAGAGTTGCTAATGATTGGAACGAAATGATTTGGTAGCCAAGTTTTCGAAAATTCCAAAGCTGTGCTTGTCCACATAATTTGAATAGGATCTGACTTAATTTTGAAGGAACCGGGGGTAAAAAGGTGGTGTTCAAAATCCCTACACACTTATCCAATATGCCGTTCCTAGTAGGATAGATTGACTGTATGGGACAGCCAATCACGCTAGCAGCAGCCATCATAGTCCAAGCACTAGACCATCCCCCGATAGCTGCTGCATCTTTACATGAGACTTCATAATTTGGAGACAGTATCCTAAATTTTCCATTAGCAGCACTCTCGTAGAATTTCGCATTTTCGACCAGTTCCATACAAGTCAAAACACGAATTTGAACGGACAGACCCTCATGTCCTACGAGTGCCACTGAGACAGCATTGAAGAAACAATTTCCGTCAGCCGAAACTTGAACCGGTACTTTATCAAAAACGTGGCACCCAGTATTTTCTAAAATTTTGTAGGAAATTTGGTCAATTGCCAAAGAAGACGAATTTTGAAAGTCCAAATCGAGTCTTTTGTCTAATTTCATTTGTTTTTCCTGTCTCATCAGAATCTTTTCAGTCGCGACCCCGTCAGCCAAATTGCCCGAAACAGCATATTTTTCTAATCTAGCCAAAGATTTGCCAAAATCAAAATTCCCATCAGATCCTAAATTGCATTTTAGACAGACAAAATCACAATGATTACTAGAGAGCAATTTCAGATGTGCTTTAGTTAAATTTTGACAGCGAATGTGAAACCATTGGTCACAGATTTCACAAGCAATTACATCTTTCAGACAATTTTTACTGCACACACCACAGGGAAATGTCATTTTGATAAATTTTATCTTAATGACAACAGACAAATATCCCAATTTTTTTGAGAAGGCTAAATCCCAAAATGCCTAATCTATTCAATATACAGAACTGATATGTAGCCAAAATAATTGAATTCAATATATCGTTTATATAAAGGTAGCCAAATGTATGTTGTATGATAGCCGAATATATTGCAATTGAAAAGCAAATATGAACGAGCGCAGTACAGAATATTTCTTGATATAAAATCCAGAAACGAAGTACCAAATGGTATGCTTGCCAAAAGTTCCATGCAGTATATATATATTCTCTCATTTTTGACATGTTCTCAACACCTTATTATCTTCTGTGATTGTTGCAAACAATAAACACTGGCAACCTTTAATTATTATTAATCTTGATGATTAATTGGTTTGTTAGAGATCTGATGAGCCTGTAAGTTTCTAATCAAAAAGGTGTGAAAAAGCACGCTCACATTAATTGATATTAGTGATGGATACTTGATGAGCTTTTAAGTCTCTAATCAAAACGTTGTGAAAAAGCACGCTCGCAATAATTAATCAATCAATCAAGCAAGCAAGCAAGCAAGCAATCATTTTATTGGCAACGCTCGACATACAATGTTATGTTGGTATCATTAATGATACATGTACCTGCAAATGTGTATGACATGTATAACAAATTTGCCTATTTCAAAGGGTTTTTTTTTGAGAGGGTGGGGGTATCTCCTTATCTGATAGTGTAGATCCAAGATTAGCCTGCATTTTCTGTGCAGTCTGATTTTGATCTACACTGTCCGCAGAGAGGTTAAGTAGAGGCTCAGTACTACTACCACCATTGTAGAGGCTTGCACTGATGTTTTTTCTTTTTTATTGTGTCTCTACTAGCCCCATGGCAATCTTTCTTGCCATGCTTCTGGAAGAAACCTGATCAAGCACAGATAACTGTCCCCGAAGGCGATTTTAATTTTTGACTGGTTACCTCAGGGTACAGAGACGATTGTGAATAAACAGTTGAAATCTGCGCACAGATTTTGTGCGCACTTTGCAACTGTCTTATTTTCATGAATAGAGTACAAAACTGGAAATTGAACGTAAATGTTGCTTACGTATTCAATAATCCTTCGTTTCAAGCACAAATATTTCCAATTTAAACGCTACACAGTGAAGAAACAGTTTAATACATCAGTCACCCAAGATGTTTACATTCACCAAGATAGAGACAAAATGGCCACCAAGCGTGATAAATTTCCAAAGTTTTTTTTCAAGACAACACTTTATAAACGACTCTCTACAAGCGCTTTTGGTAATGAAACGATTGATATTTTGTCTTTGGTCATGTGTGTTATTAAAAATTTATTGCATTTTGCTGCAATGCAGATAAACCGACGAAACAGAAAGTCAGTGCAGTGCTGTAGTTTTGCTACCAGAAAATACACGATGGACTTGAGACAGAGCGGTGCACAGTAAATGTCCAAATGTGAAAAGAAGCACTGCAAACGTCTCATTATTGAGACTAAAACCTGATTGATAGAACTCAACTGTCCCATAATATGAGACATGATGCTTTCAATTAACCCTGTACTGCACAATCCCTAGTTTTAACAACCCTTAGAGACAGTGGTTTTGAAAACATTTTGGGAAACAAAGAAAATTTATGCATTTCCTGCCTTTCCCATGATGTTTCTTGCCCTTTCAAGGACTAATTCTACCACTTGAGCCTCATCTAATTTTTCATCTGCAAAAACTTTCATTTTGGACAGCTCTTAAGATTTTACCATTTGTTTATGAGTTTAGACAAATGTAGAATTTTATTGTCTGTTTCACCAAATGAAAGTTTTTTAGAATCTATCAAGTTTTAAGCATTTGCAGACCTCAAATGAAATGTGGTCTAAATGATAGAAAATGGCAGGATTTGTTCATGACAGGGTAGAATACATTTTAGGAAAAGCAGAAATTGCTGGTTACTGACATTTTCTGTTTTCTACATATTTTCAAAAGGCTTTTTTTCTCAGGTTCAATAAAGGGTTAAACCACCTGTATGATTTGGAGTAGTTAACTGATATGAGCCATGCTTTGTAAAAAAGGAGCTTAATGAATCTGCAAAAAGTATAGATCCATATCAGCCTGCACAGTCTGCACAGCCTGATATGGGTCAAAAGTTTTTGCCATTGGTCAATTCTCTGCATGACAAAGGAGATTCTACCTCCAGATCCAGTCGATTGTTAGAAAAAATGGATTTTATGAATCCTTAACCCTTTCCCAAACGACAAATTTTGGACTGGTCCAAATTGAAAGAGTTTGCAGACGACAATTTTAAATTGGATGAAAATGGCAGAAAGTTCTCAAAAAGGTTAGAAAACACTGTGGGAAAAGGAGAAATTGCTCGTTATGAGCAATTTCTCCTTTTCCCACAGTGTTTTTCAAAAGACTTGTACTGCAGACATGTGAAAACCAGGGCTTGTTTGGGAAAGGGCTAAATATGTGTTAGCTTGCTTGGTATAATGTATCACAGAGATGCATTAAGTCCCCTTGTTCAAGAGCATGGCTCATATGATGCTTACTTTTTATTCATTGTTCTTTCAGATGATGTAAATGACCTAAATTCATACATTTCGATGTTGTTGTTTTGACAAAGAAAATGAGGTGCTTACCAAGACGTAAAAAACAGTTATGGATCTTTTTCCTCCTGTTTGTATGTCTGATCGGCGTTTATCTCTCTTACAATCGACTGTTAGATAGCAGGAGACATCTGGGCGGGAAAGCATCCCTGCCATACAATCCACAGCTTGAAAAATCCCACAAACGGTTACGAGAAAAGACACAAGCAGAAATATGGAAAGCAAAGGCTGAATCAAGAGTTGGAAATAAAGATTTTCTGATGAACTCGCGCATCAATGACGAAGTTCCCCAAGTTGATGGAAATGCAGCTATTGTTGGTCTTCGTGCTTTGGAAAACGATGATGATTATATTACCACAGATGAAATGATGGCCAGATTGAAACTTCTTTTAATTGATCTCACTCCAACAAATTGGAAAACAGCCCTCGATGTTGAAGATATGGTACTTCAACTAAAATCAGAATTGTACGATCTGGGTATCGACAGTGAACTTTCATGTAAGGAAATAACAGCTCTGAAACCGGGTGGCTTTCATTTTCATAGCCATTATGGCAAAAAGAGTGTAGAACGTCTTCAAGTAGATTATTTCCATTCCGTGGTTGTGAAAAGTCCAGGAAAAGACACGCAGTTGAAAGTGTTGTGCATGAAAATGGATTATAATGAAAAACGATGTAGCGTAATGTCGAACTACAACCTGATGCGAGAACTTGTCTACCTGCTGGTTTTGAACTCTCCTTCTGTTATTAAGTTGAAAGGGTTTTGTTTACGAGGAGAAACTATCGATTATAGGTTACACAAAAAGGGTCTCATGATTGTTACAGAAGCAGGAGAAGAGGTTAAGATGGGCACTCTGATTCATTTTCCTCGGCAAACAAAGTTAGAGGTAATACATGTATAGATAAACAGAGCTCCAAATAGAGGGAGTGATTTTGATTTCAAAATTGAAAATATGAATTATTCTCCACTAAACCCCATGTTATGGATACTCATTAGAATCGTCTCATTGAGACAATTCTAATGAGTACCCACAACATAGGGTTTGGAAGAGAAATAATGGATTTAGAATACAAGCACTCCCTCTTATCTGGAGCTCTGGATAAATATAGAAGAGTTGTCCTTAAATCTTCACCAAATGACAAAATTTTGGACTGGTCCGAATTGAAAGCATTTGCAGACGACAAATTAAAGATAGCACAAATAATGGAATTTGTCCTTTGTAGGATAGAAAACATTGTGGGAAAAGGAGAAAATGCTGGTTACCAGCATTTTCTCCTTTTCCCACCATGTTTTCAAAAGCCTTCCTCCTCAGGGTCGTTAAAAGTCGGAATTGTGTGGTAAAGGGTTAAATCTTTACCAAAGAACAAAATTTTGATTTTTCCTACATTTTCAATAGCCCTCTTCTTCAGGCTCATTGAAACTCCAGATTGTTTGATAAAGGGCCAAAGTGACATTGATGTGAAAGTGTGTCCATGGGCAAAGCATTATAGAATCTCAGCCAAGCACTGTTAAAACCAAGGAAAGACAGCTTTTCCTGTAATTTGTAAGAAAAAACATCTACCAAATGACAAAATTTTAGACTTGAAAGCATTAATTTTGATGACAATAAGTTAAATATTTCTCAAATGATGAAAGTTTTCTCTCAATGAAAACTTTGTGGGACAAGGAGAAAATGCTGGTATCTAGCATTTTCTCCTTTTCCCTGAATACATTTTTGTATTTTCAAAAGCCTCTTCCTTTAGGATTGTTAAAACTCTGAATTGTGTGGTAAAGGATTAAAATGGTATACAGAATGGTCTCAATTGGTCGGCCTGTAAGAGTTCTTGTTATGATCTGATTGTGGATTGATAATTTTGTTTTCAGTGACCCAGTCTACTTTTGCTCCACAGAAGAATTTCTGTGAGGCTTTATAGCGTAGGTGTTGCCCCACTGTCCATCTGTGCATCTGTCAGTCCATTTACCCACAATTTTATGATAATTTTGGGATCATGATTCATCCATTGATGTTGCCCCTATATTTGAGCCATGCTCTGTGAAAAGGGGGCTTATTGCATTTGCAAAAAAGTATTGACCCTTGTCAGCCTGCGTAGTCTACCGCAGGCTGACGTGTTTCAAAACTTTTTGCTATCTTTAAATTTGCTCCATGTCATGGGACCGTTTTACCTCCAGATCCTGTCAGTTGTTGGACTAATTGGATTTTATGGATCCATAGCCAAGCCCCCTTAGCTCAGTCGGTAGCGTACAGGACTTGAGAACAGGAGGTCACTGGTTCGATCCCCGGCTTGGCCAATTTCTTTCCGAGGATTGATGATAGTTATCTTGACAGGATTCATTCCTCTCCCACCGCTGACCATTGTTTCGACAATGGTTATGTAGGAAAGCAGCCAGTAGCTTGGAAAGAATATTGTGCGGAGTACTGGTAAAAGAAACTCCAGGAAAGCATGGATAGGTGCACTGGTTGCTGTGATATAACTGAAATACTGTTGAAAATGGTGTTAAACACCATACAACCAACCTTTATGGATAAATAAATAAATAAATAAATAAATAAATAAATAAAGACTGGCTTGGTATATTGCATTATGGAGATGCACTGACCCTTCACGGAACAACCCAGGGTTTTAATGGCCCAAAGGAAGATGTCTTTTGAAACATGGTGGAAAAGAGGAGAAAAAGCTGGTAACCAGGATTTTCTCCTTTTCCCACCATGTTTTGCACCCTGTCAAAGATGTTTCCCATTATTAGAGTCTCGTTTTATATGTTGTCTGCAAATGCTTTCAATTTGGGTAAGTGCAAAATTTGGTTGTTTGGTTAAGAGTTGATTAAAATTTACCAAACGACAAAATTTTAAAGTTTTCCAAATTGAAAACATTTGCAGAGGACAAAATAAATGTGACTCTACAATTTAAAGTTACTTTGGGAAGGCTAGAAAATATTGTGGGAAAAGGAGAAAATGCTGGTTACCAGCATTTTCTCCTTTTCCAACAATGTTTTCAAAAACTTTCTCTTTCAAGGTTGTTAAAAGTTTGGATTGTGTAATAAAAACCGAAACCCCCTTTTTTCAGAGTTTGTTTGCTCATTTGTCTTGATATGTGATAGCTAATTTTGTTTCCAGATTGCAGAGCAACTGCTTAAGCTCTTGTTATACTTTGACACAAGTCCCATGGGATCCTTAGGCTTTGATAAACTCCAGCCTCAAGACTTCGTAATGTTTGGCACAGATTTGAAACTAGTTGATCTCGACAACATACATATTGGAGAACTCCCGTGTGTACAAGATGCAGACTGTGTGATTCCAGAAATGTCCAGAAAAGGTTTGTGTTAACTCTACCAAATGACAAAATTTAACCCTTTCCCAAACAAGCCCTGGTTTTCACGTGTCTGCAGTACAAGTCTTTTGAAAACACTGTGGGAAAAGGAGAAATTGCTCATAACGAGCAATTTCTCCTTTTCCCACAGTGTTTTCTACCCTTTTTGAGACCTTTCTGCCATTAGTAGTAAAGGGAAGTAGCCTAGGGACTGGTCCCCAGGCTACTTACCCTGAGGGAAAATTTGTCCCCAGAGTGCTTCCCCGGGTAAGTGATCTGGGGACTATTCCGGTCAATTTGGAAAATTTTGGGTCGATTTGGGTAAAAAATGGCATTTTCTTTATTCGGATTGTTTTGTTTTTATCGTTGATTTGATTCTCTTCGGAGGATTTGACCCAGGCTACTTACCCTGAGGGAGATTTTGACCCAGATCACTTACCCCGGGTAAGTGATCTGGGGACTAATCCGGTCAATTTGGAAAAATTTGGATCGATTTGGGTAAAAAATGGCATTTTCTGGCATTTTTGCTTCCCCTCTCCTGGCCCGGTCTAGCTACCCTGAGGGAGGATTTCTGGCCCGGAGTACCTACCTCCGGGTAGGTACTCCGGGCCAGATTCCGGTCCCCAGAGTACCTACCCTGAGGTTAGGTACTCTGGGGACAATTTCGGTTGATTTCAATGGATCAGAAGACATTGACAATTTGAAAGATAGATCATTCATGGTAGATGGTTTAGCCCTGAAAAGGGTTGTTTTAAAATTAAAGAGAATGTATCCTTCCTAGTCTAGCTATCTTGAGGGAGATTTGTCCCCAGAGTACCTACCCTCAGGGTAGGTACTCTGGGGACTGGTTAGCCCTGAAAAGCGCTGTTTTAAAATTAAAGAGATTCCGGTCCCCAGAGTACCTACCCTGAGGTTAGGTACTCTGGGGACAATTTCGGTTGATTTCAATGGATCAGAAGACATTGACAATTTGAAAGATAGATCATTCATGGTAGATGGTTAGCCCTGAAAAGGGCTGTTTTGTTTGGAGACTGTGTTTTTTCTCTCTACTGACAGCTTTTCTCCGTTTTTCTTGGGATTTTTGGGTTTTCTCTGTCATCGTTGGACTTAGTCTTTCTCCATGATATGGGTTATTTTTCCGTCTTTGTTCGGCTTAGACTTTCTCTGCTTTCGTTGGACTTAGTCTTTTTTCCCACGATATGGATTATATTCCTTCTCACACTGTCTCAGGCAAAGACCTTGTTCGACTTAGGGTTTTTTTCTACTATCGTAGGACTTACCCATTTTTCATGATATGGATTATATTCCTTCTCAGTTTGGTTCAGCCAAAGCAGCCTGTCGGACTTAGTCTTTTCTCCACGATATGGGTTATATGAGTTATATACCGTATTATGATTGCATTAGTCAGACAAGATTTACCTCCCTTTGTGCACTACGTGACTTTCCCCGGAAATCAAACATGACGTCATTTTCCGAAAATGTAACGGTATGTAACGGAATCATGTTTACTGGGTTTTTCCCACCATTTCCCAGGAATTGGATCATCTAGACTTATCCGATCTTAGTCTTACCCGATTTTAGACTTATTCATCCCTAGTTTTTTCTCTCTCTGCAAAACTTTTTAAATTGTAAAATTTTTATTCGAAAATTTTTCTATCACTAAAAAAAGTTTTTTCTTTGCATTTTTTCTCTCTCTGTAAGAGTAGAATACATCTGCGAAATTGACAATTTGAGTAAGATAGACTTTTCTAGGTCTTGGTTAGTCCTGAAAAGGACTGTTTCGATTTTTTGGTTTCTGTGGTTTTTTCTCCTCTATTGAGAGTCTGCTTTTATCATCAGCTTTCCTTTGATTCTTTCTTGCTGTGGTCTTTCTTCTCCTCGTCTAATGATAGGATCCAAAATTCACCTGACAGATAGGGCACTCCACTACTCTTCTTCGATCTGCTATCAACTTTCTTATTTTGTTTATTTTATGTATAGGCAAAGTGGAGTCATGCATCATGGCCAGTAGAAAGGTTGTTAGATACCATTTTGTCATCGAGAGAAGTAGAAATTGTATATTATAGTCCATCACCATTTCTTTTAGCTGTCGTCTATTCGGGAATCCGAATGAGTAATGTCCTGGAAATAGCATCGTCTTTTATACGCTTTGAGGTTAGGTGTCTTACTTATTCACAAATGTTGAAGATAGATTTTCTAGGGTTTTGGTTAGTCCTGAAAAGGACTGTTTCTCCTCTATTGAGACGATTTTTGGTGTCACTCTTTCAAAGATTTCTTCTCTATTGAGATCTTTCCTCTGACGACAATCGTTCTTTTGACTATAGCTTTTCTTCTGATAATAACTTTTCTTCTGATGTCAGGTTTTCTCCTTGTTCTTTCGAGATCATCGGAAAGTTGAACTCTTTGAAGTTGTCAATGTTTTTTCCATATTTTCCCAACCCCGTTTTTGTTTCTACTCGTGGTGGTATTACAGAGTAGGGGTCGAATCGTTGTTTTTTGTGAAGTTGGTTATCATCTTTCTCTACTGTCTCTGATTTTCGTTTTCTTCCTCTTCTTTTTGGCTCGGGTTCTTCTGTCTGAGTTGACTGATGAGTTGGCTGATAAGTTGACTGCTGAGTTGACTGGTGAGTTGTCTGATGTTCTACAGGCGTGACGGTAGAAGCTGTTAGCTTTTGAAAACTGGTTTTATCAAAGTTAATCTGGGTTGAAATCGTTATAGCTGAATCTTGTCTTGCAGACGAATCTTGTTGACTCTGATAGTTCTGTCGATTTTGTTGATTTTGTTGGCATAATGTCTCAATGTTTCTATTCAACATCTTCACTTCGTCTAAAATCTGAGTTATTACAGAATTTTGGTTTGAAATCATTTGAGTTATTTCTTCTTCAAATTTGTTAGCTGGTGGTATCATCGGGTCGATGAATGTTGAATTCATAGCTATCGATAGAATATCTCTGCTGTTTTCAGGTTGTGGTGAGAAAATGTTTAGGTCGGGTTTTTCTTGCGATAAGGAATCGTCGTCTAAGTTGGATTCCATGGGATCCATTCTTCCGTGATTTGTCTGGTCTAATTTGGAGGCCATTCTTCCATGATTACTTTGGTCTAAGTTGGAGTCCATTTTCTGTTAACAGTTTGTTTTATTCGCACTAGTTAACAGTTTTATTCAAAATTTTTTATTCGTACTATTCGAGAATCGAAAGTCGAATGATTCTAGTGAGAAAGTTCGCCAGCCTTTTATAGTTTTTGATCGAAGGGATTTGTCTTGCTATATAGACTTTTTCTGTAGGTATTGTAGATAGAACATAATGTACTATATGACCTCACATAGAATGTGAGATCATATAGTACATTTTTTCCATCTCTGTTCTTTTCCAAGTTTTTGGGAAGGAATCAAAAACAGACGACCTTTTTAAAATCGTTTGTTTATTCAAAGTTTTTTAACTTCGTCCAAAGCTGTGCTTTTCTTTATTCAAGTTTTTGGGAAGGAATCAAAAAACAGACGACTTTTTTAAAATCATTTCTTTATTCCAAGTTTTTTAACCTCGTCCAAAGCTGTGCTTTTCTTTATTCAAGTTTTTGGGAAGGAATCAAAAAACAGACGTTCTTTTGTTTCCCAAGTCTTTTGGGAAGGAATCAAAAAACAAACGATCTTTTAAAATCGTTTGTTTATTCAAAGTTTTTTCTCTTCGGTCAAGTTTTTCTGGGAAGAAATCAAAACAGACGACCTTTTTAATTTATTTCTTTATTCAAACGTTTTTTTAAAGTAAACATTCTAACACTATAATTAAACTTTATTCAACTTCTTAAAACATGATAACATTATCATGAAAAAAACAGGAACGTTTCAATCATTCTAACCTATTAAAAACTGTTTTTTTAAAATCTGATTTTAAATCTGATTTTTAAAGAACGTCTTACTTTGATCGTTCACTTCAATGTAACACGATATTGTTTTCTTACAGTCTATTTATATATCCTCAAACTTTTTATTCATTACAATGAAACTTTGAACTGTCAGAAACAATGAATGAATTGTTGTAAATATATTAGAATGTTTTAACAAATGTTAAAAAAATGTTATAGTGTTTTTTTAAACGATTGTTAAAACTGCCTTGTAAGAAATTGTCTTGTAAAAATGTTAGAATGTTTTAACGATTGTTAAAAAATGTTATAGTGTTTTTAACGATTGTTAAAACTGTATTGTTTAAAAACAATTGTAAGTTGAATAAAGTTAAAACATTCTGTACAATAATTATTACAATGAAACTTTTATTTATGTACAATAATCATTATTCGGGTCAGTCTATGACTTACATCCAGTCATGTTTAAAAGTTACAGACATAAAACAACGTATTCGAATAGTACCTTATTCGGATAGTACGCTTCTAAAACCATGTCTAAGAGAGCATTGTATGAATTGCAGTCATCTTTAAAAGCTACACCCTAAAACAAGGTCTAAAAGTCTAGTACCCTAGTTAGTAGCCTAGTTAGTCCTGTATTCGGATAGTGCAAGTGACGATGAGGCAATGCATTCTTTAAAAAATTTGTTTTTAAAATAGTTTTTATCAGTTCTTTCTTTTTTCTGTTAAAAATTACAGACACAATTTTCTTTTTTTCTTCGGAATGTCAGGTTCACAATCACTCTTACGTTTCTTTTCATTATTTTTCACAACATCGGATTTCCATTTACGTCTCAATTCGATATCTGAACAGGTCTTCTTTCCTTCTCGTCGAATTTTCTTTTCTGAAGAAATCTTGTTGATTTTCTTTTCTTCAACTTTTGAAGAAATCTTATTGATTTGATTGTTTCCAATCACTGAAGATTTATCGCTGATTTTCTTTTCTTCAGACCCTGAAGAAAATTTCTGCGAGCTCTGTTCGTTGTTTTGGGCTTCTCCAGATTTCTGTTCTCCAGATTTCTTTTCTGAAGAAAGTTTCTTGTCTTTCCCCTCTCCAGATGCTGAAGAGGCTTTCTGGGAGCTCTGTTCTCTGATTTTCTTTTCTGAAGAAAGTTTTCCTGAAGAGGCTTTCTTCTTCACAGGGTAATCTATCTGAATTCTACAGATTTCTGTATCGCTGATTTCTGTGTTATCAAGCACCATATTTTCAATCTCCCTCTCGATCTGCTTTTCGGTCTGATTTTCAGTCGATGGTTCGTTGGTTTTATCGTTGATTTGATTCTCTTCAATCTCTGAAGAGATTTTCGCTGAAGATTTCTGAATCCTCTGTTTGTTGTTTTGGGGTTTTTGTTGTGAACTCTGTCCCTTTCCACTCGATAAAGTTGCAGTCTGTGACGGTTTTGTCTTTCGTTTATTCTCGTCTACTTTATAGGATAATAGAGACCCAACGTATTTCATATGTTGAGAGTCCCAATCCATTTCCTTTATTGGGTGAATTTCAACATCATGGGTGTGGGTGTTCACGAAGACAAAAACGAATCTCCACATCTGATTTTCTTTCTCTGGACATTGGCTGGCCCAATGTCCTGATCTGTCGTATGTAAAGCAAATATTCGTTGTCGTATCATCCCCTCTATGGCGTCTGTCGAATGTCGCTTGATCCAGGACTCTGGTGATACGATAGACGCCTTTTTCTGCAAAATGTTGGTGGGATAGAAATGATCCCACGTAGTTCCCAGTATGGTAGACTTGATATCGTGGTGGTAAATTGCTGATCTCATAATCGTGAGTGTATGGGTTAACATACAGATACACTCTCTTTGGTGTTGTACTTTTTAGCTTGAACTCGCTCATTTTCTATCAACTGCTCTGTTTGAACTCTTTCCGGAGAATGATGGAAATGTCGATTGTAACATCTTTTTATGTCCATTCGATCTGAAAAAAGATATAAAAAAAGCCAGGTTTCTTGAGTTTTGGCTCATTGCTTGAATTGCAGGCATGTTTAAAAGTTACAAGCATAAAACAACGTCTAAAAGGCTAGGGGTAGGGAGATTCGGGCAAATTGGGTCGAAAAAATCGTCATTTACCCTTAACTTTCCCTTAACCCTTCTAAAGTCCTTTTGTTTTGTTCTAAAACCCTTATACTTTCTTCTAATGGACAAATTTCTTCTAAAACCCTTAACCCTTAACGGTTCCACTGTTGGACTTAGTCTTTTTCCATGATATGGGTTATTTTCCGTCTTTGTTCGGCTTAGGCTTTCTCTGCTTTCGTTGGACTTAGTCTTTTTTCCCATGATATGGATTATATTCCTTCTCAGCTTGGTTCAGCCGAAGGCCACTGTTTGACTTAGTCTTTTCTCAACCGTCTTTGTTCGGCTTGAACGATCATCGTTCATCTCTGTAGGATTTAGTTTTTTGGAGAGGTGTTCTTTCTCTCTCTATTGGGGCAAAGGTTGGGAGAATGTAATGTTCTATCTACATTTTTTCCCATCTCTGTTCTTTTCCAAGTTTTTTGGGAAGGAATCAAAAACAGACGACCTTTTTAAAATCGTTTGTTTATTCAAAGTTTTTTAACTTCGTCCAAAGCTGTGCTTTTCTTTATTCAAGTTTTTGGGAAGGAATCAAAAAACAGACGACTTTTTTAAAATCATTTCTTTATTCCAAGTTTTTCTCTTCGACCAAGTTTTTTGGGAAGGAATCAAAAACAAACGATCTTTTAAAATCGTTTGTTTATTCAAAGTTTTTTCTCTTTACCCAAGTTTTTTGGGAAGGAATCAAAAACAGGCGACCTTTTGTTTTTCCAAGTTTTTCTCTTCGGCCAAATCTTTGGGGAGGAATCAAAAAACAAACGATCTTTTAAAATCGTTTGTTTATTCAAAGTTTTTTCTCTTCGGTCAAGTTTTTCTGGGAAGAAATCAAAACAGACGACCTTTTTAATTTATTTCTTTATTCAAACGTTTTTTAAAGTAAACATTCTAACACTATAATTAAACTTTATTCAACTTCTTAAAACATGATAACATTATCATGAAAAAAACAGGAACGTTTCAATCATTCTAACCTATTTACAAAGACAATGTTAGAAAGTTTTAACAACCGTTAAAAACGCTATAACATTTTTTTAACACTTGTTAAATCATTCTAACATTTTTTACAAGGCAGTTTTAACAAGACATTTTCTTTATTCAAACTTTGCTCAAAGCTGAGCTTTTTCTTTTTTGGAAGGAATCAAAAAAACAAACGATCTTTTAAAATCGTTTGTTTATTCAAACTCTTTCCCTTTCCAAGTCTGAACTTTTTGGGAACATTTTTATATACAAAGTTTTTTAATCTACAACAATGACAATGTTTTTTACAATATAGTTTTTAACAATATTATTGTTAAAGTTTTTACAATCGTTAAAAACACTATAACATTTTTTAACAATCGTTAAAACATTCTAACATTTTTACAAGACAATTTCTTACAAGGCAGTTTTAACAATCGTTTAAAAAAACACTATAACATTTTTTAACATTTGTTAAAACATTCTAATATATTTACAACAATTCATTCAAAGTTTTTAACAATGCAGTTTTTACAAATAATTCTTTACAAGGCGAATTCACAAATACCTCGATTTTTCCATTTGTCTTCATGTTCCACAATAACTTTGTGCAATTGTTCATGACCCAAAGACAATGGATATACACTAACCAAACCACTATATTCACACGTTCCTCTAATTTCAAAGACGTTTTTGAATACTGCTTTTGACGAAAGAGTTGAAAGTACAATTTTTCTGTGACATCTCTATCGAATAGAATATAGCCTTCCATGATATCCACTCTTTCTGTATTATCTCTTGATTTTGTATACCGTAAGTAAAAGTTAAACAGGACTGATTTCATTTTCAGTAGATTCAGATAACTTTCTTCTGGTCTTCCTATGATAATGAATCGCCATCGACTTGTAGCTTGCAATTTCTTAGCGAAATAGTCACTTTTCCACAAACAAGCTGTCAAATAGCCTTTGATAGCGGTATCGAAATCTGACTCAGTTATCAGCATTGTAATAAAGTCGTGCATGCTATACATTTTACAGGATGTCTCTCCTTTTGCAACTCCCTTATGCAATTTATCTATCCAAAATTGCACACATCTGAATTTAAGGTTAAACTGTGTTCCTTCATCGAGCGTGTGTTGTCGAACAAATTCTCCATAAACTTTTTCACGTAGCTCTATGGGTAAAGGCAGCATTTCACTTGCCATTTTTTCACCAAACGTCTAATATTTTTTCCGTCTTACTTTATCTGTTTACCACAAAACAATGCGCTATAGAAATTTATTTTCTCAGACTTTTATAACCATAGGGCACAGTGTCAGTATCGTTTACAATAACTCTTTTGGTGTAAACAGAGCGAAACGTTTTTGTCTGCGCTTCGCTGGTCACCGTTCTATCTCTATGTCTTTTAATTTTACAATCATACCGAATTTTGATTTCTATCGTACGATCCAAAGCACATTTTGAATAGGTATCGAAATTCACCACCTGCTTGGTATTGTAATCCAAAGTAATTCCCTTCACTTTACATTTACTTATCTCTTTTCCATCTTTTGTTTTCATCTTATAAGCATAATTTTTAGGCCCAAGTCCTCTGAATTGAGTAATTTTACAGTCAGGCTCTTCATCAGTCCATTTTCCTAACCTACTGTTAATAATGGGCGGGTTCCATAATTCAGGATCATGAATGTACATACAACTATCTGTATCGAAATACAGAACTCTATCTTTTAACTTTTCAAGAACGGCGTACAATTCCAACCTTGCATAAGCTGTTACGTAAGACCCTACTACCACGTTGGCTGTAGCGTGGGTATCAATATGTTCCAATTTTGATTCATAGTTAACCAAGATGAATGGACAGTCCTCGTCAAAGATTTCTACATGCTTTACAATGAAATTGGGATTGGTGACTAATTCGAAATATTTAGACGGATCACTGATGTATTCCGTCTGAGTCAATTTTTCACGCTGGGCTAATTTCCCCCAAAGACAGTTCAACATAATCTTAGCAAACGATCTTCTCCCAGGGTTTTTTTGAATACAACTTGGATCAAGACGAACCCCTTCTGCCTTCTCATATTCACAAACGAATTGATCTTTTTCCGAGTCTGATTGACAGCAATTTGGGTAACCACTGGCTTCTTGCTTAATTTTCAAGAAATTATCCACATAGCCTTTAAAGAACTGGTCCGAAACAGAATTGAAATGCCAGATTTCATACACTTGTATTAGACGATAGCCACAGTCAAGAGCTTTGAATAATTCAAAGCTAACCCAAGTTCCGACCAAAGCCCTCTCTTCTTCACCGTGGATACATATGTTTGAACTTTCTTCTGCACATTTCATACAGAGTGGAAACATCATTTTATTGTTACAGTGAACTGGAAGAACGGGGTGAAACAAATCAGTTGGAGGTAAAACTTTGCATTTGATTAAGCCCTCATACTGTCGAATATTGTTCATCTTAATATTCTCAATAGTCAAAATTTCTGGCTGACCCACAGGATAGGATTTATGTTTACAGACATAAGGGTACAGAGAACAGATATCAATGTACTTGATTTCCTTCTTGCTTTTTTCATCAACATCGTAGTTAATTTTTATGGCATTACATCTTCCCCCAGACAACCCCTCCCTCGGATCGATGGGGTCTAAATGTGGATATAACTTTTCAATGAGTTTTTTGTACTCTTTATCCTTCATCTTAGCATCGAATTCGTGCTCCCAAATGGTCACTACATTATACCCCATTTCTTGGATATGCGCTATACGTTTAAAAGTATGTTCGTACAATTCACCCATAGGTCTCCCATTGATAGGGTTGATCTGTTTTCGATCTGTATAACATACAGGACAACCATGATACAAATCCCCAAGGAACTCATAGACAGTGTTTGATTGACGGTGAAAACCATCTACAGTATATCTTCCGATTTGAACTTCCCCACCATTTTTTGCATGGCGAATATGAATACCTTTTTCCCGAGCTACACTTTGAATCCAGCGTATCGCTTTCATAGAAAAACGACGTCTGGACGAATCTTTACTTGAAATGATAGCAATTTGATTTTCTGGCAAATATTTGCTTCGCCAGACTTTGTTACAGGCATCGGCGATGGTAATTGCCTCTAAAAATGGACAAATACCACCCTGTTCGATAAACAGCTTTCTGAATTCAGCACATCCCCGTCTTAGGATATCGACATCTGACCTACAGTACGATTCCATCTCTTTTTGAAAATTGAATTCCTCACCCTTTTGAACTTTGTCATTATACCAGACTATGAATTTCGACCTACCCTCTTCAGACATTGAGTCGGGCTTGTAATAAGACATATCCAAGTATGGTCCAATATAACTCCAGAATTCGTCTGTATTTGCCCAGTGAGGAAAGTAACCTTTTTTCATTTCTTGAAGACCAAATGTGGCTGGAAATTTCGCCAGCCCAAAGTTCATGAAATTGAAGGAGTCGATCAGACGCACACCATTCAATTCTAACTTCATAATATTATTTCCATTCATGATCAATTTTGGAACTTTTAACCCAACTTTGACAATATAGTTAAGAATGAACTGGCCGTCATACCCTTTGAGATTATGAGCCATAGCTGTGACTCCTTTGTGATGTTTTGAAAAGAGCCACTTGCAAAATTGACTCAAAGTTTCTTCTCCTTGAAAAATAACTTCCCTACCCTCTTCAAATTCACTGCATGTAGAACAATGAAAATCAAGTGGTTTATCGATACAATCATCACATGATCTATGTGCTATACAATAATTTGGGATGTGCAGCCCTGTATCTTGTTTGCATTCAAAATCAAAGAAAATGAACTGTGGTTTTTTGACTAGAGAAGAACTCGTCTCATCATCGCTGTCGTGTTTCATCTTACTTTGGTAAGGTTGAATAAAACAGCGATGAGAAAAGTCAACAATTTTCTTGCAGAGGTGACACTTTTTCTTTCCCTTACAGATATGATTTCCCTTTCTGACAAGATACTGTGCACCACATTTTGAACAGAGTTTCACTAATTCACAAATGGATTTCTTTTCTTTACCTTGAACATTTCTGTGATTTTTCAAGCATTCTGCACTAAAAAATCGCCGATGACACTTGGAGCAGACATACTCTTTGGATTCTGATGGACATTTTCCAGCACGATAACAACCTTTGCAGATTTTTGAGCAAGTATGATCTTCCCGCCTGTTATAACCCACATCACAGAACTCACAATAACATGAACAACAAAAAAAACCTTTGATGGATTTGATATAGTCATAATGGTTTTGATGAAAGTATAAATGTATGATCTTACTATTGTCTTTCACTTCTGGATGTTCAAATATTTTCCTCGTTTTGGAATGCTGGTCGTGAACTTTAATGACATAGTCTTTTTCATACAAAAACAATTGAATTTTTTTGAATTCATCAATTCCTACAGACTGTGTTGGTAAAACTCCAGCTTCATTCATCAATTTCTCGGCTTCAATCTTTTGAAGGGGTTTGTTTGATCTTTTGATGTAATCCCATCTCCGATTCCATACTTCGTTGTTTTCACGTTCATGGTAGCAAATTCCCACAACAACGGCTCTTGCAAAACATAATTGATCATGGTTGTTAATTTGAATAAGCGATTGTTTCTTCTTGGCAAAAACTTTCGAATCCAATAGTTCTGTGGTTCTAAGATTTTTTCCGTTACCACATGGAGGTATTGTATGTGTAATGTCAAATGTCATGGATCCGTCGTTCAAGACAAAATCTGTATTTGACTGTAAAACTCGTTCAATTTCATTCAATATAGTTTCACCTTGCAGCTGTTCTGTAGCTAAAAAGGGAATATGAATCCCCATCTCCAATGAAGGATGATCGATGGTAATTCTAATCATATCTGTCGGGTTTGCATCTAACTTTCGAATGATTTCATGGGTAACATCGTCAAATAATCCAAGCAGTCTCTGGGGTGATAATTCTTCAAATTTCTTAAAACTCACTGACAATACATGTGATTCTGTTCTAAATTTTCTTGACTTCTTTTTTCCCCTTTCTATTAAGTCATACAGACTTTTCATATCCAAAGTAGAGCTGCTGTTTTCTTCTTTTTTATCCACGAACATATTTGGTGAAAAGATATCATCTTCACTGTCACTTTCTTCTTTCAACGGTAAAGTTTTTTTCTTTTTTGGTGGAAATGACTCATCGTCACTATCACTTTCTTCTTTCAACGGTAAAGATTTTTTCTTTTTTGGTGGAAATGACTCATCGTCACTTTCACTGTCTGAATAATCTACTATTCTTTTTCTTTTAGCCATCGTTTCAGCTCTAGCTGAGAAGACAAAATGAAGAAACCGAGAAAAACCTAACAATTTATAGACTCTTTCCTTGCAGTGGTGTATAAATAGAGACGTCGACTGTGAAAATCTCATTATTTCTCTGACCAACCTCAGACAATACAGTCGATAGAAAAAATGAGCGAGTTCAAGCTGCAAAATACATCACCACTTAGAAAGAGGATGGCATTGTATGTTAACCCATACACTCACGATTATGAGATCAGCAATATTCCGTCAAAGTATCAAGTTAAACATAACGGCGTCTACGTGGGATCATTTTTATCCCAACAACATTTAGCAGAAAAAGATGTTTACCGCACGACCAGCTACAGAGTTTTGGATCAAACAACGATCGATAAACGCTATGGGATGAATGGCGTGAGAACAAATATTTGTTTTACGTGCAACAAAACAGGGCATTGGGCCAGAGAATGTCCAGAAAAAGAAAAGCAGACTGGAGAAAATGTTTTTGTCTATGTGGATCCGCTCAGCCATGACATCAAAATTTCACCAACAGCTGTCAAGCTCCAACATATGAAATACGTCGGGGTAGTAAATTCATTCTGCAAATCATTCAGCAATGAAAATACATGGAAAAAAAGTTCACCACAGGATACATCATCCGTTGAAACTCAGACCATAGACATGCAGACTGACAACACGGGTATTAAGGATTCAGAGATCTGCAAAATAGCAGATAAATTAGAGACTTTACGGAAAAATCTGGACAAACAAAATCTCATAGATTCCACAAAAAACGAATTTTCTGTAGAGTCGAATTGTTCAAACGGGAAGGAAGAATCAAAAGATTTAGTGTTGATAGAAAAAAGACCAGAGGAAAAACGTCAAAATAACGAAAAGAAGAAAAAACGACAAAGCAACAAAAACAACTGTTTCTTTTGCAAATCGACAAAACACGGGAATGAAATGTGTCCAGATATGGTATTAAAAAACAATGAAAGGGGAAAAAAACGTAAGAGTAAATGTGAATCTGACATTCCAAAGAAAAAAAGAAAAACAGCCTAAGTGAAAAAAAGTTTTTTCATTCATTCTGTCTTTTTACAGTTCAAAGTTCTATGACATTCCGAAGAAAAAAGTTTTTTCATTCATTTTGTTTTACAGTTCAAAGTTTCATTGTAATGAATATTGTACAAAATGTTCTAAAATAAAAAGTTATAAAATAAAAAGTTTTAAATAAACATATAGGACTTGACTTTGTTTGTTTTTTTGACAATTCGAAAAAAGTTCTTTCTTGGGTCTTGGCTAGGTCTGAAAAAGACTGTACCTTCTTTTCCCCGTAGAGGGTTCTAAACCTCCTCATCATCACCTCATAGCTCAGTGGATAGCGCAGACTTCCCGTACTCAATTCGGTAACAAATGTGCGATACCAAAGCTTCAACCCGTTATAGTTGTACATTTAACACTATGGATTTACATCCCACCAAACCCGATAATAAAATGTACTCCCACTACAATTTTAAACGTCGATATAAAATTTCAATCATGGTACCGATAGTAACGCGAAATACTGCAGTAGCGATAATATTATTAGAAATTCGCACTCTATATATACACACTCGACGAGTCTATTGTAACCATCGGTTAAACTGTTGTACAATATCTCATTTGATTTCATTGCACTATACAGACAAATACTACCTGTTCACCCGTCACACATGGACTCGCCTGCAAGATAAACATTTCTACAGCTAATCACTTCGGTTTAAACCTTCAGAGAGAGTAGACGTATTTTACTATCGCTCTGCTGTTCATATTGGAAAATACACTCCAGTCTCGGTGAGATAAAAACGCTCTGGTAGTATTATTTAATCTCAGGCTAAAACATGCAGACGAAAAAAGCTATGTATATAACGATGCGTGTCACTCTCACCACACGCTGCTTATTCTTTTATCATTCTATGATTTTAAATAATAAGGACGGGTTGAAAAAACAAAGGAAGACAATTTTGATAACGCCGGAGCCTGCTCCAAATAGATCGCTTTAAAAACATCGTCCCACCACTAACTACATGAATGTAAGACTACTTTTTAAGTACTTTATACAAGATCGTCAGCTACAAGTCATGTTACAACCTTATTCTCTCCTTCATCTACACAGAAGGCTTTAAGACTACTCTTTCAAGTAAAATCAAACTTTGAGCCAGTCTTTGGCTGAACCAAGCTGAGAAGGAATATAATCCATATCGTGGAGAAAAGACTAAGTCCGACAGGCTGCTTTGGTTGAACCAGCGTGAGGAGGGGAATATAACCCCTATTGTGGAGAAAAGACTAAGTCCAACCGCCAACCTTTACCCCAATAGAGAGAAAGAACACCTCTCCAAAAAACTAAGTCCTACAGAGATGAACGATGATCGTTCAAGCCGAACAAAGACGGATGAGAAAAGACTAAGTCAAACAGTGGCCTTCGACTGAACCAAGCTGAGAAGGAATATAATCCATATCGTGGAGAAAAGACTAAGTCCAACGAAAGCAGAGAAAGCCTAAGCCAAACAAAGACGGAAAATAACCCATATCATGGAAAAAAGACTAAGTCCAACGAAAGCAGAGAAAGTCTAAGCCGAACAAAGACGGAAAAATAACCCATATCATGGAGAAAGACTAAGTCCAACGATGACAGAGAAAACCCAAAAATCCCAAGAAAAACGGAGAAAAGCTGTCAGTAGAGAGAAAAAACACAGTCTCCAAACAAAACAGCCCTTTTCAGGGCTAACCATCTACCATGAATGATCTATCTTTCAAATTGTCAATGTCTTCTGATCCATTGAAATCAACCGAAATTGTCCCCAGAGTACCTAACCTCAGGGTAGGTACTCTGGGGACCGGAATCTCTTTAATTTTAAAACAGCGCTTTTCAGGGCTAACCAGTCCCCAGAGTACCTACCCTGAGGGTAGGTACTCTGGGGACAAATCTCCCTCAAGATAGCTAGACTAGGAAGGATACATTCTCTTTAATTTTAAAACAACCCTTTTCAGTTTGACCAAGGGTTTAAGCAATGGAGTCACTGTTTTAATTGCTGATCTAAATAGGGAACCAACCGAGAAGAACAACAAAACGAAAATCAGAGGAAGACGTTAGCCATCTCCACAAGCGACATGTTGACCAAAAGAGATCTTCACCGACACTGACAGGCCAGGGCAAATACGGGAAAAACATTGATAATTTCAATGACTTCAAAATCCCGAAAATCCCAAGAAGAACAAAGAAAAGCTGTCAGTAGAGAGAAAAAACACAGTCTCCAAACAAAACAGCCCTTTTCAGGGCTAACCATCTACCATGAAAGATCTATCTTTTCAAATTGTCACCCGAAAATTTTCCAAATAACCGGATTAGTCCCCAGATCACTTACCCGGGGTAAGTGATCTGGGGACTCAGGGTAAGCAGCCTAGGGACGGAGGGGGGGAAGCAAAAATGCCATTTTTTACCCAAATCGACCCAAAATTTTCCAAATTGACCGGAATAGTCCCCAGATCACTTACCCGGGGAAGCACTCTGGGGACAAATTTTCCCTCAGGGTAAGTAGCCTGGGGACCAGTCCCTAGGCTACTTCCCTTTACTACTGCCATTTTCATCAAATACATGTATATGATTGTCATCTGCAAACTCTTTCAATTTGGACCAGTCCAAAATTTGTCGTTTGGGAAAGGGTTAAGACTTGTCCAAATGGAAAGCGGCCTAGCTGGGTAGCTCAGTGGTTACCATATCCAACTTGTGACCTGGTGGTTGTGAGTTCAATACCAAACTTTTTGGTGACCTGTGATTTTCAGCCTCTCACCCCTGATGCTTTGTTGAAAAGTAGTCAGTGATTTGGAAAAATAGTTGTGTCACTACTAGTGTGAGAAAGCTAGGAAACACATGGGTAGGTGCACTGGCCGCTGTGACATGTTCTAAGGCATTTAACTCCAATACAAACATACCAAATTAAAAGTATTTATAGATGACAAAATGAATGTCTTAAATGAAGGTTTTGTCCTTAAAAGGGAAGAAAGCATTGTGGGAAAAGGAGCACTCCTTTTTTTCCCCACAATATTTTTCAAAATTTCTGTATTTTAGGGTCGTTAAAGCTTGGGATTTTTTTGGTAAAGAGTTAAAGATTTTTTGCATGTATAAGAGGAGAAACAAATTAGAATATTGCAAATAAAATTTTTGACAAAAAATGGAAATAGATGTACAAAAGTATATACATTGTATTTCCCTTCAGAGGAGGCCATTCAGATTTTTAGAAATCAACCAAACTTAAAAAGTATTATATCACTGAAATTAGTGTACTTTACCTGGCAAACCAGAAATAGATAAGAGAGTGAAGTGTTAGGGAAAAAAAAAAAAAAGGTATTTCCTGAAGGAGTTACGTAGCCAATTCCGGTATTTTTAGATTTTACATCAGAATTCCGTGATGGCCTTTGGAAATGTCATGTGATGAATATCATGTGTTGATTATGTGGGATCATATTGAAATACATCGGATAATATTGTATTTGGGCTCATAAAAATAGATGGAGTTATTTCAAACACATTCCCAAATTTAACTCTTAGAATGCTGAAAATTAATGAAATGCACCTTTTGAAACAGGAAATATCATTTGAAATATTGTCATTTCAAGGTTGTTTTGGTCAGAATATGCAAAAACTTAGCGGACAATGTAGATTCAAGATCAGACTGCACGTTCTGTGCAGTCTGATCTTGATCTACATTGTCCGCATAAACAGCTTAAGTCAGTTCCAGCGCTTTATGGGTTAAGGGATGGAACTTGTACCATTTTTGCTGAATATACCCATCTAGTTTCTTTACGTCTGCAGAGAAAAAAATATATCTTATTGTTTACACTTGTGTTTTACAGAAAAGTTTGATTCACTGAAAAATATTAAATAGGCCCCTTTAACCCTTTACCAAACAATCCTGACTTTTAACTATTCTGAAAGGGAAGGCTTTGGAAAACATTGTGGAAAAAGAAGAAAATGCTGGTAACCAGCATTTTCTCCTTTTCCCACAGTGTTTTCTACCCTATCACAGGCAGAAACCATCATTTTAGCAACATCTAATTTGTCATCTGCAAATGTTCTCATTTTGGTCCAGGCTAAAATTTTGTTGGTTAGTAAAGACTTAACTCTTGACCACACAATCCAGACTTTTAACGACCCTGAGAAAAGAGGCCTTTTGAAAACATTGTGGGAAAAGGAGAAAATGCTGCTCTTCCCCCCAAAAAACCCTCATTTTTCGGTAACATTTGTTTTGTTGTCTGCAAGTGCTTTCAATTTAGACCAGTCTAAAATTTTGTTGTTTGATAAAAAGTAAAATGTTTATAAAACAAAAAGAACGAAAGTATGATTGTTATATTTTTCAGTAATCCAGTGTGAAAACAATATTTGTAAAGGCAGAAACTCCTTGAACAACTTACTATGGGTGAGCCGTATCTTTCTACGACACCTCCTGCTGCCAGCGCCAAAGAAATACGAGATGGATGTTTCTAGAACGTTGGATAACGTACAGAATCTGGAGATATCGATACAACAACTCTTGGAAAAAATTGTCAAATGGAAAGGAGACGGTATAGTAGTTTAACTGTTTACCAACTGACAAAATTTTAGATCTGTGGAAATTGAAAGCTCTGGCAGATGACGAAATATGAAATATGGTCTGAAAGGCTAGAAAATATTGTGGGAAAAGGAGAAAATGCTGGCTACCAGCATTTTCTCCTTTTCCTTCAATGTTTTCAAAAGACTTTCTCTGTCAGGGTTGTTAAAACTTAGGATTCTGTGGTAAAGGGTAAATTCCTTGCCAAACAATCCAGCGTTTTACTAACCGTTATGTAGAAGACTTTCGAAAACTTTGTTGGAAAAGGAGAAAATGATGGTTACCAGGGTTTTCTCCTTTTTTTCCCCCGACAATGTTTTCTGCTCTTTGAATATCAAATCTCACTGTTTGACGAGCATCTTATTTTGTTGTCTACAAGAAGTTGTCTACTTTGACCAGCCTAAAATTCTGTTGTCCAGTAAGGATGTAATTCAAGTAGTATGGTATTTGTTGGTTAACTCTCTACCAAATGATAAAATTTTAGACTAGTCCAAATTGAAAGCATTTCCAGACGACAAATTAAATGCATCTTAAATGACAAAGTGTGCCTTTCAGAGGGTAGAAAACATTGTGGGAAAAGGAGAAAGTACTGGTAACCAGCATTTTCTCCTTTTCCCAGCATGTTTTCAGAAGGCTTCTTTCTTGTGTCGTTAAAACTCAGGATCGTGTGCTACAGGGTTTGCAGCCCTCTGGCAGAAAACAGTCAGTATTGGGTGTTAGGCTTACTTCCCGGTAGAGTATTTTCTCCTGTGCCAACAACATTGTCAACATTTCCAGAGAATTTTTCATCAGTTAGGCCTTTAATTTATCAGCTGCATACAGGCCATGCTTTGTGAAATGGGGTTTTAATCCATCTGCAAAAAGTATCAACCCATGTCAGCCTGCGCAGTCCACACAGGCTGCCATGGGCTGATACTTTTTGCTATTTGTAAATTTTTTGCCTGTGGAAGGACCATTCTGCCCCCAACTTCAGTATACCAGTCTAAATGGATTTTGTCTATCCATAATTATGTGATGACCTGCTTGTTACAGCCGAGCCCCGTAGCTCAGTCGGCAGCATACAAGACTTGAGAACAGGAGGTCGCTGGTTCGATCCCCGGCTCGGCCAATTTCTCTCCGAGGATTGATGATAGTCATTGCGACAGGATTCATTCCTCTCTCACCGCTGACCATTGTTTCGATGATGATTTTGTGGGAAAGCAGCCAGTGGCTTGGAAAGAATATTGTGCGGAGTACTGGTAACAGAGACTCCAGGAAAGCATGGATAGGTGCACTGGCCGCCGCGATATAACTGAAATAATGTTGAAAATGGCGTTAAACACTATACAATCAATCAACCTGCTTGTTACATTGCATAACAAAGATGAATTAAACCTCCTTTCTCCAGATTCTGGCTCATAACTTCAATATATAGACTAGTGTAAAAGATTGTCAGTTCATAGAGTGTGAAACGATTAAAAGCATTTTGACAGAAGAAGAAAATGCTGGGCACTGACATATTTCACCATTTATCATTTGATAAAGGGTTATCAAATTGCAGGTATTTCTTGTGGTTACAACTCTTGACAAAGAAAGATTTGATGAAGATCATTGCAGGAAAAGGAGAAAATGCTGGTAACCAGCATTTTCTCCTTTTCCTAATACGAGGGACACTTTTTAAGTTCGTAGAGTAGGGCGGTCTTTTTAAAACTGCTTGAAATATCAAAATTTTATTTATCTAAGACCTTCGAAATATGCCCCGTCTGCCTCCACACACATTTTACACTGATCTACCCATTTCCGGAACGCCGCCCGGTAGTCCTCTTTAGGTATATGTTGCAGACACTGGTAGACCGCACTGCCTATACCACAACGGGATTCAAAACGGTGCCCTGCCAGCATTTCCTTTAGTCTTGGGAACAACCAAAAGTCACAGGGGGGACAGGTCAGGGCTGTATGGGGGATGATCTAAGACATCGAGCCCAGATTCTTTCAGATATTCCTGTACTGTAACGGATTTATGGGCCGGTGCGTTATCATGGAGTAATTTGATGCCGCGGACACCGGTGCGCGGTCTGTGTTTCTGATAGAAATCAACAAGTTGAGTAAGAACACTTTCTCTGTAAAACTTTCCAGTGACAGAACTACCTTTCGGGACTGGAATTTGAAGGACTGGACCTTTCGAATCAAAGAATATCGCATACAACATGCGATTTGATGTTTTGCAACGGTGCGCAATGACAGGTCTGTCGCCCTCAGATGAAACCCAAACCTTATTTTTAGCCTTAGAATTGGGTTGAAAATGATAGATCCAGGTTTCATCACCTGTAACTATCTCTTCCAAACGACGTGGGTCACATTTATCATATTTTTCTATAACTTGCGATGCAAGTCTAACCCGACTCTGTTTCTGCTCGTCAGTGAGCAAATGGGGCACCCAGCGCGCGCAGATCTTACGTAGCTCAAGTCGTTCACGTAAGATCTTCAAAACACTTGACGAATGAATGCCACTTAATTCTTCTATCTCTTGCACGGTATAACGTGCGTCTTCCTCAATTAACGTTTTCACAGTAGCAACGTTCTTTTCCGTCAAAACGGAAACCGGCCTACCCACCCGAGGGTCATTTTCAATTGACTCCCGACCATCATTAAAACGACGTACCCACTTGCAAACTGTAGCATATTTTAAAGCACCATTCCCATAAACTTTTTGCAAATCAGCATGAATTTCTGTTGGCGGAAACCCGAGCTGTGCTCAAATCTTACAATATACCCTCTGTTCAGAGATTTTTCCATCCATATTGAACGCTATATTTTACTATAGTGTATAAAACCACGTGTTGAAAATACCCAGCGCAGCGCGCACGTGGACCTCGTGCGCCGCATACCATGACACTGTTCGAGAGAGGAATGATTACGCAAGTTCTGTGTAAAAAATCGTGCAACTTCATAATCGCGTTAAAAAGTTACAGGCTTACTCTACGAACTTAAAAAGTGTCCCTCGTATGTTTTCTACTTTTTCGAGGAACTATTCCACTGTTTGGGCCACATGTAACTTCTGGTCTGCAAATGTTTCTTAATTTGGTCTAGTTTAAGATTTAGTCATCTGGTAATGCATTATTTCTTGGCCATACAACAAAATTTTAGACTGGACCAAATTTAAAGCATTTGCACACGATAAGTCAAATATTGCTATGATAGCAATTTCTGTCTTTGATTGGGTAGAAAATATTGTGGGAAAAGAAGAAAATGCTGGTAACCAGCATTTTCTCCTTTTCCCGCAATGCTTTCAAAAGCCTTTTCCTTTAGGGTCTTTAAATGTTGAAATTGGGAAAGGGTTAAAGTTTACTAATCTTGAATGTTGTTGGATGGTAAAGAATGAGGACAGTTTAACTGTACTTTCATTTTCAGATTCTGTTGTGTATGTGGGAAACCATGTGGTTGGGGATCGAGATGAACCCAGCAATCAAATGTCGGACAATATCAAACATCTCGATTCAAATATGAAGAGAGATGAGGCAATCGATAACATCAACAAGATGTGGAACAAAGACAACAGGCACTTCGGGGACAAGTGGGGAAATTCAAAATGGCAAAGGCGTCATTCGACCCAAAAACCATTAAAGGATCATGAAAATTTTGAGGAGGTTAGAATCTTTTTTTTAATGCAGTTTCACAATGTGGTGATTCTAACACTAAGAGTGCCAAGTGAACCCAACAGACATTTTCGTCAAAAAAAAAAAATCCTTTTGATAACAACCTTAAGTTTTTTTGTCTGTAATGTTTCATCAAAGCGGACACTGTAGATCAGAGATCAGTGCCCGAATTCACCAACCATTCTTAAGAACGTTCCTGGTCTTACTCTCCGGAACCTTTTAAATTGGAAAGTAACACAACCTCTGATTGGCTAAACCATTTGGTTTAGCCAATCAGAAGTTGTGTTACTTTCAACTTTAGAAAATCTTGGGGAATAAGACTAAGAATAATCTTTAGAATGGTCGTTGAATACAGGCCCAGACTGTACATTTTGTGCAGTCTGATCTTGATCTACAGTGGCCACATGGACAACTTTTGTCATGAAAGCCACTTTACGGGTTAAGACAAACAGTACAGAGAGGAAATATTTGAATAGTAGATTTCATTTAAACAAGTCATTTCGTCAGACTTGTTATATATCTTTGAATTCTGTTAACATCCTGTAGAAGATGTAGCCCGAAAAGATTAAGAATTTTCAATGAAACTCAGTGTGTTGTTATAAATTTTATTCCATTCAATACTAAGTGGATTTCAGCTAAGATAAGAAAAAAAAAAAAGATTAGGCTAATCATGAGAGCACCTTAGCATATAATTCAATTTTGGACAGGTTCCAATTGAGAGAACATGCTAAAAACTCTGTCAAAGTGGCTCATATGTATTTAAAGGTCATCTTTGAAATGAAGAAAACATGGTGGAAGAAGGAGAAAATGTTGGTAACCAGCATTTTCTCCTTTTCCAACTATGTTTTCAGAAGCTTTTTCTAAGATCCATTACGACATGGGATTGTTTGGGAAAGAGATCAGGAGCCTTGGTACAATCCTTTGTACGCATTATGTTTTCCCTGCTGTTGAATTGCTGTTGACCAATGTTCATGGGAAATTCAGCATGAAATTTAAAGTTCCATATTCATATTACCTGTGTAGGAAGAGTGTCCTTGGACAAGTGACTGCAGAGCCCAAGTCTAGCAATTGTGAAACTCGGTAAATACCATCAGCAGATACCATCAATTATTTTTTTTCTTACATTTGTTTTTCTTCTTTACTGAAGGTTTGCCAGCTACTTGCTTTACTTAATTAGGTGATGGATCATTTGTCAAGTTGGTGAGATTATAAAAATCTTGATAGCCCAATTTAAGCATGGTTGAAGAAGGAGAAAATGCTATTTAGTGAGATGTTATCAAAAGTCTTTTTCCTCAGTTTCAAAAAAATATGGATTGTTTTGCAAAGACTTGTGCTTTTCTCTTCTCGTAGAATAGAGATCTGCCTGTCAAGAAGGAACTAGATGAGTATATACGACAAAATGATGCCAACTACCCAGGTAAATATTTTGTATACATGGTGATGGTTGATGCATATTTCCTGTAGACTTTTCCATATGTGTGTTCAATAATCTAGGTAAATGTGCATAGGACTAACAGATTTCAGCGCGATTTAACACACTTTAACTCTTTACCAAACGACAAAACTTTAGACAAGTCCAAATTGAAAGCAGTTGCAGACTACAAAATAAATGTGACATAGAAATTGAAACTTGTTTTAGGAAGGGTAGAAAACATCTCCTTTTCCCACAATGTTTTCAAAAGGCTTCTTTCTCAGGGTCGTTAAAAGTCGGGATTGTGTGGTAAAGGGTTAATTGTTTGCCAGATGGTTACGTATGGTGATGACTTTGAGGACAAAGCAGCAGTTCATTCTTCTGATGCAGGAATTTGCTTCATATGGGGTTTACACGCTCTATGCACCAATATGCACGCTAAGATTTTTGCCAGATGATTGTGAGTTTATCATCCTATGGGGAAGAGGGCTCTGCAAACCAGCATTTTCTTCTTTTCCCACAATGTTTACCACTTTTTGAAAGCCAAATTTCTACATTTTATGTACATTTTATATGGTTACCAGTGTTTTCTCCTTTTCCCACAATTCCTCAAAAGCCTTTTTCCTTAGGGTCATTGGACACAAGATTGTTTGTAAGACTGTAATTTTAAATCTTTGTCAAACCTGCCTGTGTTTTTAGAACCTTGAGGAAGAATATTTGAAAAAATGATTAGAAGAGGAGAAAATGTTTGTATCCAGCCTTTTGTCTATTCCTGCAATGTTTTCTTGCCAGTCATTTTTTAAGCCATACTGAATTTGTCATATGGAAGTGCTTTCGATTTTGATGAGTTTAAAATTTTTCAGTCTGTATAAATGTTCAGCCTACTTGACAAGATAAAAGTGTATATGAGCCATGCTCTGTTAAAGGGGGGCTTAATGCACCTGGGAAAAGCATCAACCCAGGTCGGACTGTAGAGTCTATACAGGCTGGCCTGGGCTAAAATTTTTGCTGTTGATCAATTTTCTCTATGTCCGAGGACCAGTACGTAACAATTTGATCATTTAAAGATTGGCTTTTATAATTATGTGATGGTTCGATTGGTACAACACATCAAGGAGATGCATTAAGCCCCTTTTTGCCTGAGCATGGCTCATATTTAAAACTTTTCTTTTGAATGATCAGTGCTTGTAATGGTCAATACTTAGCGTGAAATCTAGTTTTAACATCTGCAAATATTGTGTCATAATATTATAATGATATTTTTATTGTTTTTTCCGTTGTAGGACTTTATGACTACTTTTGCACACGATCTCGTGTAAGCTGGGGTTGTGTTTTAACGATACATAGCATTGACGAAGCAAAGGCTTTTTGTAGCTCCGACGAAAGATGCCAAAGCTTCGTCATTTATTCCTCGAACCCTGATATCTCGGGTAAAATAATTTGGTGTGAAAGTATAACTAGTCACTCCTTACTCTGTGAACAGTTCATTTTAGACTCTGCATGTGTTATTTTTCTATGGAAACTATTTCATTTCATTTTTCTAATATTGCATTTTTAGCTCGGCTGTTTTTGGATAAAAACGTCGAGGTATTGTCGTAGCCCTGGCGTCATCTGCGTCATCATGAGAAATCTTCGACATCTCTTTTATTACCAAAGATATTTGCTTAACCATTTCCCAGACAAGCCCTGGTTTTCATTTGTCAGAAGTACAAGTCTTTTGAAAACACTGTGGGAAAAGGAGAAATTGCTCGTAACGAGCAATTTCTCCTTTTCCCACAGTGTTTTCTACCCTGTTTGATAACTTTCTGCCATTTTCATCAAATTTAAAATTGTCGTCCGCAAACTCTTTCAATTTGGACCAGTCCAAAATTTGTCATTTGGGAAAGGGTTAAAACTTTGACAAAGTGGTAACTATCAAAAAGTGAACCTATACAACAAGGGGAGGTAACCATCAAAGTATTTTAACATTTTCAAGGAAATTTTGACATTTATAATATCTCTGTTATTACTGAAGATATCTGCTTCAGTCTTTAACAGGTATCAAAAGGGGACCTCTACAGAAAGGGCAGGTAACCATCAAAGTATTTTGACACAGCTAGAATTTTCACTAAAAATCAAGCAACTGGCATTTGCATGCTGTTCTCTTGTTATGTATTTATTTTCATACATTCAGGAATACATTTAAACCTTTCCCAAACAAGCCCTGGTTTTCACGTGTCTGCAGTACAAGTCTTTTGAAAACACTGTGGAAAAAGGAGAAATTGCTCGTAACGAGCAATTTCTCCTTTTCCCACAGTGTTTTCTACCCTTTTTGAGACCTTTCTGCCATTTTCATCAAATTTAAAATTGTCGTCTGCAAACTCTTTCAATTTGGACCAGTCCAAAATTTGTCGTTTGGGAAAGGGTTAAACCTTTACCTACAACATTTTTCATACATGCAGGTAAACATTTAAACCTTTACCATACAACATTTTAGACCTGTCCATATTCAAAGCAGCTGTGGACAAAAAAAATAATATGAGCCATGAGGGCAAACGAGGGCTTAATACATCTCCATAATAATAATAAGCAAATTATCACATAATTATGGATCAATAAAATCCATTTTGTATAACAACCAACTGATTCATGAGGTACACTGGACCCTTAACTTGCAGAAAATTGACCAATAGCAAAAAGTTTCGGCCCAGGTCAGCCTGCGTGGACTGCGCAGGCTGACCTGGGTCGATACTTTTTGCAAATGCATTAAGCCCCCTTTTCACAGAGCATGACTCATATACATTGCAAATGATGGAAGTTGTCCTTGATAGAGAAGAGTAATTAGAAAACATGGTAGAAAAAGGAGAAAATGCTGGTTAACAGCATCTTCTCCTTTTTCCCACCATGTTTTTTCCACTGTCAAAGAACTTCAGTTCATTTTAACACTTATAAGATTTTGTCATTAGCAGATGCTTCAGATTTTGATGAGCCTGAAATTTTATTGTGGGGCAAAGGGTTAAAGTAACAAACAATTCAAGTTAACCCTTAGAGTGCCAGATAAACCAGACAGACACTTTCAGTCTAGAAATAAAAACCAAATGATTGCAATTTTAAGGTTACTTTTGTTCAGAAATGTATTGGCAAAGGTGACAGTTTAGATCAAAGAGCAGACTACAACACTGGGTGATTTAGCAAAACTAATCCACATGACAGCACAATCAACAGTCACTTATTGACTGGACAATCCAGCCAAACAAACCACATGACAGCAGGGCCAGTAGTCACCTATTGACTGGACATGCCCGCCAAACAATCCACATGACAGCACTGCCAATACTCACCTATTGACTAGACGTGCCTGCCAAACAATCCACATGACTGCACAGCCAATACTCACCTATTGACTGGACATGCCCGCCAAACAATCCATGACAGCACAGCCGGCAGTCACCTATTGACTGGACATGCCCGCCAAACAATCCACATGACAGCACAGCCGGCAGTCTTCTATTGACTGGACATACCTGCCAAACAATCCACATGACAGCACAGCCAACAGTCATCTGTTGACTGGACATGCCCGCCAAACAATCCACATGACAGCACAGCCAATACTCACCTATTGACTGACATGCCCGCCAAATAATCCACATGACAGCACAGCCGGCAGTCACCTATTTATTGGACATGCCCGCCAAACAATCCACATGACAGCACAGCCAACACTCATCTGTTGACTGGATATGCCCGCCAAACAATCCACATGACAGCACAGCCAATACTCACCTATTGACTGGACATGCCCGCCAAATAATCCACATGACAGCACAGCTGGCAGTCACCTATTGACTGGACATGCCTGCCAAACAATCCACATGACAGCACAGCCAACAGTCATCTCTTGACTGGACATGCCCACCAAACAATCCACATGACAACACAGCCAATACTCACCTATTGACTGGACATGCCCGCCAAACAATCCACATGACAGCACAGTCAACAGTCATCTGTTGACTGGACATGCCTGCCAAATTATCCACATGACAGCACAGCCAATACTCACCTATTGACTGGACATGCCCGCCAAACAATCCACATGAGAGCACAGCCAACAGTCATCTGTTGACTGGACATGCCCGCAAAACAATCCACATGACAGCACAGCCGGCAGTCACCTATTGACTGGACATGCCCGCCAAACAATCCACATGACAGCACAGCCAACAGTCATCTGTTGACTGGACATGCCTGCCAAATTATCCACATGACAGCACAGCCAATACTCACCTATTGACTGGACATGCCCGCCAAACAATCCACATGAGAGCACAGCCAATACTCACCTATTTACTGGACATGCCCGCCAAACAATCCACATGACAGCACAACCAACAGTCATCTGTTGACTGGACATGCCCGCCAAACAATCCACATGACAGCACAGCCAGCAGTCACCTATTGACTGGACATGCCTGCCAAACAATCCACATGACAGCACAGCCAACAGTCATCTGTTGACTGGACATGCCTGCCAAACTATCCACATGACAGCACAGCCAATACTCACCTATTTACTGGACATGCCCGCCAAACAATCCACATGACAGCACAACCAGCAGTCATCTGTTGACTGGACATGCCCGCCAAACAATCCACATGACAGCACAGCTGGCAGTCACCTATTGACTGGACATGCCTGCCAAACAATTCACATGACAGCACAGCCAACAGTCATCTGTTGACTGGACATGCCTGCCAAACAATCCACATGACAGCACAGCCAGTACTCACCTATTGACTGGACATGCCTGCCAAACAATCCGCATGACGGCACAGCCAGCAGTCACCTATTTACTGGACATGCCCGCCAAACAATCCACATGACAGCACAGCCAACAGTCATCTGTTGACTGGACATGCCCGCCAAACAATCCACATGACAGCACAGCCAATACTCACCCATTGACTGGACATGCCCACCAAACAATCCACATGACAGCACAGCCGGCAGTCATCTGTTGACTGAACATGCCTGCCAAACTATCCACATGACAGCACAGCCAATACTCACCTATTGACTGGACATGCCTGCCAAACGATCCACATGACAGCACAGCCAATACTCACGTATTGACTGGACATGCCCGCCAAACAATCCACATGACAGCACATCCAACAGTCATCTGTTGACTGGACATGCCCGCCAAACAATCCACATGACAGCACAGCCAATACTCACCTATTGACTGGACATGCCCGCCAAACAATCCACATGACAGCACAGCCGGCAGTCACCTATTGACTGGACATGCCTGCCAAACAATCCACATGACAGCACAGCCAACAGTCATCTGTTGACTGGACATGCCAGCCAAACTATCCACATGACAGCACAGCCAATACTCACCTATTGACTGGACATGCCCGCCAAACAATCCGCATGACGGCACAGCCAGCAGTCACCTATTTACTGGATATGCCCACCAAACAATCCACATGACAGCACAGCCAACAGTCATCTGTTGACTGGACATGCCCGCCAAACAATCCACATGACAGCACAGCCAATACTCACCCATTGACTGGACATGCCCGCCAAATAATCCACATGACAGCAAAGCCGGCAGTCATCTGTTCACTGGACATGCCTGCCAAACTATCCACATGACAGCACAGCCAATACTCACCTATTGACTGGACATGCCCGCCAAACGATCCACATGACAGCACAGCCAATACTCACGTATTGACTGGACATGCCCGCCAAACAATCTACATGACAGCACATCCAACAGTCATCTGTTGACTGGACATGCCCGCCAAACAATCCACATGACAGCACAGCCAATACTCACCTATTGACTGGACATGCCCGCCAAATAATCCACATGACAGCACAGCTGGCAGTCACCTATTGACTGGACATGCCCGCCAAACAATCCACATGACAGCACAGCCGGCAGTCAGCTATTGACTGGACATGCCCTCCAAACAATCCACATGACAGCACAGCCAGTACTCACCTGTTGACTGGACATGCCCGCCAAACAATCCACATGACAGCAGAGCCAATACTCACGTATTGACTGGACATGCCCGCCAAACAATCCACATGACAGCACAGCCAACAGTCATCTGTTGACTGGACATGCCCTCCAAACAATCCACATGACAGCACAGCCAATACTCACCTATTGACTGGACATGCCCGCCAAACAATCCACATGACAGCACAGTCAACAGTCATCTGTTGACTGGACATGCCCGCCAAACAATCCACATGACAGCACAGCCAACAGTCATCTGTTGACTGGACATGCCTGCCAAACTATCCACATGACAGCACAGCCAATACTCACCTGTTGACTGGACATGCCCGCCAAACAATCCACATGACAGCACAGCCAATACTCACCTATTGACTGGACATGCCCACCAAACAATCCACATGACAGCACAGCCAACAGTCATCTGTTGACTGGACATGCCTGCAAAACAATCCACATGATAGCACAGCTGGCAGTCACCTATTGACTGGACATGCCCGCCAAACAATCCACATGACAGCACAGTCAACAGTCATCTGATGACTGGACATGCCCGCCAAACAATCCACATGACAGCACAGCCAACAGTCATCTGTTGACTGGACATGCCTGCCAAACTATCCTCATGACAGCACAGCCAATACTCACCTATTGACTGGACATGCCCACCAAACAATCCACATGAGAGCACAGCCAATACTCACCTATTGACTGGACATGCCCACCAAACAATCCACATGACAGCACAGCCAACAGTCATCTGTTGACTGGACATGCCTGCAAAACAATCCACATGACAGCACAGCTGGCAGTCACCTATTGACTGGACATGCCCGCCAAACAATCCACATGACAGCACAGTCAACAGTCATCTGTTGACTGGACATGCCCGCCAAACTATCCACATGACAGCACAGCCAGTACTCACCTATTGACTGGACATGCCCGCCAAACAATCCACATGACAGCACAGCCAATACTCACCTATTGACTGGACATGCCCGCCAAACAATCCACATGACAGCACAGCCAATACTCACCTATTGACTGGACATGCCCGCCAAACAATCCACATGACAGCACAGCCGGCAGTCACCTATTGACTGGACATGCCCACCAAACAATCCACATGACAGCACAGCCGGCAGTCATCTGTTGACTGGACATGCCTGCCAAACAATCCACATGACAACACAGCCAATACTCACCTATTGACTGGACATGCCCGCCAAACAATCCACATGACAGCACAGCCGGCAGTCAGCTATTGACTGGACATGCCCGCCAAGCAATCCACATGACAGCACAGCCAACAGTCATCTGTTGATTGGACATGCCAGCCAAACAATCCACATGACAGCACAGCCAATACTCACCTATTGACTTGACATGCCTGCCAAACAATCCACATGACAGCACAGCCGGCAGTCACCTATTGACTGGACATGCCCGCCAAACAATCCACATGACAGCACAGCCAGCAGTCACCTATTGACTGGACAATCCAGCCAAATAATTCACATGACAACACAGCCAACAGGCACAAATTGATTGTACAGTCCAGCAAAGCAATCCACATGACAGCATGGCCAACAGTCTTGCAACATGCCTCACAAACAACATAATCCATCTCATAATAACAGCCAGTTACCAACTAATCTACCTGACAACACACCCAAAGAGCTAACAATCCACCTGATAACATAGCCGAATAATTAACTGATCCATCAAACAAATGACCTAACAACCAGCCAATCTCCTTTGATATCACAGCCAAAAACTAACCTAATCCACCTTTCATTCCAACCAACTCAGTCAAACAATCCACCTGACTACCCAGCCAATGCAAAACAATTCCATCTAACAAGCCAGCCAACCACAACCAATCCATTTTACTACATAGCTTAAAACCATTCAATCCATCCAAGCACCAACCCACCCATCAACCAAATCAGCTGAACAACTAGCCAATCTGTCTGCTGCAAACCTCCAACTAAATAACCCAGCAAACCAGCCAACTAGTCCACCTCATGACCTGACCACCCAGCTAACAAAAAAACAATTTCACCTGACAACCCATCCAACTGCCAACCAATCCATCCTGCAACATAGGCTTAGCTGACGACCAATAAAACCCATCTTATAAACACAGCCAATCACCAAGCTAGTTACCTGAAAACCTGACAACCAAGTCAACCAAGCAGTTCCATCTGGCAACCCAGCCATCAACAAACAAATCTATCTGACAGGACAGTTTACACCCAATCAAACCATAAACCAGCCCGGCCAATCACCAAGGAATCCACTAGAAAACAAGGGAATTTATGCAAGTTGTAAAATACTTTTGAATGATATTCACAGAGTAAGGAGATAGCATGATACTCGGATTTTCTTTATTAATCTGTTTTTCACCTGAGAGAGATTCCAACTAAGGCATGATACCTGGACTTTCTTTATTAATCTGTTTTTTTCACCTCAGAGAGATTCCAACTAATTAACCCTATACCACACAATTGCAACTTTAAATGATCTTGAGAAAGAGAGCCATTGAAAATTGTGGAAAAATGAGAAAATGGTTGTAACCAAAGTGTTAAAAGGAGAAAATGTTGGTAACAAACATTTTCTCCTTTGGCCACAATGTTTTTTACCTTTTCAAAAACAATTTCAGTCATTTGAGAATATATAATATATTGCCTGCAAAATGTGCTGAAGTCTACTCTTTTGTCATGTGGTAACGAATTAAGCTATCGTCATTTTAACTCTTCACCAAACAACAAAATTTTAGACTTGTCCAAACTGAAATCAATTGCAGACAACAAATTAGATTTTGCTTCATTGATGATTTCTGTCTTTGATAGGGTAGAAAAACATTGTGGGAAAAGGAGAAAATGCTGGTTACCAGCATTTTTTCCTTTTCCCACAATGTTTTCAAAAGGTGTCTTCCCTAGGGTTGTTAAATCATGGGTTTGTTCGGGAAACGGTTAACCCTTTCCCAAACAAGCCCTGGTTTTCACATGTCTGCAGTACAAGTCCTTTGAAAACACTGTGGGAAAAGGAGAAATTGCTCGTAACGAGCAATTTCTCCTTTTCCCACAGTGTTTTCTACCCTTTTTGATAACTTTCTGCCATTTTCATCAAATTTAAAATTGTCGTCTGCAAACTCTTTCAATTTGGACTAGTCCAAAATTTGTTGTTTTGGAAAGGGTTAAGAGGGAAAACATTTGATATGATTGTTTGCTTGTTTGCATGTTATTACATACATAGTGGATATTTGTTTTTTTCGGTGAAAGATCGAAATTTATTTCATTGAGTGAACATCATCGGTAATATTTTCACCTGTGGCTGCACCACTTGTGAAAATATTACTGATGATGTTCACTCTATGAAATAGATTTCGATCTTTCACTGAAAAAAAGAAAAATTATTCTCTTTATTTCATGCTTGTAATCCCCTTTTTGTTGGGACTTTCATCAAAATTCAGTACAGTTGTTTTTGGTATTTCTCCTTGACACACCCCCCTCAAATAAGAACGCATTACAATATTACATAAAGCGCGAGAAATATAGGGTAAATGCATGTAAATTACGTCATATTTCCCTCTATTCAAATGCGCTGTTTACCTAGGTAACTAGTGTACGAAAACTGCTGTTTCCGCTTTCAACTGAAGAGTAAGAAAACATGAAATTGGTATATTTCACTGGTCGTAACCATGAAATATCAAGGCATAATCCAGCATTATTTCTCGATAAACTACTGAAAAGCATGAAATAAGTGTAGTTATCTTTTTTTTTCCTCAGTCTGGGATTTGTAGTTCTTGATTCAGCTCTTTCTTTAGTCCAAACACTTTTTCTGTCCTTATTAGTATAGATTTCTTCTCATTATTTTTTTCTGAATGTTTTAGATTCTCAAACTTTTAAATACATGTACTATCTTTTTTAGTCCCCTACTGGCGAAGCCGAAGGGGACTTTAGGTTTGCACTCCGTCCGTCCGTCTGTCAGTCCTGTCCGTCAGTCCGGCAATTCAGTTTTCCGGACTTTTTTTCTAAACGCTGGTACATATTGAGCTGAGTTTTGGTGTGTAAGTCACCCACGATCACTTACAGATCAAGTTTGACTTTCGTTCCGGTCCATTGGTTTTTCACGGATTTACGGGCCTTGGACTTACAAAATTTCACTGATAAATCAGTTTTCCGGACTGTTTTCCTAAACGCTGGTAGGTATTGATCTCAGATTTGCTGTGTAACTCAACCACCATGACTTACAGATCAAGTTTGACTTTCGTTCCGGTCCACTGGTTTTTCACGGATTTACGGGCCTTGGACTTACAAAATTTCACTGATAAATAAGTTTTCCGGACTTTTTTTTCTAAATGCTGGTAGATATTCACCTGACTTTTGCTGTGTAAGTCAACCACCATTACTTACAGATCAAGTTCGAGTTTCGTCCCGCTCCACTGCTTTTTGACGCATTTACAGGCCTTGGACTTAAAAAATTTCACTGATAGAACATTTTTCCGCACTTTTTTTCTAAACGCTGCTTCATATAGAGCTGATTTTTGGTGTGTACATCAACCACCATGATTTACACATCAAGTTTGAGTTTCGTCCTGGTCCACTGCTTTTTGACGCATTTACGGGCCTTGGACTTACAAAATTTCACTGATAAAACATTTTTCCACACTTTTTTTCTAAACGCTGCTACATATAGAGCTGATTTTTGGTGTGTACATCAACCACCATGACTTACACATCAAGTTCAAGTTTCGTCCCTCTCCACTGCTTTTTGACGCATTTACGGGCCTTGGACTTTAAAAATTTCACTGACATGCCAGCGATACATACGGCCGGTAGGGAACTGTGTATTGCTATGCAATACTATCAGAATGCTTGTTTAATCATATATTCTCATGATCATTTTATCTAAAGGCTAGTTTAACCCTTTACCACGCAATCCCAACTTTCAACCTTTACCAGACGACAAAATTTTAGCCTTTTTCAAGTTGAAAGCATTTGCAGATGACACTTTCAGTGTGGCTCTAATGGTGCAATCTTTCTTTGATAGGGTAGAAAACATTGTGGGAAAAGGAGAAAATGCTGGTTACCAGCATTTTCTCCTTTTCCCACAATGTTTTAAGAGGCTTCTTTCCTAGAGTCGTTAAAAGGCGGCATTGTTTTGTAAAGTGTTAAGGGACCTGTCACATTGCCCGGATATGACATTACATGGTCATATGAATATGAAACTTTCTATTTCGTGCTGAATTACTGTGGACATTGGTCAACAGCGATTCAATAGTGGGAAAAAATGTGATGCCAACAGGGGGTCGTACAAAGGCTTAACTCCTTTCCAAACAATCCTATGTTGTAATGACTCTGAAGAAAAAAGCTTTTGAAAACATCGTTGGAAAAGGAGAAAATACTGGTTACCAGTATTCTTAGCTAACCTTCAAAAACAAATTTCAATTATTAAGTTACAATTTTTTTTGTTGTCTGCAAATGCTATCAGTTTTGACAAGTCCATCATTTTTTTGCATCATGTGAAGAGCTAAGTTTATTTTGTATTTTATGGGTTAAATTTATATACAAAAAAATGAATTCAATTATTGTTCACTTTTTTTTTTTGCAAACACAGCTGTAATGACTGCAGTATTTAAGAATGCAGCCAAAGGTAAAGCAGACAACAACAAAGGGGCAACATTATTCTACAAGAAGAAAACCATGCTGGAAAACATAGGCGCAGGTATTTTTTCCTTGAAGACTTTTGAATACCTCTTATGGTACTTCCTTAGATTAAACAGATTTGAGCCATGCTCTGTGAAAAGGGGGCTTCATGTATTTGCGAAATGCATCAATCCATGTCACTCTGCACAGTCCGAGCAGGCTGACATGGGCCGAAACTTTTTGCTATTTTTATTTTTCCTGCATTTCAAGGGATAATTCTACCTCATAATTCAGTCGATTGTGTGACAAAATGGATTTTATGGATCCATAATTAGGTGATGTCTTGCGTGGTATAATGGATTGAAGCCCCTTTTGCCAGAGCATGGCTTATTTATTTTACATCGATTGAGAAACAAATTTTTGCAACTTACACTACTTTCTCGCGACTCTGCCTCCTGGGAACTACACCAGTACTTGCACTGAATGTGTGGGCCAATGAACAGTCCCAAAGTTGACACCCGTTCAGGGGTATCAAACTCAGGACCTTATGGGTATGAGGCCAATGCTCTAACTCACAACCACGGACACCGCACAATCGCTATCCATTGGTGCAACTCTTCAAGTCAAAGGTGCATTTAGACCTATTACCGGGACCATGTGCAAACAAAAATCAGTGGTAACACGTACGAAATCCAAGCAATTATGTTTACTGTCAGACGTACGTATCATTGTGATTCAGTGTCTAATAAATATGAGCCATGCTCTGTGAAAAGGGGCCTTAATGCATCTGTGAAAAGTATCAACCCAGGTCAGCATGCGCAGACTGCACAGGCTGATGTTGGCTGAGACTTTTAGCAATTGGTCAATTTTCTGTATGTCTAAGGACCAATCTACCTCGTGATTCATACAGTTGTTTGACAAAATGGATTTTATTGATCCATACTAACACGACAACTTGCTTGGTATCATCCATCATGGAGACGCATGAAGCCCCCTTTTGCCAGACTGTTGCTCATATTGATGCTTTTATGTCTCATTTGTAATTCTCTATATGGGTTAGATGATGCTTTGTCTATGTTACAGACACTGTTTGGTAACATTGTACTCTCTCAAAACTAGTTCATTTTCTTACCAAATATGCAAAAGAGTGCTCAAAGAGAGATAACTCTGTCAGACTGAAAATGATAAGTATCACCAGGGTCCATACTTGCCAGCCATTCTAAATTTCATTCTTAGACTTATTCTAGATTAAAATGGCTAAACCAAATGAGCCATGCTCTGGCAAAAGTGGGGGCTTAATGCTTTTCCGAGATGCATTATACCAAGCAAGTCATCACATAATTATGGATCCATAAAAACCATATTGTCGAAAACCAGCTGTATCGTAAGGTAGACAGGTTCCTTGACATACAGAAAATTGACCAATAGTGAAAACTTTTGGCTCAGATCAGCCTGCATTGACTGCGCAGGCTGACCTGGGTCGATACTTTTTGCAGATGCATTGAGCCACCTTTTCACAGAGCATGACTCAAATGGTTTAGCCAGTCAGAAATTGTGTAAATAGTGAAATTTAGAAAGTTCTGAAGAGTTAGACTTATGATATTATCGAGAAGGGTAGGTGAATATGGTCCTAGAATTGCTTTGTCTGTTTAACCCTTTTGAGGGAGCAGTAATTTTGTGTGATTAACTCTTTACTTAACTACAGAATTTTAGACTGGTCCAAATTGACAGCATTTGCAGACAACACATTTATGGTGACCCAAATGATGAAATTTGTCCTTGATAGGATAGAAAACATTGTGAAAATAGGAGAGAATGCTGGTTACCAGCATTTTTCTCCTTGTCCCACAATGTTTTCAAGAGCCTTCTTTCTCAGGGTTGTTAAAAGTCGAGATAGTGTGGTAAAGGGTTGATATTGATATCAGTTTTTTTTAGCTCACCTTAGCACAACGTGCTAAAGGTGAGCTATTGTGATCGCCCTATGTCCGTCGTCCGTCGTCTGTCGTCCGTCGTCCGTCAACAATTTCTTTAAACATCTTCTCCTAAACCACTGGGCCAATCTTGATGAAACTTGGCAGGGATGTTCCTTGGGTGAAGCTCTACCAAAATTGTTCAAAGAATTGAATTCCACCCACAACTCTGGTTGCCATGGCAACAAAAAGGAAAAAAAAGCAAAATCTTTGAAAATCTTCTTCTCTGAAACTAGAAGGCGCAGAGCTTTGATATTTGGTATGTAGCATCTCCTAGTGGACCTCTACCAAGTTTGTTCATTTGATGCCCCTAGGGTCAAAACTGGCCCCGCCCCAGGGGTCACAAGTTTGAGCATAGTCACAAAGAAGGAAAACTTTAAAAATCTTCTTCTCTAAAACTTGAAGGTGTAGAGCTTTGATATTTGGCATGTAGCATCTCCTAGTGGACCTCTACCAAGTTTGTTCATATGATGCCCCTGGGGTCAAAACTGGCCCCGCCCCGGGGGTCACAAGTTTGAGCATAGTAACAAAAAAGGAAAACTTTAAAAATCTTCTTCTCTGAAACTTGAAGGCGTAGAGCTTTGATATTTGGTGTGTAGCATCTCCTATTGGACCTCTACCAAGTTTGTTCATATGATGCCCCTGGGGTCAAAACTGGCCCCGCCCCGGGGGTCACAATTTCCAACATAGGAACAAAGAAGGAAAACTTTAAAAATCTTCTTCTCTAAAACTAGAAGGCATAGAGCTTTGATATTTGGCATGAAGCATCTCCTAGTGGACCTCTACCAAGTTTGTTCATATCATGCCCTTGGGGTCAAAACTGGCCCTGCACCGGGGGGTCACAAGTTCGAACATAGGAACAAAGAGGGGAAACTTAGAAAATCATTTTCTCTAAAACAAGAAGGCGTAGAGCTTTGATATTTGGTATGTAGCATTGCCTAGTAGACCTCTATCAAGTTTGTTCATATGATGCCCCTGGGGTCAAAACTGGCCCCGCCCCGGGGGTCACAAGTTTGAGCATAGTAACAAAGAAGGAAAACTTTAAAAATCTTCTTCTCTGAAACTTGAAGGTGTAGAGCTTTGATATTTGGCATGTAGCATCTACTAGTGGACCTCTACCAAGTTTGTTCATATGATGCCCCTGGGGTCAAAACTGGCCCCGCCCCGGGGGTCACAAATTTGAGCATAGTAACAAAGAAGGAAAACTTTAAGAATCATCTTCTCTAAAACTAGAAGGCATAGAGCTTTGATATTTGGCATGAAGCATCTCCTAGTGGACCTCTACCAAATTGTTCATATGATGACCCTTGGGGTCAAAACTGACCCTGCCCCGGGGGGGGGGTCACAAGTTCGAACATAGGAACAAAGAGGGAAAACTTAAAAAATCATCTTATCTGAAACTGGAAGGCGTAGAGCTTTGATATTTGGTATGTAGCATCGCCTAGTGGACCTCTACCAAGTTTGTTCATATGATGCCCCTGGGGTAAAAACTGGCCCCGCCCCGGGGTCACAATTTCCAACATAGGAAAAAAGAAGGAAAACTTTAAAAATCTTCTTCTCTGAAACAGGAAGGCATGGAGCTTTGATATTTGGTATGTAGCATCTTCTAGTGGATCTGTACCAAGTTTGTGCATATGATGCCCTTGGGGCAAAAGTTGGCCCTGCCCTGGGGGTCACAAGTTCGAACATAGGAACAGAGAAGGAAAACTTTAAGAATCATCTTCTCTGAAACTGGAAGGCGTAGAGCTTTGATATTTGATATGTAGCATCGCCTAGTAGACCTCTACTAAGTTTGTTCCTATGATGCCCTTGGGGTCAAAATTGGCCCTGCCCCGGGGGTCACAAGTTCAAACATAGGAACAAAGAAGGAAAACTTTAATTTTTTTTTTCTCTTAAATGGGAAGGTATAGAGCTTTGATATTTGGTATGTAGCATCTCCTAGTGGACTTCTGCCAAGTTTGTTCCAAGGATGCTGCTTGGGTCAAAACTCGCCCAGCCCCTGGGGTCACAAGTTCGAACATAGGAACAAAGAAGGAAAACTTTAAAATTCTTCTTTTCTGAAACCGAAAGGTGTGGAGCTTTGATATTTGGTATGTTGCATCTCAGAGTGGACCTCTACCAAGTTTGTTCATATGATGCCCCTGGCTCAAATGACCTGAAATTTGGCCAGAATGTTTGTCTTGATGAAATACCAGATGAGTTTGGATTTGGGTCGCCTGGAACCATAAACTAGGTCACTAGGTCAAAATAAACAAATACCTTGTGGGCACTCTAGAGGTCACATTATTTGCTTAATTGCCTTGAAAATTGGTCAGAATGTTTGTCTTTGTAAAATCTCACATCAGTCTAAATTTGGGCCAACTGGGGTCATAAACTAGGTCACTTGGTCAAATTAAAGAAATAGCTAGTGGGCACTCTAGAGGCCACATTTATTATTCATTTGATTTGAAAATTGGTTAAAATGTTTCTTTTGATATAATAAAAGACCAGTTCAAATTTGGGTCACCTGGGGTCATAATCTAGGTCACTAGGTCAAATTAAAGAAATATCTATAGGGCACTCGAGGCCACATTTTTTGCTCAGTTGACTTGAAAATTGGTCAGAATGTTTGTCTTCATGAAATATGAGTTTGAAATTGGGTCACCTGCGGTCAAAAACTAGGTCACATGGTCAAATTAAAGAAAAACCTTTAAGGCACTCTACTAAGGCAAGCGACCCAGGGCCATCATGGCCCTCTTGTTTTCTTAACCCTTTACTACACAACAAAATTTTAGACTGATCCAAATGCAGGCAACATGGTAATTACAGAACAAATAAATGTAATGGGCTTTGTCTGTGAAGATTAGAAAACATTGTGGGAAAAGGAGAAAATGCTGGTTACCAGCATTTTCTCCTTTTCCCACAATATTTTCAATAGCTTTCTTTCTCAGGGTCATCAGGACTCTGGATTGTGGGGTAAAGGGTTAATCGTTGTAACATAAATATGATAAAACTTAACATCAGTAAAATCCCTCTGTTTTAATATTCAAGATGACTCGTTATCCTCGAAGATGGAGCAGCCAGCAATGGCAGCCGATATTCAAGCGTGTGCCCGGAAAGTTTTAAATCAGACACAGTCAGGACGGACAACCCGAGAGAAAAGGTTGATGACCCATCTAGGCTTGAAAGGTACCTGTATATTCCATAACTCTTTCCTTCTTGATTAAGTCTTTACCACACAGAAAAATTTTAGACTTGTCTAAATTGGAAGCATTGCAGACGACAAATTAAAGGTGGCTCAAATAGGAAGTTTGTCCTTGATAGGATAGGAAATATTGTGGGGAAAGGAGAAAATGATGGTTACCTGTCTTTTTCCCACAATGTTTTTGAAAGCATTCTTTCTCAGGATCGTTAAAAGTGGGTATTGTTTGGAAAGGGTTAATTCTTTACCATGCAACAAAATTTTAGACTTGCTGAAATTGACTGCATTAAATGCTTTAAATGCATTAAATTTTACAGAAGGCAAAATTGGTAGTGCTAAAAAGAAATGGTAGAAAATATTGTGGGAAAAGGAGAAAATGCTGACTTTCTTCATTTCCCACAATATTCTCATAAGCTTCCGTAGGGTTGTTGAAATATCAGGATTATTAGGTAATGACTGAATTCCTTGGCAAACAATTCTGTATTTTGATACAACCATTAGAAATTAGAAATTAGAAATAAGCCTTTTCAAAAAAAAATGTGAAAACTTTCTCTTTTTCCTGCACTGAGATCTACCATCTCAAAGATAAATCCCCATATTGGAGCCACATTTAATTTGCTGTCTTCAGATGCTTTCAACTTTAACCCTTTCTCAAACAAGCCCTGGTTTTCACGTGTCTGCAGTACAAGTCTTTTGAAAACACTGTGGGAAAAGGAGAAATTGCTTGTAACGAGCAATTTCTCCTTTTCCCACAGTGTTTTCTACCCTTTTTGAGAACTTCCTGCCATTTTCATCAAATTTAAAATTGTCGTCTGCAAACTCTTTCAATTTGGACTAGTCCAAAATTTGTCGTTTGGGAAAGGGTTAATTCTCATCTTGCTAAATGACTTGAATGAAACTTTCAAGCCAAAGGTAAAACCCACAATGTTGGTATTTGAAAGTTATGGGGGCTGCAGAAATATCTCCGTATCGGACAGTTTAGATCCAAGATCAGACTGCACGTTCTGTGCAGTCTGATCTTGATCTACACTGTCCGCAAAAGGTCAGTGAGTCACGCTTGGCAACCTAGGGGTTAACGGGCTTCAAATATTGTCATTTGGTAAAGATTATATGAATCTGGAAAAAAGTGCTAAAAAGCAAGCCTTTGATAACCCTTTCCCAAACAAGCCCTGGTTTTCACGTGTCTGCAGTACAAGTCTTTTAAAAACACTGGGGGAAAAGGAGAAATTGCTGGTAACGAGCAATTTCTCCTTTTCCCACAGTGTTTTCTACCCTTTTTGAGACCTTTCTGCCATTTTCATCGAATTTAAAGTTGTCGTCTGCTAACTCTTTCAATTTGCACCAGTCCAAAATTTGTTGTTAACTCTTTACCAAACGACAAAATTTTAGGCTGGTCCATATTGAAAGCATTCGCAGACGACAGAATAAATATGACTCAAAAGTTGAAACTTGTTTTGGGATGGGTAGAAAACATTGTAGTTACCAGCATTTTTTCCTTTTCCCACAATGTTTTCAGAAGGCTTCCAGTTTTAGGGTCGTTAAAAGTCAGGATTGTGTGGTAAAAGGAGTAACACGAGGACATTTTTTTCTTGTAGGAGTATAATAAAGTTTTATCTCAGACGACAATAAATATCTGATTCCTTGTATCACATAACAACACCTCACGAGTTACAGCGTAGAACATGCAAAGACATACCTGTACATATGAGCCATGCTCTGGCAAAAGGGGGTTTAATGCATCCCGTTGATGTATTATACCAAGCAAGTCATAACATAACTATGGATCTAAAAAATCTACTTTGTCTAATAGCCTCGCTGAATCAAGAGATGGCTCCTGAACATGCAGAGAATTTACCAGTGACAAAAATTTTTGACCTTGGTCAGCTGCTGTGCACTGTGCAGGATGACCTGGGTCGATACTTTTTGAATCAGATAGATGCATTAAACACCCTTTTGATAGACCAGGAGTTCTCTTGAATGAGAACGGTCTTTTGTCTCCTGTAGTCGTTTAGAACAACATCAGATATGGAGTCACATAATTTTGTTTAACCCTTTACCGAATGACAAAAATTTAGACTGGTCCAAATTGAAAGCATTTGCGGACGACAAATTGAAAGTATTTAAAAATGATGATTTCTGTCTTTGATAGGTCAGAAAACGTTGTGGGAAAAGGAGAAAATGCTGGTTACCAGCATTTTCTCCTTTTCCCACAATGTTTTCAAAAGGCCTCTTTCTCAGGGTCGTTAAAACTCGGGATTGTGTGGTAAAGGGTTAAAATGTGTGCAAGATAGAAAATGCAAAATGTAATGGCTTAACTCTTTACCACACAATCCTGACTTTTAACGATCCCAAGGAAGAAGCCTTTTGAAAACATTGTGGGAAAAGAAGAAAATGTTGGTAACCAACATTTTCTTCTTGTCCCACAATGTTTTCTTCACATTAAGAGACAAATTTCATGTTTTCAGCAACATTTGAATTGTTGTCTGCAAATGCTTTCAATTTGGACTAGTCTATATTTTTGTTGTGTGGTAAAGGGTTAAGCCATAATACATGGGAAATGAGGGATAATATAAGGTTATTTAACTCTTTACCTAACCACAAAATTTTACACTCATCCAAATTCAAAGCTGTTGCAGACAACAAATCAGGTATGGCTCAAATGGTGAAATCTAGTTCTGGAAGGGTAGAAAAAAAATATGGGAAGGGAGAAAATGCTGGTTACCAGCATTTTCTCCTTTTCCCACAATGTTTTTAAAAGGCTTCTTCCAGAGGGTCGTTAAAACTTGGGATGGTGGTAAAGGGTTAACATGTTTGGATACAATACTGGATTCCATTGGATAAGTACTCCGCAGAACCAGTCTGTATTTTGGATGAGGCAACAGCTCCATTCAGGTCAGAATTGTTTTCAAGTATGTTAACCCTTTACCACACAATCCGACTTTTAACTGAGAAAGAGACCTTTTGAAAACATTCTGGGAAAAGGAGAAAAGGCTGGTACCCAGCATTTTCTCCATTTCCCATAATGTTTTCTACCCGTCCAAGAACAGATTTTTATTTTTGCAAGATGTCATTTTCAAGTGTCAGCTCCCCCTGGTTGAGGAATTATCTCCCCCTGAACTTGACACTTTTTTTTGGTCAAAGCACTGGCGGGGGTATTAAGTCACATTCAGTAACAGCTCTAGTTATATTTTGTCTGAATTTCAGGTATATCGGAAGAAGAGTGGAAAACATTTGCCAAGTCTGTCAAAGTGACCCGATCACAAGGACTGTCACAGATGTCACATAAACTCATGATTGGGGCGCGCTTAAGGGTTGTTTATGAAACAAATGCCTTAGGGCTCAAGAAAGGGGAGTTTTTGTTGGAAAAAGGACCTACACATCATCACATCAGTTTCATGATTGCCCATTTTTTGGACAGAACTTTAGGTGTAAGTGATTGCTTAATTTTTGGACAGAATTTTATGTCTAAAACTTGAGATATTATCTTCTATTCTTATTATGATTGCTTACTCTTTGGAAAGAACTTTAGATATAAATCTTGAAACAAATATGTTTTTAGCTCACCTTAGCACAACGTGCTAAAGGTGAGCTATTGTGATCGCCCTATGTCCGGCGTCCGGCGTCTGTCGTCCGTCAACAATTTCTTTAAACATCTTCTTCTCCTAAACCACTGGGCCAATCTTGATGAAACTTAGCAGGGATGTTCCTTGGGTGAAGCTCTACCAAAATTGTTCAAAGAATTGAATTCCACCCACAACTCTGGTTGCCATGGCAACAAAAAGGAAAAAAAAGCAAAATCTTTGAAAATCTTCTTCTCTGAAACTAGAAGGTGCAGAGCTTTGATATTTGGTATGTAGCATCTCCTAGTGGACCTCTACCAAGTTTGTTCATTTGATGCCCCTGGGGTCAAAACTGGCCCCGCCCCGGGGGTCACAAGTTTGAGCATAGTAACAAAGAAGGAAAACTTTAAAAATCTTCTTCTCTGAAACTTGAAGGCGTAGAGCTTTGATATTTGGCATGTAGCATCTCCTAGTGGACCTCTACCAAGTTTGTTCATGTGATGCCCCTGGGGTCAAAACTGGCCCCGCCCCGGGGGTCACAAGTTTGAGCATAGTAACAAAGAAGGAAAACTTTAAAAATCTTCTTCTCTGAAACTTGAAGGCGTAGAGCTTTGATATTTGGCATGTAGCATCTCCTAGTGGACCTCTACCAAGTTTGTTCATGTGATGCCCCTGGGGTCAAAACTGGCCCCGCCCCGGGGGTCACAATTTCCAACATAGGAACAAAGAAGGAAAACTTTAAAAATCTTCTTCTCTAAAACTAGAAGGCATAGAGCTTTGATATTTGGCATGAAGCATCTCCTAGTGGATCTCTACTAAGTCTGTGCATATGATGCCCTTGGGGCAGAAGTCGGCCCAGCCCCGTGGGTCACAATTTCCAACATAGGAACAGAGAAGGAAAATTTTAAGAATCATCTTCTCTGAAACTGGAAGGCGTATAGCTTTGATATTTGGTATGTAGTGATTCTCTTCTAAGATTGTTTGCCCACCTAAGCGCAACAAGTTCATTGAGTTCAAAATTGGGTCATCTTGGGTCATAAACTAGGTCACTAGGTCAAATTAAAGAAATACATTGTTGGCACTCTCGAGGCCACATTATTTGCTCAATTGCCTTGAAAATTAGTTAGAAAGTTTGTCTTTATAAAGTCTCACATAAGATTAATTTGGGTCAACTTGGGTCATAAACTAGTTCACTGGGCCAAATTAAAGAAATACCTTGTTTGCACTCTGGAGGCCACATTTATTGCTCAAATGACCTGAAATTTGGCCAGAATGTTTGTCTTGATGAAATACCAGATGAGTTTGGATTTGGGTCACCTGGAACCATAAACGAGGTCACTAGGTTAAAATAAAGAAATACCTTGTGGGCACTCTAGAGGCCACATTATTTGCTTCATTGCCTTGAAAATTGGTCAGAATATTTGTCTTTGTAAAATCTCACATGAGTCTGAATTTGGGTCAACTGGGGTCATAAACTAGTTCACTTGGTCAAATTAAAGAAATAGCTAGTGGGCACTCTAGAGGCCACATTTATTATTCATTTGATTTGAAAACTGGTTAAAATGTTTCTTTTGATATAGTCAAAGACCAGTTCAAATTTGGGTCACCTGGGGTCATAATCTAGGTCACTAGGTCAAATTAAAGAAATATCTTTAGGGCACTTGAGACCACATTTTTTGCTCAATTGACTTGAAAATTGGTCAGAATGTTTGTCTTCATGAAATATGAGTTTGAAATTGGGTCACCTGCGGTCAAAAACTAGGTCACATGGTCAAATTAAAGAAAAACCTTTAAGGCACTCTACTGAGGTGAGCGATCCAGGGCCTTCATGGCCCTCTTGTTTATTCTTATGAGTGCCTATTTTTGGACAGAACTTTAGGTGTATACTTACTGTATACATGGTCACTGCCCCCTGGAACAACTTAACTTCAGATGACCTAAAGCATTTTTGTCAACCATTTTATTCAAAGTAGGTCAATTGCAAACTATTTGGTCAACATAAACTCATTTTTGAACGGTTCTGCATGACTCAGTGTTGAAGGTGTAAGATACAGAACCTTGTGACCCCTGGTTTCATCCTCACTCCAAAAGCTGTATTTTTCAAGGGAGTGCCCTTGGACAGGACAGTTCAGGTCCAACCCAAAGCACGCTTGAATAAGTCAGCTGTGGCTGTGATATGATTGAAATAGCATAGAGAAAAAATGATGTAGAAAATAAGTTGTCAATCAAAATTTTAAAGTTGTCCAAATCAAACGCAGTCGCAGTTGACAAATTAAATGTGGCTAAAATGGTCGAAGTTGTATTTGGTAGGGTAGAAATTTGATAGGATAGAAAACATTGTAGGAAAGGAGAAAATGGTGGTAACCAGGGAATCTACCATTTTTACTCTTTACCAAACAACCTAATTTTACACCTGTCAAATTTCAAAGCATTTGCAGATAACAAATGAAATGTGGCTACATCGATGGAATTTGTCCTTAAAACAGTAAAGAAAACATTGTAGGAAAGGGAGAAAATGCTGGTCACCAGCATTTTCTCCCTTTCCTGTAATGTTTTCAGAAGCTTCCTGGTCGTTAAAACTTGTGATTGTTTGGTAAAGGGTTAAATACAAATCCCATCATTTGAGACAAATTTGATTTGTCTTCTCTGAGGTTGGACAAATAACTCTTTTTAAACAGAAAAATTTTTAGGCTTGTTCAAATTGAAAGAATTTGCAGACAACAACCTTAAATGTAACTCAAGATTTGAAATTTGTTTTTTTGAAGGATAGAAATCATTTTAGGAAAAGGAGAAAATGCTTATTTCAACATTTTCTTCTTTTCCCACAATGTTTTGAAAAGGCTATTTCCTCAGGGTTGTTAAAACTCGGGCTTGTCTGGTAAAGAGTTAAATGTCTAGACCAGTGTCTTCAACATCTTTCCTACAGCTGTATCACGTCCCTCCAGCAAGCTGTAAGGTCTTTTCCTGGAATGATATACAAGTGATCACAGGTGACAAGAAATTCCAAGAACTTTACGCAAAGTTCAATGAATCAGAGGCAATACGAGGTGAGTAAAAGTAGTTCTTTATCAAATAAGCCTTTGTTTAACTCTATACTAAATGACAAAATTTAAGACTTCGAAATCAAAGGCATTTGCAGATGACTAATTAAATGCGGTTCAAATGGTGCAAATCATCTTTTAGAAGATAGAAAATATTGTTGAAAAAGGAGAAAATGTTGGTTACCAGCAGTTTCTCCCTTTTCCTCGATGTTTTCAAAAGCCTTCTCCGTCAGGGTTGTCAAAAGTCGAGATTGCGTGGTAAAGGGTTAATGGTCGTTTTGTTCGAAGCATTCAGGCTACCTTTCACAACTACACTTGCATGTGTGAACTGTGATGATCAAGGACAGTCTTCACAGAAAATGTAGCCAGGGTCCGTATTCACCAACCATTCTTAAGAATGTTCTTTGTCTTGTTCTCCAGAATTTTCTACATTTGAAAGTAACACAACTCCTGATTGGCTAAACCATTTGGTTTAGCCAATCAGGAGTTGTGTTACTTTCAAATGTAGAAAATCTTGGAGAATGAGACGAAGAATATTCTCAAGAATGGTTGGTGAATACGGACCCTGATCTTTGATCAACGCTGATTATCTTTCAGCATACTGGCCAAAGGCCGGGGAATCTCATGACCCTGTGTCCATTGTGTGTATGTCTATGTGTGCATAAATTTTTATTCAAAACACTCTCTTCTCTAAAATTGCTAAAATTCAATTTTAACGAAGCTTCACAGAAATGGTCGTACTTTAGCCCTCATCAGAATCTCGTAAAAAATTGATTTCTGTGAAACAATGGTTGCTATGCCAATAAAACCAATATTTTATTCTTTTCCCACGATGTTGTCTACCCTACCAAAGACAGAAATCATCATTTTAGCTTCATTTGATTTGTCTTTTGCAAATGCTTTGAATTTAGATGAAGTCTAAAATTTTGTCATGTGGTTAAGAGTTCATAAATTGTGTTCCTCTCAAGCATTATTTAAATAAATCACCAAGGCAGAAAATGCAAGTTTTTCAAGACATTTAGGCAAATGGCATCATGCCCGAATGAGAGGTATTGTGGGAATGTCAAACAGGAGAAAAGCTGGTGAGCATGCAAATTGTTACATATATGGCTGTGACTGACTTTATATGAGCCATGCTCTGACAAATGTGGGCATAATGCATCTCTGTGATGTGTCATACCAATCAAGCCATCACATAATTATGAATCCAAAATAACCACTTTTTTTAGCAACTGACTTAATCATGAGGTAGATGGTCCTTGGACATACAGAAAACTGACCAATGGCGAAAAGTTTCGGTCCAGGTCAGCCTGCACTGACTGCGCAGGCTGACCTTGGTCGATACTTTTCAGAGATGCATTAAGCCTCCTTTTCACAGAGCATGGCTCATATATGTTCAAAATAACAGCAGGGCATACAGCATTACAATGATTGTATGTTTTCTGCAACTATGAGAAAAACTCAAACCAAATGTCATACAAGTGTTCCAAACATGGACTTCTTCAGGATTCTCAATTCAGATTCAGGGAGATCTCTGGTTGTCATGGCAACATATTTTAGGAAAAACTTAGCATTTCTCCTTTTTCCCACAAAGTTTTCAAAAGTCTTTATCTTCAGTATGAATTCAATCTATTTTACAATATTTAAGCTAATGACCTTTTTGAGAGTTTTGAAACATTTAACTCTTTACCACACAATGCCGCCTTTTGACGCCCCAGGGAAAGAAGCCTTTTGAAAACATTGTGGGAAAAGGAGAAAATGCTGGTAACCAGCATTTTCTCCTTTTCCCACAATGTTTTCTACCCTATCAAAGAAAAGTTGCACCATTTGAACCACATTGAAATTGATGTCTGCAAATGCTTTTAATTTCGACAAGGATAAAACTTTGTCGTCTGTTAAAGGGTTAATCAGACTACAACATTTTTTAACATTTCATAACTTCAGCCATATTGTTTTGTAAATAGGATGTGACATCAATATTACAATGTAATGTAACATTCCTTGACAAATTCAGAATAAAAAGTTTGTCAAGTGATATGGATGTTACATCTAAGTATTTGGATTTTCTGCAGCCTCTTAACCCTTTCCCAAACAAGCCCTGGTTTTCACGTGTCTGCAGTACAAGTCTTTTGAAAACACTGTGGGAAAAGGAGGAATTGCTTGTAACGAGCAATTTCTCCTTTTCCCACAGTGTTTTCTACCCATTTTGAGACATTTCTGCCATTTTCATCAAATTTAGAATTGTTGTCTGCAAACTCTTTCAATTTGGACCAGTCCAAAATTTGTCGTTTGGGAAAGGGTTAACTCTTTACCAAACGACAAAATTTTAGGCTGGTACAAATTGAAAGGAGTTGCAGATGACAAATTAAACGTAGCTCAAATAATGATTTCTGATTTGGATTGGGTAGAAAACATTGTGGGAAAAGGAGAAAATGCTGGTTACCAGCATTTTCTCCTTTTCCGATAATGTTTTCAAAAGCCTTGTCTTACAGGAAGGTTAAAACTTGGGATTGTGTGGTAATGGGTTAATCCATGAGGATTCATGTATTTGATTTTCTGCTTTGTTTGTGGTGGACATCTTGTGAGTTTTAGGTAGGAACTTGAATAGTTTTCTTTGGAGAAATTGTGGCCTATGGGCTTCAGGGCTTGATAAACACAAGCTTGTTTTGTTGAGGTTGTTTTGCTCATTTTCAGGTGTGATAACAATGCCGGTTCCCCCGGTGATGAAGACAGAGAAGATAGCTGTTACCTTCCAAGACAGAGTGGTAACCAGCATCCATCCATACACACGGACGGAAAAATCTCAGCTAGAATATCTCCTTATTTGGGCAATGATGAAATTTATACAACCGTCTCATGGATATTTGGGCTATAAAGGTATTTATTAACTCTTTACCAGACGACAAAATTGTAGACTTGTGGAAACTTAAAGCATTTGCAATCAGTAATGTAAATGCCTGTGGGATTTGGCTTTGTAAAGGTAGGAAAAACTGTTAGAAAATTAGAGAATGATTGTTACTCCCATTTTCTCCTTCTTCCACAGTCTTATTACAAATCCTTTTTCCTCAGCGTCATTTAACCCTTTCCCAAATGACAAATTTTGGACTCTTCCAAATTCAAAACAGTTGCAGACAACAAATTTGAATTGGTACAAATGAGCTCAAGTTCTCCTGATAGGGTAGAAAAAATGGTGGGAAAAGGAGAAAATGTTGGTTACCAGCATTTCTCCTTTTTGCACAATGTTTTCAAAGGCATTCTCCCCCAGGGTTGTTAAAAGTTAAAACCTTGGATTGTTGGGTAAAGGTTTAAAGTTAAACTAAAGTTATTATTCTGTACTTTTTTCTCTATCATGGTTGGCATAAATGACCCTTGCAGTCTGCCTGGATGAAGATAAGATCTTTCAGGCAATTTGTAGACCTGCTATTAGTCTCTAATGCCATTTCAACATCATTTTAGTTGTATCACTGCAGTCACCTCACCTTTCAGTGCGTTCCTGTTTGTTTGCAAGTTCTTTGCAGAAATGCTGGAGTACCTAATGACAGTTTGGATAATTCTGTGATATTTCTCTTATGGTTTAATATCTCCTGAATATTTAAAGATGAAAGTCAACATCAGTCGTGCAATAGACAATTGCTTGTAACAATTAACCCTTTACCACCCAGTCCTGTGTTTTAACAATCCTGAGGAAGAAAGTTTTGAGAACTTCCTGCAAAATGCTGGTAACCAGGATTTTCTCCATTTCTCACAATGTTTCCTACCATATGATAGAACAACAGCTTATTTGATTCTATTTTGAAATTGTCATGTGCAGAAGCTTTTTATCTAAAAGTGTAAAATTTGTTGTTTGGGAAAGGGGTAAAGGCACCTCTCCAGTGTATTGTGAATGACTTTCAAAACTTTGATAAAGCTCGAATATACACAATGTGCACAGAAACCCAGTAAATTTGTTGGTAGGGTGAGGGGGGTGTTAAGTATAACAAATGAGCCATGCTCTGGCAAAAGGGAGCTTAACCCTTTCCCAAACAAGCCCTGGTTTTCACGTGTCTGCAGTACAAGTATTTTGAAAACACTGTGGGAAAAGGAGAAATTGCTCGTAATGAGCAATTTCTCCTTTTCCCACAGTGTTTTCTACCCTTTTGGGGAACTTTCTGTCATTTTCATCAAATTTAAAATTGTCGTCTGCAAACTCTTTCAATTTGGACCAGTCTAAAATTTATCGTTTGGGAAAGGGTTAATGCATCTCCGTGATGCATTGTACAAAGCAAGCCATCACATATGTATTGATCCCTAAAATCTGTTTAGTCTGACAGTCGACTGGGTCAGGAGGTAGACTGGTACTTTGCTATGCACAAAATTTACAAATGGCAAAAAGTTTCGACCCATGTCAGCCTTGAATATTTACAAATGCCAATAATCTCGGAATAAATGTCTTGTACCTGCTTTTTGTGTGTGCTCTTGATTTATTTGTACAAAGAATCTTTTTGGTACAAAGAATGTTAAATATCTGTGAATTGTTTCAACATTCAAACACGCTTTTTTTTTGTTTCTGTCTTGTCAAAACACCCAAAACAGAAATCTTTGTCCTCCTTAACACAAAGGTTTTTTCGATGGTGAAAGTCACGTCTGTGAGATAATATAATTCATTACATCATTATTGTGCTGCATATCCAGAAAAAGAATGCTTTATACAGTTCTTCATTTTTCAATCATATTGAAAAAAAAAGTCAATGCGTGCAATATTTTGATCAAAATCCTCAATTAAGCCCAATATGTATTATAAATGGGAAATAGGATAAATAACATTGTTGGTTGGTGTCTTGGATTGGGAAAGTTTATCTGACTCTAATCTGGAATTTCATCTGAAATCCTTTCTGCTCACCAAAATTATAAATTTCTATGTTGTGTCCGATAAACTTTCACGGTCCAAGACACTGACCATCTATTCTGTATGTGCTGAGCTTGTAATCCAGAATTTGAAAAACATCCAGACCCATTTACATGAGCCATGCTGTATGAAAATGCAGTTTAATGCATCTCTGTGATGCTGTATAACAAGCAAGTAATCACATAATGATGGAACATAATGATGGATCCATTAAATCCATTTTGTCTAACAAGCAACTGAATCTTGAAGTAGACTGTTGCTTTGGCATGCAGGAAGTTGATCAATAAAAAAAAGTTTAGGTAAGCCTGCGCAGTCCGCGTAGGCTGACTTGGGTTGAAACATTTTGCAGATGCATTAAACCCCCTTTTCACAGAGCATGACTCACATGTATCTTCCTCTAAGCCCACAGTGATATCAAGAGTTTAGTGAATATGTGACCTTTGACCTTATTTTCCTATTTATTTTTCAGGTCATTTGATTCATTTTGAGGCAGATGTTGGTTTTGGCAACATGAAGAAACAAATTCTGGGATATTTCTATAACTGCCAGTTTCCGAACTCTGTTTTCAAAGCCCTGCTGTGTTACAAATGTCCATCTACACACACGTTTCCAAAGATATGCGGACTAGGCCAGGAGGTAATTAGGCTCGAATTCTAAGCCTATAGACAGATAAATTAATTAACCCTTTATTATTCAGTAACAAGTTTTAACGACCCTGAGAAAGACAATTTTTGAAACCATTCTTGGAAAAAGAGAAAATGATGTTTTCTAACCTTTCAAAGATATATCCAGTCATGTAAAAAAATTCTGTTTGTTGAATTTTAGTTGGAAAATAGATAAATTCAGAACATACTAATTTTATGATTTAGCAGGTGAATACTTTCTAAAGTTCACTTTTAGATGAAATTTCCATGTGTTTCACTTTCTTATTGGTTGGATGAAATTATAGCCAGATGAGAACTACAACATCTGCGAAAAAGAAGAGGATGAAAAAGGTTGTGATGGAATAAGTAAAGATGAGCCTAATTTGTATAGGTCATTGACTTGATTTACATATAAGCAAACATCTTGTAACTTGTTAGTTACATATAAGTAAACATCTTGTAACTTGTTATTTACATATAAGCAAACATCTTGTAACTTGTTATTTACATATAAGCAAACATCTTGTAAATTGTTATTTCCATATAAGCAAACATCTTGTAACTTATCAATGACATCTTGTTCAGTCTATGACTTTGTAAGTAGACATTTTTTAAATTGGAGTCGTAGAGATTTTGTTATTCATGTCAACACTGTTATATTTAACAGAATAACAATTTCTAACAGAAAGAATCATTTTCTGTGTGGCAGCATTTGGCGACTGTGGGTTTCTTTTTTTTTTGTTTATATTTTAATCTCAGTCACTCTTAATGACAATAGGCTATCGTCCTTATGGTTGTTTGTCAAACAAAACCATTGAACACATATCTCTCTTGCAGTTAAAGATATATTATACTCATTTTCAGCAACGTTTTAACCCATTTCAACTTTATTTTATAAAACTTTAATCATTCTTATATCTTTATGGCAAGTGTTGCCCCTGATGGTAGCAAGGTTGCATAGATTTCAACAAATAGAAAATTCATTTCAGTTTTTGAAGGCCATCAAAGAAATCACTGTTCTGATGTTATCAATTTTAAATCAAAGATTTCTGATAAATGTGTTTATCCTACACCATGTGTATCGGTAATTTATCTAAGTTTACACAGCTAACTAAATTCTGAACTATTCTACAGTCTATCAAATTTTAAATGTGTTTTTTCTCTCAGGCTGTAAAGATGTATCTTTAAGTCGCTTAGATAGATATGTCCATATCTTTGTACAGGTCATGAACCAGGTCAAGAGCAATGGTTTCACGACACGAGACATACAGATCGGCAAATACAAGGAAAAGAATATCGTGGAAATTATAGACAACAATGCAGCAGCAATTCTTAGTGTGGTGGAACACTGCATCAAGAAGTTTTCTAGGGAGAAAGTCTTGTATTAGACAGGTTGTATTATGCCATAAAGAGTTAACATATTTGAGCAGGACTCTAGTTAACTCTTTCCAACATGATAAAAAGGTAGACCAGTCCAAATTAAAAGCATTTGCAGACGACATTTTAAATGTGGCTCAAAACATAAAATTTGTCTCTTAAAGGGTAGAAAACATTGTGGGAAAGGAAGAAAATGCTGGTTACCAGCATTTTCTTCTTTTCCCACAATGTTTCCAAAAGGCTTCTTTTTCGGGGGCATTAAAAGTCAGAATTGTGTGGTAAAGGGTTAAAGGGGATTTATGCTTTACGACACAGTCCAGAGTTTCAACGTCCCTTTGGAAAATACTTTTAAAAACATTGTGGGAAAAGGAGAAAATGTTGGTAACCAGCATTTTCCCCTTTTCCTGCAATATCTTCTATCCTTCCCAGAAGAAATTTCGATTTTTTACGTCGCATTTACTGTGGCATATGGAAATGCTTTCAATTTGGACAAGTCTAAAATTTTGTTTTTTTGGTAAACAGTTAACCCTTTCCCAAACAAGCCCTGGTTTTCACATGTCTGCAGTACAAGTCTTTTGAAAACACTGTGAGAAAAGGAGAAATTGCTCGTTACAAGCAATTTCTCCTTTTCCCAAAGTGTTTTCTACCTTTTTGGAGAACTTTCTGTCATTTTCATCAAATTTAAAATTGTCGTCTGCAAACTCTTTCAATTTGGACCAGTCCAAATTTATCATTTGGGAAAGGGTTAAATGCATCTCTGTAATGTATTATACCAAACAAGTCATTACATAATTATGGATCATTATGGTTGATTTTTGTCTTATCAACCACCTGAATCTGGGGGTAGAATTTAATACAAGCAAAATGTTGCGACCTAGGTCAGGCTGACGTGGGTCAATACTTTTTGCATATGCATACCCCTTTTCACAGAGCACAACACATGCAATTCTTTACCAGATGACAAAATATGTAGACTTGACTAAATTGAAATTATTTGCAGACAACAATGAAATATAGATCAAATTGATAGTAAATTTCCTTGAGAGAGTAGAAATCATTAACTCTTTACCAAACAACAAAATTTTAGACTGGTCCAAATTGAAAGTATTTGCAGATGACAAAATGTGACTAAAAATTGAAATTTGTTTTGGCAAGGGTAGAAAACATTGTGGGAAAAGGAGAAAATGCTGGTTACCAGCATTTTCTCCTTTTCCTGCAATGTTTTCAAAAGTCCTTTTTTTCACAGAGACAGTGAACCATAGGATTGTTTGGTAAAGGTTTGAAAGATAACTATTTTGTATCAGAGGTCCAAAGACAAGAGGTATTTTTGTTTTTATATTGCAGTATTTCTAATGTAGGACCTATATTGTTGGTACTACTTTGAATTATCTCAATGAGATATTTTTAGTGAATGAACACCAAAATGGTTTTGGTGTTCACAAAGAAATATTATTCTATCTTGCATGAAAATATTAGTTTTGTTTTCTTAGCTTGGCTGTTTTTGAAGTAACATCGGTGTACTGTCATAGTCTTATTGTCATCTGTGTCTGTGTCACCTTGCAAAAACTTCGAATTTTTTTAATATCTCTTATTTTATGGAAGATATTTTCCTCAAACTGGGACTAGTTGTTAACTATGGAATGGGGAACAGTTACAACAGGGGCAGGTGACCATGAAAGTATTTTTGACACAGTTATGCCCCTTTTTTGACTTAGAATTTTCACTGAAAATAAAGCAACAGCAGCTGAGAGTTGGCACCTGCATGCAGTGCTCTAGTTTAAAATCTCTGTTATTTTTTTAGATATTTTCATTGAACTCAGACTACTTATTAACTATTAAAAGGGGCACCCATACAACAAGGGCAGGTAACCATCAATGTATTTTTGACACAGTTAAGCCCCTTTTTCGACTTAGAAATTTTCACTGAAAATCCAGCAACTGCAGCCAAGTGTTGGTTCCTACATTTAGTGCTCTTGTTTTATTTCTTTCCTAGTAGAAAATGGTCAGAGACTTAGTTTCCAGCTTTTGATAGTGTACTTTGTGGGATAGAGTTATGTTTATGAATGGAACAGTCTAATTCTGTAGCATTCCTGATGTTATATACTATGACATCATTAATATTGACTAATAAATGTTAATTATATTAAACTTTTTGTCAGATAACAAAATTCTAGACTGGTCCAAATTGAAAGTATTTGCAGACAACAGATTAGATGTGGCTCAAGTGATGAATATGTCTTCAAAGGGCTACAAAAAATTGTGAAAAAGGGAGAAAATGCTGGTAGCCAGCATTTTCTCCTTTGCCCACAATGTTTTCAAAAGCCTTCTTTCTTAGGGTTGTTAAAACTCAAGATTGTGTGGTAAAGAATTAATGTAATGAAAACTTGCGGCTGAGAGTAAGGATAATGAGGAAATGCTGGTACTCGGCTTTTTTCTCCATTTCCCACAGTGTTTTCTACCATTGCATCAGTTCAGCTACTATTAGCTTTTTTGTTTTCAAATGCTTTCAATATGGACAGGTTTTAAAGATTTGCCTTCTGATGAATATTTATTTTACAGAAGAGCATGTAAGAATTACAAAATATTACTGTGGCAGATCGTGTGTTATTTCACACTTTACCACACAATCCCAACTTTTAACGACCCTGAAAAGCAAACCTTTTTGAAAACATTGTGGGAAAAGGAGAAAATGCTGGTAACCAGCATTTTCTCCTTTTCCCACAATGTTTTCTCCTGTCCCATAATTAATTTCAATATTCAAGTCACATCTATTTTGCTGTCTGCAAATGCCTTCAACTTAGACCAGTCTGATATTTTGTCGTGTGGTAAAGAGTTAAGAGCAAAATATATTTCATCTTTTTTTTCTGTATATTTGATTTCAGTAAGCATAATACTGTTGATTGGAATAATTAAGTTTTTTTTAAATTGTAGTATACTGATCTATCCCACAGATAGATATATATGTATAGCTTGTGTTTGTATAAGGGAATGCTACACTGCCTTGCTGTAGAGCTAGCTTTTGTAGCAACGTGGTAGAGCGTTCGCCTTGGGATCTAGAGATCCTGTGTTCAATCCCCGCCTTGGGAGGTCATTTATCAGAGCTGTTACAGATGGTGTCCAGATGGGGGAGTATGTAGTATACTGGTCCATCCCACAGATAGATATAAATGTATAGCTTGTGTTTGTATAAGGGGACACTTATACTGCTTTGCTATAGAGCTAGCTTTTGTAGTGACATAGTAGAGCTTTTGCCCTGGGATCTAGAGGTCCTGGGTTCAATCCCTGCCCTCATAGGTTATTTATCAGAGGTGTCACATTGAAGCCCACCGTAAAAACCCACTTTGTTGAGAAATAGAGTAACAGTACTTCTAGGATTGGTGGACGAATCTTCATATGGCTTGGGAGTTTGTAGTATACTGTTCTGTTCCACAGATAGATATAAATGTATAGCTTGTGTTTCTGTAAGGGGACACCTATACTGCCTTGCTATAGAGTTAGCTTTTGTAGCAACATAGTAGAGCATTTGCCTTGGGACCTAGAGGTCCTGGGTTTCAATCCCCACCCTGAGAGGTAATTTATCACAGTTGTTACAAAATGTTAACCTTTTACCAAACAGTCCCATGGTTTAGCAATTCTGAGGACAAAGGTTTCATGGGAAAGTGAAAAAAAGTGCCAGTAACCAGTGTTTTTACTTTGTGCACAATGTTTTTTTTACAGTCGCATAGACAGATCTCATTGATTAGAACTTTTTTGTTATCTGCAAATGCTTGCAATAGAGAGTCTAAAATACTCTAATGTGGTAATTTGTTAAACCTTGCCAGACAACAAAAATTTAGACTCTTTCATTTTTAAAGCCATCGCAGATGATGAATTAATCCTTAGGCTGCTAAGCATGATTCACTGACCATTTGCAGGCAGGGTAGATCAAAGTCAGACTGCCCAGAACAGGCAGTCTGATCCAGTATCTAAGCTGTCTGATAAGGAGATCTCTTCCTCCAAAAAATAAGTTTGAAATAGCATTATTTGGGATTTTTTATTATCAACACTTTGAAGCTACATTCAGTCACAGCAGCCATGGCAACTTGCAACTTGTAAGCAGGTGGATTGTCCTGCAAGAGCAGAACACCTCGGCCCAATTTTGTCAGTTTGACACACCCATCTCCTCTTTACAGTGACATCCTGGTGTAATCAAAAGGGCCAGAATCCTATTTTCCCTACCTATAACCTTCAATAAGATTAAATTATGGACTGTCTGAGATTTTGTGTCAGTGTATTGAATCTAAGTATATTGGGCTGAGAACTTTTTGATCATACCTGTTATCTTTTGTAGATGTGGTAAGTTTTGAAAGGAAAAAAAAAAACCCCACATATATTTATTATTTACAACATAGATATTTACTTACTTGTTAATGAACACAAGTGTTTCACAATGTATGATGTACAGTGTGTTTATGAACTCATAAATGAACACAGATGTTCACTGTTTACTTCGATCAGAAATGATTTAACTCTTTTGGCGCCAAATAAGCAAACTTGGCTTCTTTTGATGGCTGTAAATACAATCCACTGTGTCTCAGGAAGATTTATATCCTATAGGCTTGACCAAACAAGCGGAGGGCATAGATTAAAGATCAGACTGCACATTCTGTGCAGTCTGATCTTGATCTATGCCGTCTGCAAAAGTCCCTGTTTTCGCCTATGGCGCTGAAAGGGTTAATGAACTTGTTTTGGATCACAGATGTTCACTAATTACATTGTACAGTGAGTTTATGAACTCGTTAACCCTTACCCAAACAAGCCCTGGTTTTCACATGTCTGCAGTACAAGTCTTTTGAAAACACTGTGGGAAAAGGAGAAATTGCTCATAATGAGCAATTTCTCCTTTTCCCACAGTGTTTTCTACCCTTTTTGAGACCTTCTGCACCATTTGAGCCACATGGAAATTGTCGTCTGCAAATGCTTTCAATTTGGACAGGGGTAAAATTTTGTCGTCTGGTAAAGGGTTAAATTGACAGAGGTGTTCAGTTAGGAACTCATTAATTTTAATGAGTACACATATTCACTGTAATTATAATATATTCATAAACTCGCAAACGAACACCGATGTTCACTATTGTGTTCATTAACCCTATACTACACAACAAAATTTTTCTATTTTGTCTATAATGAAAGCATTTGTAGGGGAGAAACAAAATATGGTTCAAACAATGAGGTTTGTTTTTGAAAATGCTGAAAACATTACCAGCATTTTCTCTTTTTTCCAAAATGTTTTTGAAGATCTCTTTCCTCAGGGTCATTGAAAGTTGGGATTGTGTGGTAACAGGTCAATGAACTTGTAAATGAACACAAGTAGTCACTACTTGCAAATCAAATTTATTATATTTTTTTTCTTTTACAAGTACATATCAAGTTTTAGACACAAACAAATGAGCCATGCTCTGGAGAAAGGGGGTTTAATACATTATAGCGAGCAAGTCATCATACCTGTGACCCATGCTCTGGAGAAATGGGATTTAACCCTTTCCCAAACAAGCCCTGGTTTTCAGGTGTCTGCAGTACAAGTCTTTTGAAAACACTGTGGGAAAAGGAGAAATTGCTCGTAACAAGCAATTTCTCCTTTTCCCACAGTGTGTTCTACCCTTTTTGAGACCTTTCTGCCATTTTCATCAAATTTAGAATTGTTGTCTGCAAACTCTTTCAATTTGGACCAGTCCAAAATTTGTTGTTTGGGAAAGGGTTAATGCATTGTCATGATGCATTATACCATGCAAGACATCACATGACTATGTATTCATGCAATCCATTTTGTCTACTAACTTGCTGAATCATGAGGTAGAAAGGTCCTTGGACTTGGAGAAAATTTACTAAAATCAAAACGAATTGACACAGGTTGATGCTTTTTTCAGATGCATTAAGGTTCCCTTTTCACAGAGCATGGTGCAATATTAGGCTTTATATTTATTGTCTGTGTTTGTCAACTCAGTATTTAATTCTGTACCAAACGATCCTTTGTTTTAACAACTCTTGGGGGCAAGACTTTTGAAAATCTTGTAGGAAAAGGAGAAAATGCTTGGAACCAGCATTTTCTCCTTTTGCTTCAATGTTTTCTAAAGCCTTTTCCAACAGGGTTGTTAAAACTTAGGATTGCGTGGTAAAGGATGAAGGTTATTGATTATATCATAGCAACAGTGACAGCATTAATTTTAGGCATAGAGTCTGTAGTGACCTGTTCAAGGACACTCCCATGCAAAAAGCATCATTAGGGAGAGGAATCAGATCCAGAACCTCTGAATCACAAATGCAATACCTTAACTCTATACCAGATGACAAAATAGTGGACTAGTTCATTTGCTGGTTGGTAAAACTTTGGATTGCATGGTAGAGGGGGTTATACTGTAACCAAATCATCTGTTTTATAGTCTAGAGGAAAAAATCTTTTGAAAGCCTTGTAGAAATAGGAGAAAATGATTGTTAAAAGTATTTTCTGCTTTTCCCATGGTGTTTTCAAAGGCTTTCCTTTGTCAAAACATGGCATTGTGTGGCAAAGGTTTAAATCATTACAAAACACTAGAAAGAAAAGTTGTGCAAAAGAGTAACCCTTTACCGTACAATTCTGAGTTCACCTTGAGGATGAAGGCCTGTGAAAACATTACGGGAAAAGGAAAAAAAATGCTGATAATCAGCATTTTCTCCTTTTCCCATGATGTTTTCTACCCTTTCGAATCAATTTCCACCACTTGAGCCACATTTGTCGTCTGCAAATGCTTGGCATTTAGAAAATGCAAAAATTCTGTTGCCTGGTAAAAGGTTAAACATTTGAAGGGAAAAAAAATGACAAAATCGGATAATTTTGCGTAAATTTAATATTATTGTTATTTGTTATTTTGGATTTTTTTAAATTCATGTTAAAACTTATTGTATATTTTTCCATGCTTACTTTAATTCTATACCAAATGTGATTAGAATAATTTACATGTAAAGTAGTTTACTTACGAATTTTAACATTTAATATGATTAGAATAATTTGAAAGAACTTACTTCTGTGTATCTTTGTTATTATCATTATGATAAATATTTGAACGTTGTATCAAAACCATTTATTTTATAACTGAAAGGGAGAAGGCTTTAAAAAACATTGTGGAAAAAAGGGGAGAAAATGCTAGCAACCAGCAATGTCTCATTTTTCCACAATCCTTTTAACTATTTACCACACAAGAGATTTAACAACCCTGAGGGATAAAGCTTTTGAAAACATTGTGGGAAATCACCATCTTCTCCTTTTTTCACAATGTTTTCATAGGTCTTTCTTCTGAAGGTAGTTAAAACTAGTGATTGTGTGGTAAAAAAGGTAACCAGATATCTGTAAATGAGCAATTTATTCTTTTTGACCAAACTGATCTTTTGATCTCATTTTATGCATTTTTTTTTTTCTTTTTTGGTCACTTTTTTTTTTTTTTTTTTAAGTAACCACCTCTTAACTCTTTACCACACAATCCCAAGTATTAACGACCATGAGGAAGAAGCCTTTTGAAAACATGGTGGGAAAAGGAGAAAATGCTGGTAACCAGCATTTTCTCCTTTTCCCACCACGTTTTCCAACCTGTCAAAGAGAAATTCCATCATTGGAGCCACTTTATATTGTCAGCAAGTGCTTTTAAATTGGACAAGCCTACATTTTTGCTGTGTGGTAAAGAGTTAATCAAGACAATTGGAGTCATGCTTTGTAAGTAGGGAATTTAATGCATATCCATGATACCAAGCAAGCCATCACATAATTTATGGATCCATAAAATCCATTTTGTCTAACAACTAACAACTGACTCAATCATGAGGTGGAGTAATCTGGAGTAATTGGACATACAGGAAATTGACTAAAAGCAAAAAGCTTCAGTCCAGGTTAGCCTTCGTGGAATGCGCATGCCAAGATGGGTGGATACTTTTTGCAAATGCATAAAATGCCCTTTCCACTGAGCATGACTTGCATAATTAGTTCAACTTCCATGTTCAACTTTATAATCTTTTTTGGGGAAATGGATTGGGGGGGGGGGGAATCTTATTCTAGGGAAATGTGTGGGTGACGGGGAGAGGGTAGGGCCGCACAGGAATATTTTTGTATGAAAATGGTTTCAAATATGTTACTCATTTTGGAAAATAAAATTTGATCTTATTACACTCCCCACAACAAGAGGGAAGAGGGTGGTGTGGAATGTAAACTGAAATCAGGTTGCCTGTCTGTAGACACAGGTTTGTGTGCTTGTCTCCTTGTACAGTTGTAAATCAGTTTGGCTGAAATTTTAGTGGAAATTCTTGTTCCACAGAAAGGTGTGCATCTCCTATTTTCAGTTTGATTGTTCGACTCTAATTGGAGTTATGGCCCTTTGAAATTTTCCTAATTTATAGACACTCCAACCAGTGGGTGGGGGGCATGTTTTGTTGGCCTTTGACAGTTTTAGTTTTAGAACAGTTTGTAATAGTGGACCTAGAATAGAATGTAAAATTTATGTATGTAATCATTATGTCAAATTTTATACTGGTCCAAATTAACTCTTTACCACATGTACAAATTTTTATCCGATCCAAATTCAAAGCATTTGTAGAGAACAAATTAAAGGTAGCTCAAATGATGAAACTTGCTTCTAATCAAGTTGAAAACATTGTGGGAAAAGGAGAAAATGCTGGTTACCAGCATTTTCTCCTTTTCCCATAATGTTTTCAAGTCTGCTTTCTCAAGGTCGTTGAAATTTTGGATTGTGTGATAAAGGGTTAAAAGTATTTTCATATGACAAATTAAATATGGCTTTATCCTTGAGATTTATACTGGACTAATTGGTAAACATTGTGGGAAAAGGACAAAATGCTGGCAAGCAGCATTTTCTCCTTTTCCAAGAATGTTTTCCAAAGTCTTCCCAACATTTGTTAAACTTGGGATTGTATGAGAGGGAAAGTCTGCTTGTGAGTGATAAAGGTTTGTTTAACATTCCAAAGGAACAGTTTTACTTTTTGTTCAGTTGTTGTTTTTCTTTCTCCTAAAAGTATATATGACATCATGTCTTTCAAAGTACTTTTATTATCCCACCTATTAAATCTGAGACCATACGCATACAAAATTTTAGGAAAAAATAGTGTTTTCCTTTAAATATATGGAGGTCAAAGAAGTAGTTGCTTGTTACACGCATTTACTCCTTTTCTATCAATTTTTTATTTTTTTACCCTGTACCACATGACAAAATTTTACACTTGTCCAAATTGAAAGCATTTGCAGACGGCAAATTAGATATGGCTCATATGCTGAGATTTGTCTGTAACAGGTCAGAAAACATTGTGGGAAAAGGAGAAAATGCTGGTTATCAGCATTTTCTCCTTTTCCCACAATGTTTTCAAAAGGCCTCTTTCTCAGGGTCGTTAAAACTCAGGATTGTGTGGTAAAGGGTTAAACAGTTAAAGGTTTGTTATCTTTGTTTTTTGTTATTTTACTGTACAGTCAAGTCCAGTGGCTCAGTTGGTAACATAAAGGGCTTGAAACCCAGGGGTCACTGGTTTGATTTCCAGCTTGGCCAAATTTATTCCGAGAATTTAAAATAGTCATTTTGACAGGTTTCATTCCCTTCTCACTACTGAGCATCTTTTGTTATGTTTATGTGGAAAAGCAGCCAGTGGATTTACAAGAAGATACTTATATGTGCTGGGTCTGTATTAACCAACCATTCTTAATTTTATTCTTAGTCTTATATTTGATGCGGAAAGTAACACAACTTTGTATTGGCTAAACCACATTTGGTTTAGCCAATCAGAAGTTGCGGTACTTTCAAAATTAGAAAATTCCAGAGAATAAGATTTAGAATGTTCTCAAGATTGGTTGGTGAATACGGACCCCGATATTTACTTGATTTTATCACAAAAACAAATTTGTTTATTTTTTTGTCTGTATATACATTATGGCTGTGAATTTTCCTGCTGTTGTTAGCAATCATGAGCCAAGCCACATAGCTGTTTATTTTTTTTGTCTATACATACATTGTGGCTGTGAATTTTTCTTCTGTTGATATCAGTTGTGAGCAAAGCCACATATCCGATTTCTTTTGTTTGTACATATACATACATTGTCTTTGAATTTTCCTCCTGTTGATATGAATCATGAGCTAAGCTGCATATCTAGACTATTTTGTCATGCACACTTTGTGGCTTTGAATTTTGCCTCTGTTGTTAGCATTTGTGAGCCAAGCCACATAATTTATCTGCTTGTTCATACGTACTTCGGAGATGATAGTTTTCCTTCTGTTCATGAGCCAAGGAACATTTCTAGTTTGTTTTGTTTATACACACATCATGGCTGTCTATTTTCCTTTGTTAACTCTATACCAAATGACAAAATTTTCAACAGGTCCAAATTGAAAGCATTTGCAGACAACACAATAAATGTTACCGAAAAATAGAAGTTTGTTATGGGAAGGGCAGAAAACATTGTGGGAAAAGGAGAAAATGCTGTTTACCAGCATTTTCTCCTTTTCCCACAATGTTTTTAAAAGGCTTCTTTTTCAGGGCCGTTAAAAGTTGGGATTGTGTGGTAAAGTGTTAAGTCTTTACCATACAATCCTGAGTTTAAACAGCCCTGAAGAAGATGCCTTTTGAAAACATTGTGGGAAAAGAAGAAAATGCTGGTAACCAGCATTTTCTTCTTTTCCTACAATGTTTTCAACAATCTCAAAGACAGAGACTGTTGTTTGTACCCCATTTTACTTGTCGTCTGCAAACGCTTTCAATTTGGACTGGTCTAAAATTTTGTTGTGTGGTAAAGGTAAGTACATGTTCATGTAAATGAAAACATTTTTGGAAAAGGTGAAAATTTTGGTTACCAGCATTTTCTCTTTTTCTCCAAAAAATGTTTTTAACAGCTTTCTTCCTTTCAAGCTAAGGATTGCTTGGTAAAGGTTTGGCTAAATACCGAATGTTTAGCAATTTTACTGATGTTAATGGTCAATATAAATTAGAAACAAAGTAGAATAAAAAACGAAAATTGGAATTTTTTAGACAAGAAATTTCCATATACTACATCAATGGCACCCATTATTCACTATATCTGTACATATAGGCTTGTATTCTTTTTTCATTTTGATTTAAATTTTGAGGAACCTTCTTCAAGAAGTATGTGTTAATTTCATGAACATTGTACCACTGTTTATTTAAAGGGGCATTTAACCAAATTTTGTTTTGCAAGTTTTTAAGAAAATCTTAACAAACACGGCTAATTTTCAGTTATGTGTAAAGATGGCTTTGAAATTTAAACAAAGATAAAAAATATGTAGAAAATGTGATGATTACCAAGTTTATGTATTTTAATTATAGCTGTTAATGCATAACAAGGGATACATACATGTTTAACACTGTAACACATTAACTCTTTACCATATGACAATATTTTAGCCTTATCCAAATTGAAAGCATTTGCAGACAATATATTAAATGTCACTCTAAACATGAAATATGTCTTTCATAGGGTAGAAAACATTGTGGGAAAAGGAGAAAATGCTGGTTACCAGCATTTTCTCTTTTTTCCACAATGTTTTCAAAAGCCTTCTGTCTCAGGGTTGTTTAAAGTCTGCATTGTATGGTAAAGGGTTAGGTGACCCCATAGCTCAGTAGGTAGATTTGCTGACTATAGTTTTGAAGGTCGTTGGTTCGAGTCCCTTGAGGGAATTTTTCAGTTAATCCCCCAACTAAGGGTAAACAGTCACATCCTAGACTGGTATCAGTCCGTTAAATAGAGCATTTTCATTTAAAAAAAAAAAAATCATAAAATAAAACAGCAGAATAAATACACTCATATAATGTTCTCAAGGTCTGATTTAACGTATTTTAGATAAAGAGCAAGTAACAACATATATTCCTGAGGGTTTACAATACTTGTGTACCTTGTTTATTAGAATGACTCAAATGCAGAGCCTGAATGCCAGGCTAAGTCAGATCCTTATAATGTTTCCTTGGAAAATATTAACTTGCTCTTTCGAGTCAAAATCTTGTTTCATGCCCCTTTAACCCTTTACCACACAATCCCGACTTTTAACAACCCTGATGAAGAAGCCTTTTGAAAACATTGCGGGAAAGGACAAAATGCTGGTAACCAGCATTTTCTCCTTTTCCCACAATGTTTTCTAACCTGTCAAACAAAATTCATATTATGTGAGCCCCATTAGAATTGTCGTCTGCAAATGCTTTCAGTTTGGACAGGTATAAATTTTTGTTGTGTGGTAAAGAGTTAACTAAAAAATGTATTCATGGACCAATATTTTATTTTTCATACTACAACATTTTTTTTTTTTGAGAAAAAGAACTTTTCGCAGAAATATGAATAGATTAGCTTTGATCAATATATAGCTGACATTTTTATAATGGAAACATGATTTTTGTTTCCAGTAAAAATGAACAAAGAAAGTATTTTACAAAGAAACCCAACGTATTTGTAAATCAAAGTATTTTCACATTAAAGCTTTACAATAGTTTAGTAGTTTGTACCCTTATTCCTGTTTCAGTTGCTTATGAAGCATCTCTGTGTTTGAACAGCTGAGTCCTGATAGCTCAGTCGGTAGCATACAGCACTTGAGAACAGGGGGTTGCTGGGTTGATCCCCGGCTAGGCCAGTTTTTTTCCAAGGTTTGATGATAGTCATTGTGACAGGACTCATTTCTGTCTCACTGCTGATCACTATGTTGATGATGGTCATGTGGGAAAGCAGCCAGTGGCTTGGAAAGAATATAGTGCGCAGCACTGGTAAAGAAACTCCAGGAAAATGCATGGATAGGTGCACTGGCCGCTGTGACATGACTGAAATAATGTTGAAAACAGCCTTAAACACCATAAATCAATCAATGTGTTTTAACAGCCCCAAAGAAGACAGCTAAAAAAAAGATGGGAAAAGGAGAAATTGCTGGAACCAGCATTTTCTGTTTTTACCACAATGTTTTCTACACTTTCAAAGCAAATTCATTCATTTTAGGGGCATTAATCATATTTAACCCATTACCACACAACGTTGAATTTTAACACCTCGGGGGAAATTAACTTCTGAAAACATTGTGGGAAAAGGAGAAAATGCTGATAATCAGCATTTTCTCCTTTTCCCACGATGTTTTCTAGCCTATCAGAAACAAATCCAATCATCTGAGCCACACTGAATTCGTCGTCTGCAAGTGCTTTGAATTTGGACCAGTCTAAAATTTCGTCTTCTTGCACGATAGTCAAATACTTTCAATATGGACAGGTCTAAAATTTTGTCATCTGCAGAAGAGAGAAAGCACATGGATTTTTGAAGGCAGTGTAGATCAAGATCAGACTGCACAGTATCTTGTACTTTACAGTGAAATTTTAAGAGATACTGTTGTAATGTTGTCAAAATAACTATATCAGGATCATTTTTTGTACTGGCTAGAGACATTCAATGGTTCCGCGTTTCAAAGATACAAGTTTAGAGAAATGTCTCTCTAAATGATTCAGAAAGTAGAACTGTCACAAAGCGGACAAATTACCCCCACCAGCACAATCAGGGTATGGAAATGATTTCCAAAACAAAGATCACCAGTGACCTTGACCTTTGACCCATGTGACCCAAACACATTAGGGCACCTCTTTGGGTCATGAGCAACACTGGTATAAAGTTTCAGGGTCCTAGGTCAAACCCCAATTGAGTTAGAGCATGGAAAGAATTTTCACATAAAGTTCACCTATGACCTTGACCTTTGATGGATGTGACCCAAAAACAATAGGGCACCTCCTTGGGTCATGAGGAACACTTTTATAAAGTTTCAGGGTCTTAGGTTAAACGGCTTTTGAGTTAGGGCATGGAGATGAAAACAAGCTGGACAGATTGACAGATGGATGTTTGGACAGACAGACATGGTGAAACCAATATATCGCCTCTACTTTGTTGGTGGGGGGTATAATAAGCTGCTAAGGGAAGGGATTTAATTCGGTCACAAAACAAGGAATCAATTTCGTTTACAAGAATAGATTTTCTGTTTAAAAGGTGCAGATAATTTAATTCCGTGACATCGGTTTCATAGCAATCAACCGCTGACGTACTGAATGATGTAACTGATGACATTGGCCATTCAAAACTTCCCTCACTTTTGGCATGGTGTATATTCTGTTTTTGGTACAAATAAAGATAATAAACATTTCTGTTAAGGATTATTATTATTTTTTTTTTTCTTGTAAGTTTTTCAAGCAATAGAAATCAATTTATCTGCGTTTGACTGATTCAGCGGTAGATATCTAAAAATAGCACAAAGCGCTTGCATGAAATCTTAAGTTAGACAATACATGACAACTTGAAAAAACCTGAAAATGGTCCCATTGCTTTCCTCGAAAAATTGTATGATATTTTTCCGTCACATGACTTGATTTCGATCAATCAAAAAGCGATTGACATAATTAGTGCAATTATATAAAATGTGGCGCAAATGATAGGATTTGTCCTTTAAGTCTTTACCCCATGATGAAATTTTAGACTGGTCCAAATTGAAAGCATTTGCAGACGACAATTTAGATGTGGCTGGAATTATGCTTTTTGGGCTGTGGAAGGGTAGAAAACATTGTGAGAAAAGGAGAAAATGATGGTTACCAGCATTTTCTCCTTTTCCCACAATGTTTTCAAAAGGCTTCTTGCTCAGGGTCGTTAAAACCCGGGATTATATGTTAAAGGGTTAAAGCAGGAAAACATTCCTTCCAATGGGAGATATAGAATATTTGTTTTTTTGGTGAAAGATCAAATTTTATTTCATCAAGTGAACGTCACTGGAAATATTTTCATGAGTGGCACAGCCACAAGTGAAAGTATTACTGATGATGTTCACAAGATGAAATAAATTTCAATCTTTCACAAAACAAATTTTCTATTTATTTCATGGTTCTAACCCATTTTTTGTTGCAACCCCTTTTTTGTTGGGACTTTCGTCAAAACCCAGTATCTCATAGATGTTTTTGGTAAAACCTATGGAGTATCTCCCTCCACATAAAAACGCATTACAATCTTATATAAAGCGTGAGAAATTTAGAGAAAAGTGCTCATATTTACCTCTGGTTGACTGGCATGCGCTGTTTTAACCTAGGTAACTAGCGTGTGGGAGCTACTGTTTCTGCCTTCCATTGAAGAGTAAGAAAATATAAAATCAGTATTTTCACTGGTTGTTACCATGAAATATCAAGCCATAATCCACCATTATTTCTCAAATAACTACCGGAAAGCATGAAGTAATGTTTGGTAAAGGGTTAATGATAAACAGAAAACAAAAACAAAAGCACATTGAATTCTATAAATCTACAGTTCATCAAGGTTAGAATTTCTTGATGCAGCAATGGAGAGTCGTTCTGATCTGAAGTCGTCATCATCATCATCAAGGTAGGGTTGACTTTCATGTCTGTTGCCATTGGATACATCAGCTGTAGATGGTTCTCTAATAAAAATAAAAAAAAAAATGAACATTTTCTCTTCTGGAAGAAAATGATGACATAATACATGGATCCGTGAAAATCGATATTTGACCAATCAGGTCATCGCATTTATTTGGCCTGATGTCCAGCCTTGCTGTCTGCTATTTCAGCTCACAAACAAGTGACTGTTAATGTTGGAGAAGTGCGATATCATGTGTGTTTACAACGCTTGAATTTTAGGAAAAAGTTTAAAAGGTGTGCTTTGCGATCTTGTACTGCTTACGTGAGATATACGAAGAGATTATAAGTTTGGATCATGATTATGATTGAAAATGGGACATCAGCAAAGAGTTTCGATCAACGCTATATTACGCAATGGATTAATTAATGTTAATTTTTTTTCCTCTGAAACTCTCCGAAAAAAACTTAAACTGTTTTACAGTGGAAAACAAAGCTAAAATATATGAAATACTACTAAAAAGAAAGTACGTTCACTCAAATAGCTAATTTTGTTTAATAACATCTGCACATCCAAAACGGGGCACGTGTCATCAATGTTTTAGTTTGACGTTAACACTAACCCTTGGTGCGTGAAGAATGCTGAATGTGTAGATACAGATCAGAGTGCAAAAAATGCATTAACTTCTTGGATTCAAACCATCTGCTACTTAAATTAAGTACATTTACGTGTATTCTTTACTGAAGGTACATGTAGATTTCAATTATGAAACAGACCAAGTTCTGTTTTGTACAGTTTTGGAAGTTCAGCACAAAAGGCAACTTATGTTAATTAAATCAGCTTTTGACTTAGCCATATTTAGGTGGATTAGCACATCTACCATTTCAACGGGTATGTCGGTAAACTGTTAACTGATAAGATGTGTGTTTGATTGCCGCTGTAATCCACTTGACCAATCGTCTTCAGTATATCATAAGATCAAACAAACTACCGCCAATGATATTAACAAGTTTGTTAATTAACAGCACACTTTAGACTTTTTACAATCATCAAGCAACCATTTCCCCTTAACTTGAAATTTAAATATTTCTCAGACTTCTACCTCTCTGTTGAATGAGACAATCTATAAATATTTCAAAATGCTTGTAATTTAGTGTTATTTATTATCGAATACGATGTTGAGACAACCTAACAAGCCTTACAAAAATATTAATCTTTAATTCTATTATTTTTAAGCAAAACTGAGGATTATGAGGTGTTTCATTCTTTCTCGCAGAAGTTTAAAACTTTGCTGGCACATGTATTACATTGTCTGTAGCCCCGGAAATTCACACTTTTTGTACAAATCCTTGTTTAAATAAAGTATTCATATATTTCTTGCCGAGAATCCATCATACGAAGAGGAATATTTTTCCGGAATTTAATCGAAAGAAACAGTCATGACAGCACGATTTAAGTAGCCTTTCTGCTGTACTGTATATGTATTTACTGCGTTTGTTTGTGAGCCCTTAACGACGGTAACCAAGGAAGTCAGTTTATCTCATCGCCACGGATCCATGTATAACAATAAGTTAATCTTTACCAAAAGGTGTGGGTTTTTCTGACCCTGAAGAAGTGCTTTGAAAAACTGGGGGAAAAGGAGAGAATGCTTGGCAGAGCAACTTCAACTCTCCATGCCCCTCAACCAAAGACATACCATCATTTAACTCTTTACCACTTATCAAAATTTTAGACTTTTCCAAATTGAAAACATTAGCAGACGACATTATAAATGTGGCTCAAAATATAGAATTTGTCTTTTAACCCTTTCCCAAACAATAAAATTTAGACTGGTCCAAATTGAAAGAGTTTGCAGACGACAGTTTTAAATTTGATGAAAATGACAGAAAGTTCTCCAGAAGGGTAGACAACACTGTGGGAAAAGGAGAAATTGCTCGTTACAAGCAATTTCTCCTTTTCCCACAGTGTTTTCAAAAGGCTTGTACTGCAGACACGTGAAAACAGGGGCTTGTTTGGGAAAGGGTTAAACAGTAGAAAACCTTATGGGAAAAGGAGAAAATGCTGGTTATCAGCATTTTCTTCTATTCCCACAAGGTTTCAAAAGGATATTTTCTCAGGGTTGCTAAAACTCGGGATTGTGTGGTAAAGAGTTAACCCTTTACCAAACAATCCTGAGTTTTGACAGCCCCCAACAAAGATAGCTTTTGAAAACATAGTGGGAAAAGGAGAAAATGCAGGTGCCTATTTTCAGTCTGATTATCATAAACAAGAGGGCCAAGATGGCCCTGGATAGCTCACTTGAATTTTTGAGAGGACCATAGCCAATTTTTTTTTTTGTTATTCCAAAACTTTTTCTTCAATAACTTCAATAAAAAAACAAGAGCACCGCATGCATCTGTCTGGTTAAGGGTTTAGCTTATTGTTATTCCAATACATTTATGTGTTTTACATCATCACAACCCCGATCTCTTCAACTTTATTAATCATAGATTACCTGTCTCAGGTGAGCGTTTTAGAGCCAATGGCCCCCCTTTTTAAAATATTTCTGTTTAGTCTTGTAAAACTTGGCAAAAACTTAAAAAAAGACACTTCTTCACATCCATGAACAGAGTAGATCAAAGATCAGACATCATGTTTTGTGTGGTCTGATCTTGATCTACACTGGCCGCAAAAACAACTATAGTTGTGGAAGGCACTTTAACCCTTTACCAGACAACAAAGTTTTAGCCTTGTCCAAATCGAAAGCATTTGCAGATGACAATTTCAATGTGGCTCGAATGGTGCAACTTTTCTTTGATGGGGTAGAAAACATTGTGGGAAAAGGAGAAAATGCTGGTTTCCAGCATTTTCTCCTTTTCCCACAGTGTTTTTAAAAGGCTTCTTTCTCAGGGGCGTCAAAAGGTGGCATTGTGCGGTAAAGGGTTAAGGGTTAAGAATACAGTCATCGGGTAAAAGGTTAATCATGTTTGAAGTAGAGGACTTGGAAAACATCCTTGTAAATCAGCTACAACTAGAAATGTTACTCCCGCACACCAGCACCTTGTCATTGAAGCAGCAGTCAGAGAACAGAAATGATTTTCAAAACAAACTTCACCTGTGGCCTTGACCTTTGACCCCAAAACAATAGGGCACCTCCTTGTGTCATGAGTAACACTTGTATACAGTCTCAGGGTCCTAGGTCAAACAGCTAATGAGTTAGATCATGGAAACAATTTTCAAACAAAGCTCACCTGTGACCTTGACCTTTGACCCATGTGACCCCGAAACAATACGGCTCCTCCTTGGGACATGAGCAACACTTGTATAAAGTTTCACGGTCCTACGTCAAATGGCTTTTGAGTCAGAATACGGAAACAAAAGCATGGACATATTAACGGACAGACAGACATGGTGAAACCAATATACCCGCCCCTCCTCCACTCCGTAGGTGGAGGGGGGGGGTATGATAATGTTTTTAAAGTCCTCTTTCTTCTTCAAACTGTCTTAGAAGGTAAAGAGTCAACAGAAAAAAGCAGATACAAACAACTTGGAAAAAATAAAGTCCCACTAACTAGTTAGTGGCAAAGGCTATCCTTAACCCTGTACCAAAGATAAAAAATTTAGACTTGCCAAATTTAAAAGCTTTTGCAGACGACAAATAATTGACTCAAAAATAGAAAAGCTGCCTTTGATAGGGTAGAAACCATTGTGGGAAAAGGAGAAAATGCTGGTCACAAGCATTTTCTCCTTTGCTCACAATGTTTTCAAAAGGCTTCTCTCGAAGGGCAGTCAAAACTCGGGATTATCTGGTAAGGGGTTAAAGCTTAACCCTTTCCCAAACAAGCCCTGGTTTTCACGTGTCTGCAATACAAGTCTTTTGAAACACTGTGGGAAAAGGAGAAATTGCTCATAATGAGCAATTTCTCCTTTTCCCACAGTGTTTTCTACCCTTTTTGAGACCTTTCTGCCATTCTCATTAAATTTAAAATTGTCGTCTGCAAACTCTTTCAATTTGGACCAGTCCAAAATTTGTCATTTGGGAAAGGGTTAATCTCTAACATGAAAGCAAAAAGTGAAAAATCCCACATACGGAAGTGTCACACTTGGAGACAGAGGGAGAGAAATATCTGGCGTGACACGTGAATTACGTCTGCGCCGCTTTCCAGAACTGATGTAGTCCTTATCGGATGACTTCGGTTGAACCGTGGAGTTCTGGGGTCGGGACTGGGCAAGCCCTTGACCTGTGTAATATTTACGCATAAACAAATCCTGTACAAGACAAAAACTTGAGACTTTTCCGAATTGAAAACATCTGCAGATGACAAATTAAATGTTGCTCAGAATTTTAATGATCAGGGTCTGTATTCACCAACCATTCTTAAGAATGTTCTTAGTCTTATTCTTCAAAATTTTCTACATTTGAAAGTAACACAACTTCTGATTGGCTAAACCATTTGGTTTAGCCAATCAGGAGTTGTGTTACTTTCAAATATAGAAAATCTTGGAGAATAAGACTAAGAATATTCTTAAGAATGGTTGGTGAATACGAACCCAGATTTCCCTTTGTAGGAGAAGAAAACATTGTGGGGAAGGAGAAAATGCTGGCAACCAGAGTTAACTCCTTTTCCCACAATGTTTAGAAAAGTGTCTTACTCAGGGTTTTCAACCCTGTGCCACATAATCCAAAGTTGTAATGATTCCAAGAAAACCAGCATTTTCTCCTTTTCACACAATGTTTTCTACCCTTTCAAAGAAAGATTTCAAAATTTGTGCAACAGTTAATTTGTCGTCTGCAAATACTTTAACCTTTGAGCTGCTAAGTGGGATTCGCTGACCTTTTGCGGACAGTGTAGATCAAGATCAGACTGCACAGAATGTGCAGTCTGATCTTGGACCTACACTGTCCAATAAAGAGATATTTTTCTCCAATAAAATAAGTTGGAAACAAAGTTATCTGGATTTTTACTATGGTCTTGAAAGTTTCATTTTGAAAGTTTCATTTAACCCTTTACCATATGACAAAATTCTAGACTGGTCCAATTTGAAAGCATTTGCAGACGACATATTAAATGTTGCTAAAATAATGGTTGCTGCCTTTAATAGGGTAGAAAACATTGTGGGTAAAGGAGAAAATGCTGGTTACCAGCATTTTCTGCCTTTCCCACAATGTTTTAGTTTAAACATATTTATTTTACATCGATTGAGAAACAAGTTCTTACAACTTATACTAATCTCTCTCGATTCTGCTTCCTGGAAACTACACCAGTACTCGCGCCAAATGTGTGGGCCAATGAACAGTCCCAAAGTTGACATCCGCTCCAGAGTATCAAACTCAGGACCTTTTGATTACGAGGCCGACGCTCTACCTCACAACCACGGACACCACACTGTTTTCAAAAAGGCTTCTTTATCAAGGTCGTTAAAAGTCGGTATTGTGTGGTAAAGGGTTAACTTATGCAGCAGGATAAAGGTTAGATTTGGACCAGTCTAAAGTTTTGTCATTCAATCAGTAGATAGTATAGTAAAGGGTTCAGCACAACTCACTACACTTCATCATGCAGGCAGTGTAGATCAAGACTGGACTGCACATACTGCACAATGTCAGATACGATCTCCACACTGTCGGATACTGTGAGATTTTCTGCCAAAAAGAACTTTGAAATCACAATATTGGAAATTTTCATGTACCTTGTAGCCTTTTGACCCTTTACCACACAACCTCAAGTTTAGATGACCCTGAGGAAGAAAACCTTACAAAACATTGTGAGAAAACAAGGAAACATAGTGAGAAAACACTGTGAGAAAAGAAGAAATGCTGGTAACCAGCATTTTCTTCTTTTCCAACAATGCTTTTTACTATACCTTTCAAAGACAAATACAATCAGTTGAGTCAAATTAAATATATAGCCTGCAAAAGCTTTCAATATTGATTATGTCTGAATCTTGAAGTTCGGTTAATTCTTTACCACACAATCCCGACTTTTAACGACCCTGTGAAAGAAGCCTTTTGAAAACTTTATGGCAAAAGGAGAAAATGCTGGTATGCAGGATTTTCTCCTTTTCCCACAATGTTTTCTACCCATCTGGAAACATATTTCAATTTTTCAATCACATTTATTTTGTCGTCTGCAAATGCTTTAAATTTGGGCTGGTCTAAAATTTTGTTGTTTGGTAAAGAGTTAAAAGTTACATTAACAACAGCATTAACCCTTTAACAAACAAACCTGAGATTTAACAGCCCTAAAGAAATAGACTTTTAAAAACATTGTAGAATGTTTTCTACCCTTCCAAATACAAAGTTCAAATTTTGACTCGCATCTATTGTGGCATTGTACAAATGCTTTCATTTGTGACCTGTCTAAAATTTTGTAGTTTGGTAAAAAGTTAAAAATTTAATGAACAAAGAAAGTTTTCATTTAAAAAATCCACCATTAAGTTCAATTCCTTAGAGTTTGCTGAATAAAATACCAAGTCATTTTCAGTCTAGAAATAAATCCAGAATAATTCCACTTTCAGGGCTGCTTTTGCCTAGAATGTCACCACAAAGCAGACAGTGTAGATCGAAGATCAGACTGCACGTTTAGTGAACACTGATCTTTGATCTACACTGGCTGCAAAGGCAACTTTTGTTGTGAAACACGCTTTAACCCTTTACCAGACGACAAAATTTTAGCCTTGTCCAAATTGAAGGCATCTGCAGACGACAATTTCAATGTGGCTCAAATGGTGCAATTTTTCATTGATAGGGTAGAAAACATTGTGCGAAAAGGAGAAAATGCTGGTTACCAGCATTTTCTCCTTTTCCCACAATGTTTTCAAAAGGCATCTTTCCCAGGGGCTTTAAAAGGCGGCATTGTGCGGAAAAGGGTTAAGCCTTTACCACACGATCACAAGTTATAGTGATCCTGAGGTAGAAACCTTTTGAAAACATTGTGGGAAAAGGAGAAAATGCTGGTTACCATGACTGCAGCATTTTCTCCTTTTCCCATGATGTTTTCTTTCCTATCAAAGACAAATTTTCATTAGAATATGCCACTATTAAATTCAATTCCTTTGAGTTTGCTGAATAATTAAAATACCATTTACCAGTTTCACCTGCCCAGCTGTTACTATTTCTTTCATCAATTTTTGCCCTTAGATTAACCTGGGACACCTGAAAACAGAATAATAAATGTAAAATTGACTTCATCAAGTGAAATTTAATGTATCTGGCATAAATGGCTATTGGAAACAATGTTTTATTCAGAGGAAGGGAAAATAGTTTCTGCAATGTAATTCTTATAGGCTTCCAAGTTTTCAGGACTGCTATGTGCTGATGTCACACAATTCATTATACTACTGCCAATTATGATTCTTTCTTTTTTTTAAGAACAGTTAAAACTTTTCTTGTTGATGTATTGAGGAAATAATTAAAATAATATTTTGTCTGTTATGTAGCATTTTTTTTTTTTATCTAATTCAGAATCATGAATTTCATCTTTCCATTCACATCTTTCTGATTGTGTATAATAATAATAATAATTATATTGGTTATTGGCCAAAATCTTTGGGACATCTTCTGATGGTAAATTTTTTGTGAATTATCAGAGCTCCAGATAAGAGGGAGTGATGGCATTCTGAATCTATATTTCTCTTCCTAACCCTATGTTGTGGGTACTCATTAGAATCATCTCGATGAGATGATTCTGATAAGTACCCACAACATAGGGTTTAGTGGAGAGTTATTAATATTTTCCATTTTGAAATCAAAATCACCCCCTCTATCTGGAGCAATGAATTATAATTTTCTCCAGGATAATGAATTGTGGCACGTCAGTGCATGGCCATCTGGAAAATGTGGGAAGCTTTTTTCCTATCACCAGATCAGCGCCAATGCTTGGTTGAAAGAATTGTTTGAAAACTTTGAAGATCAGGTAAGAAAAGAAAATTCATTTCTGAACCCATCTACACCTATGACAAGGTCATTTTTTTCAGTTTTCGGTAAAATATACTCTTTCAAAAGGGACAGGGGTGGGGTTGGGGTTGGGGTTGGGGGTGAGTGTCGAGTTTTTTTTTGATTTGGTAGCACACTATGAATTATATAAGATAAAGAGGTGATGCATCATGTGCTATTTTTAGTCACAGTGTTGATGGCCAACCAATGAAAATTTCTATGTTCCCTGATAGAGCAATGGAGTTTCAAAGGCCTGTGAGAAAACAATACCTAACTCTTCACCCCATGATGAAAATGAGTTGTCCAAATTGAAAACATTTGCAGACGACAATTAAAATGATACCCATATGATGTTGTTTGTCTTTGATGGGATAGAAAACATTGTTGGAAAAGGAGAAAATGCTGGTTACCAGCATTTTCTCCTTTTCCCGCAATGTTTTCAAAAGCCTTCTTTGTCAGAGTTGTTAAAAGGGGGAATTGTGTGGTAAAGGGTTAAACAGACAAAATGCCTGTAATGCTGATAATATGAATTTTTATCTCTTTCGGATGTTTTAGAGGCCCTATTTCTCAAGGTCATTTATAACCCTTACAGCGCCGAATAAACCCAACAGTCAATTTCAGTCTAGATATCAAACCAAAATAATTGCAAGTTCACGGCTGCTTTTGCCCAGAGGGTCTCAGCAAAGCCAACAGTGTAGATCAAAGATCAGACGGCACATTAGTGCAGTCTGATCTTGATCTACACTGGTTGCAAAGGCAATTATTGTTGTGAAACGTACTTTGACCCTTTACCACACAATTAACGACCTTAAATGTACTTTGACCCTTTACCACACAATTAACGACCTTAAGGAAGAGGACTATTGAAAACATTGAGGGAAAAGGAGAAAATGCTGGTTACCAGCATTTTCTCCTTTTCCCACAATGTTTTCTACCCTATCAAGAAAGAATTTTGTCATTTTTGCCTCTTTCAATTTGTCGTCTGCAAATAACGTCAGTTTGGATCAGCCTAAAATTTTGTCGTTTGGTAAAGATTTAAGGGTTATTCATGGGACTGTTTGGGAAAAGGTTATGAATCTATCATACCGCCACTTTCCCATAAAGTGTGCTGGAGGAAGAGTTTGGTCTTGTGGCTGCATCGCTGTACAGATCGGGTGTTTCCGACCCTTCAGGTGAGGCTCTAAGTAACTCTCTCGCGTGTAGATGTCTGTAAGTGGCTGGAAGAACGCAAAAGGTCAAACTGTCACAAATAATGATTGATTGATTGCTTGTAAGGTTTTTAAAGCCATTTTCAACATTATTTCACTTATATCGATGGCCAGTGCACCTATCCATCCTTTCCTGGAGTTTATTTAGCCTTTGCTACTCACAATATTCTGTCCAAGCCACTGGCTGCATTCCCACATAGCCATCATCAAAACAATGGTCAGTGGTGAGAGAGAAATGAATCCTGTCGCAATAACCATCATCAATCCCCAGAAAGAAAATGCCAAGCTTGGGATAGAACCAGCACCCCCTGTTCTCAAGTCCTGTATGCAACTGACTGAGCTACTGGTGCTCGGTCACAAATAGTGACTGAATCCTTGAAACACCTTTCTTTACATTAATTCCCTTTTAGGTCAGTGTAGATCAAGATCAGACTGCAATCTGATCTTTCATCTACAATGTCCACCCTTGCTTAGACATTATGGACTCTTGAAATATCTGCAAATTCTGACTAAACTGACCCCCCCCCCCCCACACACACACACCCCAGAAGTGCTTTGATCTATTGATCTAGAAGACTCATGTTCACAACAGATTTGTATTATAATGAAAACCTTTTACTACACAATCCAGTATTTTCCAGTATTTTAATGACCTTGAGAAAGAAGGCTTTTGAAAACATTATGGGAAAAGGAAAAAATACTGGTAGCTAGCATTTTCTTCTTTTCCCACAATGTTTTCTAATCTATCAAAGATAAATTCAATCATCTGAGCCAACTTTAATTTGTTGCCTGCAAATGCCTTCAATCTGGACCAATCTAAAATTTTGTCATCTGGTAAAGAGTTTACAAGATTTTTCATTTACTTCACCAGGTAACCAACATTTTTATTTCTGTGTATGGAATACATAAAAGTTGAACCTGTGTGCAGTTGTTAATATCTAGGTTTCTTGCCAAATTGTCTAATTGAAAATTGCTTTCTACCCATAGCATAATAACATCTAAACTTACGTGTGTGTTGTCTTCCATAGATAGGTTTCTTTCGTTGATGTCGGTCTAACTGACGCTTTGGTTTCTGTCTATAAAACAAACAGGAAGAAAAGTGAACAATAAATTACAATACATCTGTTCTAGTGACCACATCTATTAGCAAGCAACCCGTGTTAAATCTTCACCATACATGCAAATTATCAACTTTTCTAAATTGTAAACATTAGCAGTAAGAGATGTGGTTTAAATGATGCATATGTCTTTGACAGGGTAGAAACATTGTGGGAAAAGGAGAAAATGTCGGTTACCAGCATTTTCTCCTTTTTTCACAATATTTTCAAAAGGCTTCTTCCTCAGGTCCATTTAAATTCGAGATTGTGTGATAAAGGTTTAAGCAAGAATTATAGAGGGTTCCTAAAGATAATTAAAACTCTTGCAAAGTGGACAAATACCCCCCACTTGCACCTTGTCATTGAAGCAGCACAAACAGAGAAAACAAAGTTTACCTGTGAATTTGACCTTTAACCCATGTGACCCAAAAACAATAGGGCACCTCCTAGGGTCATAAGGGACATTTGTATAAAGTTTCAGGGTCACAGGTCAAACGGATTTTGAGTTAGAGCACAGAAACGAAAACATGGACTGACTGACGGAGGGATGGATGGATGGACAAACAGACAGAAAGACATGTGAAACCAGTATACCCCCCTCTGCTGTGTAGGTGGGGGGTATAATAAGTTGAAATATACCTGTAGTAAGCAAGCACTTGTCTTAAGCAACCACATTTGCTGTATCCATAAAGGAATAATTCTTTAGCACATGACTTTTCCATCGTACATACTGAAAGTGTTATAGGAGATCACTCCTTCCTTACAGCATAGCTTCTCCCATAAAAAATCAATGCCTGACAACTGCGTTAGGGAGAATTCTCTTTAGCTCAGTGGTTAGTGTAATGGTCTTTCAAACCTCAATAAACAAGGAACTTCGAATCCCAGCCGGAGCGGCTTATATTTGAGCTATGCATTTGTTGCGAACTTTCATGTTCGTAAGAAGTATTAATTTTGCAGATGATAATGAGGCCTGACCTTTCACCACACAGTCCCAAGTTCTAACGATTTTTTCAAAAGGTTTCTTCATCTGGGTCATTAAAACTCATGACAGTGTGGTAAAGGATTCTGGATTTTTTGCTGAGCCATGGTAGCACAGTGGGTAGCATACAGGAATTGAGACCTAGGGGTCATTGGCTGGAATCCTCAGCTCAGCTAATTTATTTCCAAGGATTAATGATAGTCATTGCAGCAGGAATTATTCCTTTTTCATCCCTGATCATTGCTTCGACGATGGTTATGTGTTAAAGTAGCCAGCGTCTTGGGAAGAATATTGTGCAAAGTACTGGAAAAAGAAAGCTTAGGAAAATGTGGTTAGTTTGACTGGCTGCCGTGATATAACTTAAATAAAATACGTATTGTGCTAAACACCATGCAAACAAAGAAATAGGTCCATCAAGTTTTTTACCATAGAATACAACTTTTCACTCTCCTTCAGTTGAAAACAATTCAAAATATGGTATATAAGGTAGGAAAAGAGTAAATGTATGTAACAAATAACTCCTTCTTTTTAACCCTTTACTGCACAATGCCGCCTTTTAACGCCCCTGGAAAAGAAGCCTTTTGAAAACATTGTGGCAAAAGGAGAAAATGCTGGTAACCAGCATTTTCTCCTTTTCCCACAATGTTTTCTACCCTATCAAAGAAAAATTGCACCATTTGGGCCACATTGAAATAATCGTCTGCAAATGCTTTCAAATTGGATAAGGCTAAAATTTTGTCGTCTGGTAAAGGGTTAAAGAATGTTTTTGATGCTGGCTAAAAACAATATTTGCCTCTCCTTCAAATGTCCTTGTTCAGATTGTAAAGGATTCCACTTTGACTAAAACTAGCTTATCTTTCCTGAGCTTTAACAATACTGAGGACAGCATCTGAAAACACTGTGGATGGATGAGAAAATACTGGTAACCAGCAGTATCTCCTTATCCCACACCATTTTTCATTCATTCATAGACAAATTTCGTTATTAAAACCCATCTAATAAGGTTAAAATTTTGTCATTTGCTAATGAGTTAAAGACATTCTCAATATAGCCTATTCTGATACCTTCTGCTGAAAATAAATAACTTTACCTCACAATTTCAAGTTTAAACAATTCTGAAAAAGACAGCTTATGAAGAGACTGTGGAATGAGGAGAAAATGTTTTCTAACCTTTGAAAGAAACTTCCAACCATTTGAGTCACGTTTAATTTGTCATCTACATAATGCTTTCAATTTGGACACAATTTGTCAAAAATTTTGTCTTGTTGTAAGGAGTTAAGAAAATATTAACCCTTTACCAGACGACAAAATTTTAGCTGTGTCCAAATTGAAAGCATTTGCAGACGACAATTTCAATGTGGCTCAAATGGTGCAACTTTTCTTGGAAAGGGGAGAAAACATTGTGGGTAAAGGAGAAAATGCTGGTTACCAGCATTTTCTCCTTTTCCCACAATATTTTCAAAAGGCTTCCTTCCCAGGGGCGTCAAAAGGCGGCATTGTACGGTATAGGGTTAACCCTTCACCACATAACCCTGAGGAAAAAGCCTTTCAGAGATATTGTTGGAATAGGAGAAAATACTGGTAACCAGCATTTTCTTCTTTTCCAGCAATGTTTTCTACCGTTTCACGGGAAAATCCTATTCAATGAGCCACATAAAAATTGTCATCTTCATTAACCCTTTCCCAAACAAGCCCTGGTTTTCACGTGTCTGCAGTACAAGTCTTTTGAAAACACTGTGGGAAAAGGAGAAATTGCTCGTAACAAGCAATTTCTCCTTTTCCCACAGTGTTTTCTACCCTTTTTCATAACTTTCTGCCATTTTCATCAAATTTAAAATTGTTGTCTGCAAACTCTTTCAATTTGGACGAGTCCAAAATTTGTCGTTTGGGAAAAGGTTAATGCTTTCAATTTCGAAAAAGTCTATGATTTTGTTGTGTGGTACAGAGTTAACTCTTTACCAAACGACAAAATTTTAGACTGGTCCAAATTGAAAGCAGTTGCAGACGACAAAATAAATGTGATTGAAAAATTGAAATTTGTTTTGGGAAGGGTAGAAAACATTGTGGGAAAAGGAGAAAATGCTGGTTACCAGCATTTTCTCCTTTTCCCACAATGTTTTCAAAAGGCTTCCCTCTCAGGGTCGTTAAAGGTCGGGATTGTGTGGTAAAGATTTAATTGACTGAAAATGGTGTTACTTACTCAAAGGTAAAACAGGCCTTAAGTTTGGCCTTCAGGCCGCTGAAAAGTGGCGTTTTCTTTTCCTTACAGCAGAAAATGATCATCAAAACAACAGCAAACACAAGTCCAAGAAATGTCAAAGAAGCAGCGGCAAACCAAAGGATGTTGCGAGTGTCATCTGTTTAAATCGTTATACAATGACATTTTAATTTTTCTTACATGCTATTTTATGAAGTATAGGGAATTCTTTGTATATTGTGATGTGATAATTAACCCTTTACCACACAATCCCAAGTTTTAACGACCCTGTGGAAAAAGCCTTTTGAAAATATTGTGGGAAAAGGAGAAAATGCTGGTAACCAGAATTTTCTCCTTTTTCCACAATGTTTTCTATCATTCCCAAAACAAATTTCAACTTTTTAATCACATTTATTTTGTCGTCTGCAACTGCTTTCAATTTGGACCAGTCTAAAATTTTGTTACGTTTATTTTGTTGTCTGCAAATGCTTTCAATTTGGATGATTCTAAAACTTTGTCGTTTGGTAATGAGTTAAGCTGCTATGACTCTTTATAAAGCAACAAAGTTGTAGACTGGTAGACCAATTGAAAGCATCGGCAGACGACAAATTTAAACTTGGTTGAAATGATGGTAATTGTTTGTGAAAGTATAGAAAACTTTGTGGGAAAAAGGAGAAAATGCTGGTTACCAGCATTTTCTCCTTTTCCCACAATGTTTTCAAAAGGCTTCTTCCTTAGGGTCGTTAAAATATAAGACTGTGTGGTAAAGAGTTAACCTAACTGCACTTGCAATTGTTGTATTACTGTACAACTCAATGGTGTACTTTGGTTGTTAACCAGCATCTTTCCCATTTTCTGAGTGTTTTCTATCCTTTGAAAGACAATCCCATAACTGGAGACAACATTTAAGTTGCCGTCTGTACATGCTTTCAATGCATAAAATATTAACAAAAAATATCTAGTAGAATATTCATTAGTTAACCGTCATAGGTTTAAATTTGGCATGTTTAGTTCCTTGTGCTTAGTGCCTCTTTCAACAATATTTCTGTCATATAACTGCAATCAGTGTTCATGTCTATGCATTCCCCTGAGTTTCTAAGAAGTAACAGTTTCCAATGGACACGATGGCTCTGTGAGGTTAACCCTTTACCACACAATGCCGCCTTTTAACGACCCTGGGAAAGAAGCGTTTTGAAAACATTGTGGGAAATGGAGAAAATGCTGGTAACCAGCATTTTCTCCTTTTCCCACAATATTTTCTACCCTATTAAAGAAAAGTTGTACCATTGAGACACAATGAAATTGTTGTCTGCAGCTCTCAATTTGGACAAGGCTAAAATTTTGTCGTCTGGTAAAGGGTTAATCGTTTCCCAAACAACAAATTTTAAACTCTTCAAAACTGAAAGCACCTGCAGACGACAAATTTGAAAGTAGTACAAATGAACTTAAGTTCTCTGACATGGTAGGAATCATTGTGGGAAATGGAAGCATCTGCAGACGACAAATTTGAAAGTAGTACAAATGAACTGAAGTTCTTTGACATGGTAGGAATCATTGTGGGAAATGGAGAAAATGCTGATTGCCATCATTTTCTTCTTTTTCCACAATGTTTTCAAAAGGCTTCTTTCTTCCAGTTGTTAAAACACAAAATTATTGTTTGGTAAATGTTATAATATTTGAGCGTAATGTATACCAAAGAAATTGTAATATCTGTTGGACGTGTCTGCATCTGGTGTCGTTGTCTCGGTGATTGTCAGACTGACTGTTGCTGTTGCTGAGTTAGTACCATCCGTAGCAATCACATTTATAACATAGGTTCCCGCTGAAAATATGTCAAATCAAAGCATGGAAAGCACTGTCAAGGAAGCCACAGTGTGGAATTAATAATTTGAAAAATAAAAAAAAAACAATAACATGGGACAAACAAACCCGGGGACGAACTGGTTTTGGGAAGAACACCGTCAGGAGACAAAAGTTGTGTGTATCATTGCGCCAATAGAAGGCCATAGCGGGTATAGATTTTTTCAATAAAAAAGAAGTATTCCCAAGATCAATGGCCTAATCCAGTTTATTCCAATACGCCCTTGTTAATTAAACAAATGAGCCATGCTCTGGCAAAAGGGGGCTTAATGCATCTCCGTGCTGCATGATACCTACCAAGCCATCACATAATTATGCATCCATACTGGCACCTTCTTGTGACAACTGACTTAATCATGGGGTAGAATGGTCCCTGGACATACAAGCTGCACAGTCCGCGCAAGCTGACCTGGGTCGATACTTTTCGCAGTTGCATTAAGCCCCCTTTTCACAGAGCATGGCTCATATACAAGTGCTATCGAACAGTTATTTGTCTAAGAAAAACTGAGTTTAACTGGGTTTACTTCTTTTGGTTTTGCATAAACTACAGTGCATGATTTTCAAAATACTTATTGAACTCATAGTGGCATTGTCTTCGACAATGTCAGTTGTGGTAATCTAACTCTTAGCTCCTTACCAAATGACAAAATTTTAGACTGGTCCAAATTGAAAGCATTTGCAGATAATATAATTGATGTGGCAGAAATAATGGAATATGTCTGTTACAGGTTAGAAAACATTGTGGGAAAAGGAGAAAATGCTGGTTACCAGCATTTTCTCCTTTTCCCACAAATTTTCAAGAGCTTTCTTTCTCAAGGTCGATAAAAGTCGGGATTGTGTGGTAAAGGGTTAAAGGTTAACGCAAACTTTACCTGCCACAGTAGACATCAGTTTTTGTAAATGCATGTCAACATTATACAAGAATAAATGAGTCACTGCCATGATATGACTGAAATAACACAGACAAACAAAGAAACAAGTACCTGTCACTGTCGAAAAGTCAGTTTTAGCATACACATGTCCGCTTTGTATATGGATCGTCGCGGTAGAGAAGGAGCTGGGACTCAGACTGTAATTTACTATAGTGTCACTCTCTCTGTCTGCATCACGGGCAACTGCCTGTACAAACATGGACAAATATAATTGAGCCATGCTCTGGCAAAAGGGGGCATAATGCTTATCCGTGATCCATGATGCCAATCAAACCATCACATAAATATGGATCGATAATAGCCACTTTTTTCAACATTTGACCGAATCATAACATAGACAGGTCCTTTAGCAAACAGAAAATTGACCTACAGTGAAAAGTTTCGGCCCCGGTCAGCCTGCGCAGACTGTGCAAGCTGACCTTGGTCGATACTTTTCGCAGATGCATTAAGCTCCTCTTTCACAGAGCATGGCCCAATTCATTTTGATCACAAGTAATTGTAACACTTGAGAAAATACTCTTGTCCAGAATCTAGTTGACCACTGTGTCCCTTTCCCTGACTGCATCCTGGACAGATATGAAGAAAATATGATAATCAACTCAATCTGGTTAATTGCATTAAATCAATGCTGTAGTGAAATTCAGTGCATCCAAACTGTAGTTGACGATGACATCACTATCTGTGCATGCGTTCCAGGAAACCTTTTTATACCCCCCGCCCCCATCAGCACCTTGTCTCCAAAGCAGCACAATCAGAGAAAAAAAACAAAAAGTTCACATGTGACCTTGACCTTTGACCCAAGTGACCAAAAAACAATAGGGCACCTCCTTGGGTCATGAGGAACACTTATATGAAGTTTCAGGGTCCTAAGTTAAACGGCTTTTGAGTTAGAAAATGGAAACGAAAACATGGACAAACAGATGAACAGATGGACCAACAGACAGACATGGTGAAACCAGTATACCCCCCTCTACTACGTAGGTGGTGCTACAAAAATACATGTCCACTAAGAACCCTGCTGACATAATGAACAAATCTGATTGGTCGAAATTACTGTTAGCATCACACCATTAATTCAAAGTTGATTATCAAATTTCATTGACCAATCAGATTTGTTCAATATATTCAATGCGGTAGTAAAATTTCCATCTCACAGTGGGAGAAGAAAAACTTGTCAGCTTCCAAAGTTTTGACCTTTATCATTCCCTTAATCCTTTAACACACAATCCCTAGTTTTAACAACCCTGAGGAAGAAGCCTTTTGAAAACATAGTGGGAAAAGGAGAAAATGCTGGTAACCACGCTGGGTTAGTGTGAAACTATGGCAAGTGACATTTTTTTCAAAAATGCTTTTTTTACATAAATCTACTGCAAATCAAGTAGTTCATGTACTGATGAAGTACCCGGCATGAATTTTACCTCAAAGTGACTTTAATCGACATTATGCAAAATGTTGTATCTACATGATTGTAAATATTTACAGTGTGAAACTATGGTATGTGCAATTTGCACTTACAACAGTTTCATGCCAACTTTTTAAATTAAATTAAAAAACGTTATTGTTGTAAATGACTGAAACATTCTGATCAATTAATTCTAACAGCATCACTGGTTCTTCTGATGATCTGTACCTGTCTTTGATTAAATCACTCTTGACATTTTCATTTTATATAAAACCTATCATATATATGCTTCCAAAATACTGCATGACAAAGTGAAGTTATTTCTCCTTTTTTGTGCTTTTTTTCTAATCATATAAACTTGTGTGTTTATTCTAATGATAAGAAGCTTTCTCCAGTTGATAAGAGTGTTTTAATGTGATTTTCATATAGATGAGGGAAACAATGAACATTGTTGCCTTTATATATTACATCTCAATAACAGTGCAGATACCATACTTTTACACAATACTACAGAGCACTTCGAGGGGTGAATGCGAAACTATTCCATCTGCATTTTGGAAAATATTACAGGAGAGGGGGAAAAAAACTCAATTCCGTGAAAAGCGTTGTTAGATCGTCTTGTTCAATTATGTTGTGCTGAATTCATGCTCTCAGCTCAACACAACACCTCATAATGTTGTTTTCATCTGTTTTATTTTAAATTTCACTTGTAATCTATACCAAACAACAAAATTTTAGATTTGTCCAGACTGAAAGCTTTTGCAAGCACCAAAGTTGATTTCATTCAAACGATGTGATTTGCCTTTGGAGGGGTAGAAAATATTGTGGGAAAAGGAGAAAATGTTACCAGCATTTTCTTGTTTTCCTACAGTGTTTTCCTAAGCTTCCTTTCCAAGGGTCTTTAAATACGGATTATGAGGTAAAGTGTTAAAGAAATGCTACACATAGCAGCATTATATTTTGTTTGTAAAATAATTTCATTTTTCACTGAAAATGGTGTGATATTGGCCTTACCCGTATTTGGGTATACAAATGAGACCCGAGGACAGGCATGACTGGTCAACAGGCATGATCATGCCCATTTGACATGATATTTTTTCTAAAACTATAGCAACAGAACCCCTGGATGGTTATGGAATATTCTCAGAAGTATTCTATTTTAAATAAATGGCTAATTCAGTCTGTCAAGCACCAGCAAACAGATCTTTAAACCCTTTACCACACATTCCCGAGTTTTAACGACCCTGAGGATGAAGCCTTTTCTACCCAGTCATAGACAAATTCCATCATTTGAACAACATTTAAATTGTCTTCTGCAAATGCTTTGAATTTGGACAAGTCTATATTTTTGTCGTGTAGTAATGAGTTAAATAGGAATTTGGGTTGACATCATGTTCATGAGATAGATAATACGGGTCTTGACATCATTATTATGATCAAAGACAAAGCAGCTTTGCTGACAAGTTTGTTGGTGAAATTAAAGAATTAATTTCTAAAAACACAACAATTTCTTTTGTTGGAGAACTGTATCTGCATTATGTCTGCTTGCTCAAGGAAAATAGTAACAATCAGCCGGATATCATCTTTCATGGATGTGAAATTTTTCAACCCAAAATAAGAGAATGTATTTGATTATACTTATATGATGAGGCCTAAACAGTAATATCCACTCTTACATAGATTTCTGCCCACAGGCTGAAGTCTTCAAACATAATACTCAGGCATACCCTGTAATGACCTCTAGGTAGTTGATGAAATTAAGGGTCTAAAGATAGATTTAAACATTCATTGATCATGATAGTGACTGCTTCGATTGCAATGTCTGAAATGGAAGTCCTACAGTTGCTGATAATGTGTTCAACAATCCATAGTTTTGATTGTTAATTATGGCGTTGCATCAGTTTCTTAAGAAATAAAAAGCAAAGTAAGAGCATAATTGATTCAATCCGATACTTTCACTACAGCAATATTCTATTATTATCTCATGGATATACACCACTTGGTCAATCGAGACTTGATTATGTTGCTTAAAAGAAAATAAGTGTTGTCCTCTGTTGTTTGATGAAGATGAAAATATGTACTTGAATTTTCATCAAATTTTTGTCCTATTTAAGATTTTTGTTTTTTTAATGCTGAAAAAACAAAGGAACAAACAAAAAAGTTATTTATTGAGGGTATTTTCCAAATGTATTAAATGTGGGTGTCTTTGTTGTCATGATGGCAAATTTTGAGATAGTAGAAAACAAAGCTAAAGGTTCAGTTTGCCTTCATTGTATCTGTCAAATACAGTAGGAAGTAATCAGGAATTAACTCCCTATCCACTGTTGCAAAACAATGCAAAAACTTCTCAAAATCATCTATGCCAGGTCATTTGATAGTATTGCGATGCATTGTGATATTAGACCGTCATAGTTATTTTGATGTGAAAGTGGTTTCGCGGAGAGTAATAGTATCTCAATAGTCAATTTTATGGTGGACAGTCAGTCTTAGAGGACTTCATGTGCTTTCTTGTTTAATTCTGATGAGAGACAGAGGGAGATAATAAGGTCAGAGAAACAGGTTTATTAACCCTTAGAGCGCCGAATAAACCTGTCAGACATTTTCATCCTAGAAATACCACCCAAATAATTGCAATTTCCTTGTTTCTTTTGTCTACAGAGAAGCAGCAAAGCGGACAGTGTAGATCAAAGATCAGGCTGCACGTTTTCTGCAGCCTGATCTTGATCTACACTGGCCGCAAACACAACTATAGTCATCAAAGGCGTTTTAAGGGTTAACCCTTTACCACATAATCCCGAGTTTTAACAACCCTGAAAAAAGAAGGCTGTTGAAAACATTGTTGGAAAAGGAGAAAATGCTGGTAACCAGCATTTTCTCCTTTTCTAACATGTTTTCAACCCTTCCAAAAGTGAATTTCATTTTGAGTCACATTTATTTTGTGGTCTGCAAAATAAATGTTTTCAACTTGGACAAGACTAAAATTTCATAGTGTGGTAAAGAGTTAAAGTATTATGTCTTAATTAATTTCATGATTTAACAAACAACCCCTTACTGCACAAGCTGATTTTACTTAGCAAGAACTACCATACAGCACTTTACACAAAGGACAAACTTTTCTACGATAAAAAAGTACCAGCTTTCATCAGTAAAGAGTCTCCCCGGGGGCTCAGTGGTTAGCATATCTGACTCGTGACCTGATGGTTGTGAGTTCGATACTCATTCAAGGCAAACTTTCTTTGCGGTGATTTTTTGCCTCTCACCTCTGTAGCTTGTGAGAAAAGTAGTCTGTGACTTGGAAAGAAAGATGTGTCAGTACTGGTGTGAGAAAGCCAGGAAACACATGCATTGGTGCACTGACCATCGCAATGTGACCTAAGCTGTTGAAACAGCGTTAAACTCCAACACAATCAATCGGTCAATTTATCAGTACAGAAAATGTTGTGGAAAAGAAATTGTTAATTACAAGAAGTTACGCCTTTTCCCACAATATCTTTCAAAGCTTGCAGCTGAAGGAACATAACAAGAGGACCATGATGGTCCTAAATCGCTCACCTGAAATGCAACTGAGCTCAACACCATAATGCTACATGCCAAATATGAAAGCTCTAGTCCTTACGGTTTGGGACAAGAAGATTTTTACAGATTTCCTTCTTTATCTCTATGTGAAATCCGAGAACCCACAACATAGGGCCAATTTTTAACACCAGGGCCATAATTTGAAGTATTTTGGTAGAGGGTCACTAGATGATGCTACATGCCATATATGAAAGCTCTAGCCCTTACAGTTTGGGACAAGAAGATTTTTAAAGATTTCCTTCTTTATCTCTATGTGAAATCCGAGAACCCACAACATAGGGCCAATTTCCACACTAGGGCCATAATTTGAAGTATTTTGGTAGAGGGCCACTAGATGATACTACATGCCATATTTGAGAGCTCTAGCCCTTATGGTTTCGGACAAGAAGATTTCCTTCTTTATCTCTATGTGAAATCCGAGAACCCACAACATAGGGCCATTTTCAACACTAGGGCCATAATTTGAAGTATTTTGGTAGAGGGCCACTAGCTGATGCTACATGCCAAATATGAAAGCTCTAGCCCTTACAGTTTGGGACAAGAAGATTTTTACAGATTTCCTTCTTTATCTCTATGTGAAATCCAAGAACCCGCAACATAGGGCCAATTTCCACACTAGGGCCATTATTTGAAGTATTTTGGTAGAGGGCCACTAGATGATACTACATGCCATATATGAGAGCTCTAGCCCTTATGGTTTGGGACAAGAAGATTTTTAAAGATTTCCTTCTTTATCTCTATGTGAAATCCAAGAACCCACAACATTGGGCCATTTTAAACACTAGGGCCATAATTTGAACTATTTTGGTAGAGGGCCACTAGATGATGCTACATGCCAAAAATGAAAGCTCTAGCCCTTATGGTTTGGGACAAGAAGATTTTTACAGATTTCCTTCTTTATCTCTATGTGAAATCCGAGAACCCACAACATAGGGCCATTTTCAACACTAGGGCCATAATTTGAACTATTTTGGTAGAGGGCCACTAAATGATGCTACATGCCATATATGAAAGCTCTAGCCCTTACAGTTTGGGACAAGAAGATTTTTACAGATTTCCTTCTTTATCTCTATGTGAAATCCAAGAACCCACAACATTGGGCCATTTTAAACACTAGGGCCATAATTTGAACTATTTTGGTAGAGGGCCACTAGATGATGCTACATGCCAAAAATGAAAGCTCTAGCCCTTATGGTTTGGGACAAGAAGATTTTTACAGATTTCCTTCTTTATCTCTATGTGAAATCCGAGAACCCACAACATAGGGCCATTTTCAACACTAGGGCCATAATTCGAACTATTTTGGTAGAGGGCCACTAAATGATGCTACATGCCATATATGAAAGCTCTAGCCCTTACGGTTTGGGACAAGAAGATTTTTACAGATTTCCTTCTTTATCTCTATGTGAAATCCGAGAACCAACAACATAGGGCCAATTTCCACACTAGGGCCATTATTTGAAGTATTTTGGTAGAGGGCCACTAGATGATGCTACATGCCACATATGAAAGCTCTAGCCCTTATGGTTTGGGACAAGAAGATTTTTAAAGATTTCCCTCTTTATCTCTATGTGAAATCCGAGAACCCACAACATAGGGCCAATTTTCAAAACTAGGGCCATAATTTGAAGTATTTTGGTAGAGGGCCACTAGCTGATGCTACATGCCAAATATGAAAGCTCTAGCCCTTAAGGTTTGGGACAAGAAGATTTTTACAGATTTCCTTCTTTATCTCTATGTGAAATCCGAGAACCCACAACATAGGGCCAATTTCCATACTAGGGCCATAATTTGAACTATTTTGGTAGAGGGCCATTAGATGATGCTACATGCCACATATGAAAGCTCTAGCCCTTATGGTTTGGGACAAGAAGATTTTTAAAGATTTCCTTCTTTATCTCTATGTGAAATCCGAGAACCCACAACATGGGGCCAATTTTTAATACCAGGGCCATAATTTGAAGTATTTTGGTAGAGGGTCACTAGATGATGCTACATGCCATATATGAAAGCTCTAGCCCTTACGGTTTGGGACAAGAAGATTTTTACAGATTTCCTTCTTTATCTCTATGTGAAATCCGAGAACCAACAACATAGGGCCAATTTCCACACTAGGGCCATTATTTGAGGCATATTGGTAGAGGGCCACTAGATGATACTACATGCCATAATTATATGAGAGCTCTAGCCCTTATGGTTTGGGACTAGAAGATTTTTAAAGATTTCCTTCTTTATCTCTATGTGAAATCCGAGAACCAACAACATAGGGCCATTTTCAACACTAGGGCCATAATTTGAAGTATTTTGGTAGAGGGCCACTAGACGATGCTACATGCCAAATATGAAAGCTCTAGCCCTTAGGGTTTGGGACAAGAAGATTTTTACAGATTTCCTTCTTTATCTCTATGTGAAATCCGAGAACCCGCAACATAGGGCCAATTTCCACACTAGGGCCATTATTTGAAGTTTTTTGGTAGAGGGCCACTAGATGATACTACATGCCATATATGAGAGCTCTAGCCCTTATGGTTAGGGACAAGAAGATTTTTACAGATTTCCTTCTTTATGTGAAATCCGAGAACCAACAACATAGGGCCATTTTGAACACTAGGGCCATAATTTGAAGTATTTTGGTAGAGGGCCACTAGATGATGCTACATGCCAAATATGAAAGCTCTAGCCCTTACGGTTTGGGACAAGAAGATTTTTACAGATTTCCTTCTTTATCTCTATGTGAAATCCGAGAACCCACAACATAGGGCCAATTTCCATACTAGGGCCATCATTTGAAGTATTTTGGTAGAGGGCCACTAGATGATGCTACATGCCATATATGAAAGCTCTAGCCCTTACAGTTTGGGACAAGAAGATTTTTAAAGTTTTTTCTTTCGGTTGCCATGGCAACCAGAGTTCTTCTAGGAATTCAAATCTTTGAAGTATTCTGAAAGTGCATCACCTAAGGATCATTTCTGTGAAGTTTCACTGAAATCTGTTGGGCGGTTTCAGAGGAGAAGATTTTTTAAGTAATTGTTCACGGACGGACGGATGCCGGACAACGATCAATCACAATAGCTCACCCTGAAATGTTATGACATTGCCCCGTCATAGTGTGGATTGTCATCATACAAAAACTTTGACATTTTCTCATATCTGTTATTACTGAAGATATTTACTTCAAACATAGGATAGTCGCTAATTACCAGGAAGGAACTCATAACAAAGGGGCAGGTACATCTCAAAATATTTTTGACACAATTGTGCCCCATTTTTCAACTGAATTTTCACTCAAGAAGCTCTGGAAGCCAAGTGTTTGTACCTACTAATGGTGCCTTTGTTTTTCACTTTGAGCACTTTAGATTCTTTCCAAATGGAACATAAAGAATCATTTCATAATTTTAAGTTTGCAAACTGTCCATATGGGGTTTAACACAGAACCACAGCCATGAGCCTCCAAGCATAAATTTCTAGAGGAAATTCAAAATTTCAAGGCCAAAAAATTAATGATCTTCGTCCAAAAATGCTTTACATAAAACTGAGGTAAACTCAGTTGGGATGCTTCTCTTCACCATCTTCTTACTTAATGTGCAAAGATGTACATTGTACCGAATTCATCTATTTTGTGATAATTCTTTTCTGATGATAAATACTAAATGACAAAACTAATAGTCTATCATTTGCTGAAAATGTGGGCAAATGAAATGTCATCATTTAAGATTTGCTGTGGCTGTTTTTGTTGTACTCTCTAACATCGTATTTCCAAGCAGTCTCAAAGATTGCTTTTTTATGTTGTGTGTAAAATTGTGTAGTTTTATTTAAAGTGACTGAACTGAAAAATGACTCAAGAACTCTTCTTTTCACACCCCAGGGTATCAAATAAATGAAACTCATAATTGTTGGTGATTACAACCACAGATCTTGATCTACACTGTCCAAGACAACAACTACAGTTATACTTGGCACTCCGAGGTTTACAATTTTCAGTTCTAAATTGTAAATCTTCATAAAAAGAGATTGTTATAGGGTAAAAGCAACTAGCAGAGTGTCTCTTGTCTTAACAAGATGTCGCTGATTCTCTAACACAATAAAGTTCTCAAGATTTAGAATGAAAAGATTTGGAATGGGAAGTAACTTACTGCTCATGTGGTTTGGAAATGCATTATGTATACAGGGTTGGTTTCCATAAATGCTGCTATAAAGCTAAGAGGTTTGTTAATTTACAAAGACTTTTTTGTTGTTTAAAGCAGTAGAGTACAATTTGGCTCTTGTTAAATATGCATTATTCATTAGATTGCACTGCTTTAACATAGGTGTTGTTGGTATATTTATCTCTAGTGCACAAATGTAACAACTAAGAAGGAATCCAGCTGGTAAAAGAGGTTGATTTGTTTTCAAAGGGTCTGGACCTGTGTTGCTGGTGTTTTGTGAGAGCGTTCATTGGCAAAGTACTGCAGACATTAGAGCAGTATTGATGAAACTGAGAATCATATGTGTAAATATGCTTTTACATTGATATATCTGAAATACTGTTGAAAGAAACACAGTGTAAACAAACAAGCATTTGAGTCACTGAAAAGCCATCAGGTCTAACCCTACAACTGCAGGGACAAGAACCATGATCTCCTGATCAAGAAGGTGACTGTCTGTTTGCTGTACAATGTGTACTACATCACTATTACACACAAATACATGAGGAAAAAATCAATCAGATCTTCTTTTAACTCAAAAATAAAGACAACCTATTATCCGCCAACACCAATATTCAAAATAAACTCATTCATTTTACAAACAGTTCAGCAGGGAGACAGCACGTACCTGTCAACAGCAATATGCTCTCTTTTATACAGTATTTCTTGTTTGTATAATGCTGTTTCAGTTCATTTTCTTTTTTAAAATATATCTACACTATAGCATTATAATCACAATAAAGTAAAACCTTTTTGTAAATGATAAAATATTTGCTAACTTGCAAAAGGTTAATCAAAACAATGCAAATACAACAGTTTCATACTACCATGATTTCTGCAGAACACCATTATTCTTGGTGTGAAACTATTGTAAATGACACTGCATTAAAAAACAAAAAATCCAATAATATTTTTTTGCAATTGATTAAAGTCATTAAAAGAACTTATTGAAATGAACAGTATTAGCCGGTTCGTTTGGGCCAACGGTAGAGCTGCCAGAATTGGAGGAGATATTCCGGTGCGTTCGATTGGGCGTCTTCCGCTTTTAGAAGCTCTGCCGTCTCTTCCAATCGATATTTGGAAGAGCCGGCAGAGATTCGAAACAAAATGGCGGAAGCGGCCAACGAAACGTGAGTTGAAGAATGGTCTCTTTTCATTTGACATTTGTTTTTTTGTTGTCACGTGCAAATATTCGTGTTTTTACTTGCTGAAAAGATTGCTCTTGCTCAGTATCCAATTTGCGGTGGTAAATATACAGTAAATACTGATTAATTCCTCCGCATGTCTTGATTCGCCCTCAGAATTTTTAGGAGCGAAATGTCTTCGGTTCGAAACGTTCTAATATCTCTCGAACTGGTATAAAAAGTATATATATTTTTATTCGACTTACACTGACGAATACAAAGCTGCTATTTTGGGGATTGTTCAAGGCCTGTTTAGACAGAACAAGCTAGCGTCATTCTCATCAAATAGCCATTCTTCTATAAACAACAGCAGTTTGTTGTAAAAAGCCGCCATGTTGAATGATTCTAAATTCGTTCGATTGGCTCTCTATTCTAATTGCTTCTGTGAATAGCATTCTCTCCTTAGCAGAGCCCAAACGAACCGGCTATTAGTTACAGTATTGGTCCATTTTATGTTTTAATAAAGAAATTAATCAGTTTTTTCCTTCTCCTGTAAAATTTTGGAAAATGCAGATACCATAGTTTCACTCTAACCCAGCGACCAGCATTTTCTCTCTTTTCCACAATGTTTTCTACCCTATCAGATACAATTTACATCATTTGATTCATCTTTCGATTGTGGTCTGCAAATTTTTGTCAATTAGTAAAGAGTTAATATCACTCTATATGTTCCGTTTTATGTAGAGAGTTAATATCACTCTATATGTTCCGTTTTATGTACCAAACTGAAGATAAATTATCGCAGGGCATGATAACAGTAAAGACTTTTTCATTTCAATTTAGAATTAAATACTTGAAAAATACTCAGAATTGACTATGGGTGGTGTTTGGTGGGTAATACGGCTACACACGTTGTCTGTTATGTTAGGGTACAGAGGTACGTGAACCTTGTCAAAAACCAAACATCTGTAGTTATGCCCCCTCCCAGTAACCACAGGACTGTTGTCATTTACTCTAATACCTACATGTTCTTCTTATGAATGGAGTTGCTGTAAAACACTGTTGGTGGTTGCTTGGCAAAGAGACAAGAGAATTTTTTTTTGTGCTGCTTACCGATACTATATGGTAACCCACAGGTGTGTCCGTACCTAGTTGCACATTATAGGTTGTACCTCCAGTAAACACAGGACTGTTGTCATTCACGTAGCTAATTCTTATGAATAGAGTTGCTGTATCTGAAAGTTTGGAAATGACACAATGACACGATCAACTGAGCCATGCTCTGTGAAAAGGGGGCTTAACGCATCTGCGAAAAGTATCAAACCAGGTCAGCCTGTGCAGGCTGACCTGGGCCGAAACTTTTCGCTATCGGTCAATTTTCTGTATGTCAAAGGACCTGTCCACCTTATGATACAGTTGGTTGTTAGACATGGTGAATTTTATGGATCCCTAATTACATGTATGTGATTGTCTTCCTTGGTATGAAGCATCACGGAGATGCATTAAGCCCCCTTTTGCCAGAGCATGGCACAAATGTTAGTGACACACATGAGCCATGCTCTGGGAAAAAGGGGTTTTATTGCATCTCAGTGATGCATTATACCAAGCAAGACATTATTATGGATCCAATTTGTCCAACAACCAACTAGATCATGAAGTAGTATGGTCCGTGGACAATGTAGAAAGTTCACAAAAAGCAAAAAGTATTGACCCATGTCAGCCTGCACACACTGCGCAGGTTGATATGGGTTGACACGATTTGCAAATGCAGTATACTCCCTTTTTCACAGAGCATGACTCATATGTATACTGCATAAGGAACTTCATCTGAAGGTCAAGGTCATATGTCTATCTAAAGGTCAATGCCATAGTGGTAATGAAGCTATCATTTTATCCATCACTATTTTGTTCAAATACAGCCCAAGGAAGTTCATTTAGAAGATTTCCCAGGGTCAAGTTCACATATCTGAGTAAAGGTCTCAGTCTTAGAGGAGAATGTTGAAAACATTGCTACTTACCATTATACCCACCACTATCTTGAACATATACCGCACAAGGAACCTCATCGGGAAGGTACCCGGGGTCAAGGTCGTATGTCTGTGCAAAGGTCACGGTCATAGTTGCTGTTGTGAGAGTGAAGTAGGAGTTATATGTCCCACAATTCATGGAGTAAGTGGCCGTGTCACCGGCATCAGGGTCTGTTGAGGTTATATAGGTGGAAACTGCCGTAGCCTGAGATAATGACACACCAGTTTGGTTGGAAGTAAATCTTTGACCCATTTTTAAACAGTCCCGAGTTTTAACGACCCTAAAGAAGAATGCTTTTGAAAACATTATGAAGAAAGGAGGAAATGCTGGTAACCAGCATTTCCTCCTTTTCCCACAATGTTTTCTACTGTTCCAAAAACAAATTTAAATTTTTTAATCACATTTATTTTTTTTTATGTCTGCAAATGCTTTCAGTTTAGACCAGTCTAAGATTTTGTCGTCTGGTAAAGGGTTGACAGACAACAAAATTTTAAACTTGTTGATATTAACCTTTTACTACATGACAAAATCCTAGACTTCTCAAAACTGAAGCACTTTGCAGAAGACAAAATCTTTTTTAAATGATAGTATTTGTCCTTGAATAGATAGAAAACATTGTGAGAAAATGCTGGTTTCCAATGTTTCAGGATCTTTTCGAGACAAACTTCATCATTTGTCTGCAAATGCTTTCAATTTGGACCAGTCTAAAATTTTGTTAAGAGGTAAAGAGTTAACTCTATACCAAATGAAGAAATCTTAACCCCTAAGCTGCTAAGCGCAACCCAATGACCTTTTGTGGATAGTGTAGATCAAGATCAGACTGATCTTTGATCTACACTGTCCGATACCATGTTTTCTTTCTGATGAAAACAACTTTGAAATCGCAATATATGGGATTTACTACTGTGTGGAAAATTTTGTTTTATTTATTCAGCAGTTTAACTCTTTACCAAACAACAAAATTCTAGACTGGTCTAAATTGAGAGAATTTGCAGAAAACAAATAAATGTAGCTCAAGTGATGATTTCTGTCTGTTATAGAGTAGAAAACATTGTGGGAACAGGAGAAAATGCTGGTTACTAGCATTTTCTCCTTTTCCGACAATGCTTTCAAGAGGCTTTTTTCTCCGGGTCGTTAAAACTAGGGATTGTATCGTAAAGGGTTAAGGATTAAGGTCCAAATTGAAAGAATTTGCAGACAATAAATTGATTATTGCTCAAATGATGGGATTTGATCTTTGAAAGAATAGAAAACATTGTGAGTAAAGGAGAAAATGCTGGTCACAAGCATCTTCTCTTTTTCTCACAATGTTTTCATGAACCTTCCTTATTTTAGTGTAGTTAAAATTTGGGATTGGTCGATAAAGGATTGAAAATATCTATTTTTCAGAATATGGTTTATCATGTCCTAGATATTTAGTTAGCTCTTAAGTTGACTTGACGGAATTGTCATGATTCTAAATTTCGACTCACACTCTCCTCTGGCATCGTGATTCCATAGGATGGCTGATCGAAGGTGATTGGTTCATTCACGTTGGTGACAACTAGTGTCAGTGTTTCACTTGACATCTCCTTGGTGTCGTGGGCATATATCGTCATCGTGTAGGTTGCTGTGCTGAGGCTTTCCAAGTTGATCATGTAAGAAGAATGTGTTTGTACTAGACCACCTGCATAAAATGAAATTTGACAAATGCCACAAAAAATGATTTCTTTTCCTTAACCCTTTACCAGACGACAAAATTCTAGCCTTGTCCAAATTGAAAGCATTTGCAGACAACAGTTTCAATGAGGCTCAAATGGTGCCATTTTTCTTTGATAGGGTAGAAAACATTGTGGGAAAAGGAGAAAATGCTGGTTACCAGCATTTTCTTCTTTTCCCACAATGTTTTCAAAAGGCTTCTTTCCCAGGGGTGTCAAAAGGCGGCATTGTGCGGTAAAGGGTTAACTCTATAGCAAACGACAAAATTTTAGACTGGTCCAAATTGAAAGCATTAGCAAACAACATATTAAATTTAGCTGAAATGATGGTGGTTGTCTGTGGAAGTGTAAAAAACCTTGTGGAAAAAGAAGGAAATGCTGGTTACCAGCACTTTCTCCTCTTCCCACAAGGTTTTAAAAAGGCTATTTCCTCAGGGTGGCTAAAACTCGGGATTGTGTGGTAAAGAGTTAACCCTTTCCCAAACAAGCCCTGGTTTTCACGTGTCTGCAGTACAAGTCTTTTGAAAACACTGTGGGAAAAGGAGAAATTGCTCGTAACGAGCAATTTCTCCTTTTCCCACAGTGTTTTCTACCCTTTTTGAGACCTTTCTGCCATTTTCATCAAATTTAAAACTGTTGTCTGCAAACTCTTTCAATTTGGACCAGTCCAAAATTTGTCGTTTGGGAAAGGGTTAAATTAATCTTTTACAAAACAATCGCATGTTTCAACGGTGCATTGGAAAGAAGCTTTTGAAAACATTGTGGAAAAAGGAGAAATTTTATGAAGAAATTTTAACATGCAATTTCTCCTTTTTCCACAATCTTTTCAAAAAGGTTGTTCCTGTAGACATGTTAATGCCCTCAATTTTCCATAAACAGTTCAATTACCAAAGAACAAAAATTCAGATGTGTCCATATTGAAAGTAAACTGAATGTCGCTCAAACAATGTAATTGTCTTGAAAGATATGAAATGTTGTTTTAAAATAAGAAAATGCTGGGTTACCAGCATTTTCTCCTTTTCCCACAATATTTTCAACAGGCCCCTTCATCAGGGTTTTTTAAAACTCAGAATTGTGTGGGAAAGGGTAAATAAGGAATAACAAAGACAAGCTCCTTACTTGATGTGCATTCAAACAGAGCGAATCCAGTATCCGGAGTAACGTCATAAAAATATGTTATTGTATCCGAGTCGGCATCTGTCGTTGTTACTTGTAGAATTGGCGTACTCACTGCTTGATTTTCTGCGACGTTCATTGTGACTCCATTGACATTGGTAAAGACTGGAAGGTTATTTTGATCTGAAAATTGAAGAAATTATCTTTACTTGCTTTTTCATATATTTTGTGTTTAATCCTAGTTTCATCATTATTTCTGTTATATCACATTAAATGTGATTTTGCCAGTCAACCTGTTCATGTATTCCTTGTCCCAAAACATAAATCAGCATTTTCTCCTTTTTCCACAATGTTTTCAGAAGCCATTTCCTTCAGGATCATTCAAAAATTAGGGATTGTGTGGTAAAGAATTAACTCTTTACCAAACAACAAAAGTTTAGACCTGTCCAACTTGAAAAAACTTTCAGAAAACACAACTAATGTGACTTAAAAATTTAAATTTGTTTATCCAAGGTTAGAAAACAATGCGGTTATAGGAGAAAATGCTTGCTATAACCAGGCCTCTGCCAACTCTCAGACTTTGGGGAGAAGTGACTTCTCCCTAATCTGAGAATTGGGAGAAGTTTTTCAAAATGGGGAGAAGTGGTCAGAATTTGAGGAGAAGTTTAGACGGACATTAAAATGCGGACTTGGTCGACTTACAGAAGGAAATAACAATATTTTAACAATTTAACAGTTTGATTGGATAGGAAACCATGTAAATTAAATGAAAATATTATATACTATATATCTTTTTAATGATTTATATACTTATTTCTGTTAGAAATTACATAAAACATATTTATTCATTGTTTACCATGCTTAATTCATACACCTTTTTGGATAAAAACATTGTGGAAAGAGAAAACAAATACTTGCTGTGAGCAATGGTTTCTCCCAACACATTTTGTTTTTCCCAAAATCCTGGGCAAAGAATTTTGCTGAAAATCATTATCTTTACCAGGGATCATGTATATTACAATCCCTGCCCCTGACCAGGTAAGAAAAAATTCTAAATCTCAAATCAAAAGCATTTACAGCAGGCATATAGATAATTACGCAAAGGATGTAAGTAATGTTAAAAAGTAAGGAGAATATTGTGTCAAAGGAAGGAAAGCTTGCTAACAGCAATTTCTCCTTTTGGTACAATGTTTTCAACTTCCTCATGGTAATTAAAGCCCTGTTTCAGATAGCAAGAGAAATTGAAGATAAGTGTCTGAATACTGTTTGTCTTTTGCTGATGACAAATAAATCGTTAGTGAAAACATCGCTAAGGACATTATTACATTTCCAACTTAAATACCTGTTTTAACCTCGTAGATCATTAGTTCGCGTTAGATAGGGTCCGATCAAGAAAAATGTCAAAATTTTGAAAAGAGTATAGGCTTAACCCTTTCCCAAACAAGCCATGGTTTTCACGTGTCTGTAGTACAAGTCTTTTGAAAACACTGTGGGAAAAGGAGAAATTGCTCGTAACGAGCAATTTCTCCTTTTCCCACAGTGTTTTCTACCCGTTTTGAGACCTTTCTGCCATTTTCATCAAATTTAAAATTGTCGTCTGCAAACTCTTTCAATTTGGACCAGTCCAAAATTTGTTGTTTGGGAAAGGGTTAATAACAATATTCATGTAGATCTATGTACATGTATATTTTTTCAATTTCATCTTTTCGTTCGCGTCAAAGAAAAATATACAATTTCATCCAAACTTTTGAAAGAAAACGCCCTTGAGCTACGTGAACGTCACAATACCCAGCAGCCATTTGGAAATTGAATCATGTGACTTGCTGGAATTCGTCCAAAAATCAGTTGTAACATGACATACTTGGCGCCAATTTGTAGTCACATGATTTAGAAAATATTGCCACACGATTTTTAGCAGATCATCTCCCAAAAACGTCATCATGTCTGTACGTTAGTAAAAGTGCGAGTAATAAAGGATTGGGTAAATGGTGTTTTAAAAGCAAGGTCCCGATTTCAATTCAATTCCGGGTCATTAAATAAAAGTTGATATCTGAGTCGGGGTTTTATTTTACACTGGAAAAAAAAAAGAGGCCAGACAAGCCACTAGACGGTGCCGATGTTTGTTATGACTGGCGAAAAGTATTAGTTAACTTCGCAAAAATTTTTGCGACCTGACGGGGCAAAGGGGTGAATATTGTCACTTAGGATGTTACCTACTAATTAAGAAGGGGGTTTGGTACCCGAGAAACTAATTAACAATTGCTTGTCAAGTCGGACAATTGAAAACAATCCATTTCGCTGATTGGACACCAGCTGTGAATCGGGTATAACGCACTGTTAGGTAATAGATCTACACACGCTGATTGTATATCGAGTACCCAACGCGTGGTCAATAATACGCGAGGCGACATCCCAATTTTTTCAGGCGACTTTGATTTCGCTTTGACCGGCGAAATGGGCGAAGTTTTTTTAAATAAGGCGACTTTTTCGCCCAAGTCGCCCACTCGGCCGAGGCATAATAACAATGTTTTCAAAAGCCTTCTCTTGCAAGGTCGTTAAAGCTTGGATTTTGTGACATTTTCTCCTTTTCCCACAATGTTTTCTAAAAAAGTCTTCTCCTGCAGGGTCATTAAAACTGTTAGATTATGTGGTAAAGGGTTATGGAGTTACTCCGTGAAGAGGAAGGCCCTTTCTCTGGCTCGTTAACATTCGGGATTAAATTTTGTGGTTCATTAACCCTTTAACAGACGACAAAATTTCAGCCTTGTCCAAATTGAAAGCATTTGCAGACGACAATTTCATTGTGGCTCAAATGGTGCAACTTTTCTTTGATAGGGTAGAAAACATTGTGGGAAAAGGAGAAAATGCTGGTTACCAGCATTTTCTCCTTTTCCCACAATGTTTTCAAAAGGCTTCTTTCCCAGGGGCGTCAAAAGGCGTCATTGTACAGTAAAGGGTTAAAGAATCAATACTTCGGATAGCCAACAAAATGAAATCAACATATCAAATCAGCAAAAATATCACACACAATTTAACTCGCGATCCACGACCACAATATCTAACAACATATACAGATATAGTGTAGATCAAAGATCAGACTGCTTATTATCTGCAGTCTGATCTTCATCTATACTGTCTACAAATTTGTAATAAATTGCTCTTAGCAGTTTAAAACTTTACCACACAACCCCCAAGTCTTAACAACCCTGATTGGAAGGTTTTTTGAAAACATTGTGAAAAAAACACAAAATGCTGGTAACCAGCATTTTCTACTTTTTCAACAATCTTTTCTACCTTTTCACAAACAAACACTTTGAGCTGAGAGACATTTGTTATCTGCATATATGCTTTCAATTAAGAAAAGTCTAAAATTTTGCTGTGTGGTAAAAAGTTTTGTCTTAACCCCAAGGCTGCTAAGCACTACTCTAGTGGACAGTGTAGATCAAGATCAGACTGCATAGAATGGGTCGACACTGTCTGTTATTGAGGTATTTTTCCGAATGAAATAACCCTGAAACGGCAATATTTGGGTTTTTACTATCGACTGCAAGGTATCGTTTTTGTTATTCAGCAGGCTAAGGGCTAACTTGCACAAAGAGTACTAGTCTGCTAAACCCCCCCCCCCCAACACTTCAACAGTACCTATAAGTGGTAGGGGCAGGTAATCCAGATTAACCCTTTACCAAACAATCCCGGGTTTTCACAACCCTAGGAAAGAAGGCTTTTGAAGACATTGTGGGAAAAGGAGAAAATGCTGGTAACCAGCATTTTCTCCTTTTCCCACAATGTTTTCTGCTCTATCAGAGACCTTAAGCCCGTTTGTTCCAAAGCTGAATTTGGCATCTGCAAATGCTTTGAAATTGGACTAGTCTAAAATGTTATTGTGTGGTAAAGAGCTAAAAGAATCCATGACTTACTTGTAATGTAAATGATCAGATCCCTGGCTGTGGTTGTATCATTGTTTGCCGTGGCTGTTATACTTAAAGTAAATTTATTTGTGTCCCAGGTAAGAACATTGGCTTTCAGTCTCACTTCACCAGCTGAAAATACAAAAGTAGATCAAAGATAATACTACACCCTCTGTGCAATCTGATCTTTTCCTACACTTTCCCTTATTTACTCAATTCCCAGAGTGCTCACAGCACTTTGATTATTTTACTCTTTACCAAACAGCAAAATTTCAGACTTGTCCAAATTCAAAGCATTTGCAGACAACAAATTAAAAGTCACAAAAATGATGATTTCAATCTCTGAAAGGGTAGAAAACATTGTGAGAAAAGGAGAAAATGCTGGTTACCAGCATTTTCTTCTTTTCCCAACAATGTTTTCAAAAGCTTTTTTTCTCAGGGTCGTTAAAACTTGGGATTGTGTCGTAAAGGATTAAGAATGTTGCCCTTTTCAACCCTGTCTTCGACCCTCTGTTTCTATTAAGAAACTGCTTCGAGCTTGGACTAAAGTTGCAGGGACTATCATATATTTTTTTCTTTTATGTACAGGTAGGGCAAATGAAATCTCTTTTTGATTCTGTCGTAGTCATAAAGAATGATTGAGAAAGAAACAAGAAATCTTTGGGTATATGCAGTGAAATTGGAGTGAAATCCAATTTCGCATTTTTTATGTTGTTCTCCTTTGTAGAGAGTATTAAAGAAATCTTTATCTAAACAATGACAAAAGAGTGAAAGACATCATAGAAAAAGAAGAAAACTTATTAATACTTGACAAGCAATACATACAGTCATAAACTTCGAAAGGACAGTTTCCATCTGCAGTTGTTGGTGGGTTGCATGTGTGTTCGTACAAGATCTGATCATTATCAGCATCTGTGGCAGAGACCGTAAACACTGTGTCACCAATTTTGGCTGTCGTTGCGTTTATCTCCACCATATCTAAAATTACATTTGAAACCTTTACAGCACCAACCTGAGGTACAATGACCCTAATGAGGAAAGCAATCAGAAACATTCTGGGAAAAGGAGAAAATGCTGCTAACACCATCTTCTTCTTTTCCAGCAATGTTTTCTACCCTTTCAAGGACAAATTTGATAGTTTGACCAATATTTGATTTTTTTGTCTGCAAATGCTTTGAATTTGGACAAGTCTAAAATCATGTTGTGTAGTAACCCTTTCTCAAATGACAAATTTAGGACTCTTTCAAAGTCAAAACATTTTCACACGACAAATTCAAATAAGTGAAAATGAACTTAGGCTGTTTGATAGGGTAGAAAACATTGTGGGGAAAGGAGAAAATGCTGGTTACCAGCATTTTCTCCTTTTCCCACAAAGTTTTCAATATCCCCTCTTTCCCACGGTCGTGAAAACCTTGGATTGTTTGGTAAAAGGTTAAAGGGCTCTACCTTGATTTAGCTGCTAATGTGAAAGGTGCAGTTTAGGGTCATGCAGTATGATCTTTGATCTACATTGTACACTTTTTCGCCCGATAATCTAACAAAAAAGGCCATGAAATTAAATCATTTGCATCTTTTACACCTACTGAGACTCTCTGTTTCAGTTATCTAGCACAACAAGGGTCAATGGTACATTTACATAAACCCTTGACCACACAATCTAAAGTTTTAATGACACTGTGGAAGAAAGCTTTAGAAAAAAAAACATGCTGGAAAAAGGAGAAAATCCTGGTAGCCAGCATTTTCTCCTTTTCCCACCACTTTAAAAGATAAGTTTCCATTTTTCAGTCAAATTTATTTCATTGACAGCAAAGTAAATGCTTTTAATTTGGACAAATCTAAAATTTTGTTGCTTGGTAAAGAGCTAACAATGTTGCTGGTCTGAGCACAGGTTGGATGAAAAAGTTTATACTTTCTATCTTATCAAAGAAAAATCACATTATTTGAGTCACAATGAAACTGTTGTCTGCAAATACCTTTAATTTGGATAGGTCTAAAATTTTGTCATGTGGTAAAGGCTTAGAGAGGCATTAAACCAGATTTTGCTTTGCACCATTTTTAGAAAATCTAAACAAAGACTGCTTAGATTTTTATTTGCCAGCAAAGGTGGCCTTAAAATTAGAACAAAGATAGAAATACATGTAGCAATCACAAATAATTACCAATATTTGAAAAAATTCACTGTGAAATAACCTATTCAGTTAGCAACTGTATAGCTGTTATTGGATAACAAGGGATAAGTGCATTTTTAACTCTTTACCAAATGAGAAATGTTAGACAAGTCCGCACTGAAAGCATTTGAAGACGACAAAAAACATGTAGCTCGGAAATTGAAATTTGTCTAGGGAAGGCTATAAAACATCGTGGGAAAAGGAGAAAATGCTGGTTACCAGCATTTTCTCCTTTTCCCACGTTTTCAAAAGGCTTCCTTCTCAGGTTCGTTAAAAGTCGGCATTGTGTGGTAAATGGTTAACCCTTATCCTTCTAAATAAGTTAACCCTTTCCCAAACAAGCCCTGGTTTTCACGTGTTTGCAGTACAAGTCTTTTGAAAACACTTTATAATGCTTATTCAAACTTACTTTTTGGAGAAAAATGTCTCCTAATCTGACAGGGTAGATCCAAGATCAGACCTGCACATTTTGTGCAGTCCACAAAAAGCCTGGGAATCGTGCTTAGCAGCCCAAGAGTTAACAAAATTATAAATTGGTGGCCTCATTAGCTCTGTTAGCAGAATGGCAGACTCTTGTTTTGAAAGTTGTTGGTTTGTGTCCCTCTGTAAGCATTTTTTCCCCCCAAAGCATTTTTGTTGTTTTACCCCGAATGAGGGTAAAAAATCACGTCCTTCTGTTTTTTCCTTACAAATATAAACTTTAAACTATCCAGCATTTTCTCCTTTTCCCACAATGTTTTCAAGAAGCTTCTTTCTTAGAGTTGTTAAAACTTGGGATTGTGTGGCAAAGGGTTTAGGGTTAATCTTTTGGAAGAAGCTCCGCTGAGCCAAGAGTCCAACTCACAACCTACGGATATAGAAGTTGAGAACTGAGATACCAGGAATCAAAATTTTACTTAACCCTTTCCCAAACAAGCCCTGGTTTTCACGTTTCTGCAGTACAAGTCTTTTGAAAACACTGTGGGAAAAGGAGAAATTGCTCGTAACGAGCAATTTCTCCTTTTCCCACAGTGTTTTCTACCCTTTTTGAGACCTTTCTGCCATTTTCATCAAATTTAAGATTGTCTTCTGCAAACTCTTTCAATTTGGACCAGTCCAAAATTTGTCGTTTGGGAAAGGGTTATAAAAATGCTGTTGTAAGCCTTTATGACTTAATCCTGAGCTTCAACAACACTGATGATGTCTTTTGAAAACACTGTGGAAAAAGGAGAAAATGCTGGTAACCAATGTTTTCCATCCTCTCAAAGTCAAGTCTCATCGTTGGAGCCATGTTGAACTCTTTACCAAACAAAATTTTGGATGCAGCCAAACTGAAAGCATTTGCAGATGACAAATTAAATGTGGCCAATATCAATATTTCTTTCCTTTAAAGGGTAGAAAACTTTGTGGGAAAAGGAGAAAATGCTGGATACCAGTATTTTGTCCTTTCCCCACAGTGTGTTCAAAAGCCATCTTCTTCAGGGTTGTTAAAACTGGGGAGTGTGTGGTAAAGGCTTAATTAATTTTGTCATTTGGTAAAGGGTAATGAAGTTTCTTAAATGGCTGACAAAAACTTACTGCCAAGGTTGGAAAATATAGGCTGTTGATTTTGAAGTATATTCACTGAGAAGGTCCCTGTCGCCGTGTTTTCGTAGGTATCATAACACTTGACGACAAGTTCATACGTCGCAGCAGTGTCATAATCCAGATACGGCCATTCAATCAAGTATATGCCTGCAGCTGTGGAAAAAAAATGTAAATAATTAAAATTTTATTATGACATATTTAACAATCTTAAACTTTTTACCAAACGACACAATGTTAGACTGGTACAAATTCAAAGCATTTGCAGACGACAAATCAGATATTGCACAAATTAGGAAATTTTTCTTTGAAAGGGTAGAAAACATTGTGGGAAAAGGAGAAAATGCTGGTTACCAGCATTTTCTCCTTTTCCCACAATGTTTTCAAAAGTCCCTATTCTTGAGGTCATTAAAACTTGGGATTGTGTGGTAAAGGGTTAACCTTTTACCGCACAATGCCGCCTTTTAACGATTCTGGGAAAGAAGCCTTATGAAAACATTGTGAGACAAGGAGAAAATGCTGGTAACTAGCATTTTCTCCTTTTGCTACAATGTTTTCTACTCTATCAAGAGAAAGCTGTACCATTTGTGCCACATTGAAATTGTCGTCTGCAAATGCTTTCAATTTGGACAAGGCTAAAATTTTGTCATCTGGTAAAGGGTTAAGGGAAAATGTTTTTGGAAACAATATGGGGAGAGGTGAACATGCTGATAACCAGCATTTTCTCCTTTTCCCACAATGTTTTCTAGTCTTTCAAAGACACTCTTCACCTTTTGAGCCACATTTATCTTTCTGTTGTCAATACTTTAGATTTGGACAAGTTCATCAGATGATGTAATTTTGGACTTTGTTTGGAAACATAATGTTGGACAACAAATTGGACAAACGTAGAAAACATTGTTTGGAAAGTCAAAATTGAACCCAAAGTTTTACAGCCCATAGACAATCATGGTCATTTGGTACGTCTTGAAAATGGCGTGAAATGATGTGAAACGGGAAACGAATTTGAATGTGAATTTGGATGAGAATATGAAAATAAGAACTGTATCTTTATACAAAAATTATAGAAAATGGAGAAAAAGAAGAAGGACAATGCTTGGTCTGGAACTGTTGGCGGGGAGGAGGGGTTTGGACTTCGCTTGTATTCACCTAGGGTTAACCCTTTACCAAACGACAAAATTTTAGACCAGCCCAAATTGAAAGCTTTTGCAGACGACAAAATAAATGTGAATCAAAAATTGAAATTTATTTTTGAACGGGTAGAAAACATTGTGGGAAAAGGAGAAAATGCTGGTTACCAGCATTTTCTCCTTTTCCCACAATGTTTTCAAAAGGTTTTTTCCTTGGGATTGTGTGGTAAAGAGTTAAACCATTCTCAGCTTCATTCTTAAGCCTTAATTGTTCTAGAATTAGGAAGTAGGTAATTAACACAACCTCGTATTGACTAAACTAAATTATTTGGTCTGTCAGAAGTTGTGTAACTTTCTAAAAATTCTTGTGAATAAAACCAAGAATGTTCTTTAGATTGGTGAATACGAATCCAGGTTCCACAAAAATAACTCAGATCTTTTTGTCTCAGAGATTAGGCCTATAGCTTTTACAATAAAGAGAACTGGTAAACTGATATCGATCATAAATAGCTATTTCTCCTTACCATCAGTATCGCAATTAAGGAGACCTTGCAGTTTCAAGATCAGACTGCAAAGAATACGCAGTCTGATCTTAATCTCCACTGTCTGAAGAAGTAAATATTGTTTACACAGGCACTCAAAGGGGTTAAACCTTTACCAAATGACAAAGTTTTCAAAAGGCCTCTTTCTCAGATTTGTTAAAAGTCGGAATAGTGTGGTAAAGGGGTTAAACATACTAGAACTTCCTGGGACTAAAGAGGTCATTTTCACAATAAAGGGTTGGTTGGGCGGGGTCCCTATTGCCCAGTCCCCCTCACACCAAATGGCCTGGTTCATGGGGTCAGTGGTTGACACAGTGTAGAGCAGGGTCTCGTCAATAGTGTCTTCATGGATGGTGTAGGATGCTGGCAGATTGGTGATGGACGGCATCTGGAAGAAAATGTCCATATATGGATAAGAATGAGGAGAGAGCTTACAGCATATAACTCTTGAGTTCTAAGTTCAACTGGATGAACCAAGAACTGTTGCAAAGCCAACTAATACCCCCCCCCACCAGCACCTTGTCACTGAAGCAGAGAATGGAAATGATTTTCAAAACAAAGATCACCAGTGACCTTGACCTTTAACACATGTGACCCAAAAACAATATAGGGCACCTCCTTGGGTCATAAGCTAGACTTGTTTAAAGTTTCAGGGTCCTAGGTCGAACAGCTATTGAGTTAGAGCACGAACGAAAACAAGACAGACGGATTGATGGACAGACATACATTGTGAAACCTGTATACCCCTTTCTACTTCATAGGTTGGGGAATACAAAAATCCTGTTTTAACCCTTTAACACACAATCTCAAGTTCTAATGACTCTGAGAAGGAAAGTTTTTGAAAACATTGTTGGAAAAGGAGAAAATGCTGATAACCAGCATTTTCTCTTCTTCCAGCAATGTTTTCTATTCTTTCAAATTCAACCAGCTTAGCCACATTTGATTTGTCATCTGCAAATGCTTTGTATTTGGACAAGTCCAAAACTGTGAGGTTTAGTAAAGGGTAAAAAATATATCAGTGTTTTTTAAATGGTTAACCCTTTCCCAAACGACAAATTTTGGACTGGTCCAAATTGAAAGAGTTTCCAGACCACAATTTTGAATTTGATGAAAATGGCAGAAAGGTCTCAAAAAGGGTAGAAAACGCTGTGGGAAAAGGAGAAATTGCTCGTTACGAGCAATTTCTCCTTTTCCCACAGTGTTTTCAAAGGACTTGTACTGCAGACACGTGAAAACCAGGGCTTGTTTGGGAAAGGGTTAACAAACTTGAAAACATATTGAAAATTGTTACACCCTTTACCACACAACCCCCAAGTTTAAATGATCCCAAAGAAGAAGGCTTTTGAAAACATGGTGAGAAAAGGAGAAAATGCTAGCAAACTGCATTTTCTCCTTTGCCCACCATGTTTTCTACCCTTTCAAAGAATTTTGTTTCATCATTTGTATCACTTTCAAATTTGTCATCTGCAGACTCTTTCAAGTTTGAAAAGTCCAGAATTTGTCATTTGGCAAAGAGTTATGTTGAAAGTTGTAGACTTCAACCATTGAGGAAACAATCCTCAACCCACTGGAAGAAACTGTTCCTTCAGGTCATTAAGTTATTTTTTTAATGACACAAAATTTTTTCTTTGGGTGGACTTGATTTAGCTGATCTGAGCACTCTTTTTATTCCGAGTGTGCGGATTTGTAATCAAGTGTAATGGAGTTGCTGTGCCACAGCAGTCCAGAGTACTCCGTCGTTTGTGGCGGTGCAATTTTAGCTGTCAGGTGACCTACTCCCGAAAAAAAAAAAGAAAGGCACACAATGTTCGAATGCAAAGGTTGCAAAACATCATACAAAGAGAGTGCAAAAGCTGGAAAATCTTGGAAATATTCTCCATCCAACTCGTCTTCTGAAGAGCTGCTATTAATTGATAATAGAGCTCATAACGACAACATTCCGATCTTTGTCGGCAATCTTTAATTTTTCCTGGTTACCAGCATTTTCTCCTTTTCCCACGATGTTTTTAATAGGCATTTTCTTCATGGTCGGTAAGAGTAGTGATTGTGTGGTAAACAGTTAATAAGTCGATTAGATGGGGATGCTTACACTGTCATACACTGACACCGTCAAGGTAGCAGAAAACCCAACTCCGCAGTGGGCCTCTTCTACCCGAAATACAGGCATGTACGTCCCTGGGGTCAGTTGTCTGGCAGTAGTCACAAGGTCTGAAATAATATGTGAGGTTTAATTTATTTTAGTGTTTACGAACACAAGTTTTAACGACCTTGAGGAATAGCCTTTTTTTTAAAACTCTTTACCAAATGAAAAAATTCTACACTTACCCAAATTGTAAGCATTTGCAGATGGCCAATTAGAGAAGAGTTATCTTTGAAAGGGCAGAAAACATTGTAGGAAAAGGAGAAAATGCTGTTTACCAATATGTTCTCCTTTTCCCACAATATTTTCAAAAGGCCTTTTTCCTCAAGGTCGTTAAAACTCGGGATTGTGTGGTAAAGGTTTAAATATTGTGGTAAAAGAAGAAAAGGCTTTTTCTCCATTTCCAAAAATACTTTCCACCCTAGCAGAGAACTTCACTTCAGTTGTACCAATTTCTGAATTGTTATCTGCAAATGCTTTAACTCTTTACCAAACGAGAAAATTTTAGACTAGTCCAAATTGAAAGCATTTGCAGACGACAGAATAAATCATAAATGTGACTGAAAAATTGAAATTTGTTTTGAGAAGGATAAAAAACATTGTGGGAAAAGGAGAAAATGCATTTTCTTCTTTTCCCACAATGTTTTCAAAAGGCTTCTTTCTCAGGGTCCTGGTTAAGGGTTAAATTTTGAGAGGTCCAATTTTATTGTTTCGGAAAGGTCAATTTAAATATTGTGGTAAAAGAAGAAAAGGCTTTTTCTCCATTTCCAAAAATACTTTCCACCCTAGCAGAGAACTTCACTTCAGTTGTACCAATTTCTGAATTGTTATCTGCAAATGCTTTAACTCTTTAACAAACGAGAAAATTTTAGACTAGTCCAAATTGAAAGCATTTGCAGACGACAGAATAAATCATAAATGTGACTGAAAAATTGAAATTTGTTTTGAGAAGGATAAAAAACATTGTGGGAAAAGGAGAAAATGCATTTTCTTCTTTTCCCACAATGTTTTCAAAAGGCTTCTTTCTCAGGGTCCTGGTTAAGGGTTAAATTTTGAGAGGTCCAATTTTATTGTTTCGGAAAGGTCAATTTAGGTTGAGTATCCCACTTTGACAGGGATTGTTTTCAAAGTTATTTACAGTAATTTTGAAGTTACTTGTTGATACCGTATCAAGGGCTTAACCCTTTCCCAAACAAGCCCTGGTTTTCACGTGTCTGCAGTACAAGTCTTTTGAAAACACTGTGGGAAAAGGAGAAATTGCTCGTAACGAGCAATTTCTCCTTTTCCCACAGTGTTTTCTACCCTTTTTGAGACCTTTCTGCCATTTTCATCAAATTTAAAATTGTCGTCTGCAAACTCTTTCACTTTGGACCAGTCCAAAATTTGTCGTTTGGGAAAGGATTAATGTGCCACATACAAGTCAATGATGAAAAAAAATTTGACCATATCCAAAATGCTCTGTACGACTTAATCTTCCTGGTCATTCAATTTGTCTTGATTCAAGATACCTACAGTCATCTTAACCTTTAGGCTGATAAGCACGACTTGGGGTGCTTTTGCAGACAGTGTAGATTAAGATCAGACTGCACAAAATGTGCAGTCTGATCTTTGATCTACACTACTGAATATGGTATTTTCTTTCCGATAAAATCAACTACGAAATAGTGCTCAATATTTTGGTTTTTATGATCGAGTGGCAATTTTCATTTCCATCATTTAGCAGTTTACAAGTTAAAACCCTGTTTATACCACGGCATACTCACTTGATGCATCCAGATTAAAGAAATCTGTCCATTCAGGGGACATTGATACTGTGAGGGAACTATTATCCGCAAGATCAGGATCGTTTGCTGTCAGTGTAAGTAGACTTATGCCACCCACTGTCATCTCAGTGTCTGCTTTCTGTATTAACGTGGGCAGATTTTTGAAGTAAGGACTGGATGCTGAAATAATCAAACAAACATAGCCTTAGGTTTAGGTTAACCCTTTACCACACAATCCTGACTTTTAATGACCCCATGGAAAAAGCCTTTTGAAAACATTGCGGGAAAAGGAGAAAACGCTGGTAACCAGCATTTTCTCCTTTTCCCACAATGTTTTCTACTCTTTCAAAGAAAAATAACATCAATTTAGCCACATTTAAATTGTCGTCTGCACTTGCTTTCAAATTTGGACTAGTCTAAAATTTTGTTGTTTAGTAAAGAGTTAACAGGTAGCTATTTCAATGTAGAAAAGGAGCACCATGCCAATGCTTGGCTGGACTGGCTTTAACCCTTTCCCAAACGACAAATTTTGGACTGGTCCAAATTGAAAGAGTTTGCAGACGACAATTTTAAATTTGATGAAAATGGCAGAAAGGTCTCAGAATGGGTAGAAAACACTGTGGGAAAAGGAGAAATGGCTTGTTACGAGCAATTTCTCCTTTTCCCACAGTGTTTTCAAAAGACTTGTACTGCAGACACGTGAAAACTCCGTTTAGAATGTGGGCTTGTTTGGGAAAGGGTTAAGAAATAGATTTATTTTCACTGAAAATTTTAAGTTGAAAAACAGGATATAACTGTGTTAAAAATATTTTGATGGTTACCTCTGGTACTCATATGGGTTCCCCATTATGGTTAACAGCTTGTCCTAATTTGAAGTAATTATCTTCGATAATGGCAGAGATATTACATAATGTCGAAAGGTTTTGCATGACCCAGACGACGATGAACAGACAACGACCCATACAGTTATCACAACACCTCGACGTTTTCCTCAAAAACAGCTAAGCTAAAAATGCTACAGTGCCTTCAACAGCTATAGTTGCATTTGTGGCCAGTGTAGATCAAGATCAGACTGCACAAAATGCAGTCTGATCTTTGCTCTACACTGTCCACTTTGATGAGAGAATTTGGACACGAGCAACCTTGAAATTGCAATAATTTGGCTTCTGTTTCTAACTTGTTACTATAAGAGAAAAATGAAGACTTGTCCAAATTGAAAGCATATGCAGACGTAAATTTTCATGTGGCAAAAATGATGGAATTTGTCTTTGATAGTTTAGAAAACATTGTGGGAAAACCTTCTAAAAACGAATTCAAATTTTTAAGTAACATATATTTTGTCGCACGCAAATGCTTCCAATTTGGACATGTCTAAAATTCTGTCATTTGGTAGAGTTAACTCTTTACCAAATGACAAAATTTTAGACTTGTCCAAATTGAAAGCATTTGCAGAAGACAAATTAAACTTGACACAAAAATTGAAATTTGCCTTTTGAAGGGAAGAAAACATTGTGGGAAAAGAAGAAAATGCTGGTTACCAGCATTTTCTTCTTTTCCCACAATGTTTTCATAAGGCCTCTTCCTCAGGGTCGTGAAAACCCGGGATTGTGTGGTAAAGGGTTAAACTTCGATCTAAAACTAACGGTAGATCTATATCTTTGTGTTTGTCGAAGGCTGGCTGCAGAATGGCTGTCTAGACCCTCAGAGTGGCCTACAAACTCAAAAGATATTTACAGTCTAGAAATGATACTAAAACAATCTCAATTTTAACTTTGCTTTTGTCCAGAGAGTCTAACCAAAGCGGACAGCCTAGATCAAAGATCAGACTGCATGTTTTGGGCTGTGCTGATCTTAATCCACGCTAACCCTTTACCACACAATCCAAAGTTTTGAAGAGCTTCAGGAAAAAGGCTTTTGGAAAAATTGTGGGAAAAGGAAAAAATGCTGGTAACCAGCAATGTCTTGTACCCTCCTAACAACAAATTTCAATTTTTGAGTCACATTTATTTTGTAATCTGCAAATGCTTTCAATTTGGTCTAAAATCGTATTGTGTGGTAAAGAGTTATGTTAAACCCTAAAGCAGACATCTCTATATTTTTATAATCCGGAAATAATTTGAAGGCGACAAATTCAGTGATGCTCTAATGGAGAATTCTGATTTTGACTAGGTAGAAAACATTGTGGGAAAAGGATAAAATGCCGGTTACCAAGGTCCTTAAAATTTGAAACTGTGTGGTAAAGAGTTAACCCTTTCCCAAACGACAAATTTTGGACTGGTCCAAATTGAAAGAGTTTGCAGAAAACAATTTCAGATTTGATGAAAATAGTAGAAAGTTATCAAAAAGGGTAGAAAACACTGTGGGAAAAGGAGAAATTGCTCGTTACGAGCAATTTCTCCTTTTCCCAAAGTGTTTTCAAAAGACTTGTACTGCAGACACGTGAAAACCAGGGCTTGTTTAGGAAAGGGTTAAGCAATATTTGTTGTCTGCAAATGCTTTCAGTTTAGTCCAGTGCAAATTTCATCAAATGGTAAAGAGTAAATGGGGAAACTGAATATATTGATTAACAGCCATATTATCTTTCTTGGTAAGAGTAAACCAAGTGAGCCATGCTCTGGCAAAAGGGGGCTTAATGCAGTTCTGTGATCCATGACACCAAGCAAGTCATCACATAATTATGGATCCTTAAAATCCGTTTTTTCTCAAAAACGACCTAATCATGGGGTAGAATTGTTCTTTGACAGGCAGAAAATTTACCAAATGCAAAAAGTTTCGGACTGCACAGGCTGACCAGGGTCAATACTGTTTGGAGATGTATTAACCCTTTCCCAAACGACAAATTTTGGACTGGTCCAAATTGAAAGAGTTTGCAGACAACAATTTTAAATTTGATGAAAATGGCAGAAAGTTATCAAAAAGGGCAGAAAACACTGTGGGAAAAGGAGAAATTGCTTGTTACAAGCAATTTCTCCTTTTCCCCCAGTGTTTTCAAAAGACTTGTACTGCAGACACGTGAAAACCAGGGCTTGTTTGGGAAAGGGTTAAGCCCGCTTTTCAAACAGCATGACTCAATTGGTTTTACAGTTGTTATATGTTAAACAAATTTTTGAAAAATCCTTAACGATAAACTTCGTAACTAGATATACATATACAATATTTTCCTAACTACATAAAAACTGTTGTGTTTTTTTTTTTACTTTTTGTGTATTCTGAAACCGCTTTAACTTGTCACTTAACCCTTTACCATACGACAATGATTTAGACTAGTCCAAATTGAAAGCAGTTGCCGACGACAAATTAAAGGTGGCTCAAATGATGAAAGTTGTCCTTGATAGAGTAGAAAACATTGTGGGAAAAGAAGAAAATGCTGGTTACCATCATTTTCTCCTTTTCCCACAATGTTTTCAGAAGGCTTCTTCCTCAGGGTCGTTAAAAGTTGGGATTGTGTGGTAAAGGGTTATAGTTTGTCTTTATTATGTAAGCTATTTATAGATCTCTGATAAATTTATGATTTTATAGGACCTTTACTTCGGGATCATGTGTCCAGGGGCGTATTCCTTTTAGCTGCTCGAAGCACTCCGGACATGTTCTAAGTATAAAGAGTATTTCAGAACACGACGCTACGTTCTTCAGAGCATGTTGTGACTGTTCTAATTGGATCAGGGTGTAGAGCATTAACCCATTACCAGATGACAAAATTTTAGCCTTGTCCAAATTGAAAGCATTTGCAGACGACAATTTCAATGTGGCTCAAATGATGCAACTTTTCTTTGATAGGGTAGAAAACATTGTGGGAAATGGAGAAAATGCTGGTTACCAGCATTTTCTCCTTTTCCCACAATGTTTTCAAAAGGCTTCTTTTGCAGGGGTGTCAAAAGGCAGCATTGTGTGGTAAAGGGTTAGGACATACTCACATGTTACAAGATGGCTGAATTTGTCTATATTGGAGTTTAAAGCTGTTTTCAGAGTCATATCACAGCAGTCAGTGCACCTACGCATGTGTTTCCTGTCCTGGCTTTGTCAAACTAGTACTGACACAACTTTCTTTCCAAGTCATTGACAACTTTTCTCACATGCATCAGAGATGAGGGGCAAAAATTGCCATAAAGAAGTTTGCCTCAACTGGGTATATAAACCTGCAACCATCATGTCAGGTACCAGACAGGCAAACCGCTGACCTAACCAGCAGTGCACAAGATGGCTGAAAGATGAACTTTTGATACTGATGAGAAAAATGTTCTGAATATGCTCCATTCAGAATGTAATTCCAGAAGAGTGCCTATTGTGCTGAAATATTCCTTTCACACATTTCAGAAGACCATTCCAGAACATAGCTCATCATGCCAAAGCAGGTGAATGAAATATCCCCTAGGTATTTCACCTCTAAACCATGGACAAGGCACGAAGATCAATTTAGTAAATCAACATATTAAACATTGAACTCTGTTTAGAATGAGGCAAATATCAGAAAAAACAAACACAGTCACGGACACAAGGTAGTGACAAGTTACACCCATTTCACTATATAGGAACCATGCTCTCTGTGAAAAGGGGGCTTAATGCATTAAAAAAAAAAAAAAAAAAAAAAAAAAAAAAAAAAGTATCGACACAGGTCAGCCTGCACAAAATGCGCAGGCTGACCTTGGCCGAAAGTTTTTGCTTTTGGTCAACTTTCTACATGTCGAAGGACCCGTGTTATCTCATAATTTAGTCAGTTGTTATTCAAAACAAATTTTACATATTAATAACACTGCGATGACATGCATGGTATCTTGCTTCACGGAGATGCATTAAGCCCTCTTTTCATAGAGCATGGTTCATATACAAGTGAAACAGTATTGAAGTATACAAACATACTTGGTGTCATGATTGCTTGGATGGAATACTTGGCTCCGTTGAAAACATTCGCTGTGTTCCAATCATGTGTCGAACCAACAGTTGCTGCCACATGTGATGTATCAAAACGGTTATTTTGAATTGTGCCCGAAGTACTATATTTGACCAAATCCGTCGTAGCAGAATACCTTTGTTAGAATAGAATAGAATGATCAATCAATAAGGCAGGGCAGGGCAGGGAGCAGAGCTCCAGATAAGAGGGAGTGATGGTATTCTAAATCCATTATTTCTCTTCCAAACCCTATGTTGTGGGTACTCATTAGAATCGTCTTGATGAGACGATTCTAATGAGTTCCCATAACATAGGGTTTAGAGGAGAATAATTCATATTTTCAATTTTGAAATCAAAATCACTCCCTCTATCTGGAGCTCTAGCAGGGAGGCAGGCAGGAATAGATACAGATAAATCAGATAGATTGATTAACCCTTATCCTGCTAGATAAAAGAAATGAAACTTTCAAACCAATGGTATAAACCCACATTTTCCTATTTCAAAGGTGGAAAGATATCTTCCTATCTGACAGTGTAGATCCAAGATCAGACTGTACATTCTGTGCAGTCTGATCTTGATCTACACTGTCCGTAAAAGGTCAGTGGGTTGTGATTAACAGCCTAAGGGTTAATCAATCGATCAATCAATCTGCAAAGTGGAAAATGGGTCAGTGTTATTAAAAAAATTACATCCAGGGTTTCTACCCTATGACTGAAGCTCTTTATCCGATTGCAGCTATTTATCCAACTGAGGCTATTCATCCGACTGCAGCTATTTATGTAATTGCAGCTATTTATGTGATAGCAGCTATTTATCTGAATGCAGCTATTTATCTGGTTACAGCTATCTATCTGATTGCAGCTATCTGATTGCAGCTATTTATCTGACTGCAACTATTTATCTGACTGCAGCTATTTATCTGACTACAGCAATTTATCCAATTGCAACTATTTATCCAACTGCAGCTATTTATCTGACTACATACTTATCCTATTGCAACTATTTACGTGACTGCAGCTATTTATCCGACCGTAGCTCTTCATCTGACTGCAACTATTTATCTGATTGCAACTATTTACGTGATTGAAGCAATTTATCTGACTGCAGCTTATGTATCCGACTGCAGCTATTTATCCGACTGCAGCTATTTATCCGAAACATAAACTTTATTTATTGACCTGATTTACATATTTTATTTCAGCCTTTGCCATAGTTTAACTACCCTGAAGAAGCCTTTTGAAAACATTGTAGGAAATGGGGAAAATACTGGTAACCAGCATTTTCTCCATTTCCCACAATGTTTTCTACCCTATCAAAAACATAAATCATCATTTGAGCAACATGCATTTTTTTGTTTGCAAATGATTTTGCTTTGGTCAGGTCCAGAATTTTATCATTTTGATATAGACTTAACCCTTTATTAAGAGACAGCATTTTGGGCTAGATGCACATTAACAAATCAAATATAGCCAGAATGATGGAATTCACCTTTAATTTTATTCAAAACATTCATAGCATACTTTTGCAGTGTCGCTAAAATTCAAGGTTGTTTGGTTAAGAGTTAACCCTTTATCAAACAATCTGGTGTTTATCAACTCCGTGAAAGAAGACTTTTGAAATATTGTGTGTGATATTCTGACATACAACAAATGTCTTTAAAAAAGAAAGACAGCTTAAATTTGCCAACAAATAGGCAGGGGCCCTTAAAATAAACATGTCCACATTTTTCACCAATCACAAATTTCTGTTTATGCATTTGTCATCAGAACTAAAAAGTAGGTCAAAAGCCAGCACAATCAGCTATGCAGCAAAAATAATGTACTGAATCTGAAACGTCAACTTTTACTAACAGAAATCCCTTTCACGTTTTTTGGAAATAAAAGTGTTCACATTTTTTCAAAGTGACAATGATGATGATGATGATTCGATGATGTCACTAATCATAAAATGATGGAGATGAAAATAAGGAGGTACCAAAAAGTTCCACTAGACCAACTGACTAAATATGATGATGATGATGATGAATATACACTGGATTTATGATAACAGGACATCTTAGTCTTATTCCAAAGAATTTTCTAAATTTGAAACAGGGTTTTCATTTAAAGCCGATTGCCGATCAAAAACATCGGTTGAAATCGGCCTTTAATCGGTTGTTTTTGCTGGATCTTTGAAAATTTGATCGCGTTGTTTATATCAAAAATATTTCACGCATTGGTAACTGTACTGCGACACCGGTTCAATTTTACTGCGAACCAGAAACAATTGGTTTATGAATGTTACGCGGTCATTCATTGGATACTTGCATCCAATTATCCAATCGTAGGCGACGATACGTTCCTCTGATCTCCATTTGGTAATCATGGACGCCAAAGCCTAGGCGGCCCCCTTGACCTTCAGCCTGTTGTTTTTGTCAATCAATCGGTTGCTTCATTTCAAAATGAAAACCCTGTTGAAAGTAACACAACTTCTGATTGGATAAACCAAGTCAGGTTTAGCCAGTTTGAGGTTGTGTTACATTCTTAGGTCTAGAATTAGACTTTGAATGAAATGAACAACAGTTGGTGAATAGGGACCCTGAATGACCAATACCAGCATTTCCAAAGTAGACTATCTCTAAAAATATTGTATAACACATACCAACCAATCAAATCACCCTCTCTGACAGATACTTTGTTGTTTTCCTCTGTAGTAATGGTGTTATCACCAGAGGCTGGAAGTACAAAGAAATGAGCCATGCTCTGTGAATAGGGGGCTTAATGCATCTGCAAAAAGTATCGACCCAGGTCAGCCTGCGCTGTCTGCGCAGGCTGACCTGGGCCGAAATTTTTTTTGCCTTTGGTAATTTTTCTGCACGTCAAAGATCCAGAGTATCTCATGGTTCAGTTGCTTGTTAGACAAAATGGATTTTAACCCTTTCCCAAACAAGCCCTGGTTTTCACGTGTCTGCAGTATAAGTCTTTTGAAAACACTGTGGGAAAAGGAGAAACTGCTCATAACGAGCAATTTCCCCTTTTCCCCCACTGTTTTTTTTACCCTTTTTGATAACTTTCTGCCATTTTCATCAAATTTAAAATTGTCGCCTGCAAACTCTTCCAATTTGGACCAGTCCAAAATTTGTCGTTTGGGAAAGGGTTAAGGATCTATAATAATGAGATGACTTGCTTGGTATCATGGATCACAGTGATGTATTAAACCCCCTTTTGCCAGGGCACGGCTCAAATGTATGAACATGACATTTTAACCCTTTACCACACAATCCAGAGTTTTGACAACCCAGAAAGAAAAGGCTTTTAAAGACATTGTGGGAAAAGGAGAAAATTTACCAGCTATTTATGCAATTGCAGCTATTTATGTGATAGCAGCTGTTTATCTGAATGCAGCTATTTATCTGGTTGCAGCTACCTGATTGCAGCTATTTATCTGACTGCAACTATTCATGCAACTATGACACCAGCATTTTCTCCTTTTCCTACGATGTTTTCTTACCTATCAAAGACAGAAATCATCATATGACCTACATTTAATTTGTCGTCTGCAAGTGCATGCTTTGAATTTGGTTGCGTTCAAAATTTTGTCGCTTGGTAAAAAGTTAAGATCAATAAATAAAGGGACATGTTAAAAGCATGTATAATTTAACAGAAATTACAAAGTTAGCATGTATAACTGGAAGAATACTTAAGGCATCGTTAGCATGTTTTTGGGAAATACAAATTTTAAAACCACGAAACGTAACAAAATAATATAAACGTTATCGAGATGGTTTTATAAATTATCTCATCACAGTATGTGTCTTTAAATCTGTTGTCCCAAACATAAACAATAATATAAACTGATAATGAAAGGTTTATCAAGTGAGAGCTATAACATAATTATACTGTACATGTATAAGTAATTAAAACAAACATGTAAGAATGTTACATGAATATCTAATTGAAACATAACACCCTATTTAGGTGTACTGGTATACATGTAATTGGAAGTTTATATAGTTAGTGGACATAAATATTTCATTAAACTCCGAATCCCAGTTGACTTCCATGTATTTCCAACTTTCCTTCTTAATTTATGGTGGCTTAGAAAATGAAGATTTAGTCATGAAACTTATATGAAAGTGAAGCAAAATGAATTTTACAGTGAAATATATATTTTCAGACTTGTTACAGTGTGATGAGATAAAAATGCTGCTGTTTTAAAGGTGATCAATAATTTCCGAAAACATATTCATATTATCGGCGCCAATGCAACATTGCCAAAGTTCAGCAGAAAAATAACATAACTGGGTCTAACCCTTTACCACACAATTCCGACTTTTAACAACCCTGAGAAAGAGGCTTTTGGAAAACATTGCGGGAAAAGGAGAAAATGCTGGTAACCAGCAAATTTTAGTTTTTGAGTTGCATTTATTCTGTCGTCTGCAAATGCTTTCAATTTGGGATGGCCCAAAATTTTGTCATTTAGTAATGTTTTCTACCCTATCAACGACAATTTCCATCATTTGAGTAACATTTAGATTGTCGTCTGCAAATGCTTTCAATTTGGACGAGTCTACATTTTTGTTGTCTGGTAAAGAGTTAAGAGAGGTACAACTTTGATGGCAGACAACAAAGTCCAGTAGCATATTAATGTCAAGAGCTCCAGTAACCTTGCTTTCTACCAGGATAGTTTTCTTTATGATCGAATGATTAGAAGCAGCGTATTTAATTTTCTTGCACACTGAAAAATGTTTTAAGTCAATGGGAATTTGGAATAGGATGAAATATTTCTGTCCACTTACTGTACAATCATAAAATAGCTTTGACCAAGTTATATATATACTGTGTATGCTGAACTACCAATCTAAAAATAAATTCTTAAGTCTTTACCACACAACAAAAATGTAGACTTGTCCCATTCAAAGCATTTGCAGACGACAATTTAAATGTATCTTGAGCTCGCTGAAGAAATTGTTGGAAAAGCAGAAAAATGCTGGTAACCATCATTTTCTCCTTTTCCCATAATGTTTTCTACACTTCCAAAAGCAAATTTTAATTTTAGAGTCACTTTTATTTTGTCCTCTGCAAGTGCTTTACACTTGAACAAGTCTAAACTTTTTGTCATTTGATAACTGGTTAAAAAGTAACTTGACTTCTCATGGGTTGAACCACTTGCATTAACTCTTTACCAAATGACAAAATTTTGGGCCATCCCAAATTGAAAGCATTTGCAGACGACAAAATAAATGTGACTCAAAAACTAGAATTTGTTTTGGGAAAGGTAGAAAACATTGTGGGAAAAGGAGAAAATGCTGGTTACCAGCATTTTCTCCTTTTCCCACAATGTTTTCAAAAGGCTTTTTCCTCGGAGTCGTTAAAACTCGGGATTGTGTGGTAAAGGGTTAACTCTTTACAACACGACATAAGTTTAGGCATGTCCAAACTGTAAGGAAGTTGGAAAAGTCTAAAATATTGTCCTCTGCTAAAGACTTAAAGAGCTTAGGTCATATTACGGCAGTCAGTGCACCTACGCAAGTTTTTCCTGGCTTTCTCACACCAGTACTGACACAATTTTCTTTCCATGCCACTGACTAGTTTCCTCACATGCATCAGAGGTGAGAGGCAAACAATTGCAGGAAAGAAAGTTTGCCTCAACCGGTATCGATGTCCTGGGAGATAGGGGTTTCATACTCACAAACAGAGTATTCTTGTTGGCTTATCAACTGAAACGAAGAGGAGCCTTGATGCCGCCATATTTGCATCGTGAGTGTGCCGGCAGCCTTGGTATTTACTTTCCACTGATTAACAACTCCACAACATGTAAACATGAAGTTCTCATCTTGCATGAAAAAACTTTTTCCTAAAATGATACACAAAATAAAATGATAAGTGCGGGTCTACCAATCCACAACATGACTGTGAAAAGGTAGTTTTTGTCTGGTATGAAAAAGAAGCTTCTTCCTGTGTTATTAACCCTTAATCTTTTACCACACAATCCTGACTCTATACGACCCTGAGGAAGAAACCTTTTGAAAACATTGTGGGAAAAGGAGAAAATGCTGGTAAACAGCATTTTCTCCTTTTTCTACAATGTTTTCTATCCTATCAAAGACAGAAATCATCAATTTAGCAACAATTAAATTGTTGTTTGCAAATGCTTTCAATTTGGTCCAGTCCAAAATTTTGTTGTTTGGTATAGAGTTAACCTGCCAAATAAGTTTAACTCTGTACCAAAACGACAAAATTTTAGACTGGTCCAAACTGAAAGCATTTGCAGATGACAAATCAATTGTAGCTCAAAAATTGAAATTTGATTTTGGAAGGATAGAAAACATTGTGGGAAAAGGAGAAAATGCTGCTTACCAGCATTTTCTCCTTTTCCCATATTTTTTTTTAAAGGCTTTTTCTTCATGGCTGTTAAAAGTCAGGATTGTGTGGTAAAGGGTTAATGAAACTTTCCAACCGGTAGTAAAACCCCAAAGTTTGCTATTTCAAAATTATTTTTAGGGGAAAAATATCTCAAAGATCTGCAGACTTCATGTTCTGTGCAGTCTGCTCTTGATCTACACCATCCACAAAGGGTCGGTAAGTAGGCACATGGCAGCCTTAGGATTAAAACCCTTAACTCTTAATAAGATGGCAACATGTCAGAGTTTTCCATTTCTAACCACACAATTCCAAGTTTTAACAACCCTGAAAGACACATGTAATGCTTCTGAAAACATGGTGGAAAAAGGAGAAAAAGTTGGCAATCAGCATTTTCTCCTTATCCCACAATGTTTTCCACTCTCTCAAAGAGCAAGATTATGGTTTGTCATCTGCAAATGCTTTAAGACAAGTCTACAATTTTGTTGTGCGGTAAATGGTTAATACTAGCTTATACCAATATGTCTTTGATATTGCATAAATTGTATGAATATTGTGGGAAAAGAAGAAAATGTTTATTTCTAAGCAGAAATAAAACCCTGCTTCCCTGGGCTCATAAAAGCTTGGGAGTTGTTTGGTAAAGTGTTAACCCTTTACCACACGACAAAATTTTAGCCTTGTCCAATTTGAAAGCATCTGCAGACAACAAAATAAATGTTACTCAAAAATTGAAATTTGTTTCAGGGTAGAAAACATTGTGGGAAAAGGAGAAAATGCTGGTTACCAGCATTTTCTCCTTTTCCCACAATGTTTTCAAAAGCTTTCTTTTTCAAGGTCATTAAAAGTCAGGATTGTGTGGTAAAGGGTTAAGCAATCATTAAATGAGTGAATTTTCTCATTAAGGAAACAAATCAAAATATTGCATATTTAAGGACATTTATGTCAGAATACTTCTCATAATGGGGGCTCGTATAGATTTAAGATTAGACTCTATTACTGTATATGCAGTCTGATCTAGAACCTAGACTGCAACAGGCTGTCTGATTTTGATCGACATTGCCTACAAAAGTAGGGCTTATGGCTCCATGGGTTCTATGGGGAAATGCACCCAATCAAAGCTACATAGAACTATTTTTTTAACAAACAAAAAATGTTTGAAGACAGTTGATTTATTTTGTGAAGTCTTATGAATGTAGAGAAACAAAAATGCTTAACCCTTTCCCAAACGACACATTTTGGACTGGTCCAAATTGAAAGAGTTTGCAGACGACACTTTTAAATTTGATGAAAATGGCAGAAAGTTCTCAAAAAGGGTAGAAAACACTGTGGGAAAAGGAGAAATTGCTCATTACGAGCAATTTCTCCTTTTCCCGCAGTGTTTTCAAAAGACTTGTACTGCAAACATGTGAAAACCAGGGCTTGTTTGGCAAAGGGTTAAAGAATATTTTTTCCATCACTTGGATTTGATTGATTGATTGATTGATTGATTGTATGGTGTTTAACGCCGTTTTCAACATTATTTCAGTTATATCACGGCGGCCAGTGCACCTATCCATGCTTTCCTGGAGTTTCACTTACCAGTACTCCGCACAATATTCTCTCCAAGCCACTAGCTGCTTTCCCACATAGCCATCGTCGAAACAATGGTCTGCAGTGAAAGAGGAAATAATCCTGTAGCAATGACTATCATCAATCCTTGGAAAGAAACTGACCAAGCCAGGGATCGAACTTGCAACCTGTTCTCAAGTCCTGTATGCTACGGACTGAGCTACGGGGGCTTGGCACACTTGGATTTGAACAAGCAACCTTCAAAGCCACAATCCAACAGTTCTAACATCTATGGGCCACTCATCTATTATTTTAACTATCTAAGCTGTCTGAAATGTATTAACCCCTAGGCTGATAAGCGCAACTCTGGGCATTTTTGCGGACAATGTAGATCAAGATCATACTGCACAAAATATGCGTCTGATCTTTGATCCACATTGTCAGATACGGTATTTTTACGGGTAAAATCACCTTTATACTTTGACAACAACATACTCATGTATGACCTGTGTTTCACAAGTACTAGGCTAGGGCTCTGAAGTGTCTTGCCCAAGGACACTCCCATGAATAATCCAGTGCTTACAGTGAGGCTCAAACCCTGGGACTCCAGCTTCTATATTCACCGAATATCTTCTAAGAACATTCTTAGGACTTTTCTTTATATCTGAGATTTTCTAAATTTAAAAGAAATGCAACCTCTGATTGGCTAAACCAAATGGTTTAGCCAATCAGTAGTTGTGTTGCTTCCAAATTTAGAAAATTCTTGAGAGTAAGTCAAAGAATGTCATCTCTTTAACAAAGGCAAATTTCTAGACCAATCGAAATTGAAAGTAAATGCAGACGACAAAATAAATGTAACCCTAAAATTGAAATTTGTTTTGGGAAGGGTAGAAAACATTGTGGGAAAAGGAGAAAATGCTGGTTACCAGCATTTTCTCCTTTTCCCACAATGTTTTCAAAGAGCTTTATTCTCAGGGTCGTTAAAACTCGGGATTGTGTGGTAAAGGATTATTAAGAATAGATGGTAAATATGGATCCCAGTCCTAGTCACGAGTCCCAAAACCAACCACTAAGCCATTCAGGACCCCTGAATCTCCTTAGTGAGAACCTATATCTATCACATGATCAGGCAAGCATCATCATTATTTATCAAGTCCTCCCTCGCATGTCTTAGAAATATCCTTTGGCAAAACAGAATAAGTAGTTCTGTCAATATCAAATATTCATTTCTATTTTCAGAATTTCTCAATCAGTGTACATACTACTTTAAGACCCAATTATTTTTAATAAATTCAGTACAGGCAGCTTAAAGCAAAAGGACAAACTTTGCAAAAAAAGAGAAAAGCATGATTTTTCAACAGTATCAAAAATAATGTAGGAAAAGGATCAAACTACTGTTAGAGAGCAGTTACTCCTTTTCCCGCAATATTGTCCAAAGTTGCCAACTTAGGGAAGTAAGATTTTGCATTTGCACAATAACTGTGAACTCTTTACCACACAATCCTGAGTTTTAACGACCCTGAAGATGAAGCCTTTCGAAAACAATATGGGAAAAGGAGAAAATGCTGGTAACCAACATTTTTCTCCTTTTCCCACAATGTTTTCTACCCTATCAAAAACCAAAATCATCATTTGATCCACATTTAATTTGTTGTTTGCAAATGCTTTCAATTTGGTTCAGTCCAAACTTTTGTCGTTTGGTAATGAGTTAAAGAAGGACTTACTGACAAAAAAATTTACCTCCAGTTGAACTGGTTAATGACCCTGCTGTGTAGGTTCCTGGTATAGTTTCTGATGTACATAAGGGACCTGTAAATGAAAACATAATGAACCATGTTTTGTGAAAATAGGGCCTAATGTAGAACTGCAAAAAGTAGCAACCCATGTCAACCTGTGTAGTCTGCGCAGGCTTACATGGGCTGAAAATTTTTGCTAGTGGTCAGTTTTCTGCATGTCAAAGGTCCGTATTCACCAGCCATTCTTAAGAATATTCTTAGTTTTATTCTCTAAGATTTTCTACATATGAAAGTAACACAACTCCTGATTGGCTAGACCAAATGGTTTAGCCAATCAGAAGTTGTGTTACTTTCAAATTTGGACAATCTTGGAGAATAAGACCAAGAATATTCTTAAAAATGGTTGGTGAATACGGACCATCCCACCTTATCATTCAGTTAGTCATTCAACAAAACGGATTTTAGGGATGAATAATTGTGATGATTCGTTTGGTAAAATGCATCACAGAGATGCAATAAGCCCCATTTGCCAGAGCATGGCTCATAGGGTAATGTAAATACCTGTAGTAGGCTACATGTTATAGTTTATTGTCAATAGAATGTCACCTAGTTAAAGTTAAACAATCAGAATTTAGGTAAAGCAGGTACAAACCATGCTTTGATAGGACGATGACGCAGCTGGTTTACTCTTTACCATAGTCCCAGGTTTTAACGAACCTGACGAAGAATGCTGTTGAAAACATATTTGGGAAAGGAGAAAATGCTGGTTACCCAGCATTTTCTGATTTTTCCACAATGTTTTCTGCCCTTTTTGAGACAAACTTCTTCATTTGAGACACACTTTATTTATCGTCTGCAAATGATTTCAATTGGACCAGTCGAAAATGTTTTCGTTGGTAAAGAGTTAAGCAGTTACAAGTGATGATATAAGTATACCTGAGTTACCCGTTCTGTGTTTTTGTTTTCGACTTTTGTTTGTCTACAAGTGACACGGAACCGCTTTTTAACTCTTTACCACACAATCCCGACTTTTAACGACCCTGAGAAAGAAGCCTTTTAAAAACATTGTGGGAAAAGGAGAAAATGGTGGTAACCAGCATTTTCTCCTTTTTCCACAATGTTTTCTACCTTTCCCAAAACAAGTTTCAATTTTTGAGTCACATTTAATTTGTCGTCTGCAAATGCTTTCAATTTGGACCAATCTAGAATTTTGTTGTTTGGTAGAGAATTAAGTATAATGAAAATACCAGTACATGTAGTAGCGTACATGTTTATGAAAATATGTATGATTCATGCTCTGGTAAGAGGAGGTTTAATGTTTCTCCATAATGCATTGCTCCAAGCATAAAGCAAAGCATCAGATAATTAGGGATTCATGAAATCCACTCTGTCTAACAACTGACTGAATCATGGGGTACACTGGACCTTTGACATGCAAAAAAGTTCTGCCCCAGTACTGCGCAGGCTGACCTGGGCCGATACGTTTTGCATTAAGTGCCCTTTTCACAGTGCAGCTCATATAGAAATGAAAGTACGTATAGTATTGACCTGTTCGTGAAAATATATACTTAGTAGGGTTTCTATAGGGATTAACTCTTTACCAAACTACAAAATTTTAGTCTACTCCAAATTAAAAGCATTTTCAGATGACAAAATAAACATAACTAAAAAACTAAAATGTGTTTTGAGGAGACTAGAAAGCATTGTGGGAAAAGGAGAAAATGCTGGTTACCAGTATTTTCTCCTTTTCCCACAATGTTTTCAAAAGTCTTCTTTCTTAGGGTCGTTAAAAGTCGGGATTGTGTGGTAAAGAGTTAATAAAAAATATATGGTTGCTACTTGTAAATGACAAAATTTCTGTATCTCAGCTGCGCTTCAGTCCATATAACATCTTTGGTCCAACAGACCAGTCTGTAAACTTCAGTACTGCCCTCAAGGTCATGTATCATTTCATTTTGTTAATATCTACAACCAGCCACGAAATGGGTAGATTCACTAGCGTTTCATGGTCTAAGGGACGAAACTCGTACAATTCTACGCTGAAATCATGAAGAGTGACCTCCCTTATTGCAATGAAATATTCCCCCCCACTTCTTAAAAGTTAGACAAAATAGGCGTCAGCAATCAATAATTCCGAAAGAAGCTTTATTATTTTGTAGTTTTGTATTCTAACAGCAAGAAAAACTTAATTTAAATGAGAATTTCACAAGAATTTATGCACTAAAGGATAACGCAACCAAACTTCAGTTTAGCTTATGAATATGATTTGCAATAAATCCTGTTTTTTAGACGAATTTCGGATGTGATTGTTTTGTGATTTTGATAAAAGTTTTCAATACACAAGGCTCTTCTTGTTCTAGTATGCCCTGAAGAAAGTTTCGTTTTCATTCTTTAATGATACGAAACTCGCCGTATGGCGAATCACCCAGCAAATTTGATGCAGATCTGTTTGGTTAGAACTTAAATCTAACGAAAACATGACCTATGTGGACACCAATGTGTACGCTTATTAACCTGTTGATTTATTAAATGTTTTATTATCTACATTACCTCTGCATGAAATCTTACCTTCATGAACAAACCTTTATAGGCCTATCCCACTTTCTATTTCCCACTTAAAATTTTGGCGGTTTGCTCTGTTGACAAATTTCACGAAATACAAAGGGAGGCTACCGCCTTGGTACAAAATATTATCAATACCTTAAACTGCTATTTCTTTTGCCTGATGTCATTATCTTCAGGACTGAAAACATTTAAATTAGTTATGACCTATAATTGTAAATGTTTTACAGTCATTACCGCTCAACAGCAAAAACTGTTTTTATACCGATCGTCTTTATAGAAAGACACCGAGGGTTTATTCGTTCCTGTCTGTATGCAGTCCAAAACAGCAAGGGAGGCGACTCTGATATAAAAAATAAAGACAAAAAATATGTACGAGTTTTCTCCCTTCGACGATTTGTTGTCAGTCAAGTATGTAACTCGGTGTTTTGGTGACATCGAATGAGAGTCGATGCGGTGATATATGGCGAGCAACACACGAAAAGGGGCCATCAGACATATGCGTAAAAGTCTGTCGTCCTAGATCAGCCTGTGCAGTCTGTGACTAATCTGAGAAGACACTTCCCGTTTTTATGCGATTTTCTGTTTCACGAAAGTCTACTGTATGAAAAAATCTTATGTAGTCGTAAAGTACCGTCTCGGATTAGCCTGCGCAGTCCGCGCAGGCTAATCCGAGACGACACTTTACGCAAATATTCGAAGGTCTCATCTAGCATATCGCTGCTTTTGGGATAAAAATGCAATATTTGCTTTGTTGAATCTTTTGTGTCACTGAAAAAAGGATCTTAAAAGTAAATTTCACGTTAAGAAAGGATTTTGTGAATAGACCTACTTTTCTTTTTAAGATTGAAAGAGTAGAAAACATCTGGGGTAAAGGACGAAATGCTGGTTACTAGCATTTTCTCATTTCCTAACAATGCTTTCTAAAGTCTACTCCCACAAGACCGTTAAAATCGGGATTATTTGGTCAAGTGTTAAAAAAAAAAAAGAAAAAAAGAAACGCTTTCGGCATCTATAGTTTTGTAGACAATTTTGATTCAAGATCAGATTGCGCAAAACGTGCAGTCCGATCTCGATTCTCAGCTTTCCACTTATTTGTGTCCGGGACAGAAATACATTCTTTGATACTGTTTTATCTGATGGTTCTTTTCTTCTTTGTGATTGAGAAAGTCCGTTATACCTTCCATAAGATTTTCACCCAGTGCCAAACAATCATCCGAGTTTTAAAGACCCTGAAAAAAGAAGGTGTTTGAAAACATTGTGAGAAAAGTAGAAAATGCTGGTCATCAGAATTTTCTCTTTTTCCCACTATTTTTTCTATCCCTTCGAAGAATCCTATTATTTAAATCACGTTTAATTTGTTGTCTGTAAATGCTTTTAGAATTTTGTTTGTTTGTGTACGGTATTTTCAACGCCGTTTTTAACATGATTTTTGTTTTATCGCGGTAGCCAGTGCACCTATCTACGATTTCCTGGCGTCTCTTAAGCACGAGTTCTTTGCAGAATATTCTTTCGACGCTACTGAATGCTTTTCCATACAACATCGTCGAAGTAATGATAAGCTGTGACAGTGGAATGAATTCTATGGCACAAGTTATCAACAAATTGCAAAACAGCTGACCAAGCGTTGAATTCGAAACAGCGGCCTGTGGTTCCAAGTTCTGGGTCCGTATTCACCAACCATTCTTAAGAATCTTGGTCTTGTTCTTCAAGATTTTCCAAATTTGAAAGTAACACACCCTCTGATTGGCTAAACCATTTGGTTTAGCCAATCAGAAGTTGTGTTACTTTCAAACTTGGAAAATCTTGAAGAATAAGTCTAAGAACGTTCTTAAGAAAGGTTGGTGAATACGGGCCCTGTGCGTTACCAGCTGAGCTCCGATCAGGATTACCTGCTTTCAAAATGCACGACTGTAAAATTTTGTCGTCTAGTTAAAAGTTAATCATGGCTTAGGAAAAAAATCTCACCTGCATATTCGCTGCTCGAATACGAAATAATTCCAAATATTACAATCCAAATCAAAACCATTGCTTTTTTTTTAATTTCAGTAAATCGTTTAACAGGTATCCATGGAAATAAGTTGTACGAAAAATATATATCTAAAACTTCTGACTATTCAACGATATTTCTTACGCACGGAAAGATTTTACACTATTTTTTTTTTTAATTTTTATTTTTAGATAAATGAATTCGATTACCCAATCGGTTTATTGATTTTCAGATCAAATATCATTTTTTTTTTGTTCATTGTTCATTGTTCATTGTTTTTACTTATTGAGTTTAACAAAAGGTTTATATATATAAACTTTTGTTGTTTATACCTACATGTATACTGCTTGTAATGAAGTTCTTGGTTTGTTCAAACTGACAACCAATGGATCTTGATTTTTGAGAGACAGAGAGGAAAAGGGGAGAGACAATGAGACATTGAGACAGACAGGGTGATAATCAAACAGACGGGCGGGCTGGAGGGAGAGCGGGTGGACAGATGGACAGACAGACGGACGGACGGACGGACGGACGGACCAAGCGTTCGAAGCCTCTATTCATACCTAATACATTTCTATTATCTTAATTGCTATCAAAATTTTGGACGGGTGCCAGTCAAAAGAAGCCTATTTACAGCTGACAAATTCAATTTGGCTTCGATATACATGTAAATATGAGCGGCGCTTTGGGAAAGGGGGGCTTCATGCATCTGCAAAAAAGTATCGATCCAGGTCAGCCTGCGCATTCCGCGCAGGCTGACCTGGGCCGAAACTTTTCGCTACTGGTCAATTTTCTGTTTGTCCAAGGACCATTCTACTCACGATTCAGTCGATTAAAAACAAAATAATAAAATATCGACGTTAAACTATAAAGCGACCCTATATCGACGTTAAACTATACAAGTCTTTCAGCTGACATGTTCGTTTGTTTGCATCAACAAAGGTCGCCAGATATCAAAACGGGGTCAAAAATATGTTCGGATGTTTGAACACTTATCTATATAAACACTGCTAACCTTTTACCGAACAATCCCTAGTTTTAACGCTTTTGAAAACATTGTGGGAAAAGGAGAAAATGGTGATAGCCAGCATTTTCTCCTTTCCCCACAATGTTTTCTATCCTTTAAAAAACAACTTCTCGTCTGCAAATGTTTTCCTTCCTTTCTTCCTTTGATAGAGAGCTGAGCACGGTTTGTGTATAATGTGATCTTTTTAATGGACATGTGCTAGGATTAACCTTGACAGACGCCATTCCTCCGTTCGTTCATTCGTTCGTTCATTTATTCGTTCGTTCGTTAGTTCACCCATCCAACCATTTATTTAATTACTTTATCAATATGACAATTAAATAATGTGTAACTTTACAGTTAAGGCCAAAGAATTCCTCGCTGCATTTCACTCTATTAGCTGACAAGATTTAGTCCAAAATAGGCCTTGTTAAGAAAGAAAAAAAAAAACGCTTGAGCCATCTGTGAAAAGGGGGCTTATTGCATCTGCGAAAAGTATCGACCCAGGTCAGCCTGCGCAGTCCGCGCAGGCTGACCTGGGCCGAAACTTTTCGCTATTGGTCAATTTTCTGTATGTCAAAGGACCAGTGTACCTCATGAACCAGTCTGTCGTTACACAAAATGGATTTCATGGATCTATGAGTATGTAATGAGGTGCATTAAGTCCCCTTTTGCCATAGCATGGCCCATTTGTATATGCTCGCAATGATTCTGTTTTTGAATCTAAAGATGAAAAAATTCAAAGCTTTATCACGATCGTCAATTTTGGCAGTCGAATTTAACCCTTTACCAGACGACAAAATTTTAGCCTTGTCCAAATTGAAAGCATTTGCAGACGACAATTTTATTGTGGCTCAAATGGTGCAATTTTTCTTTAAGAGGGTAGAAAACCTTGTGGGAAAAGGAGAAGATGCTGGTTACCAGCATTTTCTCCTTTTCCCACATTGTTTTCAAAAGGCTTCTTCCCTAGGGTCGTTAAAAGACGGCATTGTACAGTTAAGCGTTAAAGAGAAATCTTGGGCCAGCAATACTTGACTCGTTACCAAACGACAAAATTTTGGACTCTACCAAATTGAAAGCACCTGCAGACGACAATTTAGATTTGGCTCGAACGATGGAATTTGTCTTTGATAGGGTAGAAAACATTGCGGGAAGAGGAGAAAATGCTGGAAACCAGCATTTTCTCCTTTTCCCACAATGTTTTCAAAAGGCCTCCTCTTCAGGGTCGTTAAAACTCGGAATTGTGTAGTAAAGGGTTAAGAAGTGAGGCGTATGACGTATAATTATGGGCCATGCTCTGGCAAAAGGGGGCTTCATGCATCTCATGCATGATAACAGTCAAGCTATCACATAATTATGGATCCATGATCGTCACTTTTTTTTTTAACAACCGACTTAATCATGAGGTAGAATGGTCCTTGGACACACAGGAAATTTACCAATAGCGAAAAGTTTCGGTCCAGGTCAGCCTGCGCGGACCGCGCAGGCTGACCTGGGTCGATACTTTTCGCAGGTGCATGAAGCCCCCTTTTCACAGAGCATGGCTCTTACGTATGGAGCTATGACCAAATACGGCACTCTGTTTGCTTGTCTAAAACCTGTGTCCGATATCAAAACTCGTGACAGCTGTATTACACTGAAAATGAGGGTAGTTATAAATTAACTTAAAACTTGGGCCAGTTTTAACCTATCAAAAGTGGAATCCATACTGGCCAGATGGACAGGTTACCCCTGACAAAGTTATGCCTCATCTTCAATTTAAACCTTAGGCTGCTAAGCGCAACCCAAGGACCCTTTGCGGACATTGCAGATCAAGATCAGACCGCACAGAACGTGCAGTCTGATCTTGGATCTACACTGTCCGATAAGGAGATATTTCTCCCAAAAATACATTCTTAAATATCAACCTTTGGATTTCTACTATCATCTTGAAGGTATCATTTAACTTATTTTCAGCAGGATAACGGTTAATTTTCACCGAAAAAGCAACTTTGGCCGAGTGTTTGTATGCACACGCGGTGCTTCTCTGTCTGTCTGTCTGTCTATCCGTCCGTTCACCCGTTTGCTTGTCTGTCTCTCTGTATTCTGCCCCCATCTCTGTCTGTCTCTCTGTCTCTTTCTCTCTCTCTGTCTCTTTCTCTGTCTGTCTGTCTGTCTGTCTGTCTGTCTCTCTCTCTCTCTCTCTCTCTGCCTCCCCTTTTCTTCAACTCACTGTCTCTTGACACAAATTCGCAGCAGGTGACTTTGAAAACATCTTCGCAAAGTAAGGGTAATCAGCATGAATAAAGGCCTTGCAGATGAGCCATGCTCTGGCAAAAGGGGGTTTCATGCATCTCCCTAATACATTGTACCAATCAAGACATCACATAGTTTTGGATCCATAAAAATCCACTTTGTCCAACAACCGACTGACTCATGAGGTAGACTGGCCCTTTGACATGCAGAAATTTGACCGATAGCAAAACAAAAAGTTTCGGCCCAGGTCAGCCTGCGCGGACTGCGCAGGCTGACCTGGGCCGATACTTTTTGCAGATTCATTAAGCCCCCTTTTCACAGCGCATTGCTACAATTTATGTCTAGCTACAGCATCCCCCGCAGATTATGGATAATCAACATCCGGGAAAAAAAGTTAAATACCTGTATTTAACTGTACAAATGCATGTAAAACATCGTGGCGAAAAGGAGAAAATGCTCCTATCGATAAGTTCCTCCTTGTGCCACAATATTTTCAGAAGTTCTTGGCCACAAGACGACAAAAGTGGAATGTATATAACATATAAATGACTAAGTCACATAATGAATGTATAATTACTTATAAAATACGCCTTGTCTTACATGTTTAACCCTGTACCGAACGTCAGGGTCTGGTTTAACAAAAAAAAAAAAACTTAAGTCTCTTCTTCTGCCCAAATAAGCTAACGGACTCATTTTCCGACCAAATTCGAGTTGGTTGTTTGAGACGCATTCCACAAACATTAACTGACGTAAGTAACGTTCAAAAAACCTAAGTTCACACAACTTCTCACACTCAACTCAGCAAAATAATCGAAGTTCAATCAGTGAATCACCCTCGTTAACCCAGGTGTGAAGTATTACCATTCATCACGATGAATGTAGTTTACGGAATACATCGGAACTGGGTCAACGAGGATGTCAGTGAACAGACTTCTTTAAAGGTCCATTATTTTGCTCTGTTGAGTCTGGAACATTGGGTCAACCAAAGCATGCCTAAAGATCGATTGGATGGTGTTTAACGCCGTTTTCAACATTATTTCAGTTATATCGCGGTGGCCAGTGCACCTGTCCATGTTTTCCTGGAGTTTCTGTTACCAGTACTCCGCACAATATTCTTTCCAAGCCACTGGCTGCTTTCCCACATAACCATCATCGAAACAATGGTCAGCGGTGAGAGAGAGGAATGAATCCTGTCGCAATGACTATCATCAGTCGTCGGAAGGAAATTGGCCTAGCCGGGGATCGAACCAGTGACCTCCTGTTCTCAAGTCTTGTACACTACCGGGCTCGGCCTAGCATGTCCAACGATCAGTGTACCACATGATTCACTCGTCACAACTCGGCCGATTCCGTACCTACATCTAACCTCGTCCGTGTAAAGGAGGATTCCATTTTGAACTACCAATCACATGATCTTAAACATGGCGGCGCCCCTGTAGATCGCTTAGCAACGACATGAACAACCACGGTGAAGTTATTCACATCTATCGATTTGTCGATGAAAACTAGTAACGGAATTGATAAACCACGCTAAAAATTGAATAGTCTTAGAAAGATAACGATAGAAAATTTACTCATGTTTTCCTTTTTAAGAGGAGCCTTACAATTTCAAAAACGGTTAAGCGGTGTGCTTCAGGAGATGTGCATATCAAGTTACGTGATACAGCCGAAGGATTTGCATTCGGCATACCTCGGGTGATCCGGTGATCAAATCCCTCGGCTGTATCACGTAGCTTGATATGCACCTACACGGTACATTTCGCACATCTCCGGAAGCACACCGCTTTACCGTTATTGAAATTGTAAGGCTCCTCTTTAGAAAGAACACATGAGTAAATTTTCTATCGTTATCTTTCTAGGAGTATTTCAGTCGGCAAACAGTTTGTACATTCAGGTTTTAGCGTGGTTTATCAATTCCGTTAGGAGCTTTCACCGACAGATCGATAGAAGTGAATAACTTCACAGTGGTTGTTCATGTCGTTGCTAAGCGATCTATAGGGGCGCCGCCATGTTTAAGATCATGTGATTGGTAGTTCAAAATGGAAGTCTCCAATATATAGACGAGGTTAGATGTAGGTACGGAATCGGCCGAGTTGTGACGAGTGGAGGGATTTGATCACCGGATCACCCGAGGTATGCCGAATGCCACATGATTCTGTCGGTTGTTATGCAAAACGGATTTTACGAATCTATCATACTGTGATAACTTGCTTGGTACCATGCGTCACGCAGATGCATTAAGCCCCCTTTTTCACAGAGCATGGTTCACCATGAATACGCAAGAATATTCATCAAAATCTAGTTTGACCCTTGGGCTGCTAAGCGCGACTTGCTGACCTTTAGCGGACAGCGTAGATCAAGATCAGACTGCACAGAACGTGCAGTCTGATCTTTGATCTACACTGTCCGATAGGGAGACATTTTTCCTCCAAAAGAACCTTTGAAATAGGAAACTCTGGTTTTTTACTATCAGCTTGAGAGTCTCATTTCTTTTATTCAACAGGTTGATTGATTGTATAGTGTTTAACGCCGTTTTCAACATTATTTCAGTTTTATCGCGGCGGCCAGTGCACCTATCCATGCTTTCCTGGAGTTTCTTTTACTAGTACTATACACAATATTCTTTCCAAGCCACTGGCTGCTTTCCCACATAACCATCGTCGAAACAATGGTCAGCGGTGAGAGAGGAATGAATCCTGTCGCAATGACTATCATCAATCCTCGGAAAGAAATTGGCCGAGCCGGGGATCGAACCAGCGACCTCCAGTTCTCAAGTCCTGTACGCTACCGACTGAGCTACGTGGGGCTCGGCTTTTATTCAACAGGAAAAGGATTAATATGCTACTGTAACCCTTATCCTGCTGAATAAGTTAAATGAAAATTTCAAGCCGTTAATAAAAAGCTAAATGTTGCTATTTGAAAGGTTTTTAGGGGACACATATCTTCAAATTGGACATTGTCGATCAAAGATCAGACTGCACGTTCTGTGCAGTCTGATCTTGATCTACACTGTCCGTAAAAGGTCATTGGGTCGCGCTCAGCAGCCAAAGTGCTAAATTGCTATCACAGCTTTGCCACAATACCTGAGATACACAGTACAATTTTGTAGGATAAAGACCGGGGTACACCTAAATATGTCACTTAACCCTTTAATTTCTAAAACGATGGTCATTCCCAACCGATAGTAAAACCTCAAACATCGCTATTTCAAAGTCCTTTTTTCGCAGGGGAAAATTTCAAATTACCGGATAGGGTAGATCAAGATCAGACTGCACGTTCTGTGCAGTCTGATCATGATCTACACTGTCCGCAAAGGCGTATTTAGTCACGCTTAGCGGACAAAGGGTTGAAGAAGGATATAACTTTTCGGTCGTGACGTTTTGAAATTACATTTTTGTCTATTTATAGGGCAACTTACGTTTAAGTTTAAAGTTTCGTTACATAAAACTAAGTGTTTTTTTCTCACCTGTGTAAATCAAAAACTTCAGTTTATAGTGACTTTTTCATACGAACAGACTTATTTTAAACATGGACAATTTCGCCGTGATATTATCTTCGTTGATATTCTATATCTTGCCCTTTCTTGGTAAGTTTAAACTTGTATATTTGTTTGCCCGTTTTCTTGCTTAGATCTCTCCCATTCCATACTTCTAAGTGTGTTTAGTAGATCCATTGCTGTTCATTGTTTTGACGATGGTCTCGAAAGTGGGAAAGCTTCCAGTGGCTTCGAAACAATGTTGTACGAAGTAAGGCTAAAAGAATATATAGGAAAGAATGGATAGGTGCGCTGGTCGCCTCAATAAAACCGAAATAAGTTTGAAAACGGCGTTAAACAACATAGATCAATCAAATTAGTTTATTATAATATATATTTTTTTCAAACGTAACAGAGTGAATGATTTTCGATTCTGTTTGGAACCCTCGGTAACCGAATCGAAACTTGAAGGCTACGGGTTCGATCCTCAATCGAGGTGATTGGTTTGTATCCAAAGTGTCCTTTTGCAAGACACTTCAGAACCTTAGACTTGTACTGACGAAACCCGGAACACATACGAATACCACATCTGTCGCATGATATGACTGAAATAATGTTCAAAGCGGCTTTAAGCACGATTCAATCAATCAATCAATAGTGTTCACAGTAGTTTAGTCACATCACACCGAAACCTCATTTATTTGAACCATGCTCTTGTAAGAGGGGCTTTAATGCATCTACTATAATGCATAACAGCGATACATTAAACCCCCTTTTGCCAGAGCATGGCTCATTTATGTCCTTTCATGGTATCAAAAGCACTTGGTTTGGGCTCCGTGTTGCCTTGTCCAAGGGCTCTTCCACGTTAGTAAAGCCACGCGCGAAATTAGAGCCAGGCTTTTCTTATTACAAAACCAACGGCTTTAACCGCTGGGCAGTGAATTCATTGATTTTTCGAACATGCGAATTCTTGAAAATATGAAACTACCTTTCTTTGTAATTTGATTTGTTGGCGAAATATAGGCTTTTATGCGGTGGAAAAATCAATACTTAGATCGATTACTCGACCATAGGTCGCATTGATACCCTTACCATACAATCCCGAAATTTAACGACGCTGAGAAAGAACCCCCTTTGAAAACATTGTTTTCTATCCCATCAAAGACAAATCCCATCATCTGAGTTATATTTAAATTGTCGTCTGCAAATGCTTTCAATTTTGGTCAAGTTTACATTTTTGTCTTTATGTAAGGAGTTATAAGCTACGTCTTTGACAGACGTTGGTACAGGGTATTTTTTTAAAGGGGCATTGACTCTTGCTGATCATAGTTTCCGACGCTGGTTATGTGGGAAAGCAGCCAGTAGCTTTGAAAGAATATTGTTCGAAGTGCTGGGAAAAAAAATAAGAAGGAATTAAAAAAAAAAATGGAAAGCATGGATAGGTGCACTGGCCGCCACTATAACTGAAACAATGTTGAGAACGATGTTAAACACCACAACAAACAAATAAAGCTATAAATCTAACTTTTCAGTCATCCTTTTTTCGCGACTGACTAAAATATTCAACTTCTTTAGCAGGTCTAAAGTGACAGGTCCCCTGCATCTTCCAATCACGTTCTGTTCAGTCTGATCTGAATCTACACCGTCCGCAATAGCTGAATAAGTCGCCATTTGGCAATAAAAGTGTCAAATTGTGATGATCACTGTATTAACAGCAACAAAGATTTGTAAAGCGACATGTGGTCTAACATTTAACTCTTTACCACACAATCCCGAGTTTTAACGACCCTGAAGAAAAAGCCTTTTGAAAACATTGTGGGAAAAGGAGAAAATGCTGGTAACCAGCATTTTCTCCTTTTCCCACAAGGTTTTCTACCCTATCCAATAGATAAATCACCATTTAAGCCTTGCTTAGTTTGTCGTCTGCAAATGCTTTCAATTTGGTCCAGTCTAAAATGTTGTCGTTTGGTAAAGGGTTAAGACTTCGCCGTTGTCCTGCTAAATAAGTGAAATGAAACTTTCAAGCCGATAGTAAAAACCAAATTACTGTCATTTCAAAGGTATTTTTGAAGAAATAGATATCTCCTCATCGGACAGTGTAGAGCCAAGATCAGACTGCACGCTCTGTGCAGTCTGATCTTGATCTACACTGTCCTCAAAAGGTTCCTAAGGCTAAGGATTAAATGTTGATAAGTTTACTCAGGTACTTATGTTGATGTTCTTTAACGTTCATGTTATCTGTTGTTTGCTGTACATGTTGTTATTTGTTTGGGGTTTAAAGCAGCATACAACTGAATTTTTGACACAGAGTTTTTTTCTTGGTGGGGGGGGGGACATTCATACTTTGTAAAGAAATATCAGTAGAACCTGTCCGTCTTAGTTGGGGTAAAAACAAACAAACAAACAAACAAACAAACAAACAAACAAACAAGTATATATAGTGGGAAAAAAATGGGGAAAAATGGCCGCCATTGGGATCGAACCCTGGACCTTCAAACCTCAGCGATTCTATTAATTTTAGCTATCGAGAAAATTTTTAATTTCCCCTGATTAATATGAGCCAAGCTCTGGTAAAAGGGGGCTTAATGCATCTCCGTTAGGCGTTATACCAAGCAAGTCATCACATGATTATAAATTCATAAAGTCCATTTTGTCAAACAACCGACTAAATCATGGGGTAAACTAGTCCTTGGACATGCAGAAAATTGACCAATAGCAAAAAGTTTCGGCCCAGATCAGCCTGCGTGGACTGTGTAGGCTAACCTGGCTCAATACTCTTTGCAGATGCATTAGGTCCCCTTTTCACAGAGCATGACTCAAAGGTATTTATGCTTTGTACAGAATAATCACTACCCCGTTACAAACGGGATAGAAAGTTTTTAAAGAAAAATACCAAAAAACTGTGTATGTCCTCGCGTTTTCTACGTGTATTACTATCTACATTTTAAAACTCAAGCTATCTTTGTACATGAATGAAAATTACCAGTCTTTTGTCTTCTCAAAAACTTGCGAAATCAAATCCTGTTAGATCCCACTTTGACGCAATTCAGCTTTGTTTCAATTCTTTCGCGGCGGTCAGCGCACCTTGTTTTCTCGAATTTTCTTAACCCTTTTCTGGCTAAATAAGTCAAATAAAACTTTCAAGCCTATAGCAAAAAACCAAATATTGCTATTTCAAAGTTATTATTATTATTATTATTTTTTTTTTTGGGGGGGGGGGGTATCTCCTTATCGGACAGTGTAGATCCAAGATCAGACTTACTTGTTCTGTGTAGTAGTCTGCTCTTGATGTACACCGTCCGCAAAACGTCATCGAGTCGCGCTTAGGCGCCTAGGGGTTAACTAGTACATAATACAGTATTCTTCCCAGCAGGCAACTTTTCCACATAACCATCATCAAAACCTTATTCAGCTGTGAATGAGGAATGAATCCTGTCGCAATAACTAGCATCATGCTCCGTATTCACCAACCATTTAAAGAATATTCTTAGTCTTTATATCTGAGACTTTCTACATTTCTAAGTTTGAAAGTTACACAACTTCTGATTGGCTAAACCAAATAGTTTAGCCAACCAGAAGTTGTGTTAAACGTTCAAATTTAGAAAATTCTGAAGAATAGGACTAAGAATGTTCTTAAGAATGGTTGGTTTACGTGTTTATTTGTATTAAGAGTTTAACGCCTTTTTAACAGCTAAGGCCATATCACGGCGGTAAGTGCACCTAGGCACGTATTTCTTGGCCTTTTCATACCAGTACAGACACCGCTTTCTTTCCAAGTCACTGACTACTTTTCTCACACGCATCAGAGGTGAGAGACGAAAAATGGCCGGAAAGAATTTTTTCTCAACCGGGTATCGAACCCGTAACCACCAGGTCACGAGTCAGATACGCTAACCACTGAGCTACCAGGGCGGTCCATGGTTGGTGTATACGGACCCAGTTCTTGGAAAGAATTTGGTCAAGTTGGGGAATCGAAACGGCGACTTATTGGTTCCGAGACCTGTATATTTCCGGCGGACCTGCCGGGTCTTTTTGACGGATTGAATATATCAGTTACACCACAGGCCTTTGAAACTCCATTGGTCTATCACGAAATTCTAAAATATTCCTTGGTGGATCATCAAACACTTTGCACATCGTTGCATCTCCTGTATATCACGGAATACTCAAGTTTTCCTGTACACCGTTTCTATAAATAGAACATTGGCGACTGCCTCTATATTGTACAAGTTGGCTTCTTTAAAAAAGAAGTCAGGGGAGGTCAGCATCAATGTTTTCAAATAGTTTACTGGCTTTAAATTTCAATATATTTACAACATGTAAACAAACAAGTAAGGCATTATATGATTGCTGCTGCACAGAAACCTCTTACGCATTACATGACAGACACGTGACTTCCCGCGTTTTCAAGTTGCGTGATCTTTTCCCGCGGTGTTCTTTCTCTTTTTTAACGAATTCCTTTTTGTCCCAGCTCAGACTTATTTGTTTCATGAAAAATTACAACTATTGGAGAGGTCATTTTGTACTAAGATATTGACTGTAATTGAAACTATTCTTTGAATAGAAATAATGAATAATTGAAGCTATCCTTTGAGGTTAAGCAAGAAGTAACTCCCTTAGTTTTATTTTTCTGTTTTCGAAAAGATGGAACACAAAATGAAAGAAGAAAATATCGAGAATAATCTTGGTTTTTGTATCGACCGTGAAAACACATTTTCAGTCAAATCAATACAAAAAATCTCTTCTTTTTTTTGAAATCCGTCACATAAAAACAAAACACGTCTATTTCCTATTTCAGTTTTTTGATTTCGGTTTATTTATAAAACCATGACGAAACAGACTGTGTATCAGATCAATTTCGCAATTGCAATTTCTGAGGCAGTCTGCTTTTTAAACTCTGATGACCTCACCAAGTATACATTGTCCTTCTATATAGGATATACAGACAGTCGCCAATGTGCTATTTATAGTAACGGTGCCCGCAAAGGAAAATTTCGTTATCCCGTAATAGACCAATGGAATTTCAGTGGCCTATGGTTACACTTAAATAAATGCGTATCAAGAGTCGCTTGAAGGTAACTGAACTTGTTTCACAATCAATGCTAGATGGAGAGATAGGTGTTAGCCTGTAGGCTCCTAAGCGCGACTCAAGAACCTTTAGCGGACAGTGTCGATTCACGATCAGACTGCACAAAACAGTCTGTTCTTGGATCTGCGCTGTCCGATAAGAAGTATGTTTCTCGCACAAATACCTTTGAAATGGTAAAATGTTTGTGGGTTTTATTTATCAGCTTGAAAGTTACAATTCACTTACTTAGCAGCGTAAGGTTAAAGGTCTTATCGCCCAACGTCACTTTAACTCTGTCTACGCCAACTATGAATGAGACATGTTGTGGCAAAAGGGGGCTTAATGCATCTCCGTGATGCATGATAGCACGCAAGTCATAAAATGATCATGAATCTATAGTTTCCATTTTTGTCTAACAACCGACTGAATCATGGAGTAAACTGGTCCTTTGACATGCAGAAAATTTACCCAAACCAAAAAGTTTTGGCCCGTCCGCACAGACTGATATAGGTTGATATTTTTTGCAGATGCATTAAATCCCCTTTTCACAGAGCATTGCTTATTAAACTCGCCCTCTTTCGACGGTTTGAAAATACATTCCACCGAGACTGGGTAGATATTTATCTTAGTATGCTTCAATAAACAAGCGGATGGTATAGATCTAAGATCAGACTGCACGTTCTGTGCAGTCTGATCTTAATCTATACCGTCCGCAAAATCCCCTGTTTTTTGCCTTTGGAACTGAAAGAGTATAAAGTATACCGCTCAAAAAAAGAAAAGCGCAATAAATTCAAAATGTACATTTTAACCCATTCTTTGGCTGCTCAGCAGTAGTCAAGGACCTTTTGCAGATAGTGTAGACCAAGATAAGATTGAACATAACGTGCAGTCTGATCTTTGATCTCCACTAACAGATACGGTCAGATTTGTCAAGCAAAAAGAACTTTTAAATCACATTTTTTGGGTTTTTACTACTGGTTTGACATTTTTATCTTATTTGTTTTTCAGTCGAGGATTAATACACGAAACATAACTCAAATATTGCAATGATAGAATCTTTTATTTTTTCCACAGGAACTGACTATTTGGACAGTGTAGATTCAAGATCAGACCACATGATCTGTCCAGTTTGATATAGATCTACACTGTTCACAAAAACATGTAGAATTTGGAAAAAACAGTCTAAGAATTGGGTGCCTGTAAAAATTATAATTTGTCGATAGTGAAATCTTTTTCAGACAATTTAACCCTTAAACCCCTGGAACCGACTTAAGTTTTTTTTTTTTTTTTTTTTTTTGCGGACAGTGTGGATCAAGATCAGACTGCACAGAACGTGCAGTCTGATCTTAGATCTACACTGTCCGCTACTGTATTACATATTCGAACGGAAGCAACCTTGAAATAGCAATATTTTTTCTAATTAAAAGGATCCACAAGAATTTACTCAGTGCTTTAACTCTTTATTAAGAGGGAAAGCAGCCAGTGGCTTAGAAAGAATATTGTGCGGAGTACTAGTAAAAGAAACCCCAGGAAAGCCTAGATATAACTGAAATAATGTTGAAAACGGCGTTAAACACCATACAATACAATCAATCAAGCTTTATCTCTTTACCGAACAATCCCGAGTTTTAACGACCCTGGGAGAGAAAGCCTTTGAAAACATTGCGGGAAAAGGAGAAAATGCTGGTAACCAGCATTTACTCCTTTTCCCACTTTGTTTTCCATCCTTCAAAAAACAAATTTGCATTTTTGAGTCAAATTTATTCTGTCGTCTGCAAGTGCTTTAAATTTGGTCCAGTCCAAAATTTTCTCGTTTGGTACAGAGTTACGGGTCAAGTGTTGCTCTAATGATTGTCTTTGTATTTAAAAGAATGAGAACGATTCAAGGAATAGAAGAAAATGCAGATATTTTCTCCTGTTCCTTCGATGTTTTAAAAAAGTCCCAAAACCTCAGGATAGTAAACACAAGTGATTTTATAGGAGACGGGTGAAACCTTAGTTCGTTATCTGTGTTATTGAAAGCATGCTATTAGACTGAAGTTCTTTTCATAACAACTACTGAACTAGGTACGTATTTCAGACATGAAAGGCCGGTAAACGTGTCCAACAGGGTATTGTATTTCACATGACACAGCTTAAATTTTCCTATTTAACCCTTAAGCTGCCAATCGCGACCCACTGACCTATTGCAGACAGTGTAGATCAAGATCAGACTGCACAGAACGTGCAGTCTGATCTTTGATCTGCACTGTCCGTTACGGTATTTTCTTTCCGGTAAAATCAACTTTGAAACCGCAATGTTTGGGCTTTTAGGATTGAGTAGAAGTTTGCGTTTCATTTATTCAGCAGCTTAAGTGTTAAATATTATATAAAACTAACGTCACTAGAGTTTCTAAAGTAGAACGATTTTAGCAGGGTCCAAAAAAAAAAAGCCATACTCTGGCAAAAGCAGGTTTAATGCATCTCCGTGATGCATTATACTAAGCAAGTAGTCCCATAGATATGAGCCATGTTATGTGAAAAGGGGGCTTAATGCCTCTGCGAAAAGTATCGACCCAGGTCAGCCTGCGCAGTCCGCGCAGGCTGACCTGGACCGGAACTTTTCGCTGTTCATCACTTTTCTGTATGTCTGAGGACCAGTCTACCTCATGATTAAGTCGGTTGTTAAAAATAGTGGCTATTGTGGATCCATAATTATGTGATGGCTTGATTGGTATCATAGGTCACGGGGATGCATTAAGCCCCCTTTTGCCAGAGCACGGCTCATAGCATTAGAGATCCATAAAATTCACTTTGTGTAACAATCAAATGAATTTCAAAGTAGGACCTTGGACAAGCAAAAAATTGTTCAAAAGCAAAAAGTTTCGACCCAGGTCAGCCTGCGCTGACTGCGCAGGCTGACCTGGGTCGATACTTTTTACAGATGCATTAAAACCCCTTGTCACAGAGCATGGATTAATTATCAGTTGTGAGGGTAGTGCGGGAGAGAGAAAAGATCTTTTCTATATAATTATGAAGCAAGAGGGAAACCAGCAATCTATTGGCGTGTGCCGAGTCCCGGTAGCGCAGTCAGTAGCGTACACGACTCGAGAACAGGGGCTGGCTGGTTCGAATCCCCAGATCGGCCAATTTCTTTCCGAAGATTGATGATAATCATTGTGACAGGATTCATTTCCTTCTCACCGCTGATCATTGTCTCGACGATGGTTATATGGGAAAGCAGCCAGTAACTGAAATAATGTTGAAAACGGTTTTAAATACAATACAAACCATTTTCCGTAGACTGTTCATAAAATTGTTGATAAATTTTTATGGGTCTTTAACCACTAGAGACTAGTCCGGATACCTAAATACAACTGAAAGGATTGTGTCTAACGAGGAAATACTCGTTAAGAGTAAAGTCTCCTTTTGCTACAATGTTTTCAAAGGGTATCTGTTTTGAGACAGAGAGAGAGAGAGAGAGAGAGAGAGAGAGAGAGAAAAGGGTCGTTTAAAAAGACCTTGAGGAGGGAGACTGTTGGTTGATTGATTGATTGTATGGGGTTTAACGCCGTTTTCAACATTATTTCAGTTATATCGCGGCGGCCAGTGCACCTATCCATGCTTTCCTGGAGTTTCTTTTACCAGTACTCCGCACAATATTCTTTCCAAGCCACTGGCTGCTTTCCCACATAACCATCGTCGAAACAATGGTCAGCGGTGAGAGAAGAATGAATCTTGTCGCAATGACTATTATCAATCCTCGGAAAGAAATTGGCCAAGCCGTGGGTCGAACCAGCGACCTCTGCTCACAAGTCCTGTACGCTACCAACTGAGCTACGGGGCTCGGCTGGGAGACTGTTGGAAAACATTGTGGAAATAGGAGAAAATGCTGGTGACCAGCATTTTCTCCTTTTTCTACAATGTTTTCTATTCTATAATGGGCAAATCCCATTACATTGGCCAGTTTTACTTTATGTCTGTTAATGCCTTCAATATAGAAGAATCTGGAATTTCGCTGTCTTTAAAAGAGTTTTTCGACACATAAATAAGTATTTAGTGTATAAAATACTCGCGTGTACCTGCACGTGTCGTAATCTGAAACGAGACCAGAGAAAATCAGTGTATGAAATTACTTCCCTATATGGAAAACAGGATTTAGAGGGGGTGGGTGGTGGCTATTTTATTATCTCTCCAAACTTCCTAGACGGTTAATTGCTAAATTAAGTAAGACAACTGCTTGAAAACCATCAGTGCAGAAGAAAGACAAATGTGAGAGACAAAAATGCTGTGGTATTTCCTTAATGGACTACGTAGTCTTTACAGGTATTTTTAGATTTCGCCCGAGAACTTTGCAAAGATTTGTGGGAATGTCACGTGATCAATAACGTGCGTCGATTATATTTGGCTCGTATTCATATATGTACGATGACGTCATATTTGATATCATAAAAATAGGCGGAGTAACCGATAGAAAAGCGACCAAAACCTTATTTGAACGCTAAATTTGCACCTTCTTACTGCATGTAAACGTCCATTTTCTTTAAGTTTGCCGTGTAAAGTTTTTTTTTGTCTTAAAAAAAAAAATAATAATAATAATTTGCAATATATTTAAAAAGTACCCTTTTAAATAAAGTTATATCCAAAACGTTTGGTTGTCCACTTACATTTGAACCATACTCTGTGATTCATCTGCGAAAAGTATCGACCCAGGTCAGCCTGCGCAGTTCGCGCAGGCTGACCTGGGCCGAAACTTTTCGCCATTGGTCAATTTTCTGTATGTCCAAAGACGAGTCTACCTTATGATTAGGTCGGTTGTTAAAAAAAAAGTTGCTATTATGGATTCATGATTATGTGATGACTTGGTATCTTGCATCTTGGGGAGGCATTAAGCCCCTTTTTGTTAGAACATGTCTCATTTATATAGGTCAAAGGTTAAAGTTGACAGTATCATCAAAAACTTACCGTACCTTTTTTTTTGTTTTTATTTTTTTTTGGGGGGGGGGCATAAAAATATCGATAGAATGTTCCCATTTTTCACCTTGATGGTTTGATAAGATATGAGCCATGCTCTGGCAAAAGGGGGCTTAATGCATCTTCCTGATGCATGATACCAAGCAGTTCATCACGGTATTATGGATCCATAAAAGCCACTTTTTTTTTCAACAATCGATTTAATCATGAGGTAGAATGGTCCTTGGATATACAGAAAATCGTCCCATAGAGAAAAGTTTCGGCCCAGGTCAGTCTGCGCGGACTGCGCAGGCTGACCTGGGTCGATACTTTTCGCAGATGCATTAAGCCCTTTTTCACAGAGCGTGGCTCATATATTTTTACAAGATTTCTTCAAATTGTTCAAACTGTTGAGATCTATGCCAATTATTCAGCCATTAACATCGTACTCAGCATTAAAACTCGTCCGGAATGGAGCGAAACGAACAACATTACTCGGTAGAGTCGATCTTACCATTCGGGATTTTACGAATAAATCCGAAGTTCTCTTCTCATACAGAAGTAGGCTTTTCAAGAAGCAAAGTACTAAAAGGAGAAAATGCTGTTTACTAACGTTTTCTATCCTTTTTTAACCCTTAGGTCGCTATACGCGACTTAAGGACCTGTTGCTGACAATGTAGATCAAGATCAGACTGCACAGAACGTGCAGTCTGATCTTGGATCTACACTGTCCGATGAGGAGATGTTTTTCTCCAAAAGATAAATTTGAAACGGCAAAATTTGGGTTTTTGCTATCAGTTTCATGTCACTTATTTAGCAGGATAAGGGTTTTTAGTGCAAATCCCATCATTTGAAACATGCTTTATTTGTCGTGACCAAGATAATGAATTTCTCAGAAGTGGGTGTAAAATGATCAACTATTTTCCAAACAATACCTACTCGTACATATTGCGAGGGCCAGCTTGGCTCAGTGGCAAAGTGTAGGACTCGTAACCTTGAAGTCCGTGTTCAAGTCTCGCTTGCAGCACTAGTTTTTTTCTAGGGCGTGTCCTTGGGCAAGACACTTTGGAATCCTAGCCCAGTACTGGTGAAACGAAGCACAAACATGAATATGAGCGCTGTCCCTGTGATAAGACAGAAATGTAGAGACAGAGAAGTGTAAAACTTCAATCAATCAATCGATCGATCGACCGATCGACCGACCGACCGACCGGGTCGACCAGGTCGGTCGGTCGGTCGGTCGGTCAGTCAATCAGTCAATCAATCAATCAATCAATCAAAATTTTGCATCTCAGTAGAAGAAGCCATGAACACATTGTAAGGAAAGGAGGAAATGCTGGATTCTGGCCGTTTCTCTCTTCCCCCCCCCCCCCCACAATGTTTGATATCTTAAAAAAGAAAAGTGTCTAGATTTGAGTCAAATTGAATATGTTGTCCGTAGATGCTTTGAATATAGACACGTCTTAACTCATTGTTGTTAACTCATTGCCAAACGGAAAAATCATAGATTTGTCCAAATTGCAAGCACATGCAGACGAAAATTTAACTGTGGCTCAAATGACCGACTTTGTCTTTGATAAGGTAGAAAACATTGAGGGAAAAGGGAAAAAATTTGGTCACATTTTCTCCTTTCCCACAATGTTTTCAAAAAGGTAGAAAACATTGAGGGGAAAAAAAAGGAAAAAGAGCTGGTTACATTTTCTCCTTTCCCACAATGTTTTCAAAAGGATAGAAAACGTTGAGGGAAAGGGGGAAATTGCTGGTAACATTTTCTCCTTTCCCACAATGTTTTCAAAAGGCTTCTTCTACAGGGTCGTTAAAGCTCGTGATTGTGTGGTAAAACCTAACAGAGCCAATCGTTCCGGGTTGTTTATTCTCAAAAAAAAAAAACCCTTTTGTAACCAGTCAACTCTTTACCGAACGACAAAATTTTAGACTGGTCCAAAATGAAAGCATATTGCAGACGGCAAATTAAATACGGGACAAGTAATAAAATTTGTCTATGAAAGGGCTGAAAACATTGTGGGAAAAAGGAGAAAATGCTGGTTATCAGCATTTTCTCCTTTTACCACAATTTTTTCAAAAGCAGTCTGCTTCAGGATCGCTAAAACACCCCGTATTTTTGTGGTAAAGGGTTAAGCTATTTTTTTCGTTACTTCGGGTAAAAAACTGGGTCACGACTATCTTTATTTAGAACATGAAAAAAAAAAAAGGGAAGTTTTGTATGCATATTTTATCGGGTACATATGTCACAGGCATTCATTTTTTTGGTTGGTTTTCGTTTATTTATCGTCGGTACGGGTTGCCCTAGCCTGGGTTCCTGTCCGATTATTTTTTCCTTTATCATATTCGGACTTTACTTTGTCAAAATTTAAATCCGGACCAGGGCTGCCCATATAGACGACGACCCAGAAAACTATAATTTTTTTTTACGGGGAATAGTGCAAGATACAGGACAAAACCCATCCTAAGTTACGCCTGGTTCTTTAACGTGCTCGGTGTATAGCATCGTCACACGGGACCTCGGATTAACGTCTCATCCGAAAGACTATTAGTAAATCTAGGTGGCAAGTCCTGGGGGTCGAACCCGCTACCTCAATTGGCCCGAGATTTGATTTGTACAAATCCTACACTCTACCACTTGAGCTATTCGGGCTGGTCCACATTTTTTTTTGTACAAACTTCGCCCACAAGATATAACCCAGTATAATATGGCGTGCAACACACGAAAAGGGGCATTCGGACATATGCGTAAAAGTGTGTCGTCCCAGATCAGCCAGTGCAGTCTGTGACTAATCCGAGACGACACTTCCCGTTTTTGTGCGATTTTTTGTTTCACGAAAGTCTACTGTATGAAAAAACCCTATGTAGTCGTAAAGTGCCGTCTCGGATTAGCCTGCGCGGACTGCGCAGACTAATCCGATACGACACTTTACGCAAATGTTCGAAGGCCCTTTTTCGTGTGTTGCACGTCATATTACAGTTTATGTAGCTTATATACGGCGATGTTTCGCAAAGGCAAAAGCCACTTGCGCCTTCGTTGTATGGGCACTTTGTACAGAAATCTGGATTAGGAAAGATTTTTCTAATCCTTTTTGGGTCCACTGTGGCTCAAAGGTAAAGATGAAAGGTCTGTAACCTGGAGGTCCCAGAATCGATTCCCACCTAGGCTTTTTTTTGTGAGAGTGTCGTTTGTCAGGACATTTCGGAGTCCAGTCTAGTACAGGTGAAACCCATGAATAAGTGACTTGTCGCCTTAGTTTAAGCATATTTTATTCAACAGTATAAGATACAGGTTACAGAATACAATACAATCATATGACAAATATACTGAAGAAAAGGATAAGAACGGAAGCTTAAGCTTACAAAGTTCTTCTCCAAATTTCGGGTAACGGTTACTAGCATTACATGAATGTATCATTACTAATAACAAAAAAGTAAATTAATTTAGAAAAAAGCTAGGGGAAAAAACAGAAGAGTGTTGAGTGTTATTGATAGCTTGTCGCCTTGACATCACTGAAATAACGTTGAAAGCGGCGTTAAACAGAACCTTATCTTTAACCGTTTACCAAACTATCCTGTGGTTTATCGACCAAAAGGGAAAAAAAAACTTTTGAATACTATGTGAATGCTGGTAATCAGTATTTTCCCCTTTTCCAAAATTGTTTACCACCCTCCTCAAAGACGAATCCCACGATTTTCAGACATATTTAATTTGTTGTCTGCAAATGGTTTCATTTTGGAACGTTAATCAAGTCTGTAAATGTTTCTCAAACAACGAACTCAACTTAAGTGGAAAAATAAGTCCGTTAGCAGATTTGCAAAAAATAGAGACCGTGTCCAGGAATAACATTAGTGTACCTGTTGTGCGAAATGACTGAAATTATGTTGGAAGGGGCGTGATGAATATATCTGGCCTTATTTGTGATCGTCCAACCCGCCTTCCCCCCAAAAAAGGTGAATTAAATTCGATTATCAGTATTTATTTTATATTTGTACTTTCTTTTTCCATACCGGATACTTCTCTTGTTCTCCTATCCAATAAATACTAAATTAAAATGCTTAGAGATAGCAGGTTATAGTTTAAAAATATATTTTAATGGGTTTTCTAAATATCTAAATCCTAGATGTTGATGTACAAAACAGTATATATACAACAAGTAATTTTCTTGTAAGTTTTGATAAAAATCAGATCGCCAGCAGAAAACAATCCATTGAAAAAGAGGCTTAATGCATCCGCAAAAAGGATCGACCCAGGTCAGCCTGCGCAGTCCGCGCACGCTGACCTGGGTCGAAACTTTTTGCTATTGGTCAATCTTCTACATGTCAAAGGACCATTCTGCTTCATGATTCAGTCGATCGTCAGACAAAATGGATTTTATGGATCCATAATTATATAATTACTTGCTTGGTACGGTAGCTCGGTTAGCATATCAGACCCGTGACCTGATGCTTGCGGGTTCGATACCTGTTTGAGGCAAACTTTCTTTCCGGCGATTTTTCGCCTCTCACCTCTGATGCATGTGAGAAAAGTAGTCCCTGACTTGGTAAGATAGTTGTGTCAGTACTGGTGTGAGAAAGCCAGGAAGCACATGCGTAGGTGCATTGACCGCCATGATATGACCTAAGCTGTTAAAACGGCGTTAAACACCAATACAAAACAAACAACACGATGTATCGTGGAGATACATTAAACTCCCAATTGCAATAGCATGGCTCGTTTTCATATGTACGTGCGGATGGACAGGTAAACATGCAAAACACTATTCGAGAAAACAATAACAACAGCAGCAACAAATACACGTGTAAAAGCACAAGTTACGTATCATAAAATTCGAAAGTTTTCGGTCACGTTGTTATACACGCTGTTTTACTGACTGTGTTCGTAACTTGATAGAATTCAACTGTATTTTGAATGCCTTCGTGATTTATTACATACATGAGTCTTCTCCGGCAAAAGGGGGTTTAATGCATCTCCGTGCATCATTATACCAAGGAAGCAAGTCATAACAGTATTATGGGTCCATAAAATCCAGTTTGTCTATCAACTGACTGAATCATGAGGTTGACTGGTCCTTGTACAAGAAGAAAAGTGACCAAAGGCAAAAAGTTTCGACCCAGGTCAGCCTGCGCGGACTGCGCAGGCTGACCTGGGTCGATACTTTTTGCAGTTGCATCAAACCCCCTTTTCACAGAGCATGGCTCATATTTATTTATTCGCAAACGGTAGAAGATCCTTTCAGATTTAAAGTCGAGTGACATTCACAAGAGTACCCGCAGCTTTCTTAAGCATAAGTTAGCATAAGCGTTAGGCTATTTTAAAGAACAAACAAAATTGATTGATAGATTGTATGGTGTTTAACGCCGTTTTCAACATTATTTCAGTTATATCGCGGCGGCCAGTGCACCTATCCATGCTTTCCTGGAGTCTCTGTTACCAGTACTCCGCACAATATTCTTTCCAAGCCACTGGCTGCTTTCCCACATAACCATCGTCGAAACAATGATCAGCGGTGAGAGAGGAATGAATCCTGTCGCAATGACTATCATCAATCCTCGGAAAGAAATTGGCCGAGTCGGGGATCGAACCAGCGACCTCCTGTTCTCAAGTGTTGTACGCTACCGACTGAGCTACGGGGCTCGGCAGAACAAACAAAAGCCACACATGCGCGTAAAATGCCATTTGGTTGCCTTAAAGATACATCCTTACAGCCAGAGAGAGAGAGAGAGAGAGAGAGAGAGAAACGCTGATAAAATTTGATAGACTGTAGAATGTCTAAGAATTTAGTCAGTTGTGTAAACATAGATAATTTACCAATACACATATATATGGTGTAAGGTATAATACATAATATTGGAAATCTTCGATTTAGAACCAGAAACGTCACAACTTTTATTTGTTTGATGGCCTCCAGAAATTGAAATGCATTTATCGGTCGTAAATATGCAACCTAGCAACCGTCAGTGGCAACATTTGGCTTGAAGATACAAGAATGATTATAGTTTGATCAAATAAAGATGGAATGGGTTAAAGGCTGGCTAAAAACAAGTACATATGTACTGTATCTTTAAGAAACTTAAAACGGTCAAAATTTTGTAATTTTGCTAATGTGATACTCGATACCTCTCTTAATCCCTAGGCTGCCTGGCGTGACTCGAGGATCTTTTGCGCACAGCGTAGATCAAGATCAGACTGCACAGAACATGCAGTCTGATCTTGGATCTACACTGTCCGATAGGTAGATATACCCCCGCCCCCAAAGAAAAAAAAAAAGACCTTGGGAATAGCGCTTTCTTTCTATCGCCATGAAAGTTTCATTTCAGTTATTTAACTGTTTCAGGGTTAACATTTTCGATCTTATATAAACGGGTCCTGACAAAGATTCACAAATTTATTTATCACGTACACTTGTTAAAACTCTTCACCTAACGACAAAATTTTACACTGGTCCAAATTGAAAGCATTTGCAGACGACAAAGTAAAGATGGTTAAAGTGACGAAATTTGTACTTAACAGGGTAGAAAACATTGTGGGAAAAGGAGAAAATGCTGGTCACCAGTATTTTCTCCTTTTCCCACAATGTTTTCTACCATATCAAAGGCAAATTCAATCATTTGAGCAACATTCAAATTGTCGTCTGCAAATGCTTTCAGTTTGGACAAGTCCACATTTTTGTCGTCTGGCGAAGAGTTAACATCATTTAACTCTTTACCAAACGACAAAATTTTAGTCTGGTCCAAATTGAAAGCATTTGCAGACGACAAAATAAATGTGATTGAAAAACTGAAATTTGTTCTGGGAAGGGTAGAAAACATTGTAGGAAAAGGAGAAAATGCTGGTTACCAGCATTTTCTCCTCTTCCCACATTGTTTTCAAAAGGCTTCTTCTACCGGGTCGTTAAAACTCGGGACTTTGTGGTAAAGGGTTAAACGATCGGTGGGTATGAATAGAACAGAAATTAAGAACAGGGATTTGCCATGAAAACGTGATTTGGTTACGGATGGATAATTTCCTCTTTTTTTTTTTAAATAAACTAGATCTATATAAAATTATGGACTTGAGCCGCGCTCTGGCAAAAGGGGGTTTCAATGCATCAGCGTGATCTATAATACCCTACAAGTCAACATAGAATTATGAATCTATAATGTTCGTTTTATCCATTAATCGACTGAATCATAAGGTAAACTGGTCCTTTGACATGCAGAAAACGAACCGATAGCAAAAAGTTTCGACTCGGGTCAGCCTGCGCGAACTGCGCAGGCTGACCTGAGTCGATACTTTTTGCAGATGCATTAAACTCCGTTGTCACAGAACACGACTCACTTGTTTTTTGGCGGTAGACTTGTTTTAAATAGCGCTAATGGCGGTCAATGACATTTGCGCCAAAATAAATGAACCGGGAAAATTTCTCGGTCGTATATGTTAATATGCAATCGAGCCATGCTCTGTGAAATGGGGGTTTAATGTATCGTATAAACAGCAAAAGGATCGATTCATGTCAGCCTGCGCAGTTCGTTCAGGGTCGTTGAATGTCACTAACTAGGCTATCGAGCGCGGCGGCAATTTATTAGAAGCCGAACACCTGTAGCACAGTCAAATTTGCAGTTCTCAGCACTTGAGGACAGGGGGTCGCTGGTTCGAATCTCCAGGTCCAATTTTCTTCCAATGATTGGCGATAGTCATTGCGACAGGATTCATTCCTTTCTCACCGCTGATCATTTTTTTCGACGATGATAATGTGGGAAAGCAGCCAGTGGCTTGATAAGAATATTGTTCGAAGCACTGGCACAGAAACTCCAGGATACCATGGGAGGTGCTTCGGCCGCCGCGATATAATTGAAATAAAGTTGAAAACGGCGTTAAACACCATAACACCATACAATAAATCAATCAAGTTCCTTATAAAGTCGGTCAAAACTCTCAAGAGAATTTTCGTGTCAACTGATTTTTATTTCGCACAGTAGCAGACAAAAATTGAAGATACTGTGATTTAACTCTTTACTAAATGCCAAAATTTTGGACTCTATCAAATTGAAGGCATTTGCATACGACATCTGAAATATGGCTGAAGTGATAAATTTGTTTTTAAAATAAAATGATAGAAAACATTGTGGGAAACGGAGAAAGATCATCAAATACTTTCCCAGTGTTCATGGTCTTACGAACATGAAAGTTCGCAACAAATGCATAGCTCAAATACGAACTGCCACGACTGGGATTCAAACCCATGCGGTAAATATGCTCGTTTATCGAGGTTTAAAGACCAATAAACTAACCCCTGAGCTACAGATAATTCTCCCGAACGCAGTTGTCAGGTATTGATCTTATACGGGAAGAAGCTATGCTGTAAGGAATGAGTTATCTCCCGTAACAATGGTAAATATTTATTTCGAGGATATCAAATGCTTAACTCTTTACCACACAATCCCGACTTTTAACGACCCTAGAAAGGAAGCCTTTTGAAAACATTGTGGGAAAAGGAGAAAATGCTGGTAACCAGCATTTTCTCCTTTTCCCACAATGTTTTCTAACCTATCAGTGACAAGTTTCATCAATTGGACCACGTTTACTTGCTTTCAATTTGGACCAGTCTAAAATTTTGTCGTTTGGTAAAGAGTTAAAAGAGGTCAAAAGTAAACTATGTGGGAGTTAAAAAGTCGGGTCTGTGTGATAGAGGGTTAATATAGTCCACTTTCGTTTTATTTTTTTTTCAGATTTGATCAAAGATACGTCGGCTGTGTATTGCCAATATACCACAGATTTCGGGGTTGAATTCACCTACTGTCCAGAACAATGCTGTAGTCACGTGACACACAGAGACGACGCATGTTGCGAGTAAGTGCTGCTGCCAGCATCGCTGCAAAAGCTAGCTTTACAGCATAGCTGAGACTAAAGCATAGCAATTTTTTTTTTTTTTTTTTTTCGTTTAATTTCAACAGCATGGCTGAGATTAAAGCATAGCAACTTTTTTTTTTTTTCGTTTAATTTCAACTATTCCTGAAATGAATCGAAAAAACCTGGGTTCTTTTTGTCTAATTCTGGAGAATTTTCTAGATTTTAAAGTAACACAACTTCTGATTGGCTAAACCAAATGGTTTAGCCAATCAGAAGTTGTGTAACTTTCAAATCTATAAAGCTCTTCAGCAGTCTAAGAATAGTCTTAAGAATGGTTGGTAAATACAGACCCTGAGCTAATAAACGGATAAGCCGTATAATTATATTTCTTAACTCTTTACCAAACGACAAAATTTTGGACTGGTCCAAAGTGAAAGCACTTGCAGACGACATAATAGATGTGACTCAAAAATTGAACTTTGTCGCTGAAAGGGTAAAAAACATCGCGGGAAAAGTATGAAATGCTGGTTACCAGCATTTTATCCTTTTCTCACAATGTTTTCGAAAAAAGCTTTCTTTCTCAGTGTCGTTAGATAAGCTTCTTGTCGCAAGTTTTTCTCTCTTTTTTTTAGAAAATCTTTCAAAGACTGCTAATTTTTATTCGCGTGCAAAACAATTGCCTTTAGCTTAAAACCGAGATAGCATTATGTGTAAAAACAAGGAATTACAAGGAGTTTATGTCTTACTATAAAATTTTCTATATTGGGTTTTGGGTCAAAATTTGGTTCTATGCCCTTTTAAGCCTAGTATATTTCTCATTTCTTTTTGAACTTTTCCTGAAATAGAACAAAGAATTGAGTGCTAGTAAACAAACAAGCCTTATATTTATTAACCCTTTCCCAAACAAGCCCTGGTTTCACGTGTCTGCAGTACAAGTCCTTTGAAAACACTGTGGGAAAAGGAGAAATTGCTCGTAACGAGCAATTTCTCCTTTTCCCACAGTGTTTTCTACCCTTTTGGAGAACTTTCTGTTATTTTCATCAAATTTAAAATTGTCGTCAGCAAACTCTTTCAATTTGGACCAGTCTAAATTTTATCGTCTGGGAAAGGGTTAAGCCTAATATACTTCTCATGATTTTTTTAAAAACTTTTTTTGAAATATAAAAAAGAAATCGGTGCTAGTGAACGAGGAAGAGTCATATTTCTTAAATGAGATTCCGTTGTAAAAGAAAACGTTTAACAAATACAATAACATCGTGGTATCTATTTTTCTTTTTCTTTTTTTTTTACATATGAGTCATGCTCTATGAAAAGAGGGTTTAATGCATCTGCAGAAACGTTCGATCCAGGTCAGCCTGCGCAGTCCGTGCAGGCTGACCTGCACATAGCTCATATATATCTTTGCCAACTGAAAACACTGGAAAAGGTATGACGCTTTAACCCTTTCCCAAACAAGCCCTGGTTTTCACGTGTCTGCAGTACAAGTCTTTTGAAAACACTGTGGGAAAAGGAGAAATTGCTCGTAACGAGCAATTTCTCCTTTTCCCACGGTGTTTTCTACCCTTTTGGAGAACGTTCCGCCATTTTCATCAAATTTAAAATTGTCGTCTGCAAACTCTCTCAGTTTGGAAGGGTATAAAATTTGTCGTTTGGGAAAGGGTTAAGCAACATGTACTACAGCTGTCTCTATGACATCGTATAGGCCTACGTATATTATGAGGTACAGCTGACTAGATGCTTGTTCTTCCTTTTGTTTTGTTTTTTCGGCGAAGCTGAATGTGCTGGCTTTTGACCTGTTTTTTGGTACTGATAACAAATGAATAAATAGAAATTTGTGATTGGTCAAATATGTAGACATGTTCATTCTAACGGCCCCTGTGGTAAAAACAGAATGTAGACATGTTTATTCTAAGGGCCCCTGTCTATTTGCAGGCAAATTTGCGCAGTCTATCTTTTTTTAAATATATTTTTTTGTTTGTCTTCAGATTTACTCACAACAATGGTGTTTATATTGGCGCCAGTCTGGGGACCATGATTTTAGTGGGAGTGATATTTCTGTGTATAACATATTTATGTTGTAAACAACGAATGATACAACGAGCGCGCGAGCATGCGCATAACACTCCAAATACCAGAACGAGGTCCCATCGGTCCCACCGAAGAAGACATCATCACGAACCGTCTGTGCCAAGTAAGTTTTACCCTGTACAATACAATCATGACTTTTATAAACCCTGAAGAAGAAGGCTTTTGAAAACATTGAGGGAACAGAAGAAAATGCTGGTAACCAGCATTTTCTACTTTTCCAACAATTTTTTTCTACCCTGTCAAAGAGCAATTTCAGTTTTTGAGTCACAGTTACTTTGTCGACTGCAAATGGTTTCAATTTGGTCTAGTCCAAACTTTTGTTGTTTGGTACAGATTCAATCAAACTTAACCATTGCAAACATTTTAAATCAAATACCAACATGTAGATTTCAAGACATTCTAATCTGATTGGCTGAGACGTTCAGTCTCAGCCAATCAGATGGAAAGTCTCGACATTGAGAATTGATTTTGCCAACATTAATTCTAGTTTTAATATTTAGCCATGCCCTAAAATGGGGGTGGGTGGGGTTTAATGTATCTCCGTGATGCATGATACCAAGAAAGCCAGTACATAAGTATGGATCCATAAAATCCATTTTGTATGATAACCTACTTGATCATGAGGTGCATTGGATCTGTGACATAGAAAAAAAATGTCCAATAGCAAAAGGTCTCGACCCAGGTGAGCATGCACGGACTACACAGGCTGACCTTGGTCGATACTTTTTTCTCAGAGGCATTAAGTCCCTTTTCGCAGAGCATGACTCATATATATGAGCCTCGCTCTGTGAAAAGGGGGCTTAATGCATCTGCGAAAAGTATCGATTCAGGTCAGCCTGCGCAGTCCGCACAGGCTGACATGGGCCGAAACTTTTCGATAACGGTCAATTTTCTTCAAGTAGAAGGACAAGACTACCTCATGATCCAGTCGGTTATTAAACAAAATAGATTTTATGGATCCATAATTATGTGATGACTTGCTTGTTACCATGCATTATGGAGATGCATTAAACCCCTTATGTCAGAGCGTGGCTTATATTGTTCTGTCAGTGATATCTCATCTGGAATCGGGCAGTAATGAGGGACGTTCTTCAATTATTTCCCTTGATTCCTCTTCAGTACCACATTGGTCCTGATAAAGGGATTACTTGGATTTTATCCTTGATTTTCTTGCACTACAGAGCTATGTTCTCTAGATAATACCTCAACTAAATCTAGTTAGATTGTTTTACTAATCGATATATACTTAGTTTCTGATGATATAAAACAGAATTTGATTTTAAATAACATGGGGACCTTACAAATATATCATAAATCATATTATATTCATCGCAATATCCCCAAGGGAATCAAGGATAAAGACAAAGAAATATAGGTAACAGGACCTAAAGGACTTGGTTACCTTTTGTCTTTATCTTGCAGGGGAGATAATTTGACTTAAATTGACTTACAGGAGTGGTTCCCATTGTTGGAAGTATTAATCCTAGTCTCAATATTTGAGCCGTGCTCTGTGAAAAGGGGTTTAATGCATCTCTATGATGCATTATACCAAGTAATGTGTCACTTAATTATGGATTCAGAAAATCCATTTTGTCTAACAAACTGACTGAATCACGAGGTAGACTGGTACTGCAACATGCATGAAATTTACAAAACGCGAAAGGTTTCGACCCATGTCAGCCTGGGCATGGTGCGCAGGCTGACTGACGTGGTTCAATACTTTTTGCAGATGCATAAAGGCCTCATTTCATAGGAAATGGCTCATTATCTTTTTCTTTCTATTCTTATTTCCAGCTGTCAGTATATCAGTGGAGCCAATTATGCCCCCGCCATATGAGTCCCTAGATTTGCCGCCGCCATATTTTCCCAGCGCGGGTCCTTCAGACGATAAAACAGAAGAAAAATCATATTTCGACCAACCCCCACCCGCTTACTCACAGACTGTTGAAGAGGACAAATAATTCTATTTATAGATCAAATGACGTTATCGCAGCATCTTGCACGAAGACGAACAGTGTTCCTTTAACAGCCAATCAAAACGCTTGTAACATGCTGTATCCAGAGCAAATATTCACCAACCATTCCAAATAACATCCATAATCTTAATGTCAAGAGTTCTATAACTTATAAAGTAACACATATTTTGATTGGCTAAACCACATGGTTAAGCCAATCAAGAAGTGTGTTACTTTCTCACTTAAAAATAAGACTACATGTGCATTTTTAGAGGATGTTTGGTGAATAAGGACGCTGTTCTGGCCTTTCAAAGCTCCGCCCTTCTGAGAACAGAACATTGATTTCTCCCTTGCTGTAAAATCCATGTACATACGAGCTTTAAACCCTTTACCGCACAATGACGCCTTTTAACGACCCTGGGAAAGAAGCCTTTTGAAAACATTTTGGGAAAAGGAGAAATATTGTGGGAAAAGGAGAAAATGCTGGTAACCAGCATTTTCTCCTTTACCCACAATGTTTTCTACCCTACCAAAGAAAGATTGCACCGTTTTGTTAACATTGAAATTGACGTCTGCCAATGCTTTCAAGTTGAAGAAGGCTATAATTTTGTCGTCTGGTAAAGGGTTAATTATTTTCAAAACCTAAAAAAATGTTGTTTGAATCATGTATTTTTTTTACTTTTTTTTTTTAAAGAGAAATGCAAATCGTGATAATTATTGCATTATTGTAGTTTTTCTGTGTATCGTGATTAATTTTGGCGAGAAAATGGTTCAAAACTAACGACTAACTGATGAAGTGTCAACACGTTCCATTTGAGCCGTGTTCAAGGGGGCTTAATGCATCTGCAAACAGTATCGACCCATGTCAGCCTGGGCAATCGCCGCAGGCTGACATGGGCTGAAACTGTTTGCTGTTTGTAAATATTCTGCGTGTCCAAGGTCCATTTTACCTCATGATTAACTGCTGACAAAATGGTTTTTTATTGATCCATAATTGTTTGATACAATGCATCACGGAGATGTATTAACCCTCTTTTTTCCAGAGCGCAGCTCATTTAAAAGTGCCATAGTGTTTCTACATGAATTGAGAATATTATGGCAAAACGATTTTGCAAGAATTCATTTAATATCGAGATAACTTTCATTTTTAACGTGTAAATGCGTTTGAGAAATGAGGACCATTTACTCTTGGTCAACCAGTCAACTCTTTTATCCTCTCCCACCGACGGAATCCATTCAGCAAACTCCGGGGGATCTACCGATCATATACTCGTACAAGTAGATGAATTTGCGAGATCGATCCGAGTTGTGACGAGTGCTACGGAATACCCATGATTTCCAGTATGTTTAATTCTTTCGCAGCGGAATATAAATTAAACCTTAACCACACAATCCCTCGTCACAGAAGAACAACATTTAGAAAACGTTGTGGGAAAAGGAGAAAATGCTGGTAACCAGCATTTTCTCCTTTTCCCCACAATGTTTTCTACCAGCCGAAAGCAAGTTTCATCCTTTGAGCCACATTTAATTTGTGGTCTGCAAATGCTTTGAATTCGGACTAGCACAAAAATATGTCGTGTGGTAAAGAATTACGGGGTCAAAAAAGGTCATTACTGTTTCAACTAAATATGATTTTAGAGATAGCCTAGCATCAAGTAGCGGACACACTAGATCTAAGATCAGACTGCGTGTTCTGTGCAGTTTGATCTTGATCTAAGCCGTCTGCAAAGGTATTTAATTCGCCTTATAGCCGTAAAAAATCAATCTGGGGTTCTCAAAACATGCGGGGATGGGGGGGGGGGGGTTACACTCCTCCCCGGGGGTTTATAGGTCAAACAAACGACTATCAAAAGAGCATATTAATCTATCAATGCGAAATTCCATTTTAATTCTTTACCACATTGTGGGAAAAGGAGAAAATGCTGGTGACCAGCATTTTCTCCTTTTTCCAAATATTTCTACCTATTCAAAGACAAATTCCATCATTTGAGCTACAAGTGAATTTTCGTCTGCAAATGCTTACAGTTTGGATAAGTCCAAGATTTTGTCGTTTGGTAAAGAATTGAGAAAGAGTTGAGAAAGAGAGAGAGAGACAGAGAGAAACAGAGAGAGATTGATTTTTTTTTATTTTTATAAAGTCTTTACATTAACAAATAAATCAAAGGAAGAAATGTTTCAGACTATCAGTTCAATAGTTAGTTCATATACTGGTAATATAGAAACTGAATAGTTTCATTCCGGGTTTTCACAACCCTTCAGAAGAAACATTATGGGAAAAGGAGAATATGCCGGTAACTAGCATTTTCTACTCTTCCCAGAATGATTTCTATTATTTCAAAGATAAATGCCATCGCTTGAGAAAGATCTAAATTGGGTAAAAGTCGGTTCTGGTAAAAAAGTTCTCCCTAAATATCGAGTAGAGAAGACAAAAAATCAGCCTGCTCTGTCTGTGCAGTCTGATCTACGTCTTCTCTCTCCTCCAAATTATCTGAAGACGCCCACTGCATTCTAATGGTAAATGTTTCTTGTTATATTTTGTTAAATGGAATTAAGTTTATAGTAAACACAGACCAAAGTTATCTTTATTGCTTTTTGTTTGTTTGAATCTAACATAGCCTACACGTGATTGATTGATTGATTCGTTTGTTGGTTGGTTGGTCGGTCGATCGATTGGTTGATTAATTGCATGGTGTTTAACCCGTTTCAACATTATTTTAGTCATATCGCGGCAGCCAGTGCACCTATCATTGCTTTCCTGGAGTTTCTTTTACCAGTACTTCGTACAATATTCTTACGAAGTCACTGGCTGCTTTCCCACTACAGTCGAAAGAATGATCAGAGGTGATCAACGGTAAGACAGGTATGAATCTTGTTGCAGTGATCATCAATTCTTGGGAGGAAATTTGGCCAAACTGGGGATTCGAACAAATGCCCCCCACCCCCGTTCTCAAGTCCTGTACCCTGCCAACTGCACCACCACCGGGGCTCGGCGCCTATATATGAAAGACGATGCAGTGTTAACTGTGTACATATTTAAAACTTCGGAAAACATCGTTGGGAAGGGATAAAATGCTGATAATCAGCATGTCGTACTCCTTTTCCCACAATCCTTGCTACCCTTCCAGGCTGATCTTGATCTATGCCGCCTGCAAAGGCCTGTTTTTCCCCTGTGACCCTGAAAGAGTTAATTTTGCGTCTGCGAATGGTTTCAATATGAATGTGCTCCGATAGAGAGGACGATATCAGGAAACGTATAGAGACAGCTACGGGTAGACTAAACTGAGAATCTAGTGAGAACGGAAGTACCCGTTTTTTTTTTCTCAACTATTAATCACTTTTCAGTTTCTGAAACCTTTGTTGTGGGGTATTTATGTTATCCTCTTTGCACAAACGTTTGAAGAATGGTTTACTGCAAGACAGAAACAAAAAGGTCGACTGCTTGAGGTAACGAAATAAAGGCGTAAGAAATCTACATCGCAATGTAGATACATGTATATACAATTTGCCGACGGATACGCCCGGTTGAACAGTTAAACAGTAGCGAAAAACCTGCTGGAACGCGATGTGAGAAAAAAGGGGAGAATAATCAATACTTTTCTAAATCCTATTAATTCTTCAGAATCGTATCCAAAAGCGAACTTGGCATTTGTGTCACAGTCCACGCAGGTTGACCTGGGTCGAAACTCTTTACTATTTGTAAATTTCCTGCGTGTCCAAGAAACATTCCACCTCCATATTCTACCTCAGTCGGTTGTTAGGCGAAAAGGATTTTATGAATCCATAATTATGTTATGATTTATGATTTGCTTGGTATAATGCATCACGGTGCTGCATTAAATCTTATTATGCCAGAGCGTGGCTCAAATATTCTAGACCATTGTCTATCTTTCTTCTATAACACAGTACATAGCAGCAGAAGTGAAATACTTGACAAGTGCTTCTAGGGATATTTCAACCCGGAAGCATGTAGAACCGGTGTCACACCGTTTCGATTGGCTGGCGGAAAATTAACGCGCTTCCGGTGAAACACGGTTACATGGCATACAGCCTCCTAAAATGTGTCGCATCGAACGGAAGTGATTCCGGATCGTTGTTTCAAAATTAGTCCCATTTGAAAATTTGACATCGTACACTTCTGTTGCATAGCTTTATCATAGAAAATGAGAGGGGATATCTAAAGTGCAATTCTGGTATTGATCTGATTATTTCTGTGGAAAGTGAAAAAGAACTGTTTTGTGCCTATGACCTCTTTTAAAAGCAGCATCGTCTACAATAACGAAGGGCCTCTTTTCGCTGTGTGTTCCAAGGGTACTCGTATTGGAGGTGGAATGAAAAAAAAAAAAGAAAAACTGCGTTTAGGCACCATTCTGTTCGATTTGTGTTGGCCATTGGACATATACTAGTGTTAAACTGCACTCTGGCAAAAGGAGGTTTAATGAATCTCAGTGATGCATTATACCAAGCAATTCATCACATAATTTTGGATCCATAAAATTCACATTTGTCCAACAACCGACTAAATCCTGACGTGTATTGGTCTTTCGACATGCAGAAAATTTACCAAAAGCGAAAAATTTCGATCCAGGTCTGTCTGCACGGACTGTGCATGGTGACATGGGCCAATACCTTAAGTAGCTGTATTAAACCCCCTTTTCATAGAGCATGACCAATTTGATAGAGACAAAGGAGCCAAGTTCTGGGTTTGTCAGTTCAGCAATGGATCAAAGATGGCGAATTTCATTATATTTTCATTGTACCAAGGAGTTACCAGTATTACGACAAGCGGGGAAAAAAAAATCAGGGGAGATAATTATTGGTAACCAACATGCTTGCAGTATATCAGAATTGTCTCCCATGACCAATTAAATTGTTTTTCTTCCTCTTATATAGATCAATTTCATACTACGCGAAACGTATAGTCTGATCTTTGATCTACACTGGCAGCTTTGCCTGAACATGCCAGTCAAAAGTAACTTTGAAATAGCCGTTTGTTGTGTTTCCGTCTGGACCGAAACTTTCGACGACGAAATTTTAGACTGTTCCAAACTGACGACTTGCTGAGAGTTGTTCAAATGTTTGAATGTGTCAAACTCTTTACCAAAAGTCAAAGTAGTAGACTTGTCAAAATTGAAAGCAGACGACAAGTGAAATGTGACTCAAAAATATGGAAGTTGTTTTTAATAGTATAGAAAACGTGTGAAATGGAGAAACTGCTGGTAACCAGCATTTTCTCTTTTTTCCCAGTTTTTTCCATAGCATTCATTCTCATGTTTGATAAGACTCGAGATTGTTTGCTAAACTGCTAAAAAGTGTGGTAAAGAGAGAAAATTCTGGTTTCCAAGAATTGTTTGGAAGTTTTCTCCCCCACTGGTCGTTAAAATACAGGATAGCTTGGTAAAGGGTTAACCTTTTACCACACATTCCCGAGTTTTAACGACACTGAGGAAGGAACCTTATGGAAATAATGTTGGAAAAGGAGAGAATGTTGGTAACCAGAAATTTTATCGTCTGGTACAGAGTTAAATCACTCCGTTTGGTAGATGCTAAATTGAAAAAAAAAAATGTCCCATGCATGAATAAGAAACTCGACTGTTTATCTAACTCTTTACCAGACGACAAAACTTTTTACTTGGCCAAATTGAAAGCACTTGCAGACGACACATTAAGTGTGGCTCAAATGATGATTTCTGTCTTTGATAAGGTAGAAAACATTGTTGGAAAAGGAGAAAATGCTGGTTTCCAGCATTTTCTCCTTTTCCAACAATGTTTTCAAAAGCCTTGTCTTTCAGAGTCGTTAATACAAGGGACTGTGTGACAAAGAGTTAAAACTTTACTGTACAATGCCGCGTTTTAACGACCCTAGGAAAGAGGCCATTTGAAAATATTGTGGGAAAAGGAGACAATGCTGGTTACCAGCATTTTCTCCCTTTCTCACAATGTTTTCTACCCTATCAAAGAAAAAATGCACCATTTGAGCCGCACTGAAATTGTCGTCTGCAAATGCTTTCATTTTGGACTAGGCTACAATTCTGTCGTCTGGTAGAGGGATACAGAAAGCGCCCAGTTTTTAATGGCCCCTTAGATGACCTTGGGTTTCTCTCTCGTTTTCGAGAGGAATCAAGCTCTTAACGCTTTACCAAACAACAAAGTTTTAGACTTTTCCAAACTGGAAGCAGTTACAGAAAAAACAAAATAAATGTGAGGCAAACAATGAAATTTGTTTAAGGAAGGGTAGAAAACATTGTGGGAAAAGGAGAAAATGCTGGTCACTAGCATTTTCTCCTTTCCCCACAATGTTTTCAAAAGCCCTTTCTCTCAGGGTCGTGCAAACTCGGGATTGTGAGGTAAAGGGTTAATATAACGAATAATATCCCCATAATAAAAAGTGTGAACATAGAGAATGAAACTAATGAGCCACGCCCTGGCAAAAGGGGGCTTAATGCATCTCCGTGATCCATTCTACCAAGCAAGCAATCCCATAATTATGGATCCATGAAATCCATTTTGTCTAACAACCGACTGAATCATGAGGCAGACTGGTCCTTTGCACTACAGAAGATTGACCAATAGCGAAAAGTTTCGGCCCAGGTCAGCCTGCGCGGACTGCGCAGGCTTACCTGGGTCGATACTTTTCGCAGATGCATTAAGCGCCCTTTTCACAGAGCATGGCTCAAATATTAAGGAGCCATGCTCTGGCTGAAGTGATGCATTACAGGTCCACCAAGCAAATTACCACATAATTCTTGATCCATGAAATCCACTCTGTCTAACAGTCGGCTGAATCATGAGGTTAGACTGGTCCCTTGATAAGCAGAAAATTGTTCAATGACAGTCTGTGCGGACTGAGCAGGCTTACCTGGATGGATACTTTTCGCAGATGCATTAAGCCCCCTTTTCACAGAGCATGATTCAAGTATTAATGAGGATTGCTCTGGCTGAAGTGATGCCTTATAGGCCTACCAAGCAAATTATCACAGTCATAATTCTTGATTCACAAAATCCACTCTATCTAACAGTCGACTGAATCATGAGGTTAGACTGGTCCTTTGACATGCAGAAAATTGTCCAATGACAAGAAAAACTTCTGACTGCGCAGGCTGACCAGGGTCGATGCCTATTGCCGATGTATTAACCCCCCCCTTTTTTACAGAGCATGGCTCAAATTTAAATCATGGACACACGTGAATCGCGTGACCAAGAAAAAGAAAACACAAGCATGCACACGGCATACCAAAGCACAGGAGGTAATATGGTGGTAACAACTAAAAATTTCAAGGTCATTGGCAAACATTTGAATAGCGTGCAAGATAAATAGACATGAATCAGGTATCACGCCACTTTTTTTTTTTTTGCTATAATATTGAAATTGAGTGAAAATCATCATCTTTGACCCCCTGCTGTACTATTATTGTCCAGCCCAGAACTTTGTTGTTTGTTTCTATAAAATGTCACTCGTCACAACTCGGCTGATCCCGTAACAAGATTTAACCTCGGTCGTATCAAGGAGGTTTCCATGAGCTGTAAGTCACATGATGCTAAACATGGTGGCGCCCATGTAGATCGATATGCCAACGACATCATTAACCTCGGTTAAGTCATTCATATCTACCAATCTGTCGGTGAAAACTGCCAACGGAATTGATAGACTACGCTAAAAATTGAACGTAAAAACTGTTTATCAACGGAAATGTATTTAGAAAGATTTCGAAAGAAAATTGTGACTCGTGATTTCTTTTTTTTTTTAAGTGGAACCTCACAATCTCAAGAAGGGTAAAGCGGCGTATTTCCGACAAAAATATGCCCGTGCATGTGCATATCATCTATCATAAAACAACCGAAGCATCTGATCAACGGATCACCCGAGGTTCGCCGAAAGTATCAAATATATGTCCAATGGCCTAAACATGTACAAAGTTTTAAAAATGGACTTCATCCCTTTGCGTTCTTTGCTATTCCACCTCAAACACAACTACCCTTAACAATAATGAATCAAAGTACTGAAAGTACTGACAGACTAGCGAATTTCATTGTTTGATTGATTGATTGTATGGTGTTTATTAACCCTGTTTTCAACATTGTTTCAGTTATGTAGCGGTGGCCAGTGCACATATCCATGCTTCCCTGGAGTTTCTTTTACCAGTACTCCGCACAATATTCTTTCCAAGCCACTGGCTCCTTTCCCAAATACCCATCGTCGAAACATGAGCGAGAAATGAATCCTTTCGCAATGGCTATCATCAATCCTTGGACAGAAATTTGTTGAGGATCAAACCTGCGACTTCCTGTTCTCAAGTCCTGTACGCTACCGACTGAACTGCCCGGGCTATATGTGCTATTGGTTAACTATAATCCAGTTTAAGTTTAACCCTTAACCTGATAAAAAATGTTAAATGAAACTTTCAAGCTGATGGTAAACACCTGAATATTGCTATTTCAGAGTTACACTTTGGAGAAAATCTATCCTCTTATTGAACAATGTAGATCCAAGATCAGACCGCACACACTGTCTGCAAAGGGTCATTGAGTCGCGGTAGTGCTGGTAAAAGAAACTCGAGGAAAGCATGGACAGGTGCTCTGGCCGCCGCAATATCATTGAAATAATGTTGAAAACGGCGTTAAACACCATGCAGTCAATTAGTCAATATCTAATAGCACAAGATGTAGTTAACTATTTAACTCTCCTTACATCCGTCCAAATTCAAAGCTGTTGCAGACCATGAATTGATGAAACATGATTCCAGAAGGGCAGAAAACAAAGTGGGAAAAGGAGAAAATGATGGTTACCAGCATTTTCTCCTTTTCCCACAATGTTTACAAAGGGATCCTTCCCCAGTATTGTTAAAACTTGGGACTGTTTGGTAAAAGGTTAATAGAATAACAGTTTAACATGATAGTTCAACTGTAAACAATGATCTAAATAATGAATGACTGAGGGAATGACACGGCTTCCCTGTCCAGTGGGGGTTGATATAGCTGGGATTTGCTACAAGTTAACCTAGGTGTATCTTATTAATAGATTCATTCATAATGTTACAGTTGTGTAGGAATAAGTGATTCTCTGCTTTGCATAGGTCACTCAATTTACATATAAACAAAGATCTTGTACCTTATAAATTACATCTTGTTCAGTTTATTACTTTGTAAGACGACATGTTCAAATCGGAGAGGTAGAGATTTAGTGGTTTATGTCTAAATTGTCATGTATAACAGAATTAAGATTTCTGACTGAAAGAAGTATTTTCTGTGTGGCAGTATTTGGCAACTGTGGGGTTTTGAATCTAGGTCAATCTTGATGCCTATAGACTAGCTTCGCTAGTCAAAAAAGTTCCTCCCTGGTTGAATGTTTTATGTGTTAACGGGCACAAAATAGTTCCCTTAGAAATAACAAAGGTACACTTAGTTGCAACAGAAATAATCAAATCAACATAAGAAATGCATTTCAAACCTGTTCTTTATTATTATTATTATTTTGATAAAACAGTACAGCAGAATGCCTGCTGTCAAATTTTCAAACGGGACTACTTTTGACAGCGGTCCGGAAGTAGTTCGCAGTGGTGCTACACCATTAGAAATATCAAAGTATAATGTATATGTACAGCACTCTGGAAAAAAAATCCAGGGTTTTAACCCCTATTCTGCAAAATAATTTAATAAAACTTTCAAGACGACAGTAAGAACCCTAATAATATTATTTCAAACTTATTTTTTGGAGAATGATATCTCCTCTTCGGACAGTGTAGATTCAAGATCAGACTGCACGTTCTTTGCAGTCTGATCTTGATCTACACTGTCCGTAAAATGTCAGTGAGGTGCGCTTAGCAGCTTAAGGGTTAATGCATTCTCAAAATCCATTATACCAAGCAAGTCATGATATGGATCAACTGTGTCTAAACTCCAGCCGAGTCTTGAGCTAAATTTACCACTGGCAAAAAGTTTCGACCCATGTCAGCCTGCGCAGACTGAGCAGGCTGACATGGGTCGATACTTTTTGCAGATACATTCAACCACTTTTTTACAGAGTATAGCTCATATAATATTTATGTATATAAGAATGAATTTATCCAACCCCAATCTTCCCCCGCCCCCTTGACGGCCTAAATTTTATACTATCTCGTCCCATCGCTTTCTTGAAAAGTACCTTCAAAATGCTCTGTGCCAATACATGTAAGCAGGTCGTTTTATCGCTTACGGGCAAGGCACATGTGATTTTTAACCCCAGTGCAAAACCGGTGCAGAAAGATAACAGACAAGCGAGTGACCTTGAAAATAGAAGGGGAAAAAAATAAAAAATGAAAAAGATATCTTTGTCGGTAACGTACATAACTTGAAACCCTGCGGTCTCGGGTTCACTTCCAAGCGGAGGGATTTTTTTCTTCGATTATTGAGGATAGTCATTCCGACTGGATTCATTCCTTTCTCGGTTTCGACGATGTTTATGTGGGAAAGCAGGGAAAGCAGCCACTGATTTGAAATGAATCTTGTGTGAAGTACTATTTAAAAGCATTGAGAGGTATATTGGTTGACGCGATATTCGTGAAATAATATTGAAAAAGGCGTTTAAACAGCAAACAAGGAGGGAAAAACCTGTGCATTAAGTTAACAGACAAGCGAGCGGACTTGAACATTGAAAAAAAAAGCCCTTCGTCTTTTCTGGTAAAGAAATTAATTATTAGGTTTTTATGTATCAAAAGAACGAGAATTTTCTTTTCAGTGTTTTTTTTTTACCTTTTACCAAAAGACAAGATATTAAACTAGTCCAACTTCAAAGCAGGTGCAAACATTTAATTGAATATGGCTTAAATGACGAGTTTTGTCTAATAGAGTGAAGAAAACATTGTGCAAAAAGGAGAAAATGTTGGTTACCAGCATTTTCTCCTTTTCGCACGATGTTTTCACAAGGTTCTATTCTCCAGGGATTGTGTGGTAAAGGGCTGAGCAGTGACAGCCTTTTTTCATCGACTCGCTAGAATCCAAGGGTTAAGATCCATCCCCAATGAGGTCAATAAAACTTATCCCTGTCGGCCCCAAAGGCTAAAACATTGGCTTTTGCGGACGGTATAGATCAAGATCAGACTGCACAGAACGTGCAGTCTGATCTTGGATCTATACCGTCCGCTTGTATTGTCAAGCCTCTGAGATAAAAATCTTTCTAAGAGTCAGTACATTGTATTTTCAGTCACCGAAAGAGGTTGAATTTATTTGATTACATCTTGTTTCCATCAGTAGAACTCTTCAAGTGAAAGGCGCGTTTAGACCTACTACCGGAACCACACGTTACAAACAAAGATCAATAGCATCATATATGAAGTACAACCAAACGCAGCCATCTGTACTATGTTTGTTTGTATTGGAGTTTAACGCCGTTTTAACTGCATAGGCATATCATGAGGGTCAGTGCTCCTACGCATGTGTTTCCCGGCTTTCTCACAGCAGTACTGACACAACTTTCTTTTGAAGCCACTGACTATTTTTCTCACATGCATCAGAGGTGAGAGGCCGAAAAACGCCGGAAAGAAACTTTGCCTCAACCGGGTATCGAACCAGCAACCTCCTGGTCACGAGTCAGATACGCTTACAACAGACCTACACGGCCGGTGTAATGCAGAAAATTTGACCCCAGACCGTAGAGAAATAGTAGTAGTAGAAACATCAGCAGCATCAGCAGCAATAACAACGTTAAGGCAAAAGGGGGTAGCAGAAGTACGAGTAGTAGTAGTAGTAGTAATGGTAGTAGTAGTAGTAGTATCAGTATCAGCAGCAACAACAATGTTACAGGGGAAGAAAAAGGGGGGGTCATTTCTCTACGGGGGGGTCCTTTCTTTTCATGATGGGGTCATTTTACTACAGCTAGAAGGGGGGGGGGTCCTTTCTCTACAGTCTGGGGTCATTTCTCTACGTAGAATAAAGACCCGGGTCATTCCTCTACGTAGTGAAATGACCCATGGGTCATTTTGTAGGGGAGGGTCATTTCTCTGCAGTACACCGGGCCCCCATCTGTACTATCGGAAGCACATTTCATTGCGATGCAGTGTCTTACATGTATGCCAAGGCTCTCATTTCTCATTTTCTTGTCCCGTTGTTGGTTAGTGGAAGATTTGTCTACATTACAGGCATCGAAAATCACAGAGCAAAATTCACTTGCCACGTGGACCAAGAATAGTCTATTCTGTGACTGGGGAACTGGCGATCTTTCATGCTGTCTATTGTATAAAAGATGATTATCGTAATAAAAAGAAAAAGAGGGGGTCAACTACCACACCATACTGATTGTAAATAAAATAATATACATGAGCCATGCTCTGTGAAAAAGGGGACTTAATGCATTTGCAAACACTATTGCCCCAGGTCACCCGCACAGGCTGACCTGGGCCGAAACTTTTTGTTTTCAATTAACCCTTAGGCTGCTTATCGCGACTCACTGACCTTTTGCGGACAGCGTAGATCAAGATCAGACTGCACAAAACGTGAAGTCTGATCTTTGATCTACACTGTCCGATAAGGAGATATCTTTCATCCATAAATACCTTTGAAACAAACAATTTTGGGCTCTTACTATCGGCTTGAAAGTTTCATTTCTTTTATTCAGCAGGATAAGGGTTAATTTTCTGTATGTCAAAGAACCAGTGTATCTCATGATTTATTCGGTTGTTAGACAAACTGGATCTTGCTGGATCCATACCACTGTGATGACTTGCCTGGTATAATGCATTACGGAGATGCATTCGGTCCTCTTTTGCCAGAGCATGGCACACATGTTTGAGTTGCAACTACAAATAAACATGTTGAAAGCGATACGAGATGAAATGATTGCCTTGTGATTTACAGGACATAACAAGTTTTAATCTACGTGTATATAAGGACATGGAATGTTCTTCTCGTGGCCACCTTGTTTGTGGCATTGACCTTCTGGCCCTACTCCACATAAGACAACAAATTTTGCAATGTCAAGATGATAAACTAAAATGCCGATATGAATTCAAAGTAGAGCCATTCGTAACGCTACTGCACACCTTTGAAGTACAAAATTCTTTGTTGAATTAACCATTTACCACATGAAAAAATGTTAGACTCGTCCACATTGAAAGCATTTGCGGACGACAATGTCATTCTGGCTCAAATAATATATTTCTTTGATAGAGTAGAAAACGTTGTTGGGAACAGGGGGTCGCTGGTTCGATCCCCGGCTCGGCCAATTTCTTTCTGAGGATTGATGATAGTCATTGCGACAGGATTCATCCCTCTCTCACCGCTGACTACTGTTTCGACGATGGCTATGTGGGAAAGCAGCCGGTGGCTTGGAAAGAATATTGTGCGTGGTACTGGAACAAGAAACACCAGGAAAGCATGGATAGATGCACTGACCGCCGCGATATAACTGAAATAATGTTGAAATCAGCGTTAAACACCATACAATCAATCAATCAATCGATAGAAAACGTTGTTGGAAAAGGAGAAAATGCTGGTTACCAGCATTTTTTCCTTTTCCCAAAATGTTTTCAAAAGGCTTCATCCTCAGGGTCGTTAAAACTCGGGATTGTGTGGTAAAGGGATATTTAGTAATTGATTCTGCGTTTTATTTATCGTCTCCACCTGTTGCCCGTGTGGGCGACGCCCAATAGAAGGCTGTTAGTTATGCTGTGGGGGATAGTGCAAGATACGGGACAAGCCCCATCTAGCCCGGTCAAATTGTGGTAAGACCCAAAACAAAATGCAACACAAATGTCGTCTTTGTTTTCAAAATCGTTGGGGACATCTTTTTAACATATGCAAAGTAGGGCGGAATCGGAAGATACGAAGTTCGTTTTTTTTTTAAGCTTTTTATATGGGTCTATATTTCGCCATTGAAAAGTTTATATGGCTTACATAGCGATTTCTGCCTATCATTCTTGTTGAATTTTTTTTTTCAAATAATAAAAACGCATAGCAGTGTCTTTTCAAAACCTGTACCCATTCATTAATTTTACTCCCACAGCAAAAATTTTATCGTGTCAATTTTGTTTTAAAATGGTGTTGATTTACCCCACCCACAATGCAAAGGGAAAAAAAAAGATTGATCGGAATTTACCACTGGTTCTTTAACCCTTTCCCAAACGACAAATTTTGGACTGGTCCAAATTGAAAGAGTTTGCAGACGACAATTTCAAATTTGATGAAAATGGCAGAAAGTTCTCAAAAAGGGTAGAAAACACTGTGGGAAAAGGAGAAATTGCTCGTTACGAGCAAATTCTCCTTTTCCCACAGTGTTTTCAAAAGACTTGTACTGCAGACACGTGAAAACCAGGGCTTGTTTGGGAAAGGGTTAAAACATGTCCGGTGTATAGCACCGTTACACTGAACTTAGGTTTAATATTAAAGTCTCACCCGAAAGACTTGGTAATTTCTAGTTGGTTAGCCGTGGAAATCGAACCCAGACCCTCAAGTGTCCCAAGATTAAATTTTTTTTCGAGTACAGTTCTTGCCGTAGGTTCAGTTCCAGACAGAGGCATTTTTTGCCCATTCGGCATACCTCGGGTGATCTGGTGATCAAATCCCTCGGCTGTATTACGTAGCTTGATATGCACCTACACGGTACATTTCGCACAACTCCGGAAGCACGCCGCTTTACCGTTATTGAAATTGTAAGGCTCCTCTTAAAAAAGAAAACATGAGTAAATTTTCTGTCGTTATCTTTCTAAGTATATTTCAGTCGGCAAACAGTTTGTACATTCAATTTTTAGCGTGGTTTATCAATTCCGTTGGGAGCTTTCATCGACAGATCGACAGAAGTGAATAACTTCACCGTGGTTGTTCATGTCGTTGCTAAGCGATCTACAGGGGCGCCGCCATTTTTAAGATCATGTGATTGGTAGTTCAAAATGGAAGCCTCCTTTATACAGACGAGGTTAGATGTAGGTACGGAATCGGCCGAGTTGTGACGAGTGATTTTTTTCCCTCATGACTGATGGTGGTCATTGCGACAGTATCCATTTCTTCCTCACCAATGAATACCGTTTCGACGATGTTTATGTCAGAAAGCAGCCAGTGGCCTGGAATGAATACTATATAAAAGAACTACAGGAAAGCATGGAAAGATATACTGGTCGATGCGATATAACTGAAATGGTATTGAGAAAAGCGTTTAAACAGCAAACAAGGAAGGAAAAACCTGTGCATTAACCCTTAGGCTGCTTAACGCGACTCACTGACCTTTTGCGGACAGTGTAGATCAAGATCAGACTGCACAGAACGTGCAGTCTGATCTTGGACCTATATAATCCGATAGGGAGATATTTTCTCCTAAACATAACTTTAAAATAGCAAAATGTGGGTTTTTTCTACCGGCTTGAAAGTTTCATTTCACTTATTTAGAATTAAAAAAGAAAAACTATATATTTTTTAAATGACTATTTTTTCTTATATAGGAATTAAAGTATACTTATTATCCGGTTACGCGCTCTCCTTCACTTATTACTTTTGTGCATTTTAGATTCATTACAGGCAACACGTCTGTGCACACTTTTATTGACTTGTATTGCACCCTTAACTGTTTTTGGTGCCATCTCATTATGTTACGTAATCCTATCTTTGCTTTATTATGGGGTTCATATATCGCCTGTTTGCTGTGGAGACCTCGTAACTACAGCTTGAATCAGGCTGCAGTTGCGATGTTTTTGCGGTGAATCTAAGGTATGCTTAATAATGTCTTACTCATTTACGCTAAATTACACGCTCTCTTATGCGTTTTTTCCCCCCGCAATTCTCTGTGTAACGTAACGTTTGTGACGTCACGTTTGTTTATAGCAATTTATTTTATTATGTACTCCTGAAGAAGGCAAATGCCGAAACGTCGTACAGTACATAAACTTTAAAATTTTAATACGTGTTGTTGTAGTTATTTAACCCTTTACTTATTTAGAATGAAAGACGTTGTGGAAGAAGGCTGTTGAACACATCGGAATAGGACAACCAGCACTTCATTATACTTCAACTCAAAAACTTCAAGAGATAACAAGAATCCTTGAAAAAGAAAAAAAATCAAAAGAAATTTCTGTTCTAACAATTAACACTGTGTCTCTCTGCCTAACGATAAGCAGGGCATTTTTCCCAAACGTGACCAAACGCATCTTTGACCTACATTGTTTAACGTTTTGCTTTTGCGCATTGTGGCGACAGGGGCGTTTTGCCCTTGACATAATTCGTCATGCAGCCTGCAGGTACGAAATCGGGAAAAGAACACAACTACAGGCACTGATTACAATTGCGTCCCCCCAAAAATGGGGCCAAGCCCCCGTAGCTCAGTCAGTAGCGTACAGGACTTGAGAACAGGAGGTCGCTGGTTCGATCCCCAGCTTGGCCAATTTCTTTCCGAGGATTGATGATAGTCATTGCGACATTATTCATTCCTCTCTCACCGCTGACCATTGTTTACACGATGGTTATGTGGGAAAGCAGCCAGTGGCTTGGAAAGAATATTGTGTGGTAAAAGACACTCCAGGAAAGCATGGATAGGTGCACTGGCCGCCGCGATATAACTGAAATAATGTTGAAAACGGCGTTAAATACCATACAATCAATCAACAATCAATCTAAAAAATGGGGAATATTGTTTCATCAGATGATACATTGAATGCGAGGTACTCAAAAGTTAACCCTTTGGCTGCTAAGCAGGGCTTGCGGACCTTTGGCGGACAGTGTAGATCAAGATCAGACTGCACAGAACGTGCAGTCTGATCTTGGATCTACACTGTCCGATAAGGAGATGTGTTTTCTCCAAAAAGTAACTTTGAAGTGGCAAAGTTATTGGTTTTACAATCGGCTTAACCCTTTACCACACAATCCCGACTGTTAACGACCCTGAGAAAGAGACCTTTTGAAAACATTGTGGGAAAAGGAGAAAATGCTGGTAACCAGCATTTTCTCCTTTTCCCACAATGTTTTCTAACCTATCAATGACAAATTTCATCATTTGGACCACCTTTAATGTGTTGTCTGCAAATGCTTTCAATTTGGACCAGTCTAAAATTTTATCGTTTGGTAAAGAGTTAAAAGTTTCATTTCACTTATTTAGCTGGCTGGGGTGAAATGTTATTCAGTACCCGTGGGTACACATAAAAAAGTTTCGTAATACAAAAATACAATGTGTGTCAAACTGTTGCATGATAGCATTCGACTCTATTACTGCAAACTCTAGACTTTTAACTCTTATGCAGTGGGAACTTTTTGAAAAGATTGTGGAAAAAAGAACAAAAAATTGCCTCTAACAAACACGGTCTCCAGCAATTTCTAATTTCCTCACAATGTTTTCAAAAGGCTTTGTTTTCATCGGGAACATAAAAAGACCGAGGTTGTTTGATGAATGATTTTAATAGTCTTTTATAGCCATGGGTAAAAGTACAAGCTTCTGCTGACGGGATAGATCAAGACCAAACTGCACAGAAGTACATTCTGATCTTGGATTTATATCGTCTGCTTATTTGGTCAAGACTACATGTGTACAGGACAATCTTTGAATCTTTCTAAGTTGCAGCGGATCGTATTTTTTTGTAATTGAGCCATGCTCTGTGAAAAGGTGGCTTGATGCAAATGCAAAAAGTATCGACCTAGGTCAGCCTGCGCAGTACGCGCAGGCTGACCTGGGTCGAAACTTTTTTGCTATTCGTATAAATTTTCTGTATGTCAAAGGACCATTTGTTTGTTAGAGAAGATGAATTCTATGGGTCCATAATAAGTGATGACTTGCTTAGTATCATGTATCTCGGAGACGCATTAAACACCCTATTGCCAGAGAGCCGCTCATGTGTCTGGCCTTGAAAACAGCAACACAATCACGTGTTTTTTTTTTTCTAACATAGGATTGAAAGACTCAGTTTGAAAACACCGTGGAAAAAGGAGAAAATCAGGGTAACCATTATTTCCTTCCTTTTCACACAATGTTTTCAAACACTCCACACGTTCCCGAGTTTTAACGACCCTGAGAAAGAAATTCTAACTAGCATTTTCTCCTTTTCCCACAATGTTTTCTACTTACTTAACCCTTTCCCAAACGACAAATTTTGGACTGGTCCAAATTGAAAGAGTTTGCAGACGACAATTTTAAATTTGATGAAAATGGCAGGAAGTTCTCAAAAAGGGTAGAAAACACTGTGGGAAAAGGAGAAATTGCTCGTCACGAGCAATTTCTCCTTTTCCCACAGTGTTTTCAAAAGACTTGTACTGCAGACATGTGAAAACCAGAGCTTGTTTGGGAAAGGGTTAAAGGCAAGTTTCCTCTTCTGGGCCACAATGGATTTGTCGTCTGCAATGCTTTGATTTCGAACAGGTTTAAATTTCTGTCGTGTGGTTAAGAGTTAATCCTTAACTAAGTGAAGTGTAACTTTAAAGCCAGTAATAAAAACCAAATTTTTGCTATATCAAAGGTATTTTTGGGAGGAAAAATATCTCCGTATCAAACCGTGTGGATCCAAGATCAGACTGCACGTTCTGTGCAGTCTGATCTTGATCTACACTGTCCGTAAGAAATCCTTGAGTCGCCCTTACCAGCCTAAAGGTGAACACACCGGGACGTTTGGTTGAGATTTGACTCTTTATCAAACGATAAAAATTATAAAGTCCGAATCGAAGGCACTTGCAGACGACAAATTAATTGTCATTCAAAACATGAAATAAATTTCTGTCACAAAGGTTTGAAAACATTGTGGGAAAAGGAGAAAATGCTGGTTACCAGCATTTTCTCCTTTTCCCACAATGTTTTCAAAAGGTTTCAATCTCAGGGCCGTTAAAAGTCGGGATTGTGTGGTAAAGGGCTAACCTTTTATCAAACAATCCCGACTTTTTACAATCCAGAGGAAGAAGCCGTTTGAAAAAATTGTGGAAAAAAGGAGAAAATGCTGGTAACCAGCATTTTCTCCTCTTTTCCACAATGTTTTCTACTCTATCAAGGACAAATTTCGTCATTCCAGCCACTTTCAATTTGTCGTCTGCAAATGCTTTTAATTTGGACCGGTCTAAACTTTTGTCGTTTGGTAAAGAGTTAATGATAAAATGAGTTCACTGGGACAATGCACTGAGTGCAAGGTGAAAAAAAATGTGAATGTCAAGTGAAGGAAAATATGCGTATTCTTCTTGATCACGGCCGTTATTTTTTTTTTTGCCAAAAGATGAATCTTAACCCTTATTTTGCTTTATAACCAAAATGAAACTTTTAAGTCGATAGTAAAAAAAACCAAACATTGCTACATGTATTTTAAAGCTGTTTTGGGCGGGGGATATCTCCTTATCGGACAGTGTAGATCCGAGATCAGACTGCACGTTCTGTCCGCAAAAAGTCCTTGAATCGCGCTTAGCAGCCCATGGGTTAAGAATTGTCCATATTAAAAGCATTTGCAGACGACAGATAAAATGTGGCTCAAATGAAAATTGCCCTTGGAAACTTTGTAGATACATGTACTTTGTTTGAAAGGGCAGGAATGCTGATTATCAGCAGTTTTTCCCCTTTTACCACGATGTTTTCGAAAGCCTGTTTCCTCAAGGTCGTGAAGATGCACATTTTTCTTGATGATGGTCGTAACTCTTTATCAGACGACATCTTTATTTGCAGACGACAAATTAAATGCGGCTGAAATAAGGCAATTTGCCTTTGAAAGGGTAAAAACCTTTGCTGCAACAGGAGAAAATGCCTGGTTACCTGCATTTCTTTTCCTTTTCCCACAATGTTTTTTTTTTTAAAGCGGTGTCGTTAAAACACGTGATTGTTTTGTAAAGAGTTTAAAAAAATCTTGCAGCAGACGGCCTTGAAAACATTCTTGTAAAATAATGGATAATCAAAAATGAAGAGAGATTTGATTTTGATACTTATGAAAGCATTGTGACAAAAGAAAAAAATCGCTCGTGATGAGCAATTTTTCCTTTTGCCACAATGTTTTCAAAAGTATTCCTCTGCAGGAACCCCCCCCCCCCCCCCCGCAAAAAAAATATGAGCCATGCTATGGCAAAAGGGGGTTAAATGTATCTCTAGCAGCAGCCAGATTTTAATTTTCACCCTATTTCATATCATTCCCGCCAGAAAATCGAACCCGGTAAAAAACATTGGGGGATGCAAAACCCTTTTTTTTAAAACTATATATGCGCCATGCTTTGTGAAAAAGGGGTTTGATGCATCTGCGAACAGTATCGACCCTGGTCAGCCTGCGCAGTCCGCGCAGGCTGACCTGGGTCGATAACTTTTTGCTTTTGGGGTCAATTTTCTGCATGTCAAAGGACCAGTTCTACCTCATGATTGAGTCGGTTGTTATACAAAATGGGTTTTATGGATCCATACTTATGTAGTGACTTGCTTCGTATCATGGAGCATGGAGATGCATTAAGCCCCCTTTTGCCAAAACGTGGCTCATATGTATATTTTAATTCTCACTTATCGTACTTGATAATTCCGTAACACAGTTTAGTTTGCTCTCAAAATACACACTTAGGTGTTATAAAACAGAATTACCTAGCAACAACGTCAGTTAAAGTCGCCATTTTACCAATGACCAAACGATCCCATGCTTTAACCCTTTCCCAAACGACAAATTTTGGACTGGTCCAAATTGAAAGAGTTTGCAGAAGACAATTTTAAATTTGATGAAAATAGCAGAAAGGTCTCAAAGCGGGTAGAAAACACTGTGGGAAAAGGAGAAATTGCTCGTTACGAGCAATTTCTCCTTTTCCCACAGTGTTTTCAGAAGACTTGTACTGCAGACACATGAAAACCAGGGCTTGTTTGGGAAAGGGTGAACAAGTCTGAGAAACAATCCTTTTGAAAACATTGTGGCAAAAAGGAAAAAAAAAAATGCTGGTGACCAGCATTTTCTCTTTTTTTTTCCGCAATGTTTTTTCTTTCTACCCTATCAAAGATGAATCCTTTCATTTAAGCTTAATTTAACCGTTAGGCTGTTAAGGGTGACTCAAATGGTCTTTTACGGCCAGTGTAGATCAAGATCAGACTGTACAGAATGTGCAGTCTGATCTTGGATCTACAATGGTCCGATAAGAAGATATTCGCCATTTGTACCCTTTACCAAAGGATCCCATGTTTAACAACTCTAAGAACCGAATCTTTTGAAAACACTGTGAGAAAAAGGGAAAAAATGCTGGTCACCCGCATTTTTCTCTTTTATTCGCAATGTTTTTCTTCTACCCTGTGATAGAAAGATCCCGTCATTCAAGCTTCATTCAACACACAGACTGATGAGTGTGACTCAAGGACCTTTGGCGAACAGTGTAGATCAAGATCAGACTGCACATTCTGTGCATTCTAATCTTGGATCTACACTGTCCGACAAGGAGATATTTTTGCCGAGAAATACAAGTCGTCACATTTGACCCTTCACAAACGATCTCGTGTTTAACAACCCTGAGAAACAAACCTTTTGAAATTATTTTGGGAAAAGGAAAAAAATGCTGCTGACCAACATCTCTTTTTTCCGCAATGTTTTTTATTCTTCCCTATCCAAGATAAATCGAGTCATTTAGCTTCATTTAACCATTAGGCTGATAAGGGTGACTCAAGAGTCTTTTGCGGACATTGTAGATCAAGATCAGACTGCACAGAACGTGCAGTCTGATCTTGGATCTACAATGTCCGATAAGGAGATATTTTTGCCAAAAAAAAAACATGACTTTGAAATAGCTATGTACGTTTTTTTTTTCTTACTATTGGCTTGAAAGTTTCATTTTACTTATTTAGCAGGTTAAGGGTTAACTCTTTACTAAACGACAAAATGTTAGACCTGTCCAAATGCAACGCCTTTCCAGATGACAAAAAATTTAACGTGGCTGAAATGGTGAGATTTGTCTTTAAAAGGACAGAAAACATTGTGGGAAAAGGAGAAAATGCTGGTTACCAGCATTTTCTCCTTTTCCGACAATGTTTTCAAAAGCCTTTTCTCTCAGGGTCGTTAAAAGTCGGGAGTGCGGGGTAAAGGGTTAGGCCCAGGCTTTCAAACGTTGTAAAGGGGTTGACGCGGTGTTCAGAATACGTAATAGGACTGTATATAAAAAGGGACAACACACTTCTCAGTTTATTTCATTGGCTAAACTGTAACAGTCAAGGTAAGATTATATTTCTTGTGTCTAATGTAATGAAATTTTTATTATTTTTTCTGCAGAGGTACATGACCGGTAAAAGGGGAAAGTGTGTGTGTGTGTGTGTGTGTGTGTGTGTGTGTGTGTGTGTAAGGGGGGGTAGGGGTTCTTGATTAATTGATTGTATGGTGTTTAACGCCGTTTTCAACATTATTTCAGTCATATCGCGGCGGTCAGTGCGCCTATCCATGCTTTCCTTGAGTCTCTGTTACCAGTACTCCGAACAATATTCTTTCCAAGCCACTGGCTGCTTTCCCACATAACCATCGTCGAAACAATGGTCAGCGGTGAGAGAGGAATGAATCCTGTCGCAATGACTATCATTAATCCTCGTAAAAAACATTGGCAGGGCCGGGGGGTGGGGGTAGGGGTTCGGTTACTCTTGGTCTTAACTCCTCACGAAGATTGACAAAATTTTAGACTAGTTGAAATTGAAAGCATTTGCAGACGACAAAATAAATGTTACTCAAAGATTGAAATTTGTTTTAGAAAGGGTAGAAAACATAGTGGGAAAAGGAGAAAATGCTGGTTACCAGCATTTTCTCCTTTTCCCACAATGTTTTCGAAAGCTTTCTTTCTCAGGGTCGTTAAAAGTCGGGAAGGTGTGGTAAAGAATATCTGTTTTTCTTTGCTCTTGGGCACTGATAAGACCTTTTATCGGTATAATTCTAATAAGCATTATTAACTTTGATTACTTTGGTTACTTTGATTAACCTCAACCAAACGACAGATTCTTAGACTTATCCAAATTGAAAGCATATGCACCCGACTATCTGAAGTGGCTAAATTGGTAGGATTTAACTATGGTGGTATAAAAACATTGTGGGAAAAGGAGAAAATGCTGGTTACCAGCATTTTCTCCTTTTCCCACAATGTTTTCTTATTTCATTCGTATTTTATATGCTTTTGTTTTGTTGCTGCTACTACCGTTGCTGCTTCTTCTGTTGTTGTTGTAGTCGCTTAGCTGATTCATATTGGTAAAAGTCTTATTGGGAATTTATTGCAGTTATTTTGAACTTATTTCATCCGTATTTTTTTGATGTTGCTGCTTTGTTGTTGTTGTTGTTGTTAAGGTCCTGCGTGGCTCAGGGGTAAAGTGTAGGACTCATGACCTGGAGGCTCCGGGTTGAAGCCTCACTCGATCCACTGGGTGTTTCGTGGGAGTGTCCCTGGGCATTCATTCCGTTTGTCTGTCATTTGGCCTGCCATTCTGTCCGTTCATCTATGTCTTAAATGGGCAGTCCAAATTCAATTCTTTTGTTAACAATCTCGTAATAAAAAAAAAAGAATGATTCTCAAATTAATATGCATCTAAATCATTAGAATTACTTGAAATAATCACTTATTGAATGTTCCGGTAATTTTACGAAGAAGAAGAAAGAATGTGTGAAAACATCATGGGAAATGTAGAAAATGCTGATAACCAACATTTTCTCCCTCCCCCCCACAATGTTTTAAAGCGGCCTTTTCCCGAGACACCGTTAAAACACACGATTATGTAGTAAATGGTTATTTTATTTTTACGTAACCACAAAATCTAAGACCTGTCCAAATTGAAGGCACTTGCAGGGGACACAAGAAATGTGATTAAAAATTTGAAAATTGTTTTAGAAAGGGTAAAAAACATTGTGAGAAAAGGAGAAATTGTTGGTTTCCAGCATCAGTAAAACGCATCATTATGTTGTATATGGTTAAAATGTTAGGCGAGTAAACAGAAAATTTTGGCTCGCTTCCCGGTGCTGGTCGGCGCATGTCAGTGGCAAGTGTTCTTGGGCAAGACACTTCACAGGCCTAGCCTTGTACCGATGAAAACAGGCAAAAAAACCAAAGACTGAACATTTTAACTTTCGATATAACCGACAACATAGTTGAAAGTGACACAAAACACCATTCAAACAGTTTTGGAAATTTTTTTCTTCAGAGTTTCATAATTATAAAACGTGATTCTTAATATTCAAAACACTTTACAAAACAATATGGTGTTTACGACCTTAAAGAAGAAAATTTTTTTTTCATATAATCGTTGGGGGAAAAAAGAGAGAAAATGATGGTAAAAAGCAATTTCTCCTTTACCAAAAACGTTTTCTTCCTTTTCAAAGACAAATCCCATCAATTAGTTGGGACATATATATTTATTGCTTTTATTTATTTATTTATCTATTTTTGTTGGGAAATATTTTCTATATGGGCAAGTCTAAAATTTTGCCGACAGGGTAAAGAATTAATGATATGCATGCAATAAGATGTCAGCCTTCACAATTTAAATGCCCTGGGCTTATTTGGCATATTTAATTCCTTTAACAGACGGCCCCGATTCTTAACGACCCCTGAGAATAAAGGCATTTGAAAACGCTGTGGGAAAAGGAGAAAATGCTGGTAACCAGCATTTTCTTTTTTTTCCCCACAACGTTTTCAGCCCTTTCAAAGACGTTTCCAATTATTTGAACCAAATTTAATTTGTTGTCTGTAATTGCTTTCATTTTAGACAAGTCTTAAACGTTATCGACTAGCAAAGAGGTTACATACAGGCTGCTTATTAAGTTTCTTTTTACGAACAGTATAGATGGAGACCAGACTCTACTATATGTGCAGTCTGATCTGGAATCTGCGCCTTCGCACATGATGAGATTCGTTTTATTGTTAAGCCATATCCTGCCATACAGTTGAAATGAAACTTTCAAGCCGATAGTAAATACCTAAATTTTACTATTTCAAAAGTATTTTTTGGGGGAAAGATATCTCCTTATCGGACAGTGTAGATCCAAGATCAGACTGCACGTTTTGTGCAGTCTGATCTTGATCTACACTGTCCACAAAAGGTCCTTTAGTCGCTCTTAGCAGTCTAAGGGTTAAAATAGCTTTGGCGTCGCAATGTTTTGGACTTTTCTTCTGGCTCGAAATGTTCACTTTTTAACAGTTTAACTTCTCCCTGATAATCCTGTAATTTAACGATCCTTGAGAAGAAGGCATTTGAAAAACATTGTCGCAAAAGGAGAAAATGCTGGAAACCAGCATTTTCTCCTTTTGCCCGCAATGTTTTCTACCAATCTAGGAACCAAATTCAATTTTTGAGTCACTTTTATTTTGTCGGCTGCAAATGCTTTCAATTTGGACCAGTCGAAAATTTTGTCGATTAATAAAGAGTTTACCCTTTACCAAATTAGCCGTATTTTAATGACCCTGGGGTAGAAAGCTTAAAATTGTTGGGAAAGAAGAATTTTCTGCTTTTTCCCACACATTTTCTTTCCTTTTTGAGAACATAGCCAAATGATACCTTATTTGTCGTCTGCAAAAGTGTTCAATTTAAAAGGCTCCAAATAAATTTGTTGTTGGATAAAGAGTTTAAGATTAAAACCGGATGCTACTGCATGCATTTCATAAGCTAGGCACTTCATACCTCTTGTCACAAAAGCGGACAATAACAAACAGTAATGACTCATATAAGACGCCCCAGGACGAAATGTCCAATCTGGTTTCATAATTTTAGCCCTCTTTGGAAAAGAGACACAACTTATACTTGGGCTATGCTCTGCCAAAAGGGGGTTTAATGCATCTCCTTGATGCAATTATTCTTAACAATATTTTTAGTCTTACTCTTCAAGATTTTCTAAATTTGAAAGTAACACAACTTCTAATTGGCTAAACCGTTTGATTTAGCCAATCAGAAGTTGTGTTACTTTCAAATTTAGAAAATTCTGGAGAATTGGAGAATAAGAATAAGAACGTTATCCTTCGTCTGATTCGCAAAAAAAAAAATGAAATTTCATTGTAACACAATTTCTAATTGGCTAAACCAATTGGTTTAGCCAATCAGAATTGCCTTACTTTCTAAATCTAGAATAAGACTAAGAATGCAATATAAAAATGGTTGGTGAATACATATGAACCATGCTCTGGCAAAAGGGGACCCATGCATCTCTGTGATGCATGATACTAAGCAAGTGATCACGTGGTCATGGGTCCATAGAATCCTAAACTGACAGCCTGTTATCGATCTTCGTATCAACGGACGGTTACGGCAGATACAACGGGTACCAGTTTTAAAGAATCCATTTTCTTTAACAACCAACTGAATCATGGGGTACACTGGTCCTTTGACACGCAGAAAAAAATACCAAGAGCAAAAAGTGTCGGCCCAGGTCAGCCTGCGCGGACTGCGCAGGCTGACTTGAGTCGATACTTTTTGCAAAAGCATAAAGCCCCCATTTCACAGAGCATGGCTCATCTTATGATTGTGCCCTTACCGTGCCCTTTTTCCCATATCATAGCCGATCGATATATCCTACTAATTACACGCGAGACATAAGACTCGTCTAAATTGAAAGCAGTTGCAGACAACAAATTAAATGTGGATCAAAATATGGGATTTGTGTATAAAGGGAAGAAAATATTATGAGAAAAGGAGAAAATTCCGGCTACCAGTATTTCTTCCTTTTGCCACAATGCTTTCAAAAGCCGGTCAAGGCTTCATCGGGTTCGTTAAAACATGGGGTTATATGGTAAAGAGTTAGTGCTAAAAGGGGGCGTGGTTAGATGAGATTTTTGTCAACGTGTAAATTGCAATACACTATTCCAGTTTGTTTCTATTTTCAAGTTTCATTTATTTTGTCCACATGACGTGAATTGCTTTTTTCCGGTAAACAGCAATTTGTCCTTTTTCCCCCCACAATGTTTTTCACCTTATCAAAGACAGAAATCATCAATTTAGCTACTGTGAATTTGTCGTCTGCAAATGCTTTCAATTTGGATCAGTCTATAATTTTGTCTTTTGGTAAAGACTTCTAGAAGTTATAGACCTTTTTTAGTATGCCTTCTATAAACTACTAGTATCTGAACAACATACTGACTTCGTTTCTTCCTTACTGTTTCAGCGCTAAATATATAAGACATGCTCTGTAAACTCTTTACCAAACGACAAAATTTTAGACTGGTCCAAATTGAAAGCATTTGCAGACGACAAAATAAATGTGACTCAAAAATTGAAATTCATTTTGGGAAGGGTAGAAAACATTGTGGGAAAAGGAGAAAATGCTGGTTACCAGCATTTTCTCCTTTTCCCATAATGTTTTCAAAAGGCCTCTTTCTTAGGGTCGTTAAAAGTCGGGATTGTGTGGTAAAGAGGGAATTTCATGTATCTCCTTGATACAAAAGCATGTACCAAGCATGTCATCACATAATTATGGATCCATAAAATTCATTTTGTTTAACAACTGACTAAATCTAGAGGTAGACTGGTCCTTTGAAATGCCGAAAATTTACAAATAGCAAAAAGTTTCGGTCCGTGTCAGCCTGCGAGGACTGCGCAGGCTGACACGAATCGATCTGATTCATTTAACCCCCATTTCATAGAGCATAGTTCATATAAACTCAACATATTTCGATGGTTGAGAATACAAAGGCTACTAAGACTCAAATACAGGCTAGACGAAGTAGGCGGAAGAAAAAGATCCAAGATCAGACTGCACGTTTTGTGCAGCCAGATCTTGATTTAATATGTCGTCCGCAAAAAGCCCATGTTTTTACCTGTAGTACTTAAAAGGTTACTCAACTTTTCAAAGCGGTTAATGCTCTGAAAAGGTTTCGCAATTTTAATGTGGTTTACGCGCCGGGAGGGTTACGCAATATTCACTGTGGTTTGTGCGCTTAAATGGTTACGCAGTTTCAATGCTGTTTATGAAGTGAGAGGGTTACGCAATTTTCAATGCCGTGTATGAATTGAGAAGGTTATGAAATTTTAATGCTGTTTATGCGCTGAAAGGGTTACGCATTTACAGTGCGGTTTACACGCTGAAAGGGTTACATAATTTACAATGCGGTTTATGCGCTGAAAGGGTTACGCAATTTACAATGCGGTTTACGCGCTGAAAGGGTTACGTGATTTTAATGCAGTCTAAAGGGTTACGCAATTTTCTTTTTGGTTTATGCAGATGGGGAGCTAACAAAAACCGGTTGAAAACAAGCGATTCGCACATAGAATGTCTGCATGTCTCCCTTTAAGAAAAATCTGATGAATCGTTCTGAAATGGTCTAGTTCTTTACCGTAATTTAACAGAACAAAACAGAATATTTTATTGATTTAACTTGTGGAGATAATTAGCACATTTTACTTTAACTCTTTACCACACAATTCCGACTTTTAACGACCCTGAGGAAGAAGCCTTTTGAAAACATTGTGGGAAAAGGAGAAAATGCTGGTAACCAGCATTTTCTCCTTTTCCCACAATGTTTTCTACTCTTCCCAAATCAAATTTCAATTTTTCAGTCACATCTATTTTGTCGTCTGCAAAAGCTTTCAATTTGGACCAGTCCAAAATTTTGTCGTTTGGTAAAGACTTAAACAACAACGTCAATCATGCAAGATAGAAAAAAAAAATGCAATTTGATACACATGTATGTATATGTTTATATCTGTGAAAAGGGGGCTTAAAGCCCAATGAATTTTGAAAGTAGGTCAGAAGTTGCCAGGTTGCTCTATCGCTTGTTTACTTTTTACCTGGATTTGAAATCCATTTTTCTTCCATCTTCCTGTTATAAAGTTTTTCTAGTGTAAATTTTCGTTTAATTTATACATGCTAGTCTGTCATGGAAATACGTGTTAATGTTTTTCAGACATGCCTTGTAAAAAGGGGATCTAATATATCTGCAAAAAGTCTCGACCCCTGTCAGCTTGTGTGGTCCGCGCAGGCTGACATGATTCGAAACTTTGTGCTGTATTTAAATTTTCTGTATTTCGAAGGACCATTCTTCGTCATGATCCATTCAGTTGTTGAACAAGATGTTTTTATAGATCCATAATTATTCGATGACTTGCTTGGTATAATGCCTCATGGAGATCCACTGGCACTTTCAGAACCATAGGCAAAGACAAGGACTTTGTGGACAACATAGATCAAGATCATACTGCACAGAATATGCGGTCTAATCTTGGATCTATACCATCCGATTCTTTTGTCAAACCTATAAGATAAAAATCTGAGTTTCAGTGAATTATAGTTTCAGCCGTCGAGGTTACATATTTTGCGCGGACAGGAATAAATTCCCTCTTGTCAGAGCATGGCGTAAATAAGTTATTTCATTTCATACCTACAATATAACGTCCAGTGAAATCGCTTTAATACTACCACGTGAGTACAAAATATCTGAATCCATATTGGACTTTCTAGAGTCCAAAATGGATTTTTCAGAACGAGGCCAGACTCCAGGGTCCGTATTCACCAACCATTGTTGAGAACATTCTTATTTTCCAACATTTTCTGGATTTGAAAGTAACACAACTTCTGATTGGCTAAACCATTTAGTTTAGCCAATCAGAAGTTGTGTTACTTTCAAATTCGGACAATCTTGGAGAATAGGACTAAGAATATTCTTAAGAATGGTTGGTGAATACGGACCCAGAATATGGATTTTTTAGAACGAGGCCAGAGTCCCGGATATCGATATTTGGACGGTAGGGTAGTCTCCCGTGGAAGGAAGTTATCGTCCGCAATTTTAATCGAAATGCTGTCTGATCAAGAAGTTTCGGATCATGCAAAATCTCTTATGCAGATTTCAACTTTCTCCACGTTTGATTTTTCATTTAATTACAATCATTAATTTAGGAAGCTATCAATAATCCCTGACTCATTCTGTTCATTCCCCACCCAAACCCCAACAAAAGCGTTTTTAGAAATACCAGTATCGACTAATTTGAATTGTTTTAAAAGATTAATTTAAAGGAAATAGCTCATATATTTGTTTTTGAGTCAAAACGTGTGAAACAAAGAGGTCATTTAACATGCTTGGGTACAATACTGAATTCCATTGGATTCGTACACTGTAGAACCAGTCTATATTTTGGACGAGGCTCTCGCCTCGTCCAAAATATAGACTGGTTCTGCAGTGTACTCATGCATGTTAAATAACCTCATATTATTAGTCGTCTGCAACTGTTCAATTTGAGCCAAGGCCCCCGTGGCTCAGTCAGTTGCGCACAGGACTTGAGAACAGGAGGTCACTGGTTCGATCCCCGGCTTAGCCAATTTCTTTCCGACGATTGATGATAGTCATCGCGACAAGATTCATTCCTCTCTCACCGCTGACCATTGTTTCGACGATGGTTATGTGGGAAAGCAGCCAGTGGCCTAGAAAGAATATTGTGCGGAGTACTGGTAAAAGAAACTCCAGGAAAGCATTGAAAGATGCACTGGTCGCCGTGATATAACTGAAATAATGTTGAAAATGGCGTTAAACCCCATACAATCAATCAATCAATCAATCCACTGTTCAGTTTGAAAGAGTCTAAAATTTTATTCTCTGTAAAAGAGTTATGCAATATCAAAGTCGTGCAGTACGGAAATCCTGTATTTTGTTTTACATGTAAAAATTATATGAGTCATGCCCTGGCAAAAGGGGGCTTCATGCATCTGCGTAAAGCGTGATACCAAGCAAACCATCACGCACATAATTATAACTCCAAAATAGCCATTTTTTAAACAACCAACCGATCATAAGGTAGACTGGTCCTAGGACATACAGAAAATTGACCAATAGCGAAAAGTTTCGGCCCAGGTCAGCCTGCGCGAAATGCGCAGGCTGACCTGGGTCGATACTTTTTGCAGATGCATTAAGCCCCCTAATCACAAAGCAAGACACACACACACACACACACACACATATATATATCCGACGTTCGTTACTTTTCTTTGAAATTCTTACCAGGTCGGTAACAAGGTCCAAACTGTTACGTGTAAGACTGCCGCCAGCTATTTGAACAACGTGATTTCACTTGTAGTCCAGTAGTTGTCCTTACTGTCCTTTTTTTTTTTTTGTAAATGGTCAAAGGCAACATGTATTGCCGATAACCAATAAAAAATGTAAAAATGTAAAATGTACTGTCAGTCCTTACTGTCTCTGCGGGTATCTGCAATCAACAAACGAGCGGGGCTGTTCCAAAAGGATTTTAACCCGTTACCACACAATATCGAGTTTTAACGACCCCCGGGAAAGAAGTCTTTTGAAAACATTGTGAAAAACAAATGCTGGTAACCAGCGTTTTCTACTTTTGACATAGTGTTTCCTGCCCCATCAAAGACAGAAATCATCATTTGAGCTACATACATTTAATTTGTCGTCTGCAAATGCTTTCAATTTGGTCTCTTCCAAAATTTTGTCGTTTGGTTAGGGGTTTATGTAACTTCATTATGCGTTATACAAAGCCAGTTGTTACACAATAAAGGCCCAGTTTGTCTCATTGATTGATTGACTGTGTTTTATGCCGCTTTCAACATTATTCTAGTCATGTCACGGCGACCGCTCACATATTCATGTATTTCCTGGGTTCCACTAGTAATAGGCTAAGGCTCTGAAGTGTCTTGCCAAACTCAGCGGATCCAGTGAGGCTCAAACACAGGGCTTCCATGTCACGAGGCCTACACTTTACCACTTAGCCACGCAGGATCCCTCCATTTTATCTAAAAAACTGGATGAACCGAGAGGTAGATTGGTCGGTTGACATGCAGAAAAATTTAAAAATATCAAAAAGTTTCGACCGCAGTCCGCGCAGGCTGACCTGGTCGATACTTTTGCAGATGCTTTAAACCGCCTTTTCACAAACTATACCTATGGCTCGAATGAAAATACTAACAAAAACACTACAGTACCGCAGAGAACAGCAGTCCAGTAGTGTACAGCACAGTCAAGTAGTTAAGCAATCTTTTGAAGTTGCGCATGCGCATTCTTGTCCTGTCCAAGCAATATTCGTCCATTTTAAGTTGACTTTTGCTAATCCCTTAATTTAGAGATACATCTGTACTCATTTTCATCCAGTGTTTACCCGAATTCATCTTCATTTTATGAAACTATAATCATCCTTGTATCCCCATGCCAAGTGTTGCCCCTGACGGCTGCAAGGTTGCATATATTACGATGGATAGAAAATGCATTTCATTTTTTGTTTTTGTTTTTGCGTCCTTCAAAGAAATCACTATTGTCGTTTCCGGTTTTAAATGAGATTAAATCTCCTTGGTTTTTGTATTCTTTGCACCATATATACTGATAATTTATCGATGTTTACGCAGCTGACCGAAGTCTGAGCCATTCTATACACTTTAAAATTTTTAACAGACGACAAACTAAATGTGGTCCAAACGATAGGAGTCATCTATGAAAGGGCAGAAAACATTGTGGGAAAAGGAGAAACTGCTGGTAACAAGCATTTTCCCCTTTTCCCACAATATTTTCTTTTCCCACAATATTTTCAAAAGGCTTGTTTTCTTTAGGTCTTTTTGAAACTCGAGTTTGTGTGGTAAAGAATCGACGTTTTAAGTGCCAAATACATTACGATCCATACTCTGGCAAAAGGGGGCTTAATGCATCTCCGTGATGCATTATACTAAGCAAGTCATCCCGTAGTTAGAGATTCATAGAAGCCACCTTTTTTGGCGATCAACTTATTCATGAGGTAAACTTGTCTTTGGACATACAGAAAACCGATCAATAGCGAAAAGTTTCGGCCCAGGTCAGCCTGCGCGGACTGCGCAGGCTGACCTGGGTCGATACTTTTCGCAGATGTATTAAGCCCCCTTTTCACAGAGCACGGGTCATATATAAAATCGAGCGTTTGAGACAGCTGAAAAATACAAGCCGCTGAGATTTAGACAGAATTTATTTAATAGGTTTGGCTAAACAAGCACACCTCACACCTCACCTTCAGTGCAGTCTGATCCGAATCTATGCCAACCCCAAAGGCCCTTATTTCGCCTGTGACGCTGAAAAGATAAAAACGATGGAAACTCGGCAACGCCTCTTTGTCAGTAGTTGACTTGTTTGATAAAAACAATACAAAATAATCACTTATGTTATGTCCTGTAACTAGGCCTAACACACCAGAGCCTGTTAAAATGCACCGAAATTTGGCATATTTCTGTTCATTCTCAAGTATTATTGTATATGCAAATTAGTTTAGGTTTATTAAGAAAATTGTTGGTGTTCATCTTTTTTGTTGTAGATTCTTGAATTATTTTCATTACAATATCTTATGTGTGTATTGGGATTATGTACTTACGTTCTTGTCTGAAGAAAGAATACAATGTCTGTGTCTGCCTGTCTGTTCGTTCTCATAGTGCAGATTCTTATATGGAAAAATATTTTTGACCAAGGGGGTTGATTTGATTATCCGTTTATTTATCGTTGCCACCGGTTGCCCATATGGGCGACGCCCCCCGCCCCATAAGGGCTGTTAGTTTTGTTACAGGGAATAGTGCAAGATACAAGACAAAACCCATCCTAAGTTACGCCTGGTTCTTTAACGTGCTTGGTGTATAGCACCGTCACACGGGACCTCGGTTTAATGTCTCAACCGAAAGACTAGAAATAATTTTAGATTGCCAGCCATGGGGCTCGAACCCACACCCTCAAGTGTCCCAAGACCTGATGGTTACAAGTTCTACGCTCTACCACCTGAGCTATGCGGGCTGGTCAATTGATCAAGGGGGCACGGACAAAGCCGTTATATATACTGGTGGGAGGGGACAAAGACATTTTGCCGCGCCCACATTAGAACTATTCTTCATTTTATTCCACATCAAGGAAATATCCTTCTTTGCACCAAAAATAAGGTATAACCCTTTCCAAAGCGATAAACTGTAGAATGTACATTAGGTAAAGATCTGCAGATTACAGATTCGAAATTGGAACAAATGAACATAATTTGACAAATTTCCCAACAATGGTGAAAACAGCCGAGCAAGCATCTAGGCTGTCCTACACAGTGGTATAAATTCACCAACTGCTCTTAAGAATGTTCCCAGTCTTACTCGCCAGAATTTTCTAAATTTGGAAACAACACTTCTGCTTGGCTAAACTATAGGGTTTAGCTTATCAGAAGTTGTATTACTTTGAAATTTAGAAAATTTTGGAGAAAAAGACTAAGAACGGTTGTTGAATACGGACCCAGATTTCGTAATTAAACCGAAACAGCATTGGTGGCTTCAGTCTTGTGGTTAAGGCATTTGATTTGATACCAAAAAGTTTCTGTGTTATCTACCGGATTTCAGCACCGGCATTGTGTGTGCTTCTTATTGCCAGTCCGAGAGAGTTATCTCTGTTTGAGCACTCTTGCGAATATATACATAGTAAAATTAGTGTTGCACCCCCTGTGTTTTTAACGTGTTTAATTTTTGGCGTGAATGATATGAAATGGGTTGGAAATTAGAATCTGGCTGCTGTATACAAGAACAAACAAGTCTGTTGTCTCTGAAATGGAATGAACTGAGGTATCCCTTAACCTCATGGCAGCAGCTACTGATCGAGCTGTTTCAACCTCTCGTGAGAGGTGTGAGACAAAGACTGCAAGCTGTTTTGCATGCCCCGGGCGGAAGTACGCAATATTGCCTGATTTTGTGTGTCCATTCTCTGCAGGTCACTTTCAACCTGTCGTAACTTTTGTTTCGACATTAAATTCCCTGTTTTAACCAACCTTAACCGCTTCTCGTTTTTCTTAAATTTGAAAGCAACATCTAGGCAAAAGATTCCCACTTACCATGAGGTCAAGGGATACCTCAGTTCAGTTCATTTTATGGGCAAAAGACGAGTCTGTTGGTGTATGCAGCAGCCGAATTCTAATTTCGACCCAACTTTATCTCATTCACGTCAGAAAATCAAACCCGGTAAAAAACACAAGGGGTGCAACACTAATTTTACTATGTATATATGGTAAGAAATGAATACATCTCGCGAGATAGTGCGATATTATCGGAACCTGCACGGTCCTCGTAGCATAGCCAAATCGTTAACTAAGCCATAACAGGAAAGGAAAATATAAAAGCCTTAATATACTTATTAGACACTGCATCGCAATGAAATGTGCTTCCGTCCGTGCAGATGGCATCTTCGCAAGCCAAGGTGATGATCACTACTTGGATCTTACCCCTTGGCTGATCGAGTCAAAAAATCTGTTAGCTTCGCGATACGCGTAATGATTGGTTGCAGTCAGGACTGAAAGCACAATCAAATAGCGCCTTACATTTGCTATCCAACATCAGCAGAACGTAAATAAAAATGGCGACCACTGGAGAAAGTTGTCTGGGAATTATTACAAAAAAAAAAAAATACAGACGAACAATAATTTCTTCAACATTCACTGTCACAAATCATTTTAAATGAAGTTTTATTTTTCTTTATCTAAGTGTTTTAAATGGCATTCTTCCTCGGGGTTTTAAAAGTTCGGGACTGTTTGGTCAAGATTTATATGCCAGTTCAACTCAAAACTAGGTCTTGCTATTTCCTTGAGAACTTGTTGATTGAATTTCCATATATTTATCGTCGCCACCGGTTACTCTTATCGAGGACCCCCCCGCCCCTCCCCCATATCTCTTGAAAATGAACCACTTGGCATACTTTTTTTTTTTTCAAAAATTGCAAGATTTTAGAAAGTACTATTTATGTTCAAAATGAATAAAAAAAAAATCTGTCCGTTGTAAATTTTCCATTGCAGAAAAACGATCTGAAAAAAAGTTTTTGTTGACACGTTAGGACATTTCTAATTGCTACTGTGGTCTGTCTAGTGCCTTAATTATTTCGATTCATCCTTTTTACTATAGGCAAACATCACATTTCTAAGAACGATTATTTATTTGAGCAGTGTTTGTGAAATAAATACATTTTTTTAGACTTGAAATTGAAGCCTATTTTTTTGTAATATTGACAAGAGTTATCCACTTTGAAGAACTGTATGTTTATTTTGCTCCGCAACATATGATTTTCTTTTCATTTTTCTACTCTGCATACATTATATGGCGTGCAACACACGAAAAGGGGCCTCGGGCATATGCGTAAAACTGTGTAGTCCCAAATCAGCCTGTGCTGTCTGTAACTAATCCGAGACGACACTTCCCGTTTTTGTGCGATTTTCTGTTTCACGAAAGTCTACTGTATGAAAAAATCTTACGTAGTCGTAAAGTGCCGTCTCGGATTAGCCTGCGCGGATTGCGCAGGCTAATCCGAGACGGCACTTTACGTAAATGTTCGAAGGTCTCATTTTGCACGTTGCAGGCCATATTATCATCTGAGTGAAAATGAAAATGAGTAAGTCCATGGGGAAAAAAAAAACTGTAGCACATGCCCTCAATATTTTCTACCATTTCAAAGACAAATTTTATCATTTAACTCACATTTGACTTTTTGTCTGCAAATCCTTTCAGGTTGGATCAGTCTAAATTTGTTTTGTTCGATAAGGACTTAAAGGAAATCTTTCGAAAGTTGTCGGGGGAAACAACCGAACAAGAAATTTTGAAATGGAAGGAATTGCGAGCGGTCAAACCGGGCGAAAACAAATACGATCCCGTAAGCGCGTACAAAACGATTGAAATACTGCAATCGTGAGGTAGGGCGTGAGCCTCGTATCCAAAAGGTCTCCGATTTCCGGAAGCAGGTGTCAACTTTGGGACTATTCATTGGCCCACACATATGCCGCGAGTACTGGCATAGTTTCCAGGAAGGAGAATCGAGAGAGATTAGTCTAGGTTGCAAGAATTTGTTTCTCAATTGATGTAAAATAAGTGAGCCATGTTCTGTGAAAAGGAGGCTTGACCAAAAGCAAAAAGTATCGACCCAGGTCAGCCTGTGCAATCCGCGTAGGCTGACCTGGATCAAAACTTTATGTCTTCGGTCAATTTTAAGCATGCCCATGGACCATTCTGCTTCAGGATTCAACCGGTTGTTACACAAACTGGATTTCATGGATCCATCATTATGTGATAACTTGCTTTGTATATTACATCACAGAGATGCCTTGGGCCCCCTTTTGCCAGAGCATGGCTCAAACATGTTTAATTTAAACTGTATACGATTGAAAAGCAGCATGGCGCTGATAAATAATGCTATCTCTCGACGTGTCTAGAAAAAAAACAGTGAGCAATTCACGACCTATATCATATAAAAAGTTCAGTCCTGTATATGGAACACAGGTGATATTACGATTTGTTTTTATTTATAATTATACCAGTGTCAAAGAAGGTGGGTGAGTGAGTCTTCTTTTGTATTTATTTTGTTTATTATTGACTTTATTATCTTTAGCATCTAATTACGTATTAGCCATGCTCTGGCAAAAGGGCGCTTAATGCATCTCCGTGATCCATAAAACGTCATCATACGATTATGGATCCCTAAAATCCGTTTTCTCTAACAACCGACTGAATCATGAGGTAGACTTGTCATTTAATATGCGAAAAATTGCCCAGAAACAAAAAGTTTTGGCCCTGGTCAGCCTGCGCGGACTGCAGACCTGGGTCGATATTATTTGAAGATGCTTTAAATCCATTTTTTACAGAGCATGGCTTATTTGCAACTTGCAGGTTTTGACTTTATTTGTTTGTTTGTTTTCGGTAGGTAATTCAATGTCAGTTTTCGTGGACTATAATGTTTTAGGGCTGATAGTTTGTCTGTGTGAATATAGCCGTCAAAAAAATGGCCTTTCATCAAAGATGTTCAGGTTGTGCCCCTTTTGTGCCCCTTTTGTCCCGGTGGTCAAAATTTTGTATAGAGCATCAAAAACCTTTCATGTACTCAACGTACCCATATTGTTCCCCTCCCTACCTCCAGCCATAAGTGATGATATTTTGTATGGAGCATCATAAAACTTTCATGTACCCAACGTGCCCAAGTTTTTCCCCTCCCCACCCCCAAATCATGAGTGATGATATTTCGTATGGAGCATCGTAAAACATTCATGTACTCAACGTGTTCACATTGCTCCCCTCTCCACCCCAAATCATGAGTGATGATATTTCGTATGGAGCATCGTAAAACGTTCATGTATCCCAAAGTGCCCAAATTGTTCCCCTCCCCACCCCGGCCATAAGTGATGATATTTTATATGGAGTATCATAAAACATTCATGTACCCAACGTGCCCAAATTGTTCATCTCCCCAAACCCAAACCATAAGTAATAATATTTTGTATGGAGCATCATAAAACGTTCATGTACTCAACGTGTTCACATTGTTCCCCTCCCCACCCCCAAATCATGAGTGATGATATTTCGTATGGAGCATCATAAAACATTCATGTACCCAACGTGTTCAAATTGTTCTCCCCTCCACCCGCAAATCATGAGTGGTGATATTTCGTATGGAGCATCATAAAATTTTCATGTACCCAACGTGCCCAAATTGTTCTCCTCCCCACCCCCAGCCATAAGTGATGGTATTTTGTATGGAGCATCATAAAATTTTCATGTACCCAACGTGCCCAAATTGTTCCTCTCCCCAAACCCAAACCATAATAATAATATTTTGTATGGAGCATCATAAAATTTTCATGTACTCAACGTGTTCACATTGTTCCCCTCCCCACCCCTAAATCATAAGTGATGATATTTCGTATGGAGCATCATAAAACGTTCATGTACCCAACGTGCCCAAATTGTTCCCCTCCACACCCGCAAATCATGAGTGATAATATTTCATATGGAGCATCATAAAACATTCATGTACCCAACTTGTTTAAATTTTTCCCCTCTCCGCCCCAAAATAATAAGTGATAACATTTAGTATGGAGCATCATAAAACGTTCATGTACTTAACGTGTTCAAGTTGTTCCCCTCCCTACCCCTAAATCATAAGTGGTGATATTTCGTATGAAGCATCATAAAACATTCATGTTCCCAACTTGTTCAAATTGTTCCCCTCCCCATACCAAAACCATAAGTGATGGTATTTTGCATGGAGCATCATAAAACGTTCATGTACCCAAAGTGCCCACATTGTTCCCCTCTCCACCCCCAAATCATGAGTGATGATATTTCGTATGGAGCATCATAAAACGTTCATGTACCCAACCTGCCCAAATTGTTCCCCTCCCCACCCCCAAGTCATGAGTGATGATATTTCGTATGGAGCATCATAAAACATTCATGTACCCAACGTTACCAAATTGTTCCCCTCCCCACCCCCAGCCATAAGTGATGATATTTTGTATAGCGCATCATAAAACTTCCATGTACCCAACGTGTTCACATTGTTCCCCTCCCCACCCCCAAATTATGAGTGATAATATTTCGTATGGAGCATCATAAAACGTTCATGTACCCAACATGCCCAAATTGTTCCCCTCCCCACCCCCAAACCACAAGTGATGATATTTTGTATGGAGCATCATAAAACATTAATGTACCCAACGTTACCAAATTGCTCCCCTCCCCACCCCCAAATCATAAGTGATGATATTTTGTGTCGAGCATCATAAAACGTTTATGTACCTAACTGGCTCAAATTGTTCCCCTCCTCGCCCCCACCCCCCACAAAAAAAAAAAGAGTGATGATATTTTGTATGGAGCATCATAAAACATTAATGTACCCAACTTTCCCAAATTGTTCCCCTCCCCACCCCCAGCCATAAATGATGATATTTTGTATGGAGAATCATAAAACGTTTATGTTCCTAACATGCTCAAATTGTGCCCTTACCCGCCCCGAAGGCCGTGAGTGTTGATATTTCGTATGAAGTATCATAAACTGTTAATGTATCAAACTTGCTCAAATTACGCCTCTTAAATTTCCTAAGTTTTGCGACTTTTAGTTTGTCGTCTGCAAGTGCTGTCTGTTTAGACCAGTCTAAAATTCTGTGATTTAAAAAAGAGTTAAGCAGACCTAAAAAAAGGACAATTTTCGACTACTTTGCATTTGAGGGGCGAACGAGTTTACTGCCCTTGAACCAGAGAGTCTTACCCTTATTACCTTTCAAAATAAGCGTGCGTCGCTCTGGCAACAGGGATTTTGATGCACCTCCGTGATGCATTATACCAGTCTAGTCATCACATAATCATATTTCCATAAAATCTAGTCTGTGTACTAACCGATTGAATCATAGGTAGACTGGTTCTTTAGCATGCACAAAATTGGCCGATAGCAAAAGTGTTTCGATACACCTCCGTGATACATAACTTTATACAAGTCAAGTCATCACATAACCATATATCCATGAAATCCAGTCTGTTTAATAACCGATTGAATCATAGGTAGACTGGTTCTATGGCATGCACAAAATTGACCGATAGCAAAAAAGTTTCGATACACCTCCGTGATACATAACTTTATACCAGTCAAGTCATCGCATAACCATATATCCATGAAATCCAGTCTGTTTAATAACCGATTGAATCATAGGTAGACTGGTTCTTTGGCATGCACAAAATTGCCCCAAAAAAAGTTTCGATACACCTCCATGATATATAAATTTATACCAGTCAAGTCATCACATAATCATATATCCATGAAATCCAGCCTGTTTAATAACCGACTGAATAATAGGTAGACTGGTTCTTTGGCATGCACAAAATTGACCGATAGCAAAAAAGTTTCGACCCAGGTCAGCCTGCGCGGAGTGCTGGGTCGAAACTTCTGCAGATGCATTGAGCCCCCTTTTCATAGAGCACCCCTAAAATGAAATGGACGTGTCTTTGAGTTTAAAAAAAAAAGAGAGAGAGAAAGAAATATCTTACTGTTTTTGAAGCAGATCTTTTACCTTTTGAAAATGAGCCATGCTCTGGCAAAAAGGGGGCTTAATGCATCTCCGTGATGCATGATACCAAGCAAGTCATCACAGTATTATACATCCCTACAAACTATTCTGTATAACAACCGACTAAATCATAAGGTACACTGGTCCTGTGACATGTAGAAAATTGACCAGTGGCAAAACGGTATCGACTCAGGTCAGCCTGCGCAGACTGCGCAGGCTGACCTGAGTCGATACCTTTTGCAGATGCATTAAGCCCCCTTTTCACAGAGCATAGCTCATTAATGATTGTCGGCGTAAGAGGTGCTGAAATACGAATATTTAAGAAAAAAAAGTATCCTAGCCGGTAATAGCCCCCTTTTCCCCCATTGTTTTGCATATTCTTGAAAAGTGAAATTTTTAGCTTGATATATTTTTCAAGATAGGATATTAACCGAAATTATCGTTGAAAACGTAGCAATTGCTGCTAAAAGGGGTATGTCTGAAAATAGATTTAGACTTTACATGAAGGGGTCATTTGGGTAACGCTGGAAAAAAAATAAATAACTTGCCAATTATTGCAAGAAATGGGTTATCTCCTATCCTATTTATTTGCAATAGTGTAATTTAGTGCTCCAGGTATCGATTAGCTTGTATATAGGTTTGGTTTGGTTATTTCCGTTTATTTATCGTCGCTACCGGTTGCCCATCTGAGCGACGCCCCCAGAAGACGGTTAGTTGTTACGGGGGGATAGTGCAAGGATACAGGTCGAAACTACTGAGAGCTTCGCCTGGTTCTTTAACGTGCTCGGCGTATAGCACCGTCACACGGGACCTCGGTTTAATGTCGCATCCGAAGGACTATTAGTAATTTTTTTAGTTGGCCAGCCGGGGATACGAACCCACAATCTGTAGGACATTGTGTTCACAAGTCCTACGCTCTACCTACTGAGCTATATCGGCTGGTGATTGTATATAGGTGTCCTAAATGTATCCTTAAATAGGCCTGCAGGGGCCCACAGAATAAACATAGCCACATTTTTGACCAATCGCAAATGAGCTTCTATTTATTCAATGGAATATATAAATAACAAGAAGTAGGTCAAACGCCTGCGTGCGCTCAGCTGCTCCGAAAAAGACGGGTTCTCGACTTCTTTTTCGGGCGAACGAGTTTACTGCCCTTGAACCAGATAATGACACCCTTAACATTTCGAAATAAATGAAATAGACGTTGAATTAAAATAAACATACGAGCCATTCTCTGTGAAATGAGGGTCTTGTGCATCTGCAAAAAGTATCGAGCCATGACAGCTCGGACTGCGCGGACTGCGCAGGCTGTCATGGTTCGATACTTTTCGCAGATGCATTGGACCCAGCGCGGACTGCACAGGCTGACACGGATCGAACCTTTTTGCCATTTGTAAAATTTTTGCTTGTCCAAGGGCCACACTACTTCATGATTCAGTCCGGTGGTAGACAAAATAGATTTTATGGATCCATTTTTACGTGATGATCTGCTCGTTATAATGAACCCCAGTGACGCATTAAACCCCCATTTTTCCAGAGCTGCACTCATGTCTAGGAAACACAACATCAGTTATGTTTTGCCATTTGTACATTTTCTACATATTCAAGGGCGACATTACCTCGTGATTTAGTACGTTAGCAGACAAAATGGCTTTTATGGATCCATTATTATGTGATGACTTGCCTTGTATAATTCATTACGGAGATGCATTAAACCCGCTTTTCGCCAGAGCATGGCTCATTTCTATTGTTATGTACGAGTTATCATGTCCTCGGCGTCTCTAGACAAATAAACAGTGTAGAGATTCCGGATCGGACTTGACGTTCAGTGCGACCTAATTTTAGTCTTGCGTATACCGTCAAAAAATCTCCCGCAGTGGCACGCAGGTATACCACAGTTTATTTGTATTTTTTTATTTGTTTCGGTCCTTCACAAAGACAAGTTATTTGTCACTTGACTTATTTTTATTTCTTCATCCCCAGCATGACAATAACCTTGTCCAAGGAAATTCTTATCATGCCGAAAGCAATAGGAGATAATTTTGTTATCAAAGGTGTCAGAATATCAAACAGATATAAATACTCGAGTGCGGAGTTGAAACAAAAAAACAACAACAACGCTATTTATATATCGAATATTTTAACCCTTTACCACAGAATTCGTCCATAACGACCATGACAAAAACACTGTAGTAAAAGGAGAAAATGCTGGTAACCAGCATTTTTTCCTTTTCCCACAATCTCTTGTACCCCTTCAGAGACAAATCCCATCATTTGAGTCACATTTTATTTGTCGTCTGCAAATGCTTTCAATTTGGACTGGTCTAAAATTTTGTCGTGTGGTTAATCCTTTAGACTACTAATCGCGACTCAAGGACCTTTTGCGGACAGTGTAGATCAAGATCAGACTGCACAGAACGTGCAGTCTGATCTTGGATCTACACTGTCCAATATGGAGATATCCCTCCCTCTCCAAAAAAAAGAAAAAAAAAAAAAACTTTAATATAGTAACATATAGGTTTTTACAATCGATTTAAAGGTATCATTTAACTTATTTATTTCTAGGATAAGCTTTAATAGCTAACAGCAATGTTGTTAACACTTTACCAGACTTAAGTTCAGGGTACGTACTCACCAACCATTCTTAAGAAAGTTCTTAGACTTATTCTTCAAAATTTTCCAAGTTTGAAAGTAACACACCTTCTGATTGGCTAAACCAAATGGTTTAGCCAATCAGAAGGTGTGTTACTTTCAAATTTGGAAAATTTTGGAGAACAAGACCAAGAATATTCTTAAGAATGGTTGGTGAATACGGACCCAGGTTTGTCCAAAGCATTTGCTGACAACAAATTCGATATAAACCAACAGCAATGTTGTTAACACTTTACCAGACTTAAGTTCAGGTTTGTCCAAAGCATTTGCTGACAACAAATTAGATATAAACCAAATGATCGGATTTATGTATAGAAAGTGTGGCGTAATTTAGTCAGTTTAATGTCGCCACTAATGAGAGTATATGCCCCTTTTCTCATACCCTCGTGAACCTAACTGGTATTTTCATGCCATCAAAGAAACAAACGAGGCATAGATTTAATTTAGGCATACTAATAGACAGGGAAAGAGTCAGAAACCATTTTTGGACTAGGGAAAGTACAATTAACCTGTTTTTCATAGTGAAATTATCCTTTAAATGCATTTGATCACCACCAGAAATTGAGTAGACGATTTCCCAGAACTCCGTAAATGATTTTCGGAAAAGTCAGAATCAATCCAAATGTAGTCAAATGACGTCATACAGGGGGTATTCCTAAAGGTCACAGCCTCTACACTTATGACTGATGCATTTTCTGTTTCGAACTTAGAATTCATGAGCTTTCAGTGTGATGAAATGATGTGTTGTACAAACAAATGATAAATTATTATGGGGAGAAATATTTTTTTTTGATAAAATGTGATTTTTTTAAATTGCAATTCTGTTTTTGACATTTCTTTGGCGTAGAGAGCTTTTCTGGAAAGTTTACGTCTGTAAAGGTTTAACAGGAGCCACGAAAACACAGTGTGCAAGAAAATATTGATAGCAAACATAGATTCACGAAGATATGAGAATTCACGGAATAATGGGAATCAACGATACATATACCAAAAAAAAAAGTTCGGTGTGAAAATCGCCGTCTTGTACAAAAAGAAGAAAGAAGGTAAAAACAAGTTTAGATTGATTGAAGACCCCATTCATCTTCATTTTTGTCCTTTTTTTTTTACCATTTTTCTTAAAGAGGGTAAAAAAAAATCACCGAGATTAAGAGGGAAAGAATCTAAGGAATTGGTAATAACAAAGTTGAAAGGACATTTATTTTTGTGCACGGAGATTCCGTCACAACTGAATAGATCACGCAAAAAAAATAAAAGCCAGGCGTGCATATTAACCCTTTACCACACAGTCCCGACTTTTAACGACCCTGAGAAAGAAGTCTTTTGAAAACATTGTGGGAAAAGGAGAAAATGCTGGTAACCAGCATTTTCTCCTTTTCCCACAATGTTTTCTACCTTTCCAGAAACAAATTTAAAATTTTTCATTCACATTTATTTTGTCGTCTGCAAGTGCTTTCAATCTGGACTAGTCTAAAATTTTGTCATTTGGTAAAGAGTTAAGAAGAAAACAAAGTATCAAAGATGGTGCTAGCTCGCGGTATCGAACCGAGCGCTGTTTATTTTTTATTTCTAATCATAATACTTTTCAACTTATTTCTTTCCTATATGTCTTTTTTGTAACATCTTGGTAGAATCTCCATGTACCACGTTGTTTTTGTATATTGTAGTGCAACTGACGATGTACTTTGTACAAGTCAAAATAAAATTCTGTTCTGTTCTGCTGAAAATATTTAAGGGATGATGATATATATTCTGTGTGCATTTGGGATTTTCAATTTCAAGACATCTCTGCAGTATGCAAATTACCACACACCTCATTACCATACTTCAGGTCTTGCCTCAAAATATGCGTGGGTTTTTTTCGTAATTCTCAGTATAACCTCTGTCCTGCTGAATAAGTGAATAGAAACATTCAAGCCGATAGTAAAACCCATAATTTTGTTATTTCTAAGTTCTTGTTTGGGGAAAATATATTCTCATCGGACAGTGTAGATCCGAGATCAGACTGCACATTCTGTGCAGTCTGATCTTGGGTCTACACTGTCCGCATAATGTCATTGAATCGCGCTTAGCATTCGAAGGGTTAAGGCTCCAGTGAAGGAAAAAACATTCTTGTATTTTTTTTCTGAAACTATTGTTCACCTATTTGACGACCTACTTTATTTTCTTTGTCCATTCCCCCCCCCCCCCCCCGCATCAAAGTGGGCATCGGACTTTATAGAAAAATGACCGTAGAAAGTTTAGGATGTTTTTCCATGGCGAACTTTCTGTGAGGAATGTTTTGATAGACTGTATAACATTTATTTACGTTTAATTAATACATTTCTGTCTGTCACAACGAATATTTCTTGTGCAATACTCCATGTGATTGGTTGCGAATATATCACTCATGAATACATTTTTTTTTTATCTCACGTGACATTTTAAAAAAAATAATAAAAACGAGACCTCGTCGAGTTTCTTGTGGTTTTGACCATGGCTCGTTAGATAAAAACAATAAATGACGACATTTATCAAATCGGTTAGATGAGACATATATTAAATATGTCATATTTTTTCAAACATAACTATTCTGTGGATGTAGCAGACGTGTCAAGGTGACAGGTTAATTGTATTCTTCATTTAATTGACGCGATCACGAGGAGAAAAGGCACGTGCAAAATCTAGAAAAAAGAATGTGCCCCAGTTTCATGGTTTTCTATATGAGCAATGCCCTGGAAAAAAGAGGCTTAATGCATTTGCAAAAGTTACCGACTCAGGTCAGCCTGCGCAAGCTGACCTGAGTCGAAACATTTCGCTTATCGTAGTTTTTCTGAATTTCTAAGGACCATTCTTCGTCACGATACAGTCTGCTGTTATACAAAATGGATTTTATGGATCCATAATCACGTGATGACTTGCTTGGTATAATTCATCAAAGCCCCTTTTGCCAGAGGATGGCTCATATATTTGCGTTGCGTTGTCATTTTTCTCGTAGACAGGGCGGGCAAATGGCAGAAAATCGGTGAGCAGAAGATGATTTAATTGTGTAAATTATAATAATATGTTTTTTATGTATGTCATGGTCTTTGGGAATGGGGTTTAATGCATCTGCAAAAAGTATCGACCCATGTCAGCCTGCGCAGTCCGCGCAGGCTGACATGGGTCGAAACCTTTTGCTTGTCGTGAACTATCTGCATGTTCAATGACTGTTTTACCTCGGGATTCATTTGGCTGTCAGACAAGATAAATTTTATAAGTCCATAATGAAATTATGTGTTGTTGACTTGCTTGGTACATGCATCACGGAGATGTATTAAGATTGATTGGTTGATTGTATGGTGTTTATCGCCGTTTTTAACATTATTTCAGTGATATCGCGGCGGCCAGTGCACCTATCCATGCTTTCCTGGAGTTTCTTTTACCAGTACTCCACACAATATTCTTTCCAAGCCACTGGCTGCTTTTCCACACAACCATCGTCGAAACAATGGTCAGCGATGAGAGAGGAATGAATCCTGTCGCAATGACTATCACCAATCCTCGGAAAGAAATTGGCCAGGCCGAGGATCAAACCAGGGACCTCCTGTTCTAAAGTCCTGTACGAGATGCATTAAGCTTCCTTTTAGCCGGAGCAAGGAAAAGAAAGGTTATCTGGACGTTCTTTGCTGTACGATCTATAATACAGCCATGCTTTGGTAAAAGGGGGCTTAATGCATCTCCGTGATGCATGATACCAAGCAAGCGATCACATGATCATGGATCCATGAGAGCCACCTTTTTTAACCTTTTCCCAAACAAGCCCTGGTTTTCACGTGTCTGCAGTACAAGTCTTTTGAAAACACTGTGGGAAAAGGAGAAATTGCTCGTAACGAGCAATTTCTCCTTTCCCACAGTGTTTTCTACCCTTTTTGAGACCTTTCTGCCATTTTCATCAAATTTAAAATCGTCGTCTGCAAACTCTTTCAATTTGGACCAGTCCAAAATTTGTCGTTTGGGAAAGGGTTAAACAATCTACTTAATCATGAGGTAGAATGGTTCCTGGACATACAGAAAATTGACCAATAGCGAAAAGTTTCCACCCAGGTCAGCCTGCGCAGGCTGACCTTGGTCGATACTTTTCGCATATCCATTAAGCCCCTTTTTCACAGAGCATGGCTTTATAGATCTATACCCTATACCATCCGCAAAAGCGCAGTGGCTCGAGTCTAGCAAACCTGGGGTAAAAAAAAAAAACCTATAAATTCAAAGCAGGGTTATTATATATTTTCAGAGCAATGACTCAACTTCAGTGCTCATATACAGCCCAGAATGGGTCTACTGTGTTCACAATATGTGCGACGAGCTGTTGTCCAGGCGACACTAAGGCTGAAAGTGAGGCTTGCTGCGAGTGAGTACAATTTACAAAGTCTATGTAACTTTATTTGTCACCAGTCCGCTGGAGTTATCGTTCTTTGGGCACATTTGTACACATGTAACTGGATGGTTTTGGGGTTTTAGTCCGCACCTGTCTATTTTTAGGAAGCCGAATCGATCACGTGACCGGAATATAAATCGGCTGTTTTTGCGTCTTTGTCAGTCTGTTGAAATGGAAGTTTTCCATTGATGTTGAAACTAAATATTTGTTGATATCACTACAATAAAGAGTCGGAATGATTGATTGGTAGATTGTAGAGAGATAGAGAACAATTACTTAGTTGAGCAGAAATACATCTATTCACATTGTTTAGATGTAACAAAAAGAACGACTGAAAGATATATACTACAGAATATAGAATCTACTACTAACGTTACTGTCTTCCCGTCTTATTTTACGGCCCAAAATGACATTAAGTGTAACGACGACCTAGACGAACCCACGCGCCCCCATTTGAAAACATAAACATTATTCTTATCAAGAAGAAAGGGGGGTCACACACACTTCGTAAGTTTCTGGTCCGACGCTTTCTTAGAGCGCTTTGGTACTCCGTCCGATGGAGTTATCATTCTTTGAGAACTTTTTTACACGTTTTCTTAGTTCAAATCCGACGGAGTTATCATTCTTTGAGCACTTTTGTACGCAATTCCTAAGGTTGCTGACAGCCTGATTTAGAGTTCTTCGCGAACTTTAGGAGACATTTCAGTAGTTCCCGTCCGATGGAATAATCCTTCTTTGAGCATCCTGCTGCACATTTCCTGAGTTCCCGTCCAATGGAGTTATCGCTCTTTCAGCTCTCTCGTGCACATTCACGGAGTTAATAAATATGTCCCGGAGGTAATGAACACGTCTCGCGAGAGAGCGCGAGATTATCGGTACATCATTGGTAATGTGTAAGGTAAACAAACCGTGAAAAAGTCCTTACAGAGAATACTCTTAACCCTTTACCGCACAATGCCGTCTTTTGACGCCCCTTGAAAAGAAGCCTTTTGAAAACATTGTGGGAAAAGGAGAAAATGCTGGTAACCAGCATTTTCTCCTTTTTCCACAATGTTTTCCACCCTATCAAAGAAAAATTGCACCATTTGAGCCACATTGAAATTGTCGTCTGCAAATACTTTCAATTTGGACAAGGCTAAAATTTTGTCGTCTGGTAAAGGGCTAACAAGTTCGACTTGAGAGTTAAACTTAGCCAGTGCGACACTGGATCTGTACCTCCCAGATATTTCCATTAGATTGTAATTCACATTTCATGCCTCATACGAAATGAGCCACGCTCTGGCAAAAGGGGGCTTTGATGCATCCCCGTGATGCATCATACCAAGCCAGTAATCACATAACTATGGATCCATAAAATCCATTTTGTTTAACAACCGACAAGATCATGAGGTAAAATAGACCTTGGACTTGTAGTAAATTTACCAAAAGGAAAACGTTTCGACCTGGATCAGCCTGCGGAGTCCGCGGTCCATACCTTTTGCAGATGAATTAAACCCCCTTTTTTCCCCTGGCATGGCTGTAGAATAATTTGATGCCTAGTCTTACTGCACCTTTATTTCGAAGAGTTCCGGTGGCGAAAATAGGGACTATTTCAAATTTATACTTGGAGCTCCTCGGTCACACCTTCAAACGTATGCCAACAGAATGATATGTCACGACATTTTACACCGGATGTGCTCTCCACAAAAGGAGGTTCACTATGTAAACAAATCTTAAGGTACTTTGGTTATTTCCTTGATCATCTGAATGTAAATTTGTGGATACTCCATTTTTTGAGTCGCCTGGTTGCGTAGCAACCAGGCTCTCATTGTTATCATCTTGATCTGTGGGGTGACGTAAGCATACCTCCGGCCTTGTACTGTTTCCTGTCCCAAGTTCCGGTTTACGAGATAAAACATAGTTTTCTAATTATTCGGTAAACAACCCAATTTTTCTGTAGTAATTCACTTACAATTGTGCCTTTGTGATAATGAATGTGTCTATAAAGACTGAGCTCCTTAACGGTTTAAGCCTTTGAAAAATCATTTCGTCGACAAGGTACACGATAGCCTATCTCTTACACAGACATCATCTCTTAAAATAGCGCATTATGTATATATCTAAAAATAGCCGTCGTGAACTGAATAAGTTTGCGAACACACTGCAAAATACTCTTCGACGACAAACATCTTCACTACGGCACGCTTCTATTTGTGGACAGTTCTCAGTGAAAAAAGGTTTGATAATTACCCATTAGAAGCACACTCTAAATCTTACAATCTGTCCGTAATTGCAAGTCTTATTTCAATCCAACATTCAACCTATGATCGGAAAGAGAAAGGCGATACCGAGTTAACGTGGAAGCTTTCAATGGAGATTTTTCCCAAAAGTAGGCTAATTTTTTTGAACAAATTTATAACGACTTGGAATGGTTGCGTTGCCTTCTTAGACATTCTTAAACGTTGCTTCTTCAGAGCTTTTTATTCTAGACATCAACCACTTTGCACACCCATATTCTAGGTGCACAAGCAGAGATCGTACAACAGCGTATGTAATGCGCACGGTTCAAGACTGCACCAAGTCATCGCTTAGCAGGTGCTTTCTGGAATGTAGCTGTGTGACAAATATAGATCTTATAATCACGTGACGTATAACGTCATGTGCACCACGGAATTCTCTATAAATTTACATATTTATGAATGCATCAGTCGCTGATGCGGCCTTTATTTTCAGAGTACACCGACCTAGCGCCTCACCGACCCATGCAGAGAGAGTGTTTTAACGTTTACCGTGTTCAATTAATTGTTTTTCGTTTTTAAAGAGGTGAATTTGTCAAAGTCTGCTCTTTTTTTTTTCAATGTGCGATTAACCTAGATCTAGTATTTATGAAACAATTTATTAGTGCCGGTGTCAGAACGAAAGGTGCTTTCGTAACTGCCAAAATATGAAGTCGCACGGGAATTCGACTTGAAACTACGCAGTTCTAACTCCCAGCAATCTGAGAACTTGACTTTTACTTCACTATATTTCAAATATAGCCTAATAGAACAGGTCAATGTTAACCCACTCGAACAACAAGGTCTTTATTGCAGTGTTTGTAATCTTGTAAAGGGTTGTTGTACAGGGTACTAGAGCTAATCGCAAACATACGTAGTTTACACCAAAGCAATACCCATGTAGATCTCTACAACTTTCAATTGGTGTGGAAGCAGTACTAATTCCTGGGCCGTTATAACACGCAGACAAAGTTAAAAGGCTGATGATCATGCTTTTGGGTTATATTGTTTTTCTTGAGCTGTAGCAGCCACATTTCTAGAGTCCACTGTGGACAAAACTTGAACCCGGACAACAACAAAAACAAATTATTTCCAAAGGACCGTAGATTACTGAGTCAAATATTTGTGTGTGCTCCAGAGGCTACATTTCAGTCCAATGATCATGAAATTGCCCAGCTGTTTGTCTCAATAATAATTTTTGACAAAACTGAAAATAGGTCACCGGGGTTTAAAAGAAAAAGGTTGTCACTAGGTCAAATCAGACGAAACCGTAATAGATCTAGTGCTGTAGAATCCATTTATGTTCAGTCCAATACTCACGAAACTTTGTCAGACTGCTTAGATTAGATATGGGTGAGTTTCAAAAGGGCAATTTTGGTCTAACAGTATGTCACTAGATCCTGTACCAAAAGACAAACTTCAGTTGAATTCCATACTAATGTTGCCTAAATGGCCCTCTTGTAAAATTGTTCAAGTGGTTCTGCTCTGTTTCTATAAACTTTACAGAAGCTTCAGAATTGAGTAGTAACATTTCAAAATCACGGCCTCTGAAACTGTATAAGCAATTACACCCAAATTTCATATCTAGCATCCTGTATTTGGAAAGGACAATTATTCAATTTAACAGATATATGTATAACCACATGGTCCAATTTTAGAAAAATTGTGTCACACAAAAACAACTTGTTCTAAATCTGTTCTACTTGTTCTACTGAAATTATTTAGAATGTTTGTTTTAGCAATATGTGTAAGAATTAAGATATACATGTAAGTTAAATCACCCAGTTTCTGCGCTAGAAAAACATTTTTATCAACCTAGAAGCCTGATTTACAGGCATTGTTACGCTGGGAAGGAACTGTAAATATTGATGGAACTTCGACAGTTATTATGCCCCGCTGAATTTCGGGGTGGGGGGGGGGTATAGTTTTCATGTTGTCTGTCCGTCTGTCTGTTCATTGGTCCGATCTTCCGTCCATCCAGACAGATATATTCTTAATTCGTTGACGAAGTTAATGAAACTTCAAACATGTGTTCCTCATGATAGTCCGCCGATATACTTTTTTTTTTAAATGTAATGCCTTTTCATGGAAAGAGGAGGCTTGATGTCCTCCGGTCTGCTTGTTTTGTTTTATTTTGTTTTTGTTTTTAATGCAGTGTCATGGAAAAAGGGGGCTTGATGTATATTTCCATTATGGATCAATATCTCTTTAACTACTGGACAAAATTTTATGAAACTTCATATTTATATTGTTTATCATAAGCCACAGACAATCAGTATTTGTTTTTATTTAATGAAATACCGTGTCATGGAAAAAGGGGGCTTAATGTATATTTTCACCAATGACAAAAAGGCCATTTACATGCAAAACACGATACCTCTTATAATTATGTTTCTATCTAAAAAAATGTTGTTTTTTTTTTTCGGCGGTGGATATCATTTTAACGAATGACTTGTTTTGTAATGATTTTACCTTTTGAAAATCATTTGTTAAATGAAGTCACCCGGGGTAAGAGACTTTGAACTTTTTAAACCTGTTCCTGGTGCCTAAATGTTTGCAACTTTAGGATGACAACTAAGAAATATGCTTGCATATAATACTGTCTTATGGTTAAGTTATTTTGTATCTTGAATGCTTTTAACAGATTTGAACAGAAAAGGGTGAACAGTTCTAACCCATTGCCCTCCAGGCGACTCTCAGGACTATCAGTCCTTTGATTTGAACTATGAAGATACATCAGAAATGGTAGTGTTTCAAATATATGCATTCATTATGAATTTAAAAATCATTATGTGTGTGAGGTTCGATTTACAGATTCGTAGATTTAGACGAGATGTTCGAATACTCTTTACTTCCATTGGTGGAACTCTTCAAGTTAAAGGTGCGTTTATTACCGGGACTACGCGTAAACAAAAAGTCATTGGCAACGAAAGGCGACTATCTTTACTTAAGGAAGCGAATATCATTGCAATGCAATATCTAATAATTACAGTCAGGCTTCTATTTCTCATCTGCTGTTCTCCTTTTTTGTCAGGGAATGTTTTGTCTATATCACGGGCACCATATCTGATAGATTGGTAACCTACCCTGATGCAGCAAGTGTATTGGGATCGGTGCAGGCTACTAAAAACGGGCGGAATTCTGCCCGTCTATTTTTAGAACAGCCATGACGCTAGACTAATATAGAGATTCACGGGAGGTCACTCTCACCTCTAGAGCAGTAGATTTTCTGATGTTTTTGACCTCACGAATAGGTGAATTGTATTTTTTTTGAATCACCTTTTATGTTTTTTGTCTGCTAATATTCTTTTTAGTTTACCAATTTCAAAATTGTGCAAAAAAATCGCAATATTACCTCTACAGCCTAACTGGAAATGTGTATGCTGCCCTGGTTGGCTATTATTCTGTGATATACATGTAGCCCAATGAAAAGCAATGAAAAGCAACGACACAATACCCTGTGCCAGTTGTAATATGTATATCTACAACGGGGACCAGGTTACATATCTGACCTAAAAATATCATGCTATCTCGCGAGACTTTATCATTTCCTTATCATATATGCACGAGACAACACAAAGAGAGATGACTCTATTGGACTGGCGATTGTAAGAATTTTTCTTTGTCACCAATACAATGACGAGTAGAGATCTATTATCAAAACAACTGAAAATTCTGACTTGTCACGTGAACGTATCTCTTTACCAGACGACAAATTGAAAGCTTTTGCAGACGAAGCTCAAATGATGCTTTTTCGTTGTTGTTGAATGGATAGAAAACATGGTAGGTAAATGAGAAAATGCTGGTTACTAGCATTTTCTTTCTTTTCCCATGTTTCAACAGCCTTTGTCAGAAGGTTGTTTAAACTCGGTGTTGTGTGGTAAAGAGCTAATTTTGTCTAAACAGATATACGAGAATCGGGTGTACAACACTCATCTGACTGAACATGTGCCAAGCCCCCGTAGCTCAGTCGGTAGCGTACAGGACTTGAGAACAGGAGGTCGCTGGTTCGATCCCCGGGCTTGGCCAATTTCTTTCCGAGGATTGATGATAGTCATTGCGACAGGATTCATTCCTCTCTCACCGCTGACCACTGTTTCGACGATGGTTATGTGGGAAAGCAGCCAGTGGCTTGGAAAGAATATTGTGCGGAGTACTGGTAAAAGAAACTCCAGGAAATCATGGATAGGTGCACTGGCCGCAGCGATATAACTGAAATAATGTTGAAAACGGCGTTAAACACCATACAATCAATCAATCAATCAATGACTAAACATGTCAAACTCTTTACAAAACGACATAATTTTGGACGTGTCTAAAGTGAAAGCTTTTGCAGACGACAATTTAATTGTGGCTGAAATGTTGCAATTTGCGTTCGAAAGGGTAGAAACATTGAGGGAAAATGAGGAAATGCTGTTTACCTTTTCCCACGATGTTTTCAACAGTCAATTTTTAGAAGGGTCGTTTAAACTCGAGACTGTGTTTAAAACAGACATTCGTAAAAAAATTGAAGGTCAAGGTAGAAAGTTATCGTTGCAAGTGATTACTCTTGTTGCGTCGATTTTTTCAAAGGTTGTCCGCTGCTACAAGCAAGCGAGGCCTGCGGAAGGCAATGATTTAACCGGACGTAAATATAGGGGCGCATCACCGTCGACAATTCACAAATCCGTACTGGAAAATAGTTTCATAATCTTCCCTAGTCTGGATTACCTGCCCCTACCACTACGTTACAGGCCCTGGCAAAGCGCAATAATGGCGGCCTCCTAGGCGTCCTCAAGCGTACCCCGTTTTCCCTAATTTCATGTGATCCAGTTTGATCAGTGAATAAAATGAGATCAATTTTATACAAAAAATACATTACAGAATCTAACACGTACTGTTGGGGTATGGTTTAAATATAAACTTGACTATGAATCATTTTAAAAGTAGCCCTGAATTCGGACTTTATATAGGTCCATTGACATTTCGGATACTTAAAGCATTTCTGATATGTAGTTTTTCTCGCTAAATAAGAACGACATGTGGAAAAAACTCACTGCCATTATCTTATTGCAAGCGATCTGTTTTGAATTCAACCTATGATCCGATTTGATTATGTGAAATAATATCCAGTCTCCTCTGTATATTACCAACGGCGGCAGCCATTTTTGCGTTTTTCCTGACGTACTCTTGACGTACGGCGGGGTACCAGACTTAATCTTCCATGCCATCAACTCTTTACCAAACGAAATCTGGACTGCTCCAGACTGAAAACATTTGCAGACGACAAGATGAATAAATGTTACTCAAAATTTGAAATTTGTGTTCGGAAGGATAGAAAGCATGCGGTAAAAGGCGAAAATGCTGGTTACCAGCACTTTCTCCTTTTTCCACTATGCTTTCAAAAGTCCTCTTCCTTATACTCGTTAAAACTCTGGACTGTGTGGTCAAGGGTTAAGACTTTCAACTTTCATCGAAGGAAAAAACTCATTTTTTTTTTAGGTTGAACGATCTAACAAGCGTGTATCTAGGGGCGAGTATCATAACGGTATCATTGGTTGGTTTTTTGTGTCTTTGTTTGGCGTGTATTTGCTTCAAAGAAAAGATCTTCAAAAAGTATGACTCACAAGTTATTACCATGTACAGAGAGGCGTGGAGTTATTCTCAAAGTAAGTTTATTGAAATCCGTGTTTCTGTCCATCTGCTAGTCTCTCTATCAGGTCAATTTATATTTTCTAAGATTGTTTGTCTGATTGTCTTTCAGACTATCCCTCTCTATCTGTGGCAGCTTCTCTCTCTCTCTCTCTCTGTCCGCCTCTCTATGTGTCTGTCTCTGTCCCTGTCCGTCTGTCTCTCTGTCTCTCCTCTCTGTCTCTGTCACTCTCTCTGTCTCTCTCTCTCTCTTTCTGTTTCTATCCGGCTCTACCTGTCCTTGTCTGTCTCTGTCCCTGTCTGTCTGTCTGTCTGTCTGTCTTTCGTCTGAATCAAGCAGTGTGACAGATTCATGTAATAAAGACAATCGAGACATGCTCTGTGTAAAGGTGGTTAAAGACATCAGCAAAAAGTATCAACTGAAGTCAGCCTTCGCAGTCCGCGCAAGCTGATTTGGATCGATAATTTTGATAATGGTCATGTCTTTGCATTTCAAAGAACCATTCTGCCACATAATTCAGCCAGTTCCTAGAGACAAAATGTTTAATTTCTATGCGACGACTCGATTAGTACATTACAAAAACGCATTTATAAAACCGCCTCTTACCAGACTGCCGCTCATTTATTATGAAAAAAAAAAACCAGTAAATCAAAAACCATTCATAAAGATATCTCAGTATCCTATTTGCATACTACCTGTTGGCTTACTTCTTTTTTCAATCAAGTCCTCTGCCAAGCCCCTGTAGCTCAGCCGGTAACGCACAGGACTTGAGAACAGGAGGTCGCTGGTTCGATCCCCGGGCTTGGCCAATTTCTTTCCGAGGATTGATGATAGTCATTGCGGCAGGATTCATTCCTGTCTCACCACTGACCGTTGTTTCGACGATGGTTATGTGGGAAAGCAGCCAGTGGCTTGGAAAGAGTATTGTCCGGAGTACTGGTAAAAGAAACTCCAGGAAAGCATGGATAGGTGAACTAGCCGCCGTGATATAACTGAAATAATGTTGAAAACGGCGTTAAACACCAATCAGTCAGTCAATCAATCAATCAATCAATCAAGTCCTGATATTTTCTTTTACGACTTTTTAACTTCTTACCATACGAGAAAATTTAAGACTTGTTCAAATTCATTTACAGAAGATACATTAAACATAGCTTGACTGATAAAAACTGGCCATGTAAGAATAGAAAAACATTGCGGGAAAAGGAGAAAATGCTGGTTACCAGCATTTTCTCCTTTTCCCATAATGTTTTTCAAAGACTGTTCTTCTTAAGGTCTTAAAAATTCGCGATTCTGTGGTAAAGGATTCACTGCAGGTAAAGGCTTGAAAAATATCATAGTAAGAGTAGCAGAAGCTTGCATCGAGCAGCGAACGATTTCTTCAGTTAAACACCATCACAATTCTCGCTAACACGATTATGTACCCCTAGGACATTAAAAACAATAAGGACCAGTTGCTTATTTCAAGCAGTTATTTATTTTCCATCAAAGTAAAAAGCTACATTTTCATATTCTATTTTATTTATTTATTTATTTATTTATCATCATCATCATCATCACCACCACCATCATCATCATCATCATATTCATCATGACGACGACGACCACCCCCACCACCACTATCATCATCGTCATCATCATCATCATCATTATCATTTTTTCAAATTTTACCAACAAAATCCGTTGCTTTATCTTTTCACAGGAAAAATAGAAATTGCTTCATCCTTTAACAACCCTTTTTGAAGTACCGTATATCTACATTTACCTCTACACTTAGAAAATTCTGTTTTTCTCTAAATCAATTGGATTTATAAGTCATACCCTGTGAAAAGGGAAGCTTAGTGCTTTGGCAAAAGGTATTGACCCAGGGCAGCCTGCGCAGTCCGTGCAGGCTGGCCGTTGGTCGAAACTCTTTGCTATTTGTACATTTTTTTCCATTTCCAAGGACCATATTACCTAACGATTCAGTTGGTTGTTAGACAAAATGGATATCAAGGATCCATAATTATGTGATGACTTACTCGGTATGATGCATCACGGAGACGCATCAAATCCCCATTTTCCAGAGCATCGATCACTTAATTCTCTTTTCTATCATTCTCAGCTGCGACAGTAGATCTCGTCCAACCAAAAGGACCGCCCGCCTACGAAACATTAGACTTTCCACCACCTTACATATTTGTGGGCGAAACAACAAGCTTTAGTACGCGTGTACCGGAAACAAAAACTTACGCCATCCCGGACACGCCCCCACCAGCCTATACGGAATATACAAGAGTGGAAGGAGATGTTGATTGACAGAAATGTTTTAGCATGTTTTTTTAAGAAAACTAATTAGTGAGACAACAAAAAAAATTAGTACACGTGTACCGGAAACAAAAACATACGCCATCTTGGACACGCCCCAACCAGCCAATACGGAATATACAAAAGCGGAAGGAGATATTGATTGATAGAAATGTTTCCAGCATGTAATTTTAAGAAAGACAGCCAATTAAACTAAGTGACACACACAAAAAAAATCAAAACACGTGTACCGGAAACAAGAGTTTTCGTAATCTGGGACACGCCCCATCCGTCTCAATGGAATATTGATACAGAAATAGTGGAAGACTATCATTGAAAGAATTAATTCAGTGTATGTTATAGATAAAAGGATCAATTACTGACGACAACTAAATGTAGTTCACATGATGGGGTTTGCCTTTGAAATGATAGAAAACATTTTAGAAATGGAGAAATTTCTGGATATCTTTATCTCATAATAATTTCAACGCTTAGCCACGCAATCCTGAGTTTTAACGACCCGAACAAACGAAGCTGTAGAAATCATAAATGGAAACGGAGGAAATGCTGGTAACCAGCATTTTCTCCTTTTCCCTTTATGTTTTCTTCCTCATCAAATACAAATCATTTGAGCCACATTTAAATCGTCGTCTGACAACGCTTTGATTTTGGACAAGTCTAAAATTTTGTCGCCTGGGAAATAGTCTTACTATAGGTCATAAAACACGGGTTTGTTTTGGAAACCTGAGGCAGCCATCGAAGAGACAAAACAGAACAAACCTTTGAAGACAAGTGACCGCCAAAGACAGACACCTCACATTTTTTAAGACAAGTGACCGCCCAGAACAGAAACTTTACATTCACGTCTAGTATTTTTAAAACTTAACTTGCTGATTGCTTTATACACGTTTTAGGCATATCATATGAGCTACACTCTGGCAAAAGGGAATTTCTCTGTGATTTTCTGTGATGGATTATGCCAAACAAGTCGTCATCTAATTTTGGATCCATAAAATCCATTTATCTAAAAACCGACCGAATCATGAGGTAGACTGTCCTTTGACACCACAAAAATTGACCGATAGCAAAAAGGTTTCGTGCAACATTTAATTTGTCGTCTGCAAATGCTTTCAATTTGGACCAGTCTAAAATTTTGTCGTGCGGTAAAGAGTTAAATGTCTGTTGAAGTAGTTTTAAAGTTTAACCCTTTACTAAATCCGACCCGAAGGAACAAGTTTTTTTTTTAACCCATCGCAGGAAAAATAGAAATTGCTGATGACAAGCAATTCCCTCTTTCCACAACGTTTTTCTGCCCTTTTAAGACAAACCCCATCATTCGAGCCGAATTCAATATGCCCTCTGCAGGTTGTGCTTTCAGTGTTGACTACCCCAAAATGTTTCTTTTATCGTATTTTTGTCTTAATTCAGTCTTTGAAACCGTGTGACGCCGCATTTATTTATAGCAGTTTCTAAAGATTTATAGTAACAAATCTCTCCTCTGTATGATTTACTCTCACTTTAACTTTTGTTATAATATTTTGTTATTCAGTCTATGATGAATTACCAGAGAGATGACCTCTTGCGTCTTGTAGCACACTTTTTGAAACTTTTTGAAAACATCGTGGCAAGGAGAACGTGCAGACTGACCTTGAGTCTACCTTGTGTAAGCGTTTTAGCCGATGACAACATTTAACTCTTTACCAAACGCCAAAATTTTAGACTGGTCCAATTTGAAAGCGTTTGCAGACGGCAAATTAAATGTTGGACAAAAAAATTATGAACTTTCTCTTTTAAGGGGTTGAAAACATAGTGCGAAAAGGAGAAAATGCTGGTTATCAGCATTTTCTCCTATTCGTAAAATGTTTTCAAAAGCCCTCTCTTTCAGGGTGGTTAAACTTGGAATTGTATGGTAAAGAGCTAACCTTTTAAACTACGTGTAATTAACCGACATTTAAAGCCAGAATTACAACTGTAATATTGCGGCTTCAAAGTTTTTATTTCGCTTGAAAAAAAAAAAACCCTTAACTTTTCGGACAGTGTAGGTGAAGGGAGATGTGAAATCTTTTCTTTATGATCATTTGACTGAAAGTAGATTTAACAGAAACCTTCTTGATACGGATGTAGTTACGGACCGCTTTACCGTTCTTAAAAGCGTAAGGATCCACTTGAATTAAGAAAACACAAGCCACAACTTTCTATCAAAGTCTTTCTGAAAACATTGCCGTTACAAACAGTTTTTAAATATAGTTTAAATGTGGTTTTACCGATTTCGCTAGCATTTTTCGCCGAAAGATTAATAGATGTGAATATTTTTAACTGTAGTTGTTGTTGTCGTTTCTTATGTAATTTTATGCGCACCGCCATGTTTAAGATCATGTGACTGACAGTATATCAAAATGGAAACCCCTTTGACGCGGACAAGGTAAGATATACTTACGGAATCGGCCGAGTTATGACGAGTGCTATCTGTCAGTGGTAAAACCATATTTATGAGCCATGCACTATGAAAAGGAAGCTTAATGCAATCTGCGAAAAGTATCGGCCAACGTCAGCCTGCGCAGTCCGCGCAGGCTGACCTTGGCCGAAACTTTTCGTTTTTTTGTAAGTTTTCTGCATGGCCAAGGACAAGACTACCTCATGATCCAGTCAGACCAAAAGGGTTTTATTGATCCATAATCATACAATGACTTGCTTGGTATAATACATCACAGAGATGCGTCAAGCCCCCTTTTGCTAGAGCATGGCTCATATAAGACGAGTCTTTACGGAAAAGGACGAGGAGTGTGCCGAGATATTATTTGTCTCAGTTCAATAATGCCGAACTATAACAGCGATTACCTGTACTGTATAGTATTCGAATTAGGAATGTGAAAATATCTGTCCATTTTTTTTTCTGCATTTAAATATGTTTATGATAAATGAGCCATGCTATGTGAAAAGGGGCTTTAATGCATCTCTGTGATGCATTATACCAAGCAAGTCATCATTTACAGTCAAATTTGTGCAAGCAGCCAACACAAGTCTGCATATTTCTTCTTTAATTACTATGTGCACAGCACCAATCTGTCAAATGCAGTCAGCAGCCAGCTTAATTGGTATGAATTAACTGTTTATGACACCTACACAACAGCCACATTATCACACTTTCACACAGTGTGTACTTGAAAAAAATCAATAATTGCTATCTTGATTAAGGGATTAAAGCTGGTTAATGCCAGTCGGTGTTTTTAATCAAAGATATAAATTTAGATGTTTGATTCAACTGATCATTATTAAACACTCTGATAAATAATCTTTATTGAGAATGGACAAATGACACAAATATGAGCTGTCCAGTGTCCATGCAGATTGGCCCAAAATGGCCATGAGAAACATTATTCCACAATGTTTAAAAATATTGCATAAGCTGCAAAATGTTCTTGCTATAATGAAGTTGTATTTTCATTTCATGATTTTTTTAAATAATTTATTTTCACAAAATGTAGTAGAAAACGTTTTTAAGCAAAAGAACAATGAACTGTCCAGTGTCCATGAAGATTGGCCAAAAATGGTCATCAGGTAGACATGCAAATACATGTAGACAAAAAGTAGAAATGCATATTTAAAGTATGTTTTACTTGCCGTACAAATTCTGAACTAGATCTAAATTTTAAGAAAATATGTTTTATTTGTGTGGTTTATTTCTATGTTTTAAATAGAAATTGATATATTGACAGTTCATTACAAACAAACCTTTATCTATTGAAACCATCATATTCGCAACTCAAAATAGTGCGAGAAGTACATATTCTGGACAACAGCCAATCTGTGAACAGCAGCCACGTTCAGAACTTTCCTTCAGTGGCTGCTGTACACAGATTTGACTGTAATTATGTATGTATGTATTGATTGATTGATTGATTGTATAGTGTTTAACGCCGTTTTCAACATTAATTCAGTTATATCGCGGCGGCCAGTGCACCTATCCATGCTTTCCTGGAGTTTCTTTCACCAGTACTCCGCACAATATTCTTTCCAAGCTACCGGCTGCTTTCCCACATAGCCATCGTCGAAACAATGGTCAGCGGTGAGAGAGGAATGAATCCTGTCGCAATGACTATCATCAATCCTAGGAAAGAAATTGGCCAAGCCCGGGGATCCAACCAGCGACCTCCTGTTCTCAAGTCCTGTGTGCTACCGACTGAGCTACGGGGCTTGGCATGTAATTATGTAGCCATAAAATCCATTCTATCGAACAACCGACTTAATCCCAAAGGGACTAGTACTTGGGTCCGTATTCACCAACCATTCTTAGGAACGTTCTTAGACTTATTCTTCAAGATTTTCCAAGTTTGAAAGTAACACAACTTCTGATTGGCTAAACCATATGTTTTAGCCAATCAGAAAGTGTGTTACTTTCAAATTTGGAAAATTTTTAAGAACAAGACCAAGAATGTTCTAAAGAATAGTTGGTGAATACGGACCCTGGACTTGCAGACAATTTGCATACAGCAAAATGTTTTGACCTACATGTATGTCAGCCTGCGCGGACTACGTAGGCTGACCCTGGTTGATACTTTTTGCAGATGCATTGGGCCCCTTTTCACAGAGCATGGTACAAATATTTTTGTCTCGTGTTAGTCATTACTTTATATATTATAGATACCTGTTGATTAGAAAGCAAGACTTTTATAAAGTGTTTTTCAACCGTTATGTTTTGTTGTTGTTGTTGCTGCTGCTGGGTTTAATGCTCTTGTAGCTGATGCTGTTATTTAATCATGGACTGGCATCCATTTGTGAGTATTGACCAATATCATGCAACTGGTGATTACTTTGTTACATGCATTATCTCATCTCTTCCACCTTCTCCTTCTGTACTTCTCAATCTAAGTCTTCACGTTTCCCTCTCCTTTATACCTAATCAATTATTAATTTTTCTGTCAGTGTTTAGTATTAGCTCAAATGACTTGTACTCGTTCAAGCCACCAGTTTGGAGAAGAACACTATAAGCTCTGCTTTCATTCTGATCCATTTTGCAGAAAAAATGTTGAATTATTTGTAAATTATTATGTACTGTACATTTCATAAGAACATGCAAATAAATTATGTTTCAATTAACTGTTGATTAACCTTTAGGCTGCTAAGCGCAACTCGCGGTCCTTTTGCAGACAGTGTAGATCAAGATCAGACTGCACAGAACGTGTCCGTTAAGGAGATTTTTCTCTCCCAAAAATAACTTTGAAATAACAATATCTAGGTTTATACTATCGTCTTGAAAGTTTCATTTCACTTATTTTGCAGGATAAGGTTAATACTCTGCAGTATAACTTCATTCCGCAAAGGTCGGGTTTTCCCTAGACTGGTATCAGGCCGTTAAATAAAGCATTTTCATTAAAAAAAGAAATCATAAAATAAAACAGCAGAACAAGATGCACTGATATGGCATGAAACACACGAAAAGGGGCCTTCGGACATATGCGTAAAAGTGTGTCGTCCCAGATCAGCCTGTGCAGTCTGTGACTAATCCGAGACGACATTTCCCGTTTTTGTGCGATTTTCTGTTTCATGAAAGTCTACTGTATGAAGAAATCTTATGTAGTCGTAAAGTGCCGTCTCCGATTAGCCTGCGCGGACTGCGCAGGCTACTCCGGGACGACACTTTACGCAAATGTCCGAAGGTCTCATTTCGCATGTTGCGGGCCATATAATGTTCTCAAGGTCTGATTTAACCTGTATTTCAGATAAAGAGCAAGTAACAACATATTTTTCCTGAGTCTACAATAGTTATGTACCTTGTTTATTTGAATGACTCAAATGCAGGGCCGGAAATCGACCGCTTTACCGTTCTTATAATCCTACTGTTTAACTGACAAAAGAAAACGCACGTCAAAAATTTCTATCGAAATCCTTCTGAATACATTTTTCCGTTGACCAACCGTTTATAAAATAATTTTCAACGTGGTTTATCAATTCCGTTTGCAGTTTTCTCCGATTGATGTAAATAACTTCACTGTAGTTGTTGTCGTTGATAATCGCTTTTCATGACTGACGCCATTTTTAAGATCACGTGACTGACATTTAGCGGTAGTTACGGAATCGGCCGAGTTGTGACGAGTGGATATAAATTATAAGTTATAATGATTTATGTTGGTTACCTTAACTACCGTGAAACTGAAATACAATTTGCATTTTGTACAGGTTCATTTAAGTAGTGCTGAATTCAGAAGTAGCTAAGCTCGACTCGGTCAGCTCATGCGGACAGTGTAGATAAAAATCAGACTGCACAGAAGGTGCAGTCTGGTCTTGAATCTACACTATTGGATACGGTGATACTAACGGTTATTCCGGCAAAAAGGAGCTTTGAAGAGTTGCACTAAATGGAATTCGTATTATCGACTGGAATTTTCTCTTTATTATCTAGCAGTTTAACTCTAAACGCTTTACCGCACAATGCCGCCTTTTGACGCCCCTAGGAAAGAAGCCTTTTGAAAACATTGTGGGAAAAGGAGAAAATGCTGGTAACCAGCATTTTCTCCTTTTCCCACAATGTTTTCTACCCTATCAAAGAAAAGTTGTACCATTTGAGCCACATTGAAATTGTCGTCTGCAAATGCTTTCAATTTGGACAAGGCTATAATTTTGTCGTCTGGTAAAGGGTTAACTTAGACGACAAAATAAATGTGACTCAAAATTGAATTTACTTTTCGAGCTGATAGAAAACATTGTTACCAGCATTTTCTCCTTTTCCCACAATGTTTTCAAAAGTCCTGTTTTCCAGGGTCGGGGTTGTCTGGTAAAGGGTTTGGGGTTGAAAAGCCAGCCTCCATTTTATGTGTCACAATCACAGTATTGTTCCCATTCGAAGCTCGCAGATTACGATCATTTTTTGGTCATGTGTCACATTGTAAAATCCAAAATACACTGCAAGTCATCGACTGAAAAAAAAACAAAAAAACTTGCAGTGTCGGACAGTGTAGTTCCAAGATCAGAATGCACATTCTGTTCAGTCTGATCTTGGTTCACACTCAGTTCCACAAAAAAGCATGAAGTTGCGCCTAGCTGCACAAGGCCTAGCAGTGCTACATCCAATCCATATCCGTCCTCATTTTTTGGGACTAGTATAACTGTCGAAACTAGTTCATCTTTTTCGAGGATTGATGCACAGGCGCTCGGTTTTCAACCATATTTGACGAAATGAACTGATCAAAATTCTATCTAGCATCACGCAATGATTTCAAATCTGATATTTTTAGATTTCATTAACCAATCAAATTGCTTTGATATATTCACCGCGGTATTAAAATTTCCTTCTTACGGTTGGAGGAGGAAAAAAAGGTTATCCGCTTCCGAAGTTTTTACCTTTATTACTCATTTACTACTAGTCCATTTGTTCCGTTTTGTGTTCCAGATTGAAGATAAACTGAGCCATGTCCTGGCAAAAGGCGGCTTAGTGCATCTCCTTGATGCATTGAATCGAGCGAGCCATCACATAATTATGGATCTATAAAACCCGTTTTGTTTGACACCCAACGGAATCATGAGATATGGTGGTCCTTTGACATACATGAAATTGACCAATAGCAAAAAGTTTCGGCCCGGGTCAGCCTGCGCGGACTGCGCAGGCTGACCTGGGTCGATCCTTTTTGCAGATGCTTTTTCACAGAGCATGTCTCAATTATTATAGAACACAGTGGAAAAAAAAAAAAAAAAAACCCGACTTTCTCAATTCGAATCAAGAAATACATGTATGTGAAAGATAAAGACTACTGACTCTGAATGGCATTATTACAGGTGGTCACCGTGTCTGATATAGTTAGATTAAGGATTTAATCTGTTATTAATTACTTAGGATGACGCTGCCCCGCATTGGCCCCCAGCCCCTTTGGGGGGCCCCGCCTGATCTGTTTGTCTACTGACTTTCAGGTGGTTCCATTTAGGGGGCTTGCACGCCTCTTTGTTGGTTTTCAATATATTCCATGTTGACCAATCAGATTGCGAGGGGCTTTAAAATTAATCCAATCAGCGTTTCAGAAGTGGGGCTTATCAGCGTCACTTTCCAGTAAGGTGTGCTGCTGCAAACATCTCCATGTGTTTTGGAATTTTTTATAATGCAATTTGGCTTTGAAATTGTTTCGATGTTTATGATGGTAAGCATCCAGTGACAAGACAATCTTGAGTGTGCGATGTAGCTCAGTAGGAAAGCATTGCTAGGTGCCCTAACGGCTGTGATATGACTGAAAAATATGTTGAAAACGGCGTTGAACACCATATCAAGAAACAAACAAGCAACAGGGGGGCTGTAGAGCACAACTTGATGGCGCTGTTTCAAAATTTTAGAGAATGTGGATGTGTATAATTTGAGAACGATAATGTGTCACTTAGCCAGGGTTTAACCAGTTTGACTTTAGACAGAGAAGGTATAAAACGATGATTATATAAATGTTATATAAGATATGTTCCATTAACCCATTACCACACAACCCCGTGTTTTAACGGCCCTAAGAAAGAAGGCTGTCGAAAACATTGCGGGGAAATGAGAAAATGCTGGTTACCAGCATTTTTTCCTTTTCCCACAATGTTTTCTATCCTTTCAGAGACAAAATTGGTCATCTACAACAATTTTCAATTTGGACCAGTCCAGAATGTTGTCGCTTGGTAAAGAGTTAAAAAAAAGTGTTCATATTGCTCTGTGAAAGGGTGGCTTAATGCATCTGCAAATAAGGTGGTTTGATGCATTTGTAAAAAGTATCGACCATATCTGCGCAGGCTGACAATGGTCGGTACTTCTTGTTTTTTGTAAATTTTCTACATGTCAAGGGACCATTTCACGAGTACCTCGCAACATCAACCGGGTTTTAGACGAATGGATCCAAATTATGATACAACTTATCTAGTATAATGCATTAGGAAGCTGAATCAAACCCCTTTTTGGCCAGAGCGCAGCTCAAATATTGCTTACTTCAGAACTCGTAAAGGAAATTCTAGGACAGTATGGATAAATGCACTGGCCGCCGCGATATAACTGAAATACACTCGTCACAACTCGGCCAATTCCGTACCTACATCTTATCTCGTCTGTGTAAGGGAGGCTTCCATTTTGAATTACCAATCACATGATCTTAAACATGGCGGCGCCCCTGTAGATCGCTTAGCAACGACATGAACAACCACTGTGAAGTTACTCACTTCTATCGATCTGTCGATGAAAGCTCCTAACGGAATTGATAAACCACGCTAAAAATTGAATGTACAAACTGTTTGCCGACTGAAATACTCTTAGAAAGATAACGATAGAAAATTTACTCATGCGTTCTTTCTAAAGAGGAGCCTTACAATTTCAATAACGGTAAAGCGGTGTGCTTCCGGAGGTTTGCGAAATGTACCGTGTAGGTGCATATCAAGCTACGTGATACAGCCGAGGGATTTGATCACCAGATCACCCGAGGTATGCCGAATGAACTGAAATAGTGTTGAAAACGGTGTTAAACACCGTAGAATCAATCATTCAGCCGCTTAAGCCGTTGAAAAATATAGGGACTTTTTTATTTGACCCCACTGGAATAGTGCACTGCTTTGTCTCAAACAATAGGTTAGATATGTCACAGCAGGAAGTCCATTTATCCCTGCTCTCCTCACGTCCCCTGAGTTGATTTTAACTGAGCCATGCTCTGTGAAAAAGGGAGCTTAAAGCATCTGCAAACGGTATCGACCCAGGTAAGTCTGCGCTAGGTCGAAACTTTTTGTTATCAGTCAATTTTCTGCGTGGCAAAGGGCCATTCTACCTCAGAATTCAGTCGGTTGTTATATAACATTTATAACTTTATGATTCCATGATTATATGGCGACTTGCTTGGTATCATGCATCACGGAAACGCTCTAAAACCCTTTTACCAGAGCATGGCCCAAATATAACGGTCTCATAATCAGAAAGCTCAAGAAACCAACGCCGAGCCCCAGTAGTGCAGTCGAAAATGAAGAGGGCTTGAAACCAAGGGGTCGCTCGTTTGAATCCCTAGCTTGGCCAATTTCTTTGCGAGAATTGATTATTGTCATTGCGACAGGATTCATTCCTCTCTTAGCGCCGGCCTTTGTCTCAACGGCTGTTATGTGGGAAAGCAGCTAGTGGCTTTAGAAGATATTGTGTGAAGTACTTGTTAAAGAAACCCCAGGTAAACATGGATAGGTACATTGTATGTGCCAATGGTGTTTAACGCCGTTTTCAACATTATTTCAGTCATATCGCGGTGGCCAGTTCATCTTTCCACGCTCTCCCTGGAGTTTCTTTTACCACTTTTGTGCACGATATTCTTTCCAAGCCACGGCTGCTTTCCCACATAACCGTAGTCAAAACAATGATCTTCTTTGCAGGTGTATTAAAACCCCTTTTCATTGAGCGCGACTCATATAAGGCTCCCAACATGCGAAATGGGACCTTCGGACATTTGCGTAAAGTGTCGTCTCGGATTAGCCTGCGCAGTCCGCGCAGGCTAATCCGAGACGACACTTTACAACTACATAAGATTTTTTTTCATACAGTAGACTTTCGAGAAACAGAAAATCGCACAAAAAGGGGAAGTGCCGTCTCGGATTAGTCACAGACTGCACAGGCTGATCTGGGACGACACTCTTACACATATGTCCGAAGGCCCCTTTTCGTGTGTTGCACACCAATTAAAAGTGACGTAGACTTTCGACGTCTGAAATTACAACCCAGTGAAACTCGGGCAGAATTTTTATCTAACGGGTTTTACCAAGCCAGCGGAGGGTATAGATCAAAGATCAGACTGCAGGTTCTGTGTGGTCTGATCGTGATGTAAGCCGTGAACAAACTCCTAAGTTTTCGCCAATAGCGCTAAAAGGGACAGCCCTGTACCAAACTAACGACTGTTTTGACGACTTCGCGATATAGGAATTTAGAAAACATCGTGGGAAAAGACGAAAACGTCGGTAATTATCATTTCTACCATATTCTTCTCTTCCGTTCTTTCTTAAATAACTGCATCATTTCCTAAAGGTAGGGGGAGGTTATTCATTGGGAAATTGCCATACTAACGACTGTTTTGACGACCTTGCGGTATAGGACTTTGGAAAACATCATGGGAAAAGGAGAAAACGTCGGTAATCATCATTTCCATCATATTCAGGTTTTCCGTCCTTTCTTAAATAACTGCATCATTTCCTAAAGGTAAGGGGAGGTAATTCATTGTGAAATTGATCTAGGTTTATAAGAGTTGTCTACCATCTTACTAAATATAAATTGTTTTCGACGAGTCTTCACGAGTCAGCATTTAGCAACTTCAATATTTTTCCCCCAAAACACCGATTTCCCATTTTACCAGACGATAAAATTTCAGGTTTGTCAAAATTGAAAGGATTTGCAGACGACAAATTAAATGTGGCTCTTACTGTGGAATTTTTGTCTTTGAATGAACAGAAAAAGTTGTGGAAAAAGGACAAAATACTTGTTACCAGTATTTTCAAAAGGCCTCTTCCTCAGGGTCGTTTAATTTTTTACCAAACAATCCCGAGTTTTAACGACCCTGGGGAAAAAGCCTTAGTCTTATGCTCCAGAATTTTCTAAATTTGAAAGTAACATAACTTCTGATTGGCTAAACAATTTGGTTCAGTCAATCCAAAGTTGTGTTCCTTTCATCAAATTCAGAGAGGAAGACTAGGAACGTTGCTAAGAATGGTTGGTAAATACGGACCCAGTAGTCCTCACAATATTCTTCCCAACTGGCTGCTTTCCCCCCCACCCCGCCCCCCCACCCCAAAGACTTGGTACTTGTCGAATTGTCGAACCAATGATCAGCGGATAGGGAGAAATGAAGAATCCTGCCCCAGTGACTATCAGACTATCATTAGTCTTCGGGAAAAGTAAAACTAGCCGAGCTGGAGATTCGAACCAGCTACCCCCTGTTCTCAAGTCCTATACGCCAATAACTGCGCCATCAGGGCTCGGCTGAAAAAAAAAAAATCCTCTCAGGGCAGCTTTATCCTTTTCCAGAAGACAATATTTTAGACTTGTCCAAATTCAAAACATTTTCAGATGACTTATGAAATGTGGCTCATATAATAAGCTTTGTCTATGAAAGGTTAAAAAACATTGTGGGAAAAGTAGAAAATGCTGGTTATCAGCATTTTCTCCTTTTCCCACAATGTTTTCAAAAGCTCTCTCCGTCAGGGTCGTTAACCCTTTACCACACGATTCCGAGTTTTAACGGCCCTAAAGAAGAAGGCTTTTGAAAACCTTGTGGAAAAGGAGAAAATGCTGGATCTTCTCCTTTTCCCACCAGGTTTTCTACACTTCCAGAAACGAATTTAAATTTTTGAGTCACAATTACTGAGTCGCCTGTAAATGCCTTCAATTTTCACAAGTCTAATTTTGTCATCGGGTAGAATTGATCTTTTTCCTCCATGTTATCTCCTTTTGACGCATCTGCATCATTAGGCATGTGAAAACTTAACAAAAACTTGAGAAATTGAAAAAAAAAAGAACAAATTGTCTATTTGCTGCAATGTTTTTAGGGTTTTTTTTTACGGTTTTCCTTCCATCAAATTTGAACACTTTACCAAACGACAAATTTTGTCAGCTAAGCTTCCTGGCTGTGCAAATCATGAAAGACACGTGATCACAACAATAACTTAACTCTTTATTAAACCATAGAGTTTAAGACTAGTCAAAGTTAATAGTTTTTGCAGACGACAAATAAAATGTGACTCAAAGAGCGGTTGAGTGGCACCCTGACAAAACAGGGCTTGATGCATCTCCGTGACGCACTATACCAAGCAAATCGTCACATAACTATCGATTCATAAAAGCTACTTTGTCTATTAACCCTTTACCAAACGACAATAATTTAGACTGGTCCAAATTGAAAGCAGTTGCAGACGACAAATTAAAGGTGGCTCAAATGACAAAATTTGTCCTTGATAGAGTAGAAAACATTGTGGCAAAAGGAGAAAATGCTGGTTACCAGCATTTTCTCCTTTTCCCACAATGTTTTCAAAAGGCTTCTTCCTCAGGGTCGTTAAAAGTCGGGACTGTGTGGTGAAGGGTTAACCAGCTAAATCATGAGATAGGTCACTGGACATATAGAATATCTAACCACAGCAAAACGTATCGACTCATGTCAGCCTGCGCGGACTGCGCAGGCTGCCATGGGTCGATATGTTTTGCAGGTGCATTAAGCCCTCTTTTATAAGAGCATGGCTCAATTAGATTTGGATCTAAGGTTAGAAAAAGGAGCATTTTCTCTTTTTTCCCCCCACAATGTTTTCAAATGGGTCTCTTTTCTCTTGTTTTTTGTTGGCAAAGAGTTAAAAATCTAAATGACTGAAGACATTTTCTGCAAATATATCATTAAACCTTCTCTTGATGCGTTCGTTTAATAGTTTGACTCTCTTTTCATGATCCGTTTTCACTTTATCGAATCTGTCTTTCGATGGATTTGGCAGTTCTTTCCGTTTCTTTTTAAAAGCCTCCTTTAAAAGTCTGTATGATCGAGAGGGAGTTCCATCCGAGTCGCCATGTTCTCCAGGACTGGCGGAGATGGAGCTGCTCCTAGGTGGCGCACTTCGCACGTCACGTGGTATGTATGCCGTCAGGTAATTGGCTGGTTCTGACTGACGTCGGAATCTCGAGGATTTTGACCGTTCAGCTTGTGATCGTTTAGATGATTTGTCGAGAGAGGGGGACATGTCTGTGCTTTGTTGGGCTTGAGTTCCGGTAAATTCTGTCGGATGTAAAAAACGTTTTGACTCTGAGATTCTGTCTCTCTTGGGTTCTGAAAATGAAGCACTTCTATTGACGTTTTTCGGCTTCTGGTTTTTCTTGCTTTTAAATTTGAATACTGCTCTGAGTGAGCTAAAATTCAAAAGTTTATTTTCGTTGCTTTCAATTTGAGGAGTAGGCTTTTGTCCAGGGTAATTTTGTCTCACTGTTACCCTCTGTTTTCCGGTTAAACGGAAACTAGTATCCTCGTCGTCACTGTCATCCGATGTTTGTTCGTAATATTTCTTTGGTACCATAGCCAGCACGACTGGTTTGTTTGTTTCTAGTCGCGGCCCGGCAGATTTTGAACGCAGAAGTTGAAACTTTGCCTCGTTAAAGTTCTGTGATTTTAAATCCAAGTCAAATCGAAATTTTTCAACCACTTTTCGTTCATATTCATGTCTCTCCAGAAAGTTCCGTTTGTGAAGTTCATTTCTCTGTATGTATATATGTTTCTTCCTGTCTTCCATCTCGTTGGCAGCCCGAACCTGCGTGCTGCACTCCTTTTTAATGTTTTGTATACCCGATGAAGATTTCATCAGTGATTTATATTTTGATCTTCTTTCATAGTCTAATCTTCGAATCTGCTCAGCCATTTCTCGTTACTACACTTCTACTTACGCTGAAAATGGAGGACGATGTATTGTTGAGAAAAAAAAGAAGAGGGAGGCGGGGGTATGAACCCCTAACTTGCTATATACCAAACATGAAACTTTAATTCGATAATAAAAACCCAAATATTGCTATTCCAAAGTTATATTTTGAAAAAGATATCTCCTTATCGGACAGTGTACACCCAAGATCGGACTGCACGTTCTGTGTGCAAAAAGTACTTGAGCGGCGCTTAGAAGTCTAAAAGGTTTAGCAATTTGCTCAGAAACCAGAAACATCATGAAGTAATCTGAACGAACAATCAAACGTGTTCGGAGAGCACAATATACTTGGTATTCAGAATATGTATTTAGAAGCACCTGTAACTCTTATCATGCATAGTTATTAATGAAAACAGAAACAGAGAGAGAGAGAGAGAAAAAAAAAACTCACCTAAACTTTCAAAAACAGAAATCTCCAAATGGAATTTCAGCATCATCTTTGCACAATTTAAACGGTTCAATGATGTTACAAATATGAAAGTAACGCTTTCCTGAGTTTTTTTGTTCTTTTCACAATCTTTCCCGCAAACTGTCACAAATTTCGTATTTCCATAGCCTGCGTTAACCCTGCACGAGACATCGTCGGGTTTTAGCGACCCTTAGGAAAGAAAGAAGCCTATTGAAACCATTTTGGGAAAAGGAGAAAATGCTGGTAACCAGCATTTTCTCCTTTTCCCAAAATGGTTTCTACCTTTAAGTGACACATATTTTTCGTTTGTGATAAGTATTGTATGTAGTCCGAAAATGCTCTTAAGTTGGACTAGTCTAATATTGTTTCGACAGGTAGATAATTAAACAATATGTTTCCTGATTGATATAAAAAGTATACCGAACATAACGTATCCTTAAAATACTGACAGCAGCAGAGTTTCTTGACTACCCCATTTTTTTTAAAGTCAAAGTATTTAAAACATAAAAAAAAAAGATAGTTATGACTTGTGAAAAAAGGGAAACCTATTCTTCCGTAGCTGTAAGTACTTTCATTCTTAGTGTACAGGACAAATCCGCTATTGTCAGTATTGTTTTCGTAAACAATGGACGCCACGAAATTTGACCTAATGTGTGACATTGTTTCGAGCTATTTAGAGGGCATTTCACCCGTTATCCTAATTGAACCATGTTCTGTGAAAAGGAAGCTTAAAGCATCTGCGAAAAGTATCGACCCAGGTCAGCCTGCGCAGTCCGCAGACCTAAGTCGAAACTTTTCGCAATTAGTCAATTTTCTGTTGGTCAAAGGACCGGTCTACCTCACGATGCTGTCGGTTGTTAGATAAAGTTGATTTTACGGATCCCTAATTATGTGATGACTTGCTCAAGTATAACACACCAAGATGCATTAAAATCCCATTTGTCTGAGCATAGTTAAGAGAGAGTCTTTGCGAACAGATCAGAGACGAAATATCTTGAATAAAACATTTTATACAAAAATAATTGCGATTGGTTGGTTGGTTGGTTGGTTGGTTGGTTGGTTGGCCGGTCGGCCGGCCGACCGACCGACCGACGGACTAAATGACTGACCGACCGACCGACCGACCGACCGACCCACTCACTCACTCACTCACTCACTCACTCACTCACTCACTCACTCACTCACTCACTCACTCACTCACTCACTCACTCACTCACTCACTCACTCACTCACTCACTCACTCACTCACTCACTCACTCACTCACTCACTCACTCACTCACTCACTCTTAAATCGTTTGATGGTATTTTCAATCGATGAAAAAAAACTTCTAGATTTCTAAACGCTGGTAAATACTTTAAGATATATATTATATTCCTTCGCAAGTGTCGTGAAAAAGGACGGTGACATTGTGAAAAAAAAAGCTAGCCATGCTCCTTGAAAAGAGGGCTTAATGCACCTGCAAAAAGTATCGACCGAGGCCAGCTCGCGCAGTCCACGCAGGCTGACCTGGACCGAAACTTTTTGCTTTTGATCATTTTCTGCATGAACAAGGACCATTCTATCTCAGATTTCAGTCAAGTGTCAGAAAAAATGGATAAAATGGATCCAAAATCATGTGTCGACTTGCTTGGTATAATGCAGCATGCAGATGCGTTAAGCCCCCTTTTACCAGAGCATGGCTCATACATATTAGGTCGTTTTGCAATCGGGCACCGCCGTCTTTTTTCCTGACCAGATATGACGTCATTGTACCTTTTTGAATGATATCCGACGTTATCGACGCATACTATTATCATGGACATTCCCACAAGCCCTTGAGATATTTCGACTCGAAAACTAAATGAGCCATGCTCTGACAAAAGGGGGCATAATGCATCTCCTTGATCCATGATAACAAGTAAGTCATCACATAATTATGGATCCATAAAGTCCATTATGTCTAACAACCGACTGAATCATGAGGTAGACTGGTCCTTTGACATACAGAAAATTGACCTATAGCGAAAAGTTTCGGCTTAGGTCAGCCTGCGCGGACTGACTGCGCAGGCTGACCTAGGTCGATAATTTTCGCACATGCATTAAGCCTCCTTTTCACAGAGCATGGCTCTTTTATTATTATTCGTCACAACTCGGCCGATTCCGTACCTACATCTAACCTCGTCCGTATAAAGGAGGCTTCAATTTTGAACGACTAATCACATGATCTTCAACATGGCTGCGCCCCTGCAAATCGCTTGGCAACGACATGAACAACCACGGTGAAGTTATTCACAACTATCGATTTGTCAACGGAATTGATAAATCACGCTAAAGATCAAATGTACAAACTGTTTGCCGACTGAAATATTCTTAGAAAGATCGATAGAAAATTGTGACTCATTTTTTTTTAAAGAGGAGCCTTATAATTTCAATAACGGTAAAACAGTGTACTTCAGCCGACGTACGAAATGCACCGTATAGGTGCATGTCAAACTACGTGATACAGCCGAGGGATTTGATCACCGGATCATCAGAGGTATGCTGAATGTTATTTTCATGTGACATTCCCACAGCATTTAAGGAATTTTGGCGCGAAAACTAAATATACTTTATAAAGTTATTAATTCAAACGATAATTTCTCGTCATAATTTTGAACGACTTTTGGCATCATAGACATGTGTTTTTTTCCCCCAAAGAAATTGCTATTGAATTGCACTCTGGCAAAAGGTGCTTAGTGCATCTCCGAGATGCACCAAGCAAGACATCACATGATTATAGATCCATACAATCCATTTTGTCTGGCAACCGACTGAATCGTGAAGTCGACTAGTCCTTTGACACGCAGAAAATTGACCAATAGCAAAAAGTTTCGAACCATGTCAGCCTGTACGGACTTAATGCGTCTGCAACATTATCGACCCAGGTGAGCCTGCAAGGCCCGTGCAGGCTGACCTGGGCCGAAACTTTTTGCTATTGGTAAATTTTCATGCATGTCCAAGGACCAGTCTACTCATGATTCAGTCGGCTGTTAAAAAAGTGGCTATCATGAAATCTAAAATTTTATGATCACTTGTTTAATATCATGCATCACGGAGATGCATTAAGCCCGCTTTTGCCAGATGGTTGTCATGGTAGGGATTCGGTTAGATTAGATTCAACCTGAGAAAAATGGCTGAATTCGCGTTTAGCAGTCCTGTCTGGTTTCTATCGTTAAGTAGATTGATTTTTATTCAAAAGGTTCTGGGTTTTAACGTCAACCGCTTTTCTAGTTTTCGTTGGAGTGTCCTAGGGCAAGGTACTGCAAAGTCCCAGACTAAAACCGCTGAAATCAAGACAACTCATAAATAAGTGATCTTTCGCTGTGATATAGCTGAAATACTGCAGCAATCGGCATAGGTATAAAACCCACTCTAATATATTCAACAAAATATTTTGCAAAACTTGGATACAATCCACGTCTAATGTCTATCTAGACCGGGGAGACATTTTGCTTACAGATTTCCATTTGATTATTGATCTTTGCACCTAGTCAGAAATCACTGATTAACTCTTTAACCCTTATCCTGTTAAATAACTTAAATGAAACTTTCAAGCTGATGGTAAAAACCAAAATGTTGGAATTTCAAAGTTATTGGGGTTGTGAAAATACCTCCTTATTGGACTGTGTAGATCCAAGATCAGACTGCACGTTCTGTGCAGTCTGATCTTGATCTAGACTGTCCGCAAAAGGTCCGTGAGTAGCGCTTAGCAGCCTAAGGGGTAACAAACTACAAAATTTTGGACTTGTCGAAGTCCAAATGCATGCGACATATTAAAGTTGGCTAAAATGGTAAAAATTATCTACGAAAAGTAAAAAATCACAGTTGTAAAAGGAGAAACTGCCGGTTACCAGCATTTTCTCTCTTTTCTTTTTCCCGCAATGTATTCAAAAGTGTTCTTCGTTGAAATTCGGTATTGTGTGATAAAGGATTAATTCTTTGTCAAACATTTCCGCGTTTTTACGAATTTGAAGATAAAGACTACGGGAAACATTGTGGGTAAAAGAAAACAGTGTTTATTACTAGCATTTTATGCCCTTTCCCGGATGTTTTCTTCGCTTTCAAAGACATCATGCGTCACTTCGTCATTCGAGCCATATTTGATTTGTCGTTTGGAAATCCTCTCTGTCTCTTGTTATTGACAAATCTGAAATATGGTAACGAGTCGACTTTTTGCCATGCGGCAAAATGTTAGACTTGTCCAAACTGAAAGCGCGTGCAGACGACAAATCAAATGTGGCTGAAATGATGAGATTTGTCTTTTAAAGGGGAAGAGAAGAAAACATAGTGGGAAAGGAAGAAAATTCTGGTTACCAGCATTTTCCTCTTTTCCCACTATGTTTTCAAAAGCATTTCCCCAAGGATCGTAAAAACAGGATTGTGTGTTAAAGGGTTACAAAGATGGAGACTATGTTCTGTCTGCGAGGGGTAGCTGTGTACTTTGAATTCAGCCGAGTACTTTAGACCTCTCTCAAAAAATTGGTCCAAAAACTCTGACGTGGGTCTAAATATCCGAGTGACGCCATATTGAAAAATGTCCTATCAGGAGGCAATTTCGTTCGTCCAGCGAGTAAGGGTGACATCAGTAAAGGACCTGCAGAAAGTTGAACGGATTTACCGTGGACGCAATACCTTTATATCAAGCTTGAAAAAGAAAAAAAAAATTAGAAATCAATTCTTCCCTGAAAAGTTCAGGGAAAGACAGAAAGAAACATAAAAACACAGAGACACAGAGAAAATTGATGGAGGAGTGATCGAGAGGATAGCCTAGGTGATAGAACGGTAGGATAGACAGTGAGACGGACGGACGGACGGACGGACGAACGGACGGACGGACGGACATACAGACAGACAGACAGGGTTTGAGGGCGGTGAGAGGGAGCACGCGTAGTTTGCAAAAGAAATACGCGAACTTCACATTAAGTCTGTATTTCTTATTCTTTTAACGGTATAGTTCATAATCTCTGGGTGGTCAGAAAATAAAATAAATGAATTGAATTCCATCGTGGAAAAATAGAAAGACAACGTCAGATTTGTTTGTTTGCCTGACCCGGTCCACAGTGCTTCGTCTTTTCAAAAAAAAAAATTATCGCCACATAGCGAGAGTTAAACGTATCGAAAAGCAAACATAGCCTGGCTGCGTTGAGATAAGTAAATTCTTTACCAAACGACATAAATTTGGGAATTTTGGATTTCTCCAAATTGAAAGCATTTGCAGAGACAAATTGAATTAGACTTGAATATTGGGATTCGCCTTTGAATGGAGATAAAACATTGTGGAGATAGGAGAAAAAGTTGGTTACGAGCCACGATTTTCTCCTACAATGTTTTCAAATAAATGTTGGCCAAATGGTTATTAAAACATAGGATTATTTGGTAAATTATCAATCATGACAAACTGGGTTTTAACCCTTTACCGCACAATGACGCCTTTTAACGACCCTGGGAAAGAAGCATTTGAAAACATTGTGGGAAAACGAGAAAATGCTGGTAACCAGCATTTTCTCCTTTTCCCACAATGTTTTCTGCTCTATCAAAGAAAAATTGCACCTTTTGAGCCACATTGAAACTGTCGTCTGCAAACGCTTTCAATTTGGAAAAGGCTAAAATTTTGTCGTCTGATAAAGGGTTAAGCAGTGCATGATGTAAAAAGAAAAAGAGCCATGCTCTGTGACAAAGGGGCTTAATGCATCTGCGAAAAGTTTTGGCCCAGGTCAGCCTGCGCAATCTGCGCAGGATGACCTGAGCCGAAACTTTTCGTTATTGGTCAATTTTCTGTATATCCAAGGACCAGTCTACCTCACGATTAAGTCGGCTGTTAAAAATGTGGGTATTATGGATCCATAATTATGAGATAGCTTGATTGGTAAAGTGGACCAGGGAGATGCATTAAACCCCCTTTTGTCAGAGAATGACCCACATGATAGTAGCAATTTCGTTTCATGTTTTAATTGACCTTTCCCTGTCAAGTTATCAGTGTGTTAGACCTGAAACCGCCCAATGTTTTCAACGGGCAACGCAAACTAAATATTTACAATGAAACCTTTAACTTTGGAAATTTGGGTCTTCCCTTCGAGTGAAAGAGAGACCTCATTCCCCCAAGAACTAACCGAATAAATATATTAGCCATGCTCTGTGAAAAAGGGGGCTTAATGCATTTGCAAAAAGTATCGATCCAGGTCAGCCTGCGCAGTCCGCGCAGGCTGACCTGGGCCGTAACTTTTTGCTACTGGTCAATTTTCTGCTTGTCAAGGGACCAGTGTACCTCATGATTCAGCAGATTGTTATGCAAAACAGATTTTAGGAATGTGTTGTACTGTGATGACTTGCCTGTTATCATGCATCTCGGAGATGCATTAAGTCCTCTTTTGCCAGAGCATGGTTCATATGTGTTTCTTGCATTTTCTACTGATTCAGTGATTACATGTAACGAAGAGGGAAACTGTTCGTCTTAAACTCTTTCGCTACCACATGAACGATTCCAACGCTTTTCGAGTTCTAAACAACTGCAGATAAATATACCCGTACATATAGTATTGGGAAAAAGTCAAGCATCACAAAGTGGACGTTGCTGGACTAAGATCAGACTGCAGGAAACAGATCTCAGATCAGAATGCATTATCCAGGCAATTCCATCTTGATCTACGACGTCAACAAAAGTTTCTCGAGTCGCAGTGAAGGAGTCCAGCACTCTGTCAAAACTCAAACCTTGAACTGTGAAGGGTCAGGAAGAGGTTTGAGTACGTTGACAAAGGCGTGATGATAGAATTGATAAATTCGGAGAAGGGCATGGGAAAAAGAGACTGGTCAAAAATGATTCAAATCATAAATGAAAATATTATTGTTGTTTAATTAGTATGAATGAACATTGTTAGGATACAATACTTATGAAATTGACGAATAATTTTGGCTTTAGATGTTTATGAATGACGTGGGAAACCTGCTTGTCGAAATGTTTCGTTAAACCCTTTACCGCGCAATTCCGAGTTTTAACGACACTTAAGAAGGCTTTTGAAAGCATTGTGGGAAAAGGAGAAAATGCTGGTAACCAGCATTTTCTCCTTTTCCCACGATGCTTTCAATCCTATCAAAGACTGAAATCATCACTTGAGATAAATACATTTTGTCGTCTGCAAATGCTTTCCATTTGGCCAAGTCCAAAATTCTGTCGTTTGGTAAAGGGTTAACTTGGAGTCACGTGGTGTTCGCGTATAGAAAGCGTCATCGTTTAATTTGTTTTCCTTTCCGCCTAAGATATCAGGGGCATATAAATTGCCTATGAAATTCCATTGCTTTCATTTCATTCTAAATTCTACCCAGTTCTTAATTTTGGTGTACGTTTGACAAAATTCAGGAAATAATAGTCGTGAACACATACTGAAAGTTTCATAGTTTCAATTTTGTTAACGTTGTTTTATGGCTATCGAATGTGAAGTTTTAAATCTAACCAATTGAAAATGAAAGTTTATCTATATATAACTTTGTGCATTTATTGTGGGGTAATTATTAATCTTATACTTTATCTTATTGAACGGTTCCATCATGTTGCTAATGACATTGTTAAATTCTTTGGACTATTTTATCTACATGTATCTTAAATATAGTATTATGTTGTTGTAACATGTCTTAAAGAATATATTTAAATTTCGATACTGATAAAAAAAAATGATTGAGTTATGCTTTGTGAAAAGGTGGTTCAAAGCATCTGAAAAAGTATCCACCGTTCCGAGCAGACTGGCCTTGCTCGATACTTTGTACTATTTCTAATTTTCTGTATGTCAAAGACCATTGTATCCCATGATTCACCGTGTCAAAATGAATACACATCATACGACGATTTAAGCTGTATAATGCATTTCAAAGATGCATTTCAAAAATCCTCTTTTCTCAGAGATCCACTTGTATATTACTATTCAGGAGGCCGAGAGAGACATGGCCCACCCGGGTAGCTCAGTGGTTTGCGTACTAGTATCTAACTCGTGACCTGGTGGTTGTGAGTTCGATATCCGGTTGAGGCAAACTTTCTTTCTGGCGATTTTTCGCCTCTCACCTCTGATTCATGTAGGAAAAGTAGTCAGTGACTTGGAAAGAAAGTTGTGTCAGTACTGGTGTGAGAAAGCCAGGAAACACATGCGTAGGTGCACTGACCGCTGCGATATGACGTAAGCTGTTAAAACGGCGATAAACTCAAATACGTACAAAGAAACGAAAGGGACAAATACTTTGTATTAGATACAACTTTGCACTTTTTACTTTTTGTCAATGAACAGTTCGTGTGTCAGTGACAACTGCCAGTCACACTGAGCGACAGATAAGTTTTAAGGACATTTCCACCATTTAAAAAAGCCATGTTAACCCAAGCGGTTTTAAACATCTTACAAATAAAATCGACTAGTGTTCATATTTACAACTCTGTGCATAATGTTCTTCATCTACGATGTCTGCAAATGAAAGTTGAATCCCCTCTGGCGCCATTGCCATTGCAGGTTCAATTTTTTCAAACGGTGCATGTCAAATGCGCTTGAGATCTTTTTACATTGTAAGCGCACTGTATTTAGACTATGGGCATCGAAGTAGTCCCTGAAAACTTACGGCCATATGGCAACAGCACAGCCTTGTATGTATGAAGTAGAGTCTTCGAAACGCCTTATTTCTTTACCTGCCATATTTGATTCACTTTCTGTTGTTGTTAGTTTTAGTCTTAGTTTACACCTATTTATTTTTACTTCGATTATAAAACAAATTTTGTAACTCGGTTAACCCATACAGCGCCGGATAAACGCAACAGACATTTCCATCCTTGAAATAGGAGCATAAAAAGAGGATATCAATACTGCTATTGTTCAGAATGTTTCAGCAAAGCGGACAGTGTAGATCAACGATCAGGCTGCACGTTTTGTGCAGCCTGATCTTGATCTACACTGGCCTCAAAGGCAAATATGGTAGTGAAGGGTGCTTTAAGGGCTAATTCATTCTTGATGGTGGCTTTCTGGACAGCCTAACTAGTTCTCCCATCGTGATATTTTAATTCTTAAGTTTTGAATCCCGCTCACAACGGAATTCGAACCCGGAACATCGGGTTTGAGAAGGTGGCGCACTACCCCAACACCACTGCCTCCCACTGTCTGGCGTTGGTGCTACTTATGACCCGCGCTCTGGCAAAAAGGGGTTTCATGCATCTCTGTAAAGCATTTTATACCAGGCAAGTCATCACATAATTATGGATCCATAAAGTCCATTTTGTCTAACAACCGACTGAATTATGAGGTAGACTGGTCCTTGGACATGCAGAAAATTGGTGGATAGCAAAAGGTATCGACCCAGATCAGCCTGACCCAAACACTGTTATTTTTTGCGGCTCTTTGCCAGAATGTTTCATTTTATAGCTGTTAGTATAGATTCAAGATCAGACAGCACGTCCTGTGCAGTGTGGTCTTGACATGCACATGTCATTTTGATATCGATCTACCTAGTTTGCACAAAGAATATAAAAACCCTTGGCGCTTTGAGGGTTTATTAAAGGCCCCAAAACGGCCAAAAAGCAATGCAGGTTTTAAAATGCATTTAACCCTTATCGTGCTAAATAGAATAAAAGAAACTTTCAGACCGATAGTATGAACCAAAATTTTTCTATTTCAAAGGTATTTTTAGGAACGATACCTCTTTATCGGACAGTGTAGACCCAAGATCAGACTGCACGTTCTGTGCAGTCTGATCTTGATCTACGTTGTCCGAAAAAGGTAAGTTAGTCTCGCTTAGCAGCCTAAGGGTTAAATTCAAATCACATCGTTTAAAAGTATGGAAAATATTGTGAAGATGACAATCAGTTATTTTGCGGTCGGTCCAAGTGTTAGTGGCTGGCAGAAAAATGAACTTTTAAAATCAGGCAAAAAGTAAACAAAAATAGAGTGACCTGGCAAGTTTTAACCCAGTTTTGAAATTAATTTCTCTGCCAGCAAGTAACACGTGGACCGACCGTACAATGGCAGATTGCCATCTTTACAATAAATTTCTTACTTTTAAATGATATGGTTTAAATACAGTCTAACAACCGCTTTGTTTACTTTTGGCAATTATTGTGACTTTAAGTAAAAACACATTTATTTCAGATTGTGACCTTGGTGGATTCAGTTGGACCACTTGGTAAGTTGGCTATAGTGCCCTCATTTCAACCACTTGTCTTTACGATATTCGGTCGAGTTGTTACGATTTGGTAATCAAATTTGATCCGTGCTCTGGCAAAAGCGGGTTTCCAATATCTCCGCAATGCATTTTATATATCAAGCAAGTCATCACATAATTATGGATCCATAAAACCCATTTTAGCTGCAAACCAACAGAATCATGTTATATGGGGTAGAAAGGTCCTTAGACATGTAGAAAATCGACTGATAGCAAAAGGTTTCGACCAATATCAACCTGCGCAGTCCGCGCAAGTTGAGATGAGTCGATACTTTTTGCAGATACATTAAAACCCCCTTTCACAGAGCATGGGTTATTTGCTTGTACCAATCTCCCCATGAAAGAATCCACTGTTGTCAAAACTGTGAACGGGCTAATCAGGGAAATGTTTATAATGAATGACTCAGACGGAAGTCTTTAACCAAGAAGTGACCAGTAGGTGATAAGAAAATCAAACAATCTAATTTTGTGTGCGTAGTTTTTCCCCTTCTTTCTGTCTTTCTTTCTTTCTTTCTTTCGCAGTACATTGGCTTATGGGGTGCTTCTTACTAATTTCAGTTGTTAGCGTGTTTATATACAATAGCTTTACAATGATGTTGCATTTCAACCGATAGAGGGTTATAATACGCAAGTTAAGAATAACTCGGAAAAAGATGTTATCCAAAAGCTGTTACAGTGAAAATTGTTTTAAAAGCAAAACTATTCTTATTTTTATCCTTTTAATCTTTTACAGCATGATCCAGTGTTTGAACGAGTCTTGGGTTAAGTAGGACTTTGAAAATATTGTTGGAAGAGGAGAGAAATCTAGTATCAACATCTTCTCCTTTTCTAACCATGTTTTCTTTCATGTTAAAGCCAATATCGCTCCATTTAAGTTACTTCTAGTTTGTTTTCAACAAATGCTTCCACTATTTACGAGACTAAAGTTTTGTCGTCTGGTTAAATTCAATCGATTTTTTTTGTTTTTGTTTTGCGTCAGTTGTAAAAAGTTCCACGCCTTATTATGAAACTACTTTTGGACAGCATAGATCTGATGGCGTTGTTAAACTAATTTTCGCTGGTCCGTCAACAGCGAACTGTACACGAATTCTCTTGCATCAATCAAGCGAGTTAAAAAACAAGTCTCCTGCACCAATCAATGGCGACCTTTAAAATAACTGGCCAACACCAACCAATGGCTAACTGTAAACTAACTCTCTGGCATCAATCAATGGCGAGCTGTAAACCAACTCTCTTGCATCAGTCAATGACGAGCTTTAAAACAAATGCCTTACACCAACCAATGGCAAACTGTAAAGCAACTCTCTTGCATCAATCAATGGCGCGTTGTAAAACAACTCTTTTGCACCAATCAATGGCGACCTTCAAATCAACTGGCTAACACCAACCAATGGCTTACTGTAAACTAACTCTCTTACATCAATCAATGACGAGCTTTAAAACAAATGCCTTACACTATCCAGTGGCGAGCTTTAAAACAACTGCCGTACACCAACCAATGGCGAACTTTAAACCTACTCTCTTGCATCAATTAATATCGAGCTTTGAAACAACTGGCTTACAGCAGCCAATAGCGAATTGTAAACCATTTCTCTCTTGCACCAGTTAATGGTGAGCTTTAAAACAACTGCCTCGCACCAACCAATGGGGACCTGTACACCAACTCTATTGCATCAATCAACAGAGAGCTTTAAAACTCCTACCGTACTCCTGCCGTACACAAACCAATGGCGAACTGTAAACCAACTCTCTTGAATCAATCAATGGCGAGCTGTAAACCAATTCACTTGAATTAATCAATGGCGAACTGTGAACCAATTATCTTAAATCAGTCGATGGCTAGCTGTAAAACAAACTCTCTTGCATCAGTCAATGCCGAGCTTTAAACCAACCCTCTTGCATCAATCAATGGAGAGCTGTAGACCAATTGCCATACACCAACTAATGGCGAACTGTAAATCAACTCTCTTGAATCAATTAATTGCGAGCTTCAAAACAATTGCCGTACACAAACTAATGGCGAGCTGTAAACCAACTCTCTTGCATCAATTAATTGCGAGCTTTAAAACAATTGCCGTACACAAACTAATGCGAGCTGTAAACCAATATTCTTGAACCAATCATTGACAAGTTTTTAACCAACTGAAGACACCGACCAGCAGCTAACTTTTGACCGGATTCCTAATATCATATAGTGGCGAGCTTTAAAGCAACTGCCATATGGTGTGCAACACACGAAAAGGGCCTTCGGATATATGCGTAAAAGTATGTCGTCCCAGATCAGCCTGTGCAGTCTGTGACTAATCCGAGACGAAACTTCCCATTTTTGTGCGACTTTCTATTTCACGAAAGTCTACTATAAGAAAAAATCTTATGTAGTCGTAAAGTGCTGTCCCGGATTAGCCTGCGCGGACTGCGCAGGCTAATCCGGGGCAACACTTTACGCAATTGGCCGAAGGGCCCTTTTCGTGTGTTGCACGCCATATAATAATGCCATAATTGAGTCATGCTTTGTGAATAGTGGGTTTTAAACATCTGCCTGCCCAGTCCGCGCATGCTGAAACATTTTGCTGTTTGTAGATCGTCTGTATGTCCAGAGACCGGACATGTACAATCGGTTGTTAAATAAAATGGATTTTATGGATCTATAATTATATGTTATCTTGCTTTGTACGAGGCATCAAGGAGGTGCGTTAAACACACCTTTTCCGGGCTTTTCGCCAATTGCATAAATCAATCAATTTCTAATTCTAAACTAAATGCTTTTCAAAACAGTGCCACCCTCCAGCCCTACTATACTACCTTCCTTGCTGATTTGGCACTTTTTTCCCATTGGTTTATGCGATATTTTTATTTTTAAGTCGAACAGTGTTTTGCAAGTTTTATTAAAAAGTAAGTGTTCGTCACTGGATCTGTTTGGAAGAGCCAATATGGTTTTAAATCGGATATGGAAAATCGAATTTCGCTCTAATTCGACAAGGTAGTTAATAGCAATAACATTGTTAGCATGTGTATAAATTCTAAAAACGATGAAGCTTCCAAGTAGAAAGTGAAGAAAATTAATTTATACGGGTATACTATATGCTAAGACTAATTTTGACAGCGTACTTTGCCAACTTCGGTGGATAAGACTTCATTATTTTCTTCTTTCCTTTCTACCAGACCCAGAAGTTCTGCAGAAACTGAAGTCAATACAGCAATGGCTAGACTCCCTCTCCGACGTCACCGTGTTCGATTACATCTTCAGAGTAAACCGAGGTAGGTGTATTAATATTTTTAATTCGTTCAAAAAGTTTGACGTTTTTCAGACTAAGAAAATTCATAGTTTAGGCAGAATGTGCCATTTTAGGGACAATATATATACTTCAAGTACTGTCGGCGAATCTAGTTTGTTGGTGTTGTTCGTAAAGTATGAATAAGTCCAAACAGTAATTTTCGATGTAGCCTTAACTGAACTACTTAACTCTGAAATAAAAAGGACAGTCTCAGTCAATACAAAAGATGCAGATATTGCAGTTTCAATAATTCACGTCAAATACCTTGCAAAGTTACAGATAGTGTTATTTTTAGATCAGACTATTCCTTTTATGCATTCTGGTAAGGTCTACAAAAACACTGGATGTCGATTCATTGCTTTAAGGCTTAAAAATCATGTGCATTACACTCTCAATTTTTCGACGTAGCTAAATATGCTGGCTTTCGACTTATTTTTGGGTGCTGATATCAAATGAATAAATAGATATTTATGATTGGTCAAATATGTGGACATGTCTATTCTAAGGGCCCCTGTGGTAAAAATGTAGATATGTATATTCTAAGGACCCCTGCCTATCTGCTGGTAAATTTACGACGTGTGTCTTTTTTTAAAAGATGTTTCTTGTTTCCTTTACAGGCGTTGGACTGAACTTATTCGAAGGCGACATAAAAGGATATAACCCAAGGGTAGGCTGCTATTTTTTCCCACGGTATAAATGAAAAATTTAATGTTATTGTGTATAGAGAAGCAACTTTAATTATGCTCGGTTCTCTGTAATTTCATAATTGAGCCATGCTCTTACAAAAGAGGGCTTAATGCGTGTCCGTGATGAATGATACCGAGCAAGTCATCACATAATTATGGATCAATAAAATCCATTTTACACTGGTCCTTCGACATGGGTCGATATTTTTCGCAGATGCATTAAGCCCCCTTTTAACAGAGCATGACTCATATCTAAAAGTTGCCATTGTCATTAGACTGTCAATGTAAGCATTATACTCGTATCAAGTGTGCATGTTTTCATTTCTTCAATTTTAGGTAGTTTCAAAACCATTTCGGGTTTTCCCTGAAAAACGTTTGTCTCTAATAATTGCAGTAGGCCTACAAAGCAAATAAATTTTTATAATTCATAACCAATAAAAAGAAAACAGTCCACATAACGATCATACGACAGTAATTGCTTTTGTTGTTGTTTGTTTCTGTCTCTTTACTGATCTTTTAAAATGTCGTTTGGGGTTTTTTGCTCCCAACAAATTTCTCTAAAATAACTAAAATAACTAAACTCATGCAATGTCAAATGAAGTATGTGCCGTATATATTCCTAAACAAAGGCGAGCTCTGTTGAGCTAAAATGATATGTTGGAATCACCAGTGGTCTGAATGTACTATTTTACAGCAAGCCCTGATGAGAACTGCTATAACGAACCACCAGCAGCTATGGAACACCCGTGTTGTGCCCTATGTCATTGATTCATCTTTTGGTATGTTGTTTACCAACGCATTTATTGTCGTTACCTTTATTTTTCACTGTACTAAATACACGACGACCATGATGAAACAAAATTCTGAACCAGTTCTGGTGCAAAAATCAAGAATTTAGTACGATTCCGAGAATCCAACTTGCTAAACACATAGCTGTTCAAGCAATTTATTAAACTGAACAGGGTCTAATTGGTCATGACTGTTTAAACTTTCATTTATTTGAGAGGTTATCAGACCTCTCCAACAGTGGTGAGTTTAAAAGGCAGACTGCCTCAGAAATTGCTGCCTAACTCCATGCTTTCTGCGAAATCGTTCTGATACACAGTCTGTTTCGTCGTGGTTTCATAAATAAACCGAAATCAAAAATCTGACATAGGAAATAGACGTGTTTTGTTTTTATATGACAGATTTCAAAAAGGATTTGTTATATTGATTTGATTGCAAATGACCTTTCCAGTAGTTGTAATTTTTCATTAAACAAATAAAGCTACACACACACAAAAAAGAATTTCGTTAAAAAAGAGAACACCGCGGGAAAAGATCACACGACTTGAAAACGTAGGAAGAAGGTCACGTGTCTGTCATGTAATGCATAAGAGGTTTCACCTTTTTACACAGCGGCAATCATATAATGCCTTACTTATTTGTTTACATGTACCAAAATATATTAGAATTAAAAGCAATAAGCTATTTGAAAACATTGATGCTGACTCTCCTGGCTTCTTTTTTAAAGAAGCCAACTTGTTCAAGAAGTGATTGACCGGAAATGTTAGCTTTTCAATATTGTGTGTCGTATTTATTCTATAAAAAGCTGTTATGTTCAAGTGTAAACATATTTATTTTACATCGATTGAGAAACAAGTTTTTGCAACTTATAGTAATCTCTCTCGATTCTGCTTCCTGGAAGCTACACCAGCACTCACACCGAAAGTGTGAGCCAATGGACAGTTCCAAAGTTGACACCTGCTCCCGGATATCGCACTCGGGACCTTCTGGTTACAGGGCCGACGCTCTATCTCACAACCACGGATATCACACAGTGTTATGCTTTTTTCATATTTTAACCCTTTACCACACAGTCCCGACTTTTAACGACCCTAAAGAAAAAGCCTATTGAAAACATTGTGGGAAAAGGAGAAAATGCTGGAAACCAGCATTTTCTCCTTTTCCCACAATGTTTTCTACTCTTCCCAGATCAAATTTCAATTTTTGAGTAACATTTATTTTGTCGTCTGCAAAAGCTTTCAATTTGGACAAGTCTAAAATTTTGTCGTTTGGTAAAGAGTTAAACTTTAACCTGCTAAATAAGGGAAATGAATTTTTCAAGCCGATAGTGAAAACCCAAAGGTATTTTTTGGAGAAAAATATCTCCTTATCGGACAGCATAGATCAAGACCAGACTGCATGTTCTGTGCAGTCTGATCTTGATCTACGCTTTCCGCAAAAGGTCTTTGAGTCGTGCTTAACAGCCAAAGAGTTAAAGCGGATATGCATTTTACTCAGGCTATATATCTTAACATTTCAAGATTCAGTGGCCAGAAAGGACATTCAAGCCGCCATCGACGAGTATCACGCCAAGACGTGTATCCGGTTTGTGCCAAGAACGAGTGAAGATGATTATGTGCATTTTAAACAAATAAGCGGGTGTGTATTGTTGCTGTTTTTAATTAATTGACGACAGTTAGCTTCAGAAACAACATCGAAGGCATTGTATGAAAAAGTTTATATTGCAAAAGTAAATCGTTTTCTCATTTAAGCGTCATCCCCGTTTGATCAAGCCAGCTAATATCTGGCTTATTTGACATTTTGTAAGGCACATTTACTCTTCCAAACCCAACCGTTTATGCACAAGTACCGGGCAGGTAGATATTTGTTGACCATTATTTTAAGTAACTATTGCCTCCTGCCTTCATCGACTTCAAACCTTCGACCGGTTGTCCCGTAGATAGCTGGCCAAACCTCTAGGCCACACAGATGTTTGATGAGTTATTACCAAGCAATATGTTTCCTTTTTTTTCCCCCTCCGTGCAGATGTTATTCTAATATCGGTCGTGTGGGAGGTGTACAGGATATATCGTTGATGGGAGCCTGTTTGAAAAAAGGAACAGCCATCCATGAAATGATGCATGCCTTGGGGTTCTGGCACGAGCAGAGTAGACCGGATAGGGATTCTTGGGTTCAGGTCATCCGGGGAAACATCCAAGCAGGTTAGAATTTAGTTTTTATCCAATAGAAATATACCGTCTGCATTGGTCGACAGTGCTGATAGTTTTCAATATTGTCTGAATTTGTTACATTGACAAACTGTACATGAATGGTAATGAAACATTTGATAACTAAGTTTTGCTCGTTTATTTTATATAGAGTGCTAAACTAGTAGCAAGACAGCTTGGTCGCACTTACTTCTTCTAATTAAAATAATATGAATAGTTAATCAGACATACTTAAATATTACTAGTGACCCCTGAAGCTACACTATCACTGTACCTTGAATGAGGAATTGTTAGACAAAATTGGACTGGAATTCACAGATATGACTGTAGAGACTAGAGAGCGTGTTTTTTTTTTTTTTGCGATTCTATGTTATGTCTTTATAACTCAGCTATGCTCTTTGAAAAGTGGGTTTTAATACATCGCTGTGATACATGATATTAAACAAGGCATCACATAATTTTAAATTCACAAAATTAATTTTGTATAGCAACCGACAGAATCACAAAGTACTGTACAACTGTCCTTGGACATTCAGAAAATTCGCAAATAGTAAAAAGTTTCTACCCAGGTCAGCCTGCGCGAACTGCGCAGGCTGACCTGGGTCGATACTTTTTGCAGTAGCATAAAACCCCCCTTTTCACAAAGCACGGCTCAATTCTATCTTAAACAAAAAGTCAAAACCTTACAGCATTCCACACAAATTACAGGTAAAGAATACAACTTTGAAAAGCTGTCGACTAGCGAGGCGGACACACTTGGTGTACAATATGACTACGGCAGCGTTATGCACTACTCCAGATATGCCTTCTCTAGGAATGGAAACCCAACTATTCTCCCAACCAGACAAACGGACGCAGAACTAGGTCAGAGGGAGGGGCTTAGTGACAGAGACGTGTTTAGAATCCGGAAACTGTACGGATGCGGTAAGTATCTGTATACTAATATTTCCTGCATGCCTGTTCATGTCTAAAATACATTGTTGCCCAGAGAGAGTCCAAAGTTTTTAACCTAAGGTCAACAGGTCAAACAGTCTTCAGAACAAATAATAAGGCTTCTCTAGATTAGAATAAAATTTTCCAATTATGATTGAAATAAAAGTTTTAAAATTATGAATGGTGTATAGAAATTAGATGGAACAGGTTTCGACAATTCGTATATAATGGACCTTGAATAAATGTGAAGTTCGTATATTATGGACCTTGAATAAATGTGAAGGCCATTGCCTAACTTTTGTTTTCCAGACATCGACGCACCCAAAACCACAGCGAAGGTCGAAAAGCCGACTTCACCCAAGCCTCCTCCAACGATACCCCCTACAACCCCGGCTCCGACAGTTCCACCACAAACAACAACACAGCAGAAATCAACACAAAACCCAATTCCAACAACTCAAAAACCTGTTCCAACAACACAGAAGCCAAAAGAAACAACGCAAAAGCCTGTACCAACCTCACAAAAGGTCCTTCAAACAACAAAAGCCATCACAAGCATGCCACAGACAGTTCAAAAGCAGACATCGGTAAAGACAGTAAAACCAACAACCAAGGAAATTAGATCAACAAATGCCCAAACATCTGTACAAACGAACCCAGTGGCAACAGCACTGCCGGTCAATCGAGCGGGTTGGACCTCGTGGTCGTCATGGTCCCCATGCGACATGGAGTGTAAACATTCCCGGTATAGGTTCTGTATGAATTATGATGCCACATATTGTCCAGGTCAGAATACACAGATTTCGACATGTTCCCCGCCTTGTCGACGTAAGTTACGTGTTCACTTTTTATCTCCAGAAAATTTCCTTCTGTTTAGTCTATTTAACAGTATCTAGTTTCCTACCAGAATTGCGAATAGACCTCTAAAATAATCTCGACTTAACTCTTTACCACAGAGTCCCGACTTTTTACGACACTGTAGAAAAAGGCTTTTTAAAACATTGTGGGAAAAGAAGAAAATGCTGGGGACCAGCATTTTCTCCTTTTCCCACATTGTTTTCGACTCTATGACAGACAAAGTTCATGTTTTGAATTGCATTTAACTTGTCATCTGCAAATCCTTTCACTTTAGACATGACTAAAATTTTGTCGTTTGACAAAGAGTTAAACGCTATGAATGTTTGGAACTGCTTTGAGTACACTTACTCGCAATATATATTCAGTTCAAGACGAACAGGTTCTGCACAAATGACAAAAATCGCACACTGAGTTCTTTTTTTACATTTAGATATTATGTTGTTAATTCAACATTGAAAAATAGTAACACTTTTTTTTTATTCCAGACTGAAACATTTCTTTTTTTTTTTCTTTTTTGACTGACTGACTGACTGTAAGGTGTTTAACGCCGTTTTAAACATTATTTCAGTTATATCGCGGCGGCCAGTGCACCTATCCATGCTCTCCTGGAGCTTCTTTTACCAGTACTCCGCACAATATTCTTTCCAAGCCACTGACTGCTTTCCCACATAACCATTGTCGAAACAATGGTCAGCGGTGAGAGAGGAATGAATCCTGTCGCAATGACTATCATCAATACTCGGAAAGAAATTGGCCAAGCCAGGGATGGAACCAGCGACCTCTTGTTCTCAAGTCCTGTACGCTACCGACTGAGCTATACGGGGGCTTGGCTCTTTTTTGACAATATCTATATATGAGCCATGCTCTGGTGAAAAGGGACTTAGCGCATCTCCGTGATACATTGTACCAATCATGCTATCGCATAATTATGGATCCATAATAGGCTCCTTTTTCAACAACCTACTTAATCATGAGGTAGACTGGTTCTTTGACATACAGAAAATTGACCAATAGCGAAAAGTTTTGGCCCAGGTCAGCCTGCGCGGACTGCGCAGGCTGACCTGGGCCGAATTTTTTCGCAAATGCATTAAGCCCCCTTTTTCACAGAGCACGACTCATATCTATGAAACATTAAACTCATTTATTGCAGCAACTGTTTCACTTGGATGCTGGAAGGTGGATAAGACCAATTTATCTATTCCCTCGGTCGAAGGAATGGAAGCCAGCCTTAGCGACACTTATAAAGGTAAATTTATTAACTTTGTATGAATAGAGGATGTCACATTTTACATATATATACATGTACAGTGTATTTTGGTCAACGCATTGATAAAATACTATATATTACACCAACGTTAGTTTCTATTTTTCACATAAAAGGAACGACAGTCAAACAAGTATTCTGCATCGTCACCTTAGCCTATATACCACTAAAGGTTCCATGGTTACAGATGCAGTTCGGTTTGAAATGTATACATACAGAAAAAGACAGATCTGTGACATTTACCTCAGAAATAATAAACCTATTAATAGAAACTGTAAATAAAAATATTTTTACAATTTTGATGATTTTAAATAACCTTCGCTGTATTGTTTTTTGTTTTGAAATATAAAAATCTTAAAACTTTCTTGTCTCAGCATCAATGACGTCATTTTCCCGCAAAATGGCGAAGTAGTACAAATTCCGGCAAGTGTTGTGGTCGGTTTCGCCTGCTTTCATTCGCTTATCATTTCAAAACAACTGGAATAGGGACTAAAAAAAACAGAAATACACTAGTGTAGTACACATTGGACATTGGATTAATACGCCCCGGATGAGGTTTTACACGATAAATCCGATCATTTCAGCAACATTTAAATCGTCGTCTGTAAAATGCTTTCATACGGATAAGACTGAATTTTTTTTATCTGGTAAAAGGGTAAGGGAGAGATGTGAGACTGGATAATATCTATCTTTTAGCAGACAATTCAGTCTTAACTCCGCTGATGAAGGAAAACAAATAAACCAACACTAAACGAATCGTAAAACACTACTTTTGCAAATGGCTCAAATAATATTGCATATGAGCCATACTCTTGAAAAATGGGGTTTAACACATCTCCCGTGATGCATTATACCAATTAAGCCATCACATAATTATGGATTCATAATAGCCACTCTTTTTTAACAGCTGACTGAATGAATCATGAGGTAGACTGGTCCTTGGTCATACAGAAAATTGACATATAGCGAAAAGTTTCGGCCCAGGTCAGCCTGCGTGGATTGCGCAGGCTGACTGGGCCGATACTTTTTGCAGATGCATTAAGCCATCTTTTTACAGAGCATTGCTCATATATAAGTGTTTCGTCCTCCAACCTCAAAAGGAAGTAATTTCCAGCTGCATCTGCACCTCTTCTTATTTTACCTAAATCTTGTAATATGCTTTGATATAAAAAAGGAAATGACACAGCTGTTGAAATTGGGTAGGTATCACATTTAGTGCTATAACACATGGCTTGAATTCAATTTGTATTTTTATTCATTTTTTTATCAGGCCGCAAGGACGCTGTCCAGAAATGCAGGAATTATGCCGCGAGTTACGGGTTTACAACCTATGGAGTATTTGACGGAGGGATGTGTCTAACTGGTCCGCGTGCCGAGAGCCAGTATAGAGCACATGGAATATCGAACGGTTGTTCTTACTTGCAAACAGGCGGAAGCGAATCTATGAATGTTTTCTCATTCAATACAGGTACGAACTTCATGTATATTGTTTGCCCACTAAACTTACTATAGGCCCATGAAATTTGTCATTGGTCCACGACATAGGAAAAACATGGTATCATCGGCAAACGGGGTGTCAGATTGGTGAAATGAAATTATCTCAACAGAAAACAATGTCGGTTTTGTGAGTAAATTAAGTACTGCTTTCAAGATACTTGCCGACAATGTGTGGAAAAAGGAAATAAATACTTATTACGATAAATAGACAATGTGTGGAAAAAGGAGATAAATACTTATCACGAGCGATTTCTCTTTTTGTGACAATGTTTTCATATGTATTTATACATTAAACCCTGGTAACAAATATTAGTTTTCACAAAATATCGTTTTTAACTTTCCTTACACCATATTTGTTTACATAAAGTTAACCATGGCCATCTATACATTCTCCAAAACAATAAATATTTACATAAAGGTATCCTGGGCCGACTGTAGGCTTCCCTGGACAATGTGTGTTTACATTCGGTCATCTTAAGCAAGCACTATTAAACTCTCCCATACAATTTGTGTTTACATAAAGTTATCCTGGACCAAGCGCTCCTACACGGTGATTGCTTACATAAAGTTATCCTAAGCTAACTATTTACTCTCCTACACAATGTTATTTTAAATAAAGTTATCCTTGACCATCACTAAACTCTCCCACAGAAAGTTTGTTTACATAAAGTTATGCAGGGCCACCTGAAAGGTCTCGAACAAATTGTTTCTTTACGTAAAGTTATCAAGGACCAATTATAAACTCTCCTACACAAGATGTGTTTACATAAAGTTATCCATTGCAAACTATAAATTTTCCTACACAATGTTTGTTTGCGTAGAGTTATTAAAGAGCACTATAAGCTCTTCTACACAATCTTTGTTCACATAAATTTATGCAGGGCAAACTTTAAACTTTCCTACACAATACGTGTTTACATAAAGTTATCAAATGCCAACTATTAACTCTCCTACTAATCTTTGTATACATAAAATTATACAGGGCAAACTATAAACTCTCCCACCCAACGTCTGTTGGGTAAAGTTATCAAAGACCACGTATAAACTTTCCTACACAATGTGTGTTTACATAAAGTTATCCTAGGCCAACACTAAACTCTCCTACACAATGTTTGTTTGCGTAAAGTGATCAGAGGCCAACTATAAACTCTCCCGCACAATGTGTGTTTACATAAAGGTATCCTAGGCCAACACTAAACTTTCCTACGCAAGTATATTTGCATAAATTATGCCAACTATAAAATCTCCAACACTAACTTTGTTTATGACAGAATTATCCTTAGCCAACATAAAAATCTCCTGCACATTGTTTGTTTACCTCAGAGTCGGCCTTGTCCAAATATTAATTCTCATACAAAATATTTCTTTGCATAAAGTTATCCAGGGATAACTATAAACTCTCCTGCACGATGTTTGTTTATATAAAGTTATCCATGGCTACCTATAAACTCTTCTACACAATGTTTGTCTATACAAAATTATCCTGGGTTATTTTTTAACGACCGTATTACCCGCGGGATACGACCACCAGAATTTTTTTTTTTCACATATTCGAAACTGGAATGGAAAAAAAAATAAAGCCGCTGGTTTTAAAATATCATGTTGAGCAGTATTTTATCTTTGATCTGGTAAACAGATCTAGTCGATACATATTAAGCGAGTAATACAGGTCGAAACTTTGGACTTTTTATTTTCCACCGTGAAATGGAAATTTTAATAACACGGTAACTATAGTGAACTACTCTGATATGTTAGGTTATAGATGGCAAAGTTTGTAAAAGAAATGTGCCTCTGTACAAAAGAAACCGATTGTTACACACTTAACGGAAACGAGAGTGGGAAAGTAGCAACTGATTGCAACATCTGAATTGTCCTTTTTCCTTCTGTCCTTTTTCCTTCAGTACTTTCATAAAGCCATCTACTAAAGGGGCGTAAATATAACTTATCACATGAATACAATATGAGCTTGGAGAAAATTACGTGGTTTAACGCGTCTATTAAACGTATCGACCTAAGTCAGCTTGTGCAGTCCACGCAGACTGACATGAATCGAATATTTTTGCTATCTTTAAATGTTTTGCATGCCAAACGACCAATCTACATGTACCTCAGGATTCATTTAGTTGTTAAACAAATGGATTTTATGGATCCATTATAATATGTTGACTTGCTTAGCATAATGCATTACGGAGATGCGTAAACCTCCTGAACGCGACTCAAGTCGATGATCGAAGAGCTTTTAAAGTAATATGTATTTTGAAACCGGCAGATATTGATGGTCAGTGGTCACTGTGGACGGGCTGGGGTCCGTGCACAAAAGCCTGTGGTACTGGCCGGCGGCATAGATATCGTCGCTGTGACAACCCGCCTCCTCGTGGTAATGGTGCCGCATGTGTAGGAAACAGCGAGGAAATAGCAGTCTGTAATCAACGCGCTTGTATAGGTGAGTTTGTTCAGTGAGCAGAGGCTGGGATGTATGCGGTTATGGTCCATTTGTACCAACCATTCCAAATTTTGCACTTAGTCTCAGGTAAGACAGGAACTACAGATCTTTGAAGATTCATTTGGACTATCGTGTAACATCGAAATTTTCATTTGTTGACATCGATCACTGTAACCAAAAATAGCACATTCGCGCATCGCCTGTATATATACATATACGCGCATATTCCCGCATCGCCTATTTATATACATATACTATATAAACTGGTACCCGTTGTATCTCCTGTACCCGTACGATAAACATTGATTCGAAGATCAAATACAGGCTGCCAGTTTATACGCGATATAGAGACGATGCGCCAATATAGTATTTTAGATACATCAATCAATGATCGACGAATGAAAATTTCGGTGTTCCATTATAGGCCAATGGAGCTTCAAAGGTTCATGCAGGAACACAATTTCTGGTTGACTAAACTATGCGGTTTAGCCAGTCAGTTTTTGCCATCCCTTCAAATTTAGAAAATTCTTGAGTATTTTAATAAGAACTCAGAATGGTTGATAGATACTGCCAGATTTGTTAATCAAAGTATTTATATGCTTTGTAGCGTAGTAAGACAGATTTTTAAGCCTGTTTCGAATCCCTTAATCTTGATGTTTGTTCATCTTTAAGGGAAGCCATGCCTATTACATGATTTAAAATTACAGAGCCAACGTGTCATGTTTTTTTTTTTTAGGTTCATACATGAGTATATCAAAACGGGAACAATTTTTAATCTTGTAAATTTACGCCTTCTTGTCGCTTCGCAAGCACAATGTACTGTATCTAAAGTTATTGGAGAGGTCAGACCTCTCCAACAGTGGTGAGTTTAAATTGCAGACTGCCTCAGAAATTGCAATCTAAACTACTTTTTTTTTTGGTGAGATTGGTCTGATACACAGCCTGTTTCGTAATGGTTTTATAGATAAACGAAATCCAAAAACTGATATAGGAAATAGTCGCGTTTTGTTTTTATGTGACGGGTTTCAAACAATTAAATGATTTTGTTTTCAGAACCAACTAAATGTGGAACCAAGTACCATGCAGGCGGCCCAGGGTCCTCTGGCTTGATCTGGGTTCGAGACTACGAAAACTTTATGGAATGTGAATATCAGATCGCCACAGGAGATCCACTAGCTTCAATATCAATCTATATCCATGAGATGGACATTGAGTACAGTCGGGGATGTATCTACGATAGAATAGAGGTATTGTCTGTTTTTTGGGCGACATATACGTACATGACGCCAAGTCTAATGACGCCAATGTCTAATTGCTCAAAGTATACGATCATTTAATGGCGGATCTTACAACGACAGCTTTTATTAAGCTATCTAGGTTTCCAGCTGGTGTCCTTCCCTATCTCAGATGTCAGTATTCCCTGTATTTCAGATGTCAGTCCGATTTATCTCGTTTCAGATGTCAGTGTATGAACACTGTTTCAAATGTCAGTGTCACGTTCAAATGTCAATGCGATTGACTTGTTTCAGAAGCCGGTGATACGTACTATGTTTTATATAGGCCATGTTCTCTGTGAAAAGGGGATTTGATGCATCTGCAAAAATTATTGACCGATGTCAGTCTGCGCAGGCTGACACTTATCGAAAGGTTTTGTTATTTGTAAATGTTCTGCATGTCCAATAAGCATTCTGCCTTAGGATTCATTCAGTTGTTAGACAAAATGGACTTTATGGATCCATTTATTATTATGTGACAACTTGCTTTGTATACTGCATCACAGAGATGCATTAACTACTTTTCCCAGAGCATGGCTCACATGTCAGTGCCATGTGTCAGTTGTCCCTGCTGTGCACTATGATTCAAGTATTATGTTTATGCACTATGTTTCAGATACTCTTTTCTTACACTCTACCATTTTTCAGTTATAAGTATCAAGCTTTATGTTTAGATGTCAAGTTTGTTTGCCATATTTCATATGTCAGTTTAAATAACCAAGTATCAAGTTTTATGTTTCAGATGTCAAGTTTGTGTGCCATATTTCATATGTCAGTTTAAATAACCATGTTAAATATGTCAGTTTCGTGTGCTATATTTCGGATGTCAGTTCTATTAATCATGTTTCAGATGTCAGTTTGGTGCGCCATATTTCATATGTCAGTTTTATTAACCATGTTTAAGATGTCAGTTTCGTGTGCCATATTTTGGATGTCAGTTCTATTAATCCTGTTTAAGATGTCAGTTTCGTGTGCCATATTTCAGATGTCAGTTTTATTAATCATGTTTCAGATGTCAGTTTCGTGTGCCATATTTCAGATGTCAGTTTTATTAATCCTGTTTCAGATGTCAGTTTCGTGTGCCATATTTCAGATGACAGGTTTATTAGCCATACTTCAAATGTCAGTTGTGTGTGCCATATATCAGATGTCAGTTTTATTAATCCTGTTTCAGATGTCAGTTTGGTGCGCCATATTTCAGATGACAGGTTTATTAGTCATACTTCAGATGTCAGTTTTGTGTGCCATATTTCAGATGTCAGTTTTATTAATCCTTTTTAAGATGTCAGTTTCATATGCCATATTTCAGATGTCAGTTTTATCAATCATACTTCAGATGTCAGTTACGTGTGCCATATTTCACATGTCAATTTCATTAATCATACTTCAGATGTCAGTTTCGAGTTACGTTATTTCAGATGTCATCTTTATTACACATGCTTCAGATGTCAGTTTCGTATGCCATATTTCGGACGTCACTTTTATTAGGCATGTTTCAGATGTCAGTTTCGTGTATGTTTCAGATGTATGACGGGAGAAGCAGAGCCTCACCATTGGTTGGAAGTTTTTGTGGTAAACAGCAACCCGGATCCTTCGAATCCAGTTCAAGATTTGTGTATCTAAAGTTTATCAGTGACGAAACAAACACAGGGCGTGGCTACACCATCTTTTATAACATCAATAGTCGGTCACGTGAGTACCTGAACCATTAGGCTGATTAAGGCAACTTAACTCTTTACCGTACGATCCCGAGTTTTAACGATTCTGGTAAAGGGGCCTTCGAAAACATTGTGGGAAAAGAAGAAACTGCTGGTAATTAGCATTTTCTTCTTGTAACACAATGTTTTTACCCTTTCGTCGTCGTCTGCAAATGCTCTGAATTCGGACCAGGCTAAAATTTTGTCGTTTGGTAAAGAGTTAACCCTTATCCTGCTAAATAAATGAAATGAAACTTTCAAGCCAATAGTACAAACCCAAATTTTGCTATTTCAAAGGTATTTTTTAGGGAAGATATCTTCTTATCGGACAGTATAGATTAAGATCAGACTGCACAGACATGCAGTGTAAATCAGAAACACAAGAAATGTACTTGCTTTGTCGCCTGTTCTATACTTAACCCTTTACTGCACAATGCCGCCTTTTGACGCCCCTGGGAAAGAAGCCTTTTGAAAATATTGTGGGAAAAGGAGAAAATGCTGGTAACCAGCATTTTATCCTTTTCCCACAATATTTTCTACCCTATCAAAAAAAAGTTGCACCATTTGAGCCACATTGAAATTGTCGTCTGCAAATGCTTTCAATTTGGACAAGGCTGAAATTTTGTCGTCTGGTAAAGGGTTAAACGGCGGTCCATTGTCACTTGTATACAAACAAAAGTCGAAAACAAAAACAGAGAATGGGTAACTCCGGTATATTTATGTCATCTCTTGTAACCGTTTAACTCATTACCAAACGAAAACATTTTAGACTAGTCCAAATTGAAAGCATTTGCAGGCGATAAATCAAGAGTATCTCAAATGATAAAATTCGTCTCCGAATGGGTTGAAAAAATTGTGAGAAAAGGAGAAATTGCTGAGTTACTAGCACTTTCTCCCTTTCCCACAATGTTTTCAAAAGCATTCTTCTTCGGTGTTCGGGGTCGTTAAAACTGGGTACTGTGTAGTAAAGGGTTAACCAACTGCGTCATTGTACAGACATAAACTACTATCCAGGCTTGGTTTATACCTGCTTTACCTAAAGTTCTAATGCTTTAACTTTAAGCAGGTGACACTCTATCGACGATATACTATACCCCTGTATACTAAAGGCGGGGTAAACGTGACTCAAATATTTAAGTATTCTGCTCGACATTTTGTTTAACCCTTTCCCAAACAAGCCCTGGTTTTCACGTGTCTGCAGTACAAGTCTTTTGAAAACACTGTCGGAAAAGGAGAAATTGCTCGTAACGAGCAATTTCTCCTTTTCCCACTGTGTTTTCTACCCTTTTTGAGACCTTTCTGCCATTTTCATCAAATTTAATATTGTCGTCTGCAAACGCTTTCAATTTGGACTAGTCCAAAATTTGTCGTTTGGGAAAGGGTTAAACACTTTATGCAAGTAAGAAAACGGCAGATTATGGGTGCACAAGTATTTTCATTGTTTCCTTTTTTTTTTTTTTTTTTCCCAGGAAAGGCCTGTGTGAAGCCCCCAGCTGAAGCCCACGCCAGTATCAGCACGGAAGGCAATATGGTGGGCAACAGGGCATGGTATGCTTGTCAACCGGGCTACAAACTTGTCGGCCATTCACCCATAACCTGTATAGACCAGCCAGGATTCGCTCTCTGGAATGACAAGTTCCCTAGATGTGTGCATATGAGAAAACGAAGTAAGCGCTATCGTATATTTCTTGTGCACCCTTCCCGCAAAACCAACGTTTTCGAGGTACATGTATACTGGAATTAATCTTTCTGAACGGCCGTCTGTGGAATAAACGCTGGACTGAGCCATGCTTTGTTAAAAGAGATCTTAATGCATCTACGAAAAGTATCGACCCAGGTCAGCCTGCGCAGTCCGCGCAGGCTGACCTGGGCCGAAACTTTGCGCTATCGGTCAATTTTTTGTATGTCAAAGTACCAGTATACCTCATGATTTATTCGGTTGTTAGACGAAATCGATTTTATGGATCCATAATACTGTGATGACTTGCTTGGTATCCATGCATGACTAAGATGCATTAAGCCCTCTTTTGCCAGAGCATGACTCAGGTATATTTACGTCACAAATCCCTTCTTCAGGTTTGCCGTCCTTGGATTGGACTTGTACAGTTATCGGCTTCGAAATGTAGAATTAGCTAATGGTTCATGCCATATGGCTAGGATGGTCGCGGTTAATCCTTAGGCTAATAAGCGCTACCCACTGACTTACGGACAGAATAGAGCCGAGCCCCGTAGCTCAGTCGGTAGCGTACAGGACTTGAGAATAGGAGGTCGATGGTTCGATCCTCGGCTCGGCCAATTTCTTTCCGAGGATTGATGATAGTCATTGCGACAGGATTCATTCCTCTCTCACCGCTGACCACTGTTTCGACAATGGCTATGTGGGAAAGCAGCCAGTGGCTTGGAAAGAATATTGTGCGGAGTACTGGTAAAAGAAATTCCAGGAAACCATGGATAGGTGCACTGGCCGCCGCGATATAACTGAAATAATGTTGAAAACGGCGTTAAACACTATACAATCAACTATACAATCAATCTACGGACATAATAGATCAAGATCAGACTACACAGAACGTGCAGTCTGATTCTTGATCTACACTGTCCGATAAGGAGATATTTTTCGCCCCAAAAAATGTTTGAAATGGCATTATTATTTTTTCTTTTACTATCGGCTTGAAAGTGTTATTTAACTTATTTAGCTGGACAAGTGTTGATACCTACTTTCACTACTATAGTTGCCTCTGCGGCTAGTGTTGATCAAGATCAGACTGCACAAAACGTGCAGTCTGATCTTTGATCTACACTGTCCGCTTTTCTGAAACAACAGACGAAAATCAAACATGAAATTACAGTAACACAACTTCTGATTGGCTTAATCCATTGGGTGTTATTTTCAAATATAGAAAATCTTGAAGAATAAGACCAGGAACGTTCTTAAGAATGGCTGGTGAATACGGACCCTGGTGCAGGATCTACGTTGATTGCAAAAGCGAATGTGACCAGGCTTAGCTCTTCAAACCAGCTCACTATTAGATCGTAAAAGAACAAGAAAAGAAAATATATTTGAAAAATCGACGATTTACTTCGTTTTGATGAAAGACAATAAGTTCATAAGTCGATTTTGTGAAAGAATAAGGCTGAGAAATCAAATGGAATATTTGTGTGTTCGACACGCTCCTAGGATACTTTTCAAGAAATAGTTACAAAGAAACAAAAAATGCAAAAACCTAAATCCAAGTAAAATCTGTACAAGAGAAGCATTCAGTAAAAAGGGCGTTTAATGCACTTTCACAGTGCTTAACCCTTTACCACAAGAAAAAAAAATTAGACTCGCTCATATAGAAAGCAATTTTGGAGGAGAAACTAAACTTGACATAAATGATGAGATTTGTTTTTGACAAAGTAGAAAAACATTGTGGAAAAAGGAGAAAATGCTGGTTACCACCATTTTCTCCTTTTCCCAAAATGTTTTCAAAAGCCTCTTTTCTTCAGGGTCGTTAAAAGTCGGGATTGTGTGGTAAAGGGTTAAGGTGCGAAGCAAGTTGTCGCATTATAATGGATCCATTTTGTCATTAAACACTTGCCAAACCATGGGATAGAATGGTCCGTTAACATGCAGAGAAGTTACAGCAACATGTTTCAACCTTTTCTTCATTTCATAGAGCATAACTCATTATCGGTTCTACAATCATTCACCATTGATGTTTTAGTTATACGCTGGACTGGCCGCTGGCACTAATTCGAGCCCTTATTGAGCGTATACAACACTGTCCCAACATGGCGGAAAGGCTTGATCTTATTTCCGGTACCCTCAATGCATAAATAATCGCATCAAAAATCGTATTGCTTAAATAGATTGATTGAAATAGACCGAAATAGGGCGAAAATCCTCCAGTCAATAAACTATGTAGTACCATCCACACCAAGGTCCACATACAGACCAAGTAGGTCACAATAATCAACACCATTGTCAAAACAGCTTTACTTATGCTTCGTGCCTGTGAGGACGGTGCTCTTCTCGCATGTTGTCTGATTTTACAAGAAATGACGATATAGAGCACGGCAAAAGGAACAAAGCTAAAAACTGCAATAATAAGATAGATCTCCCCGGCGTCATTAGGGGAAAAGATGTTGAAAAAATCCCTTTCTCCACACTGGTCATGCTTTTTCATAAAACTCAGTGTAACTATGGCAATAGCCGGAACAACCCAGCCAGAAATAACAATAACGTTGTCTGTTTTAGCTGCTTGTTGTTGATAATGGCTGATCGGCCTTACAACCGCACACAAGAGGTTGATGGTGATGGCAAACATGGCAAAAAGACCGCTGTATTGAGAAACAGTGTAGATATCTCCGATAATCCGACCCGCAAGACAGAAGCTTGGTGTCACTCTACCTATATCATTCTCGATACAGAAATCAAGTTTTGTCCAGGCAGTGTCCGGACAAACATCGAAATGTATCGAACTTACACCTGCGATCACAATGTCTGACGCTGCCAGACTTGAGAGTAGTTTGAGCTGTAGTTTCAAGGGGCCAGTGTTCCGCAGAATAGCAATAAGTGTTAATGTATTTAGAATGACACCCAAAGCTCCTAGTCCATAGTTCAGGTACCTGGCAATCTGGTTCATATATTTAAGATGATCCCAATTTTCAGTCCAGGACTCCAACACGTCATAATATCTGGTGGTGTTAAAATCCATATCCTTTTTTAAGCAGACAAATTTATTTATTTTATGTTATTTTTTGTCTCAAACATTTGGAATTTGTCAGCATTAAGGCAATGAAATGTTAGCAAGTGCAAAAATAGATACGTAGGTTTTTCAGTATTAAGTTTAAGTAAGTCCGATTATGTTCCAAGCGATTCTACAAAGAAAAAGTCCCGAACTGGTCTCATCAGTTGATGCTTTCACAGTCATATTCTGTGTAAAGCGGACAACTTTACATGAATTCCCTGACTGGCGCCCACAGCCGATGCTTACACAGTCGAGTTTTGCACAAAGTTGAGGCAATGACGAGTTACACCACTGGCGTCCACAGCCGATGCTTTCACATTCGGGTAGTTTCAAAGTCTATGAGTTGCCTAACTGGCGTCCACAGCTGATGGTTTCAAAGTCGATGAGTTGCCTAATTGGCGTCCACCCTTTCAAAGTCGAGTTTTGAGCAGAGTTGAGACAATGACGAGTTGCCTAACTGGCGTCCATAGCTGATGCTTTCAGAGTAAAGTTCTTAGCAAAGCCGAAGAAAGATCTAGCGCCCACAGTTGTGGGTTAAAAATCAAGTTCTAAGCAAAGCTGATGAAGGCGAGTTCTCTACCTAGCGCCCACAGTTGATGCTCTCATATTTATAGTGTAGTTTCATTATGCCCGTCCTCTGGGAGTCATCGAGTACTTCGTGAAATATACTACGGTGGCATATTATTGCCTTCAACTCTAGCCTTCAACTAAACAATCTAATGAATCTGTATGATCCTGAGACGGAAGGCGGAGAAGCAATCGAGCAAAAAAAAAAATCGGAGAGACCCTCCATATTGAAGGTAGTGTGTGACCATGAGACAGGAGGCTTTTATAAACATTGTATGGAAAGGAGAACATGGGAATAACCTGCATTTTCACCTTTACCCACAATGTTATCAACACTTTAAGAATTTAAATCCCTTGATTTGGGTCGTATTTAATTTGTCGTCTGCAGATGCATTTGATTTTTTTTTTTAAATTCTGACGTCTGGTTTATTTTTTCATATATGAGTCATGCACTGTAGAAAGGGGGCTTAATCCGCGCAGGCTGACATGAGTCGATGCTTTTTGCTATTTGTAAATTTTATGAATGTCCATAGTAAGTCATTTGAGTGACGGATCGGATCTCATGCGGATCCCTTGTTATATGATGACTTGCCTGGCATCATGCCTCGCTGAGATACATTAAACCCTCTTTTGCCAGAGCACCGCTTATGTATCTTTCGGGACAAAAGCAGGGTTTCGTCGAAAATACGCGGGAGTAAGTAATATTCTGAGTTGTAAAACCAAGTTTTTAAAATCTTTCCATCTTGCCAAAAACCTAAACTTGTCCGCTTCCAAAGTATTTGCATACAATATGTAAAGAAAATGCAGGCAATATATTAAAAATGTCGCTCAAATTATGAGATTTTTAGAAAGAAAGGAAAGAAAAAAATGTAGCAAAGGGAGAAAATAATGGTAACTATCATTTTCTCCTTTTCAAACGTTATTTTCAGAAAGCTTTTTTCCTATAATTGCTATTTGCAAGGCTCATTTTTTTAGTTCAATGAACTAAAGCTGCTAATTCGATTCGTCCAATGACATTTTCGTGGGTTAACACCAAGCGCATTGATATTCATCACAAATTCCTTTGGGTTATTTTGTGTAGAAAGCAGCTCTGAGATAAACACAGAACAAACTCCATTAACATTTAGAATGCAAGGAATAAGCCTAAACCGAAATGTCATCATGGTTTTTATATATGGCGTGCAACACACGAAAAGGGGCCTACGGACAATTACGTAAAGTGTCGTCCCGGATTAGCCTGCGCAGTCCGCGCAGGCTAATCCGGGACAGCACTTTACGACTACATAAGATTTTTTCATACAGTATACTTTCGTGAAATAGAAAATCGCACAAAAACGGAAAGTGTCGTCTCGGATAAGTCACAGACTGCACAGGCTGATCCGGGACGACACACTTTTACGCATATGTCCGAAGGCCCCTTTTCGTGTGTTGCACGCCATATTATCATCATAAAAAAAGTATGTCATGTTAAGTTAAATGGGTATTGGTCTATTAGAGACGGACATATACATGGGAAGGGCCAGAGGAATTTAGAGTAAATGAAGCAAAATTCATTGTATTTGATTCACGTTATATGGAAAGGGGGTTTAATGCACCTGCAACAAGTGTCGACGCAGATCAGCCTGCGCAGTCGAAACTTTTTGCTTTTGGTAAATTTTCTATATGTCAAACGACCATTCTGCCTCATGATGGAGTTAATTGTATGAATTGTATAAAGAAATGGATTTTTTCGTTCCATAAATATGTGAGGAATTGCTTGGTATAATGTATCACTGAGAAGCATTAAACCCCTTTTGCCAGAGCATGGCTCATTTTCTTTTTCTCTTTGTTTTTTTTTCCTTGTGTTTCGCCGTGTTTTTCCTTAAGCAAAATTTATACAAAAGGCCCCCTAACACATTTTTTGCCAATTTTCTCGCGAAATAGATCAAGATCAGACCCCTTTTGTTGAACGTGCAGACTGATCTATTGCCTTTGACCTATAACCTACACTGTCCGTTTTCTTTTGAAATATTCTGCCAAAAACCATGATTGAATTTGAATGAATTTGGTCTGTTTTTTTTTTATTTGAGCCATGCTTTGTAAAAATGGGGGCTTGATGCATCCGCAAAAAGTCCGCAGTACGCGCAGGCTGACGTGTTCGAAACTCTTTAATTTAATTTAATTTAAACATAGTTTATTCATATAATTTACATAGACTAATATAACATAAATTTAAACAAGAAAAGGATTAGAACGCAATCTTATAGCTTATATAGTTCCTCTCCAATTGACGGTTACGTCATTAAATGAAGTATACTTATAGTTGAACCGTGCTCTGGCAATAGGGGGCCTAATGCATCTCCGTTATGCATTAGATCAAGCAAGACATCACCTAATTATAGATATATAAACTGCTTCTTGTCTAACGTTTGATTAAATCATGGGGTAGAGTTATCCTCTGACATTCAGAAAATGTAAAGATATCGAAAAGTCTTTGCTTTTGGTCAATTTTGTGCTTGTCAAAGGACAAGTGCGCCGCATGATTGGGGGGGGGGGGGGTAGTTAGACAAAATGGATTGTGTGGATCTATTTTATGTGTTAACTCGCTAGGTATAAAGCATCATGGAGATGCATTAAACCCCCTTTTGCTATGGCTCATGATATGGGAAAAAAGAAAAAAAAAAATGGAATAACCTCATAACCCCACATGTTACATGTATGTAACTTTTTACGGTAATATACCTTGGTACAAAAATTATTTAATAATTTTAACTGTGCAGCAAATTAAAGGTCAAGGTCACTTCTTCTAAATAAAGAACATATAGAATCTGCAATGTTTTGAAAACTTGGTGAGCTACATATAAGGTCATGAGACTTTATATGGCTGTAGATCTTCGGGTGTAGATGTTATGCTCGTACCTATTTTTTTTTATTCCTACACTAGGGTCAAGGTCATGGTAACTAAAAATAGGACTGACAAAACTCTCGCGTTTTAGTTAGGGCTTAAAGCCCTAAAAACTGTGTATTGTTTCAGGTGTTTTTGAACCAAACCGAGATGTTTGTACATTTGAACAATCACTGTGTGGAATGACGAGGGACTCTCTCAGTGACTTTGATTGGGTAGTAAAACGTCCATCGCTGCAGACCAACCAAACCAGCCATGTTGAGTCAAGAGGTAGGTGGTGCTTGTGATATACAATTTTTTTTAGCTATGTTTTGGCAAAAGGAGGTTTGATGCTTCTGCAAAAAGTTTCAACCTATGTCAGCCTGCGCATTCCGCGCAGGCTGACATAGGTCGAAACTTTCTGCTGCCAGTATTTGTTATTGTTTTGCGTGTCCAAGGACTATTTTTACCTCGTGATTCAGTCTGTTGCTAGGCAACATGAATTTTATGGACACGTGTTATGTGATGACTTGCCTGGTATAATGCAACACGGAGATGCATAAAACGCCCTTTTCCCAGAGCATGGTTCATTTATAAGTTGGTTATTATCATGTCCAGCGAATGAAACAATGTAATATATTAACACTTAAGATGTTGAATAAATTAAATGCAAATTTCTGCTCAATACTAAAAGCCCAAACATTGTGGTTTCAAGGTTAATTTCACCGGAAAGAAAATACCGTATCGGACAGTGTATATCAAAGATCAGACTGCACAGAAGGTGCAGTCTGATCTTGATCTACACTGTCCGCAAAAGGTCAGTGGGTCGCGATTAGCTGCTTAAGGATTAAATGTGATGTGATGTGATTCGTACTTACAGATTTTAGATACAAATATCCAAGATATAAGATGTAGGATACACACAACTTACAGGTGTTATGCTCTACGTAACAGCACCGTTTTTTTTCTACGACCCGGGGAAAAGACGTCTTATGAAAAGATTGTAAATAAATGAGAAAATGATGGTTACCAGCATTTTTTTTTCTCCTTTTCCTACAGTATTTTCTACATTTTCAAGGACATATCCCATCATTTTCGACATTTAATTTGTTGTCTTTCAGCCTGAATGAGTCGAAATACTATGGTATGATACAATGATAAGAGAATGAACATTTTATTCCAACTCTTATCCTGCTAAATAATTTTTTAACAAAACTTACAACCAGACCGTTAAAAAACGCGAAAAATGCTATTTCAAACTTATTTTTCAGAAAATTATTTCCTATCGGATAGTGTAGATCAAAGATCAGACTGCACGGAACTGGGTGAACAAGGCTGATTAAAAAAATTGTCTGGTTCAATTTTGTTGTAGATTGTGTAGGTTGTAATAAATAAATCGAGTATTACTCTTGAGTTGCAGGAAATTACCTACACGCTGAGTCCACACCAAATCAACGACCCGGAGATGTGGCTCGCATTCAGCTTGTAAATGACAACACAGACTTCGCAATGTCGCACTGTTTGTACTATCTGTTCAAAATTGACGGTTCGAGCTTCGCCATTTTGAACGTGTACGTTTCACATGACGTCAACGGTGCTGTAGTACAAAATGCCACTATCGGTATCGGTAATCGGGAAACAGCTTCAAGACTTTTAAGTGCAGCTGAAGGGCAAAATGAGGATGTTTGGATCCCGGCTCGTATTCAGATTAAAGCGTCTTCTCCATTTACGGTAAACAATAAAATTTCCTTACATTACTTATCAGCTTGAGCATTTACGAAACTTACAGTTCAAGCGCAGACTATATGCGGATGGTTACAGCTTTCAGTCAAAATTGATCTGGAACTACCTGAGCGAGCAATCTCGCCCTAAACATGACCAGATATTTTGATTTTCCTTTATTAATCCTCGCCACGGTTGCCCATATGGGCGGTGCCCTATGAGGGCTATTATTTGTTCTATGGGGAACAGTGCAAGATACAGGACAAAAACCCATCCTAAGTTACGCCTGGTTCTTTAACGTGTTTGGTTATAGCACCGTCAGACAGGAACTCTGTTTAAGTTTCATTCTAAAGACTTTTTAGAAATTTTACTAACGCGTCCAGTCGTTGGGATCGAACCCACACCCTCAAGTGACCCGAGATTTGACGGTCACAAGTCTCATGCTGTACTACCTAAGCTCTTGGGACTTGTCGGCCTGATTGAATTTTACTCCGCTTTCAACATTATTTCAGTCATATCCCGGCAACAGCTCAAACATTCATGAGGTCGCCCAGATAATACAATCCCTCATCCCTGTACTTTTACATACAAACATCAGCTTCATGCGTCTGGGATGACCTAGCGAATCTGGAATGAGATTTGCCCCCTCGTGATAGTAATTCTGTGATTTTATTGGTCAGCTGCTTTATACAATAGCAAAAGTATCAATTCATTACTCTAGCATTCAAAAGTACCGTTAGACATAGACTCCTGCCACGAATGCTCTGCTGAACGCACAATTTTTTTCTTTTTTTTTTCTTTATAGATTGTGTTTGAGGCCATGCTTGGAGAGGAAACCGGAAGTTCAGTGTCATTGGATAATATTCTACTTCAACCAGGAGCTTGTTTAGAGAAATAAATCCGTCCTTCGATCAATATGTTTTTGTTGGTTATTCTGTGTTGTAAATAAACTGTGAAGTGGTGATGAACTTTAGCTTTAAGTATGGGGAAAAACTGCATTAACCCTTAACTCGATGACAAAATTTTAGGCTCGTACATGTTTAGGCTAACCATTGTCCTGCTAAAGAAGTAAAATGAAACTTTCAAGCAGATAGTAAAAATCCAAATTCTGCTATTGCAAAGGTATTTTTCGGGAAAGATATCTCGTTATCGGACAGTGTAGATCCAAGATCAGACTGCACGTTTTGTGCTGTCTGATCTTGATCTACACTGTCCGCAAAAGGTCCTTTAGTGGCGCTTAGGAGCATAAGGGTTAGAGTAATAGCAAACGAGAAACTGCACGTGACTGAAATCATTGCATTTGTTCTTGAAAGGAAAAAAACCTCTTGGGAAAAGGAGAAAATGTTGGTTACCAGCATTTTCTCCTTTTTCCACAATATTTTCAGAAGTCTTCATCCTCAGGGAATTTAAAAGATGGGATTATTTAGTAAAGGGTGAAGGAATTGAGTGGCCTTGTCGTTTTTTTGACACCTTTGATGGGTTTGTACATAGAAAACAATGAATAAAGTTAACGTAAGTATCGATAAATACTTAAATATTAAATAAAAGATCAGAAAATGAAATGTGTGTTTTATATCAGTTTGTATTACATAACTTCCCCAGTTTTCAGTGTAATTTACTAGAACCCATTACGAATTACGATCTTATATTACACATGTTTGAGATAAGCATTGTGTAATGTCATATGCGACAGTAGATGGGAAAAAGGGAGTTGCAGCCCTAAGCCCTTAACCCTATAAAAAAAGTAGCTAGTGCATTTTTTCCCCCTTATAAATTTTATGTAACATTATGCTGCTCATAAAATTAACACACACACCCCTTATCTCATTCACCCCCTTATCACATTTCCCTCTCATTTCCCATCAAAATCATTAAATGAAAAACTTCTTAATTAATAATTCTACTTTAAATTCAATTTTTTACATCTCACCCCCCATTTAAAAAAAATCCCCTCAACGCAACCGCAAGCCTTTATTTTAGATAGTGTGTCACTTAAGATAAAAATTAAATTTTAAAAAAATAATTAAAAAATTTTACCCACATGATAATAATTTTTAAAAAAAGCTAGCCATTTATCTGAGATATATATTTACTTAACAAGTAAGTATATAATGTCAAGAGTAACAAAAAACATGACCTTATAGATATAGGAACCCAGATGTTGAGAGTAAAGGGTGGCCGACAATGATGTTGTTTATCGGCTAGTTTATTTTAAGAAAAATTTTAATAAAATCAATTTTTAAAAAATTAAAAAAATTTTAAAAAATTTAATTTATATAAAAATGAGTAATGAAAGAAACTTTACTAACCAAGATTTTGAATCATTTTGGTTCAACAGCATAACTTCATTTCAAGATGGTTCATACGCAATAGTATATTCTCCTGATGGTATTTCTAAGATTGAAAAAGATAATGAAGAAGAATTACTTCCAACAAAAACATTTTACGAAACAAATTGCGTTATCTGTCTTGAAAATAAACCCAACATATTATTTTGTAATTGTGGTCATCTTTGCTTATGTAAGAGATGTGATATCTTAAATACTCACTCAAACATATGTCCTGTTTGTAAAACAAAAAATAAAAAAAAATTGAAAATCAAAAAATAATTTTTTAATCATATTGTGTTAAGAATGAGTGTTTTACAAAGACTTAACTATGACCAATATTATGAATTAAGAGATTGCTTAATTCATAAAAGCTGCATGAAGCACTATTTATATGATTCGCATAAAGAACTATTTCAATTTTATTTTTCTTATTCAGAAAGGGAAAAAGATTTTTTTTTATCTTTTACATAAGATGCTTCCTTTTGTTTATTATCAGTATAGTAAGCGTAGGTTAGAAGAAACAGACGTTGATACATTAGTTTTTACTGCATGGCCTGATACTAATAATAATGTAAGAATGCCATGTCGCTTTATTGGAAAACCAATTTACACCGGCATTAGAATACCATTTGAAAAAGGAGATAATTTTATTAGTACTTACAAGAAAGCTTTACTTGATTTAATTAAAGATATTACTAGAGAGAAACAACCTGATTATTATTATATTTTTCCATTTTTAACATTTAAAAAAGTAGGTATGTGCATATTTCCTAGATGCTATACTTCTTTTGTTGAATATCATGGTGATTTTTATGCCTTTTTACACCATTATCTCTGTGATAAAAATTCACTTGATAGTGATTTAACAATTAACCATGGTGAAGGTTTTCAAAGATTTACTGATGTTAATAAGGATTTTTATTTAAATTAATATAGTTTCTTTTCATTAAGAAAATATATTATTTTTAATCTTCTTCATTTGATGAATCATTAAATAAGTCTAAATCATCATCATAAATACTTTCATTAAGTTTTATTTTTTCTATCTTTTTCACTATTACATTTGTTGCTTTTAATCTAATTGTTTGAACAACCTCATTAAAAAACACACTTTCTATTTTTAATCCCGCCCAACATTTCATATCACATCTTTTACAAGCATCTAAAGGATTAAAAGATGTTAATGGTTCTTCTATTGTATTTTTTATTTGAAAGTCTGTTGTTATATTTTTATCTTTATCTGTATACAATTTAAGATAAACAAAACGACTTCCATCCTCCTTATACTTAACAATATTTAAATCATCTATGTTTACTGACTTCATTTTAATTTTTTCTTAATTGCCCACTCTTTGTTTTTAGCAATTCTTTTATTTTTTCTGTTATTCTTTTTAACAAATCAGTAAATTCATCTTTTTTTGTAAGATTAATAGATAAAGTGTATGATTCTATTTCACCAGTTGTTTTATCTTTATTTGTCAATATCCCACTAGAGGAAACCAAAGGAGTTCTTATGATAAAATCTCCTACATACCCTCCCCCATAATCATATTTTATTGGCACGCTTTGAAATGGTACCGGATGTGTAGCAACATAAATATCACCTAAAGATATTTTTGATAAATTAACATTATCTTGCTTTACGATTGGCATTTTTTAAATAATGTTTTATTTTACTTAAATTAAATATTTAACCTTTTTACAAGGTTAAAAATTTATAAAAAATTAGGTATTTTTTTTTTTATTATCATCAAGATATTCTTTTAAATTTCTTTCACAATTTGCTTTTACAAAATCAAGAATTTCTAGTTTTAACATTTCAAAAAATTCCGCAATTATTTCTTCACATCTTTCTTCTCTTTTTGGATCACTACATATTTTTTTAGTATAATCCAAAAGAATTTCTTTTGTATTTCTCATCCTGTCTAAAAGACCATCAAGAGAGTTCATCTCATATACTAATTCAGTTTCTCCCATTTTTAAATATTAATATTTTACTTAAATCATTTTTTTTAATTATAAATCCAACTCAACCAATATTGACAGATACGAGTTTTTTGCATTAGGGTTATCAGTCCTTGTTATAAAGTTTATAACATCACACTGGTCTACTTCTAAAGGTCGTGGAAAAACAGCACAACTACATTTTTCTTGAGCATTTTTTATTATAGAGTAGTCAATTTGTTCAACCCCATTTATGACAATGTTAACTTTTACCTCTTCCTTTAAAACCCTATTACCTTTAGCAACCACCATTAAGGACCCTCTTATAATTCTACCAGGGGCAGCCATACAATAACCCCCTATCCCATGATCTCTTCCTGAGCTTCCATTACCAAAAGAAAACTCATATTCACCATTTGCCAATGCCCCTTGTTCCTCAGCATGAATGCTTATAATGGGTTTAGGGCCTATGAGAGAAGGAAGTGATACTTTTTTATCCACGTAGGATTTTGTTGCTAAATCTCTTTCTTCTAAAGGCGTCCCAGCATTTTTTATAGAAAAACCTTGAAAAATTATATTAGATATTGCTTTAAAGCTTCTATCTGGATTTTTAACAATAGCTCCACCATTATCAACATAATTTTTAACAAACGCATCTACATAATACTTATTTACTGCTTGGCTATCTTCATTAGGTGTTCCGAGGTTAGAAATTCTTCGTCCACCCATAGAAACATCACCACTTGCTAAATAACCCCCAGGTCCACGAATAAAAGCCCTATTAGCTCCATCCACATAATTTTTCGTAGCAACATCTTGTGGTTCAGCAGGGTCTATTACATCAGTTAAAGTATATCCCCGCATATTTATATCACTAACAGCAGAAAAAGAACCATCTTGTTGTTGAACTATAGCTCTACCACTACTATCAACATAATTTTTAGTAGCAACTTCACTAGAGTATACCGGTTCTTTAACATTTTTAATAGTATTAAAATTCACATTTAAATATCCTTGCACATTATATCCCCCATTTTCATCTATCAACCCTTTTGCACTATCAACATAGTTTTTTGTGGCAACATCCTGTGGATTTACTGGATTACTAACCCTAGTTAATGTGTTACCATTCATATTTATAGAACCAGTAACGCTTGTTGTTCCATCTTTACGTAAAAAATTATTACTAATATAAGCTAACGAAACACCATCGCCGGTTGTTTTTACTTCATCCATTCTACCAAATTTATCTACAGGCATCGTTTTATATTGCTAAAAAAGATTATTTAAAACATTTTGGAATTTGTTACCTAAACATAACTCTTTAAGAACATACAAACATAAATGACCACAAAATACTTCCCCAGCTTGTTGTAATTGGTCAGTATTGTAATGTATTGGACTTTTTAAATAGTTAATTATTTCAAGAGGTGGTTGAATACCATAACTATCAAAATAGATTTTAGTTTTACCATCTTTAAACCATGCTACCCAATGTGTACCAGGCCCACCTATGTCATCAAGATTTAATATTCCACATTCTTTATTCCTTACTTTTTTTGGTAAAGCATCACGTAAAAATATTCCTCTAAAATTTTTTAATTTTAATTTTTTTGAAGCATCCTCTAGTTCAAAATTACTTAAAGGTTTATTTTTTAAAGTTATATTATGAATTGAAATATCATGCATTTTTTATATTTAAATATTTTTAATAGCGCTATTATCAATCCATGAATTAAACTCATCTGCATAACCTTTCCACTTTACAAGAGATTTCTTTTTTCCCTTTTTAATAACCTTTTCTATCCTATACACCTCTTGTCTTGTTTTTTGTAGTTCAGGTTCATAAAAGCTACCTTTTATTTCTTCTCCATTTAAATCTTCTATTTTATATGTTATAGGTGATGTGTGTTTTACTTCTGAAACTGTAAAAACCTCTTCTGTCCATCTTGTGGTATAACCTTTCTCAAAAGTCTTTTTCTTTTTACTTATCCTTACTTTATCTCCAACAGAAAATTTAGGTTTAACATCCTCTCTTACTTGATTATAATCAGGATATAATGTTGTCCAAACTTTATTCTCATTCTTTTTCTTACTTGCTTCAACCGGCGTCATCTTGATAGAAGAATGCTTTGTGTTATTGTATTCCTTAACAAGATTTGGTAACACATCAATATAAACATTTGTTGAGTGAGCAGAGAAATACTTCCACATTTTTTCTTTCATTGTTCTAATCCATCTCTCAACAATGCTTGATTTTTCCTCGTTTTCAGTGGAATATAATTCAACCAAGTCTTTAACATCTTTGTTATAAAACTCTTTACCTTTATCTACCCACATTTTCTCAGGTTTTCTTTCCTTAAAAATACTCTTCAATGCAACAGAAACAGATTTTCCTGTTTTATCTTTTAAGGGGATTAGCCACCCATATTTTGAAAAGATGTCTATGACAGCAAGAAGAAATTTTACACCACGATTAAGTTTAGAAAATGCTTGTATATCTACTAAATCTGCAGCCCATATCCTATCGATACCATTTACTCTAACTCTCCTTTTTTTAAATTTTCTTTTTACAGGTTTATGTAATTCTTCTGCTAATATTATGTTTTGACAATTTTTTTTTTTAATTCCCATACCAAATCTTTTCTTTGTTCCTATTAATGAAGAAACTAATCCTCTTTCCATTCTTTCCTTAATTGATGGATTATAGATACCCTTTAGCTCTTTAAGCATATTTTTATCACAAACAGCATTTCTTGTTTTTGTATCATCATGTTTAAGATAACATAAATCATGATGATATGCTGCTTTATCAACACGATTTACAGGCTTTGACCATTCTTTAGGAGTTAAATCAGGATTTAATCTTTTCTTTAACTTAGTACCAGGACCAGTAAAATTATGGCCAGGTAAGTGCATTTCAACAGGTAAGTTATTGATAACCTTGTTTAACAATGAACCACCTTCTAGTTTAATAAATTGTGTTTTAACGGTACCACATTCAACACACTTACCCCGTTTCATATTTCTTCCATTTTTACTTACCACACATTCAAAATCAGTTGTTTCAGTCTTCTTTTTGCACTTAACGCAATACATTTTTATATATTAAATAATTTTTTTAAATTTAAAATATGGACATCGCTAATTTATCATGGAATGAAAACTTGAGAAAAAGACACAATCACCCCCTTTTACCAAGAAGTATTAGAGGTTTAATAGTAGGTAAATCAGGATGTGGTAAAACAACACTTTTACTTAACTTTTTGTTAAGACCTGGTTGGTTGGACTATGTTAACTTATGTGTTTTTGGTAAAAGTTTGTTTCAGCCTGAATACCGTATACTTAAAAAAGCCTTTGAAGAAAAAATACCAAAAGAATACATACTAAAATTGTTTTCACTTAAAGATGAAGCTCAAAATCATGACGTTTCACTTGTAGTATTAGTTGAAGAGTGTAGTAAATCAATTAAAAAAAATTCTGATATTAATTGTGAATTTTTTGAAAATGCTTGTGATGTACCTGACCCAAGAAATTTAAATGGACAAAACAAAAACTTAATGATTTTTGATGATTTACTTTTAGAAAGACAAAACAAATGCGAAAATTATTATGTTCGTGGTAGACATAGTAACGCAGATTGTTTTTATCTATCACAAAATTATTTTAGGTTACCACGTCAAACTATAAGAGAAAATGCTAATTTTATTTGTTTGTTTAGACAAGACTTAAAAAATCTTAATCATATTTATAGTGACCATGTAGGGGATGATATGAAAAAAGCTGAGTTTGTTAATTTTTGTAAAAAGTGTTGGGAAAAACCTCATGGTTTTGTTGTTTTAGACTTAACAAACAACAATAACAATGGAAAATATAGAAATGGTTTTGATGAATTTTACATACCACAAAATTAAAAATTTTTTTAAAAAATTAAAAAATTTGAAATTTTTTTTTTAATTTGCAAAGGATGATATAGGAAAAATGACTGGATCACTGAAGAATTTATCATTTGAAAAACAAACATTTTGCTTTAAAAAAAGTGAATTTTCATTTAACAAAGATAATACACCATTGTTAAAAGATAAAGTAAGAATTTTTGTTGAAGATTGTTTATTAAAACGAATTGATGAATCATGTAGTGTAAAAGATTTAAAAAAAATTATTTTTTTGTTGGGTTTAAGAAGTAAATTTAATTCTTACTCAAAAAGTTTTGTTGGACTTGAAGGTAAAAATAAACTTACATTTTTTATTCAAGATTATATAATTGAAAAGCATAATCATATTAAACGTTTAATATCATTTTTTGAGAGAGAAGAAGAAGATAAAACTAATGTAAGACATTTAAGACAAAAGAAAAAATAATTAATGCTATTAATAATTTAGAAAAATTTTTTTCTATAACTTTTTATTCATTTGGAACTAAGTTAGCAAGTCATATTAAATTAGATTTAAAACCTGAAAACTAAAAAATATATCTTTATAAAAAAGATATATATTTAAAAAATGGAAGTAGAATTACTTGAAAAAATAGTAAAAAACACTGACCATAAAACTTCATTTCAAATTATCGTAAGCAACAACACGACAAGTTTTAACACAAGATTTAACCCCCCACTTAAATTAGAAAAGGATAAAGAATATGAAATAGCGTTAGTAAATCTTGAAACATACTATTCATTTCCAAATATTGATAAAAGCAATAACATTTTTGTTTATTCACCAGACAATGGTGCTTCATGGATAAAAATAAAAATACCAGAAGGAAGTTATGATTTAGTTGATATTAATGATTTTATTCAACAAGAAATGAGGAAAAAAGGCCATTATGACGCTGTAAATGAAGAATATTTTATTAATATTTCTGCAAACACTAATACTTTAAAGTCTGTTCTTACTATTGAAAATGGTTATCAAGTGGATTTTAATCAACATAATTCTATTGCAAAAGTTTTAGGATTTACCAGAGCAAAATATGAACAAGGTTTTCATGAATCGGAAAATGTTGTAAATATTCTTAGTATTAATAGTTTGTTAGTTAATATTGATTTAATTTCAGGAAGTTATGTTAATGGTTTACAAAAAAATACAATTTATAGTTTTTTTTCCAAATGTGCCACCAGGGTATAAAATAATAGAAAATCCATTTAATTTAGTTTATCTCCCATTAACATTAAATGAAATTCATAACCTTAATGTTTCAATTACTGACCAAAATGGAACATTACTAAATCTTAGAGGTGAAAATTTAACAATCAGATTTCATATTCAAGAGGCTAGATAAATATATTAATACATTATTTGTATTAATATAAAATGACAGATTACATTAACGCAAAAGTAAATGTTTCAGAAGGACAAAAAACAAAAATTAGGCGTGCCATTAAAGCAGAAAGACCAATAAACATTCATTTAGGTCATGGTGATTTGCATGGAAATGATTTAATAGCATTAACAAAATCACAAGTAAAGAAACTTACAAACGCTAGTGAAAAAGGAAAAGGCGTAACTTTAAGCATGTCAAAAAGACAGCTTAAACACAACATGAAAATAGAAGGTGGTTTTCTTGGTATGTTGGCTGGCCTTGCATCAGCAGCGTTACCAGCATTAGCAAAGACTGTATTACCAGCATTAGGAGTTGGTGCATTATTAGGGCTTGCCTCTTCAGGTGTACAAAAGGCAATGGGTAATGGTCTTTTCCTTAAAAAGGGAGGACGTGTTTGTCAAGTAGAAACAGATGGAAAAGGTTTATATCTTAGGCTAGCTAAAGGTAAAGGATTAAGTTCAGTTGGTGATGGCTTGTTCTTGAAACAAGGAGGTAAATTTTATGATGGAAAAGGACTTATTTTAGGTCCAAATAGCCCATTTTCTAAAATTCCTTTAATAGGTCCTCTATTAGGCGCTATTTTGTAAATAAAAAATATGAATGTTTACAAATTTGGAGTGAAGCCAAAAATAACACAACCAAAAACTATTTTTTGGAAGCCAGCAGAAATGACATATATGCCTAAAAAAATAAATAGTGTTACCTGGGATATTTTTGTTCAAAAAGAATAACGATAAGACCAGGTGAAACAAAAACAATAGCATTAGGCTTTGGTTTCTTAATGAGTAGGGGCGTCGTTTTAATTTCTTTATCTGAAGAATTAAAACTAAAAGAGATAAGCTTAACAAATGAAGTAATATTAGAAGAAATTGATGATATTGTAACAACAATATCAAACAATTCGAACAAATCAATTAAAATTGATAAAAATACTTTTTTGTGCCGTCTTTACTACTCTATTTAAAAAATAACTTGTAATTAATAAAATGGAACTCAAAGAGAAAATATACCCGAGTTTACCAGAAACACGGAATACACCAAGTGCCCCAGATATTAATGTAGGAGATAATGGGCAAAATTTTAGACTAAAGAAGATATCTGATATTCAAGATTTTTTGGAAAAAGAAGTAAAAGAAAGAGAAGGACTTAATAAAAAATATTTAAAAATTAGTAAGACAGTGGATAATGTTGAATCAGGTTTAACAGTATTTACTCTAGCGTCAGGAGCAGGTGGAATAGCCCTATTAAGTACCATCGTGGCGATACCAATAACGGTGGCCTTAGAAGCAGCGGCATTAGTTTCTGGATTGGGTGCTTTGGTTAGTAAATTTGTTGTTAGAAGAACAAGAACAAAATCTGAAAAACATCTTCAAATTAAAATGCTTGCTGATTCAAAGTTAAACACGTTAAGCACACACATATCAAAGGCAATTAGTGATAATGAAATTGACCATTCTGAATTTACCTTAATTGTTCAAGAATTGGAAAAATATAAAAAGATGAAGGAAGACATAAGGAATAAGTCAAATAAAAAAAGCAAATTAGAGGAAAAGGAGAGCTTAATAGAGAGGGGGAAACAGGAAGCACGGGAGGAGTTTCGGAGATTGGTGGAAAAAAGACAGGGAGGTTCCCTCCCATACTAAAGATTAAACCACCAAAGTTTAAATTCTCTTGTATGTGTGAGATAGATAATACCTAATTAAAAATTTTTTTTAATTAAAAAAATATGTCATTTTTAAAGATAAAAGACGCTTTGAAAAGAGAACAAACAGTAAAAGATTATCTTGCAACAAAGAAAAGAATACGTGATAATCTACTTACAGAGAAAACAGGCGATATTGAATTACAAACAGACCTTTCAAAGTTTTTTAAACCTATTACAGAAACACAAAAAGCTGCAACAAAAGAGATTACAGAAGGGCTTAAACCTATTAAAGAGGGGATTCAGCAATTACCACAGGCTATTACGTTTCCTGAATTTCCTTCTATAAAAGCTTATAAATCACAAATAGATGAAACTGAAAGTATTCTTAGATGGATTGATGAGCTAGAACAAGAGGAAAAAGAAAGAAAATCATTATTGCTTATTGGGCCATTAGCAGAAAAACAATTAAGAAGATTTACTAATCTAGGTGAAGCTGATACAACGTATGGGATATATGATAATAAAGGTAAATTTTATATTGGAAGTGAGGAAGCTGAAATTTTAGATGACCTTTTAATTGAAAATAAAACCTATAAAGGTACGCCTGGTCTGTGGGAGTTAATTGTAGCTAAAAAACCAGACGAAGATAAATATGATGATAAGGATTTTGAAAATTATAAGGATATAATGTTAAAAACCGGCACCCTTCATCGAAATAATGATAAAAAAAGTAATTTCCCAAAAAGCAGTAAAGCATATAAGTGGAATTAGACACATTTGGAATGAATCAGTCCTTGGAAAAGGAATTACCATTATCCCATCTGACCCTAATGCACTATTAAAAAGACTTGACCTTTTAATGGCAAGTAAAAAAGCTGGTAATACAGGTGTAAGAAATGAGTTGGTAAGTATTTGTGACGAATTAAAAAGGCAGCATGTATTAAATACAAAAACTTATAAAAAATTAATGTCAATACTATAAAATGATTCCATCACAAAAGAGAGGATTTAAAAGAAGTTATGCATATGGCGGAGCAGGAATATTTGATACCATAACTAATTTTCTTACAAGGCTTTTTACTAGCAGTGCAGCTAAACAAATAGCATCTTCAGCAGTTGATGTTGGTAAAAGTGTGGCAAAGGAAGGAGCAAAGAAAGCGTTAGAGATAGGTAAAACAGCTGCGGTTAATGCAGGTAAGAAGTTGGTTCAAAAGGCTTTAACCCCAAAATCTAAAAAGATTTTAGAAAAATATACACAGCCTACTACGCCAACTCAACCTACAATGCAAAGTATTGACACTTTAATAGATGGTAGTGCTATTGCTATTCAAGATTTAGTTAAGAAAATAATTAAAAAGGGTTCCGGAGTAAAAATAACTTAAGTTGAGACACAATTATAATTTGATTTAAAAATTATAATTGCATATAATAAAAATGGATATTTTGAGCATTAAATCGCCTATCTTAAAAGATGATGCTATTGATGAATATGAATACCATGAGTATCTTCCTATTACAGGAACTAACCTAAACAACCCAGGAGGAAATATTAGGATTGATATTGAAACCCAAGATACTTTTTATCATCCTTCTGAATCATATCTACTAATTGAAGATTATTAAAAGAATTACTTGTTGTTGTTAACCCTAGTTATGTTGATGGTGCTGCTAGTGATAATGTTACTTTAATAAATAATGGATTGATGTATCTTTTTAAAAATATTAGGTATCAGCTTAGTGGCCAGGAGATAGAAAATATTAATTATCCTGGTCAAACTGCAACAATGCTTGGGCTTTTAAAATACCCAGATGACTTTTCTAAATCACAAGGGCTAAACCAACTATGGAATAAGGATACAGAAGCTACTATTCTTAATAATAATGGTTTTGGTGTAAGACGACATTTTATTTTTTCTTCAAATCCGGTCGGAAAATTTAGTTTTAGAGTACCATTTAACATATATTTGGTTTTTGTGAAGATTATAACAAAGTTTTATATGGAATGAAACAAACTCTTACTTTAACAAGAAATAATGATAATGATGCAATTTATAGAGATGCCCCAGCAGTTAATGCTGCTGGAAATAACATAAATGAACCTGGTAGAGTTGAATTAACAAAAGTATCTTGGTTCATGCCCGAAGTGGTGCCAGAAGATGGAAATAAATTAGAACTTTATAAATTAATTGAGAAGAAAGAAAAATTTCAAGTTGGGTATAGAATGATACAATGCGACTCCATTTCTGTTCAACAAGCAACTGACTTTACTTGGAGACTATCTTCTAAGTCATCTCCTGAAGTACCCCGTTTTTTAATTATTGGGTTTCAAACTAATAAAAGTAATAACCAAGAACAAAACCCAGCTATATTTGATAACTTAAATGTTAGAAATATTTATGTAACGTTAAATTCTAAAAAATATCCGGCAGAAGATTATAATATAAATTTTAATGAAAATAAAATTGGTAGAATATATAGTGAAGCTGCTTCATTTAGAAAAAAGTTTTTTAACCTGGACGAATTAGTGTCAAACCATAATATAAATCCTTTTGAATATAAAATTATTTATCCTTTGTTTGTGCTTGATTTATCAAAAACAAAGTGAAAGGTTGAAGTATAGTGTAACTGATATTCACGTTAAAGCACAATTTGGTGCAATTCCACCTGGAAATAGTTTAGCATATGCTGTTTTAATTAGTGATAGGTTAATTAACTTCCAGAGTGATGGGAATAAAATGAGTGTAGTGTATTAAGTAATTTTTGTATTTAAAAAAATGCTAAAGATTGAAGATATGAAAAAAATATTAAAAGAAAATGAAATTAAATTTTTTTCTTATTGGAACAAGAAAAAGTTTATTGATGTTTTAAAGGAACATGGACTTTATCCAGAAGAAGAAAATAAAAAAAAATTAAAAAAAATTCCTAATTATGATAGGCTAAAAGATATTTCAAAAAATCCAAGGAAAGTTACTTTAAAGGATGTTAAAACAGAAGAAGTTCATGAATTTCCGTCTATTTTCAAAGCAGGGAAGTTTTTAGAACGTTGCCCACAAACAATTGAAAACTGGAATGGAAGAGTATGGAACGATAAATATAGGATTGACATTCACTAATTTTATTATTTAAGAAAATAATAAATTTTTTTTGACTTAAGTTTATTAATTTTATATTAAAAATATAACAATGAATTCTTTTTCACGAAGATTTATTAATAGAATAACAGATGCTAGTCAAAGGATTGCATCTAATTTATATAGTGGTGCACAAAGGGTTGCCGCAGCAGTAATTCCTCAAAGTGTGCGGAGAAGAGTAACAAATTTTACTAATTGGCTAACTGGTAATGTTGAAGAAGAGCAGATTCCACAAGTTTTAAATCAAGTTATTAGAAATGTAGAAGAGAACTTACCAAGGAGACCTGAAGTTATTAATGTAACAGAAAGTCGTTCTTCATTACGAAATTGGGCAAGACAATACAAAATACAGGGGTTTCACGTTGATTCTCCTGAGGAGTTTTTAGAGCTAACAATGCAGCCTATGACAAATATTTTAAGAAATAAACGTGGAATTAAAGTAAAAATGGTTCTTAAATGTTTAATGATTAGATTTAATAATAATGAGGAGCTGGTACCAGCACAGTTTTCTTCTGATGTAAATTTAATTAATTTAAGAGGAACCGATGCAGATGAAAAATATGATGAGATGGCAGAAAGAATTTTAAAAAATTATCGTGCCTTTTTAAGAAAGGGTAGCGGATGGGTATTTTACAGTGTAGTACATTTAAAGCTGCATACAGTCATTTTTGATCCTTTAAGAGCTACATCCTTTATACCTCTTCCAAAATGGATTGCTGATAAAAAAGCATGTATTAATATGAAAAATAATGACAACCAATGTTTTAAGTGGTCTATCTTAAGAGGATTAAATCCAATTAAAAAAAATTCAGAAAAAATTTTTTCTGATTTAAGACTAAATGAAAATAGCTTAAATATGAATGGAATAGAATATCCTGTTTCATTACATGATATTAATAAATTTGAAAAACAAAATCCAGAAATTAGTGTTAATGTTTATAGCTATGAAGAAAAAATTTTTTATCCACCAAGAATTACTAATAAAGAAAAAAATAAACATATAGATTTACTTTACTTAACAAATGAAGAAAATAGTCACTATGTTTTAATAAAAAATTTTAGCCGCTTAATGTCTAGCCAAATATCAAAACATCATGGTAAAAAGTATTTTTGTAAAAGATGTATAAATGCATTTGGAAGGGAGGATCTTTTAGAAAATCATAAAAAATATTGTGCTAAGCATGATCCTGTTAATTTAATTATGCCTAAAAAAGATAGTATATTACAATTTATAAATCATAATAGAAAAATTAAGGTTCCAGTTGTTGTGTTTGCTGATTTTGAAAGTATATTAGAACCTATAAAAGAACAACAAACAACTGAAAAAAAATACTGTAAAAACTCAAAAGCATATCCCCTGTAGTTTTTACTATGTTATAAAATGTTTTGATGATGAGGTGTTTCAACCTATAGAAAGAAAATATACTGGAGAAAATGCCGAAAAAGTTTTTGTAGATATGATAACTAAGGATATAATAGAAATTCACCAAAAATATTATCAAAAACCAGCACCACTTAAGATAACTGAAGAGGAAGAAAAAAAATATAAAAGACAAACGTGTTGTTGGATTTGTGATGAAAAATTTACTCGTAAAAATTATAGAGTAAGAGACCATTGTCATTTTACAGGTAAGTATCGTGGTGCAGCTCATACTGAATGTAATCTTAAAGCAAAAATTCCTAACTTTACACCTGTTTATTTTCATAATTTAAGTGGTTATGATAGTCATCTTTTTATAAAAAATCTTGGTAAAACTGAAGGAAAAATTGATTGTATCCCAAACAACGAGGAAAAATATATTAGTTTTAGTAAATATGTTATGGCAGAAAAAAACATAACTAATAAAATTAGGTTTTTAGATAGTTTTAAGTTTATGAGTTCAAGTTTGGATAGTCTTTCAAAAAATTTAAATGAAGAACAGTTAAATATTTTATTAAAATTTTATCCTAAAAAATATTTACCTTTACTAAGAAGAAAAGGAGTTTTTCCTTATGAGTATTTAGATTCTTTTGAAAGGCTAAAAGAAACCTGCTTACCACCTAAAGAAAAATTTTATTCAAGTTTAAACAAAGAACATATCAGCGATGAAGATTATGAACATGCAAAAAATGTTTGGAAAACTTTTAACATGAAAACATTAAAAGATTATTTAGAACTTTACAACAAAATAGACGTTTTGCTTTTAGCAGATGTATTTGAAAACTTTAGAGATGTTTGCTTTAAGCATTATGAATTAGATCCTGCATGGTATTATACTATTCCAGGGTTGGCGTTAGATGCTATGCTTAAAAAATCAGAAGTAAAACTTGAACTTTTAACAGACCTTGATATGCTTTTAATGGTTGAAAAGGGTATCAGAGGTGGTATATCTATGTGCAGTAAAAGGTATTCTAAGGCCAACAACAAATATATGGGTAAAAATTATGATAAAAATAAACCTTCAATATATCTAATTTATATAGATGCAAACAGTCTTTATCCTTGGGCTATGAGCCAATTATTGCCTACTTATGGTCTTGAATGGATGGATAAAAAAGAATTAGAAGAACGGAACCGGATACCTTGTTTTTTAGAGGTTGATTTAGAGTATCCTAAAGAGTTACATGATTTACATAATGATTTTCCACTGGCACCTGAAAAATTAAAAATAGAAAAAGTAGAAAAATTGATGCCGAATTTAAATGATAAAGAAAATTATGTTATACATCATAAAGCTTTAAAAACATACTTAGAACTAGGTTTAAAAATTAAAAAAATACATCGTGGAATTAAGTTTAATGAAACTGATGATATTAAAAATATATTGATTTAAATATTAAGTTAAGAAAAGATGCAAAAAATGATTTTGAAAAAGATTTTTTTAAGTTAATGATGAATTCTGTTTTTGGTAAGACCATGGAAAACTTAAGAAATAGAGTTGATGTGCAATTGGTTAATGATTCGGTTAGCTATCGTTATAAAAAACTTGTTGCTAAGCCAAACTATCATCATACTACAATATTTGATGAAAATTTAGTTGCTGTTCATATGAAAAAAACTAGTATAACATATAACAAACCAGTTTATTTAGGTATGACTATATTAGATATTAGTAAAACTCTTATGTATAAAACTCTTTATAATCATTTTAAAAAAAAGTATGGTGACCATGCTCGGATGTGTTATACTGATACAGATAGTTTTATTCTTGAAATAGAAACTGATGATTTGTATGAAGATATTGCTTGTGATGTTGATATAATGTACGATATGAGTGGTTACCCTAAAGAGCATGACTTGTATAGTGAAAAAAATAAAAAGGTATTAGGAATGTTTAAAGATGAATTAAATGGTGGTGTTATGGTTGAGTTTGTTGGTTTGGGCGCAAAAACATATGCTTATAAAAAAATGGATATAAAAATAGATGAAAATGGAAAATTGATGTGGAAAGGTAATGGTGAAGATCGAAGATGTAAAGGAGTAAAAAAGACAGTTGTTAAAAATGAACTAAATTTAGAAAATTATAAAAATTGTTTGTTTAAAGAAAAAGACCATTATAGAACTATGGGTGTGTTAAGAAGTCGAGGTCATGAAATATACACTGAAGTAGTAAACAAAAAAGCATTGGGCTATGCTGATGATAAAAGGTATATATTAGAGGATAAAATAAACACTTTAGCATGGGGACATCATAGGATTAAAAATATTTAACCTAGTAAAAAAGGTTAAATATTTAAATTTTTCTTCTAATTGTAATTATCTTCAGAGTCTTCATGATATGTTAATCCTTTTTTATAAGCCAGTTCCGCTTCATCCTCAAACATATACTGATAACAATAGGCCGCACAATCAAAAAAAGGATTAAATAGTAAAGCATGTTCATTTTCACATTCTATTCTAAAATATAAAGAAAGATGTGGTGTAAGAAAACCAAAAGGTAAAACAGGGGTGCCATTTTCATAATCTTTTATCTCATTTTCATATTCTTTTAATAAGTTATTATTGTCCTCTGAAAGGCGAATTATGTCTATTTTGTCATCATTTTGTTGAAGATTAAAATATAAATAATGATCCTTACACCAATGATTTAATTTATAGAGTTTACTAAACTCATAAAGCACAAATGCAGCAGCATTTTTTAAAACTACATAAATGTTATCTTTGGTTACACTTTTTAAATTAGGTAGTTCTATTTTTTTATCTTGCTTGTTATAAATCGGTGAAAAGTACAACTTGTTAGTCAATACTTTTTCTAACTTTTTTATCTGTTTTACTGTAAAATTATCAAGCACACTCATCTTTCTATTGCAATTTATGTTTTCTATCTCTACTAAGCTAAGTTTATTCATCTTAACCCAATATGATTATAAAAAAATTTTTTAATTTTCAATTTTTATTTTTTTCTATAAGGATAAATTAAATGAAAACTAGTATTTTGTCTTCTGCATAAAGGGCAACAATAGCTTCTGTATCTTATAAAACAGTTATAACACATGCAAACATGATTACATTTAGGAAGAAATACAACAGGTTTACATGCTTGACATATGACACACTTTTCTTCGAAAAACATATTATTAGGATTGAGAATGATAATAGGAAAAAATTCTCCTCCTTTTGGTGCAAATAATCTCATAAGCATTTTACACAAAATAAAATTAAAATTTAAAAAATTTTTTTAATTTTTTATTTTTTAGCAAACTGTTGTCTACATTGATTATTTTCTTAATTTTAGTTTTTTCTTTCTTTATTAATTTTTTTTCTTTGTTTGGATCCATCATACTCTTATTTTTTTTATTTTAAAATTTTTTAAATTTTTTAAAAATTGATTTTATTAAAATTTTTCTTAAAATAAACTAGCCGATAAACAACATCATTGTCGGCCACCCTTTACTCTCAACATCTGGGTTCCTATATCTATAAGGTCATGTTTTTTGTTACTCTTGACATTATATACTTACTTGTTAAGTAAATATATATCTCAGATAAATGGCTAGCTTTTTTTAAAAATTATTATCATGTGGGTAAAATTTTTTAATTATTTTTTTAAAATTTAATTTTTATCTTAAGTGACACACTATCTTAAATAAAGGCTTGCGGTTGCGTTGGGGGGATTTTTTTTTAAACGGGGGTGAGATGTAAAAAATTGAATTTAAAGTAGAATTATTAATTAAGAAGTTTTTCATTTTATGATTTTGATGGGGAATGAGAGGGAAATGTGATAAGGGGGTGAATGAGATAAGGGGTGTGTGTGTTAATTTTATGAGCAGCATAATGTTACATAAAATTTATAAGGGGAAAAAATGCACTAGCTACTTTTTTTATAGGGTTAAGGGCTTAGGGCTGCAACTCCCTTTTTCCCATCTACTTGCGACTCATGTGACGTCATATCTCTTATATTACACATGTTTGTGATAAGCATTGTGTGACGTCATATGCGACTCATGTGACGTCATATCTCTTATGTTACACATGTTTGTGATAAGCATTGTGTGACGTCATATGCGACGTCATTCTATACTTCTTTCGGAGAAGTGAATAGGAATTTTATTCATGGATTGTATGTTGTTTAACGCCGTTTTCAGAATCATTTCAGTAATATGGCGGCGGCCAGTGCAGCTATCCATGCTTTCCTGGGGTTTCTTTTACCATTGCTATGCACAATTTTCTTTCTATGCCACTGGCTGCTTTCCCACATAGACATCGTCGAAACAATGGTCAGCAGCGAAAGAGGAATGAATCCTGTCGAAATGACTACTTTCAATCCTCAGAAAGAAATTGGCCAAGTCTGGCATCGAACCAGCGACCTCCTGTTCTCAAGTCCTGTACGCTACCGACTGAGCTACCGGGGCTCGGCTTTAATTCATGGAAGCTACGACGTATAACTTTTGAAATATCATTACGTGTGAAAAAGAATCTGGTATTGTTTGTCTTTTGAGATAAAATTTTTATTAAACTCGTCTACAAAAACATGTTACGAAGCTCGACAAAGAACGTTTTCCAAGACTCGTTTAATAGAATTTTATCTCGGGTGCCAATTAAATTTTATTTCAGATCCTATAGATCTACTTCTCAAAAACCTAGAGCACCCGAAACTATACTTCTATTTACATTTTATTTGCTCTCTTAATCATAAACGAGCTAGCTTTACACTTTCGAAAACATTACCTCACTGGGTACATCTCTGTAAACTGCGTATGCACGACCTTTGCGCACGCAGTTTAGGTAAGCAAGCATCAAGTTTGAAAACAAGTTTCACTGAACTGCATATATTTACAGTTTGAGTAAATATATGTATAACTTTACGCTAGCTCATACATTCGGATAAAGCAGGGATCGTAAGTGTGTAAATTCGATCCAAAAAATATATTGCGTAACTCTGCCAGTTTAGTGAAAAAAAAAGAAAAAGAAATAAACACCCCAGGAACTTGCCCTTGTTCGATCCCCAGCTCGGCATAAGTCTTTTCGGGGATTATTGAGCGCCATCACGACAGAATCCGTTTCTCTTTCACCGCTCCGAGATAGGGACACACTGACAGATGTAATGTAAGTAAAATAATGTTGAAAACGGCATTATACACCAAAATAAAAACAAACATATGTAGATACGAAAACTTGATTCGGTGATAAAAATCTTCAACACTGACTTAAGAGAGGGAGAGAGAGAGACAACCTGAGCGACAGAGACATAGAGAGAGATAGTCAGATCTACAGAAAGAGAGTGAGAGGAGGGGAGATAATTTTGTTGCGACATACAATCCGACTTTCAAAGAGAATTGGAAGAGTTAACGTCTTAACCCTTTACTGCACAATGACGCCTTTTGACGCCCCTGGGAAAGAAGCCTTTTGAAAACATTGTGGGAAAAGGAGAAAATGCTGGTAACCAGCATTTTCTCCTTTTCCCACAATGTTTTCTACCCTATCAAAAAACAAAGTTGCACCATTTGAGCCACAGTGAAATTGTCGTCTGCAAATGCTTTCAATTTGGACAAGGTTGATATTTCGTCGTCTGGTAAAGGGTTAAAAAGAGTCCCTCTCCAGGGCTGCTGTTCACGAAATTGCGTACGCAAGAAATCTGCCTTCACAATTTGAGCAAGTAAGCATCAAGTCTGAAAACAAGTTTCAATAAACTGCGTAACTTTACGATCTGAGTAAAAATTTGCGTAACTTTACGCCAGCTCATAACTTTGATTAAAGCTAGGGTCGTGTGTGTGTTTATTTAATCCCCAAAAAATTGCGTAAATATGAGCAGTTTAGTGAAAGGTACCCCAGGACTCCTCAGCGGCCCAAATATAATAAAAGACCAAAGACCTGTCGGTACAGATCCAAGATCAACAGGGTCCGTATTCACAAAACATTCTTAAGAACGTTCTTTGTCTTGTTCTGTAGATTTTTCTAAAGTAACACAATCCTGAGCCAATTAGGAGTTGTGTAACTTTCAAATGTAGTTGATTGATTATATGGTGAGTAGTATAGGAGGGTAGACCTCGGACAAAATCCGTTTTGTCCGAGGTCTACCCTCCCTGAGTGCCATTTTGTCCGAGGTCTACCCTCCCTGAGTGCCATTTTGTCCGAGGTCTACCCTCCCGGGGAGGCAAAAGACCGGTCAAAATGTCAAACCGGAAGTAGATGTCCGCTTTTTCTGCCCCCCCATGCCACGGTCAGAGCCCCTTTTTAACTATCTCTGTGAAAAGGGGTCTTAATGCATCTGCGCGCACGCGCGCACGGATCGTAATGATATGGTTCGGCAGAGACTATCGTTGGACTTAGTCTTTTTTCTTCATCGGAGATAGATGTTCACCATCTTTGACGCGGCAGGGATCCTTTTTTTAAACCGTGGTCTGTGAAAAGGGGTCTTAATGCATCTGCGCGCACGTGCACGGATCGTAATGATATGGTTCGGCAGAGACTATCGTTGGACTTACTCTCAAAAAGACCGGTCAAATTGTCAAAACGGTGGTAGATGTTCACCATTTTGACGCGGCAGGGGTCCTTTTTTTAACCATGGTCTGTGAAAAGGGGACTTAATGCATCTGCACGCACGCGCACGGGTCGTAATGATATGGTTCAGGCAGACACTATCGTTTGACTTAGGCTTTTCTCTGTCATCGTTGGACTTAGTCTTTTTTCTCCGTCTTCGTTCGCCTCAATCTTTCTCTATTACCGTTGGACTTAGTCTTTTTTCCCACGATATGGGTTATTTCCCCCTCCTCAGCTTGGCTCAGGCAAATACCATCGTTGGACTTAGTCTTTTTTTCCGTCTTTTGTTCGCCTCAGCCTTTCTCTATCACCGTTGAACTTAGTCTTTTTTCCACGATATGGGTTATTTTCCCCTCCTCATGCTGGTTCAGGCAGAGATCATCGTTGGACTTAGTCTTTTTTTTCCGTCTTTATTCGCCTCAATCTTCTATCACCGTTGAACTTAGTCTTTTTTCCACGATATGGACTATATCCCTACTTACGCTGGGTCAGGCAGAGAGGATCGTTGGACTTAGTCTTTTTTCTCCGTCTTCGTTCGCCTCAGGCTTTCTCTATCACCGTTGAACTTAGTCTTTTTTCCACGATATGGACTATATTCCCTACTTACGCTGGGTCAGACAGAGAGTATCGTTGGACTTAGTCTTTTTTCCGTCTTTTGTTCGCCTCAGCCTTTCTCTATCACCGTTGAACTTAGTCTTTTTTCCACGATATGGACTATATTCCCTACTTACGCTGGGTCAGACAGAGAGTATCGTTGAGCTTAGTCTTTTTCCGTCTTTATTTGCCTTAATCTTTTTCTATCACCGTTGGACTTAGTCTTTTCTTCCGTCTTTTGTTCGTCTCAACCTTTTCTCTATCACCGTTGGGCTTAGTCTTTTCTTTGGCTCCTAGCAGTATGATCTTTAGACATTGCCTGATTATATGATCTGAGTGTGGGTTTTTTTCCGGCATTTCCCGGAAATCAGTTCGTCTAGACTTACCCGATCTTAGATTTATTCCTCCCTAGTTTTATTCGACCCTAGTTTTTAATCTGCAAAACTTTTTTTAAATTGTAAAAAATTTTTATCCGAAAATTTTTATCCGAAATTTTTAAGCGTAAAAAATTTTCTCTATCGAAAAAATTTGACTGTAAGATTTTTTATTTGAAAAAATTTTTCTTTGTAAGATTTTTTGAAAAAATTTTTCTATCGATAAAAATGTTTTTTCTCTCTGCAAGATTTTTTTAATCGTAAAAATTTTTTCTATCGCCCAAAAAAAGTTTTTTCTCTCTCTGCAAGATTTTTTAAAAATTGAAAAATTACCTGCTCCATATTTGATTTTTTTCTCGTCTTGGTATACTTTATAATTTATTTGCACTACTCGAGAAACGAGAGATGAATGATTATAGGAAAAGTTCACTGGATTTTTATAGCTTAGTGGAGGGATTGACCTGCTTTTGTCTTTGAATTAAGAGTACGAACGGTAGGTGAGCATGTAGATAGAACATAACGTACTGTAAAAATTCATTCACATAGAATGTTATGATCTATCTACAATTTCCAAGACTGATCTTTTTTGAAGAAATGATTGAATAAAAATGCTTTCATCGTTATTTATGTTGTCATTTTATTATTAATCCTTAAAGAGAAAAGTAAAGAAATCATGGAGGTGGATGTACAAGCTATTTTATTTCAACATCCTTGTAATATTTTCATCACAGGTCCGGGTGGTTGTGGAAAGACAGTCTTTGTTCATAAATTAATTGACTATCGAGAAGATTTGTTCAATATCGTTCCTGAAAGAGTTGTCTGGTGTTACAAAGAATGGCAGTATGCTTACAATCTTATGCATGAGAAATTCAATTCGCAGTTTGAATTAATAAAATTCGTGGAAGGAATTCCTGACGATGAAAACGAGCTTGTCAGCGATGTATCTATACCGCATTTAATCGTCTTTGATGATATGCTGGGTGAAAAAGATGAGGAAAAAATTAAACTTTGGTTTACAAGAAAAGGACATCACCGTAATGCAACCGTGATTTATATCACACAAAATATGTTTCAACAATCGAAATCGAGTCGAACCATCAGTCTTAATTCAAGATACATGATTTTATTTCGAAATGAGCGAGATAAAAATCAGATTAAAACACTAGCTCACCAAATGCAAGCCCCACATTTACTGTCTGCTTATGAAGATGCTACATCGGTGGATCATGGATATCTTGTCATCGATTTCCATTCACGAACAAATAAAGAATTAAGACTGCGAACAGATATATTTCATCGTTATGAAGAAGACGAAAGAGGTCCAACCGTTTATTCCCCTGCTTAATCGTTACAATGTTTTTTTTTTAAAATAAAAATGACTTCATTTTAATTTATATTGTCATTCTATCAATAGGCGACAGTGAGTAAACATGGCTTTACCAACCACACCAACTTCAATTTTAGCTGCTTTGCGAAATTTAAGTCAACAAACCAATAGATATGAAAGAGAATCTGTGTTGAAAGCAGGATTAAAAGAAATTTTAAAATGGTTTACGTTGGCAGCACAAAACATCATTGAAGATAAAATCAAATTACCAAAACAAACCACCACGTATATGACAAAACATAGAGCAGATATCGAGCAGTTAGCAGATCCGAATATTGATGAGGAAATTAAACGTAGAATTATTTTAAAACCTGGAGGTGGTGGATTTCTAGGTGGTGTTATTATCAGAAGTTTACTGAGATGGGATGGAACTAAAACCGTTAGGAAATTTGGGGGTGAAAGGCAACCTCGAAAACGTGCTCCGCGAAAGAGGAAATCTCCAAAGAAGAAAAATTCTCCAAGGAAGAAAAAGTCTCCAAAGAAGAAAAAATCTCCAAAGAAGAGAAAACCCCCGAAAACGCATGCAAGAACTATCACCTCACCACCTATAATTGATGCAAGAACTACCACCTCATCACCTATGATTGATGAAAGAACCACCACCTCACCACCTATAATTGATGAAAGATTTGTTACTATGCGAAGACCTGTAGGAAGCAGCATTTCAGAACATCAACGCTATCCGAAATCCAGAAAGGAACTATTAAGTGAAAGAATGCAAAAACTCAGAACAAAGTATTCACAATTTATAGAACCAGGGAAAAAATTGAAGTTTCAATCCATTCCATCCGCCTCATGGTCTCCAAATACATTAGCTAAATATAAAAAAGGTAGAAAGGCAGAAGATCGACTGTTTGGGGATATAATCCAATATAACCTTGACACAGGAAAATATCGTGTTGACTATGACAACCGTCTGATTCATCTTGGTGGTGGAAGAACCATTCCTCTGCCCGACAGAGGGTCAGATGTAGAAGAAAGCGAGGATGAAGAACTCACTGATTCCGATTCGTAGTTTTCTTTTGTAAAAAAAAGACAGTATGATAAAACATCAGGTATAAATGATAGTGACATGGAACTTTTATTTTCATTTGATGTGAAATAGTGATAAAGTCAACATGAAGAAAAGACCTCTGATAAAAAAACACGGATCGATGGTTATGGCCATGATACAGGCTACACCAAAAATACGTAAAAAGCTTGTCAAAGATTCACCCTCAGAAGCGATAAGGTGTATATCGGAATGCTGTCATAATGTTTTAAAAGGCAATGTACATTTATCACCAGATCAGAAGAAGAAGTTGTATTCAAGCCGACAACATCTCAGACGTTTAGCTTCAAAATCGGTCTCTGTAAAAGATAAAAAACAAATTTTAAATCAAAAAGGTGGATTTCTTTCATTGCTTGCACCTGCATTATTACCTTTGTTAGGAAAAGCCGTTATCGGAGGAATAGGAGGAGCTCTAAAAGCCTTGTAGATAAAAAATTTTCAATGAAAAAAATCTTATAGATAAAAATCTTGTAGACAAAAAATCTTGTAGATAAAAAATTTTATAGATAAGAAATTATGTCTGTTAGAAAAATGGTTATCGTGCCTTTCCAGGTCTTAGAAAATATGAAACGATGGAAAGCCGAACAAGCTCAAAAACCTCGTTTACCACCTAATCCACAAGTTGCAGATGCATCACATCTTCGACAAGATATGAGTCAGATTTTACAAAGTACCGATCTGTCAGAAACAGAAAAGGCTCAAAGATATGGCGAAACTTTGATTAAGTTACAAAATTCGCTTCAGAAAACAAAACCAACTTCGATCAATTTTCTTCCAAAAACTGATGATAGTGTACAGGGATCAGCATCTGTTGGACTGCAATCTGTTGTCTTATATGATCGAATTTTGCAAAGTGTACCAAAAACCATGAAAAGAAAAGCTGAGTTACTTTTGAGTATGATAAAAGACAACGATAATTTAACTTGGGACGAACAAGGGGTGGTGTCATATAAAGGTACACGCATTCATGGTTCCAATATTATTGATCTTATCAATGATGCGATACGTCAAAGAAAAGGTATCGAGCCCAGAGGATGGAAAACATTTTCAAAGGCATTACATGAAAGTAATATACCTCAAGAAGTTATTGGCAATTTGAACAGATGGAAATGGATACAAAAAGTCCATGATAAATCACCGAGTAAATCATTGAGCGAAGATGAAGATTCCCATGCAGAATCCTATGGAGATTCCGATAACTTATTTCACACACAAAAAGTGTACGAAAAAGTACTAAGCTAACTCCTATAAAAAGAAGTATGAAAAGAATAAAAGAAAAATCTCCATACATGAAACCTGAAGAAAGAGAACGATTGAAGCAATTCTATGTTAAAGAACTGCTAACTCCCCCAAAGTCTATAAAAAAGACTCCGAGCCGTAAAACACTTCAGTCATGGGAGGCATGGTAAAGTCAAAACTTGATTACGTGTTAAGAAAGTTGTTTTATGATCCTAAAAGTACTGTTGCATTTAGTGGAGTAAAGCAATTGTATCACGCTGCGAAATCTGTTTTGAAAGGAATAAGATACAAAGATGTTCAAGAATGGTTACAGGGTGAATCCACCTACACCTTACACAAACCGATTCGTCGTCGTTTCAAAAGACGAAAAACTATTGTAGGTGGTATAGATTATCAATGGCAGGCTGATTTGGCTAACATGCAACATTTAGCAAAACAAAATAATAACAAGAAATATTTACTTTGTGTGATTGATGTGTTTTCGAGATTTTCATGGGTTATCCCTATTCCAGACAAAACGGGTAAAACTTTAATCAAAGCATTTCAATCTATCGTTCAGAAATCAAAACGAAAACCTTTAGCGCTTCAAACAGACAAAGGTTCGGAATTCAAAAACAAATCGTTTCAAGACTACTTGAAAAAGAATCAGATTCATTTTTTCACCACTGAAAACCCAGAGACAAAAGCAAGCATTGTTGAAAGATTTCAACGAACTTTGAAAACGAGAATGTGGAAATACTTTACGTACAAGAAAACAAGACGTTACATTGACGTATTGAATTCTTTAGTTAAGAATTACAACCATACTTTTCACAGAAGTATAAAAACATCTCCTGTAATGGTAACAAAATCCAATGAGGCAGAGATTTCAAGAAATCTGTATCCTCAATTACCGACAAATGTAATGACAAAAAAGCCGAAATTCAAAATTGGAGATCATGTTCGAATCAATAAAACAAAACGTACATTTGATAAGGGTTATTTACCAAATTGGACGCAAGAAATATTTGAAATCAGTCATGTCAACAAAACATTTTCGCCTATTACCTATAAAGTAAAAGATTTACTGGGAGAACAGATTTTGGGAACTTATTATGAATATGAACTTCAATTAATAAAAGATGATGATATTTATGAAATTGACTCAGTTCTTGATAGACGTACAAGACGTAAGGGTAAAAAATTAATCAAAGAAATAAAAGTCAACTGGAAAGGTTATCCAAAAAAATTTCAAAGTTGGATACCAGAATCCTATTTGGTGTAATCCTGTTTGGTGTAATCCTATTTTGGTGTTGTGAAAACATCTTTTCTTATTAAAAAAAATCTTATAACTTAAGAAAAAGTTATAAAAAGTCACCACATTCATAATGAATCCACAGTCAAACATTGAGTGTGGAACAGAAAAGTCTGGAATAGAAGAAAAGTTCGGAATAGAAAACTTCGATAGCAGTAGTAGTAGTAGTATCAGTAAGAACTACAATTGTTGTGGAAATCGTGTCCCAAAGAATCAGTTTACCTATATTTCACAGATTTTAGTCATTTATGCAATTATTGCAACCTCAATAGTACATTTAAGTATTCAAAGTCAAGATCGTGAATTGTGGCTGATCCTGTTAAGCAGCTCACTTGGATATATTCTTCCATCACCAGGGTTAAAATTCAGCAGATCAGAACAAAAGCAGTCAGGGTGGATTGATAGTAAAAAATGAATTCGTTTTATCTCACTCTACCCAGTGATAGTTCCATGGACCTTTATCCGAACAACACCCAATGTTGTTTTAAGGTTCATTTACCAAAGACAGTTCATATTGACAAGGAAACTTGGGAAGTCGCACTAGTTCAACTTATTACTCCCTCTCAGTTCTTAAACATAAGTGCAGAAGAAGCAGAGTTCGATCTTACAACAACGGATAACGAATTAGTCAAATTAATATCACAGATAGACAAAAGAGGAGATAATATACAAATAATTCCATTAAGACGAAATAGTGGAAATGATATAATAAAATGGGCAATTCGATTTTCCTTTCCAGCCGGGAGTTACGTTTCACCTGAACATCTTATAGAGACGATCAATGATGTGATTCAATCCACTATAGGTCCTGCTCTTCGTAAGGATTCGTCGGGTGTGTTCATCACTTATTCATCTTCAACCAAACGTCCGAAAATTATATTTAATAATATTATAAAAACAGGGATCAAATTACATCCATCCCTGTTTTTAAAACTGGGTGGATCACCAGAATTCAAACATGATACATTTTTTCAGGGTAAAAATATTTTCAAATACTTTAAATATAATCCAAACATTGATGCTGGCTACAATCATCTGTATATTTATTCAGATATTGCTGAACACACTATAGTGGGTGATACACTTGCTCCCATACTTCGTGTTCTGCCTTTCAAAACATCCGATTTGATTGAAAATGGTTATGGTTCTCAACATACCAATCATGAAATTACAATACCGCATTATATTCCCGTTTCGAAATCCGATTTCGATCATATTCACATTCAAATAACAGGGGATTTAGGTATACCGGTTCATTTCATTACTGGTAAGACAATAGTGAAGTTACATTTCAGGCAACGTTTAACTGACAATCATTGAAAATCATTTAAAAAATGCTACCAGTTTATCGTGGTGTAAAACATCAGTATGGCTATGGGTTAGGTTCGCTATTTAAATCGGCAATTAAAGTAGTGACTCCATTGCTTAAACCGTTGATTAAATCTGGTTTTAATGCTGTGAAAAAAGAAGGAATCAAACAAGGAATAGGTGTAGTAGAAGATATCCTTTTACGTGGCAAAAACCCCAAAAAAGTTGTAATTTCAAGGGGAAAACAAGCCATTCATGATCTAGCAGAAAAGGTAATACCAGGGATAAATAAAAGAAAATCACGAAAACCACGTCATTCCCCCTACCGCCTTCGCAGTGGTAAGATCATAAGGCAAAGAGACAGACGACCTCTTGATATCTTTGATTAATATATTGGATTAATATATTGAATTCATTTACTTGAATTATATAAAAATGATGCAAAACGGTTCTTGTGAATGCAGTAAGTCAGAACTTGATGTTCTTTCTGTACCACCTACAATGACAACGATGCAAGAAAGTCAATGGATTGAACATTTCCCAATATCATCTTTGGCAAACAATGCATCGATAGAATTCATCATACCACCTCAAACTGAACATTGGACAGATCTGTCACAATCGTATTTGTATGTCAAATACAAAGTCGTTCAAGCTGACGGTGCTGATTTAGATGTCAATGCAAATGTGGCCCCTGTAAACAACTTCCTGCACAGTTTGTTTAGCAGTGTCGATTTGTATCTAAATAATAAACTAATCACCAGCAATTCAGATACCTATCCATACAGAGCATATATCGAAAATCTTATGTCATATAATTCTGACAGCAAGACTACGCATTTGAAAGCTGGTAATCTTTGGATTGAAGACACCTCTGCTCATTTCAATTCACTCAACCATGATGGAACTAATGAAGGTTTACAAGCTAGAATGCGTGAAATTGAACGAAGTAGAACCGCCGAACTTTTTGGACGCTTGCATCTTGATCTGTTTCAACAAGAAAAATATTTACCCAATGGTATTGAAATCAGACTTAGATTAAACAGGTCTTCGCTAAACTTTTGTCTCACAGGAGGTACTGGTGCACCAGATCCAAAAATTGTACTGGAAACAGTCAGTCTTCATGTGCGAAATGTCGAATTGTTGCCTGTTGTTGCAAATGATCTAAATCATGTTATTGCTCAGCAAAACATGAAAATTCCTATTCGCAGGGTTGAAGTAAAAACTTTTACCATTTCTACAGGTCTTCAGTCTAAAGTTGAAGATCATCTGTTTCAAGGACAACTTCCAAAACGCATTTTCATTGCAATGGTAGCAAATACTGATTATAATGGGGCTTATAACAGAAATCCATTTTTCTTTCAACATTTTAATCTGTCAAAAATTGATGTATCATGTAATGGTCACAGTATTCATAACAGACCCTTTGAACCTAACTTTGAAGCAGGATTGTATTTGAAATCCTTTCTATCATTGTATCAGGCTAACTCATCTTTAGCACTTAATAAATCATTTAATATTGGTAAAGAAGACTATGTTGGTGGATACTGTTTGTGGGGATACGATTTGACAGCGGATCAAGGTAGTGAAGAAGGACAACTTCATCCTATAAAAACTGGAAATCTTCGAATTGAACTTCAGTTTGGTCAAGCTCTGGCAGCAGCTATCAACGTTATTGTCTTTGCTGAATTTGACAATCAGATTGAAATCAACAGTTTGAGAGAAGTTATCACAGATTATTAAGCCTGGAAAAACCAACAGAAACTCTCTGATCAAAAAGATAGCTTTCACAAAAAACAGTCCTTTTCAGGACTAAGGAATATAATATCGAAAACGACAGTTCTTTTCAGGACTATTGAAAAACAGTCCTTTTCAGGACTATCTACAGGACTAAAGAACTAAAAAAACAATGTTGGGACTCAGATTTGCTATAACACTTAGAGAAGAAGCAGAAAAAGTGAAATATTCTGTGTCGAAGTGCATCTCTACTCGGAAAAATGACATTCACAACAGCTTCGAAAAACATATGACTGAAAAATTAAAAAATCTTATTGTCAGTGAAGTTACCAACCAGTGTTACGGATGTCAAGTGGATCATCCCAGTCAAACACAGCATGAACTGTGTTTATTCAAGGATAGACAAGAACATACAGATATGTTCATAGAAAAAGCCATGATGGAATTAAATCCATACGAAATCATGGAGAAATGGTATCCTGAACTCATAGAAATGAAACTCGATGAAAGTGACTATGTGGAAGCCTACAGATTATGGCGAAATATAAAACAAAACATTTTATCTGAATTCACGGAGTCGTGGTTACAATACTGGTGTGACAAAGTAAAACAATCCTGGGAAGAAAGTGATTAGAAAAAATGTATACTTCTGAAATTCAATACATATTGGATCACGGAACATGGATAAAAAATCTACAGGCAAAAGTCTGTGCAAAAGATCAGTTACCTCGACAAAAACCCAATTATGTGAAAGCCTACATTGTGAACACAGAGAAATCAACCGGTCCAGGAGAACATTGGGTAGCCGTGATATTCAACAATAATGGTGATGTACTATACTTTGATCCCTACGGACTACCACCACTTGAGCCAGAAATCATTAACTTTTTAGACAATCATTCTTATTCGTGGAGATACAATCGACAAACTCTTCAGAGTCCACAGGGAAAAGTTTGCGGATTTTACTGTATCTTCGTATTGGATGCTACCGCCAGAGGATACAACATACAGAAATATCTTCAACAGAAATTCCTCTCAACGGAACATCGACGAAACGATCGAGATGTAGTGTTATGGTTCAATCAGCAGTATGGAATTCTATTCAATAAAGCTCAGAGACTTTTTCCCCACAAATAGTATATAAATGTATAATAGTTCTTTTATCTATGTGTTTGTTGTAAATATGTTCATTGCTCAGTTCATTGTTCAGTTCTGTTCAAATAAAAGTTATACTGTTTAAATGGTGTTTTTTATTCTTTTTTCCACAAAGATAATTCCTCCACAAAATATCAGTCTTGGAAAAAATGTAGATAGATCATATTGTACATTATATTCTATCTACATGGTCTCGCCCACGTTCGTACTCTTAATTCCAAGACGAAAAGTAGGTCAATCCCTCCACCAAGCTATAAAACCACCAAATTTCTCTATATGCCATTTCATTTCCACGATGGGTTTGTTCAGATTCTGCTGTGGACTATTTGGTAAAAGTCGAAGGAACAAGGAGAAGAGAAAACGTCAAAAGACAAAGACGTCGGCTGAGTTCTCTGCAAGACAAGGGGATAACCCCTATACCCAGAACCCAGCACCTAATTTCTACCCCGATCTTTGGGTTATGCCAACTGATGATCCAATCTTTGGGGAGTCTGTGATATCAACCAACCAATGAGTTGATGATGAAGAGGTTTAGAATCCTCTATCTTTCTCTGATTTTTGGAATTAACTTGCTCGGATGATTAATTTAATTCCAATCCAGAGAATGGTAAAAAAAAGCTCTTTTCAGAGCTAACATTCATTCCAGAAAGTCCTATCTTCGAGACTTGTCAATTTTACGACTGAGTACCATTCCAAGAGTTACATTCCAAGAGTTACATTCCAAACGATATACTTCAATTCAAATTAACTCAAAAAAGGTTAAGCCCCAACACGATGCTTGTATGGTAAGGATTTATGCTATAAGTCATCTCTGACCAACTCGGAAGATAGCGTATAGCATAAAAGTGTCAAATCTTGTCTGACTAATTCAATCAAATCGGTAAATAGTGGTATACACCACCTCAGCTCTCAGATCTTATAGACAAGTTACAAAGCAATACGATCTTTATCTCTAAAGCTAGTTTTTAAAAAAGACTGAGTTCGTCAGACAAATATCTAAAAGATCATACTACTAGGAGTCAAAGAAAAAGACTAAGTCCAACGGTGATAGAGAAAGCCTGAGACGAACAAAGACGGAAAAAAAGACTAAGTCCAACGATGATCTCTGCCTGAACCAGCATGAGGAGGGGAAAATAACCCATATTGTGGAAAAAAGACTAAGTTCAACGGTAATAGAGAGAAAGAACAACTCTCCAAAAAAGCCTAAGTCCTACGATGCTCTCTGCCTGAGCCAAGCTGAAGAGGGGAAATAACCCATATCGTGGAAAAAAGACTAAGTTCGACGGTGATAGAGAAAGGTTAAGACGAACAAAGACGGAGAAAAAAGACTAAGTCCAACGGTGGTAGAGAAAGATAGACGAACAAAAGACGGGAAAAAAGACTAAGTCCAACGATGTTGTCTGGCTGAACCAGCATGAAAAGGGGAAAATAACCCATATCGTGGAAAAAAGACTAAGTCCAACACGGTGATAGAGAAAGATCGAGGCGAACAAAAGACGGGAAAAAAGACTAAGTCCGACGGTGATAGAGAAAGTTCGAGACGAACAAAAAGACGAAAAAAGACTAAGTCCAACACGGTGATAGAGAAAGACCAAACCGAGTGAAGATGGTGGCACACCTTCTTTTTTCCCCCGAGTCAGTCTGTGGTGTCACACGTTTTCAATTCAAATTTTTGGCTGGAAAACGTCTCGACCAATCAAAACGCAGGATCAACCCGAACAAAACATGGTGACACACCATTCTTTGCTAGGAATTCCACTTCCGGTTTCCTCTTTTGTTTTTTACATTTTTGCAGTGGTGTGAGGAGGGGGGGCAGAAAAAGTGGACATCTACTTCCGGTTTGACATTTTGACCGGTCTTTTGCCTCCCCGGGAGGGTAGACCTCGGACAAAATGGCACTCAGGGAGGGTAGACCTCGGACAAAATGGCACTCAGGGAGGGTAGACCTCGGACAAAACGGATTTTGTCCGAGGTCTACCCTCCTATACTACTATGGTGTTTAACGCCGTTTTCAACATTATTTCAGTTTTATCGCGGCGGCCAGTGCACCTATCCATGCTTTCCTGGAGTTTATTTTACTAGTACTCCGCACAGTATTCTTTCCAAGCCACTGGCTGCTTTCCCGCATAACCATCGTCGAAAGAATGGTCAGCGGTGAGAGAGGAATGAATCCTGTCGCAATGACTATCATCAATCCTCGGAAAGAAATTGGCCAAGCCGGGGATCGAACCAGCGACCTCCTGTTCTCAAGTCCTGTACGCTACCGACTGAGCTACGGGGCTCGGCAACTTTCAAATGTAGAAAACCTTGTGGAATGAGCCTTAGAATGTTCCTCCGCATTGTTGGTAAATACGGACCCTGGATACTTGCTGCAGTCTGCCAGCTTGATCTGTATTCACCAACTATTCTCAAGAATATTCTTGGTCTTATTCCAGATTTAGAAAGTAACACAACTTCTGATTGGCTAAACCGAATGGTTTAGCCAATCAGAAGCTATGTTACTTTCAAATTTAGAAAAAAATATTTCAGAATAAGACTAAGAATGTTATTTAGAATGGTTGATGGATACAGACGCTGATCTTTCTCTGGACAGACCATGAACCAAAAAAAAGTTATTTATATCCTATGAGTTGACGTAAAATTGTTCTATTCTATTCTGTTCTTATAACGCATCACTGCAATTATATGTCATCTGTAAAACGTTTGTTATAACCAGTCACCTTTACTCAGGTGAAAACTTGATATATACACACTAGCGACATACGAGACAGCAAGTAAGTGTTTTATAATTGATCTTCACCATTATCTGTTGTTATTTTTGTCTTATCGATTTTGTTTGTTTTTTCTGCTTGCATCTCTTTCTCATTTTGACCTGCATGTTATTGCTGTTTGTTCGGTTTTTTTGTTTGGTTTCTTGTTTCTTTGGTTGGTTTTTTAAGCAATAAATTGCCTTTTTTTTTTTTAAATAAAACTCACCTCTTCAACCATGAAAACAGACCAAAACACAGCAGTTTGAAGAATTTTTGCCTCTATTTCTCACTCTAAAAAAAGGGGAAGCACTGTAGATGTCGGATCACTGTAGAATCTGGTGTAAAGTGCAATCGGAGTTTTTGAGCTGCAGAGTCCGATCTTGATCTACGTTGTATAGGGAAAAAAACAACTAAAATTTTCGCTTAAATCTCAAAGAAGTTTATATAATTTGTAATTTACATCTTGGGTTTTATAGCCATATTTATGAAAATTATAGGTGTGTTAACTGTCCGTTAGACGTAACATAGACGCCGCATGACTTTTTGCGTTAATGATAGAAAACTGCACAGACTCGGCTCTAAATTTATAAAGGTCATCAATCGCACGGTATTTCTGTGTTGATTGTTACTGTAACATACGAACGATGCTCTGTGAAAAGGGAGATTAACTATATACAAAAAATATCGACTCATGTCAGCCTTATTTACCAGAATAAGGGTATAAACAAGACCGTAATTATGTTTATATCGGGAGGTACATGTAAATTGTTGTAACTAGTTATCTAACTACAGTTGCGTTATCTGCAAGTTTATGCAGCCATAAATTGTATTGATACTGTGCATTCATCACATATTTACTTTTTTTTTCTTTGGATAAAACAAAGTTCGCTCTCTATAAAGGTAAAGTTTGTCTAAAAAAAGGGAGGTCTTCAGCATATACGAAAACAACAATGTTTTATTACATTACCTTGTCTGTTTTCAGTGTAATGTGTTACTCGAATAAATTGACCTGAAATTGACCTTTATGCAAAGAATAGCTAGAGAAATAGTATTTTCATCATCGCATTTAATCGGACAGTACGGAAATACTATTAACGGTGAATGTCTGGTTTGACCCGTTTAGTACCATAGTAAGAATAGGAAGCTTTGGTGGATGATATGGATCAAGGTCAGACCGCACAGACAGTGCATCTTACGATCAATATTGTTCGCCACGTATTACCAATTTAAATCAACAAGATCATTTTAATATCAGGTATCTTAGTATTTTCTGAAGACAAGATAAATCTATGCCAGATAAAGAGTTGAAAGTCGGTCATAGTCCCGCATTCAGACGACAAAAGCCGAAGCTAAGTTTGGACAGTAATTTAAGCCTGTAATATATGGTAATAGAGGTCATTTATTTCATGTCAGTTTATTCAAGTAATTGCCATCACGAACTGTCTTATATTACACACGTTTGAGATGAGCTGCGGATTTCGCAGGCTGACCTGAATCGATACTTTCTGCAAATTAATTAAATCCCTGTTTCACGGAGCATGGCTCATTTATCTAGAGCCCAGGGATGAAATTGGGCTTCTAAAAATGGTACTATCACTAACTACAGAATCGCAAATGATAGCAAAATTGGATATGGCTGTCTTTTCAACACTTATCCTGCTAAATAAATAAAATTAAACTTTCAAACCGATTATAAAAACCTAAATTTTTTTGTTGTTGTTGTTTTCAAAGGTATATTTTGGGAATAATATCTCCTTATCGGACAGCGTAGATCTAGATCAGACTGCACATTCTGTGCAGTCTGATCTTGATCTACACTGTCCGCAAAAGGTCAGTGAGTCGCGTTTAGCAGGCTAAGGGTTAATTGCGAATTGCCTTGATGTTTTCTTTGAGAAATACAATCGATACGCAGAAAGAAAGTTTCAAAGCTGTTTGTATTTTTCCCATGTTGTTTCCTCTTAGGCGACTGACGGATTTTGGAGTTGGAAACAACAGTTGCCAATTCAAGGGCTGGTAACTCTGCAGATGTCTGCTAAATATAGCAGATTGAGCACGGAAGATGGTAAGTTTTACTGTAAAATTTTATTATGATTGTTTAAATAAGATATTTTAGTGCTGTATCGCAATAATACTTTGGCTGTTTGATTATTGAAACGAATTTCTTTGAAAAAAAAATCCTGATTTAATTCGGGTTTTCAGCTCTCCTGGACAAAGTCTAACTGTAATATACGCTACCTGTAAATGAAAGGAAAGAGTGAATTTCCGGATACATGTAGATAAATGTTGAAGGTTAAATGGGCATGTTTACATGTAAATATTTGGACTAGCTTAAGTCCCTCAGTCTGTTGTATTAAGTGCTTCGGGTCAGCTATATTGTATGCCATCGTATTTGGCCGGTCTTCTCTTCCAACATGCCATATAACTTTGATCACTGATGATAAGAACAGAACAGAACATTTTTCCAGGAATTAAGAATTAAGATATTACTCAACTATGTCATTAAGGGAATGAAGAACACAATGATGGCCACGTGACGCTCGAAGATGTGAACGGGATTGCCTGTAACCATGACGATCAGACGGGCGACAAGGAGACATTTACAGTTGAAGAAGCTGTTGAAAAGCTTGGCTTGGGTTGGTTCCAGTTTCGACTTTGGATTATAACGGGTCTCTTCGCTGCAAGTATCTTTTGTGTGTCTCTAACCATAGGCCACTAAACATCCATTGGTCTACCACGAAACACCAATTTTTTATTGCACAATCATCGGGCACCGTTACTAAAAATAGCACACTGGCGCATTGCCTCTGTATCGTTTATATTTAACATTATAATATTACGATATAGAGGCGATGCGCAAATGTGCTATTTTTAGTAACAGTGTCCGATGATCGAGAAATGAAAATTCCGGTGTTTCATGAATGACGAAATGGAGCTTCAAAGACCTATGCTTTTACTTTGTTTTACTGTAGTAGATAGATAAATACTTTATCTAGCTCATTGCCCCTTATGCTACGCAATCCCTTAACAAAATTATCCCTGGCTAAAATGAACCTCAACTACTACAATTCCCGCTCATATAATTTAAAAACTACCCTTAAGTAAAAATTTATGAGCCAGAACCACAACTTTTACAAATCAACCACGCAAACCTTTTACCTAAGCAAACTACTACCCTTAAGTAAAAATTTATGAGCCAGCTTTATAGCCCTTAAGAATATGATTAACTCACCCGTAAGCATATAGCTAACCCTTAAACAATATAAAACATATTAACAATTTTATGTAGCATTAACTTGCTCATAAAATTAAAAAACAAAATGGGTTAAACAGTATCAATCTAATTAAGATCAGCAAACAAAACAGCCAACCTTTTTTTATAAATATTTTTTACTTAAGCCATTTTATTAAAAAATTAAAAAAAAAAAAAAAAAAAAAAAAAAAAAAAATTATCACTCACTCACTCACTCACTCACTCACTCACTCACTTAACTAACCAACACATTCCACATCATGCATCACCTAGCCAGTTTATCACTTACTAATTAACTTAATACTTCATTGCAGTCGACCCCCCAACAAACCCTTACATCACTTTATCACTTAACCTTTTTCCTCCCCCCATCAATCATCACATTAGGCTATGACTACCCGGTTTATCAGTAAGTGATGCAGCGGCTAGCCAGTTTAGCAAGGTCATTTCAATTTGTATAAAAAAAAATTTAAAAATAATTTAAGAAAAAAAAATTGAATTTAACTTTTAAAATCCTGCAAATAAACAGTATATGAAGAAGATGGGAGAGACATATACTAAAGATAAATCTAAAAAGCATGTATTAGATAATTTAACAGATGAAGAGATAGAAAATTTAAATTTTGTGTTGAAAAATAAAAAAAGAGGTTTTCATAAAAAAGAAAGAAGACTTTTTATTAATGAAAGTAATAAGGTTCCATTTGATATAAAAAATGATTTTTCACCAGTTAAAGGTTATGTATATTATCATTTTTCATTGTTAAAAAAATATCATCAAGATCTTGTTGAATTGCAAATTACGTTTCCTATTGCAACAGATAGACTCACTAGAATTTATTATGATAGTAATAACAATGATTTTTTATCATTATTTGAAACAATATTAAATATAAAGCAAGAAAGAATTAAATTTAACAACCAAATTTTTTATCCAAATATTAAATGGTTTAATGATAAAAATGAAGCAAATTTATTTAGAGAAAAAGCAATTAATTTAATATTTTTAAATAATATGTTAAACTAAATTAAAAAAAAATTTTATTTTTATTTGTTATACTACAACAAATAAAAGAATTTTAATATGTTTTTGGTCTTGCTCCTTCTTGTTCATATTTTTTTCTTTCTTCTTCAGTTAGCTCTTTAATCCTATAATGCCCATGAGCTAAAGTATTTATACCATCAGGTAAAATATATCTTTTGTCATCAGCAGCGCTTAATGCTTTTTTGTTTATCTCCTCGGTACGCAATTCATGACCATAACTTCTTATCCCTCCCATAATTCTATAAAAATCTTTTCCTGTATCCAAGCAATCCTTATAATTTTTAAATCTCATTTCATTTTTAACGACAGACTTTTTTACTCCCTTACATCTTTTATCTTCTTCTTCTATCCATTGTATTTTACCTTTGTCATCTAAAATTGGTTTTGGTTTTTGATTTTCTTTCGTTTTTTTCTCTCTTTTAATGACAATTTTACGATATAAGAATATGTTTTTGCTCCCAAACAAACAAATTCAGTCATAATATCACCCGCTAATTCATCCTTAAACATGCCTAAAACATTTTCATTTTTTACGCTATACAATGGGTGCTCTTCTGGGTAATTACTAAAATCATACATTGTATCAGCGTCTTTAGCCATATCTTCATACAAATCTTCAGTTTCTATTTCTAGTATAAAACTATCGGTATCTGTATATAACTTCTCTACTTTTTCGCCATATATTTTTTTAAAATGATCATAATAATCTAGTTGCATCGGTGTTTTACTAATATCTAGTATGCTTACTCCTAAATAAACAGGTTTATCATATGTTCATTCTAATTTTTTTGTATGAACAGCAACTAAATTTTCATCAAATATTGTAGTATGATGATAGTTTGGTTTAGCAGTCAACTTTTTAAAACGATAGCTATTTGTGCTATTAACTAATTCTATATTTACTCTATTTCTTATGTTTTCCATAGTTTTACCAAAAACAGCATTCATCATTAACTTAAATAATTTTTCTAGAAAATCATTTTTTGCTTGTTTTGCTTTTGTTCTTAAATCAGCACATTTATCAATATATTTTTTAATAGCGCTACTCTCTTCAAATTTAATTCCCGCATGTATTTTTTAAATTTTTAATCCTAATTTTAAGTAAGTTTTTAAAGCTACATAATGAACTGCATATTTTTCTTTATCATTTAAGTTTGGAATTAATTTTTCTACTTTTCCTACTTTTAACCTTTCTGGTGCTAATGAAAAAGCATTATGTTCATCATGCAACTCTTTAGGGTACTCTAAATCCACCTCTAAAAGACAAGGGTAATTTTTCCAATTTTCTAATTCTTCATCAGTCATATTTTTAAAACCACCTATAGGTAAAGGCTTGCTCATAGCCCAAGGATAAAGACTGTTTTTATCTATATATAATAAATATATTGATGGTTTTGATGGGTCATATGCCTCTCCCATATATTTATTGTTTGCCTTTGAATATCGTTTACTACACATGCTAACCCCTCCCCTTTTTCCACTTTCCCAAAAATAAAGTTGATCTCGATCTGATAATTTTTCAGGTTTTATTTCACTTATCTTAAGCATTGCATCCCAACCATAACCAGGTAAAGTATAATACCAAGCAGGATCTAAACCAAAATCTTTTAGGCTAGCTTCTCTAAAGTTTTCAATAATATCAGCTAAAAGCAAAACATCCACTTTATTGTAAAGCTCTAAATAATCCTTAAATGTTTTCATGTTGAAAGTTTTCCAAACATTTAATGCATGTTCATAATCTTCATCTTTGATAGGTTCTTTGTTTAAACTCGAATAAAATTTTTCTTTTGGTGGTAGTTGTGTTTCTTCTAATTTTTCGAAACAATCCAACCAATCACAAGGAAAAACTCCTTTTCTTTTAACCAGTGGTAGTTGTTCTTTCGTAAAATATCTTGATAAAATATTAAACTGGTTTTCACTTAAAGATGATGTAAGTTTATCTAAGCTGTCTGGTAAAAACTTAAAACTATCTAAAAACCTTATTTGATGAGATTTATTTTTTTCAACATAAATATGCTTAGTAAAGCTAATATATTTTTCCTCATTGTTAGGAATACAACTAATACGACCACTAGTTTTACCAAGAAACTTAATAAAAAGGTGTGCATCATAACCGCTTAAGTTATGAAAGAAAACGGGTGTAAAGTCAGGATTTTTCGCTTTAAGATTACATTCATTATGTGCGGCTCCCCTATACTTACCAGTAAAATGACAATGGTCTCTTACTTTATAATTTTCATGAGTAAATTTACCACCACATATCCAACATTCTGTTTCTCTTTTATGTGATTTTTCTTCATCTTCTGTTATCTTAATTGGCACTGGATTTTGACAATATTTTTTCTGTAATTCTTTAATATCATTAGTTAACGTGTCAACAAATTTTTGTTCAACATCTTTTCCTGTATAATTTCTTAATATGGGTAAACAAACCTCATCATCAAAACATTTAATGATATACCAAAAACTAACAGGAACATGTTTTTGTGTTTGAATAGTGAAACTTTCTTTTTGACTCGGTTTTTCATTGTTTTCTATAGGTTCCAATATGCATTCAATATCAGCATCAACAACAAAAGGCACCTTAATTTTTCTGTTGTGATTTATAAATTGTATTATGCTACCTGGGTCAGGCATTATTAGATCGACTCCATCATGAACTACACATCGCTTCATATGTTTTTCTAAAAGTTTTTCACTTCCAAAATGCCCCATACAAAGCATACAATACTCTACATTATTATTAGAGGCAGTTTGTGTTTTCAACAAAGCTTTTATATTTTTTATTAAAACATAATGTGATTTTTCTTCATCTTCAATTGACAGTAAATTTACATGATTTTTTCTTAAACTTTTTATAGCTCTAACACGTCTGATTTTTTTGTTAACATTATACATAAAAACATTAACACTAATTTCTGGATTTTTTCTTTCAAACTTATCAGTATCAAGTAAAGAAACAGGATATGTAATTCCTTTCATATTTAAGCTATTTTTCTTTGATTTTAAATTACCATCAATTCTTTCAGCATTTTTTTCTGTTGGATATAAATGCCTTAAAATACAATCTGTAAAACATTCATCATTTTCCCTTTTCATATTAATACATGCCTTGTGGTTAGCTATCCATTTTGGAAGAGGTATATATGATGAAGCTCTTAATGGTTCATAAACTACCGTATGTATCTTTAAATGTATTATACTATCAAATACCCAACCGCTACCCTGTTTTAAAAAATTAACAAAATTTTCTAAAATTCTTTCTACCATAGTAAAGTATAAATCAGTTGCATTAGTTCCTTCTAAATTAATTTCATTTATATCATAAGAAAAATTAGCTTTGACTATTTCTAAGCTTTCCCCCTCTCCCCTTTTTATATAACATTGGAGGTTCATTTTTACTTTTGTTGCTCGCTTTTCTCTTAAAACTTTTATTAAAGATGGTTGAGCCAATGCAAAAAACTCATCAGGAGTTTCAACAGGAATTCCTTTTATTTTATGTTCTTCTGCCCAATTTTTTAGAGCTGATTGCGACTTTTCTACCGTTATTTGATTTACTTTACTATATATTTTTTCAATTTTATCTTTAAGTGCTTTTACTTCAGGTGAAATACTAGGTTGTTCCACTCTTACATTTTCTAAACTTTTTAACAAATCATCAACATACTGTGTTGTTCTTTGTGGAATTGCTGGCGGTGGTGGGGGTGGTATGTAAGGTCTTGGTGGTATATAGGGCGTTGGTTGCAATACTGGATCCCTCGTGGTTCCAATATCTCTATCTAATATTGAAGGTTGCGTATTTATTAAAAGAGTAATTAGTTCATTACGCCTTAGCCTTGAGTATCTTCTTAAACCCCTATTTCTTGCTAAAGCTCTTAATCCATCAACTGTATATCTATTAGATTTATTATCCATATTTTTTAATAAAAAAATCTTTCCTTAAGTCAAAATTTTTTAAATTTTATTATTTTTTAAAAAATAATAAAATTATTGAATGTTAATCTTATATTTACCATTCCATACTCTTCCATTCCAATTTTCAATTGTTTGTGGGCATTTATCTATAAACTTACTTGCCTTGTAAATTGATGGAAATATTGTTTCTTCTTCAGTTTCTACATCCTTTAATATAACCTTTTTAGGATTTTTACTTATATCTTTTAATCTATCATAATTAGGTGTTTTCTTAAGTGGTATTGCTTCTTCTGGATATAAACCATGCTCTTTTAAAACATCAATATACTTTTTCTTGTTCCAATAGGAATAAAACTTAATATTGTTATCTGTTAATATCTTTTTAAAATCAGCAATCTTTTGCATTTTTTATTTAAGTAAAAAATTACTTAATATACTACACTCATTTTATTTCCATCACTCTGAAAGTTAATTAACCTATCACTAAGTAAAACCGCAAATGCTTCAGTATTTGGTGGAACAGGTACACCGAATGTTGTTTTAACGTGAATATCAGTAATAGAATACTTAAGCCTTTCACTTTGTTTAGATAAATCAAACACAAACAAAGGAAAAATAAATTTAAATTCATAAGGATTAATATTAGGGTTTGATACCAATTCATCCATGTTAAAAATTTTTTTTCTAAAAGAGGAAGCCTCACCATATATTCTTCCAATTTTATTAGTTGTAAAATTTATATCATGTTCATAGTTTGGATATTTATTTGAACCTAACATTACATAAATATTTCTAACATCTATATTATCAAATATAGCTGCGTTTACTAATTGATTATTACTTCTTCCAGTTTGAAAACCAACAATTAAAAAACGTGGCACCTCAGGAGACGATTTAGATGATAACCTCCAAGTAAAACCTATTGCTGGTGGAACTGCAATAGAGTCGCTTTGTATCATTCTATAATCAACTGGGAATTTTTCTTTCTTCTCAATAGATTTAAAAAGTTCCAACTTATTACCATCTTCCGGTGTTATATGTGGCATAAACCAAGATACTTTACTTAATACAACCCTACCAGGTTCATGTCTTTGATTTCCACCCACTGCTGCTTCGGCAAGTCTACAAATTGCATCATTATCATTGTTTCTTGTTAAGGTTAGTGTTTGTTTCATACCATATAAAATTTTGTTGTAATCTTCACAAAAACCAAATATATGCTTTAAGGGTACCTTAAAACTAAATGTTCCAGTAGGTAGTGAACTAAAAATATAATTCCTTCTTATAGTAAAACCAAGATTATTATCATTTAATTCATTGCTAGTATCCTTATACCATAGTTGGTTTAATCCTTGTGATTTAAAAAAGTCATCTGGGTATTTTAATAAACCTAGCATTGTTGTAGTCTGTCCAGGGTAATTAATACTTTCTATCTCTTGCCCACTAAGTTGATATCTTATATTTTTAAACAGATACATCAATCCATTGTTTATTAAGCTAACCATATCTTCTCGATGAGGAACATTACCATCCATATTATAACCAGGATTAGCAACAACAATAGATTCTTTTAGCAATCTTCCTTCAAATAGTAGATATGATTCTGAAGGATGATAAAAAATATCTTGAGTTTCGATCTCAATCCTAATATTTCCTCCAGGGTTGTTTAGATTGGTTCCTGTAATAGGTAGATATTCATAACATTCATATTCATCAATACTATTACCATTTAAAATCGGTGCTTTAATATTTAAAATATCCATTTTATTATATACAATTATAATTTTTAAGTCAAAATTATAATTGTTTTAATATTCTAACCATAGTTGGGGAAATGATTTGTTTTCATCATTTACATACACACCCTTTAGTTTAATATTTTTAAGTTTTTCAGCAGAAAGCTTTTTTCTCATTTTAGGATAAATTCTATTTCCGTAAAGAATGACAACCTTAGGTATATCATTTTCTTCTAAATAATGATTTACTTCTTCTTCAAATTCCTTAATTATATCGGCTTTTTCAGGAGACAACTTTAAAACAACCTTTTTATAATCATATTTTGTATCATTAACTTCAAGAATTTCACAATCTTCATCAAGTTTAAAATTTGCAAAAAGGATACTAACCCTTTTTGTATTGTATTTTTCATAATTTGATACTTTAAATTTTAGCTTTGTCATTCTTTTTTATTTAATGTACATAATTTGCTTAAATTAAATTTATTTATTCATAATACTTTAACTCCTGAACCCTTAATACTATTTAATTTCTTAACTAAATCTTGTATAGCAATGGCACCACCATCCATTAACTTGCTAATATCTTGCATTACAGGTTGAGCTGTTGTAGTAGGCTTTTGTGTATATTTTTCTATAATCTTTTTAGATTTTGGTGTTAAAGCCTTTTGAACTAACTTTTTACCTGCATCAACCGCAGCACTCTTTCCAACCTCTAACGCCTTCTTTGCTCCTTCCTTAGCCACACTTTTACCAACATCAACTGCTGAAGATGCAATTTGTTTAGCTGCGCTGCTTGTAAATAGTCTTGTAAGAAAATTAGCTAAAGTATCAAATATCCCTGCTCCTCCATAAGCATAATTTCTTTTAAATCCTCTCTGTTGTGATGTAATCATTTTTATAGTATAGACATTAAATTTTTATAAGTTTTTGTATTTAACACACGTTGTCTTTTTAATTCATCACAAATACTTATAAGCTCATTTCTTACACCTGTATTACCAGCTCCTTTACTTGCCATTAAGAGGTCTAATCTTTCTAATAGTGCGTTAGGGTCAGATGGGATAATGGTAATTCCTTCACCAGTTGCTTCCTCAATGATTTCTTCCCAAATAGGTCTAATTACATTAGTCCATTTATAACTTTTACTTTTTCTAGGTCTTCCAGTTTTTGGGTTATTACTAATATAAGCTGCGTTGGTGTGTTTTATTAATCTTTTATATTCTTTAAAATCTTTACTTTTTTTATTCTCATATGTACGTTCATCCGGTCTTTTAGATACTAGCAACTCCCAAAAATCAGGTGTACCCTCATAGATATAATCATCAACTAAAATATCATTTTCTAAAATTTCAACTTTCTTATCACCAATAAAAAAGTCGCCCTCTTCGAAACGTAGCCCAAACGTTGTATCAGCTTTAGATTTAGTAAGATATTTTTTTAGGTATTCTCCCGCAATTTTTCCAATAAGTAATGGCTCTTTTTCTCCTCCTTCTGCTCCTATTTCTTCAAATTCTTTTATATAAGGAAAGGTTGTATAAGGTATCTCTTTAGGCAATTGTTTAATCCCCTCTTTAATAGGTTTAAGTCCTTCTGTAATCTCCTTTGCAGCTACTTTTTGTGTTTCTGTAATAGGTTTAAAAAACTTAGAAAGGTCTGTTTGTAATTCAATGTCTCCCGTTTTTTCTGCAAGTTGGTTATCACGAATTCTTTTCTTTGTTGCAAGATAATCTTTTACTGTTTGTTCCCTTTTTACAGGGTCTTTTATCTTTAAAAATGACATTTTTTTTTTTAAGTAAAAAATTTTTTAATTAGTATTATCTATCTCACATGCACAAGAAAATTTAAACTTAGGTGGTTTTAGTTTTATTCTTAATGGGTTCCATTGTTTCTTTCTACTAGTCTCCTGAATTCCTCCCGTGCTTCCTGTTTCCCCTTCTCTATCAAACTCTCCTGTTCCTCTAGCTTGCTTTTTTTCTTTGACTTAACACGTATCTCTTCCTTCATTTGTTTGTATTTTTCCAATTCATCCATAATTAAAGTAAATTCTGAATGTTCTATTTTGTTGTCAGCGATAGCCTTAGATATATGCGTATGTATCGTATTTAACTTTGAATCTGCTAACATTTTAATCTGAAGATGTTTTTCAGATTTAGTCCTAGTTCTTCTAACAGCTAATTTACTAACAATTGCAGCAAGACCAACAGCTAAAGCACAACCTTCCAGGGCTAATGTTGCTGGAATTGCTACTACGGTACTCAATAGTGCTATTCCACCTGCTCCGGCACCTAGTGCTAAGGTGGTTAGTCCTGTTTCAACGTTATCAACTGATTTACTAATCTTTAAGTATTTTTTAGTTAGTTGTTCTCTTGTCTTAACTTCATTTTCAAGAAATGTTTGAATTTCTGATATTTTTTGTAGCCTAAAGGATTGACCATTATCATTACTTAAAATTACTGCTTCTAGTCTTGGCACATTTGGTGTATTTCGTACTTCTGGTAAGCTTGGATATATCTTTTCATTTAGTTCCATTTTATTAATTACAACTATTTTTTTAAATAGTGTAGTAAAGACGACACAAAAAGGTATTTTCCTCAATTTTTACTAAATTAGCAGAGTTGTTTGTAATTGTGGTAATCACATTATCATTATCCTCAAGAATAACTTCATTTGTTAAACTAAATTGTTTAATTTTTAGAGCATTAGATAGAGAAATTAAAACGGCACCCTTACTCATCATAAAACCAAAATTTAAAACAATTGTTTTAGTTTCATTTGGTTTTAATACAAGGGGTTGTTGAGTATAAATATCCCAAGTAGCAGGATTAACTTTTTTAGCTGGATGCATAGCTTCTACAGGTTTCCAAAAAATAGTTTTTGGTTGAACCATTTTTAGTTTGTTGTTTCCAAATTTATGCACATTCATATTTTTAAATTTATAATATTGCACCTAATATAGGAATATTAGCAAATGGGCTATTAGGCCCTAAAAGAAGACCTTTTCCATCATAAATTTTACCACCTTGTTTTAAATATAATCCATCACCAACGGAACCTAATCCTTTACCTTTGTATGGTTTAAGATATAAACCTTCACCATCTGTTTCAACTTGACAGATACATCAACCTTTCTTAAGATACAATCCATTACCCATTGCTTTTTGAACACCTGAAGAGGCTAAACCAGATAACGCACCAACTCCTAAAGCTGGTAAAACAGTCCTTGCTAATGTGGGTAGAACTGATGAAGCTAATCCTGCTAACATTCCAAGAAAACCACCTTCTACTTTCATGTTATGTTTAAGTTGTTTAGTTGACATTCTAAACGTGGCTCCCTTTCCACCTTTATAAGCTTTTGTAAGTTTATTTACTTGTGATTTGGTTAATGCTACTACATCATTTCCATGTAAATCTTCATGCTTTAAACGAATACTTGCTGGACTTTTGTTTTTAAAAGAATGTAAAATTTTTTCCTTTTGCCCATCTGATATATTTATTTTAGTTTTAATATAGTTTGTCATTTTTTATATTTATCTTGCTTCTCTTATATGAAATCTAATTGTTAAATTTTCCCCTCTAAGATTTAGTAATGTTCCGTCTTGGTCTGTAATTGATACATTAAGATTATGTATTTCATTTAATGTTAATGGAAGGTAAACTAGATTAACTGGATTTTCTATTATTTTATACCCTGGTGATACATTAGGAAAAAAACTATAAATTGTATTTCTTTGTGAACCGTTAACATAACTACCTGAAATTAAATCTATATTAACTAGTAAGCTATTAATACTAAGAATATTTACAACATTTTCAGATTCGTGAAATCCTTGTGTATATTTTGCACGAGTGAATCCTAATACTTTTGCAATAGAATTTTGTTGGTTAAAATCTACCTGATAACCATTTTCTAAAAAAAGAACAGACTTTAAAGTATTAGTGTTTGCTGAGATGTTAATATAATATTCTTCATTAACTGCATCATAATGACCTTTTTTTCTCATTTCTTGTTGAATAAAATCATTAATATCAACTAAATCATAACTTCCTTCAGGTATTTTTATTTTTACCCATGTTGTACCATTGTCTGGTGAATAAACTAAAATGTTATTGCTTGCATCAATATTAGGAAATGAATGATAAGTTTCAAGATTAACCAATGCTATTTCATATTCTTTATCTTTTTCTAATAGAAGTGGAGGAGTAAATCTTGTTTTAAACTCTGTTTTGTTGTTGCTTACGATAATTTGAAATGATGTTTTATGGTCAGTATTTTTTACTATCTTTTCTAACAATTCTTCCATTTTTATATTAGTAAAAAAGGATGTTATATGTGTAAAATATATACCTTTTTACTTAAGATATATTTTTAAAAATTTTAATTTATTTATTTTTTTGTTAAAAAATTTTTTTGCTTGTAAAATTCATTACGTCTTTGCCCTTTATAAATTGTTTTTTTTTGAAACCTCTAAGTAAAGGATGAAATGCCATAGTTATTTCTAATATCTTATTTGCTATAGGAACCATTTCTTGGATATGTTTTCTATGACTTTTATTAGTTCTATCTTCCTCTTCAGTTTCAAAAATCAAAGCCCACTTATTTACGTAAGAATATAATTCTAAAACATGGTTTTTTATAAAAGAAATGTATTTTGCTTCTTCACTGAGAGTATTGTTGTTTTTCTTAAAACGTTCAAACTCTTTTTTAAGGATTAATATATTAATTTTTCTTTTAAAAGTTGCTACTGTGCAACCTTCAAGATTTTTTGGTATTTCTTCTTCTACTAAATGTTTAGTAATTCCTAAAAACTCTTTCACCTTATGACCATTTAAATTATTATCAAATCCGAATGTTCTACTAAAGTCTGCCATTCTACAACATATTATTTTTTTCTTCTTTAGTTATTTTCAATTTTTAGAAAAAAAATTTATTTTTTTAAAAAGATTTTTTTTAATAATAATTGTTATAGTTTTGTGGTATATAAAAGTTATCAAATCCATTTCTATACTTACCGTTGTATTTGTTGTTGGTTAAATCAATTATGACAAAACCATGAGGTCTTTCCCAACACTTTTTACAAAAATTAACAGTTTTTGTCATATCATCACCAACATGATCACTAAAAATATGATTAAGATTTTTTAAGTCTTGTCTAAACAAGCAAATAAAATTAGCATTTTCTCTAATAGTTTGACGAGGTAATCTAAAATAATTTTGGGATAGATAAAAACAATCGGCGTTGCTATGTCTACCCCTTACATAATAGCTTTCACATTTGTTTTGTCTTTCTAAAAGTAAATCATCAAAAATCATTAAATTTTTGTTTTGACCATTTAAATCTCTTGGGTCGGGTACATCACTAGCATATTCAAAAAATTCACAATTGATATCAGATTTTTCTTTAATTGTTTTACTCCATTCTTCAACTAATGCTACAGGTGAAATATCACGGTTTTGAACTTCATTTTTAAGTGAAAACAACCTTAATATGTATTTTTTTGGTATTTTTTCTTCAAAAGCTTTTTTAAGTATACGATATTCTGGTTGAAATAAACTTTTACCAAAAACACATAAGTTGTCATAATCTAACCAATCAGGGCGTAGTAAAAGGTTAAGTAAAAGGGTAGTTTTACCACATCCTGATTTACCTACTATTAAACCTCTGATACTCCTAGGTAAAAGAGGGTGGTTAAATCTTTTTGCTAACGCTTCATTCCAAGATAAATTAACAATGTCCATTTTATATTAAAATTTATATTTTAATATAAAAAAAGTATTGCGTTAAATGTAAAAAGAAAACTGATACTACTGATATAGAATGTGTAGTAAGTAAAAATGGTAAAAATATGATGCGAGGAAAATGTGTTAATTGTGGTACAGCAAAAACACAATTTATTAAACAAAAAGAAGGTGGTTCGTTGTTAAACAAAGCAATCAATAACTTGCCTGTTGAAATGCATTTACCTGGACATAACTTTACTGGTCCTGGTACTAAGTTAAAGAAAAGATTAAATCCTGGTTTAACACCAAAAGAATGGTCAAAGCCTGTAAATCGTGTTGACAAAGCAGCATATCATCATGATATCTGTTATCTTAAGCATAATGATACAGCAACAAGAAATTCTGTTTGTGATGCAAATATGCTTAAAGAGTTAAAAGGTATTTATAATCCTACTATTAAGGAAAGAATGGAAAGAGGATTGGTTTCCTCATTGATAGGAACCAAGAAAAGATTTGGAATGGGGATTTAAAAAAAAATTCAGAAAATATAACGCTAGCAGAAGAATTACATAAACCTGTAAAAAGAAAATTTAAGAAAAGGAGAGTAAGAGTAAATGGTATTGATAGGATATGGGCTGCAGATTTAGTAGATATGCAAGCATTTTCTAAATTTAATCGTGGTGTAAAATATCTTCTTGCTGTCATTGACATTTTTTCAAAATATGGATGGCTGATACCATTAAAAGATAAAACAGGAAAATCTGTTTCTGTTGCATTGAAGAGTATTTTTAAGGAAAGAAAACCTGAAAAAATGTGGGTAGATAAAGGTAAAGAGTTTTATAACAAAGATGTTAAAGACTTGATTGAATTATACTCCACTGAAAACGAGGAAAAATCAAGCGTTGTTGAAAGATGGAATAGAACAATGAAAGAAAAAATGTGGAAGTATTTCTCTGCTTACTCAACAAATGTTTATATTGATGTATTACAAGACCTTGTTAAAGAATATAACAACACGAGGCATTCTTCTATTAAGATGACTCCAACTGAAGCAAGTAAGAAGAAGAATGAAAATAAAGTTTGGAAAACATTGTATCCTGATTATAATCAAGTAAGGGAGGATATCAAACCAAAGTTTTCTGTTGGAGATAAAGTAAGGATAAGTAAAAAGAAAAAGACTTTTGAAAAAGGTTATACAACAAGATGGACTGAAGAGGTTTTTACAGTTTCAGAAGTAAAACATACGTTTCCTATAACATATAAAATTGAAGATTTAAATGGTGAAGAAATAAAAGGTTCCTTTTATGAACCTGAACTACAAAAAACAAGACAAGAGAAAAAGGGAAAAAAGAAATCTCTTGTAAAGTGGAAAGGTTATTCTGATGATTTTAATTCATGGGTTGATAATAGTGCTATTGTGAAAATTTAAATATATAAAAATGAAAAATATTTTAATTGATAATATAACTTTACCAAATAAACCTTTAAGCAATTTTGAACTTGGGGATGCCGCAAAAAAATTAAAAATAAAAAATTTTAGAGGTTTATTTTTAAGAGATACCCTACCTAAAAAAGTAAGAAATAAAGAATGTGGTATATTAAATCTTGATGACGCTGGTGGACCCGGCACTCATTGGGTTGCCTGGTTTAAAGATGGTAAAACTAAAATTTATTTTGATAGTTATGGTATACAACCTCCTCTTGAAATCATAGATTATTTAAAAAGTCCAATACACTACAATACAGATCAATTACAACAAGCAGGGGAAGTATTTTGTGGTCATTTATGTTTGTATATTCTTAAAGAGTTGGGTTTAGGTAATAAATTTCAAAATATTTTAAATAAACTTTTTTAGTAATATTAAAAAATGCCTGTTGATAAATTTGGAAGAATGGATGATGTAAAAACAAGTGGTGATGGTGTTTCACTTGCTTACGTAAGTAATAATTTTTTACGTAAAGATGGAACAACCCCTGTTGCTGGTTCTATAAATATGAATGGAAACACGCTAACGAGGGTTAGTAATCCAGTAAATCCACAAGATGTTGCAACAAAGAGTTATGTCGATGCCAACACAGGGCTGTTAGATGAAAATGGAGGATACCATATGGCAGGGTATTTAAACATGGGTTTTAATAAAATAAAAAATATAGCTGACCCTGAGGAACCGAGTGAAGCTGCTAATAAAAAATATGTAGATGCTGCTAATAGTGCTTTTGTTTTGGGAGCAGATGGTACAGCAAGTGGTGATATTTCTATGGATGGATTTAGGATTAACAATGTTGGATCACCTGTAGAAAACCAACAAGTTGCAAATAAGTTTTATGTAGATAAGTAGATAACGCTGTTAGTACAATAACTGCAGGTAATAATGCTTTAACAAAAAACCGATATGGAACTTTCTTAGCAACTGGTAAAATAGATATGAACACTCACCCACTTACTGGATTACCAAATCCTACAGATCGTGATGCGGCTGCCAATAAAAATTATGTTGATAATGGTGGTGCTATTGTAAAAAATCCTGATGGTAGTTTTACAGCAATATCTGATGTAGATTTTCAAGGTTTTTCTATAAAAAATGCTGGGGCACCTGTAGAAGAAAGAGATTTAGCAACAAAATCTTATGTAGATGGAAAAGTATCACTTCCTTCTCTTATAGGCCCTAAACGTATTATAAGTGTGTGCGCAGAGGAACAAGGTCCTTTAAGTGATGGTAATTATGAGTTTTCCTTTGGTAATGGAAACACAGGAAGGAGTCATGGGATAGGAGGTTATTGTATGTCTGCTTCTGGTAGAATTATAAGAGGGTCTTTAATGGTTGTTAAAGGTCATAGGTTTTTACATGAAGAGGCAAAAGTTAATTTAGTGGTAAATGGGGTTGAACAGGTTGATTACTCCTTAATAAAAAGTGCTAAAGAAAAATGTAGTTGTGCAGTTTTTCCTCAACCTTTAGAAGTAGATCAATGTGATGTTATAAACTTTATAACAAGGTCAAATAACCCAGATGCTAAAAATGCGTATGTATCAATATTGATAGAGTTGGACTTGTAAAAATATTTAACCTGGTAAAAAGGTTAAATATTTAAATCATTTTTCTAATTATTGCATTTTCTAACCTACATACAGGGCATTTTTTATTTTCTGTTTTTTCATAACAGCTAGTACATAAACATAGGTGTCCACAATTACAATAAAGCACAGTTGGTTCTTTATCTAAACAAGCGACACAAGAATCAGATTTTAAAATTTTGCCAACATTTTCAATATGAACAGAATCATCTTCAGTTTCTTCAGTAAGCCTGTTTTCCTCTTCTTCAATTGCATCATTTTCTTCTTGTTCTTATCATTTTCTTCTTGTTCTTGATCTTCATAAGCAAAATAATAAAAATCTGTAAAATATTGAAGCTTGCCTAATTGTTCAATTAAGCGTGAGTTAAATCTAGGAAAAAAGCAATCAAGTAAACGCCTATTACTTTCAAAGTGAATAAAAAAATAACCATAATCAGGATAACAATTACTAAATCTCATACCTTCTAATCTATGAAAATAATGTAAATCACTCTGAACTTTCTTTAAAAACTCTGTTTCATTATTGGAAAAATCAATATCTAAAATAAATAAGCTTATATAGTTATGAATAAAAGAGTGGGGGCGATTTTCACCTACATGCATGAACCATCTTTCTCCTGGATGCTCTGATTTCATACGACTATATTCATAATATAGTGGTGCGTTGCTATATGAAATTCTATAATCGTTTAAATAGGGTGGTTTCTTTATGTCATAGTATTTTGGAAAATATACTTGTCTTTTATCAGGATAAGCACGATGATATATATTTTGTCTTTTTATTACACAATCTTCTAGTTCCTCTCTAAAGCTGGTTTTTATAAATTTAAATACTTGTTTATCTAGTAAAGCCATCTTTACCTATATAAGGTTTTGGGAATTTATTAAAGCAAATTCAAATTTTTTATCATCATTAAGAAAATAAAAAAATAAAAAAAAAATTTAAAAACTTAAGTAAAATTTATGTCAGTTGAGCAGTTGAAAAGGGACAAATGAAATTTTTTTTTTAAATTTTTTAATTTTTTCCCTTAGTTGTAGTAATTCTTTTATGGAAGATACAGAATTTTTTTGGTAGTGAATTGTTTGTTCTTTATCTATTAAAAAAACATACTCAAATTTAAAGGTATAACCCGCTTTAAACATCCTTTCACATATTAATAATAATTTTTTTTCTTCAGTTCCTTTAATCATTATGTTAAAAGAATTATATAAAAAAATTTTAAACTTTATATAATTTATAAGTTCAATTGCTTTTTTATTTTCTCCACTAGTTCATTCACTATTTCATCCAATTTAAACGGAGAGAAACCCTTATCTTTTGTTTTTTCATTAAACTCTTTTAAAGTTTCTTCTTTTATTTTTTCTACTTCATACATTATTTCTTCATCAATATCTTCTTCCAAACGATTATATGCCGTTTCTTGATTACATTCATCTTCTATTAACTTTTGTAGTGATACATCTGGTATTTCTTCACCCTCATCATATGAATATTCAGTGTAGTTATCATCACCATAAAATTTAAGCTTATACCCTTCCTTTTTAAGTTCTTTTATATTTTTTTCTGTATATGTGTTGCTCATCATCTTCATATACTGTTTATTTGCAGGATTTTAAAAGTTAAATTCAAATTTTTTTTCTTAAATTATTTTTAAATTTTTTTTTATACAAATTGAAATGACCTTGCTAAACTGGCTAGCTGCTGCATCACTTACTGATAAACCGGGTAGTCATAGCCTAATGTGATGATTGATGGGGGGAGGAAAAAGGTTAAGTGATAAAGTGATGTAAGGGTTTGTTGGGGGGTCGACTGCAATGAAGTATTAAGTTAATTAGTAAGTGATAAACTGGCTAGGTGATGCATGATGTGGAATGTGTTGGTTAGTTAAGTGAGTGAGTGAGTGAGTGATAATTTAAATTTTTTTTTTTTTTTTTTTTTAATATTTTAATAAAATGGCTTAAGTAAAAAATATTTATAAAAAAAGGTTGGCTGTTTTGTTTGCTGATCTTAATTAGATTGATACTGTTTAACCCATTTTGTTTTTTAATTTTATGAGCAAGTTAATGCTACATAAAATTGTTAATATGTTTTATATTGTTTAAGGGTTAGCTATATGCTTACGGGTGAGTTAGTCATATTCTTAAGGGCTATAAAGCTGGCTCATAAATTTTTACTTAAGGGTAGTAGTTTGCTTAGGTAAAAGGTTTGCGTGGTTGATTTGTAAAAGTTGTGGTTCTGGCTCATAAATTTTTACTTAAGGGTAGTTTTTAAATTATATGAGCGGGAATTGTAGTAGTTGAGGTTCATTTTAGCCAGGGATAATTTTGTTAAGGGATTGCGTAGCATAAGGGGCAATGAGCTAGATAAAGTATTTATCTATCTACTTACTGTTCGTGTAGAAGGTCGTTTTACCGCCTAAATGCCGACTTCTTTCCCTTCACTTTTTACCAAACGACAATATTTTAGACTTGCCCAAATTGAAAGCACTTTCAGACAATAAATCAAAGTGGCCTATAGAACGAAATATCCTTGATGGGGTAAAAAAAAAAAAATGCGGAAAAAAAGAGAAAGTGCTGGTTACCAGCGTTTTTTTTCCACAATGTTTTCAAAAAGGGCTTCTTTTCTCAGGGCCGTTAAACTCTCAATTATTTGGACCAGGGCCGATTACTTGTGTCGCATGAAAGTAAGAAAATGGATAGACTAAAAGAAATAAAACTGATAAATTAGGGTACTCCTAAACATGCATCGATCCAATCTTTTCATTACTAAAATTCACATAAAGTTTCCATTAACACACACACACACACACACACACACACACACACACACACACACACATATATATATATATATATATATATATATATATAAGCCGTGCTCTGGAAAAAGGGGGCTTGACGCCTCTCCGTGATGCATGATACCAAGCAAGTCATCACATAATAAGGGATCAACAGAAGCCATTTTGTATGACAACCGACTGATTCTTGACGTGCACTGGTCCTTTGACAAATAGAAAATTGTCCAATAACAAAAAGTATCGACCCAGGTCAGCCTGCGCAGTCCGCGCAGGCTGACCTGGGCCGATATTTTTTGCAGATGCATTAAGCCCCCTTTTCACTAAGCATGGCCCATAATTTAATTTAAGTCACATTACATCCATTTGTAACTGGTTTATAGCGTGAGAGTAACCGCAGACACTTAACAGCGAGCCCAGTTAATCAAAGAGCTGCAAAGATAAACTAAACATAATTAATTTTCAAAGTAAAATAGCGAAAGCAAATAAATATGAGCCATGCTATGTAAAAAAAGGGTTTAATGTATCCCCGTAATGCGGCATTATACCAATCAAGTTAACACATAAGTATGGATCCATAAGTCACTTTTTAAATAATCGACTTAATCCTAAAGTAAACTGGTCCATGGACATACAGAAAATTGACCACTAGCGAAGAGTTTCGGCCAAGGTCAGTCCGCAAAGGCTGACCCGGCTCGATACTTTTCGCAGATGCATTAAGCCCCATTTTCACAAAGCTTGGTTCATATAAAAATAACAGGATGCACATTTGCAATTAGAAGGGCGAAACGTATTTATGTTGCAAGAGTTGGAAAAGAAAAAAAAAACTGTCAAAAAACGTAAAAACGTCTCACACCTCGACATCTTAACATGATATCCTGCAGGCATAACTTGCTGTAAATGAATAACTTTTCGTTCATTTTCCGATAAACGCACTGTACGATAATTCCTCCAAAACATACTATAGTTTTTGCAAGATCCAGCCCAAATCCCAAAGCTATGAAATACACATTTCGCTTTTTTCGTTTTTTATCAGTTTAAAGTTTTATAACCTCAAACTGTTTGATTTTGAAATGGAGAAGAGGAAAGTGCGGAATAGGGGAATTACAATAACATTATGATTGTTAATGGTAAACGCATGCATGCGTTCATAAACTAAAATTCAAAATGAGCCATGCTCTGGCAAAAGGGGATTTAATGCATCTCCGTGTTACATTATACTAATCAGGCTATCACATAACTATGGATCCATAATAGCCACTTTTTTAACAACCGAATGAATCCTGAGGCAGACTGGCTCTTGGTCATACAGAAAACTGACCAACAGCGAAAAGTTTCGGCCCAGGTCAGCTTGCGCGGACTGTGCAGGCTGACCTGAGTCGATACTTTTTGCAGATGCATTAAGTCCCCTTTTCACAGAGCATGTCTCATAAATGCATTGAAATACGCTTATGAGGGTTGTTTTGAAAGTTCCTGAACAACCAGTACTTGTTTCTTGAACGAGGGCTGTTCATGATCACTGACCACATTCGTCAAGAAGAAAATGTGAAATTGAAAGAGGCATTCGTTAGATCGCATTTGTATGAATTATTCAGTACTTTTCTATGGTCTTCTGGGCAAACCCTCGACCTTGTCAGAAAGTCGCGTAATAATATGTTCACCGTTTTAAGGGGGCGAATTCTTTTTATACATCAAATTTTCTGGCACTGCTATATACCACTGAATATATTTTCTTTGCAACCGTACAGAAACTGGAAGATTACATTCTGTAAAAATGTGCAAATTTGACCCATAAATAACGAAAAAGTATTTTGCAATCGACAGCTCCGTCTATTTCTATAAGACCAGATATGACGTCATTTGTATCTATTGCTGCAAGCTCTTTTGAAATTCTGGCTCTGACCAAGGGGCCTTGATGCATCTGCGAAAAGTATCGACCCATGTCAGCCTGCGCTGTCCTTGCAGGCTGACCTGGGCCGAAACCTTTCGCTATTGGTCAATTTCCTTTATGTTCAAGTACCAGTCTACCTCATGATTAAGTCGGTTGTTAAAAATGGCTATTATTGATCCATAATTATGTGATGGATTTCTCGGTATTAAGCATTACGGTGATGCATTAAGCCCCCTTTTGCCAGAGCATTGCTGATTAAGCTGCTAAGCGCGACTCACTGACCTCTTGCGGACAGTGCAGATAAAGATCAGACTGCACAAAACGTGCAGTTCGATCTTTGATCTACATTGTCCGATACGGTATTTTCTTCCCGGTGAAATCAACTTCAAAAAAAGCAAGTCTTAACCAAGTTTCTTTTTCCTTACTCAATATCTACACACCCATACACACACATTTACATAATAGTTTCCATTTCGTTTTTGAATGTTTGTTTTTGGTTGTTTTCTCTCTCTCTCTCTCTCTCTCTCGGTAAAGCCACATTTAAGGGATAGAGTAGTTACGTAATAATACAATCTTGGTTAGTATTACGAGACAAATCTTTTTGTATATTAGTATTTAAAGCATTCTTCTGTAAGTGACTATTTTCTATACCATTATTAGCAATATGAATTATTAACCAAAGCTTTCTACTAACAGTGAATTGTAAGATATGGTGGGAGATGGCCACGACTCCAATCATACCAGTTGACGTGGCAAATAAACTTTGAAAAAAAAAAACTTTGAAAACGCAATGTTTGGGCTTTTACTGTTGAGTAGAAATTTTCGTTTCATTTATTCAGCAGCTTAAGGTAAAAATGAATCTGTTTATTTTGTGCACTCCACCTTCAGGCCGCCGACGCCTGTGAGATGATGCTGCTGGCTGTATTATCTCCTGCCCTGAGATGTGAGTGGGGACTGTCTCAAACTGAAGTTGCTCTTATCACAACGGTATGTATACATGGCGTGCAACACACGAAAAGGGGCCTTAGTTTAAACATATTTTTATTCAGTATATTTCTATATGTTACATCGAGTACAACAAAGCATTACGAAAAGGATTAGAACGGAAGTATAAAAGCTTATATAGTTCCTCTCCCTAAAAATAGTCATGTGATATAACAATTACAGTAAGTCAAATAAAATGAATAAACAGCAAAAATTTCAACTGATAGTGAAGATTGTAAAAAAGGGGCCTTCGGACATATGCGTAAAAGTGTGTCGTCCCAGATCAGCCTGTGCAGTCTGTGACTAATCCTAGACGACGCTTCCCGTTTTGTTGTGCGATTTTCTGTTTCACGAAAGTCTACTGTATGAAAAAATCTTACGTAGTCGTAAAGTGCCGTCTCGGATTAGCCTGCGCGGACTGCGCAGGCTAATCCGGGACGACACTTTACGCAAATGTCCGAAGGTGTCTTTTCGCATGTTGCGGGCCATATACGTTACAGCGCAGCGTTTAGCCTGCGTTCCGACCCGATCATTTATTCCTTTTATATGAGCCATGCTCTTGCAAAAGGGGGCTTAATGCATCTCCGTGATGGATTATAACAAGCCAGCTGTCATATTAATTTGGAATCATAAAATCCGTTTTGTATAACATGCGACTGAGTCCTGAGGTAGAATGGCCCTTTGACATGCAGAAAATTGACCAATAGCAAAACATTCCGGCCCAGTTTAGCCTGCGCGGACTGCCCAGGCTGATCTGGGTCGATACTTTTTGCAGATGCATTAAGCTCCCTTTTCCCAGATCATGGCTTATATAGATTTGGATGTTATTTTGTCGAAAAAGAGGCTCATTTTTGATAAAGTAACGTCCGAATATATAAAGGGAAAAAATGATCGGGCTCGAATCCATGCTAGGCTGCATTCATCAAGCATTCTTAATTCTAATTCTAAATTTAGAAAACAACACAATTTCTGATTGGCTAAACCATTTGATTAGAAATGTAGACGATTCTTGTGAATTATTATAAGAATGCAATTAAGCATGGTTGGCGTATATTGACGCAGGAATTGTAATCACCGGCTACATTTAAAGGTCCAGTCGCGGCCAAAAGAACACAAAGCGGGTGTTAAAATGCTTTCACCTTTTTAATCACACCGTTTAAAAATACGGAAATTATTATGAAGATGACAATCTGTTATCTAGCCTGGATTCCAGTCCGATCATTTTTTCCTCTTTTATATTTGAACTTTACTTTTTTAAAAATGACGTCAATGACGTCATTTTTGACAAAGTATAGTCCCAAGGAAGGAAATGATCGGTCTGGAACCCAGGCTTTCTGTTATCGTATGTTCGGTCCATGTTTAAGTCCCTGGCAGAAAAATGAATCGTAAAACTGGGTCAAAAGTTGCCAAGTCGCTCTATCTTTTGTTTACTTTTTACCAGATTTTAGAATTCATTTTTTTTCTTTCAGCGACTAACACTTGGACCGACTGCACAATAATTTCCATACTCCCCTCATGCTCTATTTAACACAATGAAGAGAAAAGAATTTTAACAGCATTGTGGAGAGGAGTGAAATTGCTCGAAAAGATCGGTTTCACATTTTCCCGCAGTGTTCTTCCATAACATCAATAATTTATGATCAAATTTCAACTAGTTTGTTTAAACACATAACTTTATCTGGATCTCTGAAAAGTACATGTATTTTTATTAACTCTTATTCTGCGATCTGTCACCATTGCGAGCAGTGAATTCCAAAATCAATCTACACTCGAATCTTGGTCTGCACTGTTCGCAGGGGTCACAAATGTTATTGGATGTAAATAACGATTGATGTAAGGATAGAGGGAGGATGACCACGACCTCCCCTATCCAGTATACGTGGCTAATAAAGTTTACAAAAAAAAAAAAATAGTTTCCGTACTTTTAAATGGTATGGTTTAAATCTAAATGCATTTTAACTCCCGTGGTGTTTAGTTTTGGCCGCCACTGGGCCCTTAAGCGGGGGAGTATCATTTTTTTTTACCCGCGAATCTCTCTTTCTTGCAACAGGCTGGTAAATATTACTGACATTATTTTTCTTTGCAATCGAAAGAAACTGTGCAATTTTGACATGATGAGACATGCGAAGTACAGGGGAGCCCTTGGTATTTCCGTACTCAATGAGTTTATCATTAACCCTTAGGCTGCTTATCGCGACCCACCGACCTTTTGCGGACAGCGTAGATCAAGATCAGACTGCACAGAACGTGCAGTCTGATCTTTGATCTACACTGTCCGATAAGGAGATATCTTTCCTCCAAAAATACCTTTGAAACAAGAAAGTTTTGGGCTTCTACTATCTACTATAAAGTTTCATTTCTTTTATTCAGCAGGATAAGGGTTAAATTTCGGTAAATTCACTGGTCGAAACGGTGAAATTATCACACCATAATCCACCATTATTTCCCGATAAACTACCGAAAAGCATGAAACAAAAGCTTAATATCCCTCGTGTGTATGGCCTAGCCCGTTAGCGCAGTCGGTTGCGTACAGGACTGGAAATCCGGGGGTCACTGGTTCGAATACCCAGATCGGCGAATTTCCTTCCGAGGACTGATGATAGTCCTTTCGACCGGATTCATTCCTCTCTCACCGCTGACCATTGTTTCGATGGTGGTTATGTGGGAATGCAGCCAGTGGCTTGAGAGGAATATTGTACGATGCGTAAGTAAAAGAAATTCCAGGAAAACATGGATAGGTGCACTGGCCACTGAAAAGTAAGTGAAATAATGTTGAAAACGGCGTTAAACACCAAACTGTTACGCAGACAAACAATAAATAAAACAACCAAAAACTCTCGTGTTTATCAGATTTTCAAAGCAATAAACATCAAAGAGTCCATTACGCTCTGAATATTACTCTGTATACTTCAACGGCGGTCCAATGTCACTTGCATATTGACAAAAGTCGAAAACAAAAACACAGCATGGGTATAATAAGTCAGGTGTACTTATGTCATCACTTGTAAATACCAACGAAAAAATTTCAGACTGGTCCAAATCGAAATCATTTGCAGACAATAAATAGAGTGTGTCTCAAATGACAAAATTCATCTCAGGAAGGGTAGAAAACATTGTGGGAAAAGGAGAAAATGCTGGTAATCCAGCATCTTCTCCTTTTCCCACAATGTGTTCAATAGCATTCTTCTTCAGGATCGTTAAAACTCGGGACTGTGGTAAAGGGTTAACCAACTGCGTCATCATACTATCAAAGCATGATTTGTATCTGCTTTACCTCTTAAGGCCCTAATGGTATAACTTTATCCAGGTGACACTCTATCTACGATAAACTGTATACAGTTGATCAACTCAAACTAATAGTGTTATGCAACTACACGAAACAAACACGCTGATTTACGATATTTGTTTTTTTATTTTTACTTTAGACCTAGACTATTGAAAGCATATTCAAGCGACACATTAACCCTTGACTCTTTACCAAACGATAAAATTTTGCACTGGTCCGAATTCAAAGCATTTGCAGACGACAAATCTAACATGGCTCAAAAGCTGAAATTTGCCCTTGGAAGGATAGAAAACATTGTGGGAAAAGGGAAAAATGCTGGTTACCAGCATTTTCTCCTTTTTCCACAATGTTTTCTTTCAAAGTCTTCTTCTTCATCAAGGTCGTAAAAAGTAGGAATTGTCTGGTAAAGGGTTAACCTGCTAGAGAAGGTAAATGATACTTTCAGGCCGGTCGTTAAAACCTGAATGTTACTATTTCAAACTTATTTTTTGGGAGAAAACATCTCCCCATCTGACAGTGTAGATCCAAGATCAGACTGCACATTCTGTGCAGTATGATCTTGATCGACGCTGTCCGCAAAAGGTACTTGAGCCAGGCTTAGGAGCCTAAGGGTTAAAAGTAATTCAACTCTTTATAACACAGCAAAAGTTAAGACTTGTCCAAATTGAAAGCATAATGTAAACGACACACTAAAAGAAATCAAATCTTTACTATACGGCAAAAGTGTTGACTTGTCCAAATTGAAAGCCTAACGCAAACGACACACTGAAAGTAATCAGATATTCATCAAACAGCAGAAGTTAAGACTTGTCCAAATTGAAAGTCTATTGCAAACGACACACTGAAAGTAATCAAATATTTACCATATGGCAGAAGTTGACTTGTCCAAATTGAAAGCCTAACGCGAACGACACACTGAAAGAAATCAGATATTTACCATACGGCAGAAGTTAAAACTTGTCCAAATTGAAAGGCTATTGCAAACGACACACTAAAAGTAATCAAATATTTATTATACGGCAGAAGTTAAAACTTGTCCAAATTCAAAGCCTGATGCAAACGACACACTGAAAGTAATCAGATATTTACCATACGGCAGAAGTTAAGACTTGTCCAAATTGAAAGGCTATTGCAAACGACACACTAAAAGTAATCAAATATTTATTATACGGCAGAAGTTAAAACTTGTCCAAATTGAAAGTCTAATGCAAACGACACACTGATAGTAATCGAATATTTACCATACGGCAGAAGTTAAAACTCTTCCAAATTGAAAGTCTGTTGCAAACGACACACTGAAAGTAATCGAATATTTACCATACGGCAGAAGTTAAAACTTGTCCAAATTCAAAGCCTAAAGCAAACGACACACTGAAAGTAATCAAATATTTATTATATGGCAGAAGTTAAGACTTGTCCAAATTGAAAGGCTATTGCAAACGACACACTGAAAGTAATCAAATATTTATTTTACGGTAAAAGTTAAGACTTTGAAAGGCTATTGCAAACGACACACTGAAAGTAATCAAATATTTAACTTACAGCAAAAGTTAAGACTTGTCCAAATTGAAAGCCTAATACAAAAGACACACTGAAAGTAATCAAATATTTACCATACGGCAGAAGTTGAGTCTTGTCCAAATTGAAAGTCTGTTGCAAACGACACACTGAAAGTAATCAAATATTTACCATACGGCAGAAGTTAAGACTTGTCCAAATTGAAAGCCTAATGCAAACGACACACTGAAAGTAATCAAATATTTACTTTACGGTAAAAGTTAAGACTTTGAAAACCTAATACAAACGACACACTGAAAGTAATCAAATATTTACTTTACAGCAAAAGTTAAGACTTTGAAAGCCTATTGCAAACGACACACTGAAAGTAATCGAATATTTGCCTTACAGCAAAAGTTAAGACTTGTACAAACTGAAAGCCTATTGCAAACGACACACTGAAAGTAATAAAATATTTACCATACGGCAGAAGTTAAGACTTTGAAAGCCTACTGCAAATGACACACTGAAAGTAATCGAATATTTACCATACGGCAGAAGTTAAGACTTGTACAAACTCAAAGCCTATTGCAAACGACACACTGAAAGTAATCAAATATTTACCATACGGCAGAAGTTAAGACTTGTACAAACTCAAAGCCTATTGCAAACGACACACTGAAAGTAATCGAATATTTACCATACGGCAGAAGTTAAAACTTCTCCAAATTGAAAGCCTATTGCAAACGACACACTGATAGTAATCGAATATTTACCATACGGCAGAAGTTAAGACTTGTCCAATTGAAAGCCTATTGCAAACGACACACTGAAAGTAATCAAATATTTAACTTACAGCAAAAGTTATGACTTGTACAAACTGAAAGCCTAATGCAAACGACACACTGAAAGTAATCGAATATTTACCATACGGCAGAAGTTAAGACTTGTCCAAATTGAAAGGCTATTGCAAACGACACACTGAAAGTAATCAAATATTTACTTTACGGTAGAAGTTAAGACTTTGAAAGCCTATTGCAAACGACACACTGAAAGTAATCGAATATTTACCATACGGCAGAAGTTAAGACTTGTCCAAATTGAAAGTCTGTTGCAAACGACACACTGAAAGTAATCAAATATTTACCATACGGCAGAAGTTAAGACTTGTCCAAATTGAAAGGCTATTGCAAACGACACACTGAAAGTAATCAAATATTTACTTTACGGTAGAAGTTAAGACTTTGAAAGCCTATTGCAAACGACACACTGAAAGTAATCAAATATTTACCATACGGCAGAAGTTAAGACTTGTCCAAATTGAAAGTCTGTTGCAAACGACACACTGAAAGTAATCAAATATTTACCATACGGCAAAAGTTAAGACTTGTCCAAATTGAAAGTCTGTTGCAAACGACACACTGAAAGTAATCAAATATTTACATTTTTAGCATCCCCTTACTGCCGCCATAATCTTTTCAAATAATCAACTGCAAGACTCAAACGTCGTCCTAAGATAAACACCGTGGACTATCTTAGTTTTGAAAAAGAACCCGAAATCATGAAATTCGCTGATGTTTTATTGCCTAAATTAGACATCTCAGAGGACAGTGTTGATCCAAGATCAGACCGCACGTTTTGTGCAGTCTGATCGTGATCTGCACTGCCCGCAAAGGATTGGTAGTAGTGTTGGGTTCTGTAAGTGTTTATTATTTTATTGTTACTTATCACAGGTTGTGTTTGTTGGTATGGGACTGATGGCACCATTGTGGGGTTTCTTTGGAGATCTATACGGCAGACGAAGTGTGAGGATATTTTAAGTCATATATGAACTCTTTACCACACAATCCTGAGTTTTAACGACCGTGCTCGAGAAACTTTTTGAAAACATTATGGTAAAAGGAGAAAATGTTGGAAACCAGCATTTCTCCTTTCCCACGATGCTTTCTAATCTTTCATAGAAAAATCCAGTCATTTGAACAGCTTTTAACTTTTCGTCTGCAAATGCTTTCAATTTGGATTTTTTTTTTTAATTTTGTCGTCTGGTAAAGAGTTGATCAATGCTCTACCAGACTACAAAATTTAACACTTGCACTTCTCCTTTTCCAGCTATCTTTTCTATCATCCCAGAGAAATTAAGCTCATTTGTATAAATTTTGAAATTTTCGTCTGCAGTCGTTTTGAATTTGAGTACAAAATTTGTCATGTGGGAAAGGGTGAAGCAGTAATATAGATGGATGGAAAATAAGTTTTTCCAATTTATTTTAGATATGTCAAATTTAGTGTAGAAATTGCACGGTGGGACAAATGTAGACAATGAAAATTCTACAGTGATAATAATTCTTGGTGTAGAAAAAAAATCTAGGGCAGATTTTGCTGGACATCAGTTCTAAATCCAATTCTGGTTCTTATATGCAAGACTAGTTCATCTGATTGGCTGAGACGTTTGGATCTTATATCAGAATTAATGATGAGTACGGCCACTGGCTTACAGCGCTTTCTCTACATTGATTATTCAACAGATCTTGTTGCTTGTGTCTTGGTGGATTTGGTACTTTGGGTTCTTAACGGCTTTTAGCCCTTCTTATATCTGGATACTCATCTTACGAGGACTTGTGGGCGGAGGAATGGGTGGAACACCACATGGGTAAAGACATTTTATTATTATCTTTTAAACGGGGGAAGGTGAATGACGTTGGCTCTTTACCTACTGTGGTAAGGTAGATACTGACTTGGCCCATCCTATGACCGGATACTCATTTGGTCTGATGGGTGGCTGACTGGCTGAGTGGGTGATACACTACATTGGTTACTACAAGTTTTTTCCTGAATAAATCAAACGATCTCGTACTGGTAGATCTGACGATGACTGTTCTTTTTTCGGCGTAGCTGAACGCGCTACCTTTGACCTTACTTCTTGGTACTGATAAAAGAATGAATGGTAATTTTCGATTGGTCAAAAATGTGTACATGTTTATTCAGCGAGCCCCTGCTAGCATATTTGCTCACACATTTATGAAACCACAGTTCAACGAGCTTTGATACTGCTAATCGAAACCACAAGGCATTGATTCATACCATAGCAAAATAATGTAGCAGAGAATGATTCTTTTCTTGTGCCATTTGGAAATTTAATATTTTCTTAAGCGTTACCCAATAACCCAATACTACTTTTCAACAAAATGAAAAACACCGAGTAAAAAAAAGAGGCAATTGCTCCCGAGGTCACCATTATTATCTTACTTCATATTGAGCCACAAAAGAGTTTCAATATTCATATTCCAGTATCTCTTACGCTGTCTGTCTTTTTTAACGATATTTCTTGTTCCTTCTTCGTCTGGAAATTCTGATATCCAATACCACTAATAGGTTTGCCATTCGTAATTTTAAATTGTTTCAATGAAGATTCCCCTAGCCATTTTGGGGAAATATTATTAACACTGCTCAGCTAAGTTAAAAACGCAATATAATATTTCAAAGCCATGTCATTTCACAATTACAATTACGTGACTCTCTGTGTACAGTTTTGTAGGTCTGCTACTGACCCTGGTTGGCAAAACTTTTATTGGTTTAGTTAACCAGAAAGTTCACGTGAGAGTGGCTTTTAAACAACATTTTCTTTTCGTTTAGATGTTTTTCATTTGTCTCTTATTGCCTTTGTTTATTCTAAAAATATCCAGAACAGAACTGAATAAGGAAGAGGAATTACCATCTTCAAATACTTTCTATTGTAGGTTTACTCTGTTGACAGAATATTTACCAAAACGATATCGAGCGAAAATATTGATTTTTGGATCAGTAAGTAAGAACATTATCACGTAAAAAGATCTTTGATCTCGCTGTATTTATCTTTAGAGTACTGAATATATGGAATGAACGAACTATGGTAAAATTCAAATATTAAAGGCATTGTGGGTATTGATGTAGAGCTTGTAACTAGCTTGCTTTATCAGGCAGTAGTGTAGATTTCATATCAGACTGCATAGTTTCGCAGTCTGATCTCCTATGGCCTTCGAAGACGTGTCCAAGGACATTCAAAAACATTTAAAGTGCGCGCAGGCTGACCTGGGCCAAAACTTTTTGCTTTTGGTCAATTTTTTTGCATGTCAAGGAACCAGTGTGCTTCCTGATCCAATCTGTTGTTGGAGAAAATGGAATTTATGGATCCATAACTATGTGATGACTCGCATGGTTCATGCATCACGGAGATACATTCAGCCTTTTTTTCCAGAGCATGACTCGTATCCTTTCTTTATAAATGAGCTGGGTCCCAGTTACGATGTTCAAGGTTTTGCTAGCAGTGACTGTAGTTCTATAGTACTGACTTAACTCTTTACCAAACGACAAAATTTCGGACTGAACGAAATTGAAAGCATTTGCAGACGACAAATTAAATGTAAATGATTCTTTCTTCCTTTGATAGGATAGAAAACATTGCGGGAATAGGAGAAAATGCTGGTTACCAGCATTTTCTCCTTTTCCCACAATGTTTTCAAAAGCCTTCTTTGTCAGGGGCGTTATAACTTGGGATTGTGTGGTAAAGAGTTAAGGTTTGAGATGGTTAAACGTCTTCTACTATTTACCTTGTATTGTTATTGGGACAGCACGGGTAGCTCAGTGGTTAGCGTATTTGACTTGTGACCTTGTGGTTGCAAGCTTGATACCTGGCTGATGCAAACTTTCTCTCTGGGGATTTTTCGTCTCTCGCCTCTGATGCGTGTGAGAAAGGTAGCCAGTGGCTTTGGAAAGAAAGTTGTATCAGTACTGGTGTGAGAAAGCCAGGAAACACATTGGTGCGTCGCTTACCGCCATGCTATGACCTGAGCTGTTAAAATGGCGTTAGACACCAATACAATACAGTACAATACAATACAATACAATACAATACAATACAATATGTATTGTTATTGAGTACAATATCATCTATGTTCATTTACAGCTGAGCTGGGCCATAGGTACGATGTTCGAGATCTCACTCGCAGCGGCTGTGATACCCACGTTAGGTTGGAGGTGGTTAATGGTCCTGTCGTCTATACCTTGTCTAGTTATCATTGTATGTTTTAAGGTAAGTCAGGTTCTATTGCAAATATGAAACTGCAAATGGCAACTGCGATAAGGGATGATTAAACAGATTATTACTGCTTGAACCCAGGCTTGATATTTAACCTTTTACCAGACGACAAAATTTTAGCCTTGTCCAAATTGAAAGCATTTGCAGACAACAATTTCAATGTGGCTCATATGGTGCAATCTTTCTTTGATGAGGAAGAAAACCTTGTTGGAAAGGAGAAAATGCTGGTTACCAGCATTTTCTCCGTTACCAGCATTTTCTCCTTTTCCCACAATATTTTCAAAGTGTTTCTTTCCCAGCGTTGTTAAAAGTTGACAATGTTTGGTAAAGGGTTAAGCAAAGTACTGACAAGAGAACTTGTAGGAAAACATTGATAGGTGCACTGGTCACCATTCTAAACCACTTAAATAATGGTGAAAAATATGTTATACACCAAACTAGAGCACTGCATTTTCAGCTGCCGTTGGTTTCTCAAAAGAAAAAAGAAAAAAATGATAGAGGGGGATAACTGTGTTGAATATTTCAGGGATACCTGCCCTTGTTGTACGAAATTCCCCTGTCACATGATGATGACCAAGACAATGACAAAGATGCAGAAAAATGACAGGGTTTGACATTACCTTGGATACATGCAGTAAATGACAGGTTTTGACACTACCTCGTATTTATGCAGAAAATGACAGGGTTTGACACTACCTCAGATAGATGCAGAAAAATGACAGGTTTTGACACTACCTCGTATTTATGCAGAAAATGACAGGGTTTGACACTACCTCGGATAGATGCAGAAAATGACAGGTTTTGACACTACCTCAGATAGATGCAGAAAAATGACAGGTTTTGACACTACCTCGGATAGATGCAGAAAATGACAGGGTTTGACACTACCTCGTATTTATGCAGAAAATGACAGGGTTTGACACTACCTCGTATTTATGCAGAAAATGACAGGGTTTGACACTACCTCGGATAGATGCAGAAAATGACAGGTTTTGACACTACCTCGTATTTATGCAGAAAATGACAGGGTTTGACACTACCTCGGATAGATGCAGAAAATGACAGGTTTTGACACTACCTCAGATAGATGCAGAAAAATGACAGGTTTTGACACTACCTCGGATAGATGCAGAAAATGACAGGGTTTGACACTACCTCGGATAGATGCAGAAAATGACAGGTTTTGACATTACCTCGTATTTATGCAGAAAATGACAGGGTTTGACACTACCTCGTATTTATGCAGAAAATGACAGGGTTTGACACTACCTCAGATAGATGCAGTAAAATGACAGGGTTTGACACTACCTTGGATAGATGCAGTAAAATGACAGGTTTTGACACTACCTCGGATAGATGCAGAAAATGACAGGTTTTGACACTACCTCGTATTTATGCAGAAAATGACAGGGTTTGACACTACCTCGGATAGATGCAGAAAATGACAGGTTTTGACACTACCTCAGATAGATGCAGAAAAATGACAGGTTTTGACACTACCTCGGATAGATGCAGAAAATGACAGGGTTTGACACTACCTCGGATAGATGCAGAAAATGACAGGTTTTGACATTACCTCGTATTTATGCAGAAAATGACAGGGTTTGACACTACCTCGTATTTATGCAGAAAATGACAGGGTTTGACACTACCTCAGATAGATGCAGTAAAATGACAGGGTTTGACACTACCTTGGATAGATGCAGTAAAATGACAGGTTTTGACACTACCTCGGATAGATGCAGAAAATGACAGGTTTTGACACTACCTCGTATTTATGCAGAAAATGACAGGGTTTGACACTACCTCGGATAGATGCAGAAAATGACAGGTTTTGACACTACCTCAGATAGATGCAGAAAAATGACAGGTTTTGACACTACCTCGGATAGATGCAGAAAATGACAGGGTTTGACACTACCTCGGATAGATGCAGAAAATGACAGGGTTTGACACTACCTCGGATAGATGCAGAAAATGACAGGTTTTGACACTACCTCGGATAGATGCAGAAAATGACAGGGTTTGACACTACCTCGTATTTATGCAGAAAATGACAGGTTTTGACACTACCTTGGATAGATGCAGAAAATGACAGGGTTTGACACTACCTCGTATTTATGCAGAAAATGACAGGGTTTGACACTACCTCGGATAGATGCAGTAAAATGACAGGGTTTGACACTACCTCGGATAGATGCAGAAAATGACAGGTTTTGACACTACCTCGGATAGATGCAGAAAATGACAGGGTTTGACACTACCTCGTATTTATGCAGAAAATGACAGGTTTTGACACTACCTTGGATAGATGCAGAAAATGACAGGGTTTGACACTACCTCGTATTTATGCAGAAAATGACAGGGTTTGACACTACCTCGGATAGATGCAGTAAAATGACAGGGTTTGACACTACCTCGTATTTATGCAGAAAATGACAGGGTTTGACACTACCTCAGATAGATGCAGTAAAATGACAGGGTTTGACACTACCTCAGATAGATGCAGGAAATGACAGGGTTTGACACTACCTCAGATAGATGCAGTAAAATGACAGGGTTTGACACTACCTCAGATAGATGCAGGAAATGACAGGGTTTGACACTACCTCAGATAGATGCAGTAAAATGACAGGGTTTGACACTACCTCAGATAGATGCAGTAAAATGACAGGGTTTGACACTACCTCGGATAGATGCAGAAAATGACAGGGTTTGACACTACCTCAGATAGATGCAGTAAAATGACAGGGTTTGACATTACCTCGGATAGATGCAGAAAATGACAGGTTTTGACATTACCTCAGATAGATGCAGTAAAATGACAGGGTTTGACATTACCTCGGATAGATGCAGTAAAATGACAGGGTTTGACACTACCTCGGATAGATGCAGTAAAATGACAGGGTTTGACATTACCTCAGATAGATGCAGTAAAATGACAGGGTTTGACATTACCTCAGATAGATGCAGTAAAATGACAGGGTTTGACATTACCTCAGATAGATGCAGTAAAATGACAGGGTTTGACACTACCTCGGATAGATGCAGAAAATGACAGGTTTTGACACTACCTCAGATAGATGCAGTAAAATGACAGGGTTTGACATTACCTCGGATAGATGCAGAAAATGACAGGTTTTGACATTACCTCGTATTTATGCAGAAAATGACAGGTTTTGACATTACCTTGGATAGATGCAGAAAATGACAGGATTTGACATTACCTCGTATTTATGCAGAAAATGACAGGTTTTGACACTACCTTGGATAGATGCAGAAAATGACAGGGTTTGACATTACCTCGGATAGATGCAGAAAATGACAGGTTTTGACACTACCTTGGATAGATGCAGAAAATGACAGGGTTTGACATTACCTCGGATAGATGCAGAAAATGACAGGTTTTGACACTACCTTGGATAGATGCAGAAAATGACAGGGTTTGACATTACCTCGGATAGATGCAGAAAAATGAAAGGGTTTGACACTACCTCGGATAGATGCAGAAAATGACAGGTTTTGACACTACCTCGGATAGATGCAGAAAATGACAGGGTTTGACACTACCTCGGATTTTCTTAACAAACAGCAAACCTAAATACAATCAAATAACAAATGTAAATGTTGTATTGACAGATTTTACCAGCCTCTGCAAGGTTCCTTGTTGGTGCTGGCAGGAAGGAGGAGGCAATCAACATTTTGAAACAGATAGCCAAAATCAACAAAACCACCATACCAAAGGGAGATCTTGTTCCAGAGCCTTCAGTAAGTAAAGAATTTGTACAAAACTTAACTCTGGGAGCTTTTGCAGACGATGTAGATTCAGGATCAAACTGCACAAAATGTGCAGTCTGATCTTGGATCTGCATTGTCCGACGAATGTCTTTGATAGCAGAACTTGAGATTTTGTAATGCTTAAATAATTTCTTATTTTATTTATTTAGCATCTTGAGGGTTCAGTCAGCCAAATGGTTTTTGTTTGCAATATGTCTAAGCAAATCCTTTGATTTATGTCTAACCGATTCCTTTGCATTGTGTCTAAATGATTTCTTTGCATTATGTCTCACTGATTTCCTTGCAGTATGATTGTTTTTTCCTTGTATTATGTCTAAAACATTCTTTGCAAAATGTCTTAGAGATTTCTTTGCATTATATCTGATTTATTGCATTATAATGTCCAACTGAATTCTTTGTATAATGTTTAACTGTTTACCACACAATCCTGAGTTTTAAAGACCCTGAGGAAGAAGCCTTTTGAAAACATTGCCGGAAAAGGAGAAAATGTTGGTAACCAGCATTAATTTCCTCCTTTATCCACAATGTTTTCAACCCTTCCAAAAACAAATTTCAATTTTTCAGTGACATTTATTTCATTGTCTGCAAATGCTTTCAATTTGAACTATTCTAAAATCATGTTGTGTGGTAAAGAGTTAACTGATTTCTTTGCATAATATTTAACTCTTTACCACACAATCCCGACTTTTAACGACCCTGAGATAGAAGCCCTTTGAAAACATTGTGGGAAAAGGAGAAAATGCTGGTAACCAGCATTTTCTCCTTTTCCCACAATGTTTTCTACCCTTCCCAAAACTAATTTTAGTTTTTCAGTCACATATATTTTGTCGTCTGCAAATGCTTTCAATTTGGACAAGTCTAAAATTTTGTCGTTTGGTAAAGAGTTAACTGATTTCTTTGCATTATGTCTAAGGGTATCTTTGCATTGTGGCCAGTTGATTTCATGGTGTCATGTGTTGCAATATTTCTGCGTGATGTCAAACATATTGACTTCCAGGTGAACCGAGGTCATCCAAAGTTGCTGTTTTCTAAACCATATTTGCGCACGACATTACAAATCTGGCTGTTGTGGTTTGGCACTGCTCTCACGTACTATGGAATGGTACTGGCTAGTGCAGAAATCTTACAAATGCATAATGTGAAAGAAAGTGGTAAGATGATTATACTTAACTATTTACTAAATGGCCGAGCCCTGTAGCTCAGTTGGTAGCGTACAGGACTTGAGAACAGGAGGTCGCTGGTTCAATCCCCACCTCGGCCAATTTCTTTCTGAGGATTGATGATAGTCATTGCGACAGGATTCATTCCTCTCCCACTGCTGACCATTGTTTCGACAATGGCTATGTGGGAAAGCAGTCAGTGGCTTGGAAAAAATATTGTGCGGAGTACTGGTAAAAGAAATTCCAAGAAACCATGGATAGGTGCACTGGCTGCCGCGATATTACTGAAATAATGTTGAAAACGGCGTTAAACACCATACAATCAATCAATCTTTACCAAACGACAAAATTTTAGACTTGTCCAAATTGACAGCATTTCCAGAAGACAAAATGAATGTGAATTAAAAAATTGAGATTTGTGTTGGGAGGAGTAGAAAACATTGTGGGAAAAGGAGAAAATGCAGGTATTCAGCATTTTCTCCTTTTCTTACCATATTTTCTACCTTTTAAAAGACAAATTCAATCATTTAAGCCACACTTGATTTTGTCATTTGCAAATGCTTTCAATTTAGAAGAGTCTAAGATTTTGGCATTTGGGAAAGAGTTAAACAGAGTAAATTTTGATCCCATACTCTTAAGCAATATGTGACTTTTCTTTTGCAATGCTACAGTCCAGCTCCCTTTCATTACTCATGGTGAACTTTTGTCATTGATAATCATCATGCATATACCACTTAGTCCCCGCTCTCTCTGTCTCTCTGTATTAACTCTTTACCACACAATCACGACTTTTAGTGACCCTGAGAACGAAGCTTTTTGAAAACATTGTGGGAATAGGAGAAAATGCTGGTAACCAGCATTTTCTCCTTTTCACACAATGTTTTCTACCTTTCCCAAAACAAATTTCAATTTTTCAGTCACATTTGTTTTGTCATCTGCAAATGCTTTCAGTAAGGACTAGTCTAAAATTTTGTCGTATGGTAAAGAGTTAAGTAATCAATTCAGTCTCTTTAATCTCCGTTATGTTTTCAGGAGGCAAAGACTGTAAGTGCAATCTATTAAAACATGACGACTACATATCCATGGTGGTGAGCACAATTGGAGAGTTTGTTGGTATGAATGATCATCACAGTTTCAATATCTTTTCTTGTTTGTCTATGTTTTACAAGGTAGAAGGCTTTAAAACTTTCAGATTTTTGTAAATATGCAAGGAAAATAATGTGAAGTTAAAAAGGAAAAAAGAATAATAATGATATGGAAAAGAAAATTCATTAGGCCGTCATCTATACTACATTCCTGGTTTTGCCCAGCTGGTTTATCTGGATTAGCATGGCTTTCTCTAGAAGCATAATGTACTTTCGACACAATTTTTTCCAAAGCAGCCAGCTGTAGTAGTTTGACTTTGAACTAGATCCACAACAGAATAAATTGGGAATTGTACAACAAAATTTGAAATTGAAAATAATAAACATTGTTTACCTGAGATAAGAAGGAGTGATAGTATTCTAAATCCATTATTTCTCTTCCAAACCCTTTGTTGTGGGTACTCATGAGAATTGTCTAGATGAGACAATTCTAATGAGTACCAATAACATAGGGTTTAGTGGAGAGTGATTTATATTTTCAATTTTGAAATCAAAATCACTCCTTCTATCTGGAGCTCTGCCTGATGTTTACGCCACTTAAAACAGTACCAGAGCATTTCAGTCACGTCACAGCAATAACTCATCTTCGTATATGAACCATACTCTGTGAAAAGGGGCTTAATGCAATTCCATGATACATGATACAAAGCAAGTCATAACAGCATGACACATTACTAAAATCCATTTTGTGTAACAACCTACAGAATTATGAGGTAGACTGGTCATTTGATACGCAGGAAATTGACCAAAAGCAAAAAAGGTTTCAGCCCAGGTCAGCCTACCCAATCCGCATATGATACTTTTTGCAGATACATTAAGCCCCCTTTTACAGAGCATGGCTCATTATCTTACTTAGGCCTCTTAAGTACTAGACTGAGGTGTTTAATGCCTTGCCCAAGGACAGCCCAACATTATCAGCATCTTCTGCGGGAATTGATCTAAGGATTTTCTAGTTACGCAGGGAACACCTTAAAGCTACAAACAATCCCAAGTTTTAGCAACCTTGAGGAAGATAACTTTGGTAACCAGCATTTTCTTCTTTATCCATACTATTTTCTACCCTTCTGGGAAAGCAGCCTATGGCTTGCAAAGAATATTGTGCATAGTACTTGTAAAAGAAACTCCAGGAAAGCATAGAAAGGTGCACTAGCCACCGTGACATAACTGAAATAATGTTGAAAATGATGTTCAGTACCATAAATCAATCATTTTCTACCCTTTTTAAGATGTCTATTGGGTTTTGAGTTGCATTTATTTTGTCGTCTGCGAATGCCAGCTAAACTAGATTCAAAGTCATTGAAATCTTAATGTATTGCCTTTTTCATTCAGCTTTACCAGTCAACATGATTCTGATCGATTTGATTGGTCGACGATATACCGGTGCTACAAACTTTCTAGGCTGTTCTGTGTTTTTCTTGTTGATACAACTTCATGTTCCCCAAAGCGTTCTCACCTTTTTCATCTTCATGGTCCGGGGTCTGTCCACTGGAGTGTTTAACTTTGTCTACATCTATACGTCAGAGGTGAGTGAAAAACAAATCCATGCTTTATTCCTTTAAAACACAATACCAAGTGTTAACAATCCGGAAGAAAGCTTTTGAAAACATTGTGGGAAAAGGAGAAAATGCTGGTAATCGGCATTTTCTCCTTTTCTCACAATGTTTTCTGCTCTTTCAATGGAAAATTGCATAATTTGCACCCTATTTGATTTGTTGTCTGTCAATGCTTTCAATTTGGAGAGATCTAAAATTTTGTAGTTTGATAGTCTAAAAATTTAATACCTTAATCACCAGATGACAAAATTTTAGAATTGCCCAAATCAATAGCTTTTTCTGACGACCAATTAATTGTGGCTCATGTGCTTTTTTTCAAAGGCTGTCTTCTTCAGGGTCATTAAAACTTGGGATTGTGTGGTAAATCGTTAAGAATGTGACCTCTGTACCGACAAGCTGACAATGAAGTTTTTGTCTATAAATTGGAAAATGGTATCGTGAATTATTGGGGAAAGCTTATTAACTCTGTACCAAAAACAACATAATTTTAGGCTGGTTCAAATTGAAAGCATTTGCAGACGCCAATTTAAATGTGGCTCAAATGATAGAATTTCTGACTGAAAGGGGAGAAAACTTTGTGGGAAAAGGAGAAAATGCTGGTTACCAGCATTTTCTCCTTTTCCCACAATGTTTTCAAAGGTTTTTTACTTCAGGGTTATTAAAACTCGGGATCATGTGATAAGGGGTTAATGCCTGTTTTTTTTTTTTGCAGGTTTACCCAACGTCCATACGAGCATCTGGGCTAGGGACCTCATCATCATTTGCTAGACTGGGCGCCATGATAACACCCTTCCTTGCACAGGTAAGTCTTTGCAGTTTAACTCTTTACCACACAATCCTGAGTTTTAACGACCCTGAAGAAGAAAACCTTTTGTGAAAACATTGCGGGAAAAGGAGAAAATGCTGCTAACCAGCATTTTATCCTTTTCCAACAATGTTTTCTACCCTTACACAGACAGTTTTCTCCATTTAAGCCACATTGAATTTGTCGTCTGCAAGTGCTTTCAATTTGGACCAGTCTAGCATTTTGTCGTTTAGTAAAGGGTTAACTCTGTAAATTGTAAAATAAATGAAACAGATAACTTGAGTCAGAAAAAAGGAAAAGCTGCAGATATACTTCCATTTTAAATCTGGACAAGAAAAAATAGTGCTGAAAGTCTTCTGCCATACTTGGACCTTTGCATCTCCATTCATATCTTTCTCCCACCTTGGTAAAGGCAGTCTCTGAGCTGCATCTTGCAGCGGACATGGAGAAGATTGGTAGAGCCATTCTGGTGTGGAGAATTCTTTGGACCTGCCTGTGGTCTAGAGTTGCAGGCTGGTCTTACACTCTTTCATGTGACATTAAGGCTATTTTACTAGCTCACCATCCTACATTTTTTTTCAGAATTCACAAGTTTATACATGTATACAAAACAAATTATAACCAACAAGGACGGAGGGATTTGATAAAGTTTATTTATGTATTCAAAGCAAATGATAAAGAACAAGGAGAGAGGGAAATAAAGGGAAATAAAATACTCCTTGTTACATTCGGATGCCTGTTAACCCTTTACCACACAATCCTGAGTTTTTATGACCCTAATGAAAAGGCCTTTTGAAAACATTGTGGGAAAAGGAGAAAATGCTGGTTACCAGCATTTTCTCCTTTTCCCACAATGTTTTCTACATTTTCAATGGTGAATTTGCCGTTGGTACCAGCATTTTCTCCTTTTCCCACAATGTTTTCTAGATTTTCGATGGTGAATTTCTATTTTTGAGTCACAAATATTTTGTCGTCTACAAACGCTTTCAATTTGGACAAGTCTGCAAATTTGCCATCGGTAAATTTTCAAAAGCCTTACGCTTTCCTCAGGAAGTCGGCATAGTGTCGTTAAGAGTTTATAGCAGCTAGGTATGAAACTGCTGCTTTTCTAATTCAATTTCGAACATAACTCTGTGTTGTAGGTACTCTTGGATGCCTCCCTAACAGCAGCTGTCTGGGTATACGGTGTCATTTGTTTTACTTGTGCTGTATGTGCCGCACTCTTACCAATAGAGACAAAAGGAAGAGGTTTACAGGTAAAACTCGTACTCTTTTTTGTATATTGGATTTTCATACAATCCTGAGTTCTAACATGTTTGTAAAAAGAAAGCTCTTGAAAATATTATATGAAAAGGGGAAAATGCTGGTAATTTTTGCCAGCAAATGCTTGTCTGGCAATGTTAAAAAATGGTTCATGTCATTAATTTTATAGCTCTATGCTTAAACCCTGTATGCACTAGAGCCGAACCCAGAATGTGCAGCCTGATCTGGGATCTATATACTGTTCAATCGTTAAGTCAAGCCTATTGAGTTAAAATCTACAAATAAGGTGCAGTGGATTATGTATTAAGCTATCAAAGGAGGTTGAGTATATATGAGCCATGCTCTGTGAAAAGGGGGCTTAATGTGACTGCAAAAAGTATCGACCAATGTCAACCTGCGCAAGTCCGCGCAGGCTGACATGGGTCAAGACTTTTTGCTATTGGTCAATTTTTTGCATGTCTAAGGACCATTCTACCTCATGATTCACTCGATTTGTTAGACAAAATGGACTTTATGGATGTATAGTTATCTGATGAATTGCTTGGCACGTATCATCCATCATGGAGGTACATTAACCCTTTATCACACAATCCCGACTTTTAATGACCCTGAAGAAGAAGCCTTTTGAAAACATTGTGGGAAAAGGAGAAAATGCTGGTAACCAGCATTTTCTCCTTTTCCCACAAAGTTTTCTACTCTTCCCAAAACAAATTCCAATTTTCAAGTCAAATTTATTTTGTCGTCTGCAAAAGGTTTCAATTTGGACTAGTCTAAAATTTTACCGTTTGGTAAAGAGTTAAGCCCTTTTTTGCCAGAGCATGGCTTATATATTTGTTGCTGAATGATTTAACCATTTACCAAGCAATCCCAAGTTTTAACGAATCTGAGAAAGAAGGCTTTTGAAAACACTATGGGAACAGGAGGAAATACTGGTTACCAGTATTTTCTCCATTTTCCACAGTGTTTTCTACCCTTTCAAAGACAATGAGTGGTTCTTCCTTTGATATTTAAATACTCCAGAAGGAAAGCAAGTCTATAATTCTTTTGAGTGTCTTTGATTCTCAACATTTCAAGACAGAACAGGGTCCTTGATGGCAAATACGGGCTCTGCAGAAGGACTGTTCTCGTTCCATTTTGAAAAAAGGCTTATGTCAAATTAATGAGAAACAGATTTGATTTGCAATGATTCTCTTTTTGCCAGATGTGTTTTAAAAATGGTCTTCTGCTAGACAGAGAAGTAAAAAAGGGATATCTGCTTGAGGTATTACAATGTTTCATCTGTTTATATGTTTATATTTTGCAGCAAAGTGTTGGATGAGATGGTGCAAGTCATGTAGAGCCACACAACAGGACACTGATCTCAGTTTTAACTATGTCCGAGAGAGAGAGAGAGAGAGAGAGAGGGAGAGAGGGAGGGAAAGGGAGGAAGGTTAGGGAGAGAGAGACTGATTGGTTGATTTTGCAAGACCACAGAACCCTGAGACTGGCTGGCCAGATTTTTTTAGCCTATTATGTTTAACTTTTTATCACACAATCCTGACTTTTAACGACCCTGTGAAAGAAGCCTTTTGAAAACCTTGTGGGAAAAGAAGAAAATGCTGGTAACAAGCATTTTCTCCTTTTCCCACGATGTTTTCTATCTTTCAATCACATTTATTTTGTGGTATGCAGATGCTTTCAATTTGGACCAGTCTAAAATTTTGTTGTTTGGTAAAGAGTTAATGTTTTGTGTTTAAACTTAACACTGTTTCCAACAGCTTTCACAATATTTAAAAGACCCTGTTGTGGCCAAAAGTAAACAATTTGGGAGTGAAAATGCAGGCAACTATATAACTTTAATTCTAGTTTCAAGATTAATTTATCTGCCAGGGCCTGGAACTTTTGGCAAAAAGCACAGCAACACATTGTGTCCTTACAGTATAGCTTCTTCCCGTATAAAAAAAAATATTTACCTGACAGCTGCGTTAAGGAGAATTCTCTTTAGCTCAGGGGTTAGTGTATTTGTCTTTTAAACCTCAATAAAGGAGGGTTCGAGGCCACGTGGGTTCGAATCCCAGCCGGAGTGGTTTGTATTTGAGCTATGCATTTGTTACGAACTTTCATTTTCATAAGATGGGGGCTTGTCTGAGATTGGCCTTTGAGCCATTTGTTGTCTATATAATTGCCTTTGTTGGCCATTGAGCCATTTGTTGTCTAAATAATAGACTTACTGCCTAAGAAGGCTTTCTGTCATCAAATGATGTCTTGTCTTAAGAGGGGGTGTGTTACAGGAGATCACTCCTTCCTTACAGCATAGCCTCTGCCCATAAAAAGGAAAACAGTGCCTGACAACTGCGTTAGGGAGAAGTCTCTAAAGCTCAGGGGTTAGCGTATTGGTCTTTTAAACCTGAATAAATGAGGCAATATTTGCCACACGAGTTTAAATCCCAGCTGGAGCGGTTTGTATTTGAGCTATGCATTTGTTGCGAACTTTCATGTTTGTAAGATTTAAACTTAACACCGTTTCCAACAGTTTTCACAATATTTAAAAGACCCTTTTAAGTTATGGTCAAAAGTAAACAATTTGGGAGTGAAAATGCAGGCCACTGACTTGAATTCTAATTTCAAGATTAATTTATCTGTCAGTGACTGGAACTTTGGCAAAATGCACAGCAACACATTGTCAGATTCATGATGATATCCATACTTTTAAAATGATATGATTACAGTTTGCCTGCAATCTGATCCCTGCCTTAAAGTGTTTAATTTGTTGCTAGTGGGCTGTTAACGCTTTCCGAAATGACAAATTTTAGAATCTTTCATATTCAAAACATTGATCTGCAAACAACGAATTCAGCATTAATACAAATGAGCTTAAGCTCTCTGATAGGGTAAAAAACATTGTGGGAAAAGGAGAAAATGCTGGTTTCCAGCATTTTCTCCTTTTCCCACAATGTTTTCAAAAGCCTTCTTCCTCGGGGCAGTAAAAATCAGGGATTGTTTGGTAAAGGGTTAAGTTACATTATGGGGACAAGTGCATCTCTCCATGTTTAAATACAGAGTTTTTTTTTACCAGGTCTATGCAAAACACTATTTCAAAGCCACTGGATTCTGTCCTACATAAACAATTTAGGCAAATATGTTTTGGAGGAGTGAGAGAGGAATAAATCTTTTCTCCATGAAATTCATTAAGCCTGTAACCCTTTACCGGACGAAATTTTAGCCTTGCGCAAATTCAAAGCATTTGCAGACAACAGTTTCAATGTGGCTAAAATGGTGCCATTTTTCTTTGATAAGGTAGAAAACATTGTGGGAAAAGGAGTAAATGCTGGCTACCAGTATTTTCTCCTTTTCCAACATTGTTTTCAAAAGGCTCCTTTTACAGGGTCATTAAAAGTCGGGATTGTGTAAAGGGTTAACAAGCTACAGATATGCAGATCTCGACTCATTCAAATTCAAAGCCATTGCAGACTACAGTGTGGCTTTAATGATGAAATTAATCATGGAAAGGGTAGAAAATATTGTTGGAAAAGGAGAAAATGCTGGTTACCAATGTTTCTCCATTTCCAGCAATGTTTTAGAAGGTTTCTTCTTCAGGACTGTTAAAACTCGGGATTGTGTGGCACAGGGTTATTTATCGGAAGAGCTTAATTATAAAAGTTTTTAATTATCAAAAGGGGAACCTATATACAATAAGGGCAGATAACAATCAGAGTACTTTTGACACAGTTATGCCCTTTTTCAACTTAGAATTTTCACTGAAAATCAACCAACAGCTAGCAGCCAATGTTGGCACCCACTTGCAGTTCTCTTGTTTTGTATCTTGCTAATACCATCTATACATGTAGGTTTCATCAATTATATGAACCATGCTCTGTGAAAAGGGGGTTTAATGCATCTACGAAAAGTATTGTCCAGGTCAGCCTGCGCAGTCCGCGCAGGCTGACCTAGGCCGAAACTTTTCGCTATTGGTCAATTTTATGTATGTCCAAGGACCAGTCTACCTCATGACATAAGTCTGCATGTTATACAAAAAAGTGGCTATTATGGAACCATAATTATGTGATGACTTGCTTGGTATAATGCTTCACGGAGATGCATTAAGCCCCCTTTTGCCAGAGCATGGCTCATATCTAACAACCCTTTACCAAGTAATAAAATTTTGGACTTGTTTAAATTGAAATCATTTGCAGACAACAAAAGAAATGTAATGGCTAAAATGATAAGACTTGTCTTTAACTCTCTACCAAACAACAAAATTTTAGACTGGTCCAAACTGAAAGCCTTTGCAGACGACAAAATAAATGTGACTGAGAAACTGAAATTTGTTTTAGGAAGGATAGAAAAAATTGTGGGAAAAGGAGAAAATGCTGGTTACCATCATTTTCTCCTTTTCCCACAATGTTTTCAAAAGCCTTCTTCCTCAGGGTCGTTAGAAGTCGGGATTGTGTAGTAAAGGGTTAAAGGGATAGACAGCGCTGTGGGTAAAGGGAAACGTGCGGGTTACCAGCATTTTCATCCTATTCCCACAATGTTTTCAAAAGCATCTTACCTTAGGGTTGTAAAACATCAGATTGTTTGATAAAGGGTTAACTCATTACTGTTGTAAAAGTATAAAAAAAAAATAATTACGTGCAATAATGAATTAACATGTACTTGTTTTCTCCTAAGCACAATAAATATGAGTATTTTTCAGTGTCGTTGGTTTTGTTTTATTACGTACTTCTTGAAAACTGTCATGCTTCAGCTCTACCACACAGTCTGAGTTTCAATGACCTAGGTGGAAAAGGCTTTTGAAAACATTGTGGGAAAAGGAGAAAATGCTGGTAACCAGCATTTTCTCCTTTTCCCACAATGTTTTCTACTCTTTCTTGGACAAATTCCATCCTTTCAGCAACATTTAATTTTCCATGTGCAAAGTTTTACAATTTGGACAAGTCTAAAATTTTGTTGCTTGGGGAGTGTTAAATTCAACTTGTTAAAGGATTTTGCTCTAGTTTGCCCTTTTTTTTTTACATTATACATGTAAATTAGATCTATATGAATATTTTTAGCCATTAATTATTAGGCACTTTAGCACACAATCCCAAGTTTTAACGACCTTGAGGAAGAAGGCTATTGAAAACATCCTTGGAAAAGGAGAAAATGATTGCGACCAGGATTTTCTCCTTTTCCCACCAAGTTTTCTACTCTTCTAGAGTCAAATTCCACAACTTGAACCATATTTGATATGTCGTCTGCAAATGCTTTGGATTTGGACATGTAGACAAAATGGATTTTATGGATCCATAATTATGCGATTACTTGCTTGGTATAATGCATCACGGAGATGCATTAAGCCCCTTTTATCAGAGCATATAAAGTTCACTGGTATTGAATACAGGTTATTGGGTTGAGGTTTCCCACAGAGAAGATGAACGAGTGGACCAAAATCAGGCTGCAAATATGAACAGGCTGGTTTTGATCTAAACTCTAGGTCTAAAAATACTTCAGGTTCGTATATTGCAGAAGGGTTAAAACACCAAAACAAACAAATAAAACGGAGTAAAACAAATAAAATGCTTCCTATGGTAAATGTTCTTTTTCTACTCATGAAACAAAATAGCAGACGACTTGGGAGACATTCTTGTTTGATATATGATTTTAACCAATTTTCAAATTAAATACTTGCGAAAACATTTTGGTAAAATCAGAAACTGATTTTTCGTTGGACTGCTTTCAGAGTTTCAGTGAATGTGGGGTTCGTTGTCTATCCGTCCGTGTTATAGAAAAGCGTGTAGAAAATAAAAATTGAAAATAGAATTGGCGTACGGGACCGCTTATTAAACTTTAAGTTTAAACAGGGGAGACAACTGAAAAATTGTTTTTCTTACTCTACATTTTATTATGTAAGTTCTGACACTGCGATTGATTGATCTGTTTGAAGATAGACAGACAGGTCAGAAAAATAATAGTAGGTAGCTCGTTTCCTATCTTCAGCTTTTTAATTTAGAATAAGAACTGATCAAAGATTATGATCTGACAGTTTAACCATGAACAGCTGACAGGAATACCTCTGGAAGAATAGTGTTATGCGTACCACGTTCAGTTCGTACCCTGGGGAAATCTGCCGATTCAACCTTTTATTTCAAATAAGAAATTAAAGCTAAAAAGTTTCGAATTTTTGCAATGACAAATCCAAGTTTCAGCGTTTGCAGACAACGATTTAAACCGTGACTCTAATATGATATATTCATCGTTAAAAGGTTTGGAGACAATTGAAGCGGGAGAAACTAACCATTTTTTTAAATCTTTTTTTTTTTCCCATTTCTTCTACAGCCTTCTTTCTTAAAAATTGTAGTAAAGGTCAAGCAGATGCAGAATACATATGAGCCATGCTCTTTGAAAAGGGGGCATGATACATCTGCAAAAATATCGAAGCCTGTGCAGGTTGACATGGGGAGAAACTTTTTGCTATTGGATTAATTTTCTACATGCCCAAGGACCATTCTACTGTATGATTGCTAGACGTGATGGATCCATTTATTGGATCCATAATTATGAGATGATTTGAATGCTCTCCCTCTCTCAGACTCTCTGAATTGCTTAAATTGTTTGTGAAAGAAGGAATAATTTTTACTAAGAGTGCATAGCACATCTTATGATGCCCTTATGGACAGTGTAGACAAATAAACATGCAGTCTGAATTGATTTCATGCAGTCTGAATTGATTTGTATAACATGTTTATGCAAAAACCAAAAATGAAAGATGTTGTTCAAAACTGAAAAGGCTTCTTCTATTCGTATTATGTTAGAGCTCTATCAGTTTACTCTTTCCATGCCAGAGCTGACACCAGAAGCTTTTGCTGACCGTGTAGATCAAGATCAGACTGCACATTCTGTGCAGTCTGGTCTCTGATCTACTCTGACTATTACTTTATTTTAGATAATGACAGAACTTTCTCTTGATCTTGCAGATGAACTTTATGTAGCCAGATGAATGTAGCCATTGAGATAGAGAAAGATTTAATCTGACAGAATTTACATCTATGAGTTACGGTGATGGCTTGCATGTAGATAAATGGTTCATGAGAGAAGTAGCAGTTTAAACAGAATTTTGACCTGCATTGGATATATTGATACAATAAAGTCATGGATAAACACTGAGGATACATCTATTTATGCCGAAGATAGAAACTCTGTGGAAAGAAATGCCTAAAATACATCCGGTGCTAAATCGACAATTTATCTGTACATTATTTAAAAGATATCTTACAAGACACCACACTCCACTTAGTACAAGAGGCTCCATTCCAAATAAAAATGTCTGTAAAGCAACAGCTGTGACTCATTATAGTCAGAACTGCTGTTGCAGTAGTGATGCTACCGTGGTCAAAGACCAGAGGTTTGTGAAGGATGCATTAGACACGGAAAAGGATCTTGCCCTGTTTCCAAACCCGAGTGAAAAAAACATGTTTGTGCCCAAATGGAGTCCACCTACTGTAAAAGATGTGGAGGAATTACAAAAGTTTGTTCGATTAAGCAAGAAGCTGTTAGTACTCACAGGTAAATTTAGTTTTTGCATGAGGTACAACGCATTATCTTCTGCTAGCTGGCATTTTCAAATACATAGCCTATCTGATATGGGCATTCTGGGTACAGAACCAGACTATTTTTCAAGGTGGCAATCAATGCAACAAATTTCAAAATAAAATATAATTACGTTTACTCTCTAAAACCTACCTTCTATGAACCAGCCATGGTTAGCTAGCATATAACCTATGCACCGGCCATTTATAAACATTAGCCCATATAAGCTTGGGAAAAAGCCGCATTATATTAATATAAGCCCAGCAAGGTGGGGACGTCATTTTTGTTTGTCAGTCTGTTGCACAACTACCGGTTTTCCCCATGCCTGTATTTAGAAACTGTCAACAGAGATTTGCAGTAAACAGTTGGTATTTTGAAAAACATATATTCCTCGTTTGAAATCATTCAACTCAAAAATTGAAATTTGTGTTGGGAAGGGTAGAAAACATTGTGGGAAAAGGAGAAAATGCTGGTTACCAACATTTCCTTCTTTTCCCAGGATGTTTTCAAAAGGCATCTTTCTCGGGGTCATTAAAACTTGTCATAGTGTGGTAAAGGGTTAACTCTTTACCGACTGACAAAAGTTTAGACTGGTCCATGTTAAAAGCATTTACAGACGACAACTTGGATGTTGATTGGAAGGGAAGATTTATATGTGATAGGATAGAAAACATTGTGGCAAAAGGAGAAAATGCTGGTTACCAGCATTTTCTCCATTTCCCACAATGTTTTCCAAATGCTTCTTCCGCAGGGTTGTTAAAACTTGGGATTATGTGGTAAAGAGGTAATTCATTACATTGATATGCAGAGTGGAGTAGCTCAGTCGGTAACATACTGGGCTTGATACCAAATAATCGCAGGTAAATTCGGCTAAATTCTTCCATGGATTGATAATAGTCATTTTAATAGGATCAATTCCTTTCTCACTGCTGAATATTATTTCAACTGGTGGAAAAGCAGCCAGCTACCTAGGAATGTTTAGCTTACTGTTGATTAAGGAAATTTTAGGAAATCATTAATAGGTGCACTGAGCACTGTGATATAACTTAAATAATGTTAAAAAAAAAAAGCCTTAAACACCAAAGAATCCAACAAACATATTGCCAATCAATATCCACGTGCAGGGTTGTCCACAGAAAGTGGTATAACTTAAATAATATTAAATATAACCTTAAACACCAAACAAACCAACCCACCAGCCTGGGTAGTTCAGTAGTTAGCATATCTGACTCCTGACCTGGTTGTTGCGAGTTTGATATCCTGCAAGGCAAAACTGGCTTTCTGGCGCTTTTTCTCCTCTCGCCTCTGATGCATGTGAGAAAAGTAGTCGGTGGCTTTGGAAACAAAGTTGCGTCAGTACTGGTGTGAGAAAGCCAGGAAACACACTGGTGTGTCACTGACCGCCATGGTATGACCTGAGATGTCAAAATGGCGTTAAACTCTGATACAAACCAAACCAAACAAAACAAACCAACAAACATATTGCTATCAATATCCAGGTGCGGGGCTCTCCACAGAAAGTGGTATACCTGACTACAGGTCAGAAGGTGTGGGCCTCTATGCTAGAAGTACCAACAGACCTGTACAGTACACAGACTTTGTGAAGTATGCTGATATTAGGAAAAGGTATGTTTCATTGTGTTTACTCTTTACTACACAAACTTGTGTTTTAAGAACTCCGATGTAACAGGCTTTTGCCGGTTACTGGCATTTCCATAATTTCCCACAATGTTTTCCACTTTGTCACACACTAATTCCTGTGCGAGTTATATTTAACCCTTTACCGTGTGATAAGATTCTAGACTCGTCCAATGTAGAAGCAATTGCAGACAACAAAATAAATGTGACTCAAAAACAAAAATTTGGTTTTGGTAGGGTAGAAAAAAAATTGTTGGAAAAGGAGAAAATGCTGGTTACCAGCATTTTCTCCTTTCCCACAATATTTTCAAAAGACTCTTGTTCTCAGCGTCATTCAAACTCGAGATTGTGTTGTAAAGAGTGAAATTTTTGTCTGTAATGCTTTCACTTTGGATAAGTCTAGCATATTGACAAATGAAAGTGTTAACTCTTTACCAGATGACATATTTTAAAAACTCCTCAAATTTGAAAACATTTGCTGAAGACAATTTAAATCTGCTTCAAAAAATGGAGTATCTGTTTAACTCTTTACAACACAATAAAATTTTAGGCTTTACCAACTTCAAAGTCTTTGCAGATGACAATTTCAAAAGCAAGTCATATCATGAAACTTGTCCATCTTAGAGTAGAAATCATTGTGGGAAGAGGAGAAAATGCTGGTTACCAGTCGGGATTGTGTGGTACACGGTTAAAATGATAGAAAGCACTGCTTGGTCTCCTCTTACTCAGCATTTTTGAAGAAGATTTTGGCATCCTATAATAGGATGAATGTTGGTAAAATATACTGGCTAGTGACACATAATAGCCGAACGATGAGAATATTTAATCGTTTATATGGTGTTTAACACCATTTTCAACATCATGTCAGTTATAATTATGCCGGTGGCCAGAGCACCTATCCATGCTTTCCCGGAGTTTCTGTTTTCCAATTTTACCAGTACTTCACACAACATTCTACGCAAGTCACTGGCTGCTTTCCCACATAACACTCATGGAAACAATGATCAGCATTGAAAGAGGAATGAATCCTGTCGCAGCTGACTATCATCAATCCTTGGAAAGAAACTGGCCAAACTGTAGATTCGAACCAATGACATCCCCCTCCTATCCATTCTGAAGTCTTGCCCACTAACAACTGCGCTATCAAGGCTCTGCAATTCTTGCTAAAATATACTGACTAGTGACGTACATGTAGAATGACACAATAATGAGAATATTTGGATGAAATGTTGTGTGAAATATGTAAAAATATTGGTGACAGATAGGTAAATAGCTTGTTAGACAAACCATCTCTCCTTTTACAATACTTTTAAACTCATTCTTGCAAAACACAAAAATAGGAAAGGAAAAAGAGAAGGGGGTTTAATTACATATAAATAGGAGAATTTTAACCCATTACTGGAAATCCCGACTTTAAGTGACCCTGAGAAAGACGGATTTTGAAAACATTGTGCAAAAAGGAGAAAATGCTGGTAACCAGCATTTTCTCCTTTTCCCACAATGTTTTTCTTCTTTATGAGAGACAAATTTCATGTTTTGAGTAACATTTAATTTGTGGTCTGCAAATCCTTTCAAGTTGGACAAATCTGATATTTTGTCTTTTTTTTAAAGAGTTGAGGAGAAAAATGTATCATGAGGAGTAAGCTGCTAACCCTTTCAGCGCCATAGGCGAAAACAGGGACTTTTGCGGACAGCACAGATCAAGATCAGACTGCACAGAACATGCAGTCTGATCTTGATCTGTGCCGTCTGCTTAATTAGTCAAGCCCCTAAGATAAAAATCTTTCTGGGTCTCTGTGTATTGCATTTACAGCCACGGAAAGAAGTCAAGTTTATTTATTTGGTGCCGAAAGAGTTAAACTTTGTGTAACATTTCAGGTATTGGGCCAGAAACTATGTTGGTTGGCCCAAGTTTGGTTACTTTTTACCAAATATTTCCCACATGACCTTGGCATCCTGGGAAAATCTTGGCAAGGTGCACTGGCTGGTGACGCAGAACGTGGATGCACTCCATTATAAAGCTGGTAGTAAAAAAGTGACGGAGTTACATGGAAGTGCTCATAGGTAAGGTGTACTTTCAGCTCTCATTCTGAAAAGAATTTTACAAGACAGAGGATATAATTAAGCCATGCACTGGCAAAAGGGGGCTTAATGCATCTCCGTGCAAATCATCATATAATTGTGGATCCATAAAATCCATTTTCTCATTAACCCTTTACCGAACAATTCCGAGTTTTAACGACCCTGACAGAGAAGGCTTTTGAAAACATTACGGGAAAAGGAGAAAATGCTGGTAACCAGCATTTTCTCCATTTCCCACGTTTTCTACCCAACCCAACACAAATTTCAATTTTTGAATTGTATTTATTTTGCCGTCTGCAAATGCTTTCAATTTGGAAAACTCTAAAATTTTGATATTGGTAGAGGGTTAACCAACTAAATTATGAGATAAACTGGTCCTTTGACATGCAGAAAATTGACCAAAAGCAAAAAGTTTCAGCTCAGGTCAGCCTGCGCACACTGCACAGACTGACCTGGATTAATAGATGCATTAAACCCCTTTTTTACAGAGCATGGCTCAATTGCATATTGCTCTGGGAGTGAGGGGATACATGTAACTTTTTAACCCTTTACCATATGGAGGAAGACTTCAAAAACGCTATGGAAAAACGAGAAAATGCTTCTAACCAGCATTTTCTACTTTCCCTGCAATGTTTTCTGTTTGTCCACAAACAAATTACAATATATGAGTCAGAGTTATTTTGTTGTCTGCAGATGCTTTCAGTTTTTGCAAGTCTAAAATTTTGTTGTATGTTGAAGAGTCAATGAATTTTACCATGCAAGTCATGGCATTGTATGGATCCTTCTTGTCCAAATCATGAGATAGAAGGGTCGTTTGACATGTAGGAATGTTACTAGCAGAAAAAAGTTTTGACCTTAGTCATCCTGCATGGACTGAGAAGGCTGATGTGGTTTGATACTTTTTGCACATTTATGAAACCACCTTTTTATAAAGCCGTAAGCGTGACTCTAATTTTATTGGTATATGGTTAACCGTTTACCAAACAATCCCGAGTTTTAACGTCTCTGAGGGAGAAGGCATTGAAAACATTTTGGAAAAAGGAGAAAATGCTGGTAACCAACATTTTCTCCTTTTCCCACAATGTTTTCTATCCTTTCAAAGAAAAAGGAGAAAATGCTGGTAACCAACATTTTCTCCTTTTCCCACAATGTTTTCTATCCTTTCAAAGACAAAATCTTTCATTGTAGAGATATTTCAAATGTCGTCTGCAAATGCTTTCAATTTGGGCAAGGCTAACACTTTGTTTTGTGGTAAAGAGTGAAGATAAAGTGGACAAGTCACATATATTTTTTAGGTAAATGCAGAAATTGTGCTTTGACATTGCATCATTGTATCTTGGAAAAAAATGGCTACTGACGGGATAGCATATAGTCTTACAGTGTTATGTTGCTGTGTTTGTCAGTGGAGCATACAGCGGTCTCATGGCTCTCTTGTATTCTTTCTTACAAACTTTTATTTCATTTTCTGGTTCATTACAGTCGGACTGCCGTAGCAGATAACCATTACACTTGAAAATGCTTAGATAGTTAACTATCTGACTCAAAATTATTAGGCCGCCTTTCAGTGTAGAGGCTGTGGTCACCAACAGGTAATTCCTTTTCCCACAATGTCTTCTAAAGCATTTTTTTCCATGGTTGTAAAAACAGGAATACATTGTAATTCAATATGATGATCAATTGTGTAGGGTGATGTGCCTGGATTGTCCATCCAAGATGACCAGACCACAAATGCAAGACCTTATTATCTCCACTAACCCCACATGGAGTGCACACTCAGATGAAATGGCACCTGATGCAGATGTTCACTTGACCTCAGAGCAAATTGAGGGCTTTAAGGTAGGACCTTGAATTCACGTTATTAGCGTATACTTTGAATTCACCTTATTACTCTGGGGATTTTAGAATGAGAATTTGGATTTTGAAATGAGAACTGAGAATTAGAATTTATGGAGTATCGTTTATGAAGTGGTGCCACAGATTATCCCTATGGGTGACACCCTAGAAGGGTTACCAGCAATTTCTCCTTTTTCCACATTGTTTTTAACAGTATCAAATACAAATTCCATCGTTTGAGCCAAATTTAAATTGTCATCTGCCAGTGCTTTCATTTTGGACAAGTCTACATTTTTAGCTCACCTTAGCACAACGTGCTAAAGGTGAGCTATTGTGATCGCCCTATGTCCGTCGTCCGTCGTCTGTCGTCCGTCGTCCGTCAACAATTTCTTTAAACATCTTCTTCTCCTAAACCACTGGGCCAATCTTGATGAAACTTGGCAGGGATGTTCCTTGGGTGAAGCTCTACCAAAATTGTTCAAAGAATTAAATTCCACCCACAACTCTGGTTGCCATGGCAACAAAAAGGAAAAAAAAGCAAAATCTTCTTCTCTGAAACTAGAAGGCGCAGAGCTTTGATATTTGGTATGTAGCATCTCCTAGTGGACCTCTACCAAGTTTGTTCATTTGATGCCCCTGGGGTCAAAACTGGCCCCGCCCCAGGGGTCACAAGTTTGAGCATAGTAACAAAGAAGGAAAACTTTAAAAATCTTCTTCTCTGAAACTTGAAGGCGTAGAGCTTTGATATTTGGCATGTAGCATCTCCTAGTGGACCTCTACCAAGTTTGTTCATATGATGCCCCTGGGGTCAAAACTGGCCCCATCCCGGGGGTCACAATTTCCAACGTAGGAACAAAGAAGGAAAATTTTAAAAATCTTCTTCTGTAAAACTAGAGGGCATAGAGCTTTGATATTTGGCATGAAGCATCTCCTAGTGGACCTCTACCAAGTTTGTTCATATGATGCCCTTGGGGTCAAAACTGGCCCTGCCCCGGCGGTCACACGTTCGAACATAGGAACAAAGAGGGGAAACTTTAAAAATCATCTTCTCTGAAACTGGAAGGCTTAGAGCTTTGATATTTGGTATGTAGCATCTCCTAGTGGACCTCTACCAAGTTTGTTCATATGATGCCCCTGGGGTCAAAACTGACCCCGCCCCAGGGGTCACAAGTTTGAGCATAGTAACAAAGAAGGAAAACTTTAAAAATCTTCTTCTCTGAAACTTGAAGGCGTAGAGCTTTGATATTTGGCATGTAGCATCTCCTAGTGGACCTCTACCAAGTTTGTTCATATGATGCCCCTGGGGTCAAAACTGGCCCCGCCCCGGGGGTCACAATTTCCAACATAGGAACAAAGAAGGAAAACTTTAAAAATCTTCTTCTGTAAAACTAGAAGGCATAGAGCTTTGATATTTGGTATGTAGCATCGCCTAGTAGATCTCTGCTAAGTTTGTTCATATGATGCCCTTGGGGTCAAAATTGGCCCTGCCCCGGGGGTCACAAGTTCAAACATAGGAACAAAGAAGGAAAACTTTAATTTTTTTTTTCTCTTAAATGGGAAGGCATAGAGCTTTGATATTTGGTATGTAGCATCTCCTAGTGGACTTCTACCAAGTTTGTTCCAAGGATGCTGCTTGGGTCAAAACTGGCCCAGCCCCTGGGGTCACAAGTTCGAACATAGGAACAAAGAAGGAAAACTTTAAAATTCTTCTTTTCTGAAACCGAAAGGTGTGGAGCTTTGATATTTGGTATGTTGCATCTCAGAGTGGACCTCTACCAAGTTTGTTCATATGATGCCCCTGGGTCAAAACTGGCCCCACCCCGGGGATCACAAGTTCGAAGATAGGAACAAAGAAGGAAAACTTTAAATTTCTTTTTCTCTTAAACGGGAAGGTGTAGAGCCTTGATATTTGGTATGTAGCATTTCCTAGTGGACCTCTACCAAGTTTGTTCATATGATGCCCCTGGGTCAAAACTGGCCCAGCCCCGGGGGTCACAAGTTCGAACATAGGAACAAAGAAGGAAAACTTTAAAATTCTTCTTTAAAACTGGAAGGCGTAGAGCTTTGATATTTGGTATGTAGTGATTCTCTTCTAAGTTTGTTTGCCCATCTAAGTGCAACAATTTCATTGAGTTCAAAATTGGGTCATCTTGGGTCATAAACTAGGTCACTAGGTCCAATTAAAGAAATACCTTGTTGGCACTCTTGAGGCCACATTATGTGCTCAATTGCCTTGAAAATTAGTTAGAAAGTTTGTCTTTATAAAGTCTCACATAAGATTAATTTGGGTCAACTTGGGTCATAAACTAGTTCACTGGGTCAAATTAAAGAAATACCTTGTTTGCACTCTGGAGGCCACATTTATTGCTCAAATGACCTGAAATTTGGCCAGAATGTTTGTCTTGATGAAATACCAGATGGGTTTGGATTTGGGTCACCTGGAACCATTAACTAGATCACTAGATCAAAATAAAGAAATACCTTGTGGGCACTCTAGAGGCCACATTCTTTGCTTAATTGCTTTGAAAATTGGTCAGAATGTTTGTCTTTGTAAAATCTCACATGAGTCTGAATTTAGGTCAACTGGGGTCATAAACTAGGTCACTTGGTCAAATTAAAGAAATAGCTAGTGGGCACTCTAGAGGCCACATTTATTATTCATATGATTTGAAAATTGGTTAAAATGTTTCTTTTGATATAGTCAAAGACCAGTTCAAATTTGGGTCACCTGGGGTCATAATCTAGGTCACTAGGTCAAATTAAAGAAATATCTTTAGGGCACTCGAGGCCACATTTTTTGCTCAATTGACTTGAAAATTGGTCAGAATGTTTGTCTTCATGAAATATGAGTTGGAAATTGGGTCACCTGCGGTCAAAAACTAGGTCACGTGGTCAAATTAAAGAAAAACCTTTAAGGCACTGTACTAAGGTGAGCGACCCAGGGCCATCATGGCCCTCTTGTTGTTGTGTGGTAAAGAGTTAAATTTAGCAAAGACAATCCCATCATTTGAGCCATATGTAATATGTTGTCTAGAAATGCTTTCCATATCTCTCCCAGCACCATATATGAAAACAGGGTCTGCATTCGCCAACCAGTTTTAAGAACATTTTTGGTATTATTCTCCAGAATTTTCTAAATTTGAAAGCAACACAACTCTTGATTTGGTTTAGCCAGTAAGTTGTGTTTCTTTCAAATTTAGAAAATCTCAGATATAAAGACTAAGAATGTTCTTAACAATGATTGGTGAATACAGCCTCAGAGGTTTCAGCTAATAGCAAAGATTTAGATTGGACTGCACAGAGTAAGCAGGCTGATCTTGGGTCTAAACTATCTGCTTGTTTAGCCATGCTTGTAAAACAAAAAATCATGTTAGTTTTAGTGGATTGTACTTTGTGCCATTGAAAGGTGCTCAGTTTATATGAGCCACAATCTGTGAAAATGAGGTAAAATGCATCTGCAAAAAGTGTCGACCCATAGCAGCTTGCACAGTCTGGGCAGGCTGACCTGGGTCAAAACTTTTTGCTATTGGTCAATTTTGCTACATATAAAAGGCCCAATATAGCTCATGATTCAGTGTTTTTAGACAAAACGGATTTTTGAGATCTACGATTATATGAAGACTTGCTTAGTGTAATGCATCACAGAGATGCATTGAAACCCCTTTTGTTAGAGCCAGGCCCATATATTTAGCTCTGAAAGAAATATTGGAGAAGCCTAAAATCTATCAATCTGCCGAGTAAAGAGTTAATTACTTTTAACACCTTACCACACAATCCCGACTTTTAACGACCCTGAAGAAGAAGCCTTTTGAAAACACTGTGGGAAAAGGAGAAAATGCTGGTAACCAGCATTTTCTCCTTTTTCCACAATGTTTTCTATTCTTCCCAAGACAAATTTTAATTTTTGAGTCACTTTTATTTTGTCATCTGCAAAAGCTTTCAAGTTGGACAAGTCTAAAATTTTGTTGTTTTGTATAGAATTAAATGGTTACAAAAGATAATGATGATGTCAGGTAACATTTCTCTTTAAAGGTTCCACCTTGTCCAAAGTGTGGAGGCCGTTTAAAACCAGAAATAACATTTTTCGGGGACAATGTTCCAAAGCCTGTTGTACAATTTGTGCATGAGAGAGTTAAAGAAAGCAATGCTGTACTGCTGGCAGGTACCTCTCTACAAGTAAGTAAACTCTTTTTTGCCGTAAAATATTTTGTGAAAGAGCAGAAGACAAATTTTGTGCAGGGTTACAGGTTTATTAGTCACTTTTTCAAACAAATTTCAGTCAGTATATATAGAAACTCAGACATCAGGTTTTGTGCAGTCTGGCCTTGACTTTGTCACTTGCAAGAGCTACTTATGCTAACCCTTTTCCAAACAAGCCCTGGTTTTCACGTGTCTGCAGTACAAGTCTTTTGAAAACACTGTGGGAAAAGGAGAAATTGCTCATAACGAGACCTTTCTGCCACTTTCATCAAATTTAAAATTGTCGTCTGCAAACTCTTTCAATTTGGACCAGTCCGAAATTTGTCGTTTGGGAAAGGGTTAATGAAGGGGTTGAATGCTATTTCCTTAGGTCAGCACTTTATATCCTTCACCACTTGGTCCAGAGTGAAGAAGGCTTATTTTCCCTCACTCTTTTCTTCTCTTTCAAAGATAAGAATCATCATTTCAGCTTTATACATGTATGTCATCTGCAGATGCTTTCAAAATGAACCAATCTAAATTGTTGTCCTTTGGAAAAGAGTTTACCCTTTATCACACACACACAGAATCCCATGGTTTAACCACCATAAGGAAAAGGCCTTTTGGAAAAGATTGTTTTACCAAGCAAGTCATCATATGATTATGGGTCCATAAAATCCTTTTATGTAACAACGGATTGAATCAACAGGTATACTGGTCCTTTGACAGACAGAAAATCGATCGATAGGTTTCGGCCCAGGTCAGCCTGTGCAGACTGTGTGGGCAGATCTGGGTCGATATGTTTTGCAGATGCTTTAAACCCCCTTTTCAGAGGGCATGGCTCATATATTTTGCCATCAGTGAAAGAGGTATCTATGAAGTATGATGAACATCTTTTTCAGGTTTACTCCGGCTACAGGTTTGTGAATGCAGCCAAGGACCAGAAGAAGCCCATAGCTATTGTAAATATAGGTCCAACTAGAGCTGACAAGTTGGCTGATCTTATTATAAATACAAAATGTGGAGATATTTTACCTCAAATCAGACTCACAAGATAATGTCAACTTCCAAGATTTTAGTCTATTTATTGGTTGTTTTCACATTTTCCAAATTTTAATAATTATAGACTTAAAAACTAATAATTTCTTTTCATTGTTACCATTGTCAGAGATGCTTTTACCCAAATCCTGTTTTTAAGTCTTTACCAAACGACAAAACTTTGGACTCAACCAAATTGAAAGCATTTGCAGACGACAAATTAAAAGTAGCTCAAATGATGATATCTGTATTTGATGGGATAGAAAACATTGTGGGAAAAGGAGAAAATGCTGGTTACCAGCATTTTCTCCTTTTCCCACAATTTTTTCCAAAGGCTTCTTTCTCAGGGTCGTTAAAAGTCGGGATTGTGAGGTAAAGGGTTAAATGAGTTATACTCTGTGAAAAGGGGGTTAACTCTTTACCACACAATCCCGACTTTTAACGACCCTGAGAAAGAATGCTTTGGAAAACATTGTGGAAAAAGGAGAAAATGATTGTAACCAACATTTTCTCCTTTTTCCACAATGCTTTCTATTCTTCCCAAAACAAATTTTCAACTTTTGAGTCATATTTATTTTGTTGTCTGCAAATGCTTTCAATTTGGACCAGTCTAAAATTTTGTCGTTTGGTAAAGAGTTATACCAAGGAAGCAATCTCATAATTGTGGATCCATAAAATACAGACTTTCTAATAACCCACTGAATCTTGAGGTTGACTGGTCATTTGGCATGCAAAAAAATTGAATAAAAGCAAACAGTTTTAATCAAGGTCAACCTTCAAGTCTGCACAGGCAGACCTGGGTCAATACTTTTTGCAGATGCATTAATTAACACCCCCCCCCCATTTTCGGTTAAATTGTTTGGATTTTATGTATCTGCTAAAAGTTTAGACCCATTTCAGCTTGCATAGTTTGTGCCGGCTGACATAGATAGGAATTTTGTCATTGGTAAATATTTTGCATGTCCGTAGACCATTCTACCTCATGATTCGGTTGGTTGTTAGAGAAAATGGATTGTATGGAACCCATAGTTATGAGAAGAATTCCTTGGTACAATGCACAGATACAATGAAACCCCTTTTCTTAACCCATAAAGCCCTGGAACCGACTTAAGTTGTTTTTTTTGACCGTGTAGATCCAAGATCAGACTGCACAGAATGTGCAGTCTGATCTAAGATCTACACTGTCCACTATTTCGTTACATATTCTGACCAAAACAACCTTGAAAAGATAATTTTTCTGATTTATTTCCCAGTTGAAAAGGTCCATTTCATTAATTCAGTGCTCTAAGGGTTAAGAGTGCTGCTCAAAGAAATATGTTTACGTTCACAGCTAACTTATACACTGAGTTTATGGGCAGTCAGTTAACCCTTTACCAGATGACAAAATTTTATCCTTATCTAGATTGAAAGCATTTGCAGATGACAATTTCAGTGTTGCTCACATGGTGCAATTTTTCTTTGATAGGGTAGAAAACATTGTGGGAAAAGGAGAAAATGCTGGTCACCAGCATTTTCTTCTTTTCCCACATTGTTTTCAAAAGGCTTCTTTCCAAGGATCATTAAAAGGCGGCATTGTGCAGTAAAAGGTTAAGACATGAATCAAAAGTCCTTAACCTACAATTACACGTTCTTACTTCCACTATAAACCCAGTCCCTTTAGTGAGGCTCAAACTTGGGAGCCTCCAGGTTACCTACACTTCACCACTGAGCCCCCTACTGTGATGGGACTAAGCAGTGTCTTGCCAAAGGTCACTCCCATGTGACAAGACCCTCTAGCAAGAATTGATCTCAGGATTTCATGATTACAAATCAAACTCCTTCACTCTTTACCAAGAGATAGAGGTCATGTGTTTGTGTGTGTGTGTGTGGGGGGGGGGGGGGAGACATCTACTTTCCACTATAACAAACAACCAGTTTTATCCTGCCCATGTAAGGCTAGTTGTAATGCCACGCCCATAATTCAAGGTCATTTAACCCTTTCCCAAACAAGCCCTGGTTTTCACGTGTCTGCAGTACAAGTCTTTCGAAAACACTGGGCAAAGGAGGAATTGCTCATAACGAGCAATTTCTCCTTTTCCCACAGTGTTTTCTACCCTTTTTGAGAACTTTTCATCCAATTTAAAATTGTCATCTGCAAACTCTTTCAATTTGGACCAGTCCAAAATTTGTCATTTGGGAAAGGGTTAAGAAGGGAAAAATATTATCATCATCCTTTTAACCCGTTACCACACAATTCCGAGTTTTAACATCCCCTTGAGAAGAAGCCTGTTGAAAAAAATTAAGGAAGCAGCATTTTCTGCTTTTACAAGAATTTTTTCCATCCTTTAACCCTTTCCCAAACAACAAATTTTGGACTGGTCCACATTGAAAGAGTTTGCAGACGACAATTTTATATTTTATGAAAATGGCAGAAGTTCTCAAAAAGGGTAGAAAACACTGTGAGAAAAGGAGAAATTGCTCGTTACGAGCAATTTCTCCTTTTCCCACCGTGTTTTCAAAAGACTTGTACCACAGACACGTGAAAACCAGGGCTTGTTTGGGAAAGGGTTAATAGACAAGACAAGAGCAACATTTTATTGGTTGTCTGCATATCCTTTCATCTGAGACCAGTTTTCAATTCTGTTTGGTAAATAGTTATACTTTTACCAAGTGATCTCAACATTTTATGATAATCAACATTTTCTCCTTTTACAATAATGTTTTCTTCTAGTTAACCCTTTCCCAAACGATAAATTTTAGACTGGTCCAAATTGAAAGAAATTGCAGAAGACAATTTTATATTTTATAAAAATGGCAGAAAGTTCTCAAAAAGGGTAGAAAACACTGTGAGAAAAGGAGAAATTGCTCATTATGAGCAATTTCTCCTTTTCCCACAGTGTTTTCAAAAGACTTGTACCACAGACACATGAAAACCAGGGCTTGTTTGGGAAAGGGTTAATAGACAAGATAAGAGCAACATTTTATTGGTTGTCTGCATATCCTTTCATCTGAGACCAGTTTTCAATTCTGTTTGGTAAAGAGTTCTACTTTTACCAAGTGATCTCAACATTTTATGATAATCAATATTTTCTCCTATATAATCTCAATAATGTTTTCTACTAGTTAACCCTTTCCCAAACAATAAATTTTAGACTTGTCCAAATTGAAAGAGTTTGCAGACGACAATTTTAAATTGGATGAAAATGGCAGAAAGTTCTCAAAAAGGATAGAAAACATTGTGGGAAAAGGAGAAATTGCTCGTTACGAGCAATTTCTCCTTTTCCCACAGTGTTTTCAAAAGACTTGTACTGCAGACACGTGAAAACCAGGGCTTGTTTGGGAAAGGGTTAAAAGGCAATTCTAATCATTTGAGCCATATTTAATATGTCGTCTGCATATCCTTTCAAAATGGACAAGTCTTAAATTTCGTCATCTGGTAAAGAATTCATAATCTTTAGTCAGACTTATCAGTAGCTGTAGAGGCAAAAGTGCCTGTAGTCAGCAAATGGGATTAAATTTGGAAAAAAAAAAAAAAAAAACATTTTAACAGTTTCATGGTTTTTTCCCTTTTATTGAAAAGACTTGTTTAAATAAAAATCACAAATATCAAGACATACATGGATTTGTCAAAAATTATTTGAGACATGCTCTGGCAACAGGGGTTTAATGCATCTCTGTGATGCATGATACCAAGCAGGTCATTACATCTTTACAGATCCATATAAACCTTTTTGCATAATAAACAAATGAATCATGAGGTACACTGGTCCCTAAACATGCAGAAAATATAGCAAAAGCAAAAAGTGTCTACCCAGGTCAGCCTGCGTAGACTGACCTGGGTTGATACTTTTTGCAGATGCATTAAGCCCTCATTTCACAGAGCATGGCTCATCTGTTATCAGCATAATCTCAATAAATGAGTATATGTATAATGGGCCGGAGGCCTTTATTGCAAAATAAAGAATTGTCATTGTCATTGTCATTGTCATATATATAATTGTTATTGTCATTAATCAGCAGTATCTTTCACTCTTAACCAAATGCGTATTTTTTCCTTCGCCCACCTTGATTTTCCACTCTTAATCTTTTACAACCCAATCCAGAGTGTTGATGACCATACAAGGGAAGGGTTTGGAAAAAATTGATGGGTAAAGGAGAAAAAAAATGGTAACCAACATTTTCTCCTTTTCCCAAAGTGTTTTCAAAACCCTATGTGTATTTCAGGGAAAGAATCCAATCACTTGAACAACATTTTTGTTGTTTGCAACTGCTTTCAACATGGACCAATCTGAGATTATCATCAGAGCCACTTTAAGCCTCTACTAAATAACAAAATTTTAGACTGGTCCAAACTGAAAACATTTGCAGATGACAGATAAAATGTGTCTCAAATGATGGCATTTGCATCTGAAAGAGAAGACAATATTGCGGAAAAAAGAAAAGGCTAGTTGCCAGCATTTTTCCCTTTTCCAACAATGTTTTCAAAAGATTTATTCATCAGGGATGTTAAAACTCATGATTGTGTGGTTATGTGTTAAATCATATTAGCATATCAAATAAGAAACTTCTTTTAGAATTTTTCTTCAAATACAAACTCTGTAAATTTCTAAATCTCTATAGTAGATAGGGAAAACAGTTTGGAAAAAGAGCAATTGCACATCAAAAGTAGATGCTACTTTTCTATCAGGGTTTTTAATACTTGTATTGTGATTGGTTAATACCCTGGAGGCCCTGGGTTCAAGCCACACTGGAAGCACTAGGATTTTCATGGAAGTGTCTTTGGGCAAGACACTTCAGAGTCCTAGCCTAGCACATGTGAAACCCCAGACATACATGAATAAATGAGCTGTCGCCATGCTGTCACTGAAATGGTATTAAAAGTGGCTTAACTCTACCTAATGACAAAATTTTGAATGTGACCAAATTGAAAGCATTTGCAGATTACAAATTAAATGTAGCTCAAATGATGATTTCTGTCTTTGATAGAGTAGAAAACATTGTGGCAAAAGGATAAAATGCTGGTTACCAGCAATTCTCCTTTACCCACAATGTTCTAAAAAGCCTTCTTCTTCAGGGTCGTTGAAACTCGGGATAGTGTGGTTAAGGATTAAAACACCATTCAATCAATCCATACGTACAAAAATGCTCCCTCTTTGGTATTCCTCAAAATCATTAATACTGCATGTGCTAAAACAGACCGTGTGTTACTCACTAACACATGATCTGAACTTTCAACAAACCTGAGGAAGAAGACTTTTGAAAACATTGTGGGGAAAAGGAGAAAATGCTGGTAGCCAGTATTTTCTCCTTTTCCCACAATGTTTTCTAACCTTCCAAATATAATTTCAATTTCTGAGTCACATTTATTTTGTCATCTGGAAATGCTTTCAATTTGGACAAGTCTAAAATCTTGTCATGTGGTAACGAGTTAATACCCTAGGGCCTAGACCACTAGTATAAGTTCTACAGAAGTGAAGGTTTAGGATTCATAATATCAGTCATGGATTTAACTCTTTCGGCGCCAAATAAGCAAACTTGTCCTGATCTTGGACAAGTGCAAAATTGGGTCATGTCAGGTCAAAAAATTGGTCACTGGGTCTTGTCAGGTCAAAAAATTGGTCACTGGGGTAAACTCTAGAGGCTCTTTTTTCAGCCTGATACTTATGAAACATTGTCAGATTGTTTGTCTTGATTATATCTCACACAAGTTGGAAATTGGATCATGTCAGGTCAAAAAGTAGGTCACTGCGCCACATCTTAGACAAACCTTGTGTGCACTCTAGAGGCTACATTTTCAGTCGAATACTCATGATAACTCATGTCAGAATGTTGGTCTCAGTTTTGTTTTTTTCTTCCTTGGATTTTCTAAATACATGTATATATAAGATATCACTGTGTTGTATAATTATCATCAATGCTAAAAAATTGCCATTTACTTGTTTGGGTAAGTTCACCTGACATTATCCCAAATTACAGAAATATTGGGTAAAATGCTATTTTGATGTAAGTTACAGATACTGATTTTGAAATTTTCCGATTTGAGTTAACTCTTTACCACATTAGAAAAAATTAGACTTGTTCAAACTGAAAGCGTTTGCAGACGACCATTAAAATGTGACTCAAATGAAGAAACATGTCTGATAGGTCAGAAAACATTGTGGGAAAAGGAGAAAATGCTGGTTACCAGCATTTTCTCCTTTTCCCATAATGTTTTCTAAAGGCTTCTTCCTCAGGGTCGTAAAGGTTGGTGCTATGTGGTAAAGGGTTAAGAAATCAAAATTTTCCAGAAAACAAAATTTTGTCGTAAAACAAAATATTGGTCAAATATTGTAAAGAATACAGAAACTGTTTCAGAAATGCATAATCTGTTACAACATTTTAGGAAATAATAACAAATTTGATATAAAAGAGACGATGATACATAATATGATTGTCATAGAAACAGATGTTACATAACCTTTCAATTCTTTACCAAACAACAAAATTTTAGACTAGTCCAAATTGAAAGCATTTGCAGACAACAAAATGAGTGTTTCTCAAGAATTGAAACTTGTTTTGGGAAGGATAAAAAAGATTGTGGGAAAAAGGAGAAAATGCTGGTTTTCAGCATTTTACTCTTTTCCCATAATGTTTCCAAAGCTTTCTTTCTCGGGGTCATTTAAAGTTGGGATTGTTAACAAACAATCTGAAGTTCTAACATTTCTGTAGATAGAGAAGGCCTTTAGAAAACATTGTGGGAAAAGAAGAAATTGCTTGTAACAAGCAATTTCTTCTTTTCCCACAATGTTTTCTATCTTTTTTTGTGAAAAATTCACTTATTTCAGCCAAACAGACTTTTGTCTACAAATGCTTTCAATTTGGTAGAGTCTAAAATTCTGTCATCTTTTAAAGAATTAACAAACTATCCCAAATTCTAAACATGTCTACAGATAGAACAAGCCCTCTGAAAAGATTGTGGGAATAGGAGAAATTGCTTGTCTCAAGCAATTTTTCCTTTTCCCAAAATGTTTTCTACCACATCAGAGATCTTGCACTCATTTGCATCAACTTCAAATTTGTCGTCTGCAGATACCTTAAGTTTAAGAATCCTACTCTTGTCATTTCAGAAGAGACAATCTGAACTAGAAGGCCCTGAAGGGCCTGAATATGCTCTACTGGCAGGGACCAAAATCCAACCCAAACTACAAGCTTAATCCCTTAAACAGGAAATGTAAATTTTCAACAAAAAAAAATGGCTACTTTTCCCACATTGTTTCTTGGATTTTTTTTCAAAATCAATAGGATTCAAGCTGTTGATGAGACAAAACAACTGGGTGAATTTCACAAAAATCTGATTACAAATGCAGACTTTATCATGTAAACAAGAATTGGAAATTTTCAACATGAAATGGCTACTTTTCCCACATTGTTTCTTCGATTTTTTTTTCAAAATCAATAGGGTTGAAGCTACTGATGAGATAAACAAACTGTGTGATTTTCATGAAAATCTGACCAGAAATACAGACTTTATTGCGTAAACAAGAACAGAAAATTTAAATTTTCAACTTTAAATGGCTACTTTTCCCATACTATTTGTTGGATTTCTTTCAAAGTCAATAGGGTTGAAGCTATTGATGAAATAAACAAACTGTGCAAGTTTCACGAAAATCTGAAGTTATTTGCAGACTTTATCGCGTAAACAAGAACTGGAAATTTTCAACTTGAAATGGCTACTTTTCCCATACTGTTTGTTGGATTTTTTTCAAATTCAATAGGGTTGAAGCTATTGATGAGATAAACAAACTGTGCAAGTTTCATGAAAATCCGGCAACAAATGCAGACTTTATCGCGTAAACAAGAAAAAGACTAACGGACGGACGGACGGACAGACAGACGGACGGACGACGGAAACCCCGCCATGACATAAGCTCTGCTGGCTTTCAGCCAGTAGAGCTAAAAATTGGTCAATTTGTCACAACTTTTATTTCTATATCCACTGGTACAAGCATTTTCTCCTTTTTCTCTCAATGTTTTCAAAATAAATTCATTTTTGGAATGTCAGTACTTGTTCAATAGCTGGTTCATGCACTGTCTGTTACCAACAGTACTCTGATTGCACTACACTTCCTCTATGTACTATGGGATATTTGACTAAGGATATCTTGTTGTCATGAACATTCAATAGACCATTTTTAATTGGTTCCATACATGTAATAATATTCTATGGGACTCTCGATTAAAAAAAAGTACATGTTACATATGATCAATACAAAAGGATTTTCCTGTTCTAAATACAGTAACATAATCCCTAACATTAGTAACAAATCCCCTAACTGTCCTTGTAGATACACTTTAAATACTTTAAAATAATACACAAATTTTAGCGCGTTACTACATAGTTAAAATGATTTTACCTTGTTATAAAGAAGTTGGCTTTTGAAAACATAGTGGGAAATGAAGAATGCTGGTAACCAGCATTTTCTCCTTTCCCACAATGTTTTTCTATCTTTTAACGACAAATACTGTAATTTCAGCCACAATTTTATCTGTGGTCAATAAGCAATTTCAATTTAGACTGGCTGAAAATTCTGGGATTTTTGCGAAGAGTTATCTGTTTGAACAGTCAGTGTTTCAGCTCATGAATTTTGGTGAAAAAAGGTTACAGCTGTCAAATCATCCATTGGATAGGGATGAAGCAGAGATCGATAGACTAGCATGGGGGCTGACAATAATTGCTTCATATGGAAACAGGTCCTCTTTTCACCAGGTGGCAAAATTTTAGACGTATCCAGTCTGAAAGCATTTTGTAGACAACAAACATGGCCTATGTAACAGGCTCAATTTTAACAGTGATTTCAGCACTTTGATTTTGCATATAACTTTCTTTGAAAAAAAGTACTTTCGGAATTTGTTGCGGGAAAAGGAGAGAGATTAACTCTTTACCACATACCAAACATACCAAAATTTTAGATTTTTTCACATTGGAAGCATTTGCAGAGGACAAACATGGCTCAAATTATGAGATTTGTATTGAAAAGGGTAGAAAACATCGTGGGAAAAGGAGAAAATGCTGGTTACTGTAATGTATTGATAAATGTATGCTATGCGATACCATTGATACTTTGATTATTGAACACTGTCTATTGTGAAGATCAATATTAAATGCAGTTTCGGACAACATGGTTGCCTTACTTAGTTTATTACATGGTGTCAGAAATCCGCTCGCATCGGCATAACAAAGAAGATTTCAAAGAATATATAGGTGCCGTTATATAGGCGAGACATTATTCTATGTACGTATACCGCATAATTATGGCGACAAAAGGGATTAGGCCGCTGCAAGAGTTCAACCCATCAGACTCTAGCGCCCCGGATTGGGAACTTTACAAACGCGATTTCACGATCCATTTAGATGCATTAGGCCTCGACGACAAGCCTGGTAGACGAAAGGTCGGCGTGTTGCTAGCCAACATGGGCCGAGAATGCGTCAAAATTTATGACGCTTTTGAATGGGCACCCGCCGTTGAAGCAGACGAAGAGCACGGAATTGTGGGAAGACCGGCTGAAGATAAATACGATCTCGACACTGTCTTTCGGAAATTTGACAGACATTTTGGTGTTCATAACTACAGGAACATTAAAAGGCAGGAGTTCTTAAACACAAAGAGGGGTAACATGTCAATTATGGACTACATAGAGGAGTTGAAAAGAAAGGCAGAGCACTGTCAGTATGGCGAGCAAAAGGAGGGTTTAATTTGTGACATGATAATTAACGGTGTCAATGACAAAAAATGTTCTGAGAAATTACTGGAGCTTCCAGCTGACCAGTTAAACATAGACAGAGTGATGCAAATTTGCAGACAAGTAGAGCTAACTACCGCTCATCTTAAAACTTTAGAAGAAAGTTCAGCTGTTAATTTGGCTAAAACCAATAGGCATCAAAGACAAGAGAGACAGTCAGTTTGCAAAAAGTGCTGTAGACACCACGAAGATAGAAATTGTCCAGTATACAACAGATACTGTGACACCTGTGGGCTTATAGGTCATTTTAAAGCATCTTCATTGTGCAAAGGGAGAAACGCAGCAAGCGGCAATGCCACCAACAACACCAGAGGTCGGGGTAGAAGGTCACATCGTGGTTGTGGTGGCAGGAGACGTAGAGTAAATTACACTGAAGCAGTGGAAGATGATAATCTTGCCGAAATGTTTGGACAAACAGCTTCAGTGAAAGATGTTTTTGTAGCAACATCAGGGGGGTCTGACAAAAACTGGTCTGTCACATTTAACATGGCAAACACAGAATTGCCATTAGCCTTAGAAATAGACTCTGGTGCAATGTGTAATGTTCTGTCCAGAAAAACAGCAAATGAATTCAACAGCATTGCACAGATTGAGGAAAGTGACATTATAATCAATGGGGTGAGTGGAAAATCCAAAGCTTATGGGAAAATAACATTACCCTGTGAATATAAAGGCATAGCCAGGGATATAGAATTCCAAGTGATGGACACTCCTAGAAATGTTAATTTATTGGGCAGAAATGACTCTGTAAATTTCGGGCTGACAATGCGTGTGAACTCTGTCAAGACTGAAACTGATCACATCATTGAAGATTATAGCGATGTTCTTGGAGATGAAATTGGCCGTTTGCCAGGAGAATATGATACCAAAATTGAAACTGTAACACCAGCAATACACGCTCCGCACCCTGTGCCAGCTGCTATAAGGGAGCAGTTGAAACGCGAGTTAGATCACCTAGAACAATGTGGAATAATAGTCCGAGAAACAGAACCAACTGACTGGGTGAACAGCTTAGTCTGTGTTAGAAAGAAAAACGGTAGAATAAGGATTTGCATTGACCCAACAGACCTAAACAAGGCCATACATCGCGAACACTATCCAATGAAGCTTTGAAGATGTAGCTACTAGATTATGTGGCAGTAAATACTTCACTACACTTGACGCAAATATGGGCTACTACCAAATCAAACTGTCTAAAGCTAGTTCCAAGTTGACAACATTCAACACTCCATTCGGTAGATACCGTTACCTGAGAATGCCTATGGGAGCTAAATGTTCAAGTGAGGTTTTCCAAAGATGCATGGAAATGCATTTCAGTAGTATTCAAGGAGCTGAAGTGATAGTTGACGACATACTGGTGCATGGACGAACCATCGAAGAACATAACAAAAGGTTGAAACAAATGCTTGATAAGGCCAGAACCATAAATCTAAAGCTGAACAAAGAAAAGTTTGTTTTCGCTAAGCCTGAAGTGGACTATGTAGGTCATAAGTTGACTAGCGAAGGTATCAAGCCAACGAACAAGAGAATCAAGGCAATCGTGAATATGAAAGAACCTGAAAACTTTGGTGAGCTAGAAACAGTTCTCGGTATGCTATGTATCCAAATTTATTCCCAACCTCAGCGAGTTAAATGCACCACTCAGGGAGTTAAAAAAAGGTGAACAGTGGGCTTGGAACGATGCTGCTAGACAAGCGTTCGAGAAAATCAAAAGGACATTAGTGTCAACTAAGGTGTTGAAATTTTACAGCTTGGATAAACCAGTCACATTGACTGTAGACGCATCAATGAAAGGTTTAGGAGCAGCCATTATCCAAGAAGGTGGGGTTATAGCATACGCATCAAGAGCTCTATCAACAACAGAGCAGAAATATGCTCAAATTGAAAAAGAGATGTTGGCTGTGGTTTTTGGTTGTGAGAAGTTCCACAAATTATTGTATGGTAGACAAAACTTTACCATTGAGTCAGATCACAAACCCCTGGAGTCGATCCTGAAAAAACCCATACACAAAGCACCACTGAGAATTCAAAGAATGATGCTTAAACTTCAGCCATATGAATTTACATTGATACACAAAGTTGGTAAAGAAATGGGCTTAGCAGACTGCTTAAGTCGTTTGCCATTGGAAGAATCAGGCACAAAGTCAATAGATGGTCTTAAAGGTAGACTCTCTATCTTGTACTAACCATGAGAAAATTGCAGCTTTAACCCAAACAGACAACCAGTTCCAAGTTCTAGCAAAGGTCATCTGTTATGGTTGGCCAGAATCAAAAAGCATGTTACCAGTAGAAGCTTTACCGTTTTGGGACTATAGAGATGAAATGGCAGTATACAATGGTGTACTATACAGAGGTGAACGAGTATGTATTCCAGCTGAAATGCGCAAAGAAACACTCCAAGCAATACACAGTTCTCACCCGGGAGTAGTAAACTGTAAGAAACATGCCAGAGAGTTGGTATTCTGGCCAGGAATGAACAAGCAGATTGAAGAATTAGTCAGCAAATGTAGCGCATGTCTGGTTCAGCGTAATAAACCATCGAAAGAGCCAATGATAATTCAGCCTATTCCAGAACTACCATGGAGCAAAGTAGGGATGGACCTATGTGAACATGAGGGTAACCATTATCTTATCATGGTAGACTACTATTTGAACTTTATCGAGGTGGCACCGTTGCAAAGGGAAACAAGATCGAGCACTGTCATAAAGCATGTTAAACAAAACATTGCTCGTTATGGTATTATGGACACAATCATAAGTGACAACGGTCCGCAGTTCACTAGTACAGAGTTTAAAGATTTTGTTGAAAAGTATGGCATCCATCATATCACGTCATCACCACTACACCAGCAAACAAACGGTCTTGCAGAGAAGGCAGTCCAAACAGTGAAGAAGTTAATTAAAATATGTGTAGAAACAGGTGACAACATCTATCTTTCACTGTTAGAGTTACGAAACACGTCTCGAGACAACAAAATTGGCTCACCAGTGCAACGTCTTATGGGCCGTAGGGCAAAAACACTCATACCTATTGTAGAAAAATTACGAAACCCTGAATCGAAACATTCTGAAGTGGTCACATTGAAGCTACTTGACCTCAGAAAAAAGCAAAAAATCTATTATGATCAACATACCAAGGTCAGAGATGATATCCAGCCGAATGATGCCGTGAGGATTAACACTCCATCTGGTTGGAAACCAGCAGAATATGTAAAACCATCAGATCATCCACGCTCTCACATAGTTAAAGCAGGGGATTCAGGACGTGAATACAGGCGTAATACAGACTTGTTGTTGAAAACATGTGAAAAACCACACGTAATCAAAACAAGGGTCGGAAATGATATTCAACCTACTCCAGCCGAAGAGAATATAAAGGTACAACCCAGAGTTAGTGAAAGAGACAGCAGAGACATAAACAAACGGGATGAAAAGGAGAGTGCAAGTGAAAATAATTCGGTCAAAGCAAGCCAAAAGAAGACAGATGTCTCCGAACAAAAGACAACACGATCCGGCAGGGTTATCCGCAAACCAAAAAGATTTGAGAACGATTATTAATATTTAGTGATACTCATTTGTTTTTTGGCTCTCATAAAAATTGTGCACATATTGAGACTATATATCACATATCTAAAGATGAGTTGCATCAGAAAATGTTTTCACATACCAAAAAATTATTAGCATCAGACAATGTTTTCACAAGTCAGACATTAGACAATGATAAGCATGAGATAATGTTTTCATTAGTTAAAAGTGTATATTTCATATTTTCATTAGCTAGAAATTTATATTGCATGTTTTTTTATTAGTTAGAAGTTTATATTGCATGTTTTTTTTCCATTAGTTAGAGAAGTTTTTTTTTCAGTAGTAAGAAGTTAATATTACATGTATAACATAGTCTATATAGAAATCCTCCAAATTTATTTCACTACACTCACATAGTCAGTATACTTCATGCATAATTGAGTGATAATGAGTCTAGTCATGATTTTAAAGACAATGTTTTTTTTTTTCAAAGAAAAGGGGATGTAATGTATTGATAAATGTATGCTATGCGACACCATTGATACTTTGATTATTGAACACTCCCTATTGTGAAGATCAATATTAAACGCAGTTTCCGATAATAACATGGTTGCCTTACTTAGTTTATTACAGTTACCAACATTTTCTCCTTTTCCCACAATGTTTTCAAAAGCCTGTTTCTTCTAGGTGATTAAAACACGGGACTGGTACGTAAAGGGATTAATATCCTTGTAAATCTGGAATGTTGTAAAACTGCTGTAAACAATCTGGGTTAGCCAGGGCCCCTTTCTGTACCACTTCCTGACCCATAATGGCCCTTCGGACAGCAACTTCTACCTTTTTACCGCTGATTGTGTACTGAAAAGGAAACAGTTTAACTCTTTACCACACAACGCCAACTTTAAACGACCCTGTGGAAGAAGCCCTTTGAAAACATTGAGGGAAAAGGAGAAAATGCTGGTAACCAGTATTTTCTCCTTTTCCCACAATGTTTTCTACCTTATCGAAGAAAAAATGCATCAGTTGAGCCACACTGAAATTGTCGTCTGCATATGTTCTCAATTTTGACAAGTCTGCATTTTTGTCATGTGAATGAGTTTAGTAAGCATGACTTTTCTGCCTACTAAACACCCAGAGAATTCAGAAAAAGCCTATGGTTCTTCTATCCAAAAACCACAGTCCAAGCCCCCAAAATCCTAACTTTTTACGTCACAACAAAATTTTAGTCCTGTCCACATTGAAAGCATTTGTAGATGACAATTCAAAAGTAATGAATATGATCGGATGTGCCTTGGAAAGGGCAGAAAACATCATGGGAACAGAAGGAAACATATATGAATTTCTTGAAAGAGATAGAAAAAAATTGCTGGAAAAATGCCAGTATTGCTTGTTAACCCTTTGCCACACAATCCCAAGTTTTAATGACCCTGATGGAGAAAAATTTAGAAAATATTGTGGGAAAAGGAGTAAATGCTGGTAACCAGCATTTACTCCATTTCCAACAATGTTTTCTAACATATCAAGGACAAATTTCGTCACTTTAGCCATCTTTAATTTGTTGTCTGCAAATGCTTTCAGTTTGGACCAAAGTAAAATTTTGTCATTTGGTACAGAGTTAATAAAAAGGATATGAAAAAAATTAGTAATCAAAAGTAGAGAAAACTGATCTACCGGTATTTCTGTGCAAGGCAGAATGAAGGCAGGCACATGTCTAGCAGACAGGTAATTACGGATACATGATTTAACGCTGTTCACAAGATCCTTGGTGAATTCGGAGCCTGGAGCTACCTTCAGAAATAAGATCACCCTCTCTTCTGACTTGTCTTGTTTACGCTGAGCTACACAGATACTGTCTTGTATTTCTTTGAATGATTCAACTGAAAATGAAGACAAAATGTGATTAACCCTTTACCATACAATCTTTATCGCGATCCAAAGTAAGAAGCCTTTTGAGAAGATTGATGGAAAAGGAGAAAATGCTAGTAACCCGCATTTTCTCCTTTTCCCAAGATGTTTTCTACCTTTTCTAAGGCAATTTTTTTATTTTTGAGTCACAATTATTTTGTGGTGTGCAACAGTTTTCAATTTGCACAAGTTTACAATGTTGTCATTTGGTAAACAGTTGACCCTTTACCAGATGACAAAATTTTAGCCTTGTCCAAATTGAAAGCATTTGCAGACGACAATTTCAAAATGGCTCAAACAGTGCAAGTTTTCTTGGATAGGGTAGAAAACATTGTGGGAAAAGGAGAAAATGCTGGTAACCAGCATTTTCTCCTTTTCCCACAATGTTTTCAAAATGCTTCTTTCCCAGGGTCATTAAAAGACGGCATTGTGCTGTAAAGGGTTAATACTTTCAATCTTTCCAGGAAGTTGCAGAATGAGACTTAAAATTCTATCATTCAGCAAATGGTCTGATGAATACTTCTGAGCCATGCTCTGGCACAAGGGTATTTAATGCATCTCCATGACGCATTACACCTAGCAAGTCGTCAATTAATTATGGATCCATAATATCCACTTTGTCTACCGACCAATGGAATTACGAGGTAGAATGGTCCTTGGACACGAAAAAATTTACCAATAGCAAAAGGTTTCAATTCAGGTCAGCTTGCATACACTGCTCAGGCTGACATGGGTTGATACTTTTTGCAGATGCACTAAAACCCCTTTTCATAAAGCATGGCACATTTTTGCGTAGGTAAACAGACAAATACTTAAGACTCTTTACCAAACAGTCCCATGTTTTAACCACTCTGAGGAAAAAAGATGTGGAAAACATTTTGGGAAAATGATAAAATGCTGGTAACCAGCATTTTCTCCATTTGCCAATTTGTTTCTAATATATTCAAAGATAAAATACCCATCATAATTATCAATGTTGCTAAATTTGTAGTCTGCAAAAGTTTTCAATATGGACCAATAGAAAACTTTGAGGTTTGGTAAAGGGTTAACCCTTTACCGCACAATGCCGCCCTTTTGATGCCCCTTGGAAAGAAGCCTTTTGAAAACATTGTGGGAAAAGGAGAAAATGCTGGTGACCAGCATTTTCTCCTTTTCCCACAATGTTTTCAACCCTATCAAACAAAAGTTGCACCATTTGAGCCACACAGAAATTGTTGTCTGCAAATGCTTTCAATTTGGACAAGGCTAAACTTTTGTCATCTGGTAAAGGGTTAAACTTGTACATTCATTTATCAAATGAATAGTGCAAATTGAAAGCATTTGCAGACAAAAATTGAAAGTCAAGTGAATGACAAATTTTTTTCTTGATAGAGAAGAAAACATTGTGGGAAAAGGAGAAAATGCTGGTAACCAGCATTTTCTCCTTTTCCCAGAATGTTTTAAAAAGCCTTCCTCAGGGTCGTTAAAAGTTGGAAATGTGTGGTAAAGGGTTAAAGTACAGTAAATATCTTTCTAGTTGTTCACAGCAGAGCAAGTTTGTTGACTAAACTCTTGTTATTAAAGAAATAAGGACATTAAGAAAGAAAAAAAGAAAAGGAGAGGTTTAAGGGCCATGCTCTGTAAAATGGGGGTCAATGCATCTGCAAAAAAAGGTATTGACTCAGGTCAGCCTGAGCAGTCTGGACAGGCTGACCTGATTCTAAACTTTTTGCCATCGGTCAATTTTCTGTATATCCAAGGACCAGTTTACCTGTACCCAGTTTAGATGTGAAACTTTTTGAATCGGGAAAGCTGGAAGAAATGAAAAAAAGAACCAAAGAGTCCAATATTTATTTTTTTTTCCAGGGGACTTAATTTCAAATATTGCTAACTGATGATTGGAAATTTTATCAAGTACTCGATTATGAGATGTGTCTGTGCTATGGTGGAAAACATTTTCTCCCTTTCCCAAGATGTTTTCAAAAGCCATTGCTGTCAAGGTTGTTAACACTGGGGATTGTGTAGTAATGGGTTAATATTTCAAACTTACCTATATGATAAATTTCTGCACTGCCAAAGCGAACACCATTTGGATTTAATGTACCATCACTGCAAGACACATTTTCAGATATATTTTCATGGCATTTAACTTGACAAAAAATATGTGTGTAACAAAGCTGTCTCACAGGAGTTATAAGCCCTTTACCACATAATCCCAAGGACAAATTTTTCATTTGGGCCACCTTTGATTTGTCGTCTGTGAATGCCTACAATTCGGACAAGTCTAAAATTTTGTCATTTGGTAGTTTTAACGACCCTGAGGAAGAACCAGCATTTTCTCCTTTTCTCTCAATGTTTTCTATCCAATTACAGACAAATCTTGTATCAGGCAAGTATTTAATTTGTTGTCTGCAAATGCTTTCAATTTGGACCAGTCTAATATATTGTTGTTTTGTAAAGAGTTAAACCTTTACCACACAATCCTGACTTTCAACGACCCTGAGAAAGAAGCCTTTTGAAAACATTGTGGGAAAAGGAGAAAATGCTGGTAACCAGCATTTTCTCCTTTTCCAACAATGTTTTCTGCCCTGTCAATTACAAAAATCATCATTTAAGTTACATTTAATTTGTTGTCTGCAAAAGCTTTGAATTTGGTCCAGTCCAAAATTTTGTCGTTTGGTAAAGAGTTAAACAGGAGAATGGCAAGCAAAAAGATCAAGATCACATCGCATATTTTGTGCAGTCACCGGATCAACGATGTGCAATATTCTGTGAGATCATCTGACTACAGAAGTATCTGTCTATTTCTTTCCTTTGGTCAAAATGAAAAAACTTGTCTCTCCCAGTTATGTCTACATTCACTCACCTGACTCTTTATCAGACAACAAAAGTTTACACTTGTCCAAATTCAAAGCATTGCAGGACGACAAATTAAAGGTGGCTCAAATGATGAAACTTGCCATTAATTGCGTAGAAAACATTGCAAGAAGAGGAGAAAATGCTGATCACCAGCACTTTTTCCTTTTCCCACGATGTTTTCTAAAACTTTTTTTTTTTACAGGATCATTTAACTTACGAGGGACACTTTTTAAGTTCGTAGAGTAAGCCTATAACTTTTTAACGCGATTATGAAGTTCCACGATTTTTTACACAGAACTTGCGTAATCATTCCTCTCTCGAACGGTGTCACGGTATGCGGCGCACGAGGTCCACGTGCGCGCTGCGCTTGGTATTTTCAACACGTGGTTTTATACACTATAGTAAAATATAGCGTTCAATATGGATGGAAAAATCTCTGAACAGAGGGTATATTGTAAGATTTGAGCACAGCTCGGGTTTCCGCCAACAGAAATTCATGCTGATTTGCAAAAAGTTTATGGGAATGGTGCTTTAAAATATGCTACAGTTTGCAAGTGGGTACGTCGTTTTAATGATGGTCGGGAGTCAATTGAAAATGACCCTCGGGTGGGTAGGCCGGTTTCCGTTTTGACGGAAAAGAACGTTGCTACTGTGAAAACGTTAATTGAGGAAGACGCACGTTATACCGTGCAAGAGATAGAAGAATTAAGTGGCATTCATTCGTCAAGTGTTTTGAAGATCTCACGTGAACGACTTGGGCTACGTAAGATCTGCGCGCGCTGGGTGCCCCATTTGCTCACTGACGAGCAGAAACAAAGTCGGGTTAGACTTGCATCGCAAGTTATAGAAAAATATGATAAATGTGACCCACGTCGTTTGGAAGAGATAGTTACAGGTGATGAAACCTGGATCTATCATTTTCAACCCGATTCTAAGGCTAAAAATAAGGTTTGGGTTTCATCTGAGGGCGACAGACCTGTCATTGCGCGCCGTTGCAAAACATCAAATCGCATGTTGTATGCGATATTCTTTGATTCAAAAGGTCCAGTCCTTCAAATTCCAGTCCCGAAAGGTAGTTCTGTCATTGGAAAGTTTTACAGACAACGTGTTCTTACTCAACTTGTTGATTTCTATCAGAAACGCAGACCGCGCACCGGTGTCCGCGGCATCAAATTACTCCATGATAACGCACCGGCCCATAAATCCGCTACGGTACAGGAATATCTGAAAGAATCTGGGCTCGATGTCTTAGATCATCCCCCATACAGCCCTGACCTGTCCCCCTGTGACTTTTGGTTGTTCCCAAGACTAAAGGAAATGCTGGCAGGGCACCGTTTTGAATCCTGTTGTGGTATAGGCAGTGCGGTCTACCAGTGTCTGCAACATATACCTAAAAAGGACTACCGGGCGGCATTCCGGAAATGGGTAGATCGGTGTAAAATGTGTGTGGAGGCAGACGGGGCATATTTCGAAGGTCTTAGATTAATAAAATTTTGATATTTCAAGCGGTTTTAAAAAGACCGCCCTACTCTACAAACTTAAAAAGTGTCCCTCGTAGAATTGTGTGGTAAAGGGTTAAGGAAAGAGTAGAAAATTTTGTTAGTCTAAAATTTTGAGGACTTTTATGAGCCCCTCAAACAGAAAATCCTTTACCAGATGAAAAAGTTTTACACTAAACAAAATTTAAAGATTATGCAGATGACAAAAGGATGGGATTGGTCCTTGAATGGGTAAAAAACATTGTGGCAAAAGATAATAATGCTGGTAATTAAATTTGAGTATTTTGTAGTTATGTAGTTTGTCCATTTCAATGAAAATAAATCTAAAAGACTAATCTTTAACCACACAACAAAAATCTAGACTTGTCCAGATTGAAAGCATTTGCAGACAACAATTCAAATTTGGATCAAGTGATGGACTTTGGTCTTTGATAGGGTAGAAAAAAATTATGAGAAAAGGAGAAAATGCTGGTGACCAGCATTTTCTCCTTTATCCACAATGTTTTCAAAAGACTTCTTCCTCAGGGTTGTTAAAACTCAGGATTGTGTGGTAAAAGGTTAAATAAGCTTTTTTTTTTTTTTTAAAAACAAAATAAAGAGAGAAAATAATGTTATTTCATGTTCTTCAGTGTCAACAGATGGAGTAATCTAAATGCCATAATGCCATAATACCTTCTACCAAGCATGACTATTCCCCCAGTTTGACTGTTGATGCGGCAGAAATCTCCATGTGCCCATACCCCTAAAATATAGTAAGTGTAGTATGAAATACATGTCAATTGATGTAAAGACAAACTGACTGTCTGGGTCTATATACACCAGCCATTCTTATGAACATTCTTAGTCTTAATCTCAAGAATTTCTTAAATTTCAAAGTAAATCAACTTCTGATTGGCTAAACCCAATGATTTAGTCAAGAAGAAGTTGTGTAACTTTCTTATATCTAGAATTAGACTAAGAATCAAATAAAGAATGGTTGTGGAATATGAACCCTGATCCCAGAATACCCCCTCCCACTTTGTTGTGTGCACGTGGTTGTGGGGGACAATAAGACTTCTTGTGTCAGGGCAGATTAGAGCATTGAGAAAAAAGGATGCAAATGCAAGTCACACATAATTGCTCCTTTTCCCACAATGTTGTAGTTACTGATAATTGTTTATTAATCGAATGTTCGTCCTCTGTGTAATTTGAGACAGATTCTGGTGGGTCAACCAACAATTCTGTGGTCAAATGATCAAGAAAAAAGGACTTTTGAAAAACGAAATTGAAAAACAAGAAAATGCTTGTGAACTTAAATCTTGTGCCATATTTTGAAAAGGCTTGTGGGATTGTCACATATCAAATGCTGATTATGTGGGACCATAATCAACTAAGTAGGATGACATCATATAAAGAGTTAACATAACCTGGAAATGCATCAAAATATGCCTTCTTGTACTTTGTACCATCTGGGTCATTCCAAAAGTACACTGGCATGGATGGGAAAGGCTTTAAACAGATCAGCTCCCCATCTTCATCTTCTACAGATTTTCCTGAAATTCACAGTTTGCGGGACAAGTTTAATATGTGACCCTTTCCACAAAGCAGTTAAACCTTTACCAAACAATCCCCATTTTTTTCCAAACCTAGTAATTTAACCCTTTCTCAAACAATCCCATCTTTTAACGACCCTGGAGAAAACAGGCTTTTGAGAGCATAGTGGGAAAAGGAAGAAATGCTGGTAACCACTATTTTCTCCTTTTCCCCCAATACTTTCTCATGCTTTGAGGACAGCTTCACCATTGAAGTCATATTTAATTTGTTTTCAGCAAACACCTTCAATTTGCATAAGTCTAAAATTTTGTCTTTGGTAATGAGTGAAGGTAAATCAAAAATGCTGGTATCCAGCTTTTTCTTCTTTTTTCCACAATGTTTTCTACCCTTTCTAAATGAAAACACAATGATTTGAGCAACATAAATTTTGTCACCAGCAAAAGATTTGAATGTGGAGCAGTCTAAATTTGGGATGTTTGGTACAGGATTAAACTGACTGAGTGAAAAGTAAGTTTGATCTTGGGACCATAACTAAGTACTGTAAACATGGATATTATTGGGAGTCTAAAATTTTGCAAATTACCAATACTGACCTTACACATGTTTTAATTTCCGTGAAAAATACAATAGATGATATTGCATAATAGTTGTTTTTATGCCAGCATTGATGAACTACAACCACTTTAACTCTTTACCAAACAACATAATTTTAGACTGGTTCAAATTGAAAGCATCTGCAGACGACAAAATAAACATTAATGAAAAATAAAAATTTGTTTTGGGAAGGGTAGAAAACATTGTGGGAAAAGGAGAAAATGCTGGTTACCAGCATTTTCTGCTTTTCCCACAATGTTTTCAAAAGGATTCTTTCACAGGGTCATTAAAAGTTGGGATTGTGTGGTAAAGGGTTAACTGGCAGCATTAACAGCCACTAGACTGGTATTCTGCCTGACTTTGATTAAAAAAGACACTCACTGATGTCCAACAGGGTCCCAGTCAATCGCTTCCGCATGATCCGGTGTTTAGGTCAAATATAACTTAATGTAGTTTAAATTTAAGCTCTCGGATATATTTGCCATCTTTATCAATACACGAAAATGGCAAAGATTTCCATGACATGAGCATTTCCGGTTTTAGAGTACTTGGCATCATAAATTCACTTCAACTTGTAATTTCAATTCTAATTCTTATTTCCAAGACAAAGTATCTGATTGGCTTGGATATTCTGTCACAGGCAATTAGATGGCTGGTCTTGGAATTTTGAACCATATCAGTTTTTAACCCTTTACCACACAATCATGACATTTAACAACCCCAAGGGTGAAGCCTTTTGAAAAGTTGAAAATATTGTGGGAAAATGAGAAAATGCTGATAACCAGCACTTTCTCCTTTCCCCACAATGTTTTCTACCCTTTCAGTGACAAATTTCATTTTTAGAGTAAGATTTCTCTGTTGCCTGCAAATGCTTTGAAAAAGGACAAAGCTTAATTTTGTACTTTGGTAAAGACTTAAGACTGTGTATCAATCAGTAACTCCAGGTAAAAAGGGTCCTGGGTTCAAGTAGTACTATTGCTTTTCCAATTCCAGCTCTTATTGGCAAAACAATCACTATTGACTACAATTTTCACAATGAAAATTTTACTTTAATCCTCTACCACACAATCCAGAGTTTTAATGACTCTGCTGGAGAAGGCTTTTGAAAACATAGTGGGAAAAAGAGAAAATGCTGGTAACCAGCATTTTCTCCTTTTCCCACTATATTTTCTACCATATCATAGATAAAACCATTGTCACAGACAGCATTTAGATATATAAGTACTTCAAACCTGTCTTGCTGTTGTGCTGGCTTTTACAGCGATGCGGTTTGGTGTATCTCGGGGCAAGTTCAAAAGTGTGTGTTGTGGTTAGCACCTGGATGGGTGACCAGGTCGCTGCATGTTACATATGGTGGCAGAGGTGGGATTATGACGGACTGGAGTTGCCTTACCCCTATATATTCCTTTGGTTTATTTGTATACGAGTCTCAAGGTTGAGACTTCTCAAAGGGGATAGTAATGTCAATTAGAGTGGTTAGATACAATAAGCAGTTCAAACCTGCCTTGCTGTTGAGCTAGCTTTTACTGCAATGCAGTTTGGTGTATTTGTCAGTTAAGCTGGGTGTGTTCTGCTTAGTGCCTGGATGGGTGACCAGGCTGCTACATGTTACAGCATTATTTGATGCACAGCTTTCGATTTGGACAAGTATAAAATTTTGCCATCTAAAGTGCTTTTCACAAACTACTGCTCCTTTTCATACATCATTACACATAATGTGAAAAAGAAATACCTTCCTTTCCTCCATATTTGTACATTATGTATCTCTTTATAAGTATTGGTCGATCTAAAAATAGCCCGTGAAGTTTATTGCCTTACCATCTTCAGTCCAGCATTGCATGTCACAGCCCAGTAAAAACTGCTGAATTTCCCCCTTGTACACAGGAACTGTCCAGTTTTGTCCCAGAAAACAGGCAATGATATCTGTACCACCTGAATAATATAGTTATAACAATGAATTTATCACATTACCCTCCCTTATTTCCAAAATATTATGGCAGCTATGTTAAATTTTCTTGTATTGGACACATTTGAGACAAGATAGCATTCAACCATTTACCTTACAACGAAATTTCAGGCTGGTCCAAATTGGAAACCTTTGCAGATGACAAATTGAAAGTGGCCAAAATGATGAAATTTGTCCTTGATAGGGTAGAATAGAAAGCATTGTGGGAAAGGGGGAAAATGCTGGTTACCAGCATTTTCTCCTTTTCCCACAATGTTTTCAAAGGTTGTCTTTCTTAAAGGTTGGCATCGTGTGGTTAAGGGTTAACGAGAGATCATTTTACACCGATGTCAAAATCCTGATTTTGAAGAAGATTTTTGATGACCTAAAAATGATTTTAGCAAACACTATCAGGGACAAAAACACACAAATGTACATGTATAACCTTTGTCTAAGATACATTGTGAAAAAAAAATAATAAAACTCACGTGAAAAAAGTAGTCACATTGATCATATAAAAGCTAGTAATTTCTTTACTTTTCTAAGCCTTTACAACACAATGGGGTGTTCAAACAACCCTGAGGAACTGGGCTTTTGAAAACATTTTGGGCAAAGGAGAACATGCTGGTAACCAGCATTTTCTCCTTTTCCTTAAATGTTTTCTACCCTTCCAAAGAACAAGACCAACCCATGTGGGTGCCAACACTCAGCTTCGAAAATGGGGAAACTTTGATGTCTACCTACCCTTGTTGTATGGGTTCCCCTTTTGATAGAGAATAATTTGTCTAAGTAAATATCTTCAGTAATGAGACATATAATATAAAATGTCAAAGTTTTTGCACAACAACGCAGATGACAACTATGCCAAGGCTATGACAATACCTCGACGTTTTCCTCAAAAACAGCCAAGCTAAAATTACTGTCATTTGAGTTATATTTTAATTGCTGTCTACAAATGCCATCTATAATTTGGACAAATCTCAAATTTTGTCATCTGGAAGCATAGACTTAACCCTTTCCCAAACAAGCCCTGGTTTTCACGTGTCTATAGTACAAGTCTTTTGAAAACACTGTGGGAAAAGGAGAAATTGCTCGTAACGAGCAATTTCTCCTTTTCCCACAGTGTTTTCTACCCGTTTTGAGACCTTTCTGCCATTTTCATCAAATTTAAAATTGTCGTTTGCAAACTCTTTCAATTTGGACCAGTCCAAAATTTGTCGTTTGGGAAAGGGTTAAGATTCAGATAAAAATTCAAAAACGCTGTTTACCTGAAATGGACCCTAATAATAACTCCTTCTTTATGTCTCTGTACACATACTTGTAACTTTGAGGCATAAGAGGGGATCCAGTGGACAAAATCATCTTCAGTGATGTCAATTTGTGAGTTTGTGCTGAAAATTTTAACAAAAATATTGTAAGGGTTGAAAACTGGCTTTTTATGGTAAATTTTTGGTTCCCAGTTCAAATTTTGTGATGAGTTGGGCCAGCCTTTGGAATCATCACCATCATCATGATGTCTTTACTACACAATCCAATGTTTCAACAACTTGGACAGAAAATGTTTTTCAAAAAATTGAAGGAAAAGGAGAAAAAGCTGGTCACCAGCATTTTCGCCTTTCCCCACAATATTTTCCACCCTGCAAGGGAATTTAAGCTCATTTGTACGACTGTATTTTCAAATTTGTCGTCAACAGATGTTTTAAATTTGGGAGTCTAAAATTTGTCATTAATGTTTCCAAGGAGAAATCACCGAGAGTGTCTTTTAAGTTCTAAGTGGTTTGATACATATGAAAACCTATAGCTGCCCTTGATATTAAGTGCTGCCTGTTATCTACTGGACAGTTACATCAGATACAATGGGTACCAGTTTATCATCTGTTTCATCAGTTTTGGACTTGAGCTCTGAGGTGTCTTGCTCGTGGACACTCCAACAAAAAAACCTTTATTTGAACAGTATCAATTACAGTAAGAACTGAGACGGTAAATTTTCAAGTAAATCAGTACCTGGTTTTAAACCTCTGTCCTCCATCACAGCCAGCCATTTTGCACTTGTACCCAGGATTGTGATTCTGTCAAAAAGAGAAGGAAAAAAAATACTGCTTAACCCCTAACCAAACAATTATGTGTTTTCATAACCCCTGTTTATCAATCCTTGGAAAGAAACTGGCCAAGTTTGGGATTCAAATCAGTGACTCCACGGTTTAACTATGTCCAAATTGAAAGCATAAGCAGAGGAAAAATTAAATGATGCTCCATTGATTAGATTTGTGTCAGAAAGGGAAAACAGCATTGTTGGAGAAGGAGAAAATGCCGGTTACCAGCATTTTCTCCTTTTCAAACAATGCTGTCAATAGCCTTCTCCATCAGTATCATTAAAACTCAGGATTGTGTGGTAAAGGGTTAAAGCCCTGCATGTCACTAACTGAGCTACCAGGTTTAGCATATGTGAGTACAACATACCCAATTTTATCCACAAGGTCCCAGAGAATGTTCGCATGGGGAACCAGTGGTGAGCCATCATAAAGTACAATTGCAGCTCCTGCAGCCAGACAGGATACCAGCCAATTCCACATCATCCAGCCTACCTGAAATAAAAGAAAATTTAAGCTATAAAATATCAAAAAACATTCACACAACTATGATTTAATCACAAAGACCAGCGCAGAACAAATTGTGATTGCTGGCAAATAAAATATGATATTATTCAAATTCTTTCTCAAGCAAAAAACTACCTTTCATTAAAAAAAAATACATGTAATCTGTTTTTTCCTTCTCCTGTAAAAACTAAGTTATTTCTGACTAATCCATTATTTATTTCATTTTGTTTACCAGTTTCGAAGAAAATGTCAATAATTGCAATTATTTTGTTGTTGGAAGTTGTAGGTAGAAAATAAAACAAATATTATGTTGTAGTAACTGTAACTTCCCTGGTACCTGTGTTTACTTCTCACAGCATAAGAAAATTCTGACATATCGCTTGCCCTTCTGTCTTGCACGATATCAAATTTTCTCACACTGCTCGAACCAAATACAAGGACCAGGAAAGTTACTACAACATAATATTCCATATGTATCACATGTTCTCCTGGATGCTTGAGTAAAGAATGCTGAAAAATATCCACATTTCAACTACTCAAGAAAAAAATCCCAAAATTCTGCATCACTTACTGTGCTATAATATAACATAATATCATTTCTTTCCATATCACTTTGTATCACATGTTCCTCTAAATGCTTCAGTAAGGTTCCCTGAAAAATATGTATCACAATTACCCTTTACCACACAATCCCAATTTTTAACAACCATGATGAAAAAGGTGTTTAACTCTTTACCACATAATCCCAACTTTTAACGACACTTAAGAGGAAACCTTTTGAAAACAGTGGGAAAAGGAGAAAATGCTGGTAACCAGCATTTTCTCCTTTTTCCACAGTGTTTTCTACGAGTCCCATGTCAAATTTCAATTTTTAAGTCACATTTAATTTGTCATCTGCAAATGCTTTCAATCTGGACTAGTCTAAAATTTTGTCGTTTGGTAAAGAGTTAAAAACATTGAGGGAAAATGAGAAAGTGCTGGTCACCAGCATTTTCCCTTTTTTCCCACAATGTTTCCTACCCTCTCTGATGGAAATCCCATACATGAGTACATGTATCATTTTCTTTGTCGTCTGCACTTACTTTGAATTTAGACAAGTCTAATATTTCCTTGTTTGGTGAAGAGTTAACCCTTCACCAGACAACAAAATTTTAGATTGGTCCAGATTCAAAACATTTGCAGATGACAAAATTAAATGTGGCACAAATGATGGTATAAACACCAGGCAAGGTAGAAAACATTGTGGGAAGAGGAGAAATTTCTCCCTTTCCCACAATGTTTTCAAAAGCCTCCTTTCTAATGGCTGTTAAATATGTGACTGTTAAGTAAAAGGTTTAAACTAACCAGTCTTTTGACTTCTTCAATTCTGATTATTTTCACTTCTATGGGTTTATTTAACATACCTTTGTTACAATACTAGAACTCTTTTGGACAAGCACACTACAGAACCAGTCTATATTTTGAAATAGGCAACAGCATAGTCCAAAATATAGACTGGGTCTGCAGTACACAAAAAGCATTGAACTCAATTTTATATTTATATTAAATGACCTCTTTATTTCACACTTACATACTTAAGGGGTCTATCCATAGTTTTATAATCTCAGCAAACTTCAAAAGTTGTTTATCACCGAATCCAGCAAGGTGATGCCATTAGTAAAGAGAGAAAGACAATGTTTTCTACCAAATCAAATACTGAAGTCATAATTTGGTTGAGTCTAAAATTTTGTCATTTGATAAAGGGTTAAAACTCTGTGCATCTGTCTCAGGAGAAGAGTATATTACAAACATTGTGGCAAAGGTAAGAAACTGCTCTATACATGTAAAAGTAAAAAATACTCACTCCAACAGAATGCACCATACATTTCGGGGCACCTGTTGTGCCAGAGGAATACATTATAAACATGGGATGATTAAAAGGCACCTGTTCAAATTTTAATGGCGGCACTTTATCATCTACCAAACCTGATCTATAGAAATCTTCAAGCATAACACTGTAATGAAAAAAAAAATATATATATATATATGTATATATATTCCACAGTGTTCTTTATTTGTTTGGCGTTTAACCCTTTACACACAATCCCCAGTTTTAACGACCCTTAGGAAAACAGTTTTAGAAAACACTGTGGGAAAAGGAGAAAATGCTGGTAACCAGCATTTTCTCCTTTCCCAAAATGTTTTCTACCCTTAAAAAGGCAAATCACACCAATATAATTAAAAGTTGTTGTCTGCAAATGTTTTCAATTTGGACAAGTCTAAAATTTTATTGTTTAGTAAAGACTTTAAGACCATTTCAACACCATTTAACCCTTTAGCAAATGACAAAATTTTAAAATTGTCCATTTCCAGACAACAATTCAAATGTGACTCAAATGAACAAAAAACTGCCTTTGATAGGGTAGAAAACATTGTGGGAAAAGGAGAAAATACTGGTTTCCGGCACATTTAACCCTATACACACGAAAAATATAGACTTGTCCAAATTGACAACATTTGCAGATTACAATTTAAACGTAGCTCAAGCAATGGACTATGTCTCTAATACAATTGAAAAACTTTGTGGGAAAAGGAGAAAATGCTGGATGCCAGCATTTTCTCCTTTTTCCACAATGTTTTCAAAAGGTTTCTTTCCCAAGAGTCCTAAAAGTCAGGATTGTTTGATAAAGGGTAAAAAACAAGTTTAAAGTTGGGTAACAGGTTGATAAAGTACATATAAATAAGACTTTTGCATTTAGGAGAAAAAAAAATCTTTCACTCATCCATATTGAAAGCATTTGCAGACGACAAATTTACCCTTTCCCACACAATCCCAACTTGAGAAGACCTTATGAAAGCCAGCTTTTGAAAATATTGTGCAAAAAAAAAAGAAAGTGCTCTTAACCAGCATTTTCTCCTTTTCCCACAGTGTTTTTTATTCTTCCTGAGACAAATTTTAATTTTGTTGTCTGCTAATGCTTTCAATTTTGACAAGTCTAAAATTTTGTTGTTTGGTAAAGAGTGAAATGCTCAAAGGATGAGATTTGTCGTTGAACTGATAGATGACATAGCGAGAAAAGGAGGAAATACTGGTTCCCCAGATTTTCTTATTTTTCCAGGGTAGTAAAATCAAATAACAGTTTGTTACAATGTTTGTTTTCAAGCATCCTGTAATTCACCTTACCTATTTGAAATGGAAGAAATGTCTATGGATGAAGACTGTACAAATGGAATCACAACCACTTTTTGTAAATCTGGTAAACCTGAAAGATTCAACACACGAAAGAAACTTATTTCATTTTATATCCCTGCATGGCTCAAATTAAACAACAAAATCAAAAAGTCCCACATTTTGCAATTTGACAGAATGAGCTGAACTAGAATGTATAAAATTTCCACACAGAGTACATGCATGATATCGAAAAATGTACACAGAGTACATGAGTAATACACAAGACAAAGTCTGGTCTGTGATATATGTGTTTTAACTCTTTACCACACAATCCCGAGTTTTAACGACCCCTACATGATGGGCTTTTGAAAACAGAGTAGGAAAAGGAGAAAATGCTGGTAACCAGCATTTTCTCCTTTTCCAACTATGTTTTCAACCACATCAGAAACAAATTCCGTCATTTAAGCCACATTTAAATTGTCATTTGCAAATGCTTTCAATTTGGACCAGTCTATAATTTTGACATTTGGTAAAGAGTTAAATAATGTCAGTATTTTAGTTCAATCATTTATAGGCATTTAATAAAACTTCTTACCCTCAACAACTTTCTTCAGCTTGTCAAGGTGATTATGAATCTTGCCATTATAATGAACAGCATTCACACTGAAAATAATTTTGGGTTTTATTTGGCTAAATCTGTCCAATACCCCCTGAAACGATAAAGACAGAAAGATCATTCTTTTTTATTTTATCATCATCATCATCATCATCATCATTATCAACATCATTAACACTATCATCATCATTGTCAGCCTGACCATAATCATCCACAAAATTTATAATCCAGTACTAGTTTAACCCTTTACCAGACGACAAAATTTTAGCCTTGTTCAAATTGAAAGCATTTGCAGACGACAATTTCAGTGTGACTCAAATGGTGCAATATTTCTTTGATAGGGTAGAAAACATTGTGGGAAAAGGAGAAAATGCTGGTTACCAGCATTTTCTCCTTTTCCCACAATGTTTTCAAAAGGTTTCTTTCCCAGGGGCGTTAGAAGGCGGCATTGTACGGTACAAGTTTAAAGCTATAAAATGTTGAATTGAAGTCTACCAATCATAGGTAACTTAGTGCAATGTGAGTTGTGTCTGCACTTAGCAGGAAATAGGTTAATTAGTCAAAATTGCAAGAAGGGATTAATCTCACATGAGGCAACAATGCATGTCGAGATCACTATAACATGTGTTTTCTGTCAAAGTGAAATGGTGACGATTGGATTAAATAGTGGCCAATTAACGGTTTGACACTTGACCTAATGTCCAAAAATGCCTGCAGCAATGATTAAAGATTAGTTAGTTTGTTTCTAACTGGCCGTATTGTGATTTTTTGGACTGATTTTTAACTCTTTACCACATAACAAAAATGTAGACTTGTCCAAAATAAAAGCATTTACAAACGACAATTTAAACGTGGCAAATGATGGAATATGTCTTTGATAGGGTAGAAAACATGGTGGGAAAAGGAGAAAATGCTGGTTACCAGCATTTTCTCCTTTTCCCATAATGTTTTCAAAAGGCTTCTTCCTCAGGGTCGTTAAAACTCGGGACTGCGTGGTAAAGAGTTAAGGAGTTTTTGAAAATATTTCGTTTTCTGTGTTATGAATCGTCTGATCTGACAGTTTTTCAGATCTCTGTAGCCCTGCTAGTAACCCATTTTCACGTCCATATTTAGACATCATGTGACTTAACCAATTTGTGTCCATATTTAGACATCAAGTTCATGTGACTGACCTAGCCAACTTATATCCACATTTAGACACCAATGTCATGTGACTGACTGAGCCCATTCATGTCCATATTTAGACATCAAGGTCATGTGACTGACATAGCCAATTAAATTTTGTACGAGATCTGTCCCTGGTTAGTGTGACTTTGCCATTTTATTAGTCAGTCATACAGTCTACAAACAATAGCAGAAATATCCTGTTACTTTTCTAGAATCAAGCAGGAAAGAGATTAATTAATAAATGAGCCAAGACCTGGCAAAAGGGGGTTTATTGCATTTCTCTGATGCATTGTACCAAGCAAGTTATCATATAATTATGATTCCATAAAAATCTATTTTTTCTAACAACTGACTGAATCATGAGATAGACTGGTATATTGTCATACAGAAAATTGAGCAATAGCAAAAAGTTTCCTCCCAGGTCAGACTGCATGGATTGCGTAGGCTTACCCAAGTCAATACCTTATGCAGATGCATTTAACCCCCTTTTTCATGTAGCATGGCTAAAATATAGTGCTAGGTACCAACATACTGACTCAGTAATCCTGCATCTACAGTCTACAGGTTACAAGTACAAATCTGTAGCTTACCACAACCCCGAAGTCAGGAGAGGTAGAACTCCAAGCTGCACCAATACTGGCAGCAGCAAGCATTGCTATCACTGCCTCTGGACAGTTAGGTATATATCCTGTAAATGCGGATAAACATTGGCTTAACTCTTTTACCAGACAACAAAATTTTAATTTGAATTTGAAAGCATTTGCAGACAACAATTTAAATGTGGCTCAAATGATGTAATTTATCTTTGATAGGGTAGAAAACATTGTGGAAAAAGGAGAAAATGCTGGTAATTAGCATTTTCTCCTTTTCCATAATGTTTTCAAAAGGCTTCTTCCTCAGGGTCATTAAAACTCAGGACTGGGTGGTACAGGGTTAACTGTTGACCAGGCAACAAAATTCAAAACATGTCAAAATTGAAAGCCTTTCCAAGCATGAAATCAAATTTTGCTGAGATAGTGCAATTTGCCTTTGATTGGGTTAAAAAACCTCACTGTGGGGAAACAGAAAATGCTGGTTACAAAATTTTCATTTGCCACCTTCCTCAATATCATTTAAAAGGGAACTGTTCCGTAAAGGGTTAAAGAAGGCAATCTTCACTTCTATACCTAGTGCTCCATGGCTGGAAACACCAATCCGGATAAAAAACAAGATCATTACATGTTGGGGCCAACACTCGGCTGCAGTTGCTTGATTCTTAGTGAAAATTCTAAGTCGAAAAAGGGGCATAACTGTTTCAAAAATACTTAGATGGTTACCTGCCCTTATTGTGTAGGCTCCCCTTTTGATAGTTAACAACTTGTCCAAGTTTGGAGTCAATATCTTCAGTAATAAAAGAGATATTAAAACAGTGTCAAAATATTTGCACAACAACGAAGACTACATCAGTACTATGACAATAACTCAACATTTTTGTCGAAAACAGCTGAGCTAACAAGGGCAGTTGCATCTAATTTTACCAGACAATAAAATTTTACGATTGTGAAAGAATATTACAGACCAAAAATTAACTTGCCTCAAATGACGTGATTTTTATTTTTTTGAAAAGGTAATTCAAAACACCTTTACTAGCATTTTTTTCCTTTTCCCAGACATGGAATTTCAAAATTCCTGAATTTATCCCTGAATGAAAGCACTGATGTTAAACCTTTACCACACTATCCCAACCTTTAAAGACCCTTAGCGAAAAGGTTTTGAAAACATTGGGGGAAAAGGAGAAAATGCTGGTAACCAGCATTTTATCCTTTTCCCACAATGTTTTCTAACCTTTCAGAAAAATATTCAATCATTTTAGCCACATTTAATTTGTGGTGGGCAATTACTTTAAATTTTTAAAAATTTTAAATTGGTAGAGGGTTAATTCTTTACCAAACAACAATTTTTTATATGGGTCCAAATTCAAAGCACTTGCAAAAGACAAATATTATGTATTTCAAATGATGAAGTGTGTCTTTGATTGTGTAGAAAAAAAACATATGGGAAAAGGAGAAAATGCATTTTACCAGCATTTTCTCCTTTTCTCACAATGTTTTCAAAAGGTTTCTTTCTGAAGGTCATTACAACTCGGGATTGTGTGACAATGGGTTGAACCATGTTACTATTAAGAAGGGGTTTATCTAAGTTGTCATAAACTAGAAATGTCCATTTTATTTTATCCTCAAGCGAGTTTATAAAGACAATTTCTCACCAACAACTCTGTCACCATTTTGCACTCCCAATTTTACTAATGCTGATGCATAAACCGATACTCTGGTCCGAAGTTCAGAGAAGGTTATTTGTTCTACATCTCTACCTTCACCTGTAAAAGAGACGGGAAACACTTAAACCTGTAGAAGTATGGCTTTTTATGCCTACCTAGTTGACAGCTTTAAAAAAACTTTAATTGGTTGTTTGTAAAGTATTTAACTCTTTACCAAATGACAAAATTTTAGACTGGTCCAAACTGAAAGCATTTGCAGATGACAAAATAAATGTAACTCAAAAATTGAAATTTGTCTTGGGAAGGACAGAAAACATTGTGGGAAAAGGAGAAAATACTGGTTACCACCATTTTTCTCCTTTTCCCACAATGTTTTCAAAAGGCTTCTTTCTCAGGGTTGTTAAAAGTCTGGATTGTGTAAGGGGTTAACTCTTTAGCAAACAACGAAATTTGGTCGACTGGTCGAAATCGAAAACATTTGCAGACGACAAATTAAAAGTGGCCAAATTGACATATATATGTCTTTGATAGGGCAGGAAAAACATTGAGAAATGAGGAGAAAATGCTGGTTACCAGCATTTTCTCCTTTTCCCACAATCTTTTCGAAAGTCCTTTTCCTTGGGGTTGTTAAAACTCAGAATTGTAAAGGTTTAACATCATTTTCAACACTGTTTCAGTCACATTGCAGTGGCCAGCACAGCTGTCCTAGAGTTTCTTCTTTCCAATACTTTGCACAGTTTTCTTCCCAAGCCACTGGCTGCTTTCCAACATGACCATTGTCGAAACAATTAACAGTGGTGACAGAAAAAAGAATCCCGTCAGAAAGAAATTGGCCGAGCTGGGGATTTGAACCAGTAACCCCCGTTCTCAAGTCCTGTACACTACCAACTGCACTGGGCGTATTTTCTTTCAAGCCAAAATTATCATATATCTTAACAACATTAAAGCATGCAGTTGCCAACACTCTGCTGCAGTTGTTTTTCAGTAAAAATTTTAATTTAAGTCAGAAAAAAACAGGGGGCATAACTGTGTCAAAAATATTTGAGCATTGTTCTGGGACAGGGCCACAACAATACCATAGGCCACTGAAACTCCATTGGTCTATTACCAGACAATGAAATTTTCCTTATCGGACACCGTTACTATAAATAGCAAATTGGTGACTGCCTCTATATTGTATATATTTATATACAGTTGCCAATGTGCTATTCATAGTAACAGTGTAAATGAAAATTTGAGTATTCCGTGACATACAGGCAATGCACCAATTCGCAAGTATTCGATGATCAACCAAGAAAAATTTTACTGTTCCATAATAGACCAAAGGCCTGTAACAATACCCAGCGTTTTCTGTAACTCTTTACCAAACGACAAAATTTTAGACTTGGCCAAATTGAAAGCATTTGCAAACGACAAATGTAACTCAAGATCTTGGATTTCTCTCGAAAAGGGTAGAAAACATTGTGATAAAAGGAGAAAATGCTGGTTACCAGCATTTTCTCTTTTTTCCACAATGTTTTCAAAAGCCTTCCATCCTTGGGTCGTTGAAACTCAGAATTGTTTGGTAAAGGGTCAAAACAGCTGAGCTCAAACCATGTTACTGTTTGTGTTGCCAAAACAGACCAAAAAAAAAATTTATTTACCTGTGGAATAGATTGCTACTCTGTCATCATTATAACGTAGGAGGTTTTCAGCAAAATTTAGACGACTACCTTTAAACCATTCTGGAATGTCAGCTATCCCTTTGGTTTTGTCGATCACCTAAAAAAGTTCATTGGTTGATTGATGCAAGGGCGTTTTACATATCTTTCTTAATGGCGCCAATTCACATTTTCATGTATGTCCTGGGTTTCTTGGGTATTAGGCTAAGGCTCTGAGATGTCTTGCTAAAGGACATCTTATCACCTTGTCAAAAAATCCTAAAATGGTGAAAAATAGATTATATTACTGATGTTACGGGAGATCACTCCTTCCTTACACCATAGCTTCTTCCTGTATAAAATCAATACCTCATTGCGTTAGGGAGCATTCTCTTTAGCTCAGTGGTTAGTCTATTGGTCTTTTAAACCTCAATAAACAAGGAACTTTGCTGCACAGGTTCGAATCCCAGCAGAATTTGAGCTATGCATTTGCTGCGAACTTTCATGTTCTAAAGACTGACAAAGGGTCCACTGGGTAAATATGGGTTGGACTTGACTTGATTATTTTAGAGTACACCAACTGCATCAGAGCAGCATGCTAAATCAAGTGACACCATGCCAACTGTGTAAACTTGAGATGAATAAAAAAAATATGGTATCAGGAGAACCAATAACCTAATCTCTAGCACGTTTTCGTCTTCATAATAAAAGAATGCATTCAAAAGCTGCAAACTATTATTTCAATTAATGATGTGTAAATTACCAGCTTGCAATATACAGATGTCTTATGAAGACTTCCATATCAAAAAAGCATCTTTTGCAATCTTCTCATTTGAACATAATTCCCCTTTATGCCATTTTTTTTTTGTGGGGGGGGGGAGGGGGGTAGATCACATGAGCTGCTCCAACTGCACCACCTTGGACAACAGAGTATTCTGGGGTGCTATGGCCCTGCTACTCCATTACACTTAAGAATCCACATGCTTGGAATAAAAACAGTGCTCAGATCAGCTAAATCAAGTCCACCCATGGTTACGGGTGCTGCTGCATGTATGCCAGTACATTGAATCTACATAAATCTGAACTATAAAAGAAAAGCCTGCAGAGCAAAAGGTCTTCTGTTGATGTATGCTTTTTAACTCTGACAAAATTAATACTCTTCCAAACTGAAAGCATTTGCAGATAATAAATTCTATGATGTGCAAAAAAAGATTTGTGTCTTCTAAAAATGGAAGAGAACACTTTAGGAAAAAAAGAGAATGCTGGTCACCAGCATTTCCCTGTCCCCCCATTTTAGCACAACTATGAATCAACATGAGTGGTGTAGGACTGGTTAACCCTTTACCAAACAATCCCGAGTTTTCCCGACCCTGGGAAAGAAGGCTTTTGAAAACATTGTGGGAAAAGGAGAAAATGCTGGTAACCAGCATTTTCTCCTTTTTTCACATGTTTTCTACTCTATCAGAGAGCTTAAGCTCATTTGTACCAAGGCTGAATTTGTCGTCTGCAAATGCTTTCAAATTGGTCTAGTCTAAAATTTTGTCGTGTGTGAAGGGTTAAATCTGACAGGTAGGAAGACATTACATGTACCACTCTAGCACAACTATGAATCCACATGACACAGCTGGACTAGGCAGAGAGGAAGACATTTACATGTACCAATCTAGCATAACAGTTACTATAAATCCAAATGAAAAGAGAACTTGCTACCTCTCTTGAATCTTTACCATACAACAAAATCTTAGGTTTGTCCATATTGTAAGCATTTTAACCCTTTACCGCACAATCCTGACTTTTAACGACCCTGAGATTTAGGCCTTTAGAAAACATTGTGGGAAAAGGAAAAATGCTGGTAACCAGCATTTGGGCCATTTTTAATTTGTCGTCTGCAAATGCTTTCAATTTAGACCAGTCTAAAATTTTGCCGTTTGGTAAAGAGTTAAAGACCACAAGTTGAAGGTGGCTCATATAATGGGATTTGTCTTTGAAAGAGTAAAAAGCATTGCGGGAAAGGTGAAAATGCTGGTTACTAGCATTTTGTCTTTTTCTCACAATGCTTTTTTAAAGCTGTCTTTCTCAAAGTCGTAAATTCAGTATTGTGTGTTTACAGGTTAAAAAACCTGAACAGCATTTTCTCTTTTTTTGATAATATTTTCAAAAGCCTGTTTCCTCAGGGTCGATGAAACAGGACTTTTTGGTAAAGGATTATCATATAAAACTAAATTTTTACCATGTCAAATGTCTTGGAGTGGATGATTTCTGTCAACTGCCATACTTCTTCCCAGAACTCTGAATAATTATCACAAGACCATCTGTAAAACTGCTGGTAGGTTTCTGAAATAGAATAAGAAAATTAAAAAAAAAAAAGTGGCAGAAAACACTATTAGAAAAGGACTATGTACACACTAACAGTACTACTGGCATTTTCTCCTTTTCCAATAAGTTTTCAAAAGATTTTTTTCTCTGGGTTGTTAAAACATGGAAATGTTTGGTAAGAGGTTAAAAAATACACACCTTTCCTTTGCCCACATCACTTTTTTGTCATTGTTATCAGGTGTTTCTTTAAAAATAAAAAATACATGTAATGTAAAAGAAGAAAACAATGTGGTGAAAGGAAAAATTGTTTATCACAGGCTAATTCTGTATTTGCTTTATTGTTTTAAAAAATTGCCCTCTGCACCAAGAAATAATTCATCTGCATTGCTGAAATATGCTAAATAATCCCTCAGATCTTTTGCAGCGCCTCCGTACTTCAGTCAGGAATTCTATGTATAGATCTCTACTTTAGGTTTACCAACACTCACAACAATGAATTAGGAGAAGGAAGCAAATCTCAATCATTAATTCTTTACAAGACAACAAAGTTTTGCAAGACTTACCCTATACAGAAGCATTTTGTAAGTGAAAAATCTGAAAATCATCATCGAAAGAGTAGAAAACATTATGGAACAGGAGAAAATGCTGGTTACCGGCATTTTCTCCTTTTCCCATAATGTTTTCATAAGCTGTCTCTTAATGGGTAGCTGAGCCAAGGTATTTCAGTTGGTAGTGTCAGCATGCTCACTCGGTTTTCAATTTGGGGGTACATGCACCCTCCGGGTTGTGAACTGGGGTTACAAAGAAAAATTGGGGGGTACACTGTACTCCCTAGGTTTTGAATTGAGGGTACAAAGAAAAATTAGGGGGTACAGAGTAACTTTGGGCTGTTTCAGTTTTATTAATGAATTTTAACACCCTAGCTCCCTTACCATAACAAATGGGATCTTAAATTATTAAATTGTGGATTTGGTGATTATATGGATGCATCATAATAATATGTCTCCAGGGCATGCACATACTTCGATATAATCGCAAGGGCAGTCAGGGTTTAAAAGCCAAACACGGCCATGATTTTTGATAATCGATCGCCTTTACGGAAGATTTTTCATCTTTATTCCTTTCTCAAAGTTGCGAAGTACATTAGAACTGCTTAAAAAAGAAGGATAGACAGATTGAAGCTCTTTGTCCAACATAATGTTCGTAGATCTGGCTATTTTAAAATCACAGAGGAGCAGGCCGATTGGCTCATTGTAAGCTCAAACTCTGTCAAATAAAGGCCATGCTGTGTTAGGGCAAAATAAAACAAAATGTATAATGTCAGAATCATTTCTGTAAACCTACCTTTCTCAGATCTTGAAGCTGCAAAATATTTTAACAGCTTTTGTTGTGATGACATTTTTTCTGCAGCAGATGCCACACATACGAAACTTACACGTTTAATTTGCGGCTCGATTTTTTCAGCTTTCATATGTCAAAAAATATGTTTTTAGCAATAACTGCACATCATAATATTATTAAATGATTTTAATTTCTCAATGATTTCCTGTACACTCCACAGATTTTGACAGCTTAAAAAAAAAAATTGAGTGAAAATTATTCAGACAGACGAGAGAGCCACAAAACATAGTGAAAATATTTGGTAACCCGCTCTATGTTGAGGACAAAGCGTGGTACCCACTTACGAGGGAAACTACCTTCGTTTTGTTTGTTTGGCATGCAATAAGAAATGGTGTCTAATTTGTATGTGCAGTGTATGTGATTACTTTCCTTTTTGTATGTGCATACTTTTGACAGTGGGTGCATGCACGTAAACACAAAAAATTTGTATGCGCGAGGCAGAATTTATATGTGAATTACGTACTGCAGTACGTGATTGGGCACCCTGAGTATACAGGACTTGAGAACGGGGTTGCTGGTTTGATCCCCAGCTCAGCCAATTTCTTTCCAAGGATTGATGACAGTCATTGCAGCAGGATTCATTCCTCTCTCACTAATAATCATTGAGTCGCCGATAGTTAGGTGGGAAAGCAGCCAGTGACTTGGACAGAATATACTGGGTGTAATACTGGTGAACGAAACTCCAGAAAAGCATGGATAGGTGCACTGGCTGCTGTGATGTAACTGAAATAATGTTGAAAACAGCATTAAACACCATACAATCAATCAATCTCTGGACGGGTTATTAAACGTCTTGTTTGGTATAAAGATCAAGTGCTAAATGAATTTTAAGAACTTTCACATAAACAAAAAAAAAAACTAGGCAGTTTCAAAGAAGACTTTGCCAGAATATTTCACAGAGTAGTCTTTTAGATCCAATATCAGACTGCATATTCCATGAAATCATCTTGATTAACACCATCCACAACAGGCAGTCTGATCTTTATCAACCTTGTCCTGAAGTATTCAATATATATATATATATATATAGCTAAATCTTGACACTGATGCAACAGGCAGCATCAATGATACGAACCAAGCTCAACATTGTACTTCGAGTTAATCCTGTTCCTGAGTAAATCCATCTTTGTCACTCTGCTTGGATCTGGTTTCCACATCAATCGAGGTTCTGTGCTTTTCTCTGCATCCATGTTTTCTTGTTCAGTCTTTTATTTTAGAACAAAAATAGTATAAATCTATTTGTCAAGTGGCAGCGTGTCGTCGGCTTTGAGTTTGACAGATCGTCTCTAGGGTTCACTTTGTTTACAAGGATTGCTGTTTGTTAGTTATATTATTCCAAATGTTTGTAGTTAATCGAACATTAAAAAACAATTATACAAACAAAGGGAGATTTCTCACATGTTTTTTCATAAACAACCCTCATGAAGTATTACTAATGCTTTAAGAAGATATTTAAGTAATTATATCCCCATGTCATTGCACTTTTGTCACATAAGTAACACTTTTCATTGTAATTTGTTCTAAATACCATTTAGACTTTGATTCGTGTGCTATGACATGGGATTTCGCGTCAGTCTCGACGTGGTTTGTGTTAGTGTTGTTCCCTGTACATGTACGTTCCCTGGACCCCTGGTAAGCCTTATGACTATAAAGATCCCCCTGTTTCTGTCACAGCTCTGTTTGTTGGAGTATTGTAGCAGCTTTGAATGAATTTGATGGAGGGTGGTTTTTCAAATAGCTGGTTACTCTTTAAACGATTTACACTTGCAATGGTGCTGTGACTACATCATTGAATTTGTTAAAGGAATTCAATATATCACATACACGGTGGCTGAAGTAATTTTGCCTAATATCTGTCCTGGATCTCTTTTTGAAAGTTTTGTAAATGTTTCCCCTCGTGTGAGTGTTGATCTTAGTTTTGTCATGTTGATAATTTTATAGAGGAGTGTCACAGTGTTATTTGACAATTTTTATCTGAGATATGCTGAACTTTACACGTTTTTGAGTCAAGTTTCAGTGTAAAATTTAATAGTTGCTGACAAGAACGATCAGACTCTTCAGGACTCAACTGTAGTACAGACGACTGTCCTCGAAGGCGATTATATTTTTTTATTGTCGCCTACGGGTACAGAGACGATCGTGAAAAAAAAACAGTTTAAAATCTGCACATGTGCACAGATTTTGTGCGCACTTTGAAACTCTCTTATTTTCACAAATAGATAACAAAACTACAATTTGAAGATACTGTTGCTTAAGTATTCAATAATCCTTCGTTTAACCCTTTCCCAAACAAGCCCTGGTTTTCACGTGTCTGCAGTACAAGTCTTTTGAAAACACTGTGGGAAAAGGAGAAATTGCTCGTAATGAGCAATTTCTCCTTTTCCCACAGTATTTTCTACCCTATTGGAGACCTTTCTGCTATTTTCATCAAATTTAAAATTGTCGTCTGCAAACTCTTTCAATTTGGACCAGTCCAAAATTTGTCGTTTGGGAAAGGGTTAAAAAACAAATATTCTTAGGTTAAATGCTAAACTTCAAAAGTTAAATTTATCTGTTACTTGAGGTGTGTATTATCCCCAAAATACACACAAAATGGCCATCAAACAAGTTAAGTTTTGTTCCTTTTTTTCAAGATTTACGGGTTATAAAAGATTTCTAGCGTGTTTAGATTTGTGACCTGGTGTTTGTGAGTTCAGTACACAGTTGAGGCAAACTTTCTTTCCGGCGATTTTTTGCCTCTCACCTTCGATTCATATGGGAAAAGAGGTTAATGACTTGGAAAGAAAGTTTTGTCAGTACTATTGTGAGAAACACATGCATAGGTGCACTTACGGCCATGACATGACCGAAGCTGTTAAAATGGCCTTAAACTCCAATACAAACAAACAAATCTTCAGTCCTAGTCAGGGTTCGCTCTGGGTCTAAAAAAGTTGTCACCAGCTCTTTCGCCAAATGAAAAAAGTTGGGGCTAATCTGGGGACAGTTGGGGCCAAAAATTCAGGGTCAGAAAGCCAATAGTCCTTAAATAATCGTTTTGCAACTTTTGAAGGCGTGCCGAGTTGGCTAGATTCACTTTCATTATCTGAGTCATCGGCTTTACGTTTTCTCACAGACATAGTCACATAGCGATCCATTTTTACACAGAAAGAAAGAGCTAAAAAGTTACCTATTTATACAAAATCGGGAAATAATTGACTCGTGATTGTTTTTTGGACCTATTGAGTAGCGTCCTTTAATTAAAAGCCGGCATCTAATTACCACATTAATCTGTCGTATTAAACAACGATTACTTACCTTTTCGGACTTTCATGCCATGCGGTGTTCAGTTAACAATTATACAATCTACGGCCATTAATCGATGTGATAATAGACCAATTTGTCAAAGTGTTGAAATTGTCCTTATCACTAAGAAACGCCGCTATCGATGCAAAATGTGTCATAAACTTACAACAATCAATATTGCAGCAAGCGTGTAAACACCATCGACAGTTAGTCAAACCTATCAACCAATCAGCGTACGTCAAATCTCCTTTGGTTCTTATCGGAGGCGTTGTCATGACGCGTGACATTCACATGATGTGCTGGCGACTCGAATAAACAATGTCATTGAACTCGCTTAGCTCGCAAATGCTTATGACAATGAATTTCAAAAGAATTTCTTTTTGGGGCCAGCTTGAAAAAAAGTTGTCGCCACGCATTTTCGCCAAATGAAAAAATCTTGCGCCAAATTTTTATTTTTGTCGCAATTGGCGACAATGGCGATCGGCAGCGCGAGCCCTGCTAGTTTAGTTTAACCTTCTTTTTATTTTAGTCAAAGATTGCATTCAGAATGCAACAGAAAAAGATTTGTGGCGTTTGTAAAGAGGAAGAGCATAAGTACAGATGTCCACATTGTAACATTAGCTAGTAAGTATAACAATGAAACAGGTTTATCAAAGCTGCTGTTTTCATTGATTTCTCATTTTAATGTAGAAAAGATAGATTTTTAACCCTCTACCACACGTTCCCAAATTTTAAAGACCCTTAGAAAGAAGCCATTGTAAAACATTATGGGAAAAGGAGAAAATGCCGGTTACCTTCTCCTTTTTCCCCACTATGTTTCTATTCTTTCCAAAACAAATTTCAGTTGTTGAGTCACATTAATTTTTTTCAGTTTTGACTGGTCTAAAATTTTGTCATTTGGCAAAGGGTTAAATCAGTGGTACTGTGTTGATAATATATCTGGACAAAGCATTCTCTGTTTTCAAATCACCTGAGGTTTCAAGGTAACTGTGAAATAATCTAATGGGTATTAACCCTTTACAACACAATCCTGAGTTTGTATGTATGTGGCTTGAAACCAGGGGGTTTGTTTTGATTTGAGGATTGACGATAGTTACTGCAAGAGGATTAATTCAGCTCTCACAGCTGAATGTTGTTTTATGATGTTTTTAACATTTCTTAGTAAGTCTCACAGAAAAGTTGATTTCATCAGTATCATTTTTTTTCGTAACACTGCAAGTAATAAAGGAGTAATTAGGAGACATGAGTGGACAAGTAAGTGTAAGTGAGCCATGCACTGGCAAAACGGGTTTAACTCTACTAATTTTGAAAGTAACACTGTTACACAACTTCTTTTTGGCTAAACCATTCTGTTTAGCCAGAATGGTTTAGCCAATCAGAAGACATGATACTTTCAAATTAGGAAAATCTCATATTTAAAGACTAAGAATGTTCCTAAGAATCATTCTGAATATTTGGTGAATTGGGACCCAGGTTACTCTCTGGCTGTGAAAAATAAGATGGGAAAAAGAGAACAGGCAGTTGCCTTTTCCAACAATGTTTTCTGTACCGTTGAAATATATTTTTCTTCCCTTCTCATGATTGTCCTTTACATAATTTGTCATTGTTTTTGGTATGTCAAAGTAAAGCCTTACAGAAGCCAAAATCTGTCAATGTAGAGTAATGTTCTGTGTTTGAAAACAAGATTTTCATTCTGCTTGCAGTTGCTCCGTGAGATGTTACAAAGAGCATAAAGGTAAACCTTAGACTGTATATAATCATTCTCAACTCTTTCCCAAACGACAAATTTTGGACTAGTCCAAATTGAAAGAGTTTGCAGACGACAATTTTAAATTTGATAAAAACGGCAGAAAGTTCTCAAAAAGGGTAGAAAACACTGTGGGAAAAGGAGAAATTGCTCATTACGAGCAATTTCTCTGTTTCCCACAGTGTTTTCAAAAGACTTGTACTGCATACACGTGAAAACCAGGGCTTGTTTGGGAAAGGGTTAACTCTTCAATACCAGATATGCTGAACTCTGGTAGCACAGCCTGTACTGTACAGCACTTGTGACCAGGGGATCGCTGATTCGAATCCCAAGCTTGGCCAGTTTGATTGCTGATAGTCACTGAGACAGGAATCATTTCTCTCTCACTGCTGATCATTGTTAAGATAATGGTTATTTGGGAAAGCAGCCAGGTGCTTAGGAAGAATATTGTGCTAAGTTCTGGTAAAAACTCCAGGAAGGCATGGATAGGTGCACTGGCCACCGAGATATAACAAAAAAATGTTGAAAACAACATTAAACATTATACAATCAATTAATCATTCTTTACCAGATTAAAAAAAAATTAGACCATTTTAATTTTAGAAGTTTTAGACGGTTTTAGACGTATGGGGATCATACCTGTAAGTCAAATTATCTCCCTTGCCAGATAAAGCCTAAAGGTAAACAAATTACAGATCTCCACTATTTTCTTCTTTTCTTACAGTGGTTTCCTGTCTTGACGACTCTGCAGAAGAAATTGTAAAGGCCTTTAAAAATTTTGCACGAAAAATACAAAATATTTGTAAACAGCATTTTCTAATTTCCCACGCTTTCTACAATTTCAAAGACAATTTACATGTTTTGAGCAACATTTGATTTGTTGTCTGCAAATGCTATCAATTTGGACAAGTCTTACATTTTGTTGCCTCAAGAGTAAATTAAAGGCATATTAGCGGCCAAAAGTAAACAATGTGGGCGTCAAAATGCAGATGAATGTGTATAGTAAAACTAGAACAAAAGTTGCCAACTTTTATTCTCGCTTTATAATACATTTTCTGCCAGTAACTGGATCTTTAACAGATTGTACTGTAATGCAATGTCAGACTCGTATTAACATCCATATTTTAAATGGTATGATTTAAATTGTTTACTTTAAATGGTATGATTTAAATTGTTTACTTTTGGCAGCTAGTTGGCCTTCAATGTTTTTGTGTTGTTTTTTTTTTTCAGAGAGAGATTGTGATTTGAACAAGGAAAACTGTCAACAAGTCAATAATACTCATATAGATGACAGAAATACATTAGGTAGGTATCGTAAAACTTGCTGAACATTTTTACATTATCCAGTGAAGAGAGAATGTGCTAAACCTTGTATCTCCCTAACCCTTTACCACACAATGAGGTTTTTTAATGACCCTTAGAAAGAAGCCTTTTGAAAACATTGTGGGAAAAGGAGAAAATGCTGGTAGCCAGCATTTTCTCCTTTTTCCACAATGTTTTCTACCCAATGCCATCTACATCATTTTGATAAGATTAAAACTTGTTGTCTGCAAGTTTTTTCAATTTGAACAAGTCTAAAATTTTGTCGCTAGGTAGAGTTAAACAAAACTGAAGATCTTCTTTGAGTATTGATCACCAAGTACCTTACCAAGCATAAGTACCGGTATGAGTTAAGGAGTCAGGTGTTTTTGCAAAAAAGCATTTGACTGGTCCATTACCAGAAGGTTATATATTCTTTATCTATAGGAATCAGAGCACTGCCGTAAGGCTGGATTGTAAAAAGTCATTACCGAGTCTGCTTTGCTGTTGGATACATTTTCCTCTTTAACTTGAATTGGAGTGTGTATCGAACAGATGAAAGTGTCTTATAGTGGAGTATACATGGTAAAGAAATTCTTTGAAGAAAGAAACCTTCTGAAGAATTTTAAGGATGCAAGATTGATTGAACTTGTGTTTGAAGGATGTTGAGTTTTAGACTTATCTATTGTGGAAAGTATTTGCAAAGGACAAATGTTTCCCAGCATTTTCTCTATTCTCCTTTTTCCACAATGTTTTCAGAAGGCTTCTCTCTTAACCCTTTCCCAAACGTGTCTGCAGTACAAGTCTTTTGAAAACACTGTCGGAAAAGGAGAAATTGCTCGTAACGAGCAATTTCTCCTTTTCCCACAGTGTTTTCTACCCTTTTTGAGAACTTCCTGCCATTTTCATCAAATTTAAAATTGTTGTCTGCAAACTCTTTCAATTTGGACCAGACCAGAATTTGTCATTTGGGAAAGGGTTAAGTTCCTTATAAAGCAGGATTGTTTGATTTAGGTTTGACCCTCTACCGAAAGACAGAATTTTGGACTGGACCAAAATGAGAGCATTTGCAGACGACAGATATTGCTGAATTGATGATTTCTATCTTTGATAGGGTAAAATAACATTGTGGGAAAAGGAAAAAATTCTGGAAACCACAATGTTTTCAAAAGGATTCTCTTTCAGGGTCATTAAAAGTTGGGATTGTGTGGTTGAGAGTTTTACTCTTATCCTGCTAAATAAGTTAACCCTTTAACAAATGGCAAAATTTTAGACTTGTCCAAATTGAAAGCATTTGCAGAAAACAAAATAAATGTGACTGGAAAATTGAAATTTGTTCCGGGAAGGTTAGAAAACATTGTGGGAAAAGGAGAAAATGCTGGTTACCAGCATTTTCTCCTTTCCCCACAGTGTTTTCAAAAGGCTTTTTCTTCAGGGTCGTTAAAACCTGTGATTGTGTGGTAAAGAGTTAAATGAAATTTTCAAGCCAGTAGTAGAAAACCAGAATAATGCTGTTTCAAACTTATTTTTTTGGAGATAAATATCTCCTTATAGTGTAGATCCAAGATCAGACTGCACAGAATGATCTTGGATCTACACTGTCTGTAAAAGGTCATTCAGTTGGACTTAGCAGCCCAGGGGTTAACAAAATCATAAACACTATTATTTGCATCATTATCTCATTCCAGAAGAAAGATTCCATGTTCCAGAGTTGGAGCTTGACGAGGAAGAAACAGAAGACAAAGTGTCCAAAACTCAACTCGACTTATTGGGTATGTCTGGTGTTAATCCTTTACCAAGCAATCCCAAGTTTTATCAACCTTGGTTACCAACATTTTCTTCTTTTTCACATATGTTTTCAACCCGTCCAAAAACAAATTGTCACTGTATTGCAAGAACTCAGTATCAACCTTGAATAAGATGGCTTTTAAAAACATTGTGGGAAAAGGAAAAAAATACTTCCAATTTGGCCAAGTCTAAAATTTTGTCTTTTGGTAGAGAGTTAAACCTTTACAAAAAAATCCTGTGGTTTTATGATCTGAAAGTGTTGTTTGGTGGAGTTAAGTAAAAAATACTGTGGTTTTATGAGCCTGAGGTGTAGTTTGATAAACAGCTAACTGTTTGTAAAAAAGTACTGTGGTTTAATGATCCAGAGGAAATTAATTTAGGAAATAATTATGATGGAAAAAAGAGAACATGCCATTTAACCTCAGGATTGTATGGTAAAGGATTAACCAACATTTTGTTTTTTCCCACAATGTTTTCTACCCATTCAAAGACAGATCCCATCATTTGAGCCTCATTTATCATTGATGCAAATGCTTTAAATGTGGAGGATTCTGAACCTTTGTCAGGGTCCTGCGTAGCTCAGTGGTAAAGTGTAGGACTTGTAACCTACAGGCCCCGAGTTCAAACCTCACTAGAACACTTGAGTTTTTCATTTAAGTGTCCTTTGGCAAGTTATGTTAGAGCTCTATCCTATTAAATGGTGAAACCTTAGACGTAATATGCATGTGTGAGTTGTCGCTATATGACTGAAATAATGTTTAAAGCTGTATAAAAACACCATTCAATCAGTCTGAAATTTTGTTGTGTGGTACAGTTCAGTCCATCCTGGACTTTGTAAAACATCATTTGGAATCCCTAGCTTGGCCATTTTCTTTCTGAGGATTGACAATAGGCATTGCAAAAGGATTCTTTTGTCTCTCACTGCTGATTGTTTTGACAATGGTTATATGGGAAAGCAGCAAGCAGCTTGGGAAAAATTTTGTGCAGAGTACTGGTAAAAGGAAATTCCAGGAAAGCATGGATAGGTGCACTGGCTGTCACAATATACATGTAATTGAAATAATGTTCAAAACGGTGTTGAACATCATAATATCAATCATTCTTTACCAGATAGTGTTTGTTAATTGGCTAAGATTTACATATCATTAGCAATTACAATAATCTTTCCTTTTCATATGACAGGTGAATCTGCAGAGCTGAAAGCCATGTTGAATAATCCTCATTTACGACACATGATGCATGCACTGGTGAAAACAAACAATCCAACAGCTGAACTTGATGCAGCAATGCAGGAACCTATATTCACTGAATTTGCTGATAAGTGCCTCTCAATAATCAATAACCAAAGTGATGATGTTGATGATGACTTTCCAGAGATAGAAGATTTATGACCTTAATTAACCCTTTACCAAATAGTGGTGTTTTACGACCCTAAGAAGTAAGACCTTGGAAACATTGTGGGAAAAGGAGAAAATGCTGGTAACCAGCATTTTCTCCTTTCCCACAATGGTTTCTACTTTTTCAAAGATTGAGCCCATTATCTGAGCAAGATTTGATATGTCATCTGCAAATGCATACAATATTGACAACTTTAAAATGTTGGCTGGTAAAGAGTTAGGCGAAGGAAATGATTGTTTGCTGACAAGTTCTTATAACCAATAAGTGACAGGATAATGTTGATGATGACTTTCCAGTTATAGACGAGTGGTAACCTTGTTATAGAAATAGACAGTGAAGAAGTTTGTTGACAAGTGTATTTGTATTGTGAATGACCAACAAAGAAAAAGTAGTGTGATGATAATGACGTTGTTGACTTAATTTGTTGACAGTTGTACCTCTAAACTGGTAGCCTGTCGTAGATAACACCCAATGCATACAAGTCGGGTTGCTGCCTGGTTCGAGATTTCATGAGTTAACATGAGAGTTGGACATTTAAAATGGGATTTATGCCCAGAGATAGACCTTATCAATAAAGGTTAAACTGTTTAGCCATTTTGATAAATTGATCATGGTAAGAAAAATCTTGGTCGGTCATGAAAATCTTAGCCAAAGATAGATTATTGTTGGATTATTTTAAAACAGAAATTAAGGCATTTTGTTACGAGAAGTCTGGTGGATTTGGTACATGTGATATCCAAAAGCTGCCCTCATAAATCAGGTGTTACCTGTTGTCTTTCGAGGGTTACGGGAGATACAAGGGGTACCAGTTTAGTTGTACCTCAACCCTTTTTCATTTCTTTGTATTGGAGTTTAACGCTGTTTAACGGCTTAGATCATATCATGGTTGCCAGTGCACTTATGGATGTGTTTTCTGGCTTTCTCACACCAGCACTGACACAACCTTTTTTCCAAGCCACTTACTACTTTGAACGTAAGCATCAAAGGCGAGAGGTGAAAAATCGCCGGAAAGAAAGTTTTCTGCAACTGGGTATTGAACCAGCAACCACCAGGCCATGAGTCAGATATGCTAACCACTGAGCTACATGGCTAGGCCAACCCTTTTTCTGACAGTCTCATAATGTCATGGTACTGAAGAAGGAGGCTTTTGAATACATTATGAAAAAGGGATAAACAGCATGATGTCTATATTTTGTTTTCTGCCCTTTCATATAAAATTTCTTGTGAACTGAGCTTCATCGTATACATGTATATACCAGTAGTCTGTATATAGTGCAGGAGTAATTTTTTTTCTTTTTATACATTGGAATATAAGTTAGTTTTTTATTCAAATGCTGTGGAAAAAAGAAACAGTCACTTGTTACAAGAAACAACTTGCTCGTTTTTCAAAAAAAGAATTTATGAAATTTTGAAATGGGTAATTTTCCCATTTTCCAGGCAATTCTTTTGGTTCATTAGTATTGTTATGTCCACAAGATACTTTTGTTTGAGCAAAATAAAGTCCTATTGATACTGTAAATTCTTGTTTATTTTATTAATCCTTAAAGCACCCTTCATGAAATCGTTGCCTTTGCTGCCAGGGTAGATCAAGATCAGGCTGCACAAAATGTGCAGCCTGATCTTTGATCAACACTGTCCGCTTTGCTAAAACACTGTAGACAAGAGCAACCATGAACTGAGATTATTAGGATTGTAATTCTAGGATGAACATTTCTGTTTCATTGGCACTCTGATTGTTAAGTATCAGTTTACCTTTATCAAACAATCCAGTGTTTTTGAAACCCCTTAGAGAATGGATTTTGAAAACATTGTAGGCTGGTAACCAGCGTTTTCTCCTTTTACCACAACGTTTTTAATCCTTTCAAAAACAAATACCATCATCAAAGGCATTAGTAAATGCTATGAAAATGGACAAGTTTAAAAATTTGTCATCTGGTATAGACTAAATAAGGGTTGAAACCATTAGTGTGTATGAATCCTAGAAACAGCAGTTGAACCCTTAACCATTTACCAAACAATCCCGAGTTACGACCCTGAGGTAGAGACCTTTTGAAAACACTGTGGCAAAAGTAGAGAATGCTGGTAACCAATGTTTTCTACCCTACCAAAAAGGTCGATTCATTTGTACCAGTCAGATTCGTCGTCTGCAGATGCTTTCAAGTTGAAGAGTCTAAAATTTGTTGTCTGGGAACGGTTTAACTCTTTACCAAACATCAACATTTTAGACTTGTCCAAACGGGAAGCATTTGCAGAAGCCAAAATAAATGGGAATTTGCGTTGAGAAGGGTAGAGGGTCCTGCGTGGCTCAGTGGTAAAGAGTGGGACTCGTAACTTGGAGGCCCAGGGTTCGAGCAATACCTGATCCGCTGGGTTTTTGTGGATGTGTCCTTAAGCAAGACACTTCAGAGCCCTAGCCTAGTACTGGTAAAACCCAGGAAATATATATGTGAGCTGTCGCCGTGATATGACTGAAAGAATGTTGAAAGTGACGTACAACACTATTCAGTCAATCAATCAATCATGAGATGGGTAGAAAAAATTGTGGGAAAAGGAGATCATGGTGGTTACCAGCATCTCCTTTTTCCACAATGCTTCTGAAACCTTTCTTTCTCAGGATCTTTAAAAGTCGGGATAGTGTGGGAAAGATTTAAATATTCTTCCTTCAGGCAGACAACTTTCTGCATCTTGCAGCAGACAGCTTTTGGTAACATTGTGTTTAAAGTACAAATTGCTTAATTTGATAAATTTTCCATCGTCTCACAGTATTTTTACAAGTAATCATATATTCATAAACCCTAATTTTTACTGCAAGTATGTTTTTTACCAGAATATTTTCAAAGCTGTCTGCTTCGAGGTAAATTTTAGTCAAATGGATAGGAAACTATAGGACAGAAGGACACAAATTACATCCTGTGACAGACAGATGGACATACAAACAGACATATAGGATCTGACGCGAGTTGGCATTTGAGATGAAAGTTTATTCAACATGTGTAGGAAAAAAGTTATTAAGCAAGCCTTTGGCGAGCTTAGTAACGTTTTTTTCATGACATATTTAATAAAATTTTACATCAAAAGGCAATGAATGTTGGATTCTTTTTATCACATGGCAACATTTCACAAGTTATTGATTAGAAGATGAAAAACCATCTATGCACACGTGGTAATAGCCATAAAAATACCAATTACTGCTGTGAAATACGTACAAAATGACGTCAAAAACGAGGTCAAGCGATTGCGATATCACATGTGTATAAGATAAGAAAATTCGATGTGAGTATATTACACTGAAAACAAGGGAGATTATGTGATAAATAAAGGATCTTACACAAGTTGGCACTCTTTCCCAAATGACCAAATTTTGAACTGGTCTAAACTGTAAGCATTTGCAGATGATAAATTCATTGTAGCTCAAATGATGATTTCCGTCTCTGATAGGGAAGAAAACATTGTGGGAAAAGGAGAAAATGCTGGTTACCAGCATTTTCTCCTTTTCCCACAATGTTTTCAAATCCTTCAGGGCCATTTAAACTTGGGATTGTGTTGAAAAGAATATTATCAAGCAAGCCTCTGGCCAGCTAAATAATAGTTTTCTGGATGTTTAACAAAATTTCATCTCTAAGGCCAAAGGAATTTCAGATTCTTTTTATCAGTGAAGCATAGCTGTTTCTCAAGAAATATATTTTTTAAAACAATCTGATCTGTATGCAAAACTTACATATTTATGAATATATCTGACTCGCTACTAGTGTACATTTTCGATTAAAATGATTCCATTGAAGCCGACATATTATTGTTCTGATTTGGAATCTAAAAATAGAAGAAACTTAGGTTTTTACAAAGTTTATACTTTTTGGTAGTTGAGCCAATCAGAAAATTTTTGTCTGGTATGTTTTGGAAACAATGAGCAGAAATACAATGCTTTTACTCTTTTTTTACACAAACAAAATTTAGAATAGTCCAATTTCAAATTATTTGCAGACAACAATTAAAATGTGACTCAAATGATGAAATTTGTCTTTGAAAGGGTTGGAAAATGCTGATTACCAGCATTTTCTCCTTTTTCCATAGTGTTTTCAAAAGCTCCTTAGGATCATTATCACTTGTGATTGTGTAGTAAAGGGTTATCAAAGACACCACATCAAGGCTTCAATGACATCATAAAATCTCTGTGTGAGACAAGAAAATTCAAAATGGCATTGAAAACAAGTGAGTTTATGTTAAAAATACCTGGGTCCGTATTCACCAACCATTCTTAAGAATATTCTTGGTCTTGTTCTCCAAAATTTTCCAAATTTGAAAGCAACACACCTTCTGATTGGCTAAACCAAATGGTTTAGCCAATCAGAAGTTGTGTTACTTTCAAACTTGGAAAATCTTGAAGAATAAGTCTAAGAACGTTCTTAAGAATGGTTGGTGAATACGGACCCAGACTGCAATATTATCCCCCCCTTTTCTAACTTTTGTTATGGAAGGTATAAAATAACAGTTTACAGGATGCTCTCACTCTCTCTCTCTCTCTCTCTCTCTCTCTCACACACACTGGACATAAGCTCAGTGGCCTTTGGCCAGAGGAACTAAAAATCAAACGCTGATTTTGATTTTCTTTTTTTTTCTTTTTTTTTTTGGCATTCCAATTCACTTAAAAAGGCATAAAATAGTCAAATTTAAAATAAAGATGATTATAAACATCTTTCAAATTAGTATAAATGACAAATTACAATCATATATCAATATTATATACTAGTATAAACCCTTGGAGAGTTAAGTAAAATCACGAAACTGATATTTTTAATATCAACTCTGTACCACACAAGCAAAGTATCAATTTGTCAAGGTTGAAAGCATTGGCACATGATAATTTAAATGTAACTCACTCAAATGATGGAATTCGTCTTTGATAGGAGAGAAAACTTTGTGGGAAAAGGAGAAAATACTGTTTACCAGCATTTTCTCCCTTCCCAACAATGTTTTCAGTTCAGGCCGCCTCTTCCTCAAGGTCGTTAAAACTGAGGATTGTGTGGTAATGGATTGTAGTAGAAAAGAGCCTATGATCAGAATTTATATGATTGATTTAGCCAATAAATCTTATTTTATAAGAACAGAAAGCATAAAAAATCCTTGGCTAGTATTCGCTCACCATTCTTAACCCTTTGCCATAAAATCCCCAGTTTTAACTAACCTGAGGAAGAAGGCTCTTGAAAACATCCTGGGAAAAGCAGAAATGCTGGTAACAAGCATTTTCTCCTATTCCCAACAATGTTTTCTACCCTTTTAAAGACAACGCCCCTTTTTAGGGGCATATTTATTTTGTCTTCTGCAAATGCTTTCCAAATGGCAGGTCTACTATTTTGTTATATGGTAAAGAGTTAAAAGCATTCTAAGTCTATCAAAAACTTACTGCATGTCAAAGTAATACAACTTATGATTGGCTAAACCAACTGCTTCATCCAATCAGAAGTTGTGTTACTTACTATATCTAGAATCAGACTAAGATTGCACTTTCGAATGGTTGTTGAATAAGAGGTCAAATCTACATTGTCCCCCATATCCCCAAACGTCATGCCCTGCATTTTTAGGGTTTTTAGTTAACGTTTAAATGACCTAGGTCTGTTTTCCAGTTTTCTGTGCCCAGAACGTTTATGTTCACCATTGCTTTTGAGTCTTTGTACATTTTGAAGCTGTCTCTGTGATTTTTTATTCCTGATTGCAGATCTCTCCGATGCATCACTATCAGAGTCACTGTCACTACTACTAGATGAGGAGGAGGAGGAAGATGATGATGATGAGGAGGAGCCACTACTACTACTGTTTGAATCTGAATTTGAACTAGAGTCAGAACTGGAGCTTGATGTACCACTTTGGCTTTGTCTCCTGTCATTTCTTGCTTTGTTTCTTTTACGAACATCTGTTTCCTCATCCGAGTCTGTATCAGTATCTGTTGGTGACCTTGACTTTCTACCCAAACCTGACCTAAGGTCACGTGCTGCTCTAGTCCTAAGAGGTCTTTGTCGATATCTATCAATTGGAGATCTGGACCGGTTTCGAATCACATTCATTCTTCTACGAAGTGGAGATCTTGATCTTGACCTGTTTAACCTTCGCTGAAACGGTGATCTGGATCGCCTGCGTATAGGTGACTTATTTCTATTATTAAATCGTCTGTGAGGTGGGGATCTCGGCCTTTGACCTCTTTTCCTCATCTCAAAAGATGAAGGTGATCTCCTTGACCTAAATTCTATGGGAGATCGTGATTTTCTGATTCTTGGCACTCTTCTATCAGGTGACCGAAGTCTGATTGGGCTTCTACTGGTTTCTGGAGAAATCCTCTTACTGAGTCTTGATTTCACATTACTTGTAGATTTGACATCGTTGTTCCTAACATCCTTCTTACTGAGTCGGGATCGTATATCCCTTTGTTCTGACTCCTCATCCATTTTGGATCTATATTCAATCGGAGATTTCTCTCTTGTTACTTCCTGAAGAGATTCAACAGGAGAGGGAGATCTTTCCAGAGGTGAGTTTTCAATTGTCATATGTATTGGGGACAACTTTCTAGGTCGCTGCTTTTCACTTTCCAACGGTGACACAGACCTTGACCGGTCATAAGGGTCGGCAAAATCTTCTGGGAGGTTCATTTTCTTCTCTTTTCGAGCTGACCTGAGATCTATACCACTGATAAGCTGCCTGGCATCTTTAACACGCTTGACTTTTTTCTTCGCATCGGCAACAATGGTCAAAGCCCCCACCACCTCTCGGTGCCTACAGAATAGATAAAACAGTACACTGGGATTATTTGAGTATCACTCTTGTAAACAGGGGTTTCATGCATCTTCACGATCCATTATACCAAGCAAGTCATCACATAGTTATGGATCCATAAAATCCATTTTGTCTAAAAACCGCCTGAATCATGCGGTTAATTAGTTCTTTGACAAGCAGACAACCCACCAATAGCAAAAAGTTTTGACCAAGGTCAGCTTGTGTTTTCGGTAATTCCCCATGTTGTACCCCCTCACATAACATCGCATTATAATATTGTGTAAAGTGTAAGACATTATAATGTAAATTACATCATATTTCCCTCTATTTGAATGGCACGCCCTGTTTACCTAGGTAACTAGTGCCGGGGAACTACTGTTTCCGCCTTTAATTGAAGAGTAAGAGAAAATACGAAATCGGTATTTTCACTGGTTGTAACTATAAAATACCAAACCATAATCCACCATTATTTCTCGATAAACTACCGAAAAGCATGAAATAAAAATTGGTACCTGTGAGCAACTCGCTCATCCTCCATGTCATCGGCGTACATTCTCATTACAGGTTTTTTACTTCTGCCCAGAAGACGCTGGAGCTCTTGTTCGTCTACATCACTCTCGGATCCATTTTCACCGCCCCCATCATCTACAACTCTCTCAATGATCGGATAGTCATCCTCATCTGACTGTTCCTGAAAGTCTTCTTTTGTTTGCTCTGTGATGAAATGACAGGACTTATAAAACTTTACAAGACAACAACATTTTAAGACTTGTGCCAAACTGAAAGCACTTGCAGACAACAAGATGTTGCTAAACTGAATAGATTTGCTTCTGCAACAGGAGAAACCATCATTGGAAAATGAGAAAACGCTGGTGACCAGCATTTTCTGGTTTTCCCACAATGGTTTGAAACGCCTTTTTTCTATGTGTTGTTAAAATATGGGATTGTTTGGAAAAGGATATACCCATTTCCTTCTTTGCAAGGGTCTACTGTGGCTCGGTGGTTGAGCGACATAATGAATTTTCTTATTGTGTCTATGTCGGAAGTACTCGCAGATGAGATTCTAAATTTGGCTCAAAAACTAAATAGACCCCTTTAATGCTTTCATTATGGTAGGTGAGGTGCCTGAAACTTAGTTGTCTGGTAAAGGATTAAACAGTCCAAAAACTCACTTGTAATACTATCTATATTGGTAATATTGGGTAAATATAAAATCAAACAATTTCTATACCATTAGCCTCTTTTTTCCTAGTTTTTCTGGTCCCTGTTTTCTCTGCTTTAGAATAGAGATCCAGCTCTTCCACCTCTACAGGTGTGATAGTATCAGAGAATAAATCATCACCATAGGAAATCTACAATTTAAAAACACATCTTTACAGCCAGAGAGAAAAAGAATTTCTTGTGTCTGGCAAATAATGTTGCCCTGCATGATGGGATTTGAAAAAAGGACAAATGGTGGTTACAGGAAGTTTCTCCTTTTCTCACAATCTTCTAAAGAGCCTTCTTTCTTACTGTAGTAAGCACCAAATTGTTTTGTAGTAGATGAAGATGTATGCACATTTATCTGTCAACTAACCAAATATCTATGTAATAACACCCTTTTTTGATCTACCATGGATATTTATAGAACATAAATGAATTTTCCAAAGGCAAATATCACGTTCTATGAAAACGTCAACATCATTCATGTTGTCATCATTATAGCTAAACCATATCAGACTAAATTAAAATAAATGTAGATCTATTTCACGCATAATAACGACTACACTTTCAACACCTTTTTCCCGATGACTAAAAATCAGACATTAAAAAATATATAAAAAATATCTAACTTGGTTGTGAGAATTGATAATCTCATCAAGGCAATTCTCCCAACCTTAGATATTTATGATACTAGAAGTACATGTATATGACTCGAATATGTAAATGTTCTCTATTAACTCATTATGACACAGTCCGTACGTTTACCCACCCTGAGAAAGAGGGCTTTTGAAAACATTGTGGGAAAAGGAGAAAATGCTGGTAACCAGCATTTTGTCCTTTTCCCACTATGTTTTCCACCCTATCCAAGACAAATTTCACTATTTGAGTCACATTTGAATTGTCGTCTGCATATGCTTTCGATTTGGAAAAGTCTACATTTTTGTCGTTTGGTAAAGGGTTAATCATCTTGTGTATCTACCTGATTTCTGTTCCCTATTTTTGATGGGCCACTTCCAGGGAGACCAAAGGTTTCTTCAAGCTGTTCTAAATCTTGGTATTTCTGCAATTTTCTTTTTCTGAAAGTTAATAAAAAAATGTTTAACAAAATCTTCCTCAAATGAACCTACTGGTAGAGTTGATTTCAGAAATCCAGAGCTATCATTCTCCAGAAGTTTTTAACCCTTTACCACACAATCCAGAGTTTTAACAACTCTAAGGAAGAAACCTTTTGAAAATATTATAGGAAAAGGAGATAACACAGGTAACCAGCATTTTCTTCTTTCCTCACAATGTTTTTTACCCAAAGACAAATTCCATAATTTGAGCCACATTATGTCAGTACCACATTTACCTCTGAAAAAGTTTTTAATTTGGACAAGTCTACATTTTTTGTCAAGTGATACAGTCTACAACCTGGATGACACTAATAAAGATCATCCCTAATTTACAACAATATCACATGTATTTGTATTCGAAGTTGTGGGTTGCACGTTTGTTTCAGGGACTAATAAGTTCATATAGAAAGTTACAAATCAGTCTCAAGTGACTGTCATTGTTCTACAGAAAGATAACACATCTATGACGGACATAAGCCAGCAAACTAAGAACAAAAAAGAACAGTCGGCCTTGACTAAAAGATGCCCTTGCTTGTTAGATACATCCTGTACTCCAAGTTCAACCTTTAAAGATACATCCTTACAGCCAAAGAGAGAAAATTACCAATATACTGGTATACTGTGTAAGGAATGAATAAATATATCGCAAATCTTCCATTTGAAACGTGAAGCGTCACAGCAGTGATTTCCTTTGACAGCCCTACGAAAATGACGTACATTTTCTATTGGTCGAAATCAGTGCAACTTTGCAACCATCAGGGGCAACATTTAGCATGAATGATACAAGATTAAGATTATAGTTTAATAACATAAAGATGAAATGGTTTAAAAACTGGCTGATGTATCTTTAAGGTTCAAGTCCACTAAGAGTAAACCGATAGACCTTTTTGTTCTTTATAATGCTTGTCTTTGACATGATCTCTTCTTTATTTTAGACTGTCTGAAATTTGCCTTGACATGTTCATGGTTGAACTAATTAGTTAATCCTTTACCACAGAATCCTGAGTTTTAATAGTCTTGAGAACAAAGGTTTTGAAAACATTGTGGGAAGAGAGAATGCTGGTAACCAGCATTTTCTCCTTTCCCAACAATGTTTTCTGCTCTTCCTAAGGCAAGTTTCAGTTTTTCAGTCATGTTTAATTTTGTCGTTTGGAAAAGAGGCAACCCTTTACCACACAGGAAAAATTTTGGACTTGTCCATAAAGAAGAAATTCACAGACCACATTTTAAATGATAGCATCTGTCCTTGAATATGTAGAAAACATTGTGGGGAAAAGGAGAAAATGCTGGTTACCAGCATTTTCTCCTTTTCCAACAGTGTTTTCAGAAGTCCTTTTCCCTGTGGGGTGGTTAACCTGGGATTGCGAGTAAAAGCGTTAAGGAAAAAGAGTGAAGATCAAAGCTACTTACAAAGACCCACTGATTAAACCTTTGATACCTGAAAAATAAAGAATATACTCTACTATATGAGCAAACTTTAACCCTTATATTGCCTTTCACATTTATAGTTGCTTTCGTGGCAATTGTAGATCAAGATCAGACTGCAAAAAACATGCAGCCTGATCACTGATTTACACTGTCTGCTTTGCAAAATCTTTATTGACAAAGCATCTATGATTTTGCAGTTATAAGGGTAGTATTTCTAGACTGAAAATGTCCGTTGGGTTTATTTGGTGCTCTAGGGGTTAAGACTTGTCAGAATTAAAAGGATTTGCAGATAGAAATTAGAACCTTGAGTGGATTTGTCTTTGAAAATTGTCGAAAATGGTTACCAGCATTTTCCACTTTTCCCACAAAATTTTAAATGTTTGTTGTCAGGGTCATAAAAATGCGCTTTTCAGTTGAAATTAACATGACATTACATCAGAGCATGTTACATTGAAACATCAATAAATATGAGCCATGTTCTGTGAAAAGGGAGCTTGATGCATTTGCAAAAACTGTTGACCCAGGTCAGCCTGCGCAATCTGCGCAGGCTGACCTGGGCCGAAATTTTTTGCTTTTGGTCCATTTTCTGCATGTCATAGGACCAGTGTATGTAATGATTCAGTGGTTTGTTATACAAAATAGATCTAAGGTATGTATAATACTGTGATGACTTGCTTGGTATCACTATCATGCATCAAAGAGATGCATTAAGCCCCCTTTTCAAAGAGCATTGCTCATGGGGGGGGGGGGGTGAAGAGGAAATTCGCCAGGGAAAATTCTTTATGTGGACTGATGGAGGTCATTTAAACAGGATTTGTTCTGCGGATTAACACTTGTCTTGACTTTTTGTGGGAATGCAGGTACAGGCTTTGACAGAATGCTCCGTATATAGTAGTGTTCAAGGGACTCCTGTTTGGCACTGTTAAAGAACTGCTAGAAATGCACAGATAGGTGCAGTGGCCATGATACAGATAAAATGTTATTGAAAACATAAACAAACTGTGTAAATTCTTCAGGGAATGAATAAAAATATTTTTTTAAGTAAATCACTATATTGTTCAGTATTTCAGCTAATGCCTTTTTCAGGAGCCTTGAAATACTTTATCCCGCTTTCTACTTTGTCTGCTGAACAAATCTTTTTTTTTTAACCCTTTCCAAACAAGCCCTGGTTTTCATGTGTCTGCAGTACAAGTCTTTTGAAACACTGTGGGAAAAGGAGAAATTGCTCGTAACGAGCAATTTCTCCTTTTCCCACAGTGTTTTCTACCCTTTTTGAGAACTTTCTGCCATTTTCATCAAATTTAAAATTGTCATCTGCAAACTCTTTCAATCTGGACCAGTCTAAAATTTATCGTTTGGGAAAGGGTTAAATATGTATTTTAGGTTGGAACTCAAATGGTGTTCTATAGAAAAATTGTTGTTTCTTGGCTTGTATTTTTTAAACAGACATGTCTCAGATGTTCCTTCATCCTGTTTATTGTTCAACTGTCGATTAGTTTCAACAACAAATTCTTCAATTTTACAACATCTACAACTATGCTGTTACAATGACATGACTGAAACAAGAACACTGCATGAAGGTGCCAACACTTGACTATGGTTGCTTGATTTTCACAGAAAATTCTAAGTCGAAAAGGGGGCATAGCTGTGTCAAAAATACACTGATGGTTACCTGCCCTTCTTGTACAGGTTCCCCTTTTGATAGTAAACAAGCTTGTACAACTTTCAAGTAAATATCTTCAGTAATAAGAGAGATATAAAAAAAATGGAAAAGTTTTCGCATGAAAATGCAGATAACACCACGGCTACAACAATAACTCGACCTCTTTTTTTTTGAAACAGACATGCTAGAAATTGTTGTTTATTAGCCTGTCCTTTTTCAAATAGGTATGTCTTAGATATTCACTCATCCTATCGTTCAATTGTCACTTAGTTTCACCATCATATACTATAATTTCACAACGTCTACAACTAGGCTTTAGCTATGATATGACTGAATCTATCAATCAAGTTAGCAATCAATCAATCAATCAATCAGTCAATCAAAATCAAATCAAATCAAACCAAACCAAATCAATCAATCAATCAATTCAATTAATCAATTCAACTCAATAAAATCAATCAAGCAACCAAACAACCAATGAAGTTAGCAATCAATCAATCAACAAACCAAACCCACCTACCCAACTCAACCCAACCCACCCACACACCCAACCAACCAACCAACAAACCAACCAATCAGTGACTTACCTCCCAAACTATGGTTTCCATACTTCAGGTACTGTTTACTTCTTTGGTCTGCCCCTGGTAATTTGACATCAGCTAGAAACGCAAAAAAAACAAACTTTAATTAGCCATCTGAGTCATGCTCTGTGAAAAGGAGGCTTAATGCATCTAAAAGTAGGCTGACCTGGGCCGAAACTTTTCGCTATTGGTCAATTTCTTATGTGTCAAAGGACCACTCTACCTCATGATTTGGTTGGTTGTTAAAAAAAGTAGCCATTATGGATTCATGATTATGTGATGGCATCATGGATATGCATCAAGCCCCATTTTCACAAAGCATGGCTCATCTTATATCAGTTTTAATCTTATTCTAAATTCAAAGGCTGGCCATCTGGCTGGCCAATACAGAACATTTCAGCCTATCAGATGGTTAGTTTTGGACTTATGTAGTAGAACAGAATCTACAACAGTGAATACGGTGCAGATTCTTTCTGGACATACTACAGATTTTTCTTGAGGCCTACCAAATTCATATGGGCCATGCTCTCTGAAAAGGGGGCTTAATGCGCCTGCAAAAAGTATCGACCCATGGATCGAAACTACTTGCTATTTGCAAACTTTATGCAAGTCCAAGGACCAATCTATCCCTCAATCCAGCCCATCAAATTTTTATAGGCCATGCTCTGTGAAAAGGGGGCTTAATGCACCTGCAAAAAGTATCGACCCATGGGTCGAAACTACTTGCTATTTGCAAACTTTATGCAAGTCCAAGGACCAATCTATCCCTCAATCCAGCTATCAAATTCTTATGGGCCATGCTCTGTGAAAAGGGGGCTTAAAGCACCTGCTAAAAAGTACCGACCCATGGGTCGAAACTACTTGCTATTTGCAAACTTCATGCAAGTCCAAGGACCATTCTACCCCTCAATCCAGTCAAATGTCCAACTAAATGGGTTTTACAGATCCATACTTATGTGATGTCTTGCTTAGTATAATAGATTACGGAGATGCATTAAGCCTCCTTTTGCCATTATTTTTATGAATTCTCATCTTCCTGTCAAAAGAGTTAAGAGCTGAACAATGGAAAGTGGAAACCATTTTGTCTATAGACAGTTGGATGAGCAGAGAGAGAAGGTGAAATCAATCAAGCCCTCCCTCTCTACACTTTTATTCTTAACCAGAAGAAAAAATTGTGGACTTGCCCAAATAGCAAGCATTTACAGACAATGTATAAATGGTTGCTCAAATGATGGAAATTGTCTTTGAAAAGGTAGAAAATGTTGTTGAAAAGAAGAAAATGCTATTTTAATAAAATAGCAGTATTTTCTCCTTTTCCAACAGCCGGACCCAAGTCGCACAGTTGGTAGCATACAGTACTTGTTTAAATCTCAAACTCGGCCAATTTCTTTCTGAGGATTGATGATAGTCAATGTGACAGGATTCATTCCTCTCTAACAGGTGAATGCTTTTTCACCAATGGTTATGTGGGAAAGCAGTCTGTGACTGACTTTGGAAGACTATTGTGCAAAGTAATGGTAAAAGAAACTTCTGGAATGCATGGATAGGTGCATTTGCTGCTGCAATACAACTGATATAATCATTGATTATTGGCCAATATATTCCTTTGTAGTTTGCTTTCAAAATGGATATGTCAGTTTTGTTGTGTGGTAAAGTGCTCAGAGAGAGGGGCAAATGAAGAAATATGAAACAATATGCAAAAATTCACCCTTTGTTGCAAATCTCATAAAAAGTTTCTGCTTCCGATTTTCAAATGGAGTTCCAAGTCGCCATTTGCCAGGAGGCCATTTCATTCCCGCATCTATCTTGTCCTTGTGATCATCCTCGTCTATCTCTGGTTCACTGTCAGTTATCTCTCCTTCTTCCATACCTTCGTCCATTCTCTCTGGCTGAAATCAATTAACCCTTCAGCTGCTAAATAAGTTAAATGAAACTTGGAAGCAGACAGTAAAAACCTAAATATTGTTATTTCAAAGTTATTTGGGGGGGGGGGGGGGGGGGGGGAAAGAAATATCTTGCTATCAGACAGTGAAGATCCAAGATCAGACTGCATGTTCTGTGCAGTCTGATCTTGATCTACACAGTCCTCAAAAGGTCCTCGAGTTACACTTAGCAGCCTAAGGGTTAAATTTGTGTATAGTAAAATCCTGTTTATTCTTTACCAGACAACACAATTTCAGACTTGTCAAAATTGAAAGCAACTGCAGAGGCAGATAAAATGTAAATTCAATATGGGGATTTGTCTATAATAGAGTAGAAAACAATGTGGAAAAAGGATAAAATGCCGTTAACCAGCATTTTCTTCTTTTCCCACATTGTTTTCAAAAGCCTTCTTTGTCTGGGTTGTAAAAATAGGATTGCTTGGCATACGGCTACAAACAATAGGTATCTATAAATTTTTTCATCCTTAAATCCTACAGTTCTATGAAGTTGGGTAAAATAAAAAACATGTTCATATCAAACAGGTTTGCACTATAAAAGCAAACATGTAAACAATACAATATAATGTTTATTAAATGACGGCTTTTGGGTTTTAGTTTTAAATTTAATTGATAGATTTATTGTGTGATTTTTTAAACCACTTTCAACATTATTTCAGCCATACTATGGCAAAAGCTCATTTATTTCAAGTCCTTATTCTCTAAAATTACAGAAAGTTGGTTGAAAATGAAAAACATGTCCATATCAAAGAGGATTCCACTACAAATGGAAATAATTGTGTAACATAACAAGATACTGCATATCAAATGCAGGCTTATGGGCTTAGTCTTAAAGTAAATGGTAGATCAATTGTGTGGTGTTTTACACCATTTTCAACATTATTTCAGTCATGTCACTGCAACAGCTCATATGTTCATGGGCATCCTAGTTGTCATCTGAGCAAAGGTAGAGCTCTGAAATATCTTGCCTATGACCACTCTCAAAAAAAAAAAAAAAAAACAGTGCCTCTGTGGATCAAACACAGGGACTTCAGATTCAAAACCCTACATCTTCACTACTGAGTCATGCACATTCAACCCTTTACCAAACTAGAACTGTTGCAAAGCAGACAAATACCCCCACCAGCACTTTGTCACTGAAGCAGCACAATCAGAGAACACAAATGATTTCCAAAACAAAGTTCACCTGTAGCCTTGACCTTTGACCCATGTGACCCAAAAACAATAGGGCACCTCCTTGGGTTATGAGCATCACCTGTATAAGTTTCAGGGTCCTAGGTCAAACAGCTATTGAGTTATAGCATGGAAATGATTTTCAAACAAAGTTCACTTGTGAGACCTTTGACTCTTGTGACCCAAAAGACAATGGGTCCTAGGTCAAATGGCTTTTGAGTTAGAGCACGGAAACGAAAACATGGATGTATGGACAGATGTCTGGATGAATACACTGATAGACAGATGGATGGGCAGACAGACATAGTGAAAGCAGTATACCCCCCTCTACTTCATAATTGGGGGTGTAATAACAAAAATTTTAGAATTGCTCACATTTAAAGCTTTTGCAGACGACAAAACCACTGTGAGCAAAAATACAAATTTGCTTAGGGAAATGTAGAAAACATTGTGAGAATAAATGTAAAAACTGAAATTTGTTTTGGGATTGCTAGGAAACATTTTGGGAAAAGAAGAAAATGCTGGTTACCATCATTTTCTCCTTTTCTCACAATCTTTTCTAAGGGCTCCTTCCTTAGGGTTGTGTAAAACTTCAGACTGTGTGGTAAAAAGGTTAAAAGTGATTCTTCTTTTTTGCCTACTCTATATAGCTTCATGTATGAAGGATCTGAAATAAACAACACACCACAAGGGTATACCTCTGGATCTGATGGCTTCTTTTCCACTTCAGACTCTTTCTCTTCAGTTAAATCCAGATTGTCATCATCATCACGATCATCATCATCAGCTTCCATCTTTTCTTCCTGTCTGTCATTTACTGCAACATCTTTTTCTGTTTGTTTTCCAGTAGTTGTTTCTTTTCAAATAGAAAAAAACACCAGGTTAAGGGACTATAGCATTTTATTTGTATCAAATTAGATCCCAATTGTAACAATATTTTAGTTATACTACAGCAATCATTCATTCATTGACATCTTACTTAGGTTGCAGCAATACTAGGCTTGGGCTTTGCAGAGTCTTGCTCAAAGATACTTTCACACCAGACCAATTTAAATAAACAGACAATTCCATGCCAAACAGTTCACTTTTAAGATTTTTTTGGTAAGTATTCTATAAACAAAACTGTACAAAACTTGTTGTGCTACAATTCAATAATTATGATAATCAAAATAACATAAATGATTGTAACAGTCTGTTACAAAAAGATGGGTTGTTTCCCTTCTCCATGGTAGACAAGTTCTTATGGATTAAACATCCATTGATAATTTAACCCTTTACCAAACAATTGTTTACACATGTATTTTTGACTTAGAGATAATTGCACAAACAGATGCACAATGGATATCATATAAGCTTGCTTGCCTTTGGTCTAAGAAGCTCTTACAACAGAATTGACTTCTCTCTTACCTGGATTCAAATTCTTGTTTTCTGTTTTATTTTTGTCTCTTCTGTTAGGCTTCATCCCTTTCTCTTCCATGACTATATCATAACTTTTACTAAGTTTAAGCATAGCCCTGGCTGCTGTCAGTTTGTCTCTACATATCACATTACCTGGACGAATGAATCAACACATTATTTTGAGGTTTTATCCTTTTACTAAGTAAAAAAATGAGACTTATCCATATTGGAAGTTTTTGCAGTTGAAAAAAAAAGCTCAAAAGATGGTATTGATCTTCAAAATGGAGAAAAATTTAGAGGGAAAAAGAGAAAATGGTGGTTATTTTCCTTACTTTCTCCTATTGGCACTATGTTTTCAAAAGCCTTCTACCTCAGAGTCAGGATAAAAAGGGGACTGTTCAGAAAACGGTCCAAAAGAAGTATGGCTTACCTTCGACTAATTTCCCAACACCCTTTATCTCAAAGGATGCCCTGTTCTTACTACTTAGAGATGAAAAAGCATTTTTCAAACAAAAATTGCAGACAAAGGAAAAACACATTTCCATCTGCAGATGCTTTCAATCTAGAAAAGTCTCACATTTTATTGTCTGGTAAAGAGGTACACATTTTAACATTTGAACATGATGGTTGAAAGAAGATACTATGTATATATACACTAAGCATTCATTTAACATTTGAGCTATGTTCTGGCAAAAGGTGGCTTAATGCATCTTCATGATGCATTATAACAAGCAAGAAATCACATAATTAGGGATCCATAAGATTTATTATGTCTAACAACCAACTGTATCATAAGGTAGACTTGTCCTTTGACATACAGAAAATTGACCAACAGCGAAAAGTTTCGGCCCAGGTCAGACTGCGCAGGCTGACCTGGGTCAATACTTTTCACAGATGCATTAAGCATCCTTTTCACAGAGCATGGCTCATTTCTTATTTTCCTTTTCCTACAATAGTTTAACAGTCAACAAAATTCAGGTGTTGCATTTTCAGCAAAGTGTATCCTTTCAATCCTTCCTAATTTTCCATGGGTCTAGATTTCATTTGACCCTTAGGCTGCCAAGTGCCACTCCATACTGTACATTTTTGGGAACAGGGTAGATCAAGACCAGTCTGCACTGATTGATGAGAGCATTCTCTCCCTTTTCCACAATGTTTTCTATTCTTTCATAGATGAATCTTATCCATTGATCAACATATAATTTTGTTGTCTGTAAATGCTGCCAAAACAGACAAGTCTAAAATTTTGCTGCATGGAAAAGAGTTATTTCATTTAGAAGAACACATATGAAGATTCACAAACTATGGCCCAGTTCTGGTAGTGCAGTCAATAGCATACTGGACTTAACAACAGGGGTGCAAGTCCAAAGCCCCAGCTCGGCAAATTTCGTTGCCGAGGATAGGATGATAGTCATTGAGATATAATTATTGCTCCACTTACAAGATTCATTATCAATCCACTCTACGTTACTAGCACCAAAGTCGTGAAAGTACTGAAATACATCTGCGGTGCTAAAGTTGTCTACTCCTCGTAAATGTATGGCATCGAGTCGTATACCTCTCTCATTGGTCTTCTTCAGCTCCTCTAGACTCAGTCCCAAACTTTAATTGAGATAGATCGGAAAAAATACTTAAAATAAAACTAACTTCAACAAGGATTAACATTCTACCAAATAATTCCCTATTGAAATAACCCTGGGGAAATAGGCTTTGGAAAACATTGTGGGTGATGGAGAAAATGCTAGTAACCAGCATTTTCTCCATTTCCCACAATGTTTTCAACACTTTCATGGATAACTCCATTAGTCCAGCTATACTCAATGCAGCACCTGCAAATACTTTCGAAATGGACAAGTCTTATGCTTTTGTTGTGATGATAATAAACAAATTGTCCAAGTGTGAACTAAAGATCTTTAGTAACAACAGAGAAATTATACAATGTCCAAGCTTTCACACAAGGATGCAGATGACACCAGGCTATGGCAATACCTCGACATTTTCTTCAAAAACAGCCAAGCTAAAAATGCTGGTTACTAGCATCAACTCCCATTCTCAATATGACAACATTGTAGTGTTCTGCCAAGAGGGATTTTCTGCCACATTGTCCAACTACTTGGAAAAACATCCCCTCATAATGCATGCAGGTGAGACTTTGTCCCTTCAAAATTTATTTCAGAAGTAGTCTTGAGTGGTTGAGTGCTTTAGCCTCAGTAATTTTTAAAGTGTCCCCTAACTGAGCAAATTTAGGGGAAAAATGTCCCCTCTATATATGATCTATATATGGTGTGTCTATGGTTGTGAGGTACAGTATCGGCCTTGATAACTGAGAGCGGGTGTCAACTTTGGGATTGTTCATTGGACAACACATTTGGCCCGATTACTGGTTCCCGGGAGGCAGAATCGAGACAAATTAGTGTAAGTTGTAAGAACTTGTCTCTCAATCAATGTAGAATAGATATGAGCCATGCTCAGTGAAAAGGGGGCTAAATGCATCTGCAAACAGTATCAACCCAGGTCAGCCTGCGCAGGCTGACCTGGGCCAAAACTTTTCACTAATGGTCAATTTTCTGTATATCCAAGGACCAGTTTACCTCATGATTAAGTTGATTATTACAAAAAGTGGCTTGGATGGATCCATAATCATGTGATAGCTTGATTGGTATAATGAATCACAGAGATGCATTAAGCTCTTTTGCCAGAATGCAGCTCATATGTTTAAACTATACTGAACAGCCTTGAAAACGCGGCATGTATATTTCATGATTTCTCACATAAACATACATGTACAGTTAAAAATTGTCATGGTATCATTCTGTGTATCTGGTTTACAGACATTGATGGTCTTATTCATGGCATATGAAAAGCGCTCTTCACGGGAATCAAACCTGTGCACGAATATCACATGGGGAAATTGCTGCCCGAATTCAATTACAATAGAGGTTGGCTTCATGTGTACATGTTTATCCAACAATATTGCATAGGAAAACATCGAAAAAATTGAAACTACAGCGGCAATCAAAATGCCACGTCTTCAACAGGAAAATAGAGAGCGTTAGGCATGCTTGAGAACGGTGCTTTGCGACGGCAGGCTGCGGCAAGATTTGGCGTGCACATGTCTTTTTAATCGCTTTCAGGTGATTGGCAGCACCAGAGATCGTCCTCGCCCTGGTCAGAGATGTGTTACAACGGCTAACAAGGACCGTTACATCGTCTTGCGTCACCTAGTAATCGCTTTAAGACGGCTACATCGACATCGCGGGAGACACGAGGTGTTCACAGAAGAAACATAAGTGCCCACACAGTGCGGCATCGCTTGAAAGCTACGGGTATCAGGAGTCATTGGCTGTATATAGGGCAGATTCTGACGCTACGTCATTGCGCTGAGAGAACACGCTGGGCAGCTTTACATGCTCAACAAAACTGGGCAAATGTTGTTTTTTCAGATGAATCTTGCTTTAATCTAAGTAACAGTGATGGTAGAGTTCCTGTCTATCATAGGCAAGGATTGATTGATTGATTGATTGTATGGTGTTTAATGCCATTTCCCAACATTATTTCAGTTATATCACGGCGACCAGTGCACCTATCCATGCTTTCCTGGAGTTTCTTTTACCAGTACTCCGCACAATATTCTTTCCAAGCCACTGGCTGCTTTCCCACATAACCATCGTCGAAACAATGGTCAGCGGTGAGAGAGAAATGAATCCTGTCGCAATGAATATCATCAATCCTCGGAAAGAAATTGGCCAAGCCGGGGATCGAACCAGCGACCTCCTGTTCTCAAGTCCTGTACGCTACCGACTGAGCTAAGGGGGCTTGGCTCGTAGGCAAGGAGAAAGATTTGCTGAAAATTGTGTATTGAGAGAGACAGATTTGGTGGAGGGAGCATAATGGTATGGGGGGGGGGGCTATTAATCACAATTTCAAGAGTGACCTTGTCGTCGTCATTCATGGTGTTTGACAGCGCAACGCCATGTGGATGACGTACTGAATCCCCACCTTCTCCCTCTCCTATACCATCATGGACATCATCTTCTGTTCCAACAAGACAACACACGTCCACACACAGCCTGCGTAACGCTTAATTTCTTCGCCGTGAATGCCGTCAATGGCTGTCACGTAGCCTGGATCTAAATCCCATAGAACATCTGTGGGATCAGCTGGGCAAGGCCGTTCGAAACAGGGTAAATCAGCCCAGGACCTTGCAAGAGCTTGCCAATGTGTTACGTGCTGAATGGGGAAGAATCCCTCAATACAGAGTCCGTGCGCTATGTCACTCCATGGATAGGAGGGTTGTTGCATGCAGAAGAGCCAACGGCGGTCATACCCGATACTAATGTCTCCAAATGTCTTGATTTGAAAATATAATGACAATGAAATAAGGACCATAAAATGATCTTGTTTTTTCATAACGTTTTGAGAGAAATTTATTTTTGCTACACCATGTTGATTTCTTTATTAAAATCTCGAAACTGTGATCACATTAAAGATTTGTTTCACTTCCAGACTTTTGAACACACTATGATTCAAGCCTTTATAAAAGAATAAAATTCATTTTCTACATAATCACCACTTAATGAACATAAAAAGTGGGTAACGCCTGTTCAATGCGGTTCAGTATATGTTTAAATGATCCTCTGTAGAACACTACCACTGCAAAAGCTCACATATTCAGGAGCAAAAGCTCACTTATTCAGGGGGCAAAAGCTCACTTATTCAGGAGCAAAAGCTCACTTATTCAGGAGCAAAAGCTCACTTATTCAGGGGGCAAAAGCTCACTTATTCAGGAGCAAAAGCTCACTTATTCAGGAGCAAAAGCTCACTTATTAAGGAGCACAAGCTCACTTCTTCAGGAGTGTTCTGCATTTCATCAGTACAAGGAAGTTGTTTCCTACATTCCGTGATTTTAACTCTTTACCAAACAACAAAATCCTACACTTTTTGAAACTGAAAGCATTTGCAGTAGACAAATTTAACCCTTTACCAGACGACAAAATTTTAGCCCTGTTGACAGTGAAAGCATTTGCAGAAGACAATTTCAGTGTGGCTCAAATGGTGCAATTTTCTCATGATAGGGTAGAAAACATTGTGGGAAAAGGAGAAAATGCTGGTTAACAGCATTTTCTCCTTTTCCCACAATGTTTTCAAAAGGCTTCTTTCCCAGGGGCGTTAAAAGACGGCACTGTGCGGTAAAGGGTGAACATGGCCAAAAAAGATGGAATTTCTGTTTGAAAGGGTAAAGAACATTGTGGGAAAAGAAGAAAATGCTGGTAACTAGCATTTTCTTCTTTTCCCACAATGTTTATAAAAGTGTCTTTCCTCAGGGTAATTAGGGTCCTGTGTAGCTCAGTGGTAAAGTGTGGGACTCATAACCTGGAGGCCCCTGGTTCGAGCCCTCTTGATCTGCTGGGTTTTTCGTGGGAGTGTCCTTGGGTAAGACACTTCAGAGCCCTAGCCTAGTACTGGTGAAACCCAGGAAATACATGAATATGTGAGCTGTCGCCGTGATATGACTGAAATATTGTTGAAAGTGGCTTAACCCTTTCCCAAACAAGCCCTGGTTTTCAGGTGTCTGCTGTACAAGTCTTTTGAAAACACTGTGGGAAAAGGAGAAATTGCTCGTAACGAGCAATTTCCCCTTTTCCCACAGTGTTTTCTACCCTTTTTGAGACCTTTCTACCATTTTCATCTCAATTTGGACCAGTCCAAAATTTGTTGTTTGGGAAAGGGTTACAACACCATTCAATCAATAAGGGTAACTGAAAGACATGATTGTTCGTAAAGTGTTCAATATTCCTCACCTTTTGTATAATTCTTCTACATCGACTGGTGGTTTTGGAGTAAACTGTATACCAAATCTTTTGGCTCTCTGTTCCCTCTTGAGATTTTCTTCCTGCAAAATGTTATAGTAAAACTGTAAACTTGTCAGATAATGTTGAGAAACTATCATGAATTAAATCTTTACCAAACGACAAAATTTTAGACTTGGCCAAATTGCAAGCATTTGCAGGTGACAGATTAAATATCGCCCAAGTGATGATTTTGGACTTTGAAAGGGTAGAAAACATTGTGGGAAAAGGAGAAAATGCTGGTTACCAGCATTTATTCCTTTTCCAACAATGTTTTCAAAAGGCCTCTTCCCCTGGTTATTACAACACAGGATTGTGTGGTAAAGGATTAAGAATGAGGGTAAAAAGAGAGCTTATCTTCATAGAAGATTGTGGTTAAAAACATTTAAGCCATGCTATGTGAAAAAGGGATTTATTATATCTGCAAAAGTATCAATCAATGTCAGCCCCAGTCAGCATGAGGCTGACATGGGTTGAAACTTTTTGCTATTTGTATATTTTCTGATTGCCAAATGAGTATTCTACTACATGATTCAGTCTATTGGACAACATTGATTTTTATGGATCCATAAATATGTGATGGCTTGCTGGGTATCATATAATGCATCACAGAGATGCACTAAACCCCTTTTTGCCAGAGCATGGCTCATACATAATTAAATGTATTATAGAACTTGGTTAGTCAATTTAGGATCCAATGTGTCAGAGCAAGGCTCATTTTTATGTAATTCTTTACACAGGAGATTATTAAAAAGCTAAATATTAATTCGTGGTTCCTTATACACTGGCGTCTTTCAACTCTGAAAGCCAATGTGACAGTGTAAACTTTTATCAATAGAGGTTAAAGGATAGTACCTTTGGTTATATGGACTTATCCCTTTACCACACAATCCCGGCTTTTAACAACCCTGAGGAATATGGCATATGAAAACATTGTGGGAAAAGATGAAAATGCTGTTAACCAGCATTTTTTCCTTTTACCACAATGTTTTCTGTTTATCCAAAGCCAAAACCATCACTTCAGCCACACTAGAATTGTCATCTGCAAATGCTTTTAATTTCCACAAGTCTAAAATTTTGTCATTTGGTAAAGGATTAATAAATGTGAAAAAGAATAGTAACAAATTGAAAGGATACAATTAAAAGTTTTGACAAAACTCTAATTATCTCCCCTTAAATTCAAAATGAATAAAAAGACAAACCAGCACCTCTTCATCACTTATATCTATTCCTCCCATAAAGTCATCTGGCCTCTCCTCTTGCTTTTTTGCTGACTGAAACAGAATCAAACATTTATAATTTTTATTGGAACTTTTTAACAGAAGACAAAAGTTTAGACTGGTCCAAATTTGCAGACAAGAAATTGAATATTGCTCAAAAGGTGGGATTTGTCTGATAGGATAGAAAATATTATGGGAAAAAGAAAAGATGCTGGTTACCTGCATTTTCTCCTTTTTCCACTATTTTTTCAAAAGGCTTCTTTCTCGGGGTCGTTAAAACACAGTGTTGTTTGGTAAACTGTTAAAATATAAAGTACTGAAGTTCAGGGAAGAAATGAAATATGCCTTTCCCAATCACGAAAATAGACAAAAACAAACCAATTTCAAGGGCATTTTTCCTAGACTATTTCAAAAATAGCAGAGAGATTTGATCCAAGATCAGACTGCATGTTTTGTACACTACAGTCTGATTTTGATGTATACAACCAGCTAAAAGCAGCGGTATATCTATAACCTTGTCCATCAAGCCACCTAAAAACCCATGGCTAAAGAACTAAATTTTTGAAAATGGTGTCTGAAACATAAAAAAAAGATAATGGAACAGTATTCCCACTAACATCTTTTTTGGGAGAGTGCATGCACTCCCTGGGATACAAGTTTGGAAGTGCAAGAGAAATTCTAGAAGTGCACTTACTAATGACAATGTTAGCGCTTGTATCGAGAAAAGTAAAGGTCTGGTGGATTGATTTTAATTTTTGATGAGTTTCACTCTGCAGTTATCTGCACTTGAAAACAATATGGGTTATTTATAAAAGAAGTTGCTTTTAATGTTTCCTCACCCACAGGACAGGTTCAGAGAGACAATGTTTAGTTTTAACTTGATGGCCAGTAGAATTTTGCTTTTCAATTTCAGACACTAATAATTAAATTACATGTGGCTTTCACTTATTATTTTATAGAGAGATTAATGTAAATCCACTGTTTAAAGTCATTATTAAACTGAATAGACAGTTTGAAACGCCTACGATCAGACGACGTCGAACCGGTCTTTGAAATGTCAAGGGTTTTGCAGTGTTCTACCATTCATCTACCCTAAAAAATTGATATTTTCAATACCAAAAATCAGCATACGCCTCCAAATAGCCCCGACAGTCCATGACTTATGCCCATAAACAAGAATCAGCCGTCAATCTATGGAGATATTTTTACTATTAAAAAATATACTGGGGAAATAAACTTAATGCATGCGCTTTGTATGCGTGTTGTTATTTCTTATAGTTTCTTATTATTTCAACTGTTTTCATTTAAAAACAACCTTGATCGCATTCTATTTTTGTAAAATTTATTGGTACCGTCTTTGAATCGTGCCCTGGTAGGCTGGATAAATGACGTCATACACAGTTCCTTTATAGGCCAAGCTAATGTCAATCATTGTTTATCATTGTCATGTTAACTTAAGAATGAAATTGTACAGGATACTTGCAGATTTACGTAGAAATACAGGACTCCTTTTCGTAAAACACATGAGATAATTACTTTGGCCTTACTGCCTGAAAAAGTGGGTGGGATTATTGTAAAAAAGGAACATTTGAGAAATGCCACGCAAAAATACTAACATGTTGGAAAAACATTTCTGGTGTTTTTTTGACAGTAAAATGTATTTGGAAAAAATGGGAATAAGAAAATTGCGTCATTTTGGAGACATGTCTCAAACTGCCTATATTTGCTGTTTTAAAATGCATTTTGATGCAATTTTTGGTAATGCATCCTCTGGAAGGAAGTCGAAAGCTGGCAACCTACCTCATGACGTTATCTTCTCACCCGATTCATCAGTATTGCTGAAATGTGTGAGGGCATGACTCAAGGACAGGCATGATCCAAGGATGGTCAACAATAATTCTATGCCATCCAATTCAGTTTTCTAACAACTAAAATAAAACCTCTTTAAGCTTATGTGAGTACGATGGAGCCTAAGGTCTAATATCACAGACTGAGGATCTGGTATTTGTCATCCAGTTTGGATTTGATATTGACCAAGTCATATTGGCCTTGCTTTGTTTGATATCGGCATAAGAACATTGTTGTCATATAAATGCATTAACACTGTTTACTGATTAATAATATTTAATACAATGAGATTTTTCTGGCCAAATATCTTTAAAATCGCAAGGTTGATTTTTTTTTAAAATTGACTTGATTTCCGTTTAAATAATCAGTTGAAGGGCTAAACTTTTACACCAGATCTCATAGACAAAGGTAACTTACGGGTTCCGATCCTGTTTTGGCTTTACTTGCTTCATATTTGTTTAAATAGACGTTGAATTGCACGTCATCATCAGATTCAACCTCGTCCACAAGCGTCTCTTCTGAACGCACTGCAGTGGACACAGCAATTCTCTTGTCGCCACCATTTTCCTCTAGATTTATGTCTGGGTCACCGGTTAGTGACAAGTTATCGTCATCTGAACTATCGTTATCGATACATATCTTCAAATTTGGGAGTCGTTCTTGCTCTGTCATACTTTCAAAATAAAATTTTTGTTCGATCCTGAAAGCTGTGATGTTTACCAGTAGAATTCAACTCTCGTAGTAACCTCTCGCGAGCTACGATATGCAGCCACTTCGTACCATAACCATTTCGTACCATTCCGTTCATGACCATTTCGTACCATAGATTTTCCACTTCGTAACGTAAATTAACCATTTCGTACCATAGCGTTACCACTTCGTACCATGATAATAGCAATTCTTACCATGACCAAACACATCAATAAATAAGACAAAAAGTAATATTAGTATTTAAGATATCTCAGTTATTGATATACAATACATGTATTTTGAAGAATTATTCATTCTTAAACTTGGGAAAGATTAAAAATAAAGAAAGTGTTTCCATATGATTATTTAATATGTGTCCTCTTCACAGTACCTTGAGAAGTCTAACATTTAATTGATACAACAACTATTTGTTCAACATCTAATTCTAAAGCTTGTAACAAAAAGCTTATTTTATTAATAAAGAAGCATCATGTTGTTTACCAACTGCTAAGCAACATGATCTTCCATTTAAACCACGGCCTGTTCAAATGAACATAACAAAACACAATGAAACTAAGCCTTTCTTTCTAAAAATGGATTGTATACCATTCAACATCAAAAGTATAATAGAAATAAAGAGACAACTTAAAACAAAACCAAAACAAAACATGAGCAATGAAAAGAAATATTCAACATGAAAACAACATGCAAACAATAATTGACTATTTGAAGTTAATTTGATGAAAGTGAGGGTGGGTGGGTCTTTTATTCACCAATGTACGACTTCTCATCCATGTGAACTTTTCAAACTGTGAGAGGTCGGTTGGTTGGTTATTTCCGTTTATTTATCGTCGCTACCGGTAGCCCATCTGAGCGACGCCCCCAGAAGACGGTTAGTTGTTACGGGGGATAGTGCAAGGATACAGGTCGAAACTACTGAGAGCTTCGCCTGGTTCTTTAACGTGCTCGGCGTATAGCACCGTCACACGGGACCTCGGTTTAATGTCTCATCCGAAAGACTATTAGTAATTTTTAGTTGGCCAGCCGGGGATACGAACCCACAATCTGTAGGACATTGTGTTCACGAATCCTACGCTCTACCTACTGAGCTATATCGGCCGGTTGTGAGAGGTCGTTGGTTGGTTGGTTATTTCCGTTTATTTATCGTCGCTACCGGTTTCCCATCTGAGCGACGCCCCCAGAAGACGGTTAGTTGTTACGGGGGATAGTGCAAGGATACAGGTCGAAACTACTGAGAGCTTCGCCTGGTTCTTTAACGTGCTCGGCGTATAGCACCGTCACACGGGACCTCGGTTTAATGTCTCATCCGAAAGACTATTAGTAATTTTTCAGTTGGCCAGCCGGGGATACGAACCCACAATCTGTAGGACATTGTGTTCACAAGTCCTACGCTCTACCTACTGAGCTATATCGGCTGGTAAGTGTGAGAGGTCGCGGGAAAGACAAGCTTTATAAATGAGAATTTTCAACCAATCAGAATGATTTGCATAATTAGCATCTCGCAGCTTGGCAACTATATTCGAATAGGAACGGGTTAAATGTTTTTCGCTATCATAATTAATATTTTTTTCTTTCTGGAAGTGAAAATTTTCCAATTATTCATTCTTAAACTTGGGAAAGATTAAAAATAAAGAAAGTGTTTCAATATGATTATTTAATATGTGTCCTCTTCACAGTACCTTGGGAAGTCTAACATTTAATTGATACAACTATTTGTTCAACACCTAATTCTAAAGCTTGTAACAAAAAGCTTATTTTATTAATAAAGAAGCATCATGTTGTTTACCAACTGCTAAGCAACATGATCTTCCATTTAAACCACGGCCAACCCACCGGCCAACCCCAAGTACAAACGACGCAAAAAGTACATTTATACAAAGTAATTTTACTAAGTATACAAATCAAATAAATTAAGCACATTTAACAAACTAAATGAAGCAAACAACTTACTACTTTTTTTTTTTTCCTTTTTTTTTTTTATAACCTATCTTTAGTTTCTCAAAACATCTTCAGCTGTTATACTCTATACAACAAATGAAATTATCAAGCATTGCTATGTTATATAGGCAGGCATGCATTTAATCTTGCACAAACATTTTTTCCGAAAGAGAACTTCTTGAAATAACTACAAATGTTTTAGATTAGATACACATTATTGGAACCAATAACATGCCTTGTTTGATCTTAATCTACACGTATGGTAGTGTGTTAAGAAAAGCATTGAAATAATAAGGCAAATAACAAAAATGATTGGATTTTCAACAATTTTCTTTCTTATCTTATCAGTTTGGTAGAAAATATTTTGGACTCTTTATCCATACAATGAACCCTATATGTTAATTAAAAAGAATTATATGTACATATATACGAACTGTTACATGAATAAAAGTAAAGCACTATTATTTACAAGTGAGTTATTACATTTAAAAAGAATTGTTTCAGTCTGTTAGTACCCGAGGAATTCAGAAGTAGACCACCATCTCTTTTTACAAAAAGCTCGGCCTTGACCTCTCCTGCACGCATAAATGGTTTATATGTGCAAACAAATTTGAACTTCATTTCCTTACTCATCTTCCTATGCAAGTAGTTATTTACTTGTCTGATAATAGGATCAGAAGTCAAATGATCTACTGGCCTAGAAAGTATGGCAGAAATTACAATGTTTATTGTGTCTTTCACATTGCGGCAAACACCAATTAAATTTCCATAATCTGATAAAATTTGCTTTACAGTGCATTTATTACCTATGTCGTTGGAACCAACATGAAAAATAACATGGTCAAATTGTTCTAATTTTGCTTCTTTTGATTGTAAACGCCTTGTCATTCTAGCAATTGTATCTCCCCTAAATGATTGAATGGAACACCCATCAATCCCAGAAACATACTATGCTATAGAATCACTGATGATAGTGACTTTCCTTAATTCTGTAAACATAAGAAAAATGAAACAATCGTCACAATAGTTCAATTATATACAAACAAACCAATACTCTACCTTTATTTTAGCAAATGACATAGTCAACTACTGGAAGATTACTTTAAACTCAGTAATCATACCCAGTATCTACACCACTTTAATGGGAAGTAGACGTCACCTGTAAAACACAGATAGAGATTTAGTGTAAACTATAACTTTAATAAATATTCTACAGAATAATCTTGTCCCGCATTTTCTCAGCAACTTTCACCTTATCATTTAAAGAAAATGCTAAGTATTTTTTATATGCATCAGATCTCCAATCACCATGATGTTGAATCAAATCTGAGGCAACTCCTGATTCAAAAGCAAAGGAAGCTCTCCCCCCCCCCCCCCCCTAAAACTATGAGAGGAATATTCTGCTGGATCTAAATTCAATTTGCTTATGAGTTCCTAAATTTTTCTTTGGTAAATATTATAAGTGATAAATTTATCACTTGATAAACTAAATAACGGGGCATCCCCTCTGACCTTGACTTTCTCACACATCGACTTGTATGCTAAAATTGGACAAAGGATTGACCCATCGATTGGAATTAATGGTGTTAATAATTTTCTCTCTCCGAATTGAAAAGTTTTAGTCCATAACAGTTCTACAATTAAAATTTGTCCTTTAAAGTAAACATTCCTGTGACGAAGATGTTTCCCTGTTTTAATGTCTGATGCAGAATCTGGTACCAAATTTGATTTTCTTGCAAATAAAAAAAATGCAAATAAAAATAAACACCAATAAACTGTGTCTATCTGCTTAGAAAAATTAAGTAAACTATACATTCTAATTAAAATATTTGGGGTAATGGGTTTTGCTTGTTTCACACAATATGGATTTAGTATGGAAATGCCTTTAATACATAAACTTAGCATGAAGTCATTGATCTTGTCTGTAGTGTATCCTAAAATATAATGCATTGTTTTTACCCCACTTAAATAATTTTTAATAGACTCTACAGATTTAAAACTTCTACTTAAAAACTGAGCATATAGACTCAAAACTCTGGTGCTAACTGGGACAAAGTTTAATTTGAAAAATATACAAAACAATAAAAATGTTTCCCATTGAATCTTGAGGTTTTTAAGAGTACCCTTTGCAAAGGCAAATACTGTGGATCTATTCAAATCTCTGTTTAAAGGCATCAGCTGTTCATCTGAAACAAATATATAAAGCAATTGTGTAACTCTATTTTACCAATCGTTTGTCATTAAAAACATATCTTCAGTGACCTTGCATTCTCTTAATTCCATGTTCTTTGTTAGTTCTTGAAAGTTTCTTTTATGACAACTATCCAACTCCCATCTTGACAGATTATCTGCAATTCTGTTATTTACCCCACTTATATGAACTACTTTAATCTGAAATTCTAATTTTGCTGCCAAAAATGTGATTTCTCTCAGACAACTTTGCATGACATCATTGTATGTTCTGCCTGAATCAATAATTTGACAAACTGCTTCATTATCACAAAACATTCTAATTTTTTGTCCTGCTAACCCTTTACCCCACAGTCTTAGACAAATCAAAATTGAGTACATTTCTGATACATTGATACTTAATTTCTGTTTTGACAAACGTATTCACCAATGTACGACTTCTCATCCATGTGAACTTTTCAAACTGTGAGAGGTCGCGGGAAAGACAAGCTTTATAAATGAGAATTTTCAACCAATCAGAATGATTTGCATAATTAGCATCTCGCAGCTTAGCAACTATATTCGAATAGGAACGGGTTAAATGTTTTTCGCTATCATGATTAATATTTTTTTCTTTCTGCGAGTAAAAATTTATTGGAAATTATTTTCTCGCAGAAAGAAAAAATTATAGAGAGGTAGAGAAAGAAGGGACGAGATAGTAGACAGAGAGAGACAGAGACACAGCAAGGGAGACAGAGTTAGGGAGTGAAGCACAGAGAAAGCGGGAGAGAAAGAGAGGAAGACTGAGAAAAAAGAGAAAAACGGGCAGAGAAAGAGAGATAGAGACAATGAAGGACGAGAATGCAGACAGAGAGAGACTTTCAGACATCTACGTCCCTGTCTCCTATAATTTGATGGTTCATGAATCTTTTTACCCACTTCATTGAATTTCTGATGGCTACTTTGCGGCCATTTCGAATTTAGAATTTCTTCACTTTTGCTTGTTTTAAACTATTTCTAGACTACAATAAGGAACATAAAAGATGGTAATGACCTTTATTTTTCTCTAAAAATAGAAACACCTTTTAACTAGTTCTCTCCTAGAAACAACGGGAAAGTTTCGAAATAATTTCACAGGAATGTTCTTTTGGCAACCATCTACTTTCGAATGGTGTTTAGACCAAGATTTTATTAATTGTTTCACGTAGAAAGACATTGTCAAAATATCTCATAAAGTTGTATAATCATTTGATAAAAGTTTGACACGCTTGATAAAATTTGATTCAAACATAAACCGCGAGACGAAGAATCTTGCCTTGACCAGCCCATATAGCTCAGGTGGTAGAACGTAGTACTCGTGAACGTCATGTTTCAAGTTACCTGAAGGTTCGTTTCCCACGGCTGGCCATCTAAAATTACTAATATAGTCTTTCGGGTGAGGCGTTAAACCGAGGTCCCGTCTGACGGTTCTATACACCGAGCATGTTAAAGAACCAGACGTAACTTAGGATGGGTTTTGTCCTGTATCTTGCACTATCCCCCGTTACATGGCTAACAGCTTGGGGGGGGGGGGTCGTAGTCTGGTACCCCGCCGTACTTCAAAAGTACCTATAAAGTAGTGGTAGGGGCAGGTAATCCAGACTAGGGGCGTCGCCCATATGGACAACCGGTGGCGACGATAAATAAACGCAAATTCAATCCATAAGGAATCTTGCCGGTATAGGGTGTAGCGGTTGGATGGGTGGGCATAAGCAATGTATCGACATTTCGATTGACTGATACTATGTACATGATGTATTTGCTGTTTTAAAAAGCATGTCAAAATATGTTTGGTCTAGAAATCTCGCAAAACTGCAAAAGCATTAGGACACTTTCCGTATGCTATTGGAACACATCTCGCATATATTATACCACACGCGTGATGTGCATATTTCTGGCAGCACGCATTTCAGCTTTTGGGGGAAAATAAACTGTATACATGTACACGCGGAAAACAGGAAATATGTGAAAACGAATTACAACGTTTGAATATGTGACTATGAAAGAATATTTTAAGTTGGGAAGACAAGTGTATGATTCTTGCAGGTTCTTATCCCTTTGGAATTCAACGATGACAGCTTGATAAGAAGGAGATTAAACTGATCAAAAGGAATAGGCTATTTCTTATTGAAGATGTAATAAGGTAAACTTTAATCCTGGTTTTGACCAGACCTAAAAAAACCAGGTGCATTCTGGATGTTCTGACGCGCCATGCTAAAATACGGCATCAAGATTTCTTAACCCATGAAGTGCCTCTCTCAACTAAAGTTGCCTTTGCCGCCATTGGAAATCAAGATCAGACTTCACAAAACGTGCAGTTTTATCTTTGATCTACGCTGTCCGCTTTGCTTTGAATTTCTGGACAAAAGCATCCATGAAGTAACCATTAAATCTTTTTAATCTTTTTAAATCGTTTTGTTTTTGGACCTAAAATGTCAGATGGGTTCAGACCATATCTTTATTGTAGAGAGCTATATTCAAAGGCAAGGACATGGGTTGATAAAAAAAGTTTTAGTAAAACTTCTCTCATGTCCTTGTTTTAATTGCGATGCTTATGAAAAACCTACCAAGTATAGATCGAAATAAATACGCCAATTCAAAAAAGTCCCAGTCACAGACTCACTATAGTACTTAACCTAACAAGGTATGGCACAAGACGTTTTGACGTTAACAACAACAAGATATATTATGGTTACTATATTTGATACTTTGTCGTGCTGAACCCTGTCCACCACTGTCCAAAACTAAAAAGATTTTGGGACCTTTCGTCGTCTAGCCCACTGAGCGGCTAGCGAAGCAGTTGAATTCAACCCAGAAAATCAATCTCCTTATATGTGTGTGTGTGTGTGTGTGTGTGTGTGTGTGTAGACGTAGTTCCCTCCCTTTCTTCCAAAACATTCCGACAGAAGTCAAAAGTAGTTCAGTGGGCTAGACGAAAGGTCTCAAAATCTTTTTAGTTTTGGTCAATGGTGGACAGGTTTCAAATCTAAGTAACTAAATACTTCTTTAACCCCATTTTCCCACACGGTTTTCTTTTTCATTCACTAGCGAGATTTATAAATACAAATTTCAAATTCAAGTCATTAGGAATGTGTGAAATTTCCAGGCTCTCTATTTATCTACTTTAATTCATTTCCATAGTTTTTTTTTTTTTTTTTAGGCCAAAGCATATGGCTTGCCAAGCTTGAGCTGGAGAGATGTCCCGAATCGACATGATATTGCTTGCGATAGTGATGACATGTTTCAACCCCTCAAAATGAGAACAATGACAGCATGGCCGGGCTCCAAAATCGATTTTGATGTGAACCCAAAGATATAGGGAAATTTCGGTTTGCGTTAACTTTGGCGCATCGGTCTGTTCATGCACACTTTAACAGTGAGACAAACTTTGTCATACTAATTCGCAGACAATTCCATTAAAAGAGGGTGTATTTTAGTATGTTTCTTCCCCCACAAAGAAGTTAAAAAAAAAAAAAAAAAAAAGCATTATTAGTGCCTTTTGTCAATTTTATGTTATCGCGTTGGCGTTAATGCTATACATGTATATCAGTGGGTCATCATCGAAACCGATTTCAGATTCTACTTTAGGTCTAGTTGTTGAGTTCATTCTGACGGTTCAACCATGTCATTGCAGGCACAGGAGACATACATAAATTTGCGACATTTTGCCAGCTTGAGCGAAGCAGCTGTAGATCTTTGCCTGGAAAAGCGCATTGTGGTGGACCCTCTTTGTCTTTCCGCATTACCCTGCCACATTTTTGGACAAGTCATTTAGACCTATTAAGCTATTCCAAAAGCAACACTGAACACATTTCCGCTTGACTGCATTGAGGAAAACTGCTCCCTGTTTTATTTTCATTATTCATTCATTTTCTAATAATGGTTTATTCACTTTCTCCTACATCTTTCCTGCCAAAAGGTACCATCAGCAAAATCTCAAATTATTTTCTTGGTGTTTCGAGCCACTTTATGTAGAGAAAAGCGCACTTAAAAGTTTGCTTTGCTTGTTTTATGCAACTGCTACCAGTTGCTCCTGTAAAAGTACTCTCTCTCTCGCTTGTTTATTCAGTTAGGCTATTATTCTTCACAACTTTTTTCGTAGACATTTAGTCCTCCCAACATATCCTAAGGTTCAGTTGAGATAAGGAAGCTGATCTGAACAATATATAGGAAATTCATATCGAAACGGGTAATTCAGGTCACAGGTGAACGGCGAGCGACAGTATTACACACTAATATACTGAAAGGTAAACAACTTGTGATGTATTTTCAATACCCCAGTCACAAATTCAATGCTGTTTACAAGTCATTTCATTACCAATATTAACATCCATAGTACCAATGGATAGCGGAAACATTATTCTACAAGAAAATCATGTCACAATTTGAGCCATTTCAAGTTGCTAAAAAATATCTATCCCGAAACTGTCAAACAACCCAACTCGGAAGAGATCTGATTGCATTGAATCGCGAAAATTTTCAAGAGATAAAACCCATTTTCAAAGCGAAAGCGGTTGAATCAGGTATCATTTCGGGTCCAGCAATAATAAGGCATATAAACCTGAAACATTAAACTATTTGATGTGAATAGGCTGTACAATCCTTATTTCCATCGGTAAATCCGTCCAGCGCTCAGCTGCCTGGCATTTTGACGTACTGCGCATTTTCGGTTTGTTTCAAAACGTGTTTTCTCATTGGTTATCGATGAAGGTGTGTCTGGACCCGGCCAATGAGAAAACGCGATACAAAAGCATGCTTAGTAGGCCATAAAGGATAACAGTTTACACGGCTGGACATTTTCAGATAAAAAAAGCTTCGTACAACACAAAAACATATTGAAGATCTATTTTCAGTGCAGATATACTTTAAAATTTGTAGGCTTCAAATGCACCTTGCTCAAGAACGGACATTTTTCGCGTTGAAAATGGGTTTTATCTCTTGAAAATTTTCGCGATTCAATGCAATCAGATCTCTTCCGAGTTAGGTTGTTTGACAGTTTCGAGCTAGATTTTTCTTAGCAGCTTGAAATGGCTCAAATTGTGACATGATTTTCTTGTAGAATAATGTTTCCGCTATCCATTGGTACTATGGATGTTAATATTGGTAGTGAAATGACTTGTAAACAGCATGGAATTTGTGACTGGGGTATTGAAAATACATCACAAGTTGTTTACCTTTCAGTATATTAGTGTGTAATACTGTCGCTCGCCGTTCACCCGTGATTCAGGTGGGTGGGGGTCGGTTCAGAACACGACCTTCTGTCATCCGTTCTACTTAAAGAATAGCCCCAAGTCAATGTATTTTGGCAAACATCCATTGTGCATGCCTGCAGATCTGCAAAGGATTACATATAAGCCTTCAAAGTTCACTTGGAAAATCAGAGTAACACGAATTTCTGACTCGTAGTAGACCATGGTGCGTAAAAAGGTCATAAAAACAAAATAGTTCCTTAATAAATAACTGCGCCACGCTCACTTTTTCAAGATATGATCAAACAAACATCAAAAACGCCCTTTAAACCTGTCATTAGGCTACATATTTTCTTATAAAACAGAGTAACAAATGTGCTTGATATCAAATTTTCAAATGGAACTACTATTGACTATGTTGCAGTGTTTTGGAAGAAAGGGAGGAAGCTACATCTACATATGTATACATGTACATGTATATATATAAGGGGATTAATTTTCTGGGTTGAACTCAACTGCTACGCTAGCACAGTGAGCTAGACGAAAGGTACCAAAATCTTTTTAGTTTAGGTCATTTGTGTACAGAGTTCAAATCCAAGCAACTACTACTTTTTTTTAACTACATTTTCGCACATTTTTTTTTTTTTTCTCACTATCCCTAAATCTCAGACATTTTTGAAGACAAATTTGTAATTCAAATCATTGAGAACGTGTGAAAATTTTCAGGTTCTCTATTTATCTACTTTCATTCATTTCCGTATTTTATTTATTTTTTTCAGAACAAAAGTATATGGCTTGCCAGGCATGAGCTGGGAAGATGTCCCGAATTGATGATATTGCTTGCGACCATGATGACATGTTTCAACCCCTCAAAATGGGAACACTGATAGTATGACCAGGCTCCAAAATCAATTGTGATGAGAACCCAAACATATAGGGAAATTTGGCACATGCGATAAAACTTAAATCTGGGTTTGCGTTAACTTTGGAACATCGGTCTGTTCCTGCACACTTTAATAGTGAGACCAATTTTGTCATACTAATTTGCAGACAATTCCACCAGAAGAGGATGTATTGTAGAATGTTTCCCTTCCCACAAACAAGTCAATAAAAAAAATAAATAAATAAATAAAACAGCATTATTAGTGCCTTTTGTCAAGTTCATGTTTTGGTTCGGGGTAAATGCCATATATCTGTGGATTATCTTCAAAACTGATTTCAGATTCTACTCCAGTTAAGTTCATTCTGACGGTTCAACCATGAAATCGCAGGCACAGGAGACATACGTAAATTTGTGACAATTTGCCAGCTTGAGCCTAGCAGCTGTAGATCTATACCTGGCAAAGCACATTGTGGTGGACCCTTTTTGCCTTTCCGCATTACCCTGCCACATTTTTTGACAAGTCCTTTAGACCTAGTAGGCTATTTCAAAAGCAACACTGAACAAATTTCCCACTGACTGCACTGAGGAAAACTGCTTCCTGTTTTATTTTCATTATTCATTCATTTTTTAAGTAATGATTTATTAATATTATCCAACATCTTTCCTGTCAAAAAGTACCATCAGCAAAATCTCAAATTATTTTCTTGGTATTCCCAGCAATTTTATGTGGAGAAAAGGGCACTTAAAAGATTGTTTTGCTCGTTTTATGCAACTGCTACCAGTTGCTTCTCAAAAAGTTCTCTCTCTCTCTCTTGGTTTATTCTATTAGGCTATGATTCTTCATAATTAGTTAATTAGTCGTCCCAACATATCCAAAGGTTCAATGTGAGATAAGGAAGCTGATCTGAACAATACATAGAAAATTCATATCAAAACGGGTAATTCAGGTGGGTGGGGGTCGGTTCAAAACCCGACCTTCTGTCACCCGTTTTATCCATAGAATCGCCCAGTATCGATGTATTTTGGCAAACAGCCATTGTGCATGCGTGCAGATCTGCAAAAGATTACATATAAGCCTTCAAAGTTCAATTGGAAAATCAGAGTAAAACGAATTTCTGACTCTTAGTAGACCATGGTGCGTAAAAAGGTCACAAAAACAATGTAGTTCTTAAGCAAATAACACAGCCACGCTCACTTTTTCAAAATATGATCAAACAAACATTAAAAACGCTTCCTAAACCTGTTCTTTCATATTTTCTGATAAAACAGAGTAACAAATGTGCGTGATATCAAATTTTCAAATGGAACTACTTTTGACTGGAAGAAGGGAGGGAACTACATATACATATATTTAAGGGGATTAATTTTCTGGGTTGAACTCAACTGCTTCGCTAGCTCAGGGGGTTAGACGAAAGTTCCCAAAATATTTTTAGTTTCGGTCATTGGTGGACAGTGTTCAAATCTGACCAATTACTACATGTTTTACCCCGTTTTTTCAACTTTTTTTTTTTTTTTCATTCACTTTCCCTTATTCTGAGACATTTATGAATACTAATTTAAAATTCAAGTCATTAAGAATGTGTGAAAATGTTCAGGCTCCCTATTTATTTACTTTCATTCATTTCCATAGGGTTTTTTTTTTTTTTTTTTTTTAGCCCAAAGCATACGGCTTGCCAAGCTTGAGCTGGGAAGATGTCCCGAATCGACATGATATTGCTTGCGACCGTGATGACATGTTTCAACCCCTCAAAATGGGAAACTATGATAGTATGACCAGGCTCCAAAATCAATTCTGATGAGAACCCAAAGATATAGCGAAATTTGGCACATGCGATAAAATGTAAATATGGGTTTGCGTTATCTTTGGCGCATTGGTCTGTTCATGCACACTTTGATAGTGAGACCAACTTTGTCATACTAATTTGCAGACAATTCCATGAGAAGAGGATGCATTTTAGTAGATAAGATAATACCCGATCTGAGCCATCCCCCATTATGCTACGCAATCGCTTAACAAAATAATCCGTGGTTAAGTGAGCCAGCAATTTTAAATTATGCATTTATTATCGTTTATCAAAATCAAACCACGCTTAAGCACGCTGTGTAAATTTATGCAATCCAACCATGATTAAGCATATGGCTAACCCTTATCCAATCAACCCGTCCTTAAGATTATAGCTAACCATTAAACATATTTACAATTTTATGTAACATTAAGCATGCTCATAAAATTAAAACAAAAATGGGTTAACAAGTCAATCTGATGAAGGTCAGCAAACAAATGGCATAACCTTTTTTAACAACATTTTTTACTTAAATCAATTTTTAAAAATTAAAAAAAATTTTGATTAAGAAAAACCAACGCATCATGCTAACCAGCTAAGACATCAGCCAAACAATCACTTACATCAAACAATTGCTTAACCTTTTTTCCCACCCCATCAACCAACGCATAGTGCATCATGCTAACCGGCTTATGAGTTAGTGGGTGGGTTAAGATTTTGAAAAAAAAAAAAAAAAAAAAAATTTAAATTTTAAAAATTTTATAAAAAATAAAATTTGAATTTATCTTTTAAAATCCAACAAAATAATATACATGATATATAGCTTATAAATCATGGAAGAATTTAGAAAAGAAAAGGTATCATGTCCATTTAAGGGAATGAAGGAAATAAATATTCCTAAAGCAAACACCCTTAAAGAACAAATCCAAAACTACATCCTTGAAGTATATGATGCAACAGTTTTTTATATGTTGCATAAACATCATGAAATTATAAAACACAGCCCTCAAATAATAGAAATAAAAACAAAACTTTTTTGTGAAAAAGAAGACTTTGATAAAGTTGCTAATCATATAAGAGAAGAAATAAAAGAAGAAATCCAAACAAAAACCTTTAATAGTAAAAAAGAAGCAATAAAATATACAATAGAAAAATGTAATGAACTACTATACATACTGAAACAAATAACTTAATCAGATATATAACTTATGTGGTTAAGTTATATATCTAGTTCATGGAAATATATGACAAAAATATAACCATGAACACACATACTATAAACAGTTATTTTTACAAAAAATTTAAATAAAAATTTAAAAATTTTATTTTAAAAAATTTAAAAAAATTTTAATTTAAAAAAAATTTTTATTGATATATAACATATAAAAAAAAATGTTATATATCCATACATGGAAATGATGGAAGACAAAAATAAAATTGATAAAGCAACTCAAACTTATACATATGAACCAGCAAATAAAGAGGAAAAAAAGTTTTATGAAAAATATATCCTTGATCATGAATATGATTATTTAAATGATAATGATGACCCAATACCAGAAAAAGCCCAAAGAGAGTATGATTTTTCGGTAATAGATGATCGTATTGGTGATGAATGTGCAGAAGAGCTTGATAATGTTAAATATGAAGTAACGCGCAAACTTGATAAATTTATTGAAGAAGCGGAAGAAGATTTTAGAAATTATTTTTTACCTGATGTTGATTTTAGTGAAAATTTACATGATAAACCATTATGGAAAGTAGAATTAGAAAAAACGAATGTAGTAGAAAGTTTTATAGATTTACTAGAAGAATGGATACCAGAACTAATAAAAGAAAGAATAGAATCGATTTTTTAAAAAATTTTAATTTTAAAAAAATAAAAATTAAATTTAAAAATTTAAAATTTTTAAAAACTATAAAAAATAAAAAAAATATTTTTTTTTTTTAATTTTAATTTAAATAAAAATTGATTTTTTCTTAAAAATATCCCACAATAACATACCATACATGAAGATGATGGCAGATGAAAATAAAAAGTATGTTGATAAAGCAACTCAAACTTATACATATGAACCAGCAAATGAAGAGGAAAAAAAGTTTTATGAAAAATATATCCTTGATCATCAATATGATTATGTAAATGATAATGATGACCCAATACCAGAAAAAGCCCAAAGAGAGTATGATTTTTCGGTAATAGATGATCGTATTGGTGATGAATGTGCAGAAGAGCTTGATAATGTTAAATATGAAGTAACGCGCGAACTTGATAAATTTATTGAAGAAGCGGAAGAAGATTTTAGAAATTATTTTTTACCTGATGTTAATGATAGTGAAAATTTACATGATAAACCATTATGGAAAGTAGAATTTGAGAAAAAGAAATGTTTAGAAAGATTTATAGAAATTTGTAAAGAAAGTATTGAGATTGAGATTAAAAAATAAATAAAAAAATTTTTATTTTTATTTGTTAGAGTATAACAAATAAAAATTTTTTTTAACTAGCTATTGATAAATAAAAAATTGAAATTATCTTACCAGCATACTTAAGTTATATTATAAGCATGAGTGTGTTAAATAAACTAACCTATCAAGAACTAAATAAATTAGAAGAAACATTAAAAAGTTTTTGTAATTTTAAAACTACATATAATATAAACAGAAAATTTTATGTTATTTGTTATGATGCATGTATAAGGGACTTTCTTTATATTTTTTCGAAATCACTTCCTTTTATATATTATAAATATAGTAAACATAGATTAAATAATAGTGGTTTTGATACAACACTAATTGCAGTATGGCCAGATTTACGAGAAAAACATATAGACCTTGAGGATATAATGTATCGTAAATTAAAAGATCCTGTTTTTACTGGTATTAGGGTTCCATTTAACCAAAGTGATAAATTTTTATCTACTTATAAAAATGCTTTACTCGATTTACTTAAAGATGATAAAAGAGAACTAACTCCCGTTACTTTTTATGTGTTACCTATTTTAACATTTGAAAATATTTATCCTGCGGAACATTTTAATTTTACATCTTTTATTGAATATTATGGTGAATATTGGGGTGGTTTAAAAGAATATTTAAAAAGACCTGTAGCCATAAGTGAAAACGAAAAACATGAAGGCTATTTAGCTCATCCGGGTTCATTGTTTAGAAATCGCCCGCAACGATTTACTTCTTCAGGGTGGGGATCCTTTGAAGTAGAAGTTGAAGAATCAGAAGATGAATCAGAAGATGAAGAAGAAAATCAAACTTTTATACCATCTTATACTAATTCATTTTTACCAAGAGAAATAACAACAACAGAATATGAAGATTATGAACATGAAGAACAAACTGAACAAGATGAAGAAGAACAACCAAGAGAGCTAACTGAAAATGAACAAGAATTACTTGATGAATATAATCAATTTCTCAATCCACAACAAAGTGAAAGAGAAACCACCCAACAAACAAAAACATTAATTTTACAAAATGTACTAGAAAACTTTTCAAGTGATGATTATAACATATTTTGGGAAAATAGTGCTAGATTTTTTGAAAATGGAAGATATAGAATTACATATAGTCGTTTTGGGCTTGAAAAAATTGTAAGGATAGGAGATGAGGAACAACCCCAACACATTAACACAAATGAAACATTTAAGTCTAAATGTTGTGTTTTATGCTTAGATGAAAACACGACACCTACAATTTTGTTTTGCAGTTGCGGTCATCTATGCTTATGTGAAAAATGTGATAAAGTATATGCTAAGAAAGAATGTCCAGTTTGCAGGGTAAAGAGTGAGATTAAAAGAAAAAATTTAAAGTAAATTTATAACTTTTAAAAAGTTACAAATTTAACAGGAATATCGGGGGACGTATTTATCTAAGGATAAATTCTGTGAACCCCAAACACAGAGAGACTTAAACTTTGATATTCCTGCCTTAGTTAATGTTGAAAAGCGTTAAACTATCTTAAGAATCACCTTTAACTCTGTTTTCTATACCTTAACATAAGAAAAAGTATAGATAAAGTAAGGTGAGTCATGTCACTACCATGATATAACCATTTTTACATGCCTCCTCACCGAAAACGAAAGAGGAAGTTATTTAATGCACAACCCTTTAACTTTTGCTTTACACACCAAAATGGTAGTACATTATAATATTAACAAACATTTTTACCCTGTTTTTCTAAAAATGATTAACTTGTATAATAATTGTATAAAATACTTAATATTGTTTTTTTAAACAGCAGCCTTACAACATTGTGATATGGTATTAACTTACGGGTTGTTAGACCGCGCCAGAGGTTACCCTGTTATTTATTTTAGTAATAAATTTTTTTCAACAAGGAAGTAAGACTGCTTTATTATCATTAAATAAAAAATTATATTTTATACAATTACCATATTCAGTTCATTTTTAGAAAAAACAAAGCAAAAAATGGTTAATATCATAACATACAACCTTTCACCTCAAAAGTCCAGTCTAAAGTGATATTATATGCGTAATACACATTTCAAAATATTGGAAAAAGTTGTGAAATACTATACCACGTGATATTGGAGTGTGTATCAATGTAAACCCTTTTTTTAAATATTTAACCCTTTACTGGATTAAATATTTTTTTACAAGTCCAACTCTATCAGTATCGACACATGTGCGTGTTTTGCGTTGGAGTTGTCGGACCTTGATATAAAGTTTATAGTGTCGCATTGTTTTACTTCTAAAGGCTGAGGAAAAACTATACAACTACAACCTCTTCCCTCCTTTTTTACTATGGAGTAGTCAGTCTTTTCAACTCCGTTTAAGGATATGTTAATTTTTGCCTCTTCTTTTAGGTTACCACCAACTGTAACAACCTTTAAAGACCCCCTTATAATTCTGCCCGAGGCTGCCATGCAATAACCTCCTAATTCATGATGTATTCCCGTGCTTCCATTGCCGAAAGAAAACTCGTAATTACCATTTTTTAATCCTCCTTGTTGCGCAGCATGAACGCTTATAATGGGTTTAAAGCCTATTTTTCCATCCACGTAGGATTTTGTCACTAAATCTCTCTCTTCTACCGGAGTTGCTGCATTTTTTAGGGAAAAACCTTGAAGATTTACGTTAGCTACTGCTGAGAAACTCCCATTTGGATTTTTTATGATAGCTCCACCATTATCAACGTAATTTTTATTGGCAGCGGCGCCACGTTCAATAGGATTTGGTAATCCGATAATCGAGTGACCCTTCATGTTTATTTCACCAGCCATTGAAAAAGAACCGTCTTGGTTTTTTGTTAAAGCTTTTTCACCCGCAGTAGCAGCCTTAATAGCGTTATCTACGTAAAACTTATTAGCGGCTTCGTACTCTTCTAAAGGTGCTTCGACGTTGTAAATTCTCCGCCCACCCATAGAAACGTCACCACCTGCTATATACCGCCTTCCAGGACCATAAACAAAGGCTCGATTGGCAACATCTACGTAATTTTTTGTTGCTGCATCCTGTGGTTCTGCAGGTTCTATAAGATTTGATATAGTATATCCTTTCATATTTATATCTGCAACAGCAGAAAAAGTACCATCTTCTTGTTGAACTATTGCTCTACCACTGTTATCTACATATTTTTTTGTAGCAGCTTCACTCGGTTCCTCAGGGTCAGCTATATTTTTTATTTTATTAAAACCCATGTTTAAATACCCTGTAATATGGTATCCTCCATTTTCATCTAACAGCCCTGAGTTTGCATCAACATAACTCTTAGTGGCAACATCCTGAGGATTTACTGGATTACTAACCCGTATTAATGTATTACCAGCCATATTTATAGAACCGGTAACTGGGTTTGTTCCATCTTTACGTAAAAAATTATTACCTATGTAAGCGAGTGACACACCATCACCATCACCACTTGTTTTAACATCATCTATTCTTCCAAATTTATCAACAGGCATAGTTTTTAATATTACTAAAAAAGTTTATTTAAAACATTTTGAAATTTATTGCCTAAACCCAACTCTTTAAGAATGAACAAACATAAATGGCCACAAAATACTTCCCCTGCATGCTGTAATTGGTCAGTATTGTAGTGTATAGGGTTTTTTAAATAATCTATAATTTCAATAGGTGGTTGAATACCATAACTATCAAAATAAATTTTAGTTTTACCATCTTTATACCAGGCAACCCAATGAGTTTCTGGACCGCTGGTATCATCAAGATTTAATATACCACATTCTTTATTTTTTACTTTTTTAGGTAGAGTGTTACGTAAAAATATTCCTCTAAAATTTTTTATTTTTAATTTTTTTGCGGCATCCTCAAGCTCAAAATTGCTTAAAGGTTTATTTGGTAAAGTTATATTATCAATTAAAATATCTTTCATTTTTTATATATTTAAATATTTACAATAGCACTATTATCAACCCATGAATTAAACTCATCAGAATAACCTTTCCACTTTACAAGAGATTTCTTTTTTCCTTTTTTAATAACCTTTTCTATCCTATACAACTCTTGTCTCGTTTTTTGTAGTTTAGGTTCATAAAAGGAACCTTTTATTTCTTCACCATTTAAATCTTCAATTTTATATGTTATAGGTGATGTATGTTTTACTTCTGAAACTGTGAAAACCTCTTCAGTCCATCTTGTGGTATAACCTTTTTCAAAAGTCTTTTTCTGTTTACTTATCCTTACTTTGTCTCCAACAGAAAACTTTGGTTCGATATCCTCCCTTACTTGATTATAATCAGGATACAATGTTTTCCAAACTTTATTTTCATTCTTCTTTTTACTTGCTTCAATTGGTATCATCTTAATAGAAGAATGCCTCGTGTTGTTATATTCTTTAACAAGATTTGGTAACACGTTAATATAAACATTTGTTGAGTGAGCAGAGAAATACTTCCACATTTTTTCTTTCATTGTTCTAATCCATCTCTCAACAACGCTTGATTTTTCCTCGTTTTCAGTGGAATATAATTCAATCAAATCTTTAACCTCTTTGTTATAAAACTCTTTACCTTTATCCACCCATATTTTCTCAGGTTTTCTTTCCTTAAAAATACTCTTCAGTGCAATAGAAACAGATTTTCCTGTTTTATCTTTTAATGGTATTAGCCATCCATATTTTGAAAAGATATCAATGACAGCAAGAAGATATTTTACACCATGATTAAGTTTAGAAAATGCTTGCATATCTACTAAATCTGCAGCCCATATTCTATCGATACCATTTACTCTAACTCTCCTTTTCTTAAATTTTCTTTTTATTGGTTTATGTAATTCTTCTGCTAGCGTTATATTTTCTAAATTTTTTTTTTAATTCCCATACCAAATCTTTTCTTGGTTCCTATCAATGAGGAAACCAATCCTCTTTCCATTCTTTCCTTAATAGTAGGATTATAAATACCTTTTAACTCTTTAAGCATATTAGCATCACAAACAGAATTTCTTGTTGCTGTGTCATCATGTTTAAGATAACATATATCATGATGATATGCTGCTTTATCAACACGATTTACAGGTTTTGACCATTTTTTAGGTGTTAAATCAGGATTTAATCTTTTCTTTAACTTGGTGCCTGGACCAGTAAAATTATGCCCAGGTAAATGCATTTCAACAGGTAAGTTATTGATAACCTTGTTTAACAATGAACCACCCTCTATTTTTTTAGTAAATTGTGTTTTAGTTGTTCCACATTTTTTACACTTACCTCGTTTCATATTTCTACCATTTTTACTTACCATACATTCAAAATCGGTTGTTTCAGTTTGTTTTTTACACTTAACACAATACATTTTTTATATTAAAATAAATTTTTTAATATAAAATATGGATATTGTTAATTTATCATGGAATGAAGCGTTAGCAAAAAGATTTAACCACCCCCTTTTACCAAGAAGTATTAGAGGTTTAATAGTAGGTAAATCAGGATGTGGTAAAACTACACTTTTACTTAACCTTTTGTTAAGACCTGATTGGTTAGATTATAACAACTTATGCGTTTTTGGTAAAAGTTTGTTTCAACCAGAATACCGCATACTTAAGCTTTTGAAGAAAAAATACCAAAAGAATATATATTAAGGTTGTTTTCACTTAAAAATGAAGTTCAAAACCGTGATATTTCACCTACAGCATTAGTTGAAGAATGGGCAAAAACAATTAAGGAAAAATCTGATATCAATTGTGATTTTTTTTAATATGCTTGTGATGTTCCTGACCCAAGAGATTTAAATGCATCAAATAAAAACTTAATGATATTTGATGACTTACTTTTAGAAAGGCAAAACAAGTGTGAAAACTATTATGTAAGAGGAAGACATAGTAATGCTGATTGTTTTTATCTAGCACAAAATTATTTTAGATTACCTCGTCAAACTATTAGAGAAAATGCTAACTTAATATGCTTGTTTAGACAAGACTTAAAAAATCTTAATCATATTTATAGTGACCATGTAGGGAATGATATGACTAAAACAGAGTTTATCAATTTTTGTAAAAACTGTTGGGAAAAACCGCATGGTTTTGTTGTGATTGATTTAACTAAGAACCGTAACGATGGAAAATATAGATGTGGTTTTGACAACTTTTATATACTACGAGATTACAGAGATTACTATTAAAAATATATTTTTGTTTTAAAATATATTTTTACTAAATATAAAAAATGGAAGCAGAATTACTTGAAAAAATAGTAAAAAACACTGACCATAAAACATCATTTCAAATTATTGTAAGTGATAACAAATCAAATTTTAAAACAAGATTTACTCCACCACTTCAACTTGAAGCTGATAAAAAATATGAAGTAGCTTTAGTCAATCTTGAAACTTACTATTCATTTCCTAATATTACTGATAGCAACAACATTTTTATTTATTCACAAGATAGTGGTAAAACATGGGAAAAGATGAAGATACCAACAGGTAGCTATGATTTAGTTGATATCAATGATTATATACAACAAGAAATGAAGAAAAAAGAATATTATATTTGTTTATCAGCAAACACTAATACATTAAAATCAGTTTTAATTCTTGAAAATGGATATCAGGTAGATTTTAATCATGAAAACAGTATTGGAAAGGTATTAGGATTTAGCAGAGCAAAATATGTTCGAGGGTTTCATGAAAGCGAAAATTTAGTTAATATCTTAAGTATTAATAGCATACTTGTTAATATTGATTTAATCTCAGGTAGTTATGTTAATGGTTCTCAAAGAAACACAATTTACAGCTTTTTTCCAAATGTTGCTCCGGGTTATAAAATAATAGAAAATCCGGTTAATCTGGTATACCTACCTTTAACGTTGAATGAAATACATGATTTAAACGTTACGATAACTGACCAAGATGGAAACATATTAAATTTAAGAGGAGAAACATTAACGATTAGATTTCATATAAGAGAATCACGTTAAATATAAAATGTCAAACTACATTAACGCAAAAATAAATATATCAGAAGGGCAAAAGGAAAAAATTTTACATTCTTTTAAAAACAAAAACCCAGCAAGTATTTGTTTAAAACATGAAGATTTACATGGGAAAGATGTAATAGCATTAACTAAGTCTCAAGTAAATAAACTTACTAAAGCTTATAAAGCTGGTAAGGGAACCACGTTTAGAATGTCAACTACACAACTTAAACATAACATGAAAGTAGAAGGGAGGATTTTTACCTTTGATAGCTGGATTGGCATCAGCTGCTTTACCTGTATTAGCAAAAACAGTATTACCTGCTTTAGGTGTGGGTGCCCTAACTGGTTTAGCATCAACACGAGTTCAAAAAGCAATGGGTAACGGATTGTATCTTAAGAAAGGTGGTAGTATCTGTCAAGTTGAAACTGATGGTGAAGGTTTATATCTTAAACCATACAAAGGTAAAGGGTTAAAAAATAAAGGTGAAGGATTGTATTTAAAACAAGGTGGAAATATTTGTGATGGTAAAGGTCTTCTTTTAGGCCCAAATAGTCCATTTGCTAATATTCCTATATTAGGCGCAATTTTGTAAATTAAAAAAATGAATGTGTATAAATTTGGAAATAAACCTAAAATGGTTCAACCAAAAACTATTTTTTGGAACCCTGTAGAACTTAAATATCCAGCTAAAAAAGTTAATCCTGTTACTTGGGATGTTTTTACACAACAACCTCTAATATTAAAAGGTGGTGAAACTAAAACCATTGTTTTAGGTTTTGGTTTTATGATGAGTAAGGGTGTCGTTTTAATTTCTCTATCTTATGCTCTAAAAACTAATCAATTAAGTATAACAAATGAGGTAGTGTTGGAGGAAACCCCAGATGTGGTTACCACAATTACAAACAACTCAAGTAAGCTAGTAAAAATTAATGAAGGTGAATTTTTGTGTCGTCTTTACTATTCTATTTAAAAAAATAGTTGTAATTAATAAAATGGAACTAAAAGAAAAGATTTATCCAGTATTACCAGAAGCACGAAATATACCAAATGCACCATCATTACAACCAATACTATTAGCAGAAGACAATGGTCAATCCTCCTTTTACACAAACTTTTCAATAAAGTAATGTCTACTGGAAATTTCCCTATTTCTTGGTCACAATCTATTGTTTGTCCAGTATATAAATCAGGAAGTATTAATGATCCGGCAAATTATCGTGGTATATCCATCACTACATCCATGTATAAAATATTTTCAGGTATAATCAGTACAAGATTATGTAAATGGGCGGAGGATAATAATATAATAGATGAAGCACAGGCCGGATTTAGACGAAATTACTCTACCGTAGATAACTTGTTTTCGTTACAAGCTATAATACAAAAATATTTATCAAAGCAAGGAGGCCGTTTTTATTGTTTATATGTAGATTTTCGTAAAGCCTTTGATAAAATTAATCATTTAAAATTATTCCAATGTCTTACGGGCCATGGTATTTACGGCAACTTTTTAAAAGTATTATTATCCATGTACAAAAATTTGTCATCGTGTATAAAAACAGAAAATGGTTTGACAGATTTTTTTGAGTGTAACATTGGCACCAGACAAGGAGACAAAAGTAGTAGTATAATTTTTAATTTATTTATGAACCAATTGTACACTGCATTACGCAATGATTGCAAAAATGGAATTTACATAAATGAAAATATACCTGATATTATTTGTCTAATGTTTGCAGATGATATTGCTAATAGTTCAGATACTGTTGTTAACTTGCAAAAACAATTGAATATTATACAGAAGTTTTGTTTAGATACGGGAATGGAAGTCAATTTAGACAAAACTGAAATTATTGTATTTAGAAATGGAGGACCGCTACGGTTAAATGAAAAGTGGTATTTTCGAAATAAGCAGGTATCGGTAACTTCTTGTTACAAATACATGGGCATCCTTTTTATCCCAATGTTATCATGGTCTTCAGCCCAAGAAAAATTAGCATCAGAGGCCAGAAAAGCAATTTTTTCTATCTATAGATATCAGAAATCGTTCGGTTATTTTAGTTGTACTGACCTTTTTAAATTGTTTGATTCAATGGTAAAGCCAATTTTGTGCTATGGGGCCCAGATATGGGGACATACATACTCGCCTGTCTTAGAATCTGTCCATTTTGAATTTTGTAAAAAATACCTTGTTTTGAATAGTTCAACAAACAACACATTAGCTTTAGGTGAATGTGGTCGTTATCCGATATACATTGATTATCATTTATCTTGTGTTAAATATTGGTGTAAACTCTTACAAATGTCAAACCATAGATACCCTCGAAATTGTTATATACTGCTTAAAAATTTAGATGACGCGGGGCGCAGAACCTGGGCTTCTAATGTTAAAAATTTGCTATACATGTATGGTTTTGGAATAGTATGGATAAGTCAAGAAGTTGGAGATACGAGTAATTTTCTAAAGGCCTTCAAACAACGACTCGTAGATTGTGCAAATCAAAATTGGCATGAATCCATCAATACATCCAGCCGTTGTTTTCATTATAAACATTATAAATCTTTATTAAATGTAGAAAAATATTTAAAGCTGGATATTCCATTGAAACATAGAATAGCGCTTTCAAAATTTCGATGCTCGAACCACAAATTTGGAATTGAAACAGGTAGACATACTAATGTTCACAAAGATAAAAGAATTTGTCTTTATTGTTATAATAATCATGATGTTAAAATTATAGAATGTGAGTATCATGTATTTTTTGAATGTGAAAAATTTACAGAAATAAGAGCAAACTTTCTATATAATTGGTATACTTCAAATTGTAGTGAAGCTAATTTTTACTATTTGCTTCAATCTACAAATCCAAACATCATTAGACATCTAGCCCATTATATATATATGCTTATGAAATGACTAACATATAAATGGACATATTTAGAATTCATTTTATTATTATTATTTTTTTCTCTGAGTGATTTTAAATACCAGTAAACATAGTTAGACAAGTTTAAAGATGTAACCTTACGGAAAGTTATGGTACAGATTATGGCTTCAAATATGGATTTGCATCAGAAAAAATAATGTAATATTGCAGAAAAGGGGGAAAATGCTGTTGCCCACATTTTGTCCTTTCCTATCGATGTTTTCATTTGTTTTTCTCCAAGGGCACTAAAACTAAGTTTTCATGGTAATTATTGTCATTTTCATGTTCGTTTCAATTGTTTTTCTTCAAGGTATGCAAGTTAAGTTTTTGTGGTAATATTGTCAATTTGACTTTTTTTTTTTTTTTTTTCAAGGTCACTGAAGTTTTTATGTTTTATTACATAACCTCCCTTGTTTTCTGTGTGGTATACCCATTATCAATATTCTTGCCTTATACATGTGTAATATCACATTTGCGTGATGTCAATTTTGACGTCATTTTGAATGTTATTCACAGGAGTGAATGGCTTTTAATACGCACATAAATGCGGGTACATCTATAGATGTTTTTGCATTTTCTGATTTATATTTTGCGAAATATCATTATGTGATAAAAAGAACCTGATATTTTGAAGCAGTTATGATTAGTACAATACATGATTTTAACTCTTATATTGCTAAATGCAACTACAGAGGCGTAGCCATGTTATTTTGGTGTATCCTTGCGGGCAGTGTGGATCAAGATTTTACAGTCTGATCTTAGATCTACATTGTCCTTTAGGAACAAATATTTCTCTAATGAGTACCTATACAATAGCAAAAGTAGTGCACAAATTACTAGTTTGTAAGATTAACTATATTTTTGATCACGTTAACGGTAAACATGTTAATAGAAGGGACGTAACTTGTCTGTTATGTCAATTTTTTATCTTTAAAATGTATTTTTTCTGCATTATTGGCCGGATGGCCTTGACAATTTCAGATATAGATCTAGATCTAGTCATTGTCATTAAGAGCTGACTCAGACTTTCTTTTATACATTGATAGAACATTGATAGGAAGGGATTGTCTTGGATAGGGTAGATTATATTGCTGTATGTGGACAAAATATTTGGTAACTTGCGTTTTCTCCTTTTCTCAATGTGCTTTTCATGAGTCTTCTTTTTTGGTCCTTACAACTATATTTTGTTGAAATATGTTAGAAGCTGTAATTTTCTTTTTTAAATGTCAAAACGTAGCTCACCTAAGTGTATGTTTGCTTCCACATGTAGTTTTTGTATTATGGGCCGGTGGCCTTATTACTTATAATAAAATCATTGTCATTGTCATTGTCATTGCCTTCAGGCTACAAAAAATATCAGAAATTCAAACATTTCTTGAAAATGAAGTTAAGGTTAGAGAACAGTTAAGTAAAAAATATTTAAAGATTAGCAAGAGTGTGGATAACGTTGAAGCTGGTCTAACTGTGGTTGCTTTAGGAGCAGGAGGAGGAGGAATTGCTTTACTCTCAACTGTGGTAGCGATACCTGCAACGATAGCTTTAGAAGGTTGTGCCTTAGCTGTTGGACTTGCTGCAATTGTTAGTAAATTTGTGGTTAGAAGAAGTAGAACAAAATCAGAAAAACACCTTCAAATTAAAATGTTAGCTGATGCAAAGTTAAATACACTATTTACACATATATCTAAAGCTATCAGTGACAACAAAGTAGAACATTCAGAATTTACTTTAATTATGGATGAATTGGAAAAATATAAGGTGATGAAGGAAGAGATACGAGTTAAGTCAAGGAAAAAAAGCAAGTTAGAGGAACAAGAAAGTTTAATCGAGAAGGGGAAACAGGAAGCACAGGAGGAATTTCGCAGACTAGTAGAAAGAAACAATGGAACCCATTAAAGCTAAAACTAAAACCACCTAAGTTTAAATGTTCTTGTGCTTGTGAGATAGGTAATGCTGAATAAAAAAAATAAGATAAAAAAAATTTTTTACTTAAAAAAATATGTCATTTTTAAAGATAAAAGACCCTGTTAAAAGAGACCAAATTGTAAAAGAATATCTTGCAACAAAGAAAAGAATTCGTGATAGTCAGCTTGCAGAGAAAACAGGTGAAATTGAATTACAAACAGACCTTTCCAAGTTTTTTAAACCTATTACAGAAACACAAAAGGAAGCAGCAACGAAAATTACAGAAGAACTTGAGCCTATTAAAGAGGGGATTGAACAATTGCCACAGGCTATTAAATTACCGAATTATCCAACAATAGAAGCTTATCCATCTGAAGAAAAAAAAATTATGGAGGAATATGAAGAAAAGCATTTTATTGGACCAATTGCAAAAAAATATTTAACAAAATTTATTGGTAAAACTAATGTTGATAGAACATATGGGATACATGATAAAGAAGGCAGATTTTATATTGGTAGAAAACCAATCATTATTGATGAAGATGATATTTTACTTGGTAGCAGAGTATATCGAGGAACGCCTGGTTTATGGGAGTTAATTGTTTCTAAAGAACCAAATCCAATCATTTATAAAGATAAGGATTTTGATGATTACAAGGAATTAATAATAAAAACCAATGCTCTTTATAAAGATAACGACCCTACAAAAATATATGCTAAGGGTGGATACCGAGGAGAAAAATGGAAAAATATACTCAGGAATATTTGGGTAGAAAGAAAAATATTAGAAAAAGAATATGAAGGAAAAGGAATTACCATTATCCCATCTAACCCTAACTCACTATTAGAAAGATTAGACCTTTTAATGGCAAGTAAAGAAGCTGGTAATACAGGTGTAAGAAATGAGTTGGTAAGTATTTGTGATGAATTAAAAAGACAACATGTATTAAATTCAAAGAGTTATAAAAAATTAATGTCTATACTATAAAATGATTACATCACAAAAGAGAGGATTTAAAAGAAATTATGCTTATGGAGGAGCAGGGATATTTGATACTTTAGCTAATTTTCTTACAAGGTTTTTTACAAGCAGCGCAGCTAAACAAATTGCATCTTCAGCAGTTGATGTTGGTAAGAGTGTTGCTAAGGAAGGAGCAAAGAAAGCGTTAGAGGTTGGAAAGAGTGCCGCGGTTGATGCAGGTAAAAAGTTAGTTCAAAAGGCTTTAACACCAAAATCTAAAAAGATTTTAGAAAAATATACTCAAAAGCCTACTACAACAACTCAACCTGCAACGCAAAATATTAACACCTTAATAGATGGTAGTGCCATTGCTATTCAAGATTTAGTTAAGAAATTAAATAGTAGAGGTTCCGGAGTTAAAGTATTATGAAAAAAATAAATTTAAGTTAAGCAAATTATTACATTAAATAAAAAAGAATGTCAAATCTTAAATTTAAAGTAACAGTATATGAAAAATACAATACAAAAAGGGTTGGTATCCTTTTTGCTAACTTTAAGATAAATGAAGATTGTGAAATTCTTGAAGTTACCAATACAAGTTTTGATTATAAAAAGGTTGTTTTAAAATTATCACCTGAAAAAGCTGATATCATTAAGGAATTTGAAGAAAATGTAAATCAATATTTAGAAGAAAATGATATACCTAAGGTAACCATTCTTTACGGAAATAGAATTTATCCTAAAATGAGAAAAAATTTTTCTGCTGAAAAACTTAAAAATATTAAACTTAAGGGTGTTTTTGTAAATGATGAAAACAAATCATTCCCTCAACTATGGTTTGAACACTAAAAACAAAACTCAATTATAATTTTGACTTAAAAATTATAATTGCATATAATAAAATGGATATTTTAAACATTAAAGCACCGATTTTAAAAGATGATAGTATTGATGAATATGAATACCATGAGTATGACCCTATTACAGGAACCAATCTTAACAACTCTGGAGGGGATATTAGGATTAATATCGAAACTCAAGATATTTTTTATCACCCTTCAGAGTCATATCTTCAAATTTTAGGTGTATTAGAAAAAGCAGATGGAACAGCTTATACTGCAGCTGGGGCAAATGCAGATGATGTTACCTTAACAAATAATGGGTTGATGTATTTGTTTAAAAATATTAGATATCAACTTAGTGGTCAAGAGATAGAAAGTATTAATTACCCTGGTCAAGCTACCACAATGCTAGGACTGTTAAAATACCCTGATGACTTTGCTAAATCACAAGGTCTAAACCAACTATGGTATAAAGATACCGATGACACCGCAAACAATGATAATAATGCTGGTTTTTCGGTAAGAAGAGTTTTTATTTTTAATTCAAATCCTGTTGGAACATTTAGTTTTAGGATACCATTAAAACATATATTTGGTTTTTGTGAAGATTACAACAAAGTTTTATATGGTATGAAACAAACACTAACCTTAACAAGAAATGATGACAACGACGCAATTTTTAGAGCTCAAACTGTTGCAGCTGCAGGTGGTAATCCTGCTAGACATGACCCCGGTAGAGTTAGATTAACTAAAGTATCTTGGTTTATGCCTCATGTGGAGCCGGAAGATGGTAATAGGATGGAACTTTATAAATTTATCGAGAAGAAAGAAAAATTTCCAGTTGGATATAGAATGATACAAAGCGACTCAATAGCGGTTCCACAGGCAGCAACAGGTTTTACTTGGAGGTTATCAGCTAAATCATCTCCTGAGGTGCCACGTTTTTTAATTGTTGGTTTTCAAACTGGAAAAAGTGGTAATCAGGAAGAAAACCCAGCTATATTTGATAACTTAAATGTTAAAAATATTTATGTAATGTTAGGTTCAAAAAAATATCCAGCATATGATTATGATATAAATTTTCCTGCTAATCAAATTAGTAGAATATATAGTGAAGCTGCTTTGTTTAGAAAAAAGTTTTTTAACATGGATGAATTGGTATCAAACCCTAATATTACTCCTTTAGATTACCAACTCCCTTTTCCTTTGTTTGTGTTTGATGTATCAAAGCAAAGTGAAAGGTTAAAGTATTCTGTAACTGATATTCATATTAAAACAACATTTACTAATAACCCCCCTGCAAATACTGAAGCATTTGCGGTTTTACTTAGTGACAGGATGATTAACTTTCAGAGTGATGGGAATAAGATGAGTGTAGTGTATTAAGTAAATTTTTATTTTAAATAAAAAATATGCAAAAGATTGCTGATTTTAAAAAGATATTAACAGATAATAACATTAAGTGGTATTCATATTGGAACAAGAAAAAGTATATTGATGTTTTAAAGGAGCATGGATTGTATCCTGAAGAAGCAATACCACTTAAAAAAGTACCTAATTATGATAGACTAAAGGATATTAGTAAAAATCCTAAAACGGTAATATTAAAGGATGTTGAAACTGAAGAAGAAACAACATTTCCATCAATTTACAAGGCTAGTAAGTTTATTGATAGATGCCCTCAAACGATTGAAAACTGGAATGGTAGGGTGTGGAATGGTAAATATAAAATTGATATTCAATAATTTTATTATTTTTTTAAAAAATAATAAAATTTGACTTAAGGATTGTATTTATAATATTAAAAAGTAATTATGGATATCAATTATGATAATTATACTGTAAATGGATTAAAGGCTTTAGCAAGAAATAGAGGATTAAGAGGTTATTCACGTTTAAGACGACAAGAATTAATTCAATTTTTAAATTTGGGGGGTAATCCTATATTAGATACAAAAGTTGAAAATATAAATGCTCCAATATTACAACCAACGGTTGCTCAACCTCTACCATCAACATCAAGTCAAAGTCAAACTACTTCAGTTAATGATTTGTTAAAAAGTTTAGAAAATGTTAGAGTGGAACAACCTAGTATATCACCTGAACTTAATGCTTTAAAAAAGAAGATAAAAAGTATATATGATAAAGTGGATAAAATAAAAGTAATAAAAAATAGATCCGCCTTAAAAAATTATGCAACTGAACATAAAATAGAAGGAATACCTGTTTCTACACCACAAGAGTTTTTAGAGCTAACACAACCATCAATTATAAAACATTTAAATAGCATGCGTGGGTTTAAAGTAAAATTAAATCTTCAATGTTTAATGAAAAGAGGAGAAGGTGATAATGAAGAAATAGTAAAGGCAAATTTTTCTTCTTCTTCTTCTTCTGAAGATAGTTATGAGATTATTTTAGAAGGAACTAATATAACAGAAGTATACTATGAAATGATTGAAAGAATTTTAGAAAATTTTGTTAATTTTACTACAAGCGGTAGTGGGTGGACATTTGTTAGTGTGATTCATTTAAAATTGCATAGTGCTATTTATGAACCATTAAGAGCATGTGGATGGATACCTTTACCTAAGTGGATTGCTAACAAAAAGGCATGTATTAATATGAAAAGTGAGAATGATGAATGTTTTACAGATTGTATTTTAAGGTATTTAAATCCAACAGATAGTCATTCTGAAAGAATTAGTGATTTAAAATCTAAAAAAAATAGCTTAAATATGAAAGGAATTAAATATCCTGTTTCTTTACTTGATATTGATAAGTTTGAAAGACAAAATCCATCATTTAGCACTAATGTTTTTGGAATAGTAGAAGGTAAGGAAAAAATCAAACGTATTAGAGCTATAAAAAGATTAAAAGAAAATCATGTAAATTTATTATATATTGAAGATGAAGAAGAAAAAAAATCGCATTATGTTTTAATAAAAGATGGAAAATTTAATGCTTTAATGAGAGCGCAAGTAAGTGATAATAGTAATGTAAGGTATTGTATGCTTTGTATGAACCATTTTGGAAGTGAAAAACTTTTAGAAAAGCATATGGAGCGTTGTGAAGATCATGATGGAGTTGATTTAATAATGCCTAAGTTTGATCCTGAAAACCCTGAAGAAATTTTAATAAAGTTTGAAAACTATTGTAGAAAAATTATGGTACCTTTTATTATAGTTGCTGATTTTGAATGTATTTTACAAAAAATAGAAGCAGAAACACAAGACAGTAATACCATTGAAACACAAAAGCATATACCTGTTAGTTATAATTATTTAATTTGTAGTATTGATGGAATCAAATTAAAACCAGAATTAAAATTTAAAGGATATGTTGGTAAAGATGCTGAAAAACATTTTATAGATACTTTAACTAAGGATGTAAAACAACTTTATAATGAATTTTATAAAAAACCAGTAGGAATTAAGATAACTGAAGAAGAGAGAAAAGCACATGATTTTGAAACTAAATGTTGGATATGTAATGGAGGATTTACAAAAGAAAATTATAAAGTAAAAGATCACTGTCATTTTACTGGTAAGTATCGTGGTGCTGCTTGTAATGCTTGTAATCTTAAAGCAAAAGTTCCTAATTTTATCCCTGTTTTCTTTCATAATTTATCTGGATATGATGCACATATTTTTATTAAATATCTTGGTAAAACTAATGAAAAAATTGATTGTATTCCTATCAATGAAGAAAAATATATTAGTTTTACAAAACGTCTTATGGTAGGAAATAATCAACTTAATTTAAGATTTCTCGACAGTTATAAGTTTTTAGCAAGTAGTTTAGATAAACTTGCAGAAAATTTTTAAAGATGAAAATTTTAAAAATTTAAAAGATTATTTAGAAGAACATCATGACGGTTATACGGAAGAAAAATTACATTTGTTAAAAAGAAAGGGTGTTTTCCCATATGAATGGTTAGATAGTTTTGAAAAATTAGAAGAAACACAACTGCCTCCTATAGAATCATTTTATTCAAGTTTAAATGGAGAGAATATTAAACCTGAAGATTATGAACATGCTTTAAAGGTATTTGATGTTTTTGAATGTGAAACTATTAAGGATTTTTTACAACTATACAATGAAACGGATGTTTTACTTTTAGCTGATATTATGGAAAACTTTAGATTTTCTATTCATAAAGAATTTAATTTAGATCCTGCTTGGTATTATACTTTACCTGGATATGGTTGGGATTCAATGCTTAAGGAAAGTGAGATAAAATTAAAAAAACTTACTGATATAAATATGCTTAACTTTCTTGAAGGAACAAAAAGGGGCGGTGTATGTATGACAAGCGTTAGATATGCAAAGGCAAATAATAAATACATGGGTGATGAGTATGATACAACAAAACCTTCTATATATATGTTTTATATTGATAAAAACAGTCTTTATCCTTGGGCTATGTGTAAACCTTTACCTGTAGGTGGTTTTGAATGGATGACTAGAGAAGAATTAGATAATTGGGAAAATTACCCTTGCTTTTTAGAGGTTGATTTTGAGTATCCAGAAAAATTACATGATTTACACAATGAAATGCCTTTAGCAGCAGAAAGATTAAAAGCAGGTAAAGTAGAAAAGTTAATTCCTAACTTAAATGATAAAGAAAAATATACACTACATTATCAAGCTTTAAAGACTTACATTCGGTTAGGATTAAAAATTAAAAAAATACATAGTGGAATTAAATTTAAAGAGAGTACCGATATTAAGAAATATATTGATAAATGTGTAAAATTAAGAACACAAGCAAAGAAGGATAAAAATAAATTTTCAGATCAGTTATGGAAGTATATGATGAATTCTGTTTTTGGTAAAACTATGGAAAACAAAAGAAATAGAGTAAATATAGAATTAGTTAATGGTGAAAACTGTGATCGTTTTAAAAAGTTAACTGCAAAACATAACTTTCATAATCATACTATATTTGATGAAAATTTGGTTGCTGTTCATATGAAAAAAAACAAGTTTATTATATGATAAGCCTATTTATTTAGGAGTAAGCATACTCGATATTAGTAAAACAACAATGTTATTAGATTATTATGAATATTTTAAAAATAAATTTGGAGAAGAAAAAGTATATATGTGCTATACTGATACAGATTGTTATGTTTTAGTAATAGAAACTGAAGATTTGTATGAAGATTTAAAAGAGGATGCCAATGCTTTGTTTGACTTTAGTAATTATCCACCTAATCATCCATTGTATAGTGAAAAAAATAGAAATGTGCTAGGTTTGTTTAAGGATGAATTAGAGGGGAATCTTTTAACTGAATTTGTAAGTCCTGGAGCAAAAACTTATGCTATGAAAAAATTTATCTTAAGAAAAGATGAAAATGGTAATGTGGTAACCGATGAAGATGGTAAATTTATTTATGATAAGCCTGTTAAAAAAGATAAAGATGGTAATATGGTATATAATGAGAAAACAGAAACTAAAAAATGTAAAGGAGTTAAAAAGTCTGTAATTAAAAATGAACTAAAATTTAAAACTTATAAGGAGTGTTTAGATTTTGGAAAAGATTATTATACAAGTATGGGAGGAATAAGAAGTAAACTTCATGAATTAACAACTATAAAAATGAACAAAAGAGCATTAAGCTTTGAAGATGATAAAAGAGTGATACTCTTGGATGGTAGTTATAGAACTTTAGCACATGGACATTATAGAATTAAAAAATTAACTGAAGAAGAAAAAATAAAATATGAGCAACAAGGGGCAAGACCAAAAAACACATATTAAAAAATTTTTATTTGTTGTATTGTAACAAATAAAAAAGCTTAATTATAAGATGATGTTATGGATTATTGTTCCCCCCCCCCAATTTTTTTGTCTACATAAAGGGTATTTTTCCCCAAAATTTGGATTTTTTAAACATTCTTCACAAACACAAATATGCCCACACCCATTAAAGGAAACATTAGGTTTTTGACTATAACAAACTACACATACATCTTCTGATATAGGATTTAGTTTTTTAAAATCAGCAGAATCTAGATAAAACTCTCCATCCCAATTTGTGCAATTTACACCAATATTAAAGTATTTATATTTTGTTGTATTTATTTTTAGAAAATCTAAAGTTTTTTCTAGAAAAAGCTCATTTTGTTTTATATAAATACATCTTTCCTTTCGATTTTTATTTTTATCTTCGTAATAAGTTTCACCTAAACCAAACGAAATACTCACCAAAAAATCTTTTTCATTTTTTCTTTTTCCCATGCTAATTACATAATAAATTAAGCTTAAAACTCTAGTATAATTTCTTTTTTCATTTTCACAGATAAAAAATTTAAAATTACAATCAAGATTGCTTTCTTCAATAGAATAAGGAAAATATTTATCATAAATCGGTTTTGTATTAATATGTCTTTTTAATTTCTTTCTTTGTTCCTTTGTTAATATTTTTAAAACTTTACTAATATCCATCCTTTTTTTAATATATATCTAAACAACAAAATAAAGAAATTTTCATTTTTTAAAATTTAAAATTTTTTAAATTTTTTTTTAATTTTTGATTATTTTATCATCATCTTAAGCCACCCACAAACACATAAACCGGTTAGCATGATGCACTATGCGTTGGTTGATGGGGTGGGAAAAAGGTTAAGCAATTGTTTGATGTAAGTGATTGTTTGGCTGATGTGTTAGCCGGTTAGCATGATGCGTTGGTTTTTCTTAATCAAAATTTTTTTTAATTTTTAAAAATTGATTTAAGTAAAAAATGTTGTTAAAAAAGGTTATGCCATTTGTTTGCTGACCTTCATCAGATTGACTTGTTAACCCATTTTTGTTTTAATTTTATGAGCATGCTTAATGTTACATAAAATTGTAAATATGTTTAATGGTTAGCTATAATCTTAAGGACGGGTTGATTGGATAAGGGTTAGCCATATGCTTAATCATGGTTGGATTGCATAAATTTACACAGCGTGCTTAAGCGTGGTTTGATTTTGATAAACGATAATAAATGCATAATTTAAAATTGCTGGCTCACTTAACCACGGATTATTTTGTTAAGCGATTGCGTAGCATAATGGGGGATGGCTCAGATCGGGTATTATCTTATCTACTCATTTTGGTATGTTTCTCTTCCCACAAACAAGTCAAGAAGAAAAATAAAAAAAAGCATTATCAGTGCCTTTTGTCAAGTTCATGTTTTTGGTCGGCGTAAATGCCATATATCTGTGGGTCATCTTCAACACTGAACACATTTCCACTTGACTGCAATGAGGAAAACTGCTCCCCGTTTTATTTCATTATTCATTCATATTTTAATAATGATTTATTCACTTTCTCCTACATCTTTCCTTTCAAAAGGTACCATCAGCAAAATCTCGAATTATTTTCTTGGTGTTCCGAACAATTTTATGTAGAGAAAAGCGCACTTACAAGTTCGTTTTGCTTGTTTTATGCAACTGCCACAAGTTGCCCCTGAAAAAGTACTCTCTCTCTCTTTCTATCTCTCTTTCAGTCTCTGTCTCTCTCTCTCTGTCTCTGTCTGTCTGTCTCTCTCTCTCTCTCTCTCTCGTTTATTCAGTTAGGCTATGATTCTTCGTGACTTTTTCATAGACAGATAGTGGTCCCAACATATAGGGATAGGGAAGCTGGGCTGAACAATATATAGAAAATTCATATCGAAACGGGTATTTGAGGTGGGTGGGGGTCAACTGATAACTTGAGCAACTACTTCTTTTTTTAACCTTATTCCCCCCCTTTTTTTTTCTCTTTTTCTTTCACTTTCCCTAATTCTGAGACATTTATGAAAACAAATTTCAACTTCAAATCATTAAGATATGTGTGAACATTTTCAGGCTCTCTATTTATTTCCTTTTATTCATTTTCTTGTTTTTTTTTTTTTTTTTTTTACCCCAATGCATACGGCTTGCCAGGCTGGAGCTGGGAAGATGTCCCGAATCGACATGATATTGCTTGCGACCGTGATGACATATTCCAACCCTGCTAAGTGGGAAACAATGATAGTGTGACCAGGATCCAAAATCAATTGTTTTGAGAACCCAAAGATACAGGGAAATATGGCACTAGCGATAAAACGTAAATCTGGGTTTGCGTTAACCTTGGTGCATCGGTCTGTTCATGCACACTTTAATGGTGGCACCAACTTTGTCTTACTAATTTGCAAACAATTCCATCAGAAGAGTTTGTATTTTAGTATGTTTTTCTTCTCACAAAGAAATGTATGCTCTATGCCTGGCAAAGTGCATTGTACTGGACTCTTCTTTCTTTCAGCATTACCATGCCACATTTATTGATAAGTCCTTTAAACCTATTACGCTATTCCAAAAGCAATACTGAACAAATTTTCCCCTGACTGTACTGAGAAATACTGCTCCCTGTTTTATTTTCATTATTCATTTTTTTTTTTTTTTTTTTTTTTTAATTAATGATTTATTTACTTTATCCAACATCTTTCGTGTCAAAAGGTACAATCAGCAAAATTATTTTCTTGGTGTTCCCAACAACTTCATGTAGAGAAAAGAGCACTTAAAAAGTTTGTTTGTTTATTAGCCTACAATGAATGAGAATTGAAATTTGACAGAAAGTTGTTTATTTGAAGGAATATGAGACTTTGACTTGTCTGACTAAATTTTAAGAAGATGGATTTGAGAAGTGCTCCCTCAAAATTGGTTTCAGTTGCTGTAATTCGAATACTTTATTAGATACTGAAAATCCCAGTAAGGTTATATTTCAAGGAACACTACAGGCAAATTTCGAGTTCTTTAAGTGACTAAAGTTGTAACTTGTGGACTCTTTTACCCTGCTGATATAGATCCCCAAACTGTATTGTGGCTTTTCGAACCTCTAAATGAGAATAGAGGTTGGCTGCTGGTTTAAGCTTAAACTTCAGACAATTCTGAAACAGTACCCCATTCAACCCAATAAGCGCAAATGCCCTGATAAGCACATAACACTTTTTTAAGAATATCGAAATCGTCCTAATATGCGCACATGGAACTGATGATATTTCATCTACACCGCTAATTTTAATAAACTTTTAAGTTGATTTATCATGTAATTTAGTGCATGGTGCAACCTTGAAAATTGTGTCCGTTGTGATACAAGCATTATACAGGATGAGTAAATTTTGAAGTTTGCTTAACTGGAAGGAACTTTGTCCTTTAATTGTCGATCATTGTCGAAATATTTGAGCGCGTAATTTTGAAGTTTGCTTAACTGGAAGGAACTTTGTCCTTTAATTGTCGATCATTGTCGAAATCTTTGAGCGCGTAATGCGCCATCCTCGTTGACCTAGTTCCGATGTATTCCGTAAACTACATTCATCGCCCCTTGGTTATCTCGCGTTTGTTTTCTCGTTCTCATGAAATATTCATGAGGCATTTTGATTGGTAATCTCAGTTTTTCACTGAAAAAATTTAATCTATTTTCATCAACCATATGCCATCATTTCTATTTTTACTTCGTCTACAACCGATCAAATCAATGAATGTAGTTTACGGAGTATATCGGAACTGGGCCAATAAGGATGATGCCATCCCTGCTACATACCCCTAAGGACTGCAACAGCACGCTGTATTTCTGAATATTTGCCTTTGTATACAAGGATTTGTAATGTCTGCCCTGGATTGTCGTAAGGCAAATGCCACAGATATGGCCCACCGGCGGCCGCCATATTCGTTGATAATGATGTGGGTTTTACCCGGTTCATTCATAACAACGGAAGAAATGTGATTGTCCTCCACTACAAGAGAGTATCATTCAATCTCCGAGCAGAGTTATCGTTCGTTACTCTCACCATACATCTCTGCAACGGGCTAAATGACAAGAATCTTGTCAAACCGAGGAAAACATGTTTTGTTACTGTTTAACTGTTTCATGTGTAACATTATAAAGTAGACAAAGGAAATATGATTCTGGATACATTATAGGTGCATTCAAACTGATGAATTTATCTGTATACAATGGAACTATTTTTTCAAGCTTCTTTACTGATCAGAATCTTACGCCAATTGTAAAAAAATGGCTGCGCCCATAAATGATGACAATTTAAACAAAATTAAAAAACAAGTTACCTTTAAAAGACATTTAAGCTTTTCAGAAAATCCCTCTTTTTCACTTTTCCTACCACTAAGTCTGGCTGGCCGTATGCTGTTTGAACGGCACACAAAACAATCGACTGATCTTTCTTTCACCGGCGTTTGTGTCGCCATTTTGAGTTATGGTCATGTGACGAAAATATCACGTGATGACGGACTACTTTCTGAGCCAACTACAGAGGTGAATGGGAATGATGCGTAGTGCAAGAGAGTGAGTATCATTATGTTATCGACCATTCGATTGGCTCTTGGGTGTAATTCGCAATGATATGAATATTCATAGAAACGACGGTTTCGCAATTGAATATCCCAGGGGTGATGAATGGTAATACTTCACACCAGGGTTAACGAGGGTGGTAATGCGCTTAGTAGGTTGAATATGGTACTACAGAGAAATTAATTTTCAGGAGGCTCGATTTGAATATTTGAAATATACATATGCCTGGATGATCTCGAAAGTACGCTGGCACCATTACACCGGGTAACTCATTGGTTAGCCTGACCGACTCGTGACCTGGTGGTTGCAGGTTCGACACCTGGTTGCAGCAAACTTTCATTTCGGCGATTTTTGCTTCTCATCTCTGATGCATTTGAAAATAGTAGCTTGGAAAGAAAGTTGTGTCGGTACTGGTGTGAGAAAGCCAGGAACACATCGTAGGTGCACTGACCGCCTTGATATGACCTAAGCTCCGTAAAACGGCACAAACTCCAACTAAAAAAAAAAGCAACATTTGGGACATATCTATAAAACCATTTTTTTAACGTCGATGAAATTGTACATACGTGGATTTACCCTCGTAAATGAAAACCGAGATGCAGTTCTTGTCTGCAACTTAGCATTTATTCACAGGTTAAGTATTCCACGGTTCTCTGACTAAAACTTTGAATCATTTTCTTAACTAAACACGAGAATTGTATACATGCATTAAAGTGCTTCGGCGGGGCGTACAGAAAATACCGGCAATGATTTGCAAAACCTATTACAGAAAGGCCGCCTCCACTCATCTCTTATTAAATGACCTGGGTTGCCTTTTACTAAACTGCGTAGATTTACATGTACGTAATTTGCTAGGATTGTATATACACACATACGATCCCTGCTTTACCCAACCGATTGAATCATGAGGTAGAGTGATACTTTGACATGAAGAAAATTGACCAGTAGCAAAAAGGTTTCGGCCCACGTCAGCCTGCCCGTACTGAAGTCCATGCAGTTTGGAAATAGCCATTTTGCTCTGAGATTTACTCAAAAAGTAGAATTGGCCGAGACGGGGATCGAACCACCGACCCCCTGTTCTCAAGTCATGTGCGCTACCGACGGAGCTACTGTAGCTCGGCTGACAAAATTCGAGATCCGTCCACACTGAGAGCAAATGCAGACGACGTTGCTGCTCAAAGTTCGGTGTTTGTCTTTGTGATAGGTCAGAAAACATTATTGGATAAGGAGAAAATGTTTTTCTTCTTTTCCAACAATGTTTTCATAAACAGTTTCTTAACGGTCATTTAAAATTGGCATTGTCTGGTAATGGGTAAAGGTCAAGTGGTAACAAAAACGGTAAAATGCTCATTACAACGATGAAACGTCATCACGAACTCTGTGATTAATGTTCACTCAAACGGTAAGAAGTATTCACGAAATCTGCTGAGTAATGTTCATACAAATGGTAAGAAGTATTCACGAAATATGGTGAGTAATGTCCACTCAAACGATGAGGAGTATTCACAAAAACGCATTAAGTAATGTTCACTTAAACCAGTGAGAAGTATTCACGAAATCCGGTGAGTAATATTCACTCAAGCGATGGGAAGTATCCACAAAATGCACTGAGTATTGTTCACTCACACCGGTGAGAAGTATTCACGAAATCTTGTGAGTAATGTTCACTCAAACGATAAGAAGTATTCACAAAATGCACAGAGTAATGTTCACAGAAAGCTGAGAAGTATTCACGAAAGTAATTTTGATATATAGATATGAAGGAACCGTCATCGCCTCAGGTATAAATAACTTTTAAATAATCAGCTAAACCGTTTAAGCATTTATCGATAATGTAGATCGAAATCGGACAGCACAAAACATGCATACGGATCTTGGATAGATGGCTGGCAAGTTTTGCATGAGAAATTATTGACAAATGAAACACTGAATTGACTCCCCGCAACCCCCCCCCCCCCCCCCCCACAGTACAGTGTTTGGGATTGTATGTAACATGGTGTTCTCTTTACAGTGGCGGTATGTCACTTGGATGTGAAATTTGTGTTCACATGGCAAGTCAAGCTGGTGATTTTTCATTTGTTTTGATAGTTATTATAAAATCTTGATATCCAATTATAAATTTTGTCTGTTACATATAGACCATATCAGAAACAGGTTTGTGCGCTGTGCGTCTTCCATAGAGCAATGGGGATACCTTGATCATTTGATCGTGCTAAAAATGCAGATGATTTTGTCCCAAAACAAGCACTGTTTTTATTCGATTACTCGGCACTAAAACCTGTTTTATGAACGTAAAGTGTATGAACTGTTTCTTTATTCATATTTTTGTGATAACATGTCAAGGTTTGGTAACAAAGTCGGCTACAGTCTTCCTTATCCTTCGTTTAAAAAGATGCGTTGAAAAAACGCATTTTACACAGTCACTTGTTGAGGGGTTGTATAGTCGCTTGAGATCTTTGATATTTTATTTTGTACAGTGACTTGAAAAACCTGTCTCTTATTACGATGAGTGAAAATGGGAATTTGACACAAAATTGTTTATTTGAAGGCATATGAGACTTTGACTTCTTTGACTAAATTTTAAGAGGATGGATTTGAGAAATTGTCCCTCAAATATTGGTTTCAGTTGCTATAATTCGAATACTTTATTAGATACTGAAAATTCCAGTAAGGTTATATTTCAATGCAACACTACAGGCGAATTTCGAGTTCTTTAAGTGGCAAGTGAACTCACGAGTACCCTGGTGATATAGATCCCCAAGCTTTATTGTGGCTTCGCGAATTTCTAAACGAGAAAAGAGGTTGGCTGGTTTAAGCTTAAACTTCAGACAATTCTGATACAGTACCCCATTCAACCTAATAAGCGCGAATACCCTTATAAGCACATCCTACGTTTTTAGGATATCGAAAATCGTCCAAATATGAGCACATGGAATTGATTATACATTATCTATACCGCTAATTTTCAATGAACTTTTAATTAGTTAATTTATGATGTGATTTAGTGCATGGTGAAAATTGTTTGTTGCCATGATACAAGCATTAAACAGGGTGAGTAAATTATGAAGTTTGCTTAACTGGAAGGAAATTTGTCTCCTAATTGTCAGTCATTATCGAAAATTTGAGCGCATATTGCGCTAAGTAGGTTGAATATGGTATTACAGAGAAATCAATTTTCAGGAGGCTCAGTTTGAACATTTGAAATATACATTAAACATACGCCTGAATGACCTCGAAAGTACACTAGCACCATTACACTGGGTAACTCAGTGGTTAGCCTGACCTGTGACCTGGTGGTTGCATGTTCGACACCCGGTTGCATCAAACTTTCAATTCGGCTTTTTTTGCTTTTCACCTCTGATGCATGTGAGAATAGTAGCCAGTGGCTTGGAAAGAAAGTTGTGTCGTAATGGTGTTAGAAAGCCAGGAACACATGCGTAGGTGCACTGACCGCCTTGATATGACCTAAGCTCTGTAAAACGGAGTAAAACTCCAATTAAAAAAAAAAAAAACGCAATGGGGCCTATCTATAAAACCATTTTAAGTAGATGAAACTGTTCATACGTGGATTTACCCTCGTAAATGAAAACCGAGATGCAGTTCTTGTCTGCAAGTTGGCATTTATTCACAGGTTACGTATTCTGTGGTTCTCCGTCTAAAGCTTTGAATCATTTTCTTAACTAAACACGAGAATTGTATACATGCATTAAAATGCTTCGGCGGGGCGTACAACAAATGCCGGCAATGATTTGCAAAAACTACAGAAAGTACGCCTCCACTCATGTCTTATTTAATGACCTGGACTGCCTTTCACTAAACTGCGTAGATTTACGTAATTTTTTAAGGATTGTATATACACACATACGATCCCTGCTTTACCCAAAGGTATCAGCTAGCGTAAAGTTATGCAAATATTTACTCAAATCGTAAAGTTATGCAGTTTAATGAAACTTGATTTCAGGCTTGATGCTTGCTTACCTAAACCGGGTACGCAAATTTCTTGCGTACACAGTTTAGCGAAACACAGCCCTTGTACTTAAGAAAATTGCCTCGGCGTGGCAATCTCAACATACAGCTACACGGGTAACCCAAACCGATATAAGACAAGATCTCAAGTATATCGACCTGATAATTACACACTACATTTGCCGTTATTAAACACGTTTCCTTAGCTTCCCAGAAAAAAGAAGTTCTTTTCAACACAACCATGCAAAAATGACCCTCTTTATGAATTGAAAACCTCCACCCATGCTCGAAACACATTTCACCAGGGCCCGACAGAACCGCCTCAATGAGGCCACCCTAACGAGCAAACACTGAAACTTGTGTATATGCGGATTATATACATAAGAAGATAAAGTTTTATCCCTGCAAGCCCCACCTCACGCCATGTAAAGTGGTCTACAGGGGTCTTGAGTGCATGCGTAGGTTAACGTAATGGAAAATAGTGAATAATATTGGAAAGCAAAGAGCCAGACCCGCCTATGTATCTGCCCCTCCTGGTCCTGGTCCCCTTTAGTTGCTATTTACTGAGCAAAAATGCTTCATTCTGCTCAACATAGCTCCAAATATCACCACAAAAAAAGAGAGGCCAAACCTCTGACTGTAGTCAACAGTTGACTCAGTTGAATGTTTGTGATTATGAAGCATTTTTAATACGAGAGGCTTTGTCATTATCAATGTATACCTCAAATAATACCCCAATTTATAAATATTATAAGCAGTCATTAAGTATACAGTAACACTTTATTCAATTTGCACGTGGTGCGTTGGACTATCTTTTTCTTTGTCTACAGTGTATGAGTACCACCCCCGGATGATGATCCATTTTCAGCAGATGACACAATAGAAATGCAATAAAACTTTATATATCGATTTCATTTCTCTACGTCCATGATGTGGGTCAACACACTGGGTCATGCGCCCATGAATGATGACAATTTAAACAAAATTAAAAAAAAAACAAGTTATCGTCCTTTAAAAGACATTTAAGCTTTTCAGAAAACCCCTCTTTTTCACATTTACTACCACTAAGTCTGATTGGCCGTATGCTGTTTGAACAACACTCAAAACAATCGGATTGGTCTTTCTTTAACCAGCGTTTGTGTCGCCATTTTGAGTCATGGTTATGTGACGAAAATATCACGTGATGACGGACTACTTTCTGAGCCAACTACAGAGGTGAATGGGAATGATCCGTAGTGCAAGAGAGTGCAAAACAATAGGAAAATCGGCTTCACTGTGTACTGCAGCCCGTTGTTTTGTTACTCGATTCAATTACCAGAGAACGATACGCCGCATTTTAATCGATCAAACATTGGTGAAATCGGCGCAATTCATTTTGAATGTACCAGATCTCGTTCTATTCGTTGCTTCTCAGAATTAGTCATAATATGTCATTGTGTATCTTGTATGTAAAGATTTAGGCCAACTGTCAAAAATGGGCCGAAGCTATTTGGACAACAAGGATCGCACACAAAAAAATCCGGACACTGAAATGTTCCACTCTCAGATGCCAGTGGCCGGAAAAATTAGAAGAAAATGTAATTGTGCTTTAGAGCCACCGTCCACTTTTTCTCAGAAGACGGATAAAAACTCTTGAATTGTCCAATACATGTACATGTTTTTTGTTAGAGAAAGGGTCCATCCTCTTAGCAGCAATTACTCATTCTTATAAAGTATAGGTGCAAGTTTTAAAAAATGCAATCTGGTCTCAGCCTGATATATCGAAAATGGTACTCTGTTTTGAACCTGACCTCTTCTTTACAAAAAAAAAAAAAAACCTTTTAGAAACACTGAGGATAGAGGAGAAAATCTTAGGGACCAGCATTTGAAATCTTCTATTCTCACGGTGTTTTCTAGTATTTCAAAGCCATACTTTTCATTATTTGAGCCATATTTTTTCGTCTGCAAATGCTTTCGATTTATTCAAGTCTTAAATCAAGTCTTCTGTTATTAATGCATTAATTGCAGAGTTTTTAACTAAAAATTTCGATCAAGATGTACTGGACTTTTACAACTAATTTTCTCACACCTGTAAAAGAAATAGATTTCCCCTGTTATGTTACCCTCCATTCCTAGAAGAATCTTTAGACAGTTGAAGGAGGCTAATACTGAGCAGAAGCAAACGATACTGAAGACCAATGGAAATGTATACCCTACGATCCCTGTCTGTTGAAAATAACAGAGACAAAATTTAAAAGAAGGGTTCATATTCACCAATCATTCTTAATTTCATTCTTAGTCAAATTCTAGACTTAGTAAGTAATACAGCCATTTAGTTTAGCCAAACAGATGTTATGTTAATTTCAAATTTAGAAAATTCTTGAGAATAAGACTAAGAATGGATAGTTGACGGTGAATTCATACATATCCTGAATTACTCTTTAATTTAATTTGGTCACATGCAGGCTACATGTAGACGAACATCTAGACTGATCGATGATAACTTAGATGGATCTACTTTAGATCATTTAGAAAAATTACCACAAACATTAGACAGATCTAGAGCTAGTCTATTATCAAATTGAATTTTACGATCGCGTCAACCTTCAGAAAAACAGTGAGAACAATTTTCTGTAATCGATCATACTGACCGAGTATATCTAAATAAAAAACACCACTACAACACAAGACAGCACCGGCATTGAAAACTATTGACGCTGAACAACTTTGACAACTATGCCAGCGTTTAAACTTACAACATATCTTTACGAGAATAGAAAGCTAACAGCAGATTGGGAAATATGGCTTAAAAGTAAGATTTCTATTTGTGTCATTTCTATGAATCGAAGATGTTTCTTTTCCTCACCGGGACGGTACCCCCGTTGTAATGTAGTTGACGGTATGCAGTCACTTCGTACCATAACCATTTCGTACCATTTCGTTTATAACCATTTCGTACCATAGATTTACCATTTCGTACCATAAATTTACCATTTCGTACCATAGCGTTACCATTTCGTACCAAGGTAGAACCTTCTCATACTATGACCAAACATGTAATCTAATGTGACAAAAAGTGGTATTTATGGTCGACGTACCTATTTTCGTGGGGTACCTGTTTTCGAACCCGAAATGATATCCAAGTTTTCTCGTGAACTAAAAAGTGAACGACGTCACTGTTTTGTGTGAACCGCTCATTTGAATGTAAACAACAGTGTCACTGCAGCTAATTTATAAAATGCAACAAAAACAAGAAAGTATGAATGTTACTACAGGAAAGCCCGATTTTAGTGTCAAATTTCTTATTACTTTTTTCAACCCTATACGTGCCGAATTTAAATTCTCTTGTCAGATACTTTATTTTAATCCTGAAAAATTCCCGACATGTGACATTGTCAGTCTTGATGCCAAAAAGTCATGTGACCATACTGGAATAATGTGACAAGAGTCCGGTCTATAATTAGATCAGAGAATTTCGTGACCTATTTTGTTCGGTCACTTATGATTGAACAATTTTTCCAGAACATTCGCTGCTACAGAGAGAAAATGTTTCCAGCCCTTTTATTAAGATATTCAATATTTTTCAGATGTTTTACGATAAAATAGTGTTTAAAATAATTCCTAATCTGTCCTCATAGGTGCTTATAAATTGATAGAAGGGACCAGAATGCCTTAATTTATGTTATTTTAGTATTCTGATGCTGCCGTCACGAGAGGGCAAATGGCCGCCATGACACTAATCCATCCTTTTCATCGCGCTTCAAAAACTTAGGATAATTGACTCAGAGCTGCTCATTTCCATTGTTCCAAACAGTCCCTCCTTGTGATAGTTAAGGTTTTTAATGAGTTTTGGGGTACATAGTGAACTTTAGTGTTTTATTTATGAGCTGTTCTATAAATATTGAAAGCCACGAAATGAGGTCATGTTTTCCCATATGTCAATTCAGCTTCCGGCAAAATATTGAAGGGTGAAATATGTTCTTGCCGTTGAATATGCATGATTCAGGCAGAATTTATGTTTTTATATGCATTTACATTTGATTTTTTTGTTAATAAAACGTTTTTTGTGATCAGTTCTTCATTTAGATATGCTTAAGCTAAAATTGTCAATTTAGTCCCACGAAAATAGGTAAGACCACCATAATATATTTACTTGGTATAGAACAATGCTTTGGACCTTATGTTATTTACGGGATATTATCATAAACCAATTTAAAGAATCAGTATTGAGAAGATAGGTGTTTGGTCTGTTTGTCTGTAATGCTTGTCGCAAGTTGGATAATCAGAATTAGTAACAAACTGATCACATTAAATTGAACAATTAATCAAAGAATTATAATTGTTTGATTACCCTTGATTGTAAATTGTCTATTTCCTTTTTGTCTTCTTTTTTGTATGTTTGTTTATGGGTATGTTTTGAAATTAGGTTGGCCTTGTATGATGCCGTGACAGGGACAGGGTCAAACGTCAAGGTCAATATGACAATTTTTTTCTTGTAAATACATCATTTTGCACAATATTCATTTACTTAAATTACACACTTTACAAAAGCAGTTCGTATTTCATCGACTCTTGGAGAAACTGCTATGAAATCATCTTGGGAAAAGGAGATAATCAAAAAGTGTTATTGTGCATAACTTCTTGAATAAATATCTAATAAATAGCGGTTTTTTGTCTTCTTCTTCTAATATCTTCATAGTGAAAGTTTTTCTTAGTCGAAACTTTGTCATAGGTCTCAAAAAAACATGGTACGAAATGGTATGACTATGGTACGAACTGGAAAAATTATGGTACGAAATGGTCAAAATTATGGTACGAAATGGTATAATTATGGTACGAAGTGACTGGTACAAAATGGTTATGGTACGAAATGTCCGTAATTCGTAGTTGACGCTGCCGCTGGGTAGACCCACGACCAGTTGCCCGGCTAGCTCAGTTGGTAGAGCCGCGGTTCTACTGTAGTGTTCCAGGGGTCGAGAGTTCGAGTCCCACGACGGGCACACTCTTCTTCCTTCATAGACTTCACCTTGAATCTGGGGATAGTATCTCCATAATGAGACGTGTACAGTGTGTATTTTGGGGAACGTAAACGCCTCGAGTAACAGATGAATTAAACTTTTTTTTTTCCCCCATATGTTTAGTGTTTAAATTGAAAATATTTGTATTTGATTTGAAGGATTATTGAATACCTGAGCAACAGGTATTTCAGATCCTAGTGTTGTCCTCTATTTGTGAAATTGAGAGCGTTTCAAATTGTGCACAAACTCTGTGCACAGATTTCAACTGATTTTTTCACGATATCTCTGTACCTGGAGGCAACCAATCAAAAACTAAAATCGCCTTCAGGGACACTTATCTGTACTACTGGGGATAGCTACCATCAGTCTGAAGGCTTGCTCTGATGTTATTTTGTAATTATTTTGTAATTGTTTTTCTGTTTCAAATGAAAGAAGTCTAAATTATTGTCATTTGGTAAAGAGTTGGGCAAGACTCTTCAGAGCCAAAGCCTAGTATGTGTGAAACCTAGGACACGCATAGTAAGTGTGTTTTTACAGTGAAAGCGTAATATTACATAGTAGTATATCGCAAATGTCAGAATACATATGTGCAAAACCATATCTGCACACACTGTGTTTTTCATGAGTAAAGAAGTATAAAATAATATCTATTATAATATCATACAAAGCTTATCTCAAATGTTTGTAAGATAAGAAAATTCTTATGGCTATATTACAAAACACGGGTGGTTAGGTGGTAAAAGTTTATTCACCAATGGAAATACTTCCCTAGAGTAATAGGTTTGTGCTACACACTAGGCATAAAAATGTAACATCTGACAAATAACCTGCCCAGGTTTGGGATTATAACCTTAACCACCCGACCCATAAGCAAACATTCTTCCAAGCTGCTACAAAAGCTAGCTCCATAGCAAGGCAGTGCAAGGACCAAACTCTACTACACTTGTCCACAGTAAGAACATGAAACTTGACATTGATTTCAGATTTTCATTAATTTCATTAACCATTTAGGAAACAATCCCATGTTTTAATGACCCTGGGACAAAAGGCCTTCGAAAACATTGTGGAAAATGAGAAAATGCTGTAACCAGCATTTTCTCATTCTCCAACAATGTTTTTTTTTTCCTTTCAAAGGTAAATTTTTAAATTTGAGCCACATTTAATATGTTTTCTGCAACTGCTTCAATATGGAAGCATTCAAAATTTTGTCACCATGTAAAAAGTTAAGCAAATATGCATTCCATGATGTTTGTTTTTGATTTGCTAGCACATCTCAAAGCATTCTTGCAGAGAGTTCAATTGAAGCTTTCAGCATTGATGATTAAACTACTTTGTTATTGTGATGTTATTGTATATGAGGGGTACTCTGGCAAAATTCATCTTCGTGATACATTATACCAAACAAATTATTATGTTCTTATGGATACATGAAATCTGTTTTACATAACAACCAGCTCAATCATGAGTTAGGCCTTTCCTTTGCCATGCAGAAAATTAACCAAAAGCAAAGAGTATCAACCCAGGTCAGCCTGCATGGACTGTGCAGGCTGACCTGTGTCAATAGTTTTTGTAGATACATAAAACCCCCTTTCCACAGAGCATGGCTCATATGTACTTATGTTCTTCTTCCCAGATCAAAAAGATGGAATTTCTGAAAAGATTCTGAAAGCAGAGAATGCGAGAGAACAAATTGACTATCTGAAAAATGTAAGTGTCAAACATTGAAATCTTATAAAATTTCATGACCCAGCTGTCTGATATTGGATCAGCTCTGCTTGCTTTTAAACTTTGCAGTCTGATCCTTATCTTATGGTTGTTGACTGATTGATTGATTATCTGGTGTTAAGTTGTGCTTTCAGTATTATTTCAGTCATATTACTGTGGCCAGTGCACCTATCCATGCTTTCCTAGAGTTTGTTACCATTACTTTGCACAGTATTCTTCCTAAGCCACTGGCAAATGGTTAAACTTTATAACAGGTTATAGGATTTACAATTATCTATATTCAAAACATTTTCAGAAAAAAGTATATATGATTTAGCTCAAATGACAGGAGTTTTTTGACAGAATTTGTAAGAAGAAGTTTCTTCATTCGCACTTGGTATTTTTGTTTCACCTACAAAAAATTAAAATCATTGATGGTCTTCAGACTATTCATGGGGTACAGTAAGCCTCTTGAAAACACCCTGTCTCTTGTTATTAGCAATTTCTCCCAAGCTCACAATGTTACTGCATATATAAATCATTTGTCAAACCACCCTGTGCTTTTACAGCTTTTTGGAGGAAGGCTTTTTGAAAACATTGTCGTTAAAGTCGGGACTATATGGTACTAAGTTAACTCCCGGCTTTTAACGACCCTGAAGAAAAGGCCTTTTGAAAACAATGTGGGAAAAGGAGAAAATGCTGGTAACCAGCATTTTCTCCTTTTTCCACAATGTTTTCTAACCTTCCCAAAACAAATTTCAATTTTTGAGCCACATTTATTTTGTCATCTGCAAATGCTTTCAATTTGGACAAGTCTAAAATTTTGTCGTTTTGTAAAGGGTTAAATGGTTGTGAATTAGATAAAACTATGTTTCAGGTTCAGAAGTGGATTGACAGCACATGGAATAACCTTCAGGAGGAACATGGGAGTGTTGTGGACATGCTGAAATTCCTTGTGCACTTATTTTTCATTTCAACAAACAAAAATCCAATACGAAGAGTGCTTATCAGGTTGATTAATCTTTCCATTTCTTTCGTGGAATTCTCTTTAAAGCAACACATATTTCTTTTGTGTTTTTGCCAAGCCTTTGAAATGTTGGGCCCTGCTTTGTTTCTATTCTTTTACATGAATTTAGTCCATGTGACAAAAATATAATTTGCTAACTTTTCAGTTAGTTATTACTTATATGTCAGAATTGTGTGGAATGATGACCCTGTATCACTCCATTGCCTGACAACACTTATAAATTTGTAATTTGTGAATGCTGTGACAGTTATCCATCAGAAGCAATGTTCATGGTTTCCAATTATTGACAGACTAAGATTCTATCAAGGAATTGACCATAGATCTACTTAACCCTTTACCGCACAATGACGCCTTTTGACACCCCTGGGAAAGAAGCCTTTTGAAAACATTGTGGGAACCAGCATTTTCTCCTTTTCCCACAATGTTTTCAACCCTGTCAAACAAAGATTGCACCATTTGAGCTAGACTGGAATTGTCGTCTGCAAATGCTTTCAATTTGGACAAGGCTAAAATTTTGTCGTCTGGTAAAGGGTTAAAGATCCTTAATACCCTCAAAGAAAGCTGACCTTGACCTTGGAGCCTGATGTCTGAAACCTCTGCTCAGCATATTGTCTCATCAAGCTGCCTCTAGTTGTAAATGACATTGAAACTGTTGCTGGAAAAGGAGCACTTGTATTTGACATGCACTTTGCTCCAATTTCCCACACAGGTTGTAAAGACCATGTTTACTGCAGAAGCATACAACCATGTTATTTGGTTGATTTGGAACTAATTTACAATCTATATTTCAGTTACTTTCAAAACCTTCCAAATGAAGTGAAGCACAGCACTGTTGAACCACAAATACAGACAGAACTGCTGACTCTATGTGAAGATCTACCCCTGTATGGGGATTGTGAAGTAGACGCAAACACCCGAATACAGAAAAACCTGGAACTTCGACACAATGTAGATACAATATCAGCTCTCATTGAAAACTTTGGTCTAGGTATGAGGTATAATAGATCTAATTTCTAACCAATTGCTAGTCGACAGAATTTTAGGCTTGTCAGTATTGAAAGCATTTTGTAGCCAATAAAAAATAGAATTTGTATATGAAAGGGCAGGAAGCATTGTAGGAAAAAGAGAAATCAACCTTGATGAAAAGGTCCTTTGAAAACATTATGGAAAAAGGAGAAAATGCTGGTTACCAGCATTTTCTCCTTTTTCCATAATGTTTTCAATTGCCTTTTGCATCAAGGTTGATGAAAACTAGGGATTGATTGGTGAATTCTTAAAAATGAGCCATGTTCTGACAAAAGATGGTTTAATGCTTCTCCGTGATGCATTATACCAAGCAAGTCATCACATAATTATGGATCCATAAAATCTATTTTGTGTAACAACTGACCAGATCTGGAGGTAGACTGGCACTTTGATATGCAGAAAATTGATCAATAGCAAAAGGTTTTGACTTTTGTTAGCCTGCGTGGACAGAATACAAGGAGTGTTGAAATATGAAACTTTGTATGTCTGTTGGAGGTGAATACTTTGAGGGAACAAAATAAAAATTTCAGTGACACCTATGAAGAATCAAATTTTAGGTGCTTAGATGCATTCATATTTGAACAATCCTCATAGCAGTCAATGTAGGTGTAAGATCAAACTGCATATTCTGAGTAGTCTGATCTTGATCTACACTGACTGTAAAAAGCAGTCTGATTTTGATTGATGGTGTCTCCTAAAGCAGTGAAAGATGTACCATCAAAATGTGTATTCATTGTTATCTGATCCTGATCTACACTGTTTTGTAAAAGTCAGTCTGATCTTGATCAAGGTTTTCTTCAAAGAACTAAAATTTTGCTTCACCCTTTACTGCACAATCGCAAGTTTTAATGATCCTGGGGAAGAAGCCTTTTAGAAACATTGTGGGAAAAGGAGAAAATGCTTGTTACAAACACTTTCTCCTTTTCCCACAGTGTTTTCTGACCTTTTAGAGTCAGGTTTCATTAATTCAGCGACACTTAATTTGTCGTCTACAACAGCTTTGAATTTAGAAAAATGTAAATTTTCATCGTTTGCTAAAGAGTTAATGCCCTGATGATTAAAATGTATATGTTGGTTTAGGAAATTAATGCTGATTTTTTTCTTGTTACATTATATGTATGTGGTGATCATTAAGGATCATGATTGCTGTTTATTTCAGGAGAAGACTGTGTCGCCAAAATATCGATTGAGATTGTGTCTTACCTTGGAAAATTGCAGGACAATTTCTACAGAACATTCAGGTTTGTTTTATGTTATATGACAACAATTTGGACATCTGTATATTGAAAGTCAAGGTTCAAAATTCATGTGTATTTACATGCGAGTAAAAATTAGAAAATGAGAGCTGAATTCTCAAATATGCAAAAAGAAGGGATTGCAAATTATCGAAGGACAATATTGCAAATTGTACAAATGTATACAATAAGCCAATCTTTTTCATTCCTAACAGTTGCCAGGTTGCACTCAGCAAATCTTGTTACAGCTATTTATAATTTTTCAGGGAATCCAAAAATGTAAACTGGTTCTCGACTTAATGAATTTAAAGTGTCTTAAATACCGAGAACCATGTTATAACCTAGCATTTGCAGATTAAATAATTACTTATCACCAAGCCAAAAAAGATTAGCGACATTTTTTCTTACGAAATCATGTCCACATCTGATAAAAGGAAGATAGATGAAGTATCGTTGTCACATGGTGATGCATCCAAAAGCTATTTGAGTAGCTCTTTGAAATGGATATCCAACAGAAGGTCAGGAATTATAGGGGCCAAAGGAAAACCAACACAGACCGGATGTGAAAAAGAAATCCTTCAAAAACGTACAGCTTTTTTTGATATCTGCACTGAATTGGCAAAAAAAACCAAAACCCTTAAATATCAGCCCATGTCACAAAATCTGAACACCACAACATTGTTGAAGTTTGACGGACTGTCTGCCACAAGCATCTGTAGAACATGTACTGTCTCTATGTTGAAAGTCTTCCGAAATGATCAATTTTAACCCTTAAGGTGCCAAAATAAAACAAATGGACATTTTCACTCTGGGATAAGACCCAGGTAAGCCCATACAACAAAGGCAAAAACATGAGTTGCACGCATATAAAATAACACACAGGGCAGAAAAAAAATCTGTATCTACATAGTGTCAAATATGGTTCCAAATATGGTATTATGATGTATCTTGTGCACAGAATACGCATGCATTGAATTGCAGTTTGATTAGGCAAAATGTCTCGCTAAAAATATTCATTCGCCATTCATAAAATCGGAAGTTACTACCTTCTACACCATTGTTTCATTTTGTGTACTGTTTTGAATAAAATGTCAATACTTGCAAAACTTGGTCATTGAAAGGTCTAGGTAGATAAAAGGAATGTTATGTTGTAGAAAATTTTCTAGTGCTTGTATTGGCTTCTCGCTGCATAGGAAAATTTTGACATCTCACTCGACCTTCGGTCTTGCGCGTTATGAAATTTTCTCACACTGCTCTAATCAAATACAAGCACTAGGAAAGTTACTACAATATTATATTCCATATGTACACATACCTTGGTACATGTAACTAGCAGTTGTTTCCTTTTTTCCTGAAATGTTTTCTACCCTTTCAAAGACAAAATTCCATGATTTGAAGACATTGGATTTGTCATCTGCAAATACTTTCAATTTGTATGAATCTAAAGTTTTATTCAGTGGTAAAGAGTTAATACTTTTTGACTGTATCTCTAATACTCAAATAATCCAGCTTGAACTATTTCCCAATACATTGCATTAGTTGTTGATGTGCTAAATATAATCTTGATGAGGACAGGCTGTAAAACTTCATTCATTGGTTCATACTTTCTTAACCCTTTACCACACGACAAAATTTTAAACACGTTCAAGTTGAAAGCATTTGCAGATGACAATTTCTGTTTGGCTCAAATGATATCATTTTTCTTTGATAGGGTAGAAAACATTGTGGGTAAAGGAGAAAATGCTGGTAACCAGCATTTTCTCCTGTATCTGCAATGTTTTCACAAGGCTTCTTCCCCAGGGTCTTTCAAAGTGGGCATTGTGTGGTAAAGGGTTTACTATTTTCCAATTTCAGACCAGAACTATCACCTCTCCAGAAAAATGAGACCATGCATCATTGTATGGAGGCAGTGAAACTGACCAATAGAATTTGTCAGAGATCTGTGGTAACCATGGAAAGAAGACTCAAGGACCCAGATATGATGGTTTTGTTCAAGGACACTGTCAACAAATGGTTGCAGGCTGATATCAGTATAATCATACATAGTAAGATGATTGATTGATTGATTGATTGAAAGGTGTGTTAACCGTTTACCACAGGACAAATATTTAGTCTTGTCCAAAGCATTTGCAGATAAAAAATTAAATGTGGCTTAAATTGTTGGAGTTGTCATTGAAAGGGTAGAAAACATTGTGGAAAAAGGAGAAAATGCTAGTTATGGAGAAAATGCTGGTTACCAGCATTTTCTCCTTTTCCCACAATGTTTTCAAAAAGCTTCTTCTCTCAGGGTTGTTAAAACCTGTGATTGCATGGTAAAGTGTTAAACTGCTTTCAACATTATTTCAGTGATATCATAGCAATGGCTCAGTTACTTTATGGGTATCCTGCATTTCATCATTACTTGTCTTTTTGTTGACAGTCAGCCTATCTGTCCGTCTTTCCACCTGTCTGTTAGTCTTTTTTAGATAACTTTATAATACAAGGCCCACACTTGGAGTTTGGGTCCCTACAAAACCTTTATTAACCCTTTCCCAAACAACAAATTTTGGACTGGTCCAAATTCAAAGAGTTTGCAGACGACAATTTTAAATTTGATGAAAATGGCAGAAAGGTCTCAAAAAGGGTAGAAAACACTGTGGGAAAAGGAGAAATTGCTTGCTACTGCAGACACGTGAAAACCAGGGCTTGTTTGGGAAAGGGTTAAAGTGGGGGAAATTTAAGAATTGATAGGTAAAAGTAGCCTGTTAATTCTGTACCAAATGACAAAATTTTGGACTGGACCAAATTAAAAGCATTTGCAGACGACAAATTGAATTTAGCTGAAATGATGATTTCTGTCTTTGATAGGGTAGAAAACATGATGGGCAAAGGAGAAAATGCTGGTTACAAGCATTTTCTCTTCTTCCCACAATGTTTTCAAAAGCCTTCTTTTTCAGAGTCGTAAAAACTGTGGATTGTGTGGTAAAGAGTTTTCCCACTATTAAACAGTTTCTTGGTTTTTACTACCCTGAGGAAGAAAGGTTTATGAAAATGTTAAAAATAGGCCATTTTCTTCCTCTCTGAAATTAAACTGCTTTGATCCCTTTTCATGGCTGGAAAATTACAATACCTCTTTGACTCTTTACCACACAATCCCGACTTTTAACGACCCTGAGGAAGAAGGCTTTTGAAAACATTGTGGGAAAAGGAGAAAATGCTGGTAACCAGCATTTTCGCCTTTTCCCACAATGTTTTCTTATCTATCAAGAGCAGATTTTATCATTCGGGCTACCTTTAATTTGTCGTCTGCAAATGCTTTCAACTTGGACCAGTCTAAAATTTTGTCGTTTGGTCAAGGGTTAAGCCACTTTTTGTCTGTTTCACCATTAAGTAAAAGCTTTGACTTAATTCAAACTGAGACAAGGTGTTACCCATTGAAAGGGGAACTCTGTGAGCCATGCTCTGTGACAAGGGACTTTCATGCATCTGCTACAGGTCAATTTTCAGATGTTAAAGGAGCTGTCTACCTTATGATTTAGGTGTTTGTAGGACTAAATGGATTTTATAAATCCATTATTATATGATGGTGTCTTACTTGTTATGATGCATCCTGGAGATGCATTAAAACCCCTTTTGCCAGAGCATGGCTCAAATATTTTTGACATTACTATGCACCTTTTTCAAATTTTCACTGAAAAATTGACTGCAGGTGAGCATTGGCAATTGCTTGTGATACTCTTGTTTAGCACTTTAAATTAGGTTTAGCTCTGTACCAAACAATAAAAGATTTTTAATCTTGTCGAAATTGAAAGCATTTGCAGACTACAAAATAGATGTGACTCAAATATTGAAATCTGTTTTGAGGGAAGGTACATGGACAACATTGTAGGAACAGGAGAAAATGCTGGATTTTCTCCTTTTTCTACATTGTTCTCAAAATCTCTCGTTCTCAGTGTCGTTAAAAGTCAGCATTGTCTGGTAAAGGGTTAATATATGTTATTTTTGTTGTTGACAGATGAGTTTCTGTTGCACTGTAAAACAACCAATGCAATGAATCTATGTTTGATGTTGAATTTTGTTACCAGCATTTGCTCCTTTTCCCACAATGTTTTCAAAAGTTTTCAAGGGGGGCGGGCACGTAAAGCCTGGATTGTCTGGTAAAGGGTTAATGTACTATATTTTTGTTGTTGACAGATGAGTTTCTACTGGACTGTAAAACAACCAGTGCTATGAATCTGTGTTTGATGTTGAATCTCTCAGACTGTGGAGATCAGCTAATGAGCATTGTAAGTAAAATTGATGCACTTTAACCTTAACCTTTTCCCAAACAACAAATTTTGGACTGGTCCAAATTGAAAGAGTTTGCAGACGACAATTTTAAATTCGATGAAAATGGCAGAAAGTTATCAAAAAGGGTAGAAAACACTGTGGGAAAAGGAGAAATTGCTCGTTACGAGCAATTTCTCCTTTTCCCACAGTGTTTTCAAAAGACTTGTACTGCAGACACGTGAAAACCAGGGCTTGTTTTGGAAAGGGTTAAAACCGACAATCAGCAAACACACCAGCATTTTCTCCATTTTCACCAATGTTTTCTACCCTTTAACTCTTTACCACACAATCCCGACTTTTAACGACCCTGGGAAAGAAGCCTGTTGAAAACATTGTGGGAAAAGGAGAAAATGCTGGTAACCAGCATTTTCTCCTTTTCTCACAATATTTTCTACACTCCCTAAAATAAATTTCAATTTTTCATTCACATTTATTTTGTCATCTGCAACTGCTTTCAATTTGGAGTAGTCTAAAATTTTGTCGTTTGGTAAAGAGTTAATTCTTTACTAAAGGACGGGGTCCCGTGTTGCTCAGTGGTAAACTGTAGGACTCATAACCTGGAGGCCCCTGGTTGCAGCCTCACTGGACACACATTTATGGGAGTGTCATTTCGCAAGACACTTTAGAGCCCTTGCCTGGTTCTGGTGAAACCCAGGGTATACATGAACATGTGAAATGTTGCCGTGATATAACTGAAATAGCGTTGAAAATAGCGTAAAAAAATTAAGTCAATTAATCTTTACGAAAAGACAAAATTGTAGACTGGTCCAGTCTGAAAGCATTTGAAGACGGCAGATTAATTGTAAGAAGAGGAATAAGATTTGTCTTTGAAAGAGTAGAAAACATTATATGGGAAAAGGAGAAATTGCTGGTAACCAGCATTTTCTCATTTTCCCACAATGTTTTCAAAAGGCTTTTATCTCTTGGTCATTTAAAGTCTGGATTGTGTCGTAAAAGGTAAAAAGCAAAATCACATAATTTGAGCAACATCTAATATGTTGTCTGTAAATTTTTGTCAGTTTGGACAAATCTCAGATTTTGTTACTTGCTAAACAGCTAACTAAATCTATTTGAGGAATAGTCAGTCCTATTAAATTTTGAAGCAAAACTTTTATTTGACAACTTTGAAAATATCAATGTAAGATTCAATGATAAGTGCCAAGCCCTGTTAGTGCAATCAGTAGCATACAGGGCTTGAGAATATAGTGTTGCTGGTTCGAATTCTTGGCTCGGCCAATTTCTTTTCGAGGATTGAATGATAGTCATGCGAAAGGAGTCATTCATCTCTCGCCGCTGATCATTGTTTAGACTATGCTTATGTTGGAAAGCAGCCATTGGCTTGGGAAAAATACTGTGCAAAGTACTGGTAAAAGAAACTCCAGGAAAGCATGGAAAGGTGCACTGGCTGCCACAATATAACTGAAATAATGTTTAAATACCATACAATCAAAAATCAGCCATATGAATGATTAGCATGAATCAGGTTTGACCATGTTATGACCAGTGTCTCCTTTTGCAATAATGATTCAAAAATTGATCTACTGCAATATGCCAGGAGTTGCTAAGAAAATTTTTCACTTTATTCTGTCACTTGCAATAATCTCGACCCAGTAACAGGGTGCCATATAATATTTTTCACATTATCCATCAGTTGGTCATGTGATCCTAGACGTGCACACCTGCCAACTAGGACTACGTTTAACTCCTTACCAAAGGACAAAATTTTAGACTGGTCCAAATTAAAAGCATTTGCAGACAACAAAATAAATGTGATTAAAAAATTGAAATTTGTCTTGGGAAGGGTAGAAAACATTGTGGGAAAAGGAGAAAATCCTGGTAACCCAGCATTTTCTCCTTTTCCCACAATGTTTTCTAAAGGCTTCTTTCCCAGGGTTGTTAAAAGTTGGGATTGTGTGGTAAAGAGTTAATAAGCATCACAATGATTAAATGAAAGTGCCATCAGCAAGAATTGTTGCTAAATATTGAATATATGGTAATAGTTTCAAGATGAAAACCTGCTTTTTCCATTTTCTTACATGTTAAAATTCAGCAGCTTTATAAAAAATACAGTATAATGATGCTGTACACATGTTAACTCTTTACCAAATGACAAAATTTTAGACTGGTCCAAATTCAAAGCAACTGCAGACAACAAATTAAATGTGACTCAACAATTGAAATTTGTTTTGGGAAGGGTAGAAAACATTGTGGGAAAAGGAGAAAATGCTGGTTACCAGCATTTTCTCCTTTTCCCACAATGTTTTTAAAAAGCTTCTTTCTCAGGGTCGTTAAAAGTCAGGATTGTGTGGTAAAGGGTTAAAAATATGTGCATTATTTCAAGCGAAATGCTCAATCTAGATAAAGTATGGTATGGGCTATTTATTAGAAGCAGGATAATAAGTGGTTGGTGTCTTGGGTTAAGAAATTTATTGGGCTCCACTTTGGAATTTTATCTGATTTACGTTCAGCATACGCCAAGTCCCGTAGCTCAGTCGGTAACGCACAGGACTTGAGAACAGGAGGTTGCTGGTTCGATCCCTGGCTTGGCTAATTTCTATCAGAGGATTGATGATAGTCATTGTGACAGGATTCATTCCTCTCCCACCGCTGACCATTGTTTCGACGGTGGTTATGTGGGAAAGCAGCCAGTGGCTTGGAAAGAATATTGTGCGGAGTACTGGTAAAAGAAACTCCAGGAAAGCATGGATAGGTACACTGGCAGCCGCGATATAACTGAAATAATGTTGAAAGCGGAGTTAAACACCATACAATCAATCAATCAACGTTCAGCATACCATAAATTTCTATACCTTGCCTGATAAACTTTCCTAACCTAAGACACCAAGCATCTATTCTTTATAAATGTTTATTACAGCTATGTGAAACAGTTTTCAAGCATTGTGGCAGAGCACCAGTTTTTAACCAGTCAGGGATTTTGCCACAGTGGTGCGCAGGCATTGGATTGGATGGATTGACCAAAGCAAGACTGACAAGCTCTGCCTACCTCTGTGTGTGCTATGGTGTACTTTCAATGGTTGACATAAAGTGCCTTCTGCAGGTTCATGAAGGAAAATGTTTTATTTTAGATATACTCCTACCTGAGCTTCTTGATCTGAGTAAGAAGTAAGTAAGATTTTCTAAACTTGTATTGCACTAAATCCTTTCCCACACAATCCCAAGTTTTAACAACCTTCAGGAAAGAGGCTTTTGATATTTCATGGTTACAACCAGTGAAATTACTGATTTTATATTGTCTAGCTCTGCAACTGAAGGCGGAAACAGTAGTTCCCATGCACTAGTTACCTAGGAAATCAATGCATGCCATTCAAATAGAGAGAAATGTGACATAATTTACGCCATATTTTTCACTGTTTACGTAATATTGTAATGCATTGTTATATGAGGGGGGTACCCCAGGGGGAATTACCGAAAACAAATGTACTGGATTTTGATGAAAGTTCCAACAAAATAGGGGTTAGAAGCATGAATTGAATAGAATATTTGTTTTTTTGTTCAGTGAAAGATCGAAATTTATTGCATCAAGTGAACATCATCGGTGATATTTGCACTCATGGCTGCACCACTCGTGAAAATATTACTGATGATGTTCACTTGATGAAATAAATTTTTATCTTTCACCGAAAAAAAAACAACAAATATCCTCTCTATATATTTTTCTTTGCAATCATATGAACTTCAAGGTTATACATTGTATTCAATAAATAACTGCAAGTTACAGAATGGTGGTTTTGCAAATGTTAACTCTGTCTATTTCTATTTCATCAGATATTATGTCATCATGGGTATGACATATGGTAATTCTTGGATTGTCTCCTTTCAGGGTCACAGATGTTGGTAGTAAGCTTCTGGCCGCTAAGTCCCTTTTCTACCTGACCCAGAGAATCAGGTAAATATTGCAATTTGGATTATTCGATCATGCTGTATTTAAATCTTTTGGGTTCTTTCATAATACTGGCCATCAGAATATCCAATTGTAGTACCTCTGTCACAATGTTTTCACATGTCAAGCCCTAGTAGCGCAGTGAGTAGTGTGCAGAACATGTGGCCACTGGTTTGAATCCTCAGCTTGGGGAATTTCTCTCTGAGGATTGATGATAGTCATTGCATTCCTCTCTCACCGCTGATCATTGTTTCGACGATGGTTATGAGGAAAAGCAGCCAGTGGCTTGGGAAGAATAATGTGTGAAGTACTGGTAAAAAGAAATTCCAGCAAAGCATGGAACCTCGATATATTTGAAATAATGTTGAAAATGGTAAACAGAATTTTCTTCTTTTCTCAAAATCTTTTCTTACTCTTTGAAAGACAGTGCCTTCATCTTGAATATGCAAATTCTGTCGTTTTGAGGGTCTAATATTTTGCTAACCATTTATCACAAAATCCATAGTTTGAACAACCCTGAGAAAGAAGCCTTTTGAAAACATTGTGGGAATAGAAGAAAATGCTGGTGACCAGCATTTTCTTCTTTTTCCACTATGTTTTCAACCCTTTGAAAGAAAAATTTTATGTTTTTAGTCAGTTTGGACCAGGCTAAAATTTTGTGATGTAGTGAAGAGTTAAGAGTGATATCTTATTTACAGATTGAGTTTTGATTTTCCAGGACCTTCATGGTGAAGGGAAGCACAGACAGTGTAGATGCTACAGTATACAAGAGACTGAATGGTGGTTATGAAGACATGAAAACAATCTTGGAATACATATGGACATCTTGGGAAGATGCTGTGGAGGTAAACCTTGCTTTGATGCTTTGGGTCAGTGTGTGTAACACAAACAAATTATTTACAGTCAAGTCATATTTATCCAGACCCCCATTAGACTTTTTGTCTTGCAGTACAGAAAAAAAATACTGGGGCTATTTGATTTTTTCGGTGAAAGATCGAAATTAATTTCATAGAGTAAACATCATTGGTGCAGCCACAAGTGAAAATATTACCGTATGATATTCTTGAGACGAAATAAATTTCGATCTTTCACCAAAAAAAATACCCCCAAATATTGTATTTATTTCATGCTTCTAACCCCTTTTTTGTTGGGATGCAAAACACAGGGGAGCTCTCAGTATTTCCATACCAGTGAGTTTATCAATAGATAAATTCACTGGTCGAAAAGGTGAAATTATCAAACCATGATCCTTGAGTATTTCCTTATAAAGTATGGAAAAGCATGAAATAAATGCATATGTTTTTTTGATACAAATCTTAATTTTTAATCTGGAAGTCTGTGTTCTTGATAATTTCTGTTTCCATGGTGAATGTGTTTTATCTCAGATCCTTAAGGTTTTCTAGATCAGGAAAGTGAATGTAAATTCATAATCCCAGGGAGGCATTGAATATAGCTTAACTCTTTACCACACAGCAAAATTTCAGATCAGTCAAAAGTGAAAGCATTTGCAGACAACAAAATAAATATTACTCCAGTGAACGTTTTTGTAGGTGAAACTGTAGAGAGCAATGTGGGAAAAGGAGAAAATGCTGCTTACCAGCATTTTCTCCTTTTCCCACAATGCTTTCTACAGCATTTTCTCCTTTTCCCACAATGTTTTCAAAAGCTCTTACTATCAGGGTTGATAAAAAAACTAGATTGTGTGGAAACAAGTGAAATGTTGCAGTGAATTTCATATTTTGTTTTAAGCTCTTTGGGACCTTTATTTTTAGGTTAACCAGAGTTGTAGAAATTGGCATAATCTTTTTATGAATGGTGAATTTGTATTTTTTTTTCCAAATGTGTTCAGCCAGATAAATTTAGATAAATGTTTTATCTGTAGAAATTGTTTTTACAGAGGTAATTGGCTTTAACAACAAAGCTGCACAACCAGAAAGGAAATTATTTTTGTTTTGTGTATCCCACAAAGGATGTAATCACTGCATTAGGGAAATTGAATTACGTCAGTATATACACAGAGCTCCAGATAGAGGGAGTGATTTTGATTTCGAACTTGAAAATATTAACTATTCTCCGCTAAACCCTATGTTATTGGTACTCATTAGAATCATCATAGGGTTTGGAAGAGAAATAATGGATTTAGAATACCATCACTCCCTCTTATCTGGAGCTCTGATACATTTCTTTTTTTAATAGGCTGTTCGCTTCACAGTGAAGGATATATTTGAGAATATTGTGAGCATCCATCTATTGGTATCACAAACTTCTGCCCTCAATGATCCATTCCTGAGTCAACTTACCATCTCAATCCTCAAAGATGTGAGCTGGTCATGCAAAGGTAAATATGGAACCCTAACTGTGCTTGTCTGCCATATTGGAAGTACCAGGATGTTGGAGTTGAATCCTGGGATTGCAAATGAAGTCTTGCAGCAGCTTGAAGAACAGACACTATCCTGTTATGTAAGTAACAAAACTTAGTTGATTTCTATCTACTTTGAACCAGTTTCTTGTTTTCATTTTTGATGAATTTCTTTTAAGATGTATGGATAAAAAAATAGACCTATGACACTAAGATCAAAAGACAGGAAAATAAACTTTTAGAAGTTCAAAACAGATGGGTGTCAGCTAAAAGTCAAAAATTAAAATATAGGAAAAGATTGAGAAAAAAATTTGTGATGGCAAAGTATCTTTATTGTATATTTTTTTCTTTGAAAGGTAAGAGATTTGTATGATGAATTGTGTACCAGTCATCTGAAGGAGCTTAAGGCAGAGAAACATACGCTCATTGAAAAAGATGGAAACCAGAGTATAGACTGGTCGCTTTGGTTTAATTGCTGGGTAGAACCAGTCATAAATATGTTATGCCAGTCTACAAAAATACAGAAGAAGCATCTGATAGAGGTATTTTTTTTACCCTTATATGCATTAGTTTTCCCATATACATGCCCTTTGGAAAGGGAATCGACACTGATTTGAATCTTTTTTTAATGCAATTATTGATTTCAAAACCTCAATGTATAAGATCTAATGGTTGTAGACACTAAAATTTAAGTTTCAGTAAAATTAGCCTGGAAATAAACAGATGCCTGACACAGGTTTTGTTTGGCACATAGCTGTCTATGCTTTCTTGGTAATCTCTTAGTTGCATTTTTTTCTATTTTGTCAGCCCTTTCCAAAATGACCAAATTTTAAACTTGGCCATTTTGCAAAATTATATATGCTGAAAAAATGGGATTCATCTTTAAAAGGGAAGAAAACTTTAAAAGGGTAGAAAAACATAATCCTGTGCCCGGTTTCACAAAAAGAAAAAAAAACTTAAGTCTTTTATTTTACTCAAATCCACCTATAATCAGGCCCTGAATTAAGTTTACTCTTTACCACACAAGCCCGACTTTTAACGACCTTGAAAGAAGAAGCTTTTGAAAACATTGTGGAAAAAGGAGAAAATGCTGGTAACCAGCATTTTCTCCTTTTTCCACAATGTTTTCTACTCTTCCCAAAACAAACTCCAAGTTTGGAGTCACATTTGTGTTGTCGTCTGTGAATGCTTTCATTTTGGACAAGTGAAAAAATTTGTCGTTTGGTAAAGACTGAAGTGAGCTATTTGAGATGCATTTCACTATCATTAACCCCTTCCCAAACAAGTCCTGGTTTTCACGTGTCTGCAGTACAAGTCTTTTGAAAACACTGTGGGAAAAGGAGAAATTGCTCGTAACAAGCAATTTCTCCTTTTCCCACAGTGTTTTCTACCCTTTTTGAGACCTTTCTGCCATTTTCATCAAATTTAAAATTGTCATCTGCAAACTCTTTGAATTTGGACCAGTCCAAAATTTGTCGTTGCTGAAAAGAATATCACACTATTGGACTGGTTAACAGTTTGTTTTTTTTTTTTCAGTATGTTCTACCCAAGTTGTTGAAGACTAGTGATAAAACCTTGCACTACATGATAAAGACATTGAGTGAACATTTACATGAGACATCTGGAGAGAAAAATACAAGAGGCAGAGGTAATTATCTTATGTTCTTATCTTACGTTCATAAATTCATCCAAGCAACCAATCCTTATGCTTTGCTTCCCAAGGTCAAGCCAGGATTGTAAAGCTAAAATTATATAGTATATCATTTAGTTCTTTCACTGCCAATGATGACTTGAACAGTTTTTGCAGCTGAAGTAGACCAAGATCAGACTGCACAGAACATGCAGTCTGATCTTTGATCTACACTGTCCGCTACCCGATGCTAGACTATGACGCAATACGTCTTTCAATATCAGTGGGAATCTTCTTTTAGACCTTGAAAAAAATTGGGATTTTTTGAGTTAGATAGTATTCTACCCTTTCAAAGATTATTCAGCTGAGTCATGTTGAAGTTGTTGTTCACAAATGTTATCAAAATGGACCAGTCCAAAATATGGTCACCTGGTAAAAAGTGATGTCTTAATAGTAATGCTACTCAAAAATAATGAGAGGCGTTCTGAAGATAATGGGGATTTTATGCATCTCTGTGATGCGTTATACCAAGTAAGTCATCGCAAAACTATGGATCCATAAAATTTATTTTGTCTAACAGCCAACTGAATCATTAGATAGGACAATCCTTTGACATGCAGAAAATTTGAAAATGGTGAACCTTTTCAACCCACGTCACAGAGCTTGGCTTGTTGGTAAAACAATAACGTCATTTTGCTGCAAGCAAGCCATGATAAAATTTCAAAGTGTACACCAGTGTGATCTTCTGTATCTATCAATTACTCTCTACCAGTTGACAAAAGTTTTAACCCTCGCTTTGCTAAGCGCAACTTACTGACCTTTTGCAGACATTGTAGATAAAGATCAGACTGCACAGAACATGCAGTCTGATGTTGGATCTACACTTTCAGATAAAGTGATATTTTTCCCTCAATATGTAACCATGAAACAGCCATGTTTGGGTTTTTACTATCAACTTGAAAGTCTCATTTTAGTTATTTAGCAGTTCAAGGGTTAACTTGTCCAATTTGAAAATATTGACTCATAGAATGGACATTAGAAGAATACATGATACTCAAAGAACAAAGAGAACATTGTTAAATAGCATTTTCTCCTTTTTCCACAATGATTTCTTAAGTTTTCTTCCATGGGGTTGTAGCTGAGCCCCCGTAGCCCAGTCTGTAGCGTACAGGACTTGGGAATGGGGTGGCTGGTTTGATTCCTGGCTCGGCCAATTTCTTTCTGAGGATTGATGATAGTCATTGCGACAGGATTCATTTCTCTCTCACTGCTGACTATTGTTTAGATGATGGTTAAGCAGCCAGTGGCTTGGAAAGAGTACTGTGCAGAGTACTGGTAAAAGAAATTCCAGGAAAGCATGTTTAGGTGCACTAGCCACCATGATATAACTGAAATAATGTTGAAAAGGGGGTTAAACAGCATACAATCAGTCAGTTAATCCTTGGGGGTTGTAAATATACAGGATTGTTTGGTCGGGGGCTAACTCATCACCTGTAGAAACAAATTTGCAACAAGCTAATTTTAACCCTTTACCACACAATTCCGAGTTATAACGACCCTGAGAAAGAGGCCTATTGAAAACATTGTGGGAAAAGGAGAAAATGCTGGTAATCAGCATTTTCTCCTTTTCCCACAATGTTTTCTACTCTTCCAAAAACAAATTTCAATTTTTGATTCACATTTATTTTGTCAGCTGCAAAAGCTTTCATTTTGGACCAGTCTAAAATTTTGTAATTTGGTAAAGGGTTAAAGCATCCTTTGAAGGTGGGAACAATCAACAAAAACTAAGGTATAACCCTTTACCAAACAGCTGCGATTTTTAACAACCTTGAAGAAGAAAGCTTTTGAAAACATTGTCGGAATAGGAGAAAATGCTGAGTAATCAGCATTTTCTCCTTTTTCCACAATATTTTCCATCTCAAAGACAAATCCCATCATTTGAGCAATAGTAAAACTGACATCTACAAAATGGTTCCATGTGGACAAGTGTAAAATTTGGTTGCTTGGAAAAGGGTTAACACACTTATACGTGAGAAAATCATAAATAGCTTTCCCTTTTGCCGCACATTTTTTTGTTCTTAGAGAAAAAAGAGTGATACAATGCGAGATGAAATAAAGTTAGATGCAAGAGTTTATGTGTTAGTCATTATTGTTTTTATTTCTTTAGTCTGGTAGACTGGTGATTGTGATTCAATACCTGGTTGAGGCAAACTTTCTTTGTGGCCATTTTTTGCCTCTCACCTCTGATGCATGTGAGAAAAGTAGTCATTGACTTGAAAGACAGTTGTGTCAGTACTTGTGTTAAAAGCCAGGAAACAAATGTGTATGTGCAATTCTGGTCGCAGTGATATGACCTAGGCTGTTACAATGGCATTAAACTCCAGTTCAGTCAATTAATCAATTTTATTTCTATGGTTCATTTTTAACAGGGGACCAGTTAGGAGCCCTGATCATGTGTTTAAGGCGAGCAAGGGCAATGGGTTTGTTATGCAATACCTCAACAAGCACTGGTTCTGCAGAAAAAACTTTCCAGACCAGTGAGAGTAGGGGAAAGCAGCTTTTGTTCGGAGTTGTGGAGATTGAACTTCTGGAATATGCTTTGGCAGTGAAAGACGAACAGGTGAGAACTCTGGAGATCATGAATTGTGGATAAAATGCATTTTTTTATGCGTCAAAATCCGTACTAACGCTTTCTTGTACAGGCTATTTCATTACCTAGCAAATGCATGAACCTGTTACAATTTTGTAAACTTTGACGGGAAAGGAAATGATCACTTCTTCAAGAGTAAGGAAAACAGTGGGAAAAAGAGCAACTTTTTGGAAGGAGCAATTGCTCCTTTCCTCACAATGTTTTCAAGTTGTCAACTGCCCAGGTGTAGTAAGTCCTATCTGTACAGTAAAGGATTATCTCTTTACCAAATGACAAATTTGCGGACGAAAAATTAAATGTTGCTGAATGATGATTTCTGTCTTTGATAGGGTAGAAAACATTGTGGCTATGGGCATTTTCTCCTTTTCCCACAGTGTTTTCAAAAGCCTTCTCTTTCAGGGTAGTTAAAAGTCAGGATTGTGTGGTAAAGGCTTGAAATACAGCATTCATTTGTGTTAGATATTTTTACCATATTTACAGAAACCGGCAGATTTCTCTGGCAAGCAACCTGGCCTATTAACCAATAAAGCCTTTTTCACAGCTAAAGTTGCCCTTTCATACAATTTAGATCAAGATCAAACTGCATAAAATGTGCAGTCTGATCTCTGATCTACTCTGTCTGCTTTGTTGAGATATTCTTGACAAGAGCACCCTTGAAATTGCAGTTATTTGAGTCTTATTTGTAGACTAAAAATGTCTGTTAGGTTTATTCGTCACCTTAACTCTTCACCACACAGCAAAATTGTAGACTGGTCCAAATTGAAAGCATTTGCAGACAACAAATTAAGTGTAGCTTAAATGGTGATTTATGTATTGGATAGGGTAGAAAACATTGTGGGAAGAGGAGAAAATGCTTGTTACCAGCAATTTCTCCTTTTCCCACAATGTTTTCAAAAGGAATCTTTCTCAGGGTCATTAAAAGTCGGGATTGTGTGGTAAAGGGTTAAGAGTTAACATGGCATATAGAATCTGATCTGTTCTATTCAGCAACTGGCCTTCATCAAATATTAACCCTTTCCCAAACAAGCCCTGGTTTTCACGTGTCTGCAGTACAAGTCTTTGAAAACACTGTGGGAAAAGGAGAAATTGCTTATAACGAGCAATTTCTCCTTTTCCCACAGTGTTTTCTACCCTTTTTGAGAACTTTCTGCCATTTTCATCAAATTTAAAATTGTCATCTGCAAACCCTTTGAATTTGGACCAGTCCAAAATTTGTCGTTTGGGAAAGGGTTAACCAATAGGTAAATAAGAAAGACAGCGTAGAAGAGAAGCAGGGTCTTTGATATCACTCTTAGTCTAATACTACTTAGTCTAATACTCAAGAAAATGCCAAATGTCAACGTAACACATTTTCTGATTGGCTAAACCAATTGGTTTAACTCTTTACCACACAATCCCAACTTTTAACACCCTTGAGAAAGAAGCCTTTTGAAAACATTGTGGGAAAAGGAGAAAATGCTGGTAACCAGCATTTTCTCAATTTCCCACAATGTTTTGTACCCGATCAAACAAAAAGTCACATCATTTGAACCACATTGAAATTGTCGTCTGCAAATGCTTTCAATTTGGACTGGTATAAATTTTTCTTGTGTGGTAAAGGGTTAAACCAATTGTTTTAGCCAATCAGACAGTGTATTTCTTTCTAAATCTAAAATTGTATTACAGATGCTATTTTGATTGGTTGGTGAATACAGGCCCAAGGAAAACATGTTTTGGATTTGATTTTTCAAATTTCATTTTGATTTTTCACAATTTCATTTTCAGATTAGACTGGATGCCTTTGCCCTTCTTTGTGAAAGTCAGAAAACAACAGAAATTATCGATGACCCAGATATACAACTAGTTCAAACATTTATACCACAAAATATGACAAACCAGAATCCTGCATTTCGACAACTGCTTCTCTCATATCTGAAAAAGGTTTGTTCACTTTGGTTTTAGATTGGCTGTTTTCGAAGGAAATGTTGAGGTGTTGTCCTAGCCCTAGCATCACCTGGGTTGTCGTCATCTTTGATATTTTGTAATATCTCTGTCATTACTGAAGATCTTTTACTTTAAACTTGGACTAGTTGTTAATTATCTAAAGGGGGCCATCAAAATGTTTTTGACACAGTTATGCGTCTTTTTCATCTTGGAATTTTCATTAAAAGCAACTGCAGGGAGCCACATGCAGTGCTCTTGTTTTGTGTGTTTTTCTTTTTTTTTTCAAAACTATTTTACATTGATTTTAAAATAAGTCCCGCATCTTCTTTTAACTCTTTACCGCAGGATTTGACAATGTTACTTAACTCTTTACCAAACGACAAAATTTTAGACTGGTCCAAATTGAAAGCATTTGCAGACGACAAAGTAAATGTGCCTCAAAAATTGAAATTTATTTTGGGAAGGATAGAAAACATTGTGGGAAAAGGAGAAAATGCTGGTTACCAGCATTTTCTCCTTTTCCCACAATGTTTTCAAAAGGCCTCTATTTCAGGGTCATTAAAAGTTGGGATTGTGTGGCAAAAGGTTAAGTTTTTTAATGTGAGTGAAATGTATCTCAAGTAACCATTGATTGATTGTATGGTACTTAACAATGTTTTCAACATTGTGTCATTGATATCATAGCAACCAGTGCAACTATCTATGCTTTCCTGGAGTTTCTCTACCAGTACTCTAAACAATATTCCTTCCAAGCCACTGGCTGCTTTCCCACATAACAATCATTGAAACAATGGTGAACGGTGAGAGTGGAATGAATCCTGTCGCAATGACTGTAATCAGTCCTCAGAAAGAAATTTGCCAAGCCGGGGATCGAACCAGGGACCTCCTGTTCTCAAGCCCAGTACGCTACCGACTGACCTACAGGGGAAAGGCTCAAATTACAAACTCAACTTAAATCAAAAACTGAATCAGCGGATTTGAGGAAAATAAGAGACTTAAGCTTTTTCGGGAAATCGAGTCATGGAAACCTTAACCAATACTTGATATGGGTAGTGATACAAACCCCTTATCTTGGGGTTCAAACTCATACTCTGTTGGAGGCCAGTGCTGTAACCCTACTCAACTGTCAGACAGTTTGACCTTATATCTAATTTGTGTCCCCCTAACAGGTGTGTGGTTTAATTCTCACCTTTAGAGGGCAAGACACTTCAGAGCCTAGTATTGTGAATCAGTGATATTGAAATAATGCTGACAGTGGCGTGAATAAGTGATACTATTGAAATAATGTTGAAAGTGGCGTAAAACATCATGCAATCAATCAATCAATCAATCAATTAATCAATCAAATACTGTTTGTGTGTTTTAACGGGAAATAAAGAGAAAAAAACACAAATATGAGAAGTGTCCTATTTCCAATTGTCACCTGAGGCAATGCGTTTTTAGAGGGCAAGACACTTCAGAGCCTAGTATTGTGAATCCGTGATATTATTGAAATAATGCTGAAAGTGGCGTAAAACATCATGCAATCAATCAATCAATCAATCAAATACTGTTTGTGTGTTTTAACTTGAAATAAAGAGAAAAAAACACGAGTATTGGAAATGTCCTATTTCTCGTATGATTTAACCTAATTTAACAATTTTTTAACCTGTTACTAAGTTCTAATAATTTCAAAGTGATGTATATGATGACATTTTGTCTCTACAGCTTTTATCGCGAATGAAGGAGAGCATGCAGGGCCTTAGGAAGCAGATGTCAAAGGTATCAATGGCTAAGGACCATGTTACAAGTTACCTGGTAAGCATAAAACTTACGTTTGAATTGGGAGGGGAATGAAATGTAGTAGGAGGGGAAGGAAAGCTGTAGATTGAAGTTCGGAAACGAAAGTACTTATTTAACGTGAAATTCACTAAAATCTTTACCAGATGAAAATATTTTAGACTTGTCTACCTTCAACTCTTTACCAAACAACAAAATTTTAGACTGGTCCCAATTGAAAGCATTTGCAGAAAACAAATTAACTCTTAACCAAATGAAAAAGTTTTGGACTGCTCCAAACTGAAAGCAGTTGCAGACGACAATTTCAATGTGGCTCAAATGCTGCAATTTTTCTTTGATAGGGATGTAAACATTGTGGGAAAAGGAGAAAATGCTGGTTACCAGCATTTTCTTCTTTTCCCACAATGTTTTCAAAATGCTTCTTTCTCAGGGTCGTTAAAAGTCAGGGTTGTGTGGTAAAGGGTTGAAGGTTAAATGAAGAAATTTGGTCTTGATATGGTCAAAACAATGGGGGAAAAGGAGAAAATGCTGGTTACCAGCATTTTCTCCTTTTCCCACATTGTTTAAAAAAACCTTCTTCCTCAGGGTAGTAAAAAGTCAGGATCATGTGGTAAAGGGTTAAAGCATTTGTAGACAACCAAGTGGATGTGCCTTAAATGATGGAACTTGTCTTTGGAAGGATAGAAAACAATGTGGGAAAAGGAGAAAATGCTGGTTACCAGCATTTTCATCTTTTTCCACAATGTTTTCTATCCTTTCAAACAAATTCCAGCACTTTAGCGACATTTAATTTCTCGTCTGCAGATTCCGTCATATTTCACAAGTCTGGAATTTTGTTGTCTGGTACAGAGTTAATTCTTAAACCCTAGTACCAAAAACTACCCCAAGTTACAAAGGGGGAGTGTTCAACAGAAGGGAGCTATCTTTTCTAGTTGATTTGACATTGTAGGAAGAGCAACACTTGCATTTTTAGCTCACCTGAGCACGAAGTGATCTCTAGTGACCATGCTGCTTCTGTCGTGAGTCACCCATCGTGTGGTCATCAACAGTTATCTTGTGTACACTCTAGAGGCCATTAAACCAAGCAAGTTATTGCAGAATTATTGATCCATAAATGTCCATTTTGTCTCACGTTTGACTGAATCATTAGGTAGACAGGTCTTTCGACATAATAGAAAATTGACCAATACCAAAAGGTTTCCACACAGGTTAGCCTGCATGGACTGTGTAGGCTTGTATGGGTCAATGCTTTTTACTTATGCATTAACTCTCTACCACCCAATCCTGAGTCTTAATGACCCTGAAGAGGAAGGCTTTTGAAAACATTGTAGCATTTTCTCCTTTTCCGACAATGTTTTCTATCCTGTCAAAGACAAATCATCATTTGAACTACATTAAAATAGTTGTCTGCAAAGGCTTTCAATTTGGTTGGTCAAGTTCAAAATGTTGTTGTTTAGTAAAGAGTTATTTCCCATTTTCAAAGAGTATGGCTCAGTGGTAATACCTTATGAGAGAATCACATGTGTTTCTTATTTCAGACATTTTGGCAGTGGCTTTCCAATTTCATGCTGAATTGTTTATACCCAGGATCAACCTTTCCTCGCAGGACGACGGCGTTGAATACTCTTTCTTTGTTGATTGATACTTTTAATGGTAAATATTAAATCAAACTAACAAAAAAACATTGAATCAAACTAAAAAAAAAATGAAATTTTTAGTGAATTGAAAAACACAAAAATAGCTGAAATAGCTGCCATGTCAAGATTGCTTTTGGTCAGAATGTCTCAGCATAGCAAACAGTGTGGATTCAAGATCACACTACATATTTTGTGCTATATGATCTTTAACTGAGGATGTTATGATGGTGGTCTTTGTTGATACCATGTGTAGATAAAGGGTGGAATTGTTTTGAAAAAATGGTTAAGTGATTACATAGCCCTTTCCCAAACGACAAATTTTGGACTGGTCCAAATTGAAAGAGTTTGCAGACGACAATTTTAAATTTGATGAAAATGGCAGGAAGTTCTCAAAAAAGGTAGAAAACACCGTGGGAAAAGGAGAAATTGCTCGTTATGAGCAATTTCTCCTTTTCCCACAGTGTTTTCCAAAGACTTGTACTGCACACACGTCAAAACCAGGGCTTGTTTGGGAAAGGGTTAAGTGATTCCCTGTTTTTTGTGCGCAATTTTTATCGTTTGATCCATGGATCATATTCAGGAAAGTTCTGTGTTGATTTAATGATACCGTATTGATGTCGTAAAAAATCGCAACTCATCGCAAACACTCAATGATAATTTTGATACTCATGGCTTAAGATTTTTATGACAAGGTGTTTTGAGAGAATTTGAATTTCTGTCTGTCTTTCTTCTCTGTCTCTCTTTTTTCTGTGTCTGTCTGCCTTTGTCCATCTCTGTCTCCGTCTCTCTCTCTCTCTCTCTCTCTCTCTCTCTCTCTGCGTGTCAGTAGCTTTCTCATTTCTGTGTTTTAGGTAAAACAGACAGCTTTGCCATCTTCGAGCTTGTGCAACCAAGTGATATTCAATCGTTGTTTCACTGTTTGACAGACACATTTGAGGACAACAAAGTGGAGGCTACCAGAATTCTTATCACATGTTTCAGACAGAGTATTCCCAGTCTCCAGCTTGTAATTTAAGTCTTTTTTATTTTATCTCTTAAATTAATGACTCTTTCTGTTTACAATCAACCCTAGCAGCACTAATCAATTGGTTGTGTCTTTGAGTGAGGCACTGAAAAACCCCAATTTAGTTCTGGTGAAATCCAGAAAAAAAAGAAGTGAGCAGTCGCAGTAAGAGAACTGAGAACTGGTAACATTTAAAATGCTATGTAAAGAAAAAAGAGAATAACATTGAGGATAACGATGCAGATATTGCAATTTCAATGCTTCATTGTGTGTAGATTAAGATGAGAGTACATTTTCTGTGTAGTCTGATCTTGATCTACAATCTGCCAAGGCAACTAAATCCAGATTCTGTGCTTTACTGGTTAAAAAAAAAAAAAACAGAATCCAAACAAGAATCATAAACTGTCATCCAGAGATTCTATTTCTTGAATATTTAACCAAATTTTTTAGCACCAAATATATTTTCAGCTCAACCACTGTCAATGGCTAAACCCTTTACCACACAATCCCAAACTTTTAACGACCCTGAGATAGAAGGCTTTTAAAAGCATTGTGGGAAAAGAAGAAAAATGCTGTAAGCAGCATTTTCTTCTTTTCCAACAATGTTTTTACCCATTGAAAGACTAATTTCATGTTGTGAATAACATTTGTTGTCTGCAAATGCTTTCAATTTGGACCTGTGTACAATTTCGTCATTTGGTAAAGAGTTAAATGATTGTGTTCTGTTCTATTGTTGGGATACACCGGTACAACTCTCCAACTTCTTGTTACCCTCTTATAGTTGCACTTTTCAAGGTTTTACCCTAAATATATTTTCCAGACACCTGATGTGACAAAAGAATACTTTGACCTTGCAATGACCTTGAGTGTATCTTGCCGACCTCAGGATGGGTTGACAGGGGCATATTTACTGCAAGTGCTCATCCACCACCCAAGAATATATGAAGTTTTAAAGAACAAGGCTTCACTACTATACTCTTCTGACAGTCAAAAGAAAAGTGAAAATTCAAGGTCTATAGTTCTAGCAAGATCTGATGACAAGAAAGAGTTGTCTCCCTTCCATGTACTGTTAGATGTGGATAGTGATGGTGAAAGTGAGAGAATGGCACTGTTACTATGGATACTACTCAAGTCTTTGGAAGATCAGACAGAAGTGGCTAGCAGTAATCTACTGGTAGCAGCAGCTGATAAGCCACTGTACCCAACTATGCTGTGTATTAGATATCTTTTGTGCAAGATTCAGTTCAGGTATTTCTTAACTCTTTACTAAATGACAAAATTTTGGACTGGACAAAATTAAAAGCGTTTGCAGACAAGTTCAATGTTGCTAAAACGATGATTCCTCTCTTTCATTGGGTTGAAAACATGGTGGGTAAAGGAGAAAATGCTGTTTTCAAAAGTCCAATCTACCATGGTTGTTAAAGGTAGTGATTGTGTGGTAAAGGTTTGAAACTATTCAGCGAAAGCAGTTGTTATTTATAATGCAATACTTTTTTCACATAAATGTTTGCTTCTTTCCCACAAAATTAATGGCTTTATTGTTTGGAGTTTAACACCATTTACAACATTTTTTCAGATATAAAGCAGCAGCCAGTGCACATACCCATGCTTTCCTGGAGTTTCTTTTACCAGGACTTTGCACAATATTCTTCCCAAGCCACTGGCTGCTTTTCCAAATAACCATCATGGAAACAATGATTGAAGAATGGATCCTGCCGCAATGACTATCATTAATCCTTGGAAAAAAATTGGCTGTGCTGGGGGATTCAAACCAGCAACCCTCTGGTCCCAAATCCTGTATGCTACTGACTGTGCTTTCTTTCAAGGATTTCTCCTTTGTGTATCAAATATGCACATGTAGGTCTGAAATTAGTCTGTAGAATAATAAGAGTTTTTCCTATTTCCTATTCTGATAATAGAGAAATTTTCACACCACTATTGTATTCATTTACATGTGTTTTGTTTAACCCTTTACCACACAATCCCGACTTTTTACGACCATGAGAAATAAGCCTTTTGAAAACGATGTGAGAAAAGGAGAAAATGCTGGTAACCTTTTCCCACAATGTTTTCTAACCTTTGAGAAAGAAATGCAATCATTTTAGCCACATTTAATATGTCATCTGCAAATGCTTTCAATTTGGACCAGTCTGAAATATTGTCGTTTGGTAAAGAATTAACTCTTCCACATGATAAAAGTTTGACTCATCCAAATTCAAAGCATTCGCAGACAACACATTAAAAGTAGCACAAATGATAAAATTTTCCTTCGGAAGAGAAGAAAACATTGTGGGAAAAGGAGAAAATGCTGGTTACCAGCATTTTCCTCTTTTTCCACAATGTTTTGAAGACATTATTTCACTTTGAAAGAAGTCTGTTACCTATCCTTAGACTGAGTCTATGTTTTTTTTTGTTGATACTCATCAGATTGTGTGGATTTTTTTTTTTTTACTTGCAGAAAAATTGAGAAGAAATACCACCAATGCTGGAATGACTTCTTGTCTAGATTTATCTCCCTTTGCTTGAATATATCAGAGATTGTCTCCCCTGTTGTTCATAACTGCTCACCAGAAGGCAACATCCCTGTTGAAGCCATCTCAGGTTAGCTATTTACCCTTACCCCTTTGCTACGAAATCTGGAGTTTTAACAAACCTGAGAGAAAATACTTTTGAAAACATTTTGGGAAAAGGAGAAAATGCTGGTAACCAGCATTTTATCATTTTCCAACAATGTTTTCTACTTATTCAAGAACAAATACTATCATTTGAAAAACATTTGAACTATCCATTTATGAGTCCAAAATTTTGCTGTTTGGTAAAGGGTTAACTCTCTCATGCCAGATGGCTCTTTTAATAACATTTATAGATGTGATGATCAAGATCAGACTGCTGCACAGAATTTAATGTCTGATCTACTATGTCATGCTAATGCTAGAAGATGATGGCTTTGGAAAGCATTATGGGAAATAGAGAAAGTGCTGGTAACCAGCAATCTCTCCTATTCCTACAATGTTTTCTTACCTTTCAAAAAACAGAAATCATCATCATTTGTGTAACATTTGTTTTCTGCAAATGCTATCAATTTGGTCGGGTCTAAAAAGAAATATCAGCTGGTAAAGAAATTTCACCTAATACTTATTTTCATTAGAGGAACTCTTTAAGTTAAAGCAGGATATAAATATACTTCCGAGCCACTTGTAAACAAAAATCAGTGGCAACCTATACAGAATACTGTATAAGTGGAAATTTTTGCAATGTGTAAATTTTTGCGATTTCGCGAGTATAAAGAATTCGCAAATTGTTCTGTTCGCACAATTTACCACAAATAAACCAACAAATAACAAGTGTATTGAATTCCCATATGCAAAATGTCTGTAATTGGTAATTTGCAGTTTTTTTCAACATGCGTTTATATCCACATATACAGTACATGTACAATCAGAAACATTGCTCATGAACCAAGGAGATGCCCTATTATTTTTGGGTCACATGGGTCAAAGGTCAAGGTCAACTTTGTTTGAAAATAGTTTCCATGCTCTAACTCGATAGCTGTCTGACCTAGGACCCTGAAACTTTATACAGTTGTTGCTCATAACCCAAGGAGGTGCCCTATTGTTTTGGGGGTCAAATGAGTCAAAGGTCAAGTCACTGGTGATCTTTGTTTTTGCTTCAGTGACAAGGTGCTGGTGGGGGGTATTTGTCCACTTTTTGACAATTCTAGTTATTCTTGTTATGGGTTAGTTAATGTTTTGTCTGTGTTAAAGGTACCACTTCTGTCCTGATCTGAGAAGTCTTTTCCGAAGAAGCACCATTTTTGTCCTGATAATATCATGCTGTCTCGTGAGACTTGTTCATTTTATGACCAAATATGCACAAGACTGCTCAAAGAGCGATAAATCTATCAGACTGGTGATAATGAATATTTGAGTAAGACATAGTGCTGTGAAATTGACCAGGATTTATTGTATTATTTCAGGGAGCCTACACAACAGACCAGATGTCTCTGAGAGTGAGAAAACGGTGATGTTGATGCCAGAATATCTGACTGTTTGTTGCTGGAGGACTGTGAAAGAAATCTCCCTCATTTTGGGTCAACTAACCTCTGACCTCCCACCACTAGACATGGGTTCAGATCCAAACTCTGGCCTTCTTTCATACAATCAGGTAACATCAATACTGCATTTTTTCCCATTTATCCATTAGTCTCAAAACTGTATAGGCACTGAAAGCTAGTTCCTGGATTGGTTGGTTGGTTGATCAACCCACTGACTGATTGTTGGAATGGTATTTAACACAGCTTTAAATATTATTTCAATTATGTTATAGGGACAGCTCAGATATTCATGGATGTCCAGGGTTTTACCAGTACTAGGCTGGGGCTATGAAATGTCTTGCCCAAGGCCACTCCCATGAAAGCCAAGTGCTCCTAGTGAATCTTGAACAAAGGGCCTCAAGATTACAAGTCTTACAGTTTACCATTGAACAACACAGGACCCTAAAAATTAGTACAAGTAACATAAAGTGGAAAATTAGATGGGGGAAAAAAAGAACTACATAATAACTTTTGTTTTGATAGATGAGCCATGGTTAGTAAATAGGGGTTTCATGTATCTGCTAAAAGTATCAAACTAGGGCAGCCTGAGCAGTCCACACAGGCTGACCTGGGTTGAAACTTTGCTATTGGTCAATTTTCTTATTGCCAAAGGACCAGTTTACCCTATTCTTTGCTTTGTTGTGAGAAAAAAAAGCATGTTGTGGATCCCTAATTATGTGATGACTGACTTTGTATAATAGATCACGGAGACGCAATAAAACACTTTTTCCTAGAGCGGAGCTCATATATTATAAATAATTGTCACAGTTTGAAAAAATATTTTTCTGTTTGCAGATTTTGTCAATTGGGGACTATTTCACTACACAGTTACTGGAATCGAAACATCGAGGGGCATTTGAATTAGCATATGCTGGGTTTATTAAAGTCACTGACATGTTATGGAGGTAAAGACACCCTTTACTTTTTACACCCCCCCACAGAGCAAAGTTACAAGAAATAAGGAGATTTGCCTCTTAACCCATTACCACTTTTAACGACCCTGAGTAAGAAGCCTTTTGAAAACATTGTGGGAAAAGGAGAAAATGCTGGTTACCAGCATTTTCTCCTTTTCCCACAATGTTTTCTAGCTTCTGCTGAACAAATTTCAATTTTTGATTTACATTTATTTTGTCTTCTGCAAATCATGCTTTCTAAAATTTTGTTGTTTGGTAAAGAGTTAACTCTTTACCATACAATGAAACTAGACTTGTCCAAATTGAAAGCATATGCAGATGACAAATTAAGGTGGTTCAGATGACGAAATATTGTATGTCCTTAATTGGGTAGAAAACATTGTGGGAGAAGGAGAAAATGCTGGTTACGAGCATTTTCTCTCTTTCTTACAATGTTTTCAAAAGCCCTCTCTTTCAGTGTTATTAAAAATCGAGATTGAGTAGAAAAGGGTTAAAAGGTAGAAACCAATTTGGTACATGAAGAAATTGCTTTTTGTCAGCATTTTCTTCTTTTCCTATAAAGTTTTCAAATGCCTTCTTGCTCAGATTTGTAAATTTTTGGATTTTTGAATGAAGATATTCAACTTGATTTTCTGTGTTATAGGTTTACCCAAGGTGGAATAGGACTGTCTGCTTTATACGCTTACCCAAGGTTCAATTGATATTCTGCTTTATGTGCTTACCCAAGGTTCAATTGATTTTCTGCTCTATAGGCTTACCTGAGGTTCACTTGATATTCTGCTCTATTGGCTTACCAAAGGTTCAGTTGATTTTCTGCTCTATAGGCTTACCTGAGGTTCAATTTATTTTCTGCTCTATAGGCTTACCCAAGGTCCAATTCATTTTCTGCTCTATAGGCTTGCCCAAGGTTCAATTGATATTCTGCTCTGTAGGCTTACCCAAGGTTCAATTGATTTTCTGCTCTATAGGCTTACCTGAGGTTCAATTTATATTCTGCTCTATAGGCTTACCAAAGGGTTCAATTGATTTTCTGCTCTATAGGCTTACCCAAGGTTCAATTCATTTTCTGCTCTATAGGCTTACCCAAGGTTCAATTCATTTTCTGCTCTATAGGCTTACCCAAGATTCAAATCATTTTCTGCTCTATAGGTTTACCCAAGGTTCAATTGATATTCTGCTCTATAGGCTTACCCAAGGTCCAATTCATTTTCTGCTGTATAGGCTTACCCAAGGTTCAATTCATTTTCTACTCTATAGGCTTACCCAAGGTTCAATTCATTTTCTGCTCTATAGGCTTACCCAAGATTCAATTCATTTTCTGCTCTATAGGTTTACCCAAGGTTCAATTGATATTCTGCTCTATAGGCTTACCCAAGGTCCAATTCATTTTCTGCTTTATAGGCTTACCCAAGATTCAATTCATTTTCTGCTCTATAGGTTTACCCAAGGTTCAGTTGATATTCTGCTCTGTAGGCTTACCCAAGGTTCAATTCATTTTCTGCTCTATAGGCTAACCCAAGATTCAATTCATTTTCTGCTTTATAGGTTTACCCAAGGTTCAATTGATATTCTGCTCTATAGGCTTGCCCAAGGTTCAATTCATTTTCTGCTGTATAGGTTTACCCAAGGTTCAATTGATATTCTGCTCTATAGGTTTACCCAAGGTTCAATTCATTTTCTGCTCTTTAGGCTTATCCAAAGGTAAATTGATATTCTGCTCTATAGGTTTACCCAAGGTTCATTTCATTTTCTGCTCTTTAGGCTTATCCAAGGGTAAATTGATATTCTGCTCTATAGGCCTACCCAAGGGTCAATTGATTTTCTGCTCTATAGGCTTACCCAAGGGTCAATTGATTTTCTGCTCTATAGGATTACCCAAGGTTTTTTTTTTTTTTTTTTTTTTTTTAAATTATGCTCTATAGGCTTACCCAAGGTTCAGTTGATAGTCTGCTCTATAGGCATACCCAAGGGGCAATTGATATTCTGCTCTATAGGCTTCCCCAAGGTTCAATTGATATTCTGCTGTATGGGCTTTACCCAAGGGTCAATAGATGTTCTACTCTATAGGCTAACCCAAGGGTCAGTTGATATTCTGCTCTATGGACTTACCCAAGGTTCAATTTATATTCTGCTCTATAGGCTTACCCAAGGGTCAATTGATATTCTGCTCTATAGGCTTGCCGAAGGTTCAATTGATATTTTGCTCTAAAGGCTTGCCGGAGGTTCAATTGATATTTTGCTGTATAGGCTTACCCAGGCGTCAGTTGATATCCTGCTCTATAGGCTTAGCCAAGAATCAATTGATATTCTGCACTATAGGCTTTACCCAAGGGTCAATTGATATTCGACTCTATAGGCTTACCCAAGGGTCAATTAATATTCTCCTCTATAGGCTTGCCGGAGGTTCAATTGATATTTTGCTCTGTAGGCTTACCCAAGGGGCAATTGATATTCTGCTCTATAGGCTTACCCAAGAATCAATTGATATTCTGCACTATAGGCTGTACCCAAGGGTTAATTGATATTCTACTCTGTAGGCTTACCCAAGGGTCAATTGATGTTCTCCTCTCTAGGCTTGCCGGAGGTTCAATCGATATTCTGCTCTATAGGCTAACCCAGGGGTCAGTTGATATTCTCCCCTATAGGCTTACCCAGGGGTCAGTTGATATTTTGCTCTAATGGCTTACCCAAGGTTCAATAGATATTCTGCTCTAAAGGCTTACCCAAGGTTCAATTGATATTTTGTTCTATAGGCTTACCCAGGGGTCAATTGATATTCTGCTCTATAGGCTTACCTAGGGGTCAATTGATATTCCGCTCTATAGAATTACCCAAGATTTTCTTTTTATTATGCTCTATAGGCTTACCCAAGGTTCAATTGATATTCTGCTCTATAGGCTTACCCAAGGGGCAATTGACATTCTGCTCTGTAGGCTTTATCCAAGGGTCAACTGATATTCTACTCTATAGGCTTACCCAAGGGTCAATTGATAGTCTGCTCTATAGACTTACCCAAGGTTCAGTTGATACTCTGCTCTATAGGCTTACCCAAGGGTCAGCTGATATTCTGCTCTATAGGCTTGCCCAAGGTTCAATTGTCTGTTCTATAGGCTTACCCAAGGGTCAGCTGATATTTTGCTCTATAGGCTTACCCAAGACTCAATTGATATTCTGCTCTATAGGCTTACCCAGGGGTCAGTTGATATTCTGCTCTATAGGCTTACCCAGGGGTCAGTTGATATTCTGCTCTATAGGCTTACCCAAGGTTCAATTAATATTCTGCTTTATAGGCTTACCCAGGGGTCAGTTGATATTCTGCTCTATAGGCTTACCCAAGGTTCAATAGATATTCTGCTCTAGAGGCTTACCCAAGGTTCAATTGATACTCTGCTCTATAGGCTTACCCAAGGGTCAGTTGATATTCTGCTCTATAGGCTTACCCAAGGTTCAATTAATATTCTGCTCTATAGGCTTACCCAGGGGTCAGTTGATATTCTGCTCTATAGGCTTACCCAAGGTTCAATAGATATTCTGCTCTAGAGGCTTACCCAAGGTTCAATTGATACTCTGCTCTATAGGCTTACCCAAGGTTCAATTGATATTCTGCTCTATAGGCTTACCCAAGGTTCAATTGATATTCTGCTGTATAGGCTTACCCAAGGGTAAATTGATATTCTGCTCTATAGGATTACCCAAGGTTTTCTTTTTATTATGCTCTATAGGCTTACCTAAGGTTCAATTGATATTCTGCTCTATAGGCTTACCCAAGAATCAATTGATATATTGCTCTATAGGATTACCCAGGGGTCAGTTGAATAGATATTCTGCTCTATAGGCTTACCCAAGGTTCAATAGATATTCTGCTCTATAGGCTTACCCAAGGTTCAATTCATTTTCTGCTCTATAGGCTTACCCAAGGGTCAATTGGTATTCTGCTCTGTAGGCTTACCCAAGGTTCAATTGATATTCTGCTCTATAGGCTTACCCAAGGGTCAATTGATATTCTACTCTATAGGCTTGCCGGAGGTTCAGTTGATATTTTGCTCTATAGGCTTACCCAGGGGTCAGTTGATATTCTGCTCTATAGGCTTACCCAAGGTTCAATAGATATTCTGCTCTATAGGCTTACCCAAGCTTCAATTTATATTCTACTCTATAGGCTTACTCAAGAATCGATTGATATATTGCTCTATAGGATTACCCAGGGGTCAGTTGAATTGATATTCTGCTCTATAGGCTTACCCAAGGTTCAATTGATATTCTGCTCTATAGGCTAACCCAAGGGTCAATAGATATTCTACTCTATAGGCTAACCCAAGGGTCAATTGATATTCTGCTCTGTAGACTTACCCAAGGTTCAATTGATTGTCCGCTCTATAGGCTTATCCAAGGGTCAGCTGATATTCTGCTCTATAGGCTTGCCAGAGGTTCAACTGATATTTTGCTCTATAGGCTTGCCCGAGGTTCAATTGATTTTATGCCACATATAGGCTTACGCAAGGTTCATTTGATATTCTGCATTGTAGGCTTGCTCAAGCTTCAATTCATTTTCTGGCAAAACCAGGCTTAGTTCATCTTCATGATGCATGATTCCAAGCAATTCATCACATGATCATGGATCCATTTTGTCTAACAACTGATTGAATAATGAGGTCCTTTGACATACAGAAAATTGACAAATAGCAAAAAGTTTTGGCTCAGGTCAGCCTGCACGGACTGCACAGGCTTACCCTGGTCAATACTTTTCGCAGGTGCATTAAGCCCGCTTTTCATAGAGCATGACTCTTATTGTGTTATACATGTAGAAGTATTTTTTTCATCTCATCTAGCAGTGCGGAAATTATTGTTTTATACTTGTAGAAGTAGTATCCCAGAATTCCATAGTTTACCCAAAGCCTGGTTACAGGAAGTGATGACAAACATTGTGTCAGATGACCCAACATCCCGTCTGTGTGCAACACGACGCAGTGCAGGCATACCTTTCTATGTACAGGTCTGTCAGCTAATATTTTGTTCTGTGAACCTGAAGATTTCTAACGGCTTATTTTAACCTACTTCAATTTTTATCATGGCTGTTTTTGAAGAAAATGTAGGGTTATTCTCATAGCCCTTCGTCCATGTTGTGGTAGTCACCTGCGTTGTTGTGCAAAAACTTTGACATTTTATCGTATCTCTGTCATTACTGTAGATATTTACTAAAAACTCTGACTACTTGTTAATTTTTCAAGGGAGAACCCATATAAACAGGCAGGTAACCATCCAATACTGTTACAAAGTTATGCCCCTTTTTCAACTTAACAGTGAAATTCAATCTATTTTTAAAAGCAACCACAGTCAATTGTTGGCACCCACATGCAGTGCTCTTGTTTCACCTCTCACCTCTGATGCATGTTGGAAAAGTAGTCAGTGGCTTGGAAAAAAAGGTTTGTCAGTAATGGTGCACTGACTGTCATGATACAACCTGAGCTGTTAACAGTGTTAAACTCTAGTACAAACAAATACTTTAACCTGTTACCACACAATACCAACTTGTAACAACCCTGAGGAAGAGGCCTTTAGAAAACATTGTGGGAAAAGAGAGAATGCTGGTAGCTAGCTTTTTCTCCTTTTCCCAACATGTTTTCTACTCTATCAAAACAATTCCCTCTTTTGAGCCACATTTAAATCGTCATCTGCACATGTTTGAACAAGTCCACATTTTTATTGTGTGGTAAAGAGTTAACAAATATTCTGACAGAAACAATTTTGAAATTTGATATTTTGGTAGTTTAATTCTTTTTTCTTTTGAGAGGTCTGTTTTATTGATTCAGAGACAGAAAGACCCAAAATTAAATCACAGTGTTTGTTTCAGGCTATAGTTAGTACAGAACCATCATCAACAGGTCGAGTTTGTTTCAAAACTACCATGGACAGCCTGATAGAGCTGGCCTATAGTGAACCTTCTCCGGAAAACTGTAATCCTAAAGTAGGTAGTTTTACTGAGACATTTTGAACCATTTACCAGTTGAATAAATTTAAGACTAGTCTAAATTCAAGGGATTTGCAAAGGACAAAATAAACGAGTCTCTAAACCTGAAATTCAGTTTGGGAAGGGTAGAAAAATGCTGGTTACCAGCATTTTCTCCTTTTCCCACAATGTTTTTTTCAAAAGGCTTTTTCTTCAGGGAAGTTAAAAAACTTGTGTTATACTTCAAAAATGTATTTTTGTTTCATTTGGTACAAAAAGAAGTACAGGGTGGGCAAACACAGAAAAGTGCAATCTGGCGCAGTGAGATTTGCCAGCTGCATCAATTTTTGTTTACCCTTTACCACAACTTTTAAAAATGCTGAGAAAGAAAGCTTTTTAAGACATTGTAGGAATAGGAGAAAATGCCCATTACCAGCATTTTCTTCATTTCCCACATTTTCTACCCTTCCAAACCAAATTTCAGTTTTTTAATCACGTTCATTTTTTCATCTCCAAATGCTGGCAAGTTGGACAAGTCTAAAACTTTGTTGTTTGGTAAAGAGTTAACATGAAATACTTGCATTATCATCCATTAGTATGAATTACTTATTTGCATTGTGGGTTTTTTTTTTTTTTTATTTTTCATATTGTTGACTTCAACTGATACTGTCTTTTTTGTTTGTTATGGTTGCATGACTTTAAAATTCTTGAGTCTTCAGAATGAACTTTTCCTCAACTCTTTACCAAACGACAAAATTTTGGACTCCACAAGATTGAAAGCATTTGCAGACAACAAATTAAATGTGGCTGAAATGATTTCTTTCTCTGATAGGGTAGAAACATTGTGGGAATAAGGGAAAAAAAGCTGGTTACAAGCATTTTCTTTTTTTACCATAATGTTTTCAAAAGCTTTCTCTCTCTGGGTCATTACTGTGTGGTGAAGGGTTAATCCTTGCCAAAAGAATGAATAAACACTATTCCAAATTTAGAGCTATTGCAGATGACAAAATTGAAAGAGGTACAAATGTACTGAAGTTCTTTGACTGGGAAGGAAGCATTATGGGGAAATGGTGAAAACGATGGTTTCCAGAATTTTCTCTTAGATCGTTAAAACACAGGACTGTTTGGTAAGGGGTAAAATGATAATATAAAAATGTGTAAAAAAAAAAATTTTGAGCCATGTTCTGGCAAAAGGGGGATTAATGCATTTCCATGATGCATTAAACTTAACAAGTCATCAAATGATTGTGGGTCCTTAACCCTTTCCCAAACAAGCCCTGGTTTTCACGCATCTGCAGTACAAGTCTTTTGAAAACACTGTGGGAAAAGGAGAAATTTCTCGTAACGAGCAATTTCTCCTTTTCCCACAGTGTTTTCTACCCTTTTTGATATCTTTCTGCCATTTTCATCCAATTTGAAATTGTCGTCTGCAAACTCTTTCAATTTGGACCAGTCCAAAATTTGTCGTTTGGGAAAGGGTTAAAATCCATTTTGTCTAACAATTGACTTCATCTAGAGGTAGAATGGTCCTTTGACATACAGAAGACTTACCAAAAGCAAAAAGTTTTGGCCCAGGTCAGCCTGCGTGGACTGCGCAGGCTGACTTGAATCAATTCTTTTTGCAGATGCTTTAAGCCCCTTTTTCATAGAGCAAGGCTTATTTTTGAGTTTGTATGAATGGTAATCTTAGAAAAGTTAGAAAAGAGATAAGAGAAAAAGGTTCTGTTTTTATTACAGGTACATGCACTTAACATACTAAGAATGTTGTACAAAGACTCCAAACTTAGGGATGATGTGACACCATACTCGGCTGATGGGCTGAAAGTTGCTATTCTGGGTTTTAAGTCCCACCTATGGGCTGTAAGTATTAGCTCTTTCAGTGCCCAAGGTAAGAGCCATGCACTGGCAAAAGGAGGCTTAATTCATCTCCATGATGAATTATATCAAGTAGGTCTTCACAGTATTATACCTACATACCTAAAATTGGTTTTGTATAGCAACCTACTGAATCATGAGGTACACTGGTCCTTTGACATGCAGATATTGACCAAAAGCAAAAGGATTTTGGCCCAGGTCAGCCTGTGTGGACTGCGCTGGCTGACCTGGGTCAATACTTTTTGCAAATGTGTAAAGCCCCCTTTTCACAGAGTATGGTTCATAAATTCAACCATAAATTCAGTTATTATTGAAAGGAGAGATGTCACAGACAAAGAGTTGATTTGAAGTTTAACCCTTTAACACAATCCCCAATTTTAACAGCCTTTAAGAAAGAAACTTTCAGAAAACATTGTTGGAAAAGGAGAAAATGCTGGTAACCAGCATTTTCTCCTCTTCCCACAATGTTTTCTACCTTTCCAGGACAAATCCTGCCATTTCAGCAACATTTCATTTGTCGTCTGCACATACTTTGGATTTTGAAAAGTCCAAAATTTTGCCATATTTATGTCTGTGAATCAGGTTCTACAAGTTATTGCTGTTTAACACTCTTAATGGTTGCTACATGGCAGACTTGCAGGTACTTGTTGCATTGTTTCAAAGGTAGACCCAGCTTATTGATCATGGGAATAAAACCTAGAATCTTTAAAAGTTACAGGCAGATACTCTAAACTATTGTCTCACAGTAACCCCTTTGGTGCCAAAGGTGAAAGCAAAAGCTTTTGCAGACTGCTAAGGTCAAGATCAGACAGCACAGAATGTGCAGTCTCTGCCAGGGCGTGTTTTCACTAAGCATTCTTAAGAACATTCTTAGTCTTATTCTCCAGCATTTTCTAAATTTGAAAGTAATACAATTTCTGATTGGCTAAACCAAAAGGTTAAGCCAATCAGAAATTGTTTTACTTTTGTATTTAGAAAATCTGGCAGAATGAGACTAAAAGTGTTCTCAAGATTGGTTGCCAGATATGGACATGCGAACTTTTCTGAGTTTCAGGGGGGTTTTATTTACAGCTGTTGACAGAGGTTGAGTTTATATCTGGCGGGGAAAAAAATAAAATGAACTCATTACCAAATGACAAAATTTAAGACTTGTTTAAACTGAGAACATTTGCAGACAACAATTTAAAAGTAGCACACATTATGGAACTCATCTTTGTTAGGGAAGACAACATTGTGGGAAGAGGAAACTCAGATTTGTGTGGTAAAGGTTAACTCTTGACCAGAATCAAAAAAGTTTGGACTTGTCTAAAACTAAAGTATTTGCAGATGACAAATTAGATTTACCTCAAATACTTGAAATAAATTGTTTGAGAAAGGGAAGAAAACATAGTTCGAAAAGGAGAAAATCCTGATTACCAGCATTTTCTCCTTTTCCCATAATATTTTCAAAGGCCTCTTACACACAGTCATTAAAAATGAGTTGAGAGTTAAAGAGTATTGTTACAGAGAGTTGATACAATGTCGTGTTTCTATGTTTCAGGTAAGAAATGCTGCCACTTTGTTAATGGCAGCCATGATGAACAGGGTTTTTGGAGTCAAAAGAAGCAAGGATGAATCAAGCTTATCACGTAAAAACTGGTATGTTGAAAGGAAAATATATTAGGAAATTTAGCCTGCATAATTATTATCTCATGAAAAAATTTCATGGGTCATAATCTGTCTAACCTCATAACAGCTAGCTTTAATTATAATCACATGCAAAAAAAACTGTACATAGAATTTTAGGCTATTTTCCCAGAGATCCATGAATGAAAGTATATACAGTAAGTTTGGTACCAAATTTTAGCTGATCTGATTTTCCACAAGGTGGTATAACTTTTTTACAAATAGCAGTATGTATGGACATGTGTTAATCGTTAAAGCATAGTAGGGGTCAGAATTAAAAATACACAAATAGTGAGTACAAGAACGGTTACAGTTTCATAAAATAAAGATGAAATGCGTTGAAAACTGGCTGAAAACAAGTAAAGATGTACACGTATATTAAGACATTGGCTTTCTCTGGAAACTCAATAAATGCCTGCTTAACACATGTTGGTTGCTCTATAGAGGTGGCTGCTAAGACAGATCTTTACTTCATGTTTATAGATGTCAAACAAATTATCAAGATACATGGCATGCAGCACACGAAAAGGGGCCTTTGGACATATGCATAAAAGTGTGTCGTCCCAGATCAGTCTGTGCACTCTGTGACTAATCAGAGATGACACTTCCGTTTTAATGTGATTTTCTGTTTCAGGAAAGTCTACTGTATGAAAAAATCTTATGTATTTGTAAAGCGCCCTCTCGGATTAGCCTGTGCAGATTGCACAGGCTAATCCGGGACGACACTTTACGCAAATGTCCGAAGGTCTCATTTCGCATGTTGTGGGCCATATATAAAAAAGCAAACAAACAATTCTTTATTTTAGTCAAACAGGGAAGACATTTTTCTTCAAATACCCCACCCTGTACCAGTTTTTGTTGGATGAGTTGTCTGAAGCGACAGAAAACATTGGTACCCAGCTACACCCTGGACTTTATCCTATACTGATGGTTCTCGGTCGACTCTTTCCATCTACCATGGAGGGAACCGATACAGCTCTAAACCTTGGGGCTTTCATACCATTTGTGGTCAGGTAAGTTAATCTTTATCCTGCTAAATAAATTAAACTTTCAAGCGGAGGATAAAAACACTAATAATGCTACTTCAAACTTATTTTTTGGGAGACAGTGGATCCAAGATCAGACTGCATGTTTTGTGCAGTCTGATCTTGATCTACATTGTCTGCAAAAGGTCAGTGAGTCGTGAGTAGCAGCCTAAGGGTTAAGTTTGTTCAACTCTTTACCACACAATAAAATTCTAGACTTGAAGAAATTGAAAGTATTTGCAGTGGACAAATTAAATGTTGCTGAAATGAGGGTAACTGTATCGAAAAGTAGAAAACCTTTAGGGAAAAAGAGAAAAAGCTGGTTACTGGCATTTTCTCCTTTTCCAAGAAGGTTTTTAAAAGGCTATTTCCTCAGGGTCATTAAAACTTAGGTTTGTATGGTAAAGAGTTCAATGTATTGTTTAGCTAAAAATCGCAAGAGCATGATGAAGTTTGCTATATCTCTCAATAGAGAACACTCACTTATTTTCTTACTTTTTATAACCTACAGAAAGGTTGATATTTCTTTGGTGTTGTCTGTTTATCTAACTATCAGTCAGACTCTTCTGCCAGTACTTCCTGTCCTTCTGTATTTTTGCAGTTTGTCGCAGTAATTTGTTGTAACCCTTTACCACACAATCCTGACTTTGAACGACCCTAAAAGAGAAGGCTTTTGAAAACATTGTGGGAAAAGAAGAAAATGCTGGTAACCAGCATTTTCTCCTTTTCCCACAATATTTTCTACTATATCAAAGACAGAAATTATCAATAAAGCAACATTTAATTTGTCTTCTGTGAATGCTTTCAATTTGGGCCAGGCAAAAATTTTGTCATTTGGTAAAGTCAGATAAATGTTCTTAATCAAATAACGAGTTGGAAAAAAGGTGTACAATACCATGAATGTGAAATGAAAATTTCTTATTTCATGAAAGATCATGCTTCTTCCTCCAATTTAGATGCTGCTCAAGTCCAGTTTTCAAGACCAGAATGATGGCTGCCAGAGCTTTACAGCCATTGGTTGAAAAGGATCATGTGATCACTGTCTTTTCTGACCTCTTGACCTTGTTACCATGTTCCCAAAAGGATGGAATTAGACAGAATCAAGTACATGGTGTTCTACTACAGGTATATGATTTTTTTTCTCTGCATTCTTCCAATGATTAACTCTCTCAGACAACAAAATTTTAGACTTGTTCATATTGCAAGCATTCACTGATGTCAAGTTTTACTCATGAATTCGTAATTCAGAGATAAAAGAAAAAGAAAGTTTCAAAAAGCCTCTTTGGTAGAGAGGTAAGCCTTTCTTTAACTTTTCACTGTACAACCAACTTTAGACTGTTCAAAGTGAAAACATTTGCGGACAGTAAATTAAATCTTGCAGTAAAGGTGGCATTCATCTGTAAAAGAGTAGTAAACATTGCAGGGAAAGGAGAAAATGCTTGTTACCAGCATTTTCTCCTTTCCATAACCAGCATTTTCTCCTTTTCCCATAATTTTGACAAATGCCTTCTTCCTCATAGTCATTTGAACTCGAGATTGCAAAGGGTTATTTAGGAAAAGATATGCTGATTACATGTATGTACACAGTTGCAGTACATGTTGAAGACAGTTTCCATGCTTCCTAGATCAACAGTAGAGAGACTGGGAGACATTCTATGTTCTACATGGAGTCAGAAAATGGATTTTCTAATTTCAAGGTCAGTTTAGTTTTTATATCAATGTATTGCCGTAGCCCTGGCGTCATCTGCGTCGCTGTCCGAAAACTTTGACATTTTAAAATATCTCTGAAATTACTGAAGATATTTACTTCAAAAGTGGGTAAGTTGTTAATTATCAAAAGGGTAATCTATAGAACAAGAGGAGGTAACCATCAAAGTATTTATGACACAGTCATACCCCTTTTTGGACTTAGAATTTCCAATGAAAATCAAGCAACCTCAGCCAAGCGTTGGCATCCGCATTTAGTGCTCTTGTTTAAGTACAGAAATAGGCTTCAGAAATTGCCAATCCTGATTCAGTTATAGAGAAACCATTCTGATAAATAATATTTGGTGTTATACTTCCAATACATTTGAACCATGCTCTGAGAAAAGGGAGGTCCTGCATGGCTCAGTGGTAAAGTTGAGGAGTCATGACCTGCAGGCCCCGGCTTCGAGCCGCACTGGGTCGATTGGGTTTTTTGTGGGAATGTCCCTGGGAAAGACACATTAGAGCCCTAGCATAGTACTGGTGGAACACAGGAAATACATGAACATGTGAGCTGTGATATGACTGAAATGATGTTGAAAGTGGCGTAAAACATCATTTAATCAATCTGTGAAAAGGGGACTTAATGCATCTGCTGATAGTATCTACCCAGGACAGTCTGCACTAATTTCTCTCCTAAGATTGATGATGGTCATTGAAAAAGAATTCATTCCTTTCTCACAGCTGATTATTTCAACAGTGGTCATGTGGAAAGGTAGCCAGTAGCTAGGGAGGAATATTGTGCGAAGTACTGGTAGAAAAAAAGCATGGCTGGGTGCAACAGCCACCGTGATAAAGATGAAATAATATTGAAAATAGCGCTCAAGAATCGTGGAGTTCTGTGCCTTTCTATAAAATAGTATATACCATGGACATCATGGCTAACTGTAAACACAGTATTAGATGAATATTTTTTGTGTGTTCCAGTGTAATGTATTTGCAGTGGTTGAAAGATGTTGTGTTTAGGCTTTACCATACAATCCCAAGGATTATTGACCCCCGTAGGAGGAAAGGATTTGAAAAAATTGTTGGAAATGGAGAAAGTGCTGGTAAACAGCATTTTTTTCCTTTTCCCAAAATGTTTCCCAACCTATCAAAAACAAATCCAAATACTTGGATTTTTAATTCCTTGTCTATATATTCTTGCAATTTAGACAAGTCTAAATTCTTCTTGTTTGGTGAAAAGTTAACCCTTAAAGCGCCTTTCACGACTATAGTTGCATTTGCGGCCAGTGTATATCAAGATCAGGCTGCACAAAACGTGCAGCCTGATCTTTGATCTACACTGTCCGCTTTGCTGAGATACTAGACATAAAAAGTGACCACAAAATTGTAATTATCTTGGTGTTATTCAAGACTGAAAATGTCCATTGGGTTTATTTGGTGCTTTAAGGGTTAATATATTTTGAACTGAAAAAGTAAATACAATGTTGGTATGTTGTAGGTCAAACCCCTGTATGCTGACACGTACATGTGCACTTGAAGTTACAGCAGAGGTACTGGCCAGCTTTAACCTCAACAGAGTTATTTTAGAGAAACTAGTAGCAGCTATATATATTGAAATAACAGATATGTCAGACTCAGTCATATACTCCACTTCTTTACCAAGCCTGTCTCGGTTTATGTGTACTGTGTGTGAAATATACATCCAGTGCATGTGCACTTACTTCACACAGGAAGTGAAAACTGGTTTCCCTCCAAATAATACAGAAAGTAACAGCCTTCCAGATAAGCTTCTGGGTACAAGCCTGCCAAGTGAATTGCTGGGTACAAGTGTTGAAAGTAAACGTCTGAGTACTAATGATACCATGAAAGAAGATTACAGCAATAGATACAAAGTTGCTGTGGAAGAGGATACGGGAAATTCAAACATTTTGCATTCATTTGAGGATGTTTGTTGTAAATTTCTGAGTTCAAGGTCTTATGAAGTGAGAATATCATTCCTCCAAAAGATTACTGACATTTGTTTGCAAGGCAGTAACAGAGTATGTGATAATGTTAATGTTGAAGACAAGAACTCAGAAGTTTTGGAATCTGAAATGGATTTGTTTACACTACAAAAAAATGACAGCTTGGGCCAACCAATGTTAGAAGGATTCCTGTTGCAGTTAACAAAGAGTGACAAAATTTATAAATTACTTCTACAAATGTGCATGATAGAAAAACACAAAGAATGCCAGTTAGCTTTGTTGAGGTCAGTGACATGCTTCTTTCATTTCTTATTTCTTTTAATCCTTTACCAAACAATTCCTTGTTGTCATGACCCTGAGGGAGGTTTTTGAAAACATTGTGTGAAAGGAGGAGTAATGGGCTTTGTTTCTAATAGAGCCGAAAACATTGTGGGAAATCGAGAAAATGCTGGTTATCAGCAATTTCTCATTTTCTCACAATGTTTTCAAAAGCCTTTTTCAGGGTTGTAAAAAACAAGGGCCTTTATGATAAAGGGTTTTGATAGTAATGATGATAGTAAAAATGAACACAAAAGTAATAGTAAGTAATGTATGAACAGTGTTAATGAAGATTTCGTATAAAGTACTGACCAGCCTTTCATGCAATGTTTTCCAACCTGTTAATGACAGTTAAGTTTTCACTATTTGAACCATTTGAACAACATTTAATGAGTTGTCTGCTAATGCTTTGGATTCAGACAAGTCTAAAACATTGTTATTTTGTAGAATCCAGCCACATTTGTTTTGGCATGTACAAAATGCTTTCAATTTGGACAAGTCTAAAATTTTTGTCACTTACCCAGTAGAGGTAGTCATTGAGACCAGGGTCTGCATTCACCAACCATTCTTAAGAATTCTCTTGGTCTTATTCGCAAGTATGTTCCATATTTAAAAGTAACACAGCTTCTGATTGGCTAAACCAAATGGTTTAGCCAATCAGAAGTTTTGTTACTTTCTAAATAGATATATAAATCTAAGAATGTTCTTAAGAATGGTTGGTGAATACGGACCGAGTTTTACTGTATTGATTTATTTATTTCAGACTGTTGAAGACATACCCATATATCAGTCAGAAAATTGTCAACAGTCCTAGATTTTACCAGCCTGTTGTGGAGGTGATAGGGTTTTGGTTGCACAGACTTGAACATATGGAACTGTGGTAAGCTGTTTGGTTTTTGGCTTCTTTCGTTTTTACATTATGCTGAACAATTTCACTGATAGTATTCTTGACCAAAAAGGCACAGTTTAAAGGTTTATCCAAATTGAAACATCTCTAGATGACAATTTGAATATAATTCATTTGAAGGGATTTTTCTTTAAAAAGGTAGAAAACATTGTGAGAAAAGGAGAGATTGCTGGTAAACAGCATTTTCTCACAATATTTCCAAAAGCTTTCCTCCTTAGACTGGTACAAACAGGGGTTCATTTGTTAAAAAATCAAGAATTTATTTCATGCTTTTCAGTAGTTTATCGAGAAATAATGTTGGATTATGGTTTGATATTTCATGGTTACAACCAGTGAAAAATACCAATCTCATATTTTCTAACACTTCATTTGAAGGCAGAAGCAGTGGTTCCCACGCACTAGTTATTTAGGTTAACAGCCCATGCCATTCAACCACAGGGAAATATGACATAATTTGCATGCATTTACCCTAAATTTTGTACGCTTTACGTAATATTGGAATGCTTTGTTATGTGACAGGAGTATGCCACAGGCAATACTGAAAACAACTGTACTGGATTTTGATGAAAGTTTGAACAATAAAGGGGTAAGAAGCATGAAATAAGTAGAATATTTATTGTTGTTGTTTTTTCCAATGAAAGATAGAAATTTATTTGATCTTGTGAACAGCATTGGTAATGTTTTTTACTTGTGGCGCACCATGTTACAGATGATGTCCGATTATTTGTGCGAGGAAATAGATTTCAATCTTTCACAAAAAAAAAATATCCTCTATATATTTCACCTTTTTTTTCACATACAATTTTTATCTCTGCTGTTTAGGAGGAAAACATTGAGATACTGTCACAGCCCTGACACCGTCTGGTTGTGTGAAATTTTGACATTTTCTGATATCTGTGTCATCAAACTTTGCCTAGTTGTTAGCTATGAAAAGGGATAATCTTCAAAATATTTTTGACACAATTATGGCCCTTCTTTAGCTTAGATTTTTCAAGCAGCTACAGCCAAGCTGTAGCACCCTAATACAATACTCTTGTTGACTTTTTTTTTTTGCAGTGAGGAAGTTGTTTCATCTTGTATAGAGTATCTAGGGACCAGTCTATGTGTGGTTTGTGGTCAAGAAAGGAATATAAATGGCATCACATCTCTAGCTCACCTGGAAAAATTTACTTTTATTCTGAGAAACTTGTCTGAGAGGACAGAAACTGCAGTCAGTGTACAGCTTGCCTGTGCTAGAGCCATTGTGAAGATAAGTCACTGTACTGTATTACAGGGTATGGTATGTGTCAACAGACAAGGTGGAGATAAGCTTTGTACAGTTGAGGATGAAGTCAAGATTAGAAATAAAGATGGAGATTTAGGAGGTGCTCAAGTGCAGATTAGTCGACGGGGAGGAGCTAAAACATGTGGACCAATGGGAGAAGTCAAAAGGGAAACTGAGCATGGAGATTTAGGAGGAGTTAAAGAGTGTGTCATTGCAAAGGGCGGAGGTGAAATGTGTCAACTAATAGATGAAGTCAAAATCTGGGGTGCACATGAAGATGTAGGAGGAGTTAAAATATGGGTTAGTTCAAGAGGCAGGGCTAAAACAATAGATGGAAATCTAGGATGTGTTGAAGTGTGGGATGGTTCAAGGGATGGAGTAAGAACAACAGATGGAGACAATTTTGCTAAAGGATTTCAAAGTGGAACCCTTTCTTCAGCTTGTATTGAAAATTTCTACAGAGCAATACTTGACCTTTTACAAGTAGATGACCTTGAGGTGAAGGACACTATTACTGATGTAATGACAATTATCTCAAATAAATGGACTAGAGGTATAAATGTTATTTCAAAAATGCAATAATTACAGATATTTTCTGTAACCCTTTATGATGCGATCCCAGGTTTTAATGACTCTGAAATAGAAGTCTTAAAAGTCGGGATTGTGTTGTGAAATGTTAAACTCTTTACAATAGGACAAAACTTTGGACTAGACGAAATTGAAAGCATTTGCAGACTACAAATAAATTGTAGCTTAAATGATGAATTATGTATTGGATAGGGTAGAAAACATTTTGAAAAAAGGAATAATGCTGTTATTGGCATTTTCTCTTTTTCCCACAATGTTTTGAAGGCCTTCTCTTTCAGGGTTGTTAAGACTTGCGAATGTGTGGTAAAGAGTTAAAACAAGTCTTACACATCTTCATAGAACAGGGATTGTTCACTCCTGATGTACATGTATTCTTTCAACATGTAAAATTTCTCTTCCAAAACCATGTAAGTAAACAGCAATAACACAGTTTGTTAACCCTTTACCATATGATCCCAAGTGTTAACGACCCAAATTGAGAAGGCTTTTGAAAACTTTGTGGGAATAGGAGAAAATGCTGGTAAGCAGCATTTTCTCCTTTTTCCCATATTTTTTCAACTCTATCAAAGACAAATCTTTTCCCACAATTTTTTTCTACGCTATAAAAGACAAATTCCATCATTTAAGCCACATTTTAATTGTTGTCTGCAAATGCTTTCAATCTGGACAAGTCTACATTTTCGTTGTATGGTAAAGAGTTAAAAGTTTTGTTCCTCAGGGCCATTTGACTCTTTACCACACAATCCCAAGTTTCAACAGCCTTGAGGAAATAGCCTTTTGAAAACATTGTGGGAAAAGGAGAAAATGCTGGTGACCAGCATTTTCTCCTTTTTTCTCACAAAGTTTTTCGATTTTTTCACAGACAATTACCATCATTTCAGCTAATTTTAACTTGTCGTCTGCAAATGCTTTCAATTTGGACCTGTCTAAAATTTACTGTTTTGTAAGGAGTTAAACAAGTAAATGTCTGGGAAAAGGTCAATTCTACATCACACATTATACTGTCTACAAATTGCTTTTTGTAATGGGGTATTTTATTGGCAAGATTGAATGTTTGGTTAGTCATGACTTTACCAACTTAATTTCAGGAAGTCCACAGTCATACATCTGTACCAGTCTGCTGATAGAAAATTGGATCAGAACCAATCCAGATGTCAGTCTGGTTGCCAGTCAGCTTCTTCATCTTATTCTTGAAGAGAGGGAACCAGAGCAGGTACTTATTTCTTATCCTTTTACCACACGGCAATATTTTACTCTCATCCATATTGAAGGAAGTTACAGACCACAATTAAAATGTTTTTTCATTTGATGGTCTTTGTCCTTCAAAAGGTAAAAACTTTGTGGGAAAAGGAGAAAATGCTGGTTACCAGCATTTTCTCCTTTTCCCACAATGTTCTAGACTCATCTAATATTTTTGTAGTATATACCTATAAATGATCTGACTAAGGTACATACTTTATCTAAAACACATATACAAAACAGTACTGTAAGTATAGATTTTCCATATTATGCATGTACTGTATGTAGAACAACATTGTATTCATTGACTACTTTTATACGAGCCATACTCTGGCAAAAGGGTGCTTAATGCATCTCTGTGATACATGATACCAAGCAAGCCAACACATAATTATGAAGCCATAATACCCTTTTTTTGAAATTACCAACTGAATCATGACGTAGACTGGTCCTTTGACACATGGAAAATTGACCTATAGCAAAAAAGTTCAGCCCAGGTCAGCCTGTGCGGAATGCACAGGCTGACCTAGGTCGATACTTTTCATAGAGCATGGCTCATATATTAATGTGGGGCTCTTTCCGTCAAATCCACTGGTTTTAAAGGGAAGGTATCTATAATAAAAGGAACACTACAACTGTCTGCAGTTTTGTGCGGTTGGATCAGGTCACTTTGCATGTGTAAAGCAGTTCATGACATTTGACATTTGGCCTCATCCGATACACATCTCTACAGGCACAACTCAACCTGATCAGATTACAGAGAAGTGCAGACTGTTGTAATATTCCATTTATCTCGCATGCCAGCTTATGTGAGATCCTCTAGTTTTTTAGCTCACCTGAGCACATAGTGCTCAGGGTGAGCTATTGTGATCGATCGTTGTCCGGCGTCCGTCCATGTGTCCGTCCATCCGTCCATCCGTGAACAGTTACTTAAAAAATCTTCTCCTCTGAAACCGCCCAACAGATTTCAATGAAACTTCACAGAAATGATCCTTAGGTGATGCACTTTCAGAATACTTCAAAGATTTGAATTCCATGAAGAACTCTGGTTGCCATGGCAACCGAGAGAAAAAACTTTAAAAATCTTCTTGTCCCAAACCGTAAGGGCTAGAGCTTTCATATTTGGCATGTAGCATCATCTAATAGCCCTCTACCAAAATACTTCAAATTATGGTGCTATTGTTGAAATTGGCCCTATGTTGTTGGTTCTCGGATTTCACATAGAGATAAAGAGGGAAATCTTTAAAAATCTTCTTGTTTACACTCTAGCATCTACAAATATTGACCAATCAGTACCAAACTTGGCCACAATGTATATGCCCATAAGGTCTCGGATGAGTTCGATTTTGGATCAAATCCAATCAGAACATCAGGAGTTATTTGCCCTTGAATTTGCAAAAATTACTGAATCTGACTTTGTTTACACTCTAGCATCTACAAATATTACTCAGTCAGCACCAAACATTGTCAAAGTGTGTGTGATCATAAGATTTCAGATTACTTCAATTATGGATCTAATCGGACCAGAACTGTCTGAGTTGTCTGCCCTTGATTTAGAAAATTTGCCATATTTGACTTTGTTTACACTCTAGCATCTGCAAATATTGACCAATCAGTACCAAACTTGGTCAAAATATATATTCCCATAAGGTCTCGGAAGAGTTCAGTTATGGGTCAAATTGAACCAGAACATCAAGGTTATTTGCCCTTGAATTGGACAAAATTTCCATATTTGACTTTGTTTACACTCTAGCATCTACAAATATATACCAATCAGTACCAAACTTGGTAAAAATTTATATGACCATAAGATCTTGGATGGGTTTTGATTATGGGTCTTATTAGACCCAAACAACATGAGTTATTTGCCCTTCAATTAGAGTTGCTGTATTTGACTTGGTTTACTCTGTAGCATCTACATGTATATATAATGCAAACTGAAAAATCTTTATGTTTAAACCCAAAATGCCTAGAGCTATGATACTTTGCATGAAGCATCACCTTGTGGACCTCAAGAAATTTTGCACACAAGATGCCCCTGGGATCATTACAGGTCCAGCCGCGGGGCTTAGACGTTTGTACTTAGGTATCTTTCGTGCAATTATAAGAAAATTTTCTGGGTAACCAAAGGCCTAGACCTCTGTTAAAGTTGTGAGTTGTCTCTCTTCCATAATCATTTGGCCTTGAACTTCAGTATTTGGTCTTTAACTTCATTGTTAACCTGTACTGCTTAGTACTCAAGTGAGCGATATAGGACCATCATGGTCCTTTTGTTTTTAGCTCCACTGGCCAAAGGCCAGCAGGCTTATGTCATGGCCCGGTGTCCGTCGTGCGTCCGTGCGTCCGTCCGTCCGTCCGTGCGTGCGTCCGTCCGTGCGTTAACTTTTATTTCAAACATCTTCTTCTCTGAAACTACCCATCCAATTTTCATGAAACTTCACAGAAATGATCCTGCCATGGTCCTCTTCAGAATTTCTTGAAAGAATTTGATTCCTTCAAAAACTCTGGTTGCCATGGCAACAAAACTGAAAAATATTGGAAATCTTTAAAAATCTTCTTGTCGGAAACCATAAGGCATAGGGCTACCAAATTTGGCATGTAGCTTTATGTAGTATACCTCTATTAAGTTTCTTCAAATTATAGCCCTGGGGTCAAAATTGGCTCTGCCCCAGGGTTCACAAGTTTTACATAGGCTTATATAGAGAAAACTTTAAAAATCTTCCTGTACCTAGCCATAAGGCCTAGAGCTACCAAATTTTGCATGTAGCTATATCTAGTGGGCCTCTACCAAGTGGGCCAAAATTTTAGCCCTGGGGTCAAAATTGGCTCTGCCCCAGGGGTCACAAGTTTTACATAGGCTTATATAGAGAAAACTTTAAAAATCTTCCTGTACCTAGCCATAAGGCCTAGAGCTACCAAATTTTGCATGTAGCTATATCTAGTGGGCCTCTACCAAGTGGGCCAAAATTTTAGCCCTGGGGTCAAAATTGGCCCCGCCGCAGGGGTCACAAGTTTTACATGGGCTTACATAGTGACAACTTAAGAAATCTTCCTGTTTTGATTTTTTTTTTTAAATTAGCCTTGCATCAGGGGTCTTATGTTTTACAGAGGCTTCATATGGACAAAACTTGAAAATCACCTTATTTTTATGGCTTCATCTTGTGGACCTCTACCAGGGTTCAAGTAATTATAGCTCTGGGATCAAAAATGGCTTTGCCCTGCGGGTCTCAACTTTCATATGGGCTTTTACAGAGAAAACTTTGTAAGTCTTCATTTTGAAACCATTTGGCTCAGCATTGAAATGTTTATTATTTATGGTTTATATTTATAAGCCAGTGGAGCGATACAGGGCCATCATGGCCCTCTTGTTTTTTTTTTTTTTTTTCAGAGGGAAGATGAGAGGCTGTTTGATAGAGGTGAAATGAACACATTCAGAGATGAGATTGACTTTGTACAGGTGTGTGCCACTTTTATAATCACTTATTAAACCACTAAATCCATATTTTTACCCAAATTTTTACCCAATAATCTCGAGTTTCAGTGATCCTGAGGAAGACTGATTGTGAAATATTGTTGGAAAAACAGAAAAATGACGAAAAACAACATTTTCTCTGTTTGCCTCTAGGTTTTCTATCCATCCAAAAACATCGCACAACATTAGAGCTGCACTTTATCTGTCATCTGCAAATGATTTTACCTTAGTTGAGTCTAACACATTGTCATCTTATAAAGAGTTAAGGGCTATGTTTTTAATTTTTAGCTTGACTGTTTTCAAAGAAAATGTCAATGTGTTGTTATAGCCCTGGCTTTTTCATCTACCTTGTCGTCCTGCAAAAACTGAGACATTTTGTAATATCTCTCCTATTACTGAAGATATTTACTTCAAACTTGGAAAAAGTTGTTAACTTTCAAAAGGGGAAGATGAAGTTCAGTTGGGAAATGGGTAATGTTTATTTTTAGTAAACATTTTCATTTCAATTACAGTTTATTGCTCATTTGCACGAAAGTCATATGTTGTATTTTTTACTGGATGATAGTGAATTGTATTATATATGAGTGACACTCTGGCAAAAGGGCACTTAATACATCTCTGTGATGCAGTTTACCGAGCAGGTCATCACATAATTATGGATCCATAAAATCCATTTTGTCCATCAACCAACTGAATCATGAGGTAGACTGGTCCTTTGACATGCAGAAAATTGACCTATAGCAACAGGTTTTGACCCAGGTCACCTGTGCTGACTGCGCAGACCAACATAGGTAAATACTCTTTGCAGATGCATTAAAGCCCCTTTTTACAGAGCACGGCTCAAATGTGTATTTACAATTTCATTGTAGGTTGTAGATACATTTTTAATGAAGTTGTTACTGAAAGAAGGCCTGACTGGTGAAAATGCATGTAGAGACATGGATTCTTCCAACAAGGTATTGTAATATTTCAGTCCAGCATAGATCAGTGAAAGTGTTTGAATTTGTACCAACCCTTAGAGTTCTTGACTCTTTACCAAACAAAGAAATTGCTGACAACAAATTAAATGTGGCTGAAATTGTCCAAATTGAAAGAATTTGCAGACGACAAATCAAAAGTGGATCAAATAATGAGATTTTAAGAGTAGAAAATACTGTCAGGAAAGGAGATTGGTTTCCAGCATTTTCTCCTTTTCCCACAATGTTTTCAAAAGTTTTCTCCATCAGGGTCCTTTAAACTTGGAATTGTGTGGTAAAGGGGTAACACAACTTGTAATTTAGCCCTTTACCACACAATTGAACTTTTAACGTTGCTTAGAAAGAAGACTTGTTGGAAAAAACATTGTTGGAAAAGGTGACACAGATTGATCATTGATGTACACTGTCTAATATTATGTCGGGTATTTTTGCAAGCATTAGTTTAATTTCCTATGCTGTTTCTGGTAATTTGAAAGATGCAAGTATTCAATATTTACAAGGTGACAGTTTATTAAAGAGCAACTTCAGATTTTTTCAAAATTGGATTAAACTGTGCTAGAGTAAGTTACCAAAAAAAAAAATCTTAGTGTTCTGTGATGCGTATATCGTAAGAAATAGAGCTGTAAACATCAATTTTTCACTTGTCTGAAAATGGATAATCACAAAAATCTTGACTTCCGGTAAACACTAGTAAGTCTGCCGTGACGTCACAACTGTGTGATGATAAGGTCGCCATTATGAACAAGATAGAAAACTCAGAAACTTGCATGAAACTTGAATAGATATAAATAGCTTCATCACATTACAATCACATTTACCAGTATTTTTTAACATCTATTTCTAAACCAGGTGAACAGAGTGGCAGTCTCCAAGGCAACAGAATTCAGCTGTGATAGAGAATTATGTGATAAATTACTACCTGTGATTTTGTCCTTTATTCAACCTGTCATTCCACAATGCAGCAGTCAAGATGGCTTTTTGGACTGTTCCAAGCATGAAGATTATGTTTTACACGTCTACAAGAATATGCTGTGTTTTAAATATGGACTTATCATGACACAAGACACAGATGTTTCCATTAGTGTCTTAGGTAAATGGAAAACATTCCAAAGTAGCTTAAATATAAGTGTATTACCTTCATGCATTATGAAATGCTACAATGATGTATGTGATTCTGAGACTGCAGCTAGAACAGTACATTTTAATCCTTAACTCTTTACCGAATGACAAAATTTTGGACTAGACCAAATTGAAAGCATATGCAGACAACAAATTAAAAGTAGCTCAAATGATCATTTCTATCTTTGACAAGGTCCTGAAAACACATGATTGTTAAAAGTTAACCCTTTCCCAAACAAGCCCTGGTTTTCACGTGTCTGCAGTACAAGTCTTTTGAAAACACTATGGAAAAAGGAGAAATTGCTCGTAACGAGCAATTTCTCCTTTTCCTACAGTGTTTTCTAGCCTTTTTGACAACTTTCTGCCATTTTCATCAAATTTAAAATTGTCGTCTGCAAACTCTTTGAATTTGGACCAGTCTAAAATTTGTCATTTGGGAAAGGGTTAAGGACACTTGATTATCTTTTTCTGTATAATCATGTAACTGTTCATCTGCATCCATGAAAAAAATGACTTTTAATATCCTTGCAAAGGATAGCTTTGGAAAACGTTGTGGGAAAAAGGAGAAGTTTTGGTCATTTCTATCAGACTGTACCAGTATTAAAACCTATACCAAATAATCCCGAGTTTTAACAACCCTAATGAAGGAGAAAACATCGTGTTGACTAGCATTTTCTCCTTTTCCCTCAATCTTTTCTACCTTCCCTGAAACATGTTTTAAATTCTGATTTATTTTGTCATCTGCAAATGTTTACAGTTTAACTCTTTACCACACAATCCCGACTTTTAACGACCCTGAAAAGGAAGCTTTTTGAAAACATTGTGGGAAAAGGAGAAAATGCTGGTAACCAGCATTTTCTCCTTTTCCCACAATGTTTTCTACCCGTCCCAAAGCAAATTTCAATTCTTAAGTCACATTTTATTTGTCATCTGCAAATGCTTTCACTTTGGACTAGTCTAAAATTTTGTCGTTTGGTAAAGAGTTAAAGAAATCTAAAATTGTGTCATTTGGTGAAGAGTCAACTCTTTACCACACAAGAAAATTTATATTTGTCCAAATTGAAGGCATTTGCTGAAGACAATTGAAATGTGGTTCAAATGATAGAATTTGTCGTTGATAGGTTGGAAAACCTTGCGAGAAGAGGAGAAAATGCTGCTTACTAGCATTTTCTCCTTTTCCACTATGTTTTCAAAAGTCTAATATCCCAGCGTCGTTGAAACTCTTGATTTTGTGGGAAAGGATTAAGTATTGTCAAACGACCATGTGCTGTATTGAAAGCAGGGTGCTACATGCCTTAGTGGTGGAGATGCTAGGTTCCCTATCAGTTGGCCCAAATCTCTATCTTCCAGGTTTTGCATGAGAACGTCCTTGGGCAAGACACTTCAGAGTCCTCACCTAGCACTGTTGAAACTTGGGACACATATGAATAGGCAAGCTGTTGCAGTAATATGACTTAACCCTTTACCGCACAATGCCGCCTTTTGACGCCCCTGGGAAAGAAGCCTTTTGAAAACAATGTGGAAAAAGAAGAAAATGCTGGTAACCAGCATTTTCTCCTTTTCCCACAATATTTTCAACCCTATCAAACAAAAGTTGCATCATTTGAGCCACACTGGAATTGTCGTCTGCAAATGCTTTGAACTTGGACAAGGCTAAAATTTTGTCATCTGGTAAAGGGTTAAGCAATGTTGAAAACATTGGTAACACCATACAAACAAATGAGCCATGCTCTGTGAAAAGGGGGCTTAATGTATCTGCAAAAAGTATCAACCCTTGTCAGCCGGCGCGGTCCAACACAGGCTGACATGTGTCAAAACTTTTTGCTTTTGGTCAATTTTCTGCGTGCCAAAGGACCAGAGTACCTCAGGATTCAGTCGGTTGTGAGACAAAATGGATTTTATGGATCAATAATCCTGTTATGGTTAGCTGGGTATAATACATTATGGAGATGCATAAAGCCCCTTTTTGTCAGAGCATGGCTCATTTAACTCTTTAACAAACGACAAAATTTTTGACCTTCCCAAATTGAAAGCTTTTGCAGATGACAAAATAAATGTGAATCAAAAATTGAAATTTGCTTTTGGAAGAGTAGAAAACATTGTGGGAAAAGGAGAAATTGCTGGTTACCAGCATGTCTAAACACCAAACAAACTAGTGCGGTACGGGAGAAGTATGAGTTTTTGATAATAATAGGCAAAGAAACAGAACAAGTGAAAGAGCCTTTTTTAATATATTTTTTCCAACAAATGTCACATGTAAATATCTTTACAAGTAAACCAAATGGCTTTCTGGCATCTTAACCCTTTCCCAAACAAGCCCTGGTTTTCACATGTCTGCAGTACAAGTCTTTTGAAAACACTGTGGGAAGAGGAGAAATTGCTCGTAATGAGCAATTTCTCCTTTTCCCACAGTGTTTTCTACCCTTTTGGAGAACTTTGCGCCATTTTCATCAAATTTAAAATTGTCGTCTGCAAACTCTTTCAGTTTGGAAGGGTCTAAAATTTGTCGTTTGGGAAAGGGTTAACTCTTTCAGTGCCAAATGTATGAGCCATGCTCTGGCAAAGGGGGGTTTAACTTTTTACCACACAAAATTTTAGACTGCTCCAAAGTCAAAACATTTACAGATAATGTAATACATGTGACACAGGTGATGGGATTTGTCTGTGCAAGGCAAGAAAAAATTGTGGAAAAAGGAGATAATGCTGCTTACCAGGATTTTTTTCCCTTTTCCCCACAATGTTTTCAAAAGCCTACTACCTCAGGGATGTTAAAACTTGGGATTGTGTGCTAAAAGGTTAATGCATCTCTGTGATCTCAGTGATACTCTACACCAAGAAAGTAATCCCATAAATATGGCTCCATAAAATCAATTTTGTCTAATGACCGACTGAATGAGGCAGATGGGTCCATAGACATACAGAAAATTTACAAATAGCAAAACTTGTCAGCCTGTGCAGGCTGACATGGGTCAATATTTTTTGCAGATGCATTATACCTTTTTTCAGAGAGCATTGCTCATATGAACATGACCACATCTGACAGCTGAAAATACAACTTGCTGAAACTCGGAACACTTTTACCATGTACACTTGAGTAAACAAGTGGATGTTGTGGATCTAAGATCAGACTGCATGTTCTGTGCAGTCTGATCTTGATCTGTGCCCTGTACAAAAAGCCCCCTGTTTTTGCCTGTGGCTTGGAAAGGGTTTAAGAATAAACAAAGATTAAATGAATAAAATACATGTAATAGAATAAGTATAATAAATTATGACTTTGCTCATTCTTCTGCAAGGCCTGGCTCTTGACGTTTCCCGCTAGATTGTATAAATACTCTACACTGTATTACAGAAAGTTTCTACCACACAATCCTGAGTTTTAACAACCCTGAGCAGAATGGCTTTTGAAAACATTGTGGGAAAAGGAGAAAATGCTGGTAATCAGCATTTTCTCCTTTTCCCACAATGTTTTCAGCCCGTTCTTAACCCTTTACCACACAATCCAAAGTTTTAACAACCCCAGGAGCAAGGACTTTTGAAAACATTGTGAGAAGGAAGAAAATGCTCGTAACCAGCATTTTCTCCTTTTTCCACAAAGTTTTCTACTTTCAGAGACATATTTCATCCTTTTTACAATATTAAATTTGTTGTCTGCAAATCCTTCCAATTTGGACCAGTCTAAAATTTTGTCGTTTGGTAAAGAGTTAAACAGATTTAATTTTGGGGGTGACACTTATTTTGTCATCTGCAATTGCTTTAAATTTGGACAAGTTTATAATTTTGTCATTTGGTGAAGGGTAAAGAAATGATGTCAGAATGTGTGCTTACTACAACTTCAGTCATTTTTGCAGACAATGAAGACCAATTATAGGCTGCCTGTTATCTTGCTCTACACTGTCTGCAAAAGGCTGTCTAATCTTTATTTACATTGTACACATAAATAACTTAAGTTTTGCTTAGTGCGGTAGAGGTTAATTGTATAATGAAAATTACAGCTAATGGACAAGGAAAAAAGAAAATTGTCTGTAATTTGCAAAAACACAATCTTAACACTTGACCCTTCATCATGCAGCAAAATTCCAGACTCGTCCATATTTTAGGAATTTACAATTCACAATTCAAAAATTGTTTTGAAGTTGGTAAGTTTTTGTCATTGAATAGGTAGAAAACATTGTGGGTAAAGGAGAAAATGCTGGTTATTAGCTTTTTCTCCTTTTCTTACAATGTTTTCAATAGTCCCCTTTCTCAGGGTTTTTAAAACTCAGGATTGTGTGAAAGTTCCTTTTGGAACTATAGTTGCTTTTAAGACTAGTGTAACTCAAGATCAGACTGCACATAACATGAAGTCTGATCTTTGATCTACATTCTCAGCTTGGCTGAGACATTCTTGACAAAATCTACCTTATTATTGCGTTAGTAGGGTCATATTTCTAGATTTTAATTATCTGTTGTTTTTTCAGAGCTCTTAGGGTTAGCAGGCTGCGAAACTTTGATAAATGAAAATTATCTAAAAATGCACCTCTGATTTCTAAGAATAACTGCAATGTTTATCTGGTCCAAAGCTGTCATAAAGTTATCTGTTTAAATTATTCGTGTACATCAAAAATTTTGTATCAGCAGTTCTGATGGCACATGTGAGAAATCAAAACTAAAGCAACACCCATTAACTATTGGAATGTCAGCTCAGCCAACATTTTGAACTGATAGAATTAATTCTGGATTATTTATACCAGAACTTCATGATGGAGATTCACCTGAAATAATTCTGTAACCAATTTGTACAGGTACTTTAACTCTTTACCACACAATCACGGGTTTTAACGACCCTGAAGAAGAAGCCTTTTGAAAACATTGTGAGAAAAGGAGAAAATGCTGGTTACCAGCATTTTCTCCTTTTCCCACAATGTTTTCTACATGTCCCATAACAAATTTCAATTTTTAATTCGCATTTAATTTGTCATCTGAAAAAGCTTTCAATTTGGACTAGTCTAAAATTGTGTCGTTTGGCAAAGAGTGAAGAAACAGCATAATCTGCTATGAGTGACAAGAAAGAGAAACATGTTGGACGATATGGAAAAGTTTATGGGAAAAGGAGAAATTGCTTGTTACAATGCTTGCTCCTTTTGCCAAAATATTTTCTAAGAAATACTGCATTTTGAAAAAAAAAGTAATATTTATGCTGTAATTGAGTATTATCTTTATGCATGACATGGCACTTAAAATCAGGTAAAACTGCAAAGTTAAAAAAAAGGTGAAAATGTGAATTGGTCAGGTTATGAAAAAAAAAATGCTAATTCAACTAAATGCAGGTAATGTAAAACATAAATGATATGACTGACCTTTTGTCATGCAGCCTAGTCTGTGTTTCATAAATGTTACCGGTACCTTACAATGGCTTTTCCCTTTACCACAAGACAAAATTTTAGACCTGTCCAAACTAAAAGGATATGCAGACTCCAAATAATAGAGCTGAAGTTGTGGAAGTTATCTTTGATATGGTAGAAAACATTGTGGGAAAAGGAGGAAACGCTGGTTACCAACATTTCCTCCTTTTCCCAAAATGCTTTCAAAAGACCTCTTTTTCAAGGTTGTTTGAAGTGTGGAAAAGGGTTAAACATTTACCAAACAAACCTGTGTTCTAGATACTCGGAGAAAGACAGCCTTGGAAAAAATTGTGGGAATAGGAGAAAATGCTAGTTGGTTACATTTTCTCTTTTACCTACAATGTTTTCCACTTTCCACATACACAATCAGTGACGCTGAATTTGTAGTTGGCAAGTACCTTCAGTCTCGATATGCCCATTATTTCTATGTTTGCTAAGAGTTAGCAGAGATTCACATATTGCTATGGTTCAAATACGAACTTTTAAAGAACCAGTCACCAAGAAATGAATCATGCTCTGTGGAAAGGGGGCTAAATGCATCTGCAAAAAGGATCAATCCAGGTCAGCCTGCACATTCCATGCAGACTGACCTCGGCAGAAACTTTTCACGGTTGGTCAATTTACTGTAATTTCAAGGACCAGTGTACCTCCTGATTCAGTCTTGTTACACAAAAAGAATTTTATAGATCCATAATTATTATGTAATGACTTGCTTGGTATCATGGAGCATGGATTTGCATTAAGCCCTCTTTGCCAGAGTATGGCTCAGATGTGTTTGGTTCAGAGAAGATGTACAGTAGCCCTGACTTTGTGACTGGACATTAATCCTTAAAGTGCCTTTCACAACTATAGTTGCCTTTACAGCCTGTGTAGATCAAGATCAGACTGCACAAAATGTGCAGTCTGATCTTTGATCTACACTGTCCACTTTGCTGAGACACAACGGACAAGAGCAACCTCGAAAATGCTCTTACATGTATATGAGTCTTATTTCTAGACTGAAAATGTCTGTTGGGTTAATTTGACACACTAAGGGTTGATATTTTGAAACACTGTTATGTTGACGTTTTGCCACAATAATGGGATGACAATGACAGCACAGATCACAACTCTGTAACAATGGGCATTCTAAGCACTGTATGTTTGATGACTTGCCATCTGAAAGCATTGAAAACTTGCAGAGCACTTTCAGATCTCAATCCAAACCATATCAACATATTGCAATCAAGTATGATGAGCCTTTGATTCAATGGGACAACATTTATGCTGCCACAAAGTCTTCAAGTTCAACAGTGGGCTTCCAAGGGACCGAGTTAGTATGTATCTAAAATTTCATTGCTGATGAGTACCACTTTTTGTTGGAAGTATCTCCTTCTGCCCTTAGCATATTATGTGCTTTGACTTTCTTGTCAAACCGAATGGCTTCTTCGCTGACTTTTTTTGCTTGCTTTGCTTTCATTTCGTCGTGTTTCTACAAAGAAATATTTCTTTTACACAATTTAGCATACATGTAATGTCATCTCAAACAGGGTCCTCTATGGATCAATAAGAAATGGGAGATCCTAGTTCCACCACTACTTGGCACACAGATCATTTAACCCTTTATCACACAGTCACGAGTTTTACGACCTCTATAGAGAAGCCTTTTGAAAATATGGGAAAAGTAGAAAATGCTGGTAACAAGCATTTTCTCCTTTTCCCAAACTCTTTTCAACCCTATGAAAGACAAATTCCATTGTTTGAGCTATATTTGATTTGTTGTTTGCAAATGCTTTCAATTTAGGTAAGTCTGTTTTTTTGTTGTTTGGTAAAAGGGTTAAGTGTGTCTTTTGGCTAGAACCTGAATATCTAAACGGTCATGTGATATAACCAAATTATTGCTGAAAGGGACAAAACCCCTTGCTAGGTGAAAGGCTTCTGGAGAAATAGTGGCAAAAAGGGAAATAGGTCATATTGAACTTTTTGGCACACTGTTTCATTGCCTTCCTCTTCTACATTTCTCTTCAACATTCATCATCATTGTCTGTGTTTCCTTTGAAATTAGGTTTAGCTCTGAAAGTTAAGAATTTTCTCTTTTTACCAACAAATGGTTTCTACCTTTTCTGACAAATCCACTCATATAGGCCATGTTTAATATGGTGTCTGCAAATGATTTCTGTTCATTTCTGTCTTCTGGTGTCAGGTACAGATTTAACTGCTTACCAGAACTTGAGCTGCCCTTGCAGAAAGTACAGATGGAGATCAGACTGCAGTGCACATACATTACATTAGATCTATACTGTCCACAATTATGCGAAACATTAACCAAAAGATCTTGACATTGGGGTATCTTTATTTTGTTCTAGAAAGGACACATCAATTTATTGCTATTGTGTGTCTAATGTGCGACCTGCACAAGTTGGTTTGAAACTAGTCTTACTGGTAATGAATTTGGTAGATATTGTGGTAGGAAGTTTTTCATGGAAAAATAACCCTGTACTACACAATCCCAAGCTTTTATGATCCTGAAAAGAAAGGTTTTTAGAAAACAATGTGGGAACAGGAGAAAAATGCTGGTAACCAACATTTTCGCCTGTGCCCACAGTGTTTTCCTTTAACTCAAAAACAATTGTCAAGTCCTATTTATTTCGTCGTCTGCAAATGTTTTCAGCATGGACGAGTCTAAAATTGTGTCACTAAACCTGTTTCCGCTCAGCAGCCAGCTCCTGTTTCTTTCTGATGTCTTCAGCAGTTAGCCGTTTCGGCGAGTAGTTTTCGAAACGTTTTGGTTTGGCTTTCAGTTTTGGTGGAGCTGGTTCTTCTGTTTTTTCATCTGGCTGGACCCCGGATTCGATGTTATCTACGACAGCCTCTCTGGTCAATGATGGCACATCAACAAAAAATCGAGCAGAACGATCGTTTCCAATCACTGCCGATCTGTGGGACCCTTTCAGGAGATTGGGTCTTCTTGAATCGGAGGTTTGGTTTGGTGCGGCGTTAAACATATTGAATCAGTTAAATTTCAAACATCATAATTTATTAGATGAGTATATTTGTCTTTAAATGATAAAAAAAAAAAGAAGCTACAATCATTCAGTGCTTCAGATTTCCTAGCAAACTTTTTGTGTACATAATCGTCTGAGGAACGGTGTCAGAATATATACTTTGTCGTGAGAAATACATGAGTGATACCGTTTCAACAATTTCGGGTATTAGTCTCCACTGAAAAATTGTTCCATATTTGAGATACTGACAACAATGACTACTCAAGCACTGATTGATTAGAAAAAAAAAATATTGAAAGGATAGATCTAAAATGTGCTGATAGTGCCATGACTCGATAAGGTGTCACACCCTGTCATTTCACTACACTAAGAATAGGTTACATTTGACCCTCTGCTGCTCTTATTCTGACGTTTAGTTTGTATTGGGGTTTAAAACCGTTTTAACAGCTTAGGTCATGTCACGGCGGTCAGTCCATCTACGCATGTGTTTCCTGGCTTTCTCACACCAATACTAATACAACTTTCTTTCCAAGCCACTGACTAGGCTACTTTTCTCACATGCATCAGCTCTAGGCGAGAAATCGCCTAAAAGAAAGTTTGCCTCAACCGGATATCAAACTCGAAACCACCAGGTCACGAGTCAGATACGCTAACCACTGAGCTACCCGACCGGATTCTTACTCCGATGGAGATAGAGCTTTGCTGTTTATTTTTTTTTCTGGTTATCACACTGTTTTTCAAAGTCTCCCGCAAGGTTGATAAAACACGGGATTGTTCCGTAAAGTGTTAACACTTAAGCTGCTGAATAAATGAAACAAAAATTTCTACTCAATACTAAAAGCCCAAACATTGCGTTTTCAAAGTTGATTTCACCGGAAAGAAAATACCGTATCAGACAGTGTAGATCAAAGATCAGACTGCACGTTCTGTGCAGTCTGATCTTGATCTACACTGTCTGCAAAAGGTCAGTGGGTCGCAATTAGCAGATTAAGGGTTAAGGGCAATAGTCTAAAACCACCACTCTTGTTTCAAGGGCTAGTTTTTATTTAAAAAGATATTACAAAAAGAAAAGCAATGTCGACTAAGATGCCATGTTCATTACTGACCCTTTTACAAGACAATTCCGAGTTTTAACGATTCTGAGACAGACAACTTTTGAAACAGTGTGGGAAAAAAAAAGAAAATGCAGGTAACTAGCAATATTTTCTACTCTATTACAGGCAAGCTCCGTCATTTGTGCCACTTTTCACGACATAGTTTAGTTTATTTGAAAAAAACAAAAGACAATATGTCTATCATGCACAGGAACATAATACAAGATGTAAACGAAGGTTCCGGGTTCGATAAATAGTAAACACGTGTCGTCTGCAAATGCGCTCAAAATTTTGTCGTTTGGTAAAGCTTGAAGGATCAATATTCATGACTAAGCCAGCATATGGCTCTAAAGAAGTATCTGCTCCTTTAATATTGAAGGAAGTGAAAGTCCTAACAATTGAGCCATGCTCTGGCAAAAGGGGGCTTAATGCATTTCCGTAATGCAAGATGCCAAGCAAATCATCACATGATCATGGATCTATAAAGTCCATTTTATCTGACAACCGACTTAGACATGCATAAGATTGACCAATAGCAAAAAGTTTCGGCCCAGGTCAGCCTGCGCGGACTGCGCAGGCTGACCTGGGTCGATACTTTTTGCGGATGCATTAAGCCCCCTTTTCACAGAGCATGGTTCAATTTGTTATGCCAGCAGTTTGAAAGGACATGTCAAATTTGTAGGTTACTTACTTGGTCACAAACAATTGTCTGGTAGTTCATTTTTTATATCGTATGTTCTTCGTGGACAGCGGTATTTGTCTTGTACTACACTAGGGTCTCATTTCCTCTGGTTCTCATTATAATGGGCCGAGCCCCGTAGCTCAGTCGGTAGCGTACAGGACTTGAGGACAGGTGGTCGCTGGTTCGATCCCCGGCTCGGCCAATTCCTTTCCGAGGATCGATGATAGTCAGTGCGACAGGATTCATTCCTCTCTCAACGCTGACCATTGTTTCGACAATAGCTATGTGGGAAAGCAGCCAGTGGCTTGGAAAGAATATTGTGCGGAGTACTGGTAAAAGAAACTCCAGGAAAGCATGGATAGGTGCACTGGCCGCCGCGATATAACTGAAATAATGTTGAAAACGGCCTTTAACACCATACAATCAATCAATCAGTCTCATTATAATGTTGCAACCTCAATTGTTGTGTGTAGCAGTTGTTCTTTATGATCAGGGGACGAACACGAACTAGAAGAGTGCAGTTATTATATCAGTTTTGATGCCTTCAAGTGTTCAGGGTCGTTTAGATAGTACAGCAATGCCCTGTTCAGCTGGTACCGTAAACGTGTGGTAGGCTGTTGATACGAATATCAAACACAGGCTACCAGTAAAACTTAAAGTACCCTGTTAGCTGGGGTTTCATGTTCCAGTCCCGTATCAGTCAGAGTTTCCCTTCTTGACTTACCGTGAGATCTGTGCCAGGGGGGAAATGGGTGGACAGATGAACAGACTAATCAGTGGACCGATGGACGTATCTGTAATTAAGGCAATGTTGTGATATTTGCATTGTTGGTTTCTCGGACTGAAAATCTGATGCGACCTTTTGGTCATTAAGTTAAACAGTTCGTCGAAATATTTTAATCGTTTTACTATCAGGTATAAACAAAATGTTGGTACACAGCAAAAAAGTTCTGTATACATCTGTTATATATAGATAGGATCTTAGTCAAAAGGGAACTCACCAAAGAGCTCTGAGTGGTTCCGGATAGCGCAATGGTTAAGGTATTGAATAAGAAATAAGGTGTTCCGGGTTCGATCCCCATCCTAGACAATATTTTATTGTTTGTGGGAGTCTCCGAGCATGGCACGCCGGGCTTACAGCATTTTCTCCTTTTCAATGTTTTCAAAGGCTTTCTTTCCCAGGGTCGTTAAAACTCGGGATTGTGTGGCAAACCGTTCAAAGATCTTTAAAATGTGGTCTTTGTCAAAAAGATGGTGAAATATTACAAGAGGAGAATGTCATCGAAAAATGATTTTAATAACTTCTAGAAAATGAATCCACGATAAGGAATCATTGTAACTGTATAACAAATGAAAGGAAAACAACAAGGTAGAAGAAGAAATGAAAATATTTTGATAAAGAAAAATGAACCTTGAATTAAAACAGGCCACACTCTGGCAAAAGAGGGTTTAATGCATCTCCGCGATGAGTCGTACCAATCAAGCCATCACATAATTATGGATCCATAGTTGTCACCTTTTTTAGCAACCGACTGGATCATGAGATAGACTGGTCATTCGACATCCGGAAAATTGAACTATAGCCAAAAGTTTCGGCCCAGGTCAGCCTGCGCGGACTGCGCAGGCTGACCTGGTTCGATACTTTTCGCAGATGCAATAAGCCCCCTTTTCACAGAGCATGGCTCAAATGATAATTTGACATTTACAAAAAAAAAAAAAAAAAAAATGATCAATGAAATTCAGTTTTCTAATCTTTTCCTCGCTAAGTAGCTATTGCGGACAACGTATATCAAGATCAGACGGCACAAAACGTGCTATTTGATCTTAGATATGCATCGTTCGCCGCTTAGTTCCACCTTATTCCGAAAACCATGACCAGAAGACTTTATTCGCAATACAAGTAAACCCTTTATCAGGTAATCCTTAGTTTTGCGCGCGCGTGTGTGTGGGACCGAGAGGAAGAAGGTTCCTGAAAACATTGAAAGAAAAGGAGAAAATGCTGGTAACCGACAATTTCTCCTTTTCTACCATATTTTCTATCTGTTCAATGAAAAATCCTACAGTTTCGGTCAAATTTGTTTTTCATCGGCAAATACTTTCAAAATAGACGATTGTAAAAATTCATCGTTCGTTCGAGATGTACAGCAATGAAAAAAAGAACTGACTTCTTTGACCGAGACAGATTTTTGAATTGCATAACATTACATGCGCATAGCTGTCTATACGCGAGTCCTCGGCTTAACTACAAGGTTCTGCTGGAGAAACGAAACAGCTTAACCCTTTAGCACACAATCCCGAGTTTTAACGACCCAAGGTAGAAGGATTTTGAAAAAAAAAAATGGGAAAATGAGAAAATGCTGGTAGCCAGCATTTTTATCCTTTCTAGGACACTCGTACATCGTTTGAGACACGTTTAAAACTCCCGTCTGCAAATGCTTTCAATATGTACGAGTCATAAATTATGTTGTTTCGTAAAGTGTTTAACTCTTTACCAAACGACAAATTTTTAGACTAGTCCGAATTGAAAGCATTTGCAGACGACAAAATAAATGTAATTAAATAATTGAAATTTGTTTTGGGAAGGCTAGAAAACATTGTGGGAAAAGGAGAAAATGCTGGTTACCAGCATTTTCTCCTTTTCCCACAATGTTTTCAAAAGGCTTCTCTCTCAGGGTCGTTAAAAGTCGGGATTGTGTGGTAAAGGGTTAAGATACATCTATACTCGTTTTTTGCCAGTTTTTCACCCATTTCATCTGTAATTTATCAAACTGTAATCATTCTTGTATCTTCATGCCAAATGTTGTCTCTGATGGCTGCAAAGTCGAATAGATTACGACCGATTGAAAATTATTTCCTTTCAAGTCCGAAGGCCATCAAAGAAATCACGGTTGTGATGTTTCCGGTTTCTACTCAAAGATTTCCGATATATGTATTTATCCCTTACACCATATAGATCGGTAATTTAACCATGTTTACACTGCTGACCAAAACTTGAACCATTATACAGTCCATCAAATTTTAACAGGGCCTTTTCTCTCTGGCTGTAAGGATGTGTCTTGAAGTGAATAACCATTAAATAACCCCCCCCCCCCTCCACATTAACCCTTTACCAGACGACAAAATTTTAGCCTTGTCCAAATTGAAAGCATTTGCAGACGACAATTTCTATGTGGCTCACATGGTGCAATTTTTCTTTGATAGGGTAGAAAACATTGTGGGAAAAGGAGAAAATGCTGGTTACCAGCATTTTCTCCTTTTCCCACAATGTTTTCAAAAGGTTTCTTTCCCAGGGGCGTCAAAAGGCGGCATCGTGCGGTAAAAGGTTAAAATCCTTGGAAATCCGAGCGCTAAGAATTCATAAATTTGCACAAATGTTTTTTTCAAAAATTGTCCGGGGATATCTCTCTACCCCAACCCCCACCCCACCCCTCGCGCCCCCTTCTATCACCACCACGGATCCACACGAATAGAGCGCTAGAGCACACAGAATCAAAGCTTGTTGGACAGAGACACTTTGTACCAGGGTGTCTTTGGTCGGTATCTGAAACAGTCATTGTAACGAGCATTAAACCAGTGATCGGTAGATCCATGCACAATCATATGTTTACACCATACCTTTACCAAAAGGCAAACTTTTAGATTTGTCCAGATCGAAATTTTGACGAGTTAGTACACTTTGTCATTTGGTAAAGAGTTAGAAAAATCAAAGTCAATGCATTTGAAGAAATCTGAAAATGTTCTCTTTTTATGACTAAATTTTTCCCGGCAACTGAATTTTTCAGTAGAATGAGTGTCTGTCGAGGCCAGACAAAAAAACAAAATTTAATGAGCCACGCGCTGGCAAAAGGGGGCTTAATGCATCTCCGTAATGCATGATGCAAGGCAAGTTATCACATAGCTATTGGATCCATAAAATCCAATTTGTATAGTATTTGAATGAACCATGAGGTACACTGGTCCTTTGACATGCAGAAAATTGACAAATAGCAAAAATCTGTCGGCCCAGGTCAGCCTGCGCGGACTGCGCAGGCTGACCTGGGTCGATACATTTTGCAGATGCATTAAGTCCCCTTTCAACAGAGCATGGCGGGTGAAATCTATTATATCAAACATAATTATGAAAGATAAACCATGACAGTTAAATCGATCTATAATTTGACCAAATCGCCTTCTGTCCCTCTCTCTGTCTGTCTAGTTCAGTTCTTACCTGTTTATTTCCCTCAATAACAGAGAAAAGGGAAAGGGGATGTCGTGCATGTTGCTCTCTCTCTCTCTCTCTCTCTCTCTCTCTTATTATCTTTTAAAAGTCCACATATGTACACTTAAATCAAACAGCTGTTACTGGTTTATCTATAATTCCAAGTTTCATCCCGAGCCATTTGCATTTCGCTTTTACGTCTTCCTGCACAAGATTAAAACACATTGCAATTAGAGATAGACCTAGTATTAGATAGAGCGCACAGAGAACCAGTTTCTCATTCATATCCCATCTGTCTGACGTCATGCCGGGAACCACGTCACCAAAACCAATCGTACTTAGTGTTATGAAACAGAAATACGTGCCGGTAACCATATCCCAATGTTCCCATTCACAAAACGCCCAGGTACCCAACAGAACATATGCTGACATTAATAAAAGGCACACAGACGTGGGAACGTGAATTAATTCCTCGGACTTTTCCTCCTCCTGTACTACCATTCTTTCTTCGCTAACCGGAAGTCCTTTCTCCGGATCTGGAAGTTTGCGCTTGCGCGAAGGGCGGAATAATACACAGCATAATCCACAGAACACTTTGCCGTATAGCATACGGAATCCTTTGGCCATGAAGTCTCCGATATTTGTTAGACACAAGAGCGTTAATGGAATGCCCAAGACAGCGTAACCAATAGTGACGATTCTCCCGGACGGTGTCTTTGGTGCAACATGACCATACCCTGAAAATATACATAAAACAGGCACGTTTTAAATCTTTACCGGATGACAACGAGCTGTGTTTGCCCTTTATGAAAACCACTGATAATTTGCAGTCGACAAGTTGAATGTGGCTCAGTTGATGAATAGGAAAAATGGCAGGTTCTTATTTCAATTAAATTATGTGTAAGTTATAAAACAGCGTTTTAGAATTTTGATTTTCTTCTTTGGAGGGGGGAGTCCAGACGATGCAAACGAATTATTTAGGTATGTCATACCACTTGAAACTTTGAAAACGTCGTTACTCAGTATTAACCATGGTTTGTTATATGGGCTACTTATCCTTTTGTCTGAGTGCTTTTAAAATCCATCTGATGCAAGAATCATTGAGATCGTCTTCAGACGGTAATTATTCTAACCCTTAGGCTGCTAAGCGCGACTCAAGGACCTTTTGGGCATAGTGTAGATCAAGATCAGGCTGAACAGAAAGTGAAGCATGTCTGCAAAAAGTATCGATCCATGTCAGCCTGCGAAGTCCGCGCAGGCTAATATGGGTCGAAACCGTTTATTATTTGTAAATTGTCTGCATGGCAAAGGACCATTTTGCCTCCAGGTCCAGTCAATTGTAAGCCTGAATGGATTTCGTGGATCCATAATTATATGATGAATTGCTTGGTATGATGCATCAAGGATACATTAAACCTCATTTTGCAGGAGCATGGCCTCGAAAACTTCAATCAAAATCGATAAAAAACACGTAGAAAATGAAATAACGTACTGCTTATGAATGGAAATGCATGAATTCAGGATAATTCAGATTGAAAACTGTGTCTCGTGACTATTTGTAGTTACGGCTTTCGATTTTGACAGCAGTAAAGCGGTCTACTTCCGGCGAAGATATGGAAGGTGTATGCAAGTATCACATTTTGCGATACAGCTGAGGAATTTGCTCAACGGATCACCTAGGGTTTGCTGTAAGTGGTAGTGCAAACGACACTTGAATGGGGACCATTTCGGGCAATATAGAGCGGTACATGTGAAACATAAAAAGAAAAATATTTAGAAAGCGAGCATTTTACGTGAAAAGGGGATTGCTTATTTTCCATTATTTATCTTTTAAAAGACGCCTAATGCTTTGGCACGCGTTACTACTGTAAAATTGCGACTATAGATTAACGCTTTCAATGCATTTGCGTAGAACAAGTAAAAACATGCATGGTGTTAAATGCATGGTTTATTAATGCACAATTATCGGTACTTTTCTTCCCAATTAAAGACTCACTAGCTGCCAAATATTAACAAGTCGGGGTCAAAATGCAGACAAAGTTAATCCAAACCATTTAAACGTATGGATATTGTTATGACTGATAATATGTTACAGTGGAAACTGTCAAAGCTCTAACTGTTGGCAGAAAAAAAAATGTATTGCAAAAGTAGAACAAACGGTTTCCACTTTTGTTCTAGTTTTGCGATACATTTTTTTCTACCAGCAATATGGGTCGATCCTGTTTGTAGATGCATTAAACCCCCTTTTCACAGAACATGACTCGTTTTATATCGATATGGTATGATCGCTGTTCAGCCACAATCATTTTTTACGAGCCGTCTACTAAAAGACGAATTAAGTCGTCCTTCACTGTTTAAAAACTAATGCACATCTAGTTTAATTTTATCGATCTATAAATCCCTGAGTAATGCTCTGTGAAAAGGGGGGTTTAATGCATCTGCAAAAAATATCGACCCAGGTCTGCCTGCGCAGTCCGCGCAGGCTGACCTGGGTCGATACTTTTTGCTATTGGTCGATTTTCTGCATGTCAAAGGACCAGTTTACCTCATGATTCAGTCGGTTGCTAGATAAAACGGATTTCATGGTTTCACAGCAATGAGATAACTTGTTTGATATCCTTCATCGCGGAGACGCATTAAGACCCCTTTTGCCAGGGCATGGCTCACATGTATATGATGACTTGCTTGGTATAATGCATCACAGAAAAATCATAAAATCCCTTTTGCCAGAGCGCAGCTCACTTAGGCCTATAAACTCGGCGGCTGAGGATACAATCCACTGAAAACTCCTTTAGATATTAATCTGTCAGCCTGATCAAGCAAGCGGATGGTATAGATCCAAGATCAGACTCCACGTTCTGTGCAGTCTGATCTTGATCTATGCCTTCCTAAAAAGCCACTGTTTTCGTCTGAGTAAGACGCCAAAACGTTTAAAAAGCAAGATACTTAAAAGCAAATTAGATGAAAGATTTTGGCATGCGGTTATCTTCAATAAAATTTCGACATTAATTGGAAAATAAGATTTAAAATAAATGAAAATAAAACTTTATGAGAAAACAAAATTTGGGAACCTGCCTATCGGAAGCGTTTTATGCTTCATCCCCCTCCCTCTCCCTCTCTCTCTCTCTCTCTCTCTCTCTCTCTGTCTGTAACACACTCTCTCTGTGTATCACTCTCTGATTGTTACGTTTCCTGTCTGTCTTCATGTTTGTCCGTCTGTTTTTTTTTTTCTTTCGTCTGTTTGTTTGATAAACTTTGATACTCCCTTCCGCGCAGATTCCAAGTGCTTTATTTCAGACAGGGCCTATATATCAGTGTCTGGGATCCGCTGCTTGAGATTTTCTTTATTGTTTGTTACACGTAGTTTTCATTTTGGGACATACATGCAAACTTTGTTTCATTCGATATGTAACAAATCTATTTCACATTTATAAGGGGGTCGGGCGTTGATTAACCCGCGGAAAAATGTATAAATAGCGCGAAAACTGATAATAAAGAGATAAAGCGGGAAAATGACGTCAAAAAATCGAATAAACCACGTGTGGTACGTCTGAGCTTTACCACAAGGGGTCTATCAACCTAATCTATGGATGCATAAATGTCCTAGCTACAATACAATTTTCAGTTCTTTAATGCAGTATGGCGCCTTACTTCCCCAGAAAGATAATTTTTCCTAATTTCTTGCATTTCGACCTCATAATTGTCTAATTGTTGGATCTGGACGAATTGATGAGATAAAAACATTGTGTATTTATGCTACTTGCCGGTTAGGTATAGTTTTTACTTGATGCGTCATGTGTGCTACATGCTATCTGGCTGCAAACTTTTAACTAGGATTACACGCAGACTACTGAACTCTCTACCAGACAATATATAGATAATTGAGCCATGCTCTGGCAAAAGGGGGCTTGACTTATTTCCGTGATGCTTGATACCAACCGAGTCATTACGTAATTGGGGATCTATAAAATCTATTTTGTATAAAAACTGACTAACTCATAAGATACACTGGTCCTTTTGACATGCAGAAAATTGACCAATAGCAAAAAGTTTCGGCCCAGGTCAGCCTGCGCGGACTGCGCAGGCTGACCTGAGTCGATACTTTTTTTGAAGATGCATTAAGCCGATTGTTAGACAAAATTTACTTTATGGATCCATAATACTGTGATGAATTGCTTGCTATCATGCATCACGGAGATGCATTAAGCCCCCATTTGCCAGAGCATGGCTCATTTATTTCATATTATTATTATCATTAGTAGTAGTATTTTGAATACACGTACAAAAAAGTCCAGGCTTAAAAACTTGTAAACTTTCAAACGTTTAACAATTTTTTTTGGGGGGGGGGGGGGGCTATAATGTACTTGTGAAATCAAACATGGCCCCATTAAAGTAAGTGGATTTGCCCTGATATTACACAAGTTGGCTTCTTTAAAAAAAGAAGCCAGGAGAGGTAAGCATCAATGTTTTCAAATAGCTTATTGCTTTTAATTTCAATATATTTTGGTACATGTAAACAAATAAGTAAGGCATTATATGATTGTCGCTGTGTAAAAAGAAGAAACCTCTTATGCATTACATGACAGACGTGTAACCTTCTTCTCACGTTTTCAAGTCGCGTGATCTTTTCCCGCGGTGTTCTCTTTTTTAACGAAATTCTTTTTTGTGTGTGTGTGTGTGTAGCTTTATTTGTTTAATGAAAAATTACAACTACTGGAAGGGTCGTTTGCAATCAAATCAATATAACAAATCATTTTTTAAATCCGTCATCTAAAAACAAAACACGTCTTTTTCCTATTTCAGTTTTTTGGTTTCGGTTTATTTATGAAACCATGACGAAACAGACTGTGTATCAGAACAATTTCGCAGAAAAGCATGGAGTTAGGCAGCAATTTCTGAGGCAGTCTGCCTTTTAAACTCACCGCAGTTGGAGAGGTCTGATGACCTCTCCAATAACTGCTGTTGAATGCTAAAAAAAAAAAGGCAATCTATCAAATAAGCTGATGTTACTGATTAGCGGTCCCGCTCCCTCCCCCTCTTCCCCTCAATCTTATTCTGCTTCCCAGACCAACGTGCTACATGAACAGCCCAAAGTACCTAACGATTTCAACTGCTCTTTTGATCGTTTCTTATCAAAAGAAGTTCAAGCCTGTATTTTGAATTTAAATTTCAAAGAGAGGGGAAAAAATAAAAAATAAAAACCGCTTTCCGGTGAGGTGGTTCAAAATCGATCCGGTATTTTCTAAAAACTGAAAGACTTTCAAATTTCTTTGAAATACAAGTAAACAAGCCCCGAGGTGCATTCTTGTACAGGAAGTTAGACTGGTTCAACGCTTTACCTTATAATTCAGGTTTTGACAACCCGAAAAATGAAGGCTTTAGAAAAAAAATGTGGAAAAAGGAGAAAATGCTGGTGACTTGCTTTTTCTCCTTATCACACAATGCTTTCTACCAACTCTGATTCACATTCCATCATTTGTGCCACATTTAATTTGTCGTCTGAAGAAGCAGTCTGAAATTTAGTTGTTAGATAATGAGTTTACCCATAATCCCTTGCAGACGATTTTCTACCTCTTCCAGCACTCTTCCAACACTTTTGAACGCATTTTGACAAAAGCAGAAATCGCTAGTAATGATCAGTTTCTCCTTTTGCCGCAAGGTATTCCACAGGAATCCATTTTATAACTTATTTACCTCACGACAAAATTTTAGACTCAACCAAATTCAAAGCATTTGCAGACGACAAATTAAATATACCTCAAATGATGATTTCAATCTTTGATGGAATAGAAAACATTGTGGGAAAAGGAGAAAATGCTGGTTACCAGCATTTTCTCCTTTTCCCACAATGTTTTCAAATAGTTTCCGTTTCAGTGTCGTTAAAACACGGGACTGTGTGGTAACTGGTTAAACCATTATTCACGTTGATAATCTCACATTTTACAAGGATGTCTGCTGCACATTTGTTTTAGAAGTTCAAAAGCTGACCTTTTATGAACAACCCCGAGTTTTAACGAACCACGAGGGAAGAAGGATTTTGAAAGCATTGTGGGAGAAAAGGGAGAAAATGCTGGTTACCAGTATTTTCTCCTTTTTCGAATAATATTTCTCTACCCCTAGGCAAAATCTCGCCATTTGAACGATTTTTAATTTGTCGTCTGCCAATGCTCTTTGAAGTTAGACAGATTTGAAACTGTTAGGCCTAGTTAAGGATCAAAACTTCAAGGAGCAGTATTAAGTGCATATGTACGTAATACCCAAATTTGCACTTTTGTAATAAATTTACGTAGGTGGTTTTCACGAAGGGAAAGTAACACAGTTTCTGATTGGCTAAACAAGATATGTTGAGCCAATCAGAAATTGCGTTCCTTTCAAAAATCGAAAAACTTGAGAATGAATACGGAATTTAGAATGGATGGTGACTAATGCCCGTTTTTGTACGGATAAACCGGGCATATAGATGAAGCTTGCATGTAAAAAAATCTGGCATTAAGATCAACCTTGCATGTAAATAAACCTTGTGTTTCCTGGCATTCTCACACCAATACTGACACAACTTTCTTTCCAAGCCACTGGCTACTTTTTTTTTTACATACATCAGAAATGAGAGACGAAAAAGCGCCGGAAAGAAAGTTTATCTCAACTGGGTATCGAACCCGCAACCACCAGGTCACGAGTCCGATACACTAACCACTGAGCTACCCGCTTCACGTACAGTGGCATAGAATTCAGCTGTTTCAGTATAACTAGAAATTACGTAGCAGTTTATTACAGAATCGAGGATGGTTTTCATCGAGCAAGGTTTCATTTTGCCACTGTGTTTTAACGTATATTTAGATACTGAATTTTCATTCATACCGATATCCTTTTTCTAAGTATGTTTTAAATTTGTCAGCTCTGAATTCGTTCCCAACGGTAATGAGAAAATTTGATAGCCTAAGCAGTGAAGCAAATTTCAGTATTTTACCAGACACAGAGCGAGTTCGTTTCCCAAAGTAAAAACCCTAGTTATTGTTTATTTATGTTTCTCAGCATTTATAGAAAGAACAGAAATTAGGCCCAGAATACAAATCTAAGACAAACAAAAACCACAACGATGAAAACAAATAAATCAAATCCATTTTGCCGTTTAGATTGAAACTTGAGGCAAAGCGAAAACAAAACAAAGATCCACCCCACCCCCTCCAAAAAAGACCTGATTTTTGCCCTTTCGACGCACGCCAATGGTGACTTGGACACAGCTTTTTCGGACGTTGTAGATCAATATCAGACTGCACATAAGTGCAGTCTGATCTTGGATCTACGCCGTCCGCCAGTTGGGACTAAACTTTCGCCACAATGATCTTTGATTTTAGTGGAATGCTACTTTTAGACCTCCAAAAAATCGGATTGATTTTATTTGGTAGCGAAATAGTAAGCGGTGAATGGTAAATATTACATGTATTAGGTGACAGGAAAAGGTGTGCGGAATGTTTTGTTTTTTACGTCGAGATACATAGTGTCTAAGGGAAAAAATATTATGTAGCTTGACAATTAATGAGGTTTTTTTTTTTTCTTTTTTAAACTGGAAATAGATTTAGATGTGCAAAGAAATTTAGAAGGTGTCAAAATAGTATATGAATAATTTGTTTAATTGAAAGGAGAGAGTGAGAGAGAGAGAGAGAGAGAAGGGGGAGTGAGAGGAGAAGAAGAAGGAGAGGGAGAGAGAGAAAAAGAGAGACAAAGAAACAGAGAAGAAGGAAAGCGAGAGACGGGGAGAGAGTGAGAGGACAAAAGAAGAAGAAGAAGAAGAGAGAGAGAGAGAGAGCATCATACTTGTGAGGAGATCAAATTGTGTCCCCATCGATATTGTAGCTACACGATAAACAACACTGATTTGATTTTTTTTTTGCCATTTCTTTTTCTCTTTTTTTGCACAGTTAAAGGCCGTAACACACGCTGTCTTTTTTTTAATTCGTTTTCTGTTTGTTCCCTATACTGTCAATTGCAACTTCTTTAAGGCTTTTGCGAATGTATGACTTAAGGTCAGACTAACTGCATAAAACATGCATTCTGATCTTGAACCCAAATTTGCCAATTATATCTGTGAGATATCGCGAAACAAGCTGAAGACAAACAGTCATTAGCCCTTAAGCTCCTTAGCGCGACTCACTGACCTTTTGCGGACGGTGCAGATCAAGATCGTGCAGTCTGATCTTGGATCTTGGAGAGTGCAAGCTGATCTTGGATCTACACTGTCCGATAAGGAGATATTTTTCTCCAAAAGTTACGTTTGAAATAACATGGTTCGGCTTTTTATTTTCTGCTTGAAAGTTTTATTTGACTTGTTAGGCAGGATAAGAGTTAAATATCTTCCGGGTCTGTTCCTGTCCTTTTCATTTATTTTAGCCATGCTCTGTGAAAAAGGGGCTTAATGTTTTAGCAGAAAGTATCAACCCATGTCAGCCTGCGTGGCTGACATGGGTCGAAATTTCTTTGCTGTTTGTCGTTTTTCTATATGTACTATGGATCCTTTATGTTATGACTGACTTGATATACTGCATTACGCAGGTGCGTTAAGCCCCCTTTTGCCAGAGCATGGCTCATTTGGCTTTACAACTGGTCAACTCTTTCAGCCTAAAATATAATTGAGCCATACTCTGTAAAAAGGGGGTTTAATGCAAAAAGTATCGACCCAGGTCAACCTGCGCCGTCCGCGCAGGCTGACCTGGCCGACCAGTGTACCTCGTGATTTAGTGGGTTGCTAGACAAATAGACTTTATGGATCCATAATTATGTGATGACTTTCTTAGTGTCATGAATCACGGAGATGCATTAAGCCCCCTTTTACCAGAGCACGGCTTATGTAGAGTTGACCTCTTTCGACGTCTGAACTTCGGAAGAATTCTGTTAAGTAAGCTCGACCAAACAAGCAGACGGTATAGATCCAAGATCAGACTGCAAGTTCTGTGCAGTCTGATCTTGACCTATGCCACCCGCAAAAAGCCCGTTTTCGCCTAGGCCGCAGAAATACTGAACCCTTATCCTGCCAAATAAGTTAAATAAAACTTTCAAGACGATTGTAAAAACCCGAATAATATTATTTCAGTCTTAGTTTTCGGAGATATATATCTCCTTATCGGACAGTGTAGATCCAAGATCAGACTGCACGTTCCGTGCAGTCTGATCTTGATCTACACTGTCTGCAACAGGTCAGTGAGACGCGTTTAGCAGCTTAACGGTTAACCCTGTGAACGATACATGAATCAAAATTTAATAGACATAACAAGTCATCACAAAAAAAGTTTTAAAACTGTTTTGCCGTACTTCTTCAAAGGATATCGGATAGTGTAGACCTAAGATCAGACTGCGCATTCCGCACCGTCTGATCTTAATCTGTATTGTCCACACAAGGCAGTTTGATCTTAACCGTCGTTGTCTGCAAAGATTTGGCACTTACGGCTTAAAATTGCCACGACGTGAAAAACATTGAAATGGCAAATTATGAATTATAGAAAAAAACCTCCAGGAAATCTCCCAAAGTTCAGACTGACATAATCTATTTGATCGTTAATGACTCTAACATACGCCGGTTTCTATTAAAGGTACAGTATCAGTCGTTAAATTAGAGGGAGGTAGTTATTACGTCCAATTATTTATATGAGCCAAGCTCTGCGAAAAGGGGGTTTAATGCATCCCTTTGATGTTATTGTACTATTCTGGATCCATAAAATCCATTTTGTCTAACAACCAACAAAATTATGAGGTAAACTGGTCCTTTGACATGCAGAAAATTGACCAATAGCAAAAAGTTTCGACCTGCGCGAATTGCAGGCTGACATGAATCGATGATTTTTTTTTTTTTAAATGCAGATGCATCAAGCCCCCTTTTCACAGAGCATGACTCATATATACATGTACCATATGTTGTGACAGACAGACAGACAGACAAGACAGGAAGGGACAGACAGACAAACAGACAGACGGATGGACGGACAGACCCTAAGTTTAATCAGTTTTCCATGTATTTGGCAGTTGTATACATTAACATTATCATGCCTGTTTGTACTAAAGATACCATATCAAAGGGTACGTATTTGCGTAACTCTTAACCTGCTAAATAAAAGAAACGAAACTTTCAAGCCGATAGAAACCCAGATTTTCCTATTTCTAAGATATTTTTGAGGAGATATATCTCCTTATCGGACAGTGTAGATCCAAGATCAGACTGCACGTTCTGTGCAGTCTGATCTTGATCTACACTGTCTGCAAAAGGTCAGTGAGTCGCCGTTAATAAAGATAGCAACAACAACGTTTTTTTTTATTGTATTAATTCAAAGTTACAACATTGCAGTTCCACATTGCTCAGCACTGAAATACGAAGAGGTACCTTTAAAAGAGGCATTTACAAAGAGCGATAAAAAGCTTCGAATGAAATGTAGCATTCATTCCGTATAAAATCGTTGAGGAAGAAAAAAATGTGAAGACATTTTTTATCAATCAACAAGAGAGGGATATACGAGTAATGAAATAATAAGAAAAACGTGATTGGTATGGAGGGGGGGGGGGGGGGGGGGGACCAGAATTCAGTTCTTGTTCACAAACCATTCTTCTGAATAACTTTCTTCGTGAACTTTTAAGTCTAGAAAATAAAACAGTTTGTGATTGTCTAAAACTCATTTTCCCCTTCTAGCTTTTCTCTCAGTCTGATCTTAATCAATACAGTTCGCAAATTCAACATAAGTTGGATTTAAATCTCTCAAAGTTAACATAGATTTGAGCCATGCTCTGAAAAGGGGGCTTAATGCATCTGCAAAAAGTATCGACCCAGGTCAGCCTGCGCAGTCCGCGCAGGCTGACCTGGGCCGAAACTTTTTGCCATTGTTAATTTTCTGCATGTCCGAAGACCGGTTTGCCTCATGATTGCGTCAGTTGGTGGACAAAATGGACTTTATTGATACATGATCACGTGAAGACTTGCTTAGTATCATGCAGCACGGAGATGCATCAAGCCCCCTTTGCAAGGGCATGGCTTATCTGCACAACGTTTAGAATTTTGAGAGAATTGTAGAAAAAATGAAGAAGTCGCTCGTACGAAGAATTACTACATGTAAGTTAACCCTTTACCCCACACCAACATTTTAGACTTGTCCAAATTAAAGGCATTTGCAAACAACAAATATATTGTGGCTAAAAGATTATTCCTGTCTTTTTAATAGGAGAAAACATTGTGAAAAAGGATAAAATGCTGGTTACCGCATTTGCTACGGCGTGTGTGGGCCAATCTATCATTTCAAGAATCTTATTTTACTGGAAGAAAACTATCGATTTTGACAAAAATTCGAAACTAGGCTTTTAGTTTTGGTGGTCATAATGAAAATACTTTAGATCTGCCTGTTTCAATTATTATTATTATTATTATTACTATTACTACTACTGTTTAGTATGATAAATGGTTAATGGGCTTTAATCTTTTTGGTGGGAAAAATATTACATTTAGATCAAATTGATTACATGCGTCTAGATACACTGATGATGACGTCACAGAAACGCCATGAAAAAAAAATTCGGCGGCTGAAATTTGGAGGGGGTACCATTTCACAACCGGTACTATCGTCCAGAGTTTACCTGTTTTGTTTTTAGCGATATTTTGGGGGGTGGAGGGGTGGGGGGGTGGGGGGAGAAAAACATTATTTCCTACAATCCTTTAAATATTCATACTGTTTCATTAAGTTTATTGTAGTAAGTGACTGGTGAGTTGTTAAATACCCAGACCATGGTTATATAAAAGAGCCAAGTTCTGTGAAAAGGGGGCCTAGTGCATTTGCGAAAAGTATTGACTCAGGTCGCAGTCCGCGCAGGCTGACCTGGGCCGAAACTTTTTGCTATTGGTCAATTTTCTGTATGTCCAAGGACCAGTCTACCTCATGATTAAACCAGTTGTTAAAAAAAGTGTCTATTATGGATCCATGATTATGTGATGGCTTGCTTGGTATCATGCATCACGGGGATGCATTAAGCCCCATTTTGCCACAATAAGGCTCATTAATAATTTCGATAGGGTTTCACCTTTCCACTCCACCCAACTCTTCATCCATTGACCCTCTTTCATGCCTGAAAATAAGCCTCATACCACCAACATTGCAAATCTTCCTTCGTCTGCGAACACCAGGCAAGGGTCGATTAGGTTCGTGCTTTATTCAAAGATCCAACAATGAGTTATTCGTATTTATTTCAGTTTGTTGGCGCTCTTTGTCTTTTATCTCGTTCCTAACGACTCTGGATGTACCTGGGAAAAGTTCGATTGATACCCCAGTTTGACTCACTCGAGTATAGTACGAAATGTTTGACAGTAGTCGTTCTTTATTTACCACCCTTGATCTTTAGAGAACCTACACGGCTGTGTTTGCTTGTGAGGATAGCAGATCAAGACCAGATATTAGCTCTACAATATCCGCACTGCTGAGACATTAAGGATAAAAGGGGTTTTATAATTCAATGCATTCATTGAAAAAACACCCATTTGTTATTTAAATGTTTTCATTTATAATAGTTTGATACATGTTTTTCTTAAAATTTCTAGTACAGTAAATGATTTAAGTCGGCGTTTTCGGAACTGAAAAAAGAAAACATTGATGTCAGTGACCTGGTGGAAGTGCAACAGTCAAGGGACATGTAGCTAAAACGTAACACTTAGGTCTTGTTACCCATTGGTCGTGAGTTTCCGATGATTTGTTAAAGGTATTACAACAAAGAATCATTTCCTTTTCGCCGCTAAACTTAGTTTATCCTTAATTCTTAGTTTTGATCCTGCCATATGCGAACAAAGAATGAATTTTACAGAACTTATAGATCTAGAGCAGTCTGTATAGTTATAGTGTGATTGTCGTCTACTCTCCATGCTTTTCTGTTAATGGTTCCAGTCACACAAATCCACTAAATTGTAATGAACACGATGTTTTGCTTGTTAACCCTTCACCAAACAATTCAGCATTTCTCCTTTTTCCAGAATGTTTTCTACCCTACAAAAGACAAACTCCGTCATTTCAGACACATGCAATTTATCGTCTGCAAATGCTTTCAATTTGGACAAATCTAAAATCTCGTCGTCTGGTACAAGGTGTTCACCCTGAAGCTGCTAAGCGTGACTCGAGGACCTAGTACGGACAGTGTAGATCAAGATCAGGCTGCACAGAACGTGCAGTCTGATCTTGGATCGACACTGTCCGATAAAGAGATACACCCCCCCCCCCCACAGAATATCTTTAAAATGGCAATGACTGGTATATTTTTACTATTGGGTGGAAAGTTACATTTAACTAATTTAGCAGGCTAAGGGTTAACAACATGAATTACCCCGAACGTGAGTCAAAAGGTGAAAAAGAGCACTAAACAATAATACACAGGCATACAAAGTGTTGACCTCTGTGTACCTAATATTGACTCTTAGCTGAGGCTGTTTTACTGACTTGGGTATCACTGATAAATCTTCTTTACTAATAAAATCTAATGAAACCGACTTTCAACACCCAGACTATTGAGTGAAACTCTATTCAACTTTGCTCATTCTGTAGATCAAGATCAGACTGCACAAAACAAGCAGTCTGATCTTGGGTATACACTGTCCGATGAGGTGAAATTATTTCGGTGGAGAAGCTTCAAAAGAGCGAGAGTTTGAATTAGTTTCACATTCGATGTTAAATAAAACAAAGGTAGCATCTTCTTTATGTCGAACTTAACTTGTACTTGTTTGATTCCTTGCCTGACAATCTATGTTTTAACGTTTAACCCTTTACCACACAATCCCGACTTTTAACGACCCTGAGAAAGAAGCCTTTTGAAACCATTGTGGGAGAAGGAGAAAATGCTGGTTACCAGCATTTTCTCCTTTCCACAATGTTTTCTACCCGATCCAACACAAATATTAATTTTTATGTTAAGTTGTACTTGTTTGATTCCTTGCCTGACAATCCATGTTTTAACGTTTAACCCTTTACCACACAATTCCGACTTTTAACGACCCTGAGAAAGAAGCCTTTTGAAACCATTGTGGGAGAAGGAGAAAATGCTGGTTACCAGCATTTTCTCCTTTCCACAATGTTTTCTACCCGATCCAACACAAATATTAATTTTTATGTTAAGTTGTACTTGTTTGATTCCTTGCCTGACAATCCATGTTTTAACGTTTAACCCTTTACCACACAATTCCGACTTTTAACGACCCTGAGAAAGAAGCCTTTGGAAAACACTGTGGGAAAAGGAGAAAATGCTGGTAACTCCTTTTCCCACAATGTTTTCTACCTTTCCCAAAACAAACTTCAATTTTTGAGTCACATTTAATTTGTCGTCTGCAATTGCTTTCAATTTGCATCAGTCTAAAATTTTGTCGTTCGGTAAAGAGTTATTGTTTCTCCCTTTCCCCGCAATGTTTTCAATCCTTTATAAGAGAAGAATCGTTATTTGAGCAATATATCCAACTTTTCTTTTGCAAAAAAAAAAAAATGTCGTTTGGTAAAGAGAAAACAGAGGGCAAAGTTTCAGACTGGTACACAATGAAGCTTTTTGTAAACGAGAAATTGGATATTGCTCAAATAACTTTCCTTCTCTTCGAAAGGATTGAAAACATTGCGGGAAAGGGAGAAACATTGAACGTTTAAAACATGGATTGTTGGGTCAGGAGTCAAACAAGTGCAACTTAACCCTTTCCCAAACGATAAAATTTAGACCGGTCCAAATTGAAAGAGTTTGCAGACGACAATTTTAAATTTTATGAAAATGACAGAAAGTTCTCCAAAAGGGTAAAAAACACTGTGGGGAAAGGAGAAATTGCTCGTCACGAGCAATTTCTCCTTTTCCCACAGTGTTTCCAAAAGACTTGTACCGCAGACACGTGAAAACCAGGGCTTGTTTGGGAAAGGGTTAAGTTCGACAAATATTTGGACTGATCTAAATTGAAAACATTTGCAAATTAAATGTGGCTCAAATCGTGGAATTTGTCTCTGAACGAGTATGAAACATTGTGGGAAAAGGAGAAAATACTGGATAACAACATGTTTCAGCGTGTCTTTTCAAAAGACTTCCTCCGAAGGGTCTATAAAACTCGAGATTTTGCGGTGAACAGTTAAAGAGTTTAAACTTAAACGCATGAAAATAATCTGGACCATTACAAGGCCCCATAGTGAGTAGACGTGTTTTTCTTTGCATAGGAATGACGTAAAACTCATTGAATTTTGGCTCTGAAAATGTGCTACCTGCTGGGTAAATTTGCTTTTAACACTTTTTGGCACCTAAGGGCAACTTTAGTTGCTCCTTAGGTCAATGAAGGACAAGATCAGCGAACAATTAGCGAACAATTCTAAATTACATTTCTAGGCTAATCATAGGCCACTGAGACTCCATTCGTCTATCACCGAAATTTCCACTGCTCAATCATCGGACATTGTTACTAAAAATAGCACATTGGCGCATCTCCTGTTTATCGTATATGGCGTGCAACACACGGAAAACGGCCTTCGGACATACGCGTAAAAGTGTGTCGTCCCAGATCAGCCAGTGCAGTCTGCGAATAATCCGAGACGACACTTTCCGTTTTTGTGCGATTTTCTATTTCACGAAAGTCTACTGTATGAAAAAATCTTATGTAGTCGTAAAGGACTGTCCCGAATCAGCCTGCGCGGACTGCGCAGGCTAATGTGGAACTACACTTTACGCAATTGTCCGAAGACCCCTTTTCGTGTGTTGCACGCCATATAATAACGATAGAATATATACTATTAGGGGCGACGCATCATTAAGCTATTTCTAGTAACAGTGTTCGATAATTGACCAATGGAAATTTCGGTTTTCCATGATAGTCCAATGGAGCTCTTAGGCTTTTGGTCTAGATCGGAAGAAACTTTTAAAATTTCAAAGTAACGCAATTTCTGATTGGCCAATCAAAATGTTTCATCAGAAATTGTTTTATGATCATTGATTGATTGATTTTATGGTGTTAAACACTATTTTCAAAATCATTTCAGTTTTATCGCGGCGGCCAGTGAACCTGTCAATGCTTTCCTGAAGTTTCTCTTACCAGTGCTCCGCACTATATTCTTTTCAAGCCACTTGCTGCTTTTCAACATAATCATCGTCGAAACAATGATCAGCGGTGAGAGAAAAATGAATCCTGTCGTGAGGAATGTCATAAATCTTCTGAAAGAAATTGGCCGAGCCTGGGTTCGAACCAGCGACCTCTAGCTCTCAAGTCCCGTACGCTACCGACTGAGCTACCGGGATTCGGCGTGTTATTATCAATATTTACAGAAGGAATGAGGATGTTAGAATGGCTAATTGAATGGTCTATTACGCCACTTTTTTGTAGGATTTAAAATGAAACCTTTAACAGATACATAATTATAAGCCATACTCCATCCTAAATGGGGGATTTAATGAATTTCCGTGATCCATTTTACCTATCAAATTACCATGACACCATAAAGTCTATCTTGTCTCACAACCGACAGAATCATGAGGTAGACTGGGTCCTTTAGACATGCAATGAATTTATCAATAGCAAAAAGTTTCGACCCAGGTCAGCCTGCGCGGACTGCGCAGGCTGACCTGGATCGATACTTTTTGCAGATGCATTAAAAGCCCCTTTTCACAGACCATGGCTCATTTATTTCTGACTATCAGTGCAGAATGCAAATGAAAGAAAAGGAATGCTCCCCATCCGCATTTCGAAAATCAAATGAAATGCGAATGGCTGAAATATTTATTCAAATTCCATTGGGGAGCAATGAATTGGCATTTACTGCACGAAACAGTTTGAATACTAATAAAAGGCATTTAAAATCATATGCAAGAATTTAGGGCACGAAATTGCACCTATGCACTTCACTCTTTCCAGCGCCATAAGTAAAAATAGGGGCTTTAGCGGGCGTGGTATATCAAGATCAGACTACACACAAAGTGCAGTCTGATCTAAGATCTATACCGACCAATTGTATAGTCATGCCTGTAAGATAAAAACGAACTGCGCTCTGGCGAAATGGTGTTTAATGCATCTCCGTGATGTACTATAATAAGCAAGTCATCACATAATTATGGATCCATAAAATCCATTTTGTCCAACAACCAAGTGAATCATGAGGTACACTGGTCCTTTGACATAAAGAATACTGACCGGACTGCGCAGGCTGACCTAGGTCGATACTCTTTGCAGATGCATTAAATGTCCTTTCCACAGAGCATGGTGCAAATTCTTTGAAGTTTCAGTGGATTCTACTTGCAGTCATCGAAAGAGGTCGGGTTTGCATATTTTGCAATAAAAAAGTGCTAAAAATCTGCATATTGAGGGTAGCTCAGTGTTTTTTAACAGACAATGTGGATTAAGATCAGATTGTATAGAGAGTTTAGTCTCCACTTGAGTTTCCAGAAAAGGCAGGTGATACTGAAATTTACCTGCACTAAGCATACATTTGTTTTAACTCTTTACCAAACGACAAAATTTTTAGACTCGTCCAAATTCAAAGCAGTGTGCTTCAAATGCCGAAATTTGTCTCTACAAGGGCAGAAAAAACAAGGCGGGAAAAGGAGAAAATGCTGGTTACCAGCATTTTCTCCTTTTCCCACAATGTTTTCAAAAGCTTTCTTCCACAGGGTCATTATACAGACAATTTGGGAAGATACTTTGGAAAAAGTTCTTTTCTAAAGATTTCTCACTTTCGCCTCTATAAATTAATCTATACTCGTGTATTCATATATACATAGCAAAATTAATGCTGCAAACCCCTTCCCCCCCCCCCCCACCCCACCCCCATTGCGTTTTTACCGGGTTTGATGTTCTGACGTGAATGATATGAAATGGGTTGGAAATTAGAATCCGGCTGCTGCATACACCAACAAACCAGTCTGTTGCCTCTAAAATAAACTGAACTGAGGTATCCCTTGACTTCATGGCAGTGGCCACTGATCGAGCCGTTTCAACCTCTCGTGAGAGGTACGAGACAAACCCTAGGCGAAAGGACTGATTTTGTGTGCCCATTCTCTGCAGTTCACTTTCAAGCTGTCGTAAGATTTTTTTCTACATTGAATTCCAAGTTTTTTACCAAACTTAAACGCTTCTCGTTTATCTAAAATTTTAAATCAATATCTAGGCAAAAAGTCCCTACTTACAATGAGGTCAAGGGATACCTCAGTTCATTTCGTTTCATAGGCAAAAGACTGGTATGTTGGTGTATGCAGCAGCCGGATTCTGATTTCTACCCCATTCTATATTATTCACGTCAGAAAAAATCAAACCCGGTAAAAAACACAGGGAGTGCAACACTATTTTACTGTGTATATTAAGTCTACCCCATTCTATATTATTCACGTCAGAAAATCAAACCCGGTAAAAAACACAGGGAGTGCAACACTATTTTACTGTGCATATTAAGTCTACCCCATTCTATATTATTCACGTCAGAAAATCAAACCCAGTAAAAAACACAGGGAGTGCAACACTATTTTTACTGTATATATTAAGCCTATCTTCTTGTTAACCATTTATCCATTTATACTTTATTATGATGTTCTTCGGAAGACGTATGCTGCAGACTTGTTTCAGAACGTAATGAGTTGGGGGCCATAAAATGTTTAATCCTTTACTACACAATCCCGAGTTTTAACGACCCTGAGGAAAGAACGCTTTTGAAAACATTGTGGAAAAAGGAGAAAATGCTAGTGACCAGCATTTTCTCCTTTTCCCACCATGTCTTTTTTTGCCTTTTCAAAGACAAATTATTTAATTTGAGACACAATCGCTATTTGTCGACTTCGGGTGCTTTCAGTTTTGGCAAGTCTACAATTCTGGCGTCTGGTATACAGACTTAACTCTTTACAAAAACGACAAAATTTGTACCCAGTCCAAACTGAAAGTATTTACAGAAGACAATGAAAATGTAACTCAGAAACATGACACTAGGTTTCAAAGGGTAGAAAACATCGTGGGAAGGGGAGAAAATGCTGGTTACCAGCATTTTCTCCCTTTCCCACGATGTTTTCAAAGGCTTTCTCCGTCAGGGCTGTTAAAACTCGGGATTGTGTGGTTAAGGCTTAAAGTGCATAAGTTCTAATAGTCTGTAAACGAGACATAGTCTGAACAACAGTTCATAATGGTGGCTGCACAATTTAGACTGATAGACCGAACCAAGTATTGCTCCGACAGGTACAAGACGCGGGGATTTGTCCCACTCCCGGCGATTTGTATTCCCCCCCCCCCCCCTCGCCTCTCCCCTCCACAAAATAAAAAAGAAAGCAAAATATAAACAATATACAGCCCATAGATATCTTTAAGAAACTATATTTCCATCAATATGTAACTTACATTTCATTTTTTAAAGTTTGCTTTATACATTTATGTGTATCTAATCTTAATTTTGATGGAAACATAGTTTTTAATAAAGATACGCATAATTGTATAAAGCAAACTTTTTTTTTATATTTTGCCTTTCATTACTTTGTAGAGGGGGAGGGGCGATCCATCACGTCTTTTACCCGTGCTAGCTCCTATACATAGTTGGCCGAGCCCATTAGTTCAGTAGGTAACATACAAAGACTTGAAACCCAAGGGTCTTTGGTTCAAGTTCAAAGCTCGGCTAATATCTTTCCGAGGGTTAATGACAGTCATTGCGACGGGATTTGTTCCTTTCTTGTTTTGGAGGTCGTTGCGGCGATCCCAGGCCAGGCTAATTTCTTTCCGAGGATTGATGATAGTCATTGCGACAGGATTCACTCCCCTCTCACCGCTGACCATAATGGGAAAACAGCCCGTAACTTGGAAAGAATATTGTGCGGAGTACTGGTAAAAGAAACTCCAGGAAAACATGGATAGGTGCACTGGTCGCCGCCACATAACTGAAATAATGTTGAAAACGATGTTAAACACTGTACAATCAATAATCAATCCTTTCTTCTTTCCACTGATCATTGTTTCGACAATGGTTATTTTGGAAAGCATGCAATGGTTTGCGAATGATATTGTGCGAAGTAGTGGTGACTGGAAGTCCAGGCAAGGATGGATCTATGCGTCCCGGCCGCTGCAATATAAATAACATAATGTTGAAAAGGGTGTTAAACACCACACAATCGATACATTCAACCCCCTTTTCAGAGTATGGCTCATATAATTTTCAAGATTAGATTTTAATCCAAATCATCGTTGGAACAGGAGCAGTTGCCGCGTAAGAATGATGTTTCTCAAAATTGATGTAAGACATACGCGGTAATGAACTATAGGGTAACGCTTAAAACATTATGAACCATGCTCTGTGAAAAGGGACTTAATGCGTCTGCAAAAAGTATCAATCCAGGTCAGCCTGCGTAGTCTGCCCAGGCTGAACTGGGACGAAACTTTTCGCTATTGGTCAATTTTCTGTTTGTCAAAGGAAACGTCTACTTCATGACTCAGTTGGTTAACCCTTTTCCAAACAAGCCCTGGTTTTCACGTGTCTGCAGTACAAGTCTTTTGAAAACACTGTGGGAAAAGGAGAAATTGCTCGTAACGAGCAATTTCTCCTTTTCCCACAGTGTTTTCTACCCTTTTTCAGAACCTTCTGCCATTTTCATCAAATTTAAAATTGTCGTCTGCAAACTCTTTCAATTTGGACCGGTCCAAAATTTGTCGTTTGGGAAAGGGTTAATAGACAAAATGGACTTGATGGATCTACGATCGTGTGATGGCTTGAGCTGGTATCATGTGTCACAGATGCATTAAGCCCCTTTTTGCCATGACTCATATTAAATTAAAAATTAGCACAATAACAGGATTATCCCCTACCATATTGCTATAGTACGAATAAACGCCACATGGTATCTGTTAGCAGTAGAAAGACTTGTATGTCAGTGCCATAAATCTTCCCGGACGTGGGACTGTAGGGGCCCGCCGAATAAACATGTCCACATTTTTGACCAATGTCAAATTACTATTTATTCATTTAAAAATACTAATTCCATGAAGTAGGTCAAAAGCCAGCATATTCAGCTATGCCGAGAAAATTGATCAAGCTCGTGAAAACAGAATAACCCATTATATTTTCCATTAATAGTTAACAAGGCCGATGCAAGAAAACCTTAAAAACTAGAACTAGGTTGCTTCATATACCGCAGTTTTGACACTTACAGTAGGTATTGCACTCCCACTCGCGAAGTCTCGCATTATCTCGTCTGTCAGACACAATCTATTCATTATTTCCATCAAGTTTCGTCTTTATCATTCAAACGCTCTCAATTTCCTTCGCACCGACTGTTAACTACGTACACTGTGGGTTTTGTGTACACTTTTTATGATGGAAATAAAAGTCTTATTACGAAAGAAAGAAAGAATAGCAATTATAGATAAAAAGATAATTTTTATTATCATTAATGGTTGCAAAAAGGGCAATAAAACAACAACAAAAAAAAGCTTAACTCTTCACCACATAAACAAGAGTTTTTGCAACCCTGAGAAAATAACCTTTCGTAAAACATTGTGGTAACGAGGAAAAATGGTGGTAACCTACATTTTCTCCTTTTCCTGCAAAGTTTTCTACATTTTCACCGACAAGCGCCATCATTCCAGCTGAACTTAATGTGTCGTCTGCAAATGCTTTGAATTTGGACCAGTCTAAAATCCTGTCGTTTGCTAAAGAGTTAACTGAATGCTTTCAAAGTAAGTAATCTGTTCGCAAGTGTAGAAGGTCTATTTTCAAAGAAGAAGAAGAATGAAAAAAATGCATGTAAATTTTGCAAGCCAAGCAGGAAAGAGAAAAGAATTTGTTCTATTTAACACACTTAATACCAGAATGTGCACAATTTGAGCGTGTGTTCCTTTCAAAAAAGCACATGACCTGTCTCAGCCAATCAGATGGTTTGCCTTGGAATTAAGTATTCAGAATTGAATTCTAAATTGTTGGTAAATAATTATGACAAGCGGCCTTCTGATTACAGAAGAAACTTTATAAATTAAACTTTAGCCCGTTACCTGACGACAAAATTTTAAACCCATTCAAATTCAAAGCATTTGCAGATGAGAAATTCAATGTGGCTTACATTGTGGCAAAATGAGAAAATTATGGTTAACAGCATTTTCTCCTTTTCCGGAAATGTTTTCTGAGGACTTCTTCTTCCGTTCGCTGAGTATAGGGATTGTTTGGCAAAAGATTACACCGCTATATGAGTCAAAAAGGCTAGATCTAAATCTTGCCGATGATAAAAAAAAAAAAAACGAAAACAACGTAATTTCAAATTTCTTTTCGCAGCGACAATCTAACCCAATCAGACAGTGTAGATCCAAGATCAGATTGCACATTCTGTGATTCGTATGCAGCTTTAATCCTTTACCGCACAATCAAAAGCAACCCCAAGGAAAGGGGCTTTTGAAAACATTGTGGGAAAAGGAGAAAATGCTGGTAAAATGCTAGCATTTTCTCCTTTTCCCACAATAATTATTTTCTACCCTTTGATAGAAAAAATTCCTTATTTGTGCAACATTCAGTTTGTCGTCTGCAAATGCTTTCATTTTGAACCAGTCTCAACTTTTTTCGTTTGATACAGAGTTAAACATTCATTTCTAATAGTGAACAGCGTGCTTGATTCGACATCGCCAGTTTATTATTTTGTCATACCTTCCGATTATGACCCCTTTTTGATATCTGACGAAACATGTAGAATGAAACGCTATCTCCCGCCACTCCCCCAAAACTTCGATGCCCCACCGTGACACGCATTATTTCGTAATTCATTTGCATGTTGGTATGCCACGCATCCGCTTGCAAATGGTTGTGGAATTAGAGTAATGGCAAAACATGCATGGGAGTACAAGTAACGAGCTACTAAGAATACACGGAACTGCAGAAAATAATTCCGCTTTGAACCATGCTCGATGAAAAGGGGGCTTAATGCATCTGCGAAAAAATATCGACCCAGGTCAGCCTGCGCGGTCCGCGCAGGCTGACCTGGGCCGAAACTTTTCGCCTTTGGTCAATTCTATGTACATGTATGTCCAGGAACCAGTCTACGTCAAGATTCAGTCGTTTGTTTGAAAAACAGTGGCTATAACGAATTCATAATTATGTGATAGCTTGATGGGTGCAATATGTCACGGAGATGCAGTAAGCCCCCATTTGCCAGAGCATGTGACATATTTAGCAGTCATAAGTATCTAGGATAAAACCATTAAAGGCCCAGTACCAACCAAAAGTAAGCAATGTGATTGTTAAGATGCATGTAAATTTAAATCATGCCTTTTAAAAGAATTGAATTTTTTTTAAAGTTGACAATCTGTTATTTCATGGTCGGTCCAAGTGTCATTTGCTGGCAGAAAAAGGAGTTTTAACTCTTTACCACATATTCCCGACTTTTAACGACTCTGAGAAAGAAGCTTCTTGAAAACATTGTGGGAAAAGGAGAAAATGCTGGTAACCAGCATTTTCTCCTTTTCCCACAATGTTTTCTACCCTTCCCAGAACAAATTTCATTTTTTCTGTCACGACCATTTTGTTGTCTGCAAATGCTTTCAATTTGGACTCATCTAAAATTTTGTAGTTGGGTAAAGAGTTAAAGCTAGGTCGCCATGTCTTTTATTCACTCTTTACCTGGTTTTGAAATTCATTTTTCTGCCAGCGACTAACAATTAGACGGACATCACAATGACAGATTGCCATTTTCATAATAATTTCCATACTTTTAAATGGTATACGTTAAATTTGAATGCGTTTTTACATCCGCTTTGTTCACTTTTGGCCGCTATTTGGTCTTGTGGATTTTAAATCAAAATGATGCATATCAAAAAAAAGTAGTTCGGTGAGCTTTTCAAATCTCTCTCTCAACTGTTTGAACTTGCATTTACGATAACATCACTAAAAAAATGGGATAGAGAAAGAAATATATACACAAGAACTATATCAGTATGGGCTAGATTACCTGAACATTCCTCCGCGTCAATCTTGTGTAGAAAATAGTTCGCACAAAAATATAGAGCTATTTTACGGGAAATTAAGTAATTTGTCATCCGTACCCAATTTGCTGTATGCAAGTTGCTGGCGGTTTCATAGCGCTCCCTGACCTTTTTTCTCTCATACTGTCTTTGTATACATGTACCGGTGCACAAACATTTGAACCATGCTCTGTGAAAAAGGTGTTTAATTCGTCTGCAAAAAGTAACGACCCATGCCAGCCTGCGCGCTCCGTGCAGGCCGATATGGGTAAAAACTTTTTGCATTTTGTAAATTTTTCTGCATGTCCAAGGACCATTCTACCCCATGATTCATTCGATCGTTCGACAAAATGGATTTTATAGATCCATACTTATGTGATGACTGACTTAATATAATGCATCATGGAGACGCATGAAATTTCCTTTTGTCGGAGCATGGCTCATTTTCGGAACGACTATCAGTTGAGGACAATTCTTATACGAAACCAGGGTACACCGGATGACGAACATTTCTATCAGGGTTTGTTTGCAAACAACGGTTCTAAATTAAATTCAGATTTTAAAACTAGTCCACCGATAGTCTTGGGCGTGATTATATAGGTCTTCAGACGGATAGCCATGAAATTTAGAGCATGGAATGATTGGTAAGAAATGACACAGAATTAAGGTTGATACCTATATAGAGGTCTACTGCATCCAATTAAACAGTTTAGTTAGTTCGAGGCTGAAACATTCCTCGGAGCAGAGGGGAGGAGGGGTGGTGCAAGGAACGGAATATAAGACGCAGAGAGGCAACTATATTTTTTTTGTTACCGTAAGTGTCGCACAAATGAGAACAAAAATAAATGAGTAATGCCCTGGTAAAAGGGGGTCTAATGCATCACAATGATGCATAATTCCATGCAAGTCATCAAATAATTATGGATACATAAAAATCCATGTTGTCTAATAACCGACTAAATCATGAGGCAGGCTGGTCCTTTGACATGCAGAAAATTGACCGGTAGCAAAAAGTTTCGACCAGGTCAGCCTGCGCGGACTGCGCAGGCTGACCTGAATCGATACTGTTTGCAGATGCATTTAGCTCCTTTTCAGAGAGTGTGACTCAAATACCCTTTATCAAACTGAGGCAATTTTTTCGTCGGCACGCTCTTCGTTCGTTTTCGAGATGACCCCTGTAATGCGTTTATAATAGGGTCATATCTTTAGGTTATTGCATTACTGCATAAAAAAAAGTGTTTCGTGTTTTTATTCAAAGTAGTACAGCCTTTCACACACACACAAAAAAAGTTAAAGGTATTTAAAATGGTTTTTATGAGATAATCTTGTAAAAGATAGAAGTAGGACAATATTTCTTGTTAAAGTTTGATAAAGTGTAGAACAGTAATTTAGTAAACGGTAATTTAGTAACAAGTGGTAGAGTATTTCTTTTAGTCATGTGGTTAAAGGTAGTACAATCTTTCGAGTAGCAATATCGTAAATAGTAACTGGGTAACATGTAGTATTTCTTTTAGCCATGCGATAAAAGGTAGAACAGTCTTTCGAGTAATAATTCATTAAACGGTAATTTAGTAACAGGTAGTATAGTATTTCTTTTAGTAAATGATTAAGTAACTGGTAGAACACTTTTTCTTTTAGTAATTTAGTAAAAGTTTGTACAGTATTTCCTTTAGTATTTCTTTCAGTAAATAAGTTAGTAACAGGCAGTACATGTCTTTCGAGTTGTAATTTACTTAACGATAATTTAGTAACAGGTAGTGTAGTATTTCTTTTAGTAAATAATTTAGTAACAGGTAGTACAGTCTTTCGAGTAGTAATTTACTAAATGGCAATTTAGTAACAGGTAGTAGAGTATTTCCTTTAGTAAATAATTTAGTAACAGGTAGTACACTCGTTCTTTTAGTAAATGATTTAATAATAGGCTGTACAGTATTTCTTTTGGTAAATAATTTAGTAACAGGTAGTACAGTCTTTCCTTTAGTAAATAATTTAGTAACAGAGAGTATGTAGTCTTTCCTTTAGTAAATAATTTAGTAACAGGTAGTACAGTATTTCCTTTAGTAAATAATTTAGTAACAGGTAGTACAGTATTTCCTTTAGGAAATAATTTAGTAACAGGTAGTACAGTATTTCCTTTAGTAAATAATTTAGTAGCAGGTAGTACACTCTTTCTTTTAGTAAATGATTTAATAATAGGTTGTACAGTATTTCTTTTGGTAAATAATTTAGTAACAGGTAGTACAGCCTTTCCTTTAGTAAATAATTTTAGTAACAGATAGTACAGTATTTCCTTTAGTAAATAATTTAGTAGCAGGTAGTACACTCTTTATTTTAGTAAATTATTTAATAATAGGTTGTACAGTATTTCTTTTAGTAAATCATTTAGTAACAGGTAGTACAGTCTTTCCTTTAGTAAATAATTTAGTAACATGTAGTACAGTATTTCCTTTAGTAAATAATTTAGAAACAGGTGGAACAGTTTTTTTTTTTTTTTTTTAGTTATGTGATAAAAGGTAGTAGAATAACTCCTGTAGTAAATGGTAATTTAGTAACGTTCTGTGCAGTCTGATATTGATGTAGCCTGTCCGCAAAAAGTCGGAAAAGTCCCGCTAAGCGTCTTAACTCTTTACCTAATGATTAAAATTTAGACTGGTCCGATTTTACAGGACTTACAGACAAGTTAGATGTGTCTCAAATAGTAAAAGTTGTCTGTCAGAGGGTAGAAAACATTGCGGGAAAAGAAGAAAATGCTGGTAAACAGCATTTTCTTCTATTACCACAATGTTTTCAAAAGCCTTCTTCTTCTTGCTCAAAGACTTGAAAACACGGGATTGTTTAGTGAAAGGCTTAAGCTGCAGTCAGAACAAAACTGAAACTCTATAAAAATATTGACACTTTCATGGTGTTTATTTTTTTTCCCCAGTTTCTATCTGCAGTTTCCCCAGTTTCTATCTGCAAACCAACCGAATTTAAAAAGGTACGCCCGCACCTACAAATGAGTCACGCTCTATGAAAAGGAGGTTTAACGCATCACATAATTATGGACCCATAAAATCCTTTTGTCTAACAACCGACTTATTCATGAAGTAAGAATGGTCCCTGGACAGGTACAAAATTCACTAACCACCAAACGTTTAGACACAGGTAAGCCTATGTGGACTGCGCAGGCTGATTTGACCTCGATCGATACTTTTTGCAGCTGCATTGAAACCGCCCCTGTTCACAAAGCATGCCTCGGATACAGGAACAATTATTTTTATGACATCATTTTGTAATAGCTACCAGAGACGCTGTAATGTGTAATAAAGATGGGCGAGAAAATGTCAAACAGATAGGCCGATTGCCAAAACCATCACCCAACAGAGAACGAGACAAAGTTTTATGCAGTCTTTTAACTCTTCACCAAAAGACAAAATTTTGGACTTGTCCAAATCCAAGGCATTTGCAGACGACATACTAAATATGGTTCAAATTGTGGTATCTGCCTTGGGCAAATTTGCTATTGCTATAGATTCGAAACGCTGTCCAAAATGTAGTAGCCCGACTCCACCCTTGGAATACCCTTGTACGTGACATTATTGACTTTAGCCTTTGGCAAATTTGCTTGGATTCGAAATCATCAAAACCCCAACTCGAACCTTGGAATACTCCTATGCGTAACATGTACCTTTTTGAGCTTCTTGGGCTTTTCCCCTCCTGTTCCCCTCTTTAGAAAGTTAAACAATTAAACAATTATTTGTCTATAGTTCAGTCTACGTAAATTTCAACTAATAAGCAAAAAGTAGCAGAACTTTCTTCTAACCATTACCTTTCCAAATAAATTAAATGAGAATTTTAAGCCGATAGTAAACACCTGAATGTTGCTATTTCAAACTCTTTTTGGGGTGAAAATATATCCCCATATCGGACAGTGTAGATCCAAGATCAGACTGCACTCTCTGTAGTCTGATCTTGATCTACACTGTCCGCCAAAGGTCATTGGGCGGCGCTTAGCAGCTTAAGGCTTAACCCTTTACCAGACGACAAAATTTTAGCCTTGTCGAAATTGAAAGCATTTGCAGACGACAATTTCAATGTGGCTCAAATTGTGCAACTTTTCTTAGATAGGGTAGAAAACATAGGATAGGGTAGAAAACATTGTGGGAAAAGGAGAAAATGCTGGTTTCCAGCATTTTCTCCTTTTCCCACAATGATTTCAAAAGGCTTCTTTCTAAGGGGCGTCAAAAGGCGTCATTGTGCAGTAAAGGGTTAATAGCCTTGAAAGAATGTAATCGGATTACAATCATCTATTACCTTCTGAATTTTGAAAAATCGAAAACTAAGGCCGTATTCAACAAACATTCTAGATTGGGTTCAAGATCAGACTGCTGTCTGATCCTGAATCAAAACCGTCCAATTATTCTGTTTAGATCTGATATCTCAATTACCAATTGGTGAAAGCAGCCAAGTCGCTGGTCTGCAGCAATTTGTAAAATAGACAGGAAATATAAACTGTACACGGTTTGGGGGTAATCTGGCACTCGTTATATCTGGCGTCACACCACTGCATTTTTTGCGACATGCTTACGTAGAAAATAGACTCAAAAACACTATCTTTGACACACTGCTGTACTTTTATCGGCGCCTCCATGTTTAGGATTACGTAACTGACATTAGTTTTAATTAAAACCTATTTGATGCAGCCAATATTAGATGTAGTTACGGAATCGGCCGAGTTGTGACGAGTGGGTTACGGGCAACACAACGGGTACCAGTCTGTTGGAGAGCTGAAACAGAACGAGGCACCCGTCACAACTCGGCCGAGGACTTAACTCTTTACCACACAATTCCGACTTTTAACGACCCTGGAAAAGAAGCCTTTTGAAAACATTGTGGGGAAAGGAGAAAATGCTGGTAACCAGCATATTCTCCTTTTCCCACTATGTTTTCTAACCTTCCCAAGACAAATTTCAGTTTTTGAGTTACATTTATATTGTTGTCTGCAAATGCTTTCAAATTGGTCAGTTTTTTTGTATGTCCAAGGACCAGTCTACCTCATGACTAAGTCGGTTGTGTAAAAAAAGTAACGATTATGGATCTATAGGTATGTGATGGCTTTCTTGGTACCATGGATCATGGGGATGCATGAAGCCCCCTTTTACTCATATACCTATGAACCATGATCTGGGAAAAGGTGATTCTATGCATCTCCATAATGCAAATCGTCAAATGATTGTGGATCCATTTTGTATAGCAACCGACTGAATCATGAGGTACACTGGTCTTTTGACATGCAGAAATCGACCAGTAGCAGAAGGTGATCGACACAAGTCAGCCTGCGCGGACTGCACAGGCTGGCCTGATTCGATCCTTTCTTCAGAGGCATTAAACCCCTAGTTCACAGAGCAAGGCTCAAACATTTGGCACGGAAAGAAGTAAGGAAAATTAGTGTAAATTATTATATCCTTCAATTGCCTTTAACCAATTACCAAACACTCCAGTGTTGTAATGACGCTAAGGAAGAAAGTGGCAAAATTTTCTCCTTTTACTACAATGTTTTTTACCTTTTCAACGAATGATTCTGTCATTTAAGGCACATTCAATTCCTCGTCTGCAAATGCTTTTATTTTCGGCAGAGCTAAAATTTTGTTTATTATCTCCTGAATGCAAGGGCGCTTCTTCGTGAAATAGGAATTAGCAACATGAATTTACATTTTTTTTTTGGTCGACTTAGCTGAATTCATTGGCTTTTGACCTACTTCTTGGTATTGATACACTCTGAATGAAAATATAGAAACTTGCGATTGGTTAAAATTGTGGACATGTTTATTCGGCGAGTCTTGGCGCCTATTTGCGGGTAATTTATGACGTCAAAATGCATTTCTCGTTTCATATTGAAGCGCAAAAGAGTTTTAATGTTCGAATTCCGGTGTTTCTTGCGCCGTCTATCTTTTTAAAGATGTTTCTGTCTTTAAATATATGAATACGGTCAGTGGAAACATTATGGCAATACAAAAAAGTACTCGTTAACAAGCATTTTCTCCTTTTCCTACTATGTTTTCTGCCCTATCATGGACACACACACACAAAAAAAATATTTTAAGGACATTTAATTTGTCATCTGCAAATGCTTTCAAATTGGAGAAGTACCAAATTTCGTTATCTGGTAAAGAGTTAACCCTTATCCTGCTAACATAAGTTAAATAGAACTTTCAAGCCGATAGTAAAAACCTCGAATGATGTTATTTCACTCTTTTTTTTTTGGAGGGGGAAAAGAAAAGTATTCCCTTATCGGACAGTGAAGATCCAAGATCAGACTGCACGTTCAGTGCAGTCTGATCTTGATCTATACTGTCCGCAACAGGCCAGTGAATCGCGCTTAGCAGCTTTAGGAGTTAAGCATTGCTTGTAATTACAGAGGGAAACTGATGGAAAGAGAGATAAGCGCTACAGGAAAACGGGTTTGCACCAGGATGAACATGTTATGAAAACAAACAGGTGCACCAATAAAAAACATGTCTTGCTAAATTTGCAATTTAGCAATCCCTGTCTCTCTTTCTCTGTGAGGATGTGACTCTCTCTCTCTCTCTCTTTCTCTCTCTCTCTCTCTCTCCTTCTTTCTCTCTGATCAGGTCCCGATTTCACCAACCATCCATAATAACATTCTTAGGGCTTTTAACTGCGGCGTACCGCCTGCAAAAAAAACTGAGTTTCGTCTTGTAGCAGACTTCTCTCTAAACATTGGAGTAAAACGAGCAAAAAATTCTGGTATCGTGAGAATGCTGACATTATGTATGTATCCATGTAATTAGCCATATTTCATTTTGATTATATCTAATATGACTGTTATAAAAGAATGCTTTCAAAGTCGTCTGCAACGTAGTTTGTTTCAGGAAGCAATGAATGGATAACTAAACAAATGAATTTGAGATTTATTCAAACACCTTCTCCTAGATTAAGCAATATTGTAACGTAATACGAGAATTCGGCTCTATAAATACAGTGCAATGAAAGTGTAGTAAAATCGACGTCATTCTATGTATAGTTAAGTCGTCCGTGGCTGTCCCACGTCTCCGCCCCCGGATATTTTATCAATGAAAGTCACTTAAAAATCGTCATTTTCCGCTACTCGACCAAGGACCAGGAGGGGGGAAAAACTCAAGGATTTACCGATATTTACTGTTTTTGATAAAAATTGACTATGATGGAACTATTTGAAATGTTACCAGTAAACATGTGTAAATCAAGTGTCTTCTCATGTTGAAGATTCAACCACCGTCGCTTCAAATGCTCTGAATATTACCCCACCTACTCCTGTCTCATTTCAAATGCAACACCGGCCAATTTTGATGTTAATCTGCCACACGAAAAGACACTTGATTTACACATGTTTACTGGTAACATTTCAAATAGTTATATCATTGTCAATTTTTATCATTTTTATCAAAAACAATAAATATCGGTAAATCCTTGAGTTTTTCCTTCTTCCTTGCTTGAGTAGCCGAAAATGACGGGTTGTTTACGTCTAGTGACTTTCATCGATGAAATATCCAAGGGCGGAGACATGGAGCAGCCATCGGCGACTTTCCTTATACAGAATGACGTCACTTTGTATAGAATGATGTCGAATTTACCACGCTTCCGCTGCAGTGTGTTTATAGAACCGAATTCAAGTGTTATGTTAGAGTGGACGATAACCCACGATAGGAAGAAAATTATTTCTTAAATAACCCAATATACAAAAAATATCATCTTTGTATAAAATTCTGAATATCTTCAGTCGACGAAACGATCTTTATAATGCGCTAAAACGGCTTCTGTTAGCCCTCCAAAAAATGAGCAGCATCGAACCTTCGACTGCTGAGCGCGACTCAGTCACCTTTTGCGGACAGCGTAGATCAAGATCAGATTGCATAGAACTTTTTTTTCGCCATATTTCACAGAGATTTTTTTCTCCAAAAAATAAATTTGAAATAGCGAAATTCGGATTTTTACTATAGGCTTGAAAGTTTCATTTTAACTTTTCAGCAGGTTAACCCTTTACCAAAAAATCCCAACTTTTAACCACCCTGAGTAAGGAGCCTTTTGAAAACATTGTGGAAAAAGGAGAAAATGCTGGTAACCAGCATTTTCTCCTTTTCCCACAAAGTTTTCTACCCTTCCCAAAAACAAATTTCAATTTTAAAGTCACTTTTTTGTTTTTTAATTTTGTCGTCTGCAATTGCTTTCAATTTCAACCAGTCTAAAATTTTGTCCTTTGGTAAAGAGTTGAGGTTGAGCGCCCATGTTGATGGCATTGACGACCACTATTTACGACTAAAGTACTGTTATACGTGTAGTGTTTGAAAGGTCAAGTATCAACACAAACAGATAAATTCGTGTAAACACTTACGTACAAAGACAATAAGTGCCAAATCCACCTAGTCTGGTCTTCATATAAATGAGAAGTTTCGCGTGAGAGATGGGCAATCATAAATCATACAACGCCGTAGTCTGATGATAATTGTTTGTGCTTGGAACACCAGAATACAACGCATAACTCAAGAGTTCACGTACATCTTATGCCGAAAACGCCCCATGATATACTTTTGTGCATTAATAAGTTCTGTTTTCTGAGTGTATTTTCTATGATTTATGTTTCTAATTTCACTGAGTATAAATACAATATGGCGCATTTGATAATTGTAAAAAGTAGACCCATTTTTCTCTTACTCTCTGACAGCATTATTTTTATGTATTTGTAAGTTATCAGTCTTCTAGACAACAGGATCATAACATCAGCATGAAATATGAAATATGACAGCATAACTTAGTTTGCAGTCTACAAAAACATGTAATGTAAGTCTATATGTAAAAAATTGCAGATCACACCTAGCATTATATTCAGGCAAGCATATAAATTACCGAAACGTAAAACGAGATCGCAATATGTTGGAATGAGTCACTTATTATTTACCATTTACTGGAAATCAAATAAATGACCGAGTCATCAATTATCATTACCTGGAAAAAACATTAGAATAGTCAAAAATATTGAATCACAGAGACAAGCGGAATGTACTGAAATCTTGGCATTTAGAGCAATACCAATATTTCATGGCTTAACACTTTGACCTTTCTGTCAACAATATCAAATCACAGAGACAGACTGCACTGCTAAAATCTATGTGGTATTTACAATTATTACAGGGCACCATCTTTATACGCATTTAAACATTTGTCTACTGACATTGACCTTCAGCTATATGCAGTTATGACTCTGTACAATCAGCGTCATATCATGTGTCGTTTACATGATATGATCCATGCTCTGTGAGAAGGGGGCTTAATGCATCTGCGATAAGTATGGACGCATGTTGACCTTGGCCGATACTTTTCGCTACTGGTCTATTTTCTGTATGTCCAAGGACCAGTCTTCCCCATGATTAAGTAGGCTGTTAAAAAAAAAAAGGTGGCTATCATGGTCATAGAGGTTTTCACTCTTTCTCGGACGACAAGATTTAAGATTTATCCAAACTGAAAGCACTTGCAGACGACAAATTCAACAGAGCTAAAGCGTTGGGATTCGTCTTTGAAAACGGTAGAAAACATCGTGACCACAGTTTCATTTTTCGGCGTAGCTGAATGTATTGGCTTTTGGAACTGGTAACGAATGAATAAATAGAACTTTGTGATTGGTTAAAAAATGTAGGTATGATTATTTTAAGGGTTCCTGCCTACTTGCTGGCAAATTTACGCCGTTTATCTTTTTTTTTTTTAAGATATTTCTTATTTCCTTTTCCCATATTGTTGTTAAAAGCCTCCTTCCCGCGGATCGTTAAAAAACAGGGTTGATTGGTTAAGCATTCAAAGGTATAGATTACGACAGTTTATTTTCACATTTGTATCTGTTAAAGAATAAACTTCGACATTCAGGAACTCATCTGGACATAGGCACGTAAAATAAACATCAGTCCATTTCAGTACATTTACTTGGAATACGTTGTATTTCTGATATCGGAAGGCTAAGTGTAAACTGTAATAATATATAGGCTGTTCCTGAAAACTACATAGCATATTAACGCAGTAGCAGGGGAAAAAAATTGTGTAACATGATTTTTTACCTTGATAGTAAAAAAAAAGAGTTATTAAGGTGATTTAAAATAACGCAAAATCTGCCAATACTTTCGCTGAAATATCAACCACTATTCTCTGGGAAGTGGTGGAAGCTCTGTGCCAGCATATAAACCAAATCAGTTTTTCTCTGCAAACTTTGGAAGACATTCGTTACCGAAATAAATGTCTTTATATGACGTCATTAACATGTGCGATGTGGAACATTTATTGGAAAAGTTTGTCAACCGATGCCAAAACAGATTTGTCAAAATGTCAAGGTCAAGTTGTCTTCCATACTACCACGTGATCATAAACCTTGTATCACTTGTCAGTACCGATGTCAGGTACTCGTTGAGCCAACAAGTTTCACTAACAACAAAATCATTCTGATTTCTTTTTTTTTTATTTCATGCGTTTCGGTAGTTTATCGGGAAATAATCGTTGATTTGTAAAAAGTTCTCACTCGGATTTCTCAAGTTCATGGACTGTAACGATGTATTTCAATATCTGTTCTAAAATGCATCCTAATTCTAATGCTCAATCATGTTCTAGAATTTGAAGGATTTAGTTAAGTCTTTACCAAACGACAAAATTTTAGACTGGTCCAAATTGAAAGCATTTGCAGACGACAAATTAAAGGTGGCCCAAATGGTGAAATTTGTCATTGATAGGTTAGAAAACATTGTGGGAAAAGGAGAAAATGCTGTTTACCAGCATTTTCTCCTTTTCCCACAATGTTATCAAAAGGCCTCTTTCTCTGGGTCGTTAAAAGTCGGGATTGTGTGGTAAAGGGTTAAGCTCATCAGAAATTGTGTTGCTTTCTTAATTCAGAATTAGACTAGGAATGTTATTCAGAATAGTCAGTGATAACGGGCAATGACTGAACCGTAATTAGAGTGTAGACGGTGTACTATATATGTAGGCTATTTCTACCTTGTGATATATGGACGCATGGCGTCAGAAAAACTTGAAAGTATAAATAGAAGGTTGACTACTAATGACTTTGTGTAGATTTTTAGCCGAATTTTCCCTCCACAAATTGTCTAGTTAATTTGTTCATTGCTCCGCTAATTGAGTGTTGATGAGTCTCACAGATGGACGATGGCGAAAAAGCAATGACGGAAAATACCTATTGCGCCCTCCACATGTCTGTCTGACATTCGGCAAACTCGGGGTGATTCGTTGATCAAATCCCTCGGCTGTACGACGATGGGTGACGGTATATTCTTCCACCGTTTTATCTGTCCACGGGTGTCCACGGGTGGAAATCAGGGCAACTAGCTCCAAAAAGAGTCAACGGAATTTTGTTCAAAAGACACATCCGGGTACTCTCGAGCTAACACCCACGACAGAAAAACAGTAAATGAAGGTATGTCTGGAAGACTTTTTTTTATCAACATTTATTTCGTTATTAGCGATCTATGGAAAAATCTGGTAATGCTTTTGTGTAGATATAACTATTTCCCGTTAGGATTTGCCGTAGAAATACATGAATGCAGGGTTCGAATTTTATTTTGCCACAACTTTAAAGCACCGAACTGAAAATCTGCCAGTTTCTGTCAGCACGGAGATTTGGTTCCATTTTTTTGCCTGGGCTTGGCTTGCCAAGCCAAAGACCATGGGAATCGTATACCAAAATTTCAACCCCATCCAAGCATTTACTGAAAAAAAACGAGTAAAAGTACCGCCTGCAATCCATCTCACTACGCTGAAAGAAATTACCCCGTAGAATAATAAAAATATTTCGATTTGAACATCACAGTAAGGTTTAATTCCACAACAAAGTTTGATAGATGTGCGATGTTAATCGTTCGAAAGTGTTGACTAAGAATTTGGGGCCCTGGTTAGCTTATTCATAACTGCAAATTCGTGCGCTTAACAGTGAAAGAAACAATTGGCAAACCTCGGGTGATCGTTGATTAAATGTTTTGATGTTGGTACGCAATTGACCGAGCTGTGACGAGTGCTGTTGCCAAGCACTAATCGGGATCGTTCGTTTGTCCTTTTTCTAGACACCATGTGAATGACAAATAATGATAGCGTATTTTACGCAGACGGTGTGCTCATTCTCTGAAAAAGTTGTCTCAAAACCTCGGTAAGATTTTAATTTTCGTAAAATTACTGCGCACCTCTTCTCTAAAGTTATAAGTATGTATTTGATTGGTATATATGCCTTATTTCTTCCTGTCAGAGTTGTCCAGATATGACATCTCGACCCATAACCATTTCGACCCATAGCAAACTCGGAGCATACAATATCAAATATGTAACGTTACACAGTGCATTAAAGTTTGTAACATGAGCCATCGAAAACCAGTTAATCTTTATTAAACGATGAAATTTTAGACTTGTCTAAACTGAAAACATTTGCGGGCGGCAAGTTGGATTTAGCTGAAATGTTGGTTATTGGCTGTGAAATGCAGAAAACCGTGTAGGAAAAAAGAGAGCATTTTCTTCTTTCTCCAAAAGGTTTTCATGAGGCTATATCCTTAGAGTCCTTAAAACTTGAGATTGTGTGGTAAAGAGTTTAGTAACTGGTGGACGTTTTATATCGAAGATCAGACTTGACATTCAGGGCAATCTGATCTTGATCTCCATAGGTATTTAGGCTGACATGGGCTAAAAAACTGTTTGCTTTTGGCAAATTTTCTGCATGTCAAAGGACCAGTGTACTTCATGATTCAGTCGGTTGTTCAACAAAACGGATTTTATGGATCCATAAATATATGACGACTCGTTTGGAATGATGGATCAAGGTGAGCATTAAACCCCCTTTTGTCAGAGCACAACTCATTTGTGTTTTACGTAATCACAACCAGGAGCTCTTCAAATTTATCAATCCTAGATGACTTTACTCAGTTGAGGGTTTTAGGTCCAACGGCCCTATTGTTTATATGAAAATCGACCCTCCAACTTGGTTGATCATGGCAACTTAGAGATTTCATAGCATTTCAATGGAGAAAATTGAAAAGTGGCATTTGCAGCAGATATTTTGACAAAACTTTTATAGAAATGTTCCTTGAGCAGTCTTGTACGTCCATATGATTTTATTCAACTGGTAGTTTTTAGCTCATCTGTTTACGAAGAAAAAGTCAAGCTATTGTCAAAGCCTATGCGTCATTGTCGTCGTGCAAAAACTTCGACATTTTATAATATCTCTGTTATTCCTGAAGATATTTACTTAAAGCTTGGAAAAGTTATTTACTGTCAAAAGGGGTACCCATATAACAGGGGTAGGTAACCATCAAAATATTTTTGACACAGTTACGCCCTTTTTTGTTACTTTGAATTTTCAGAACTTTTGACATTTTACCATAGCTGTCATTAACGACATAGCACTATAGATACTTACTTCAAACTTGGACTTTTTGTTAACAATTAAAAAGGGAATTTATATCAGTGCAACAGAGGCAGGCAACCACCAAAATATTTTTGGCAAAGTTTTCGACTTAGAACTTTTAGCTCTGCTGTTTTTAGAGGCATGGTATTTTCACAGCCATAGTGTCATTGTCTTCGTTATTTGTGTCGTTGTCATGAAAAATCTTTGACATTTTACAATATCTTTGTTATTACTGAATATATTTATATCGAACTTGGACAAGTTGTTAACTATCAAAAGGGAAACATAAACAATAAGGGTAAATAACTATCAAGTTACGCCCATCTTTCAACTTTGTGTTTTCACTGAAAATCAGGCAACTGAAGCCGAGTGTTGGCACCCGCATATGGTGCTCTTGTTACCAAACACAACTGTTTCCGAGCATTGGCGCCCGAATGCGGACGTCTTTTTATTTGTTGCCATAGAAACCAAAATGCAAAAATAAAAAGAAATACATAAAAGACTGTCTTCTCAGACACCAAATCATGCTCTGTGATATTAGCCTTTTCAGGCTTTGTGTTTTTCCTTGTCATTGCTCAAAGGACATGGTTACTACTTCAAGTTATAGACTGAGTATGGTAAAACGAAAGGTAAAATATGATTCATTGCTTGGCCACTGTGGATTTTTTGCACTTTCTAGAAATGTTCCCTGGAGCTGTCCTCTGTAAGCAGTTTTTTGCATGCTGCTAATTTTGGTTTGTTACCATTTTGATTTGTTGCCAAAGCAACGTAAAGGAAGAAAATGGGAAACAGAAAATCCCTTGAAAATGATCTCCTTTCAATCCTTAAAGACCATGAGGCCAAGGCTTTACAAAAAATCCCATTATATTGGCCTTTACAAATTTATGTTTTTCCATTCTGTTGTCAACTCCAGACTGTCAGTATAAGACACATAGATATTTTTTATTAGTCTGTACAAATGTGATAGCAGCTTCGAGGTTCTGGGCCTCCTCGTAAGTACCCCTTCACCCGTTTTGATGCCCAGGCCGTCAGCGCTTTGATTTTATATCATTTTCCGTCAAATCTGTAGCCTTAAGCCCCCCCCCCCCCCCCCGCGCCCCCTGATGCACCATCCCTGATAAAATCAAGCATGAAAAAAGATAAGTAAGCAAAACATTACCGGTGGAAAAAATTGTTGCGAGAACAAAATTGAAATCACTGTCCGAGCTAGAGCCCTCTACAGGGAGATAGTTCGATCGACAAGGAGATAGTGCCCTCGTTCATATCATCAGGATATTTGAGTCTAATCGATCCTAGTCTCTGAGTTAGGTTCTCTTTTCCTCCTGATGCATTTTTTGGTCACGTCTTCTGATGCCAGCCCGGTGTTACAGTCGGATACGCGGATAGCTTGTCAACTCGTACATTTGAAAACTTTTACTGTAGCCAACTTGTATGTAATTTTTCATACATATTTTACCCTAGTTAACTCATATATTATACCCCCAGAAGCTGATTCAATCATCCAGTCTGGCACATTTTTCCGTGTACCCTTCCCACTCCACCCCGACCGCTGATTCAAGTAGGACAGCTGCCGGTGGCTAACGGGGGGACAGTCGCTAAATACTGGTTATCAGTAAGCAGGTCTAAGCTTGCTCAGAAAAAAGTGTTGTTGGGTTCATTGGCCATCCATTTTTTTACTTTGTTGTTGCTCTGTGCGACCTAGTGCACGATGGACGTAGAGGCTATATTTCACCTACCCGAGAATCTGCAGTTGAAGAATTTGCAGTTTCCCGGGTATCTTTTATATAAAAGAGAATGATTTTCCCGGAGAAAGAGATGTCAAGTAAGACGGAATCCAAATTGTGCAGACTGCACGAAAAGTTTCACCTTCAAATATAAGACTCCAACTGTGTACAGAGTCCAAGCTCAACAAAAGCACTTCAGTCATTTATCACCCATGGTGCTAACATGAAGTAAACAAGCTAGTACGATTTAACATTTTTGCCTCATCTTAGATATGGACGAGGGCACTGTCTCCCTGTCGATCGAACTATCTCCCTATCAAGGGCCCTAACTTGTTCACTAGTTTTGTCAATATTCTCTCGGAACGATTTCTTCACCAGTAGTTTTTGCTTATTTTTCATTGCTCATGTTTGATTTCATCAGGGATGGTGCTTCAGTGGTCTGAAGGCTATAGATTTGACGGAAAATAAAAAAAAAACAACAGTGACCCAAACCTCCATGTAACTGGTCGATTTTCAATTTGTTACTTTAAAGTTGCGGTAAAATAAAATTCAAACCCTGCACATTTCTTCGGCCAATCCTAACGAAGAATAAAGTTACATCATATCTACACACGATACCATTGCCAGATTTTTCCATGGATCGCTAATGAACAAATAAATATTGATAAAATTCTTCGAGAAATACCTTTATTTACTTTTTTTCTGTCGTGGGTGCTAGCTCGAGCGTTCCCGGATGTGACGAGGGAACAAAATTCCATTGACTCCTGTTGGAGCTAGTTGCCCTGATTACCACCCGTGCGTTCTTATTTACCCGACTAAGTGTAAATAATTACGTCCTTAAGATTTTTTCTATACAAAATATTAACTTTCTCCGCCCAGAAAGTTTTTGGGTCAAAATCTGGTGTAATGCCTCTTTGATGTATTAAAAAGAATGGAAATAAATAAGAAAATTGCACTTCAAACTTTTTACCCCCCAAAAAAGATTATCTCCATAGAAACAATTGACCCACGGTCTGGCAAAAGGGGGCTTAATGCATCTCCGTGAAGCATTGTACCAATCAAGCCATCACATAATTATGGATCCATAATAACCACCTTTTTTCAAACAACCGACTGAATCATGAGGTAGACTGGTCCTTATACGTACAGAAAATTGACCGATAGCGAAAAGTTTCGGCTCAGGTCAGCCTGCGCGGACTGCGCAGGCTGACCTGGGTCGATACTTTTCGCAGATGCATTAAAGCCCCCTTTTCATAGAGCATGACTCAATTAATGATTAATAGGCACAATTAGTGGAACATTGTACTTACTAAACCGTCGCTATGACCCTTTATCCTAATACCTAATAAATCTGTGTTTTGTAACCATGTGGAAGGCTGACTTCAAAAATATTATGGAAAAAAAAAAACATACGATACTAAAAGCCAGCATTCCCCCTTTCAGCACATGGGTTTTCTTCCCCTTCTAAAGACAAGATGCACTGAAACAGCATCTAAAGAGTTTATTTTTCGTCTGCCATTGCTTTTAATGTGGAAAAGTCTGAAATCTGTCGTTAGGTAAAGAGTTAAACATCCCCATATGTTTCCTTACTGTTATCGTCGTATAACACATTTGTACGCCAAAAAAAAAAACACACTAACAGGTAGCGGATATTATAAAGAGCGAATGTTTCTACAAAGCGGTCTCCATTGCAAAGCTTGGTGCATCTTTGTCTAACAACAGCGAACAGTTGATGCTCCTAAGCGACTGTCTCTTTCCATCAGCGCCATTTCGATGAAGGTGATTACTTTTCCAAGCGGAGGTAGAACGGACCGCGTCACAACTAAAAGTAGTCCAGAATTACTTGATGCATACATGCGTGCTCTGTTTGACCATTTAGATTGTTTCAGGACGCAAAGAGCTGAACTGTACCTTGTCAATGATGCAGTGTTACATTACTTCTTTTCTTCGAATTCATGTTAGCCCTAAAAGTGCTTCGCACGACTTAAAGGGGGCCATTCAGATTTGTATAATCTCACTAAACTTGAAAAAAAAAAACAAACCTATCATGAATTAATTCTTTACCGAACAACAAAATGTTAAAATTTTTCGACTTTTCCAGTTTGAAAGTATTTACAGACGACAACATAAACTTAACTCAAGTGAAGATATTTGTCTTGAAAGTGATAGAAAATATTGTTTGAAAAGAAGAAAATGCTGGAAACCAGCATTTTCGTCTTTTCCCAAAATGTTTTTAAACAAGTTTTTTCTTTAGAGTCGTTGAACCATAAGATTGTTTATTAAAAGGTTAATGCCAGAGGTGGCAAACCGTAAGTAAAGAAGAAAGACAAATGTAAGAAAAAAATCAACGGTACTTCCTTAATGGGCTACATAACCTAACCTCACTCGTCACAATTCGGCCGATTCCGTACCTACATCTAACCTCGTCTGTATAAAGGAGGCTTCCATTTTGAACTACCAATCACATGATCTTAAACATGGCGGCGCCCCTGTAGATCGCTTAGCAACGGCATGAACAACCACGGTGAAGTTATTCACTTCTATCGATCTGTCGATGAAAGCTCCCAACGGAATTGATAAACCACGCTAAAACTTGAATGTACAAACTGTTTGCCGACTGAGATATTCTTAGAAAGATAACGACAGAAAATTTACTCATGTTTTCTTTTTTAAGAGGAGCCTTACAATTTCAATAACGGTAAAGGGGCGTGCTTCCGGAGATGTGCAAAATGTACCGTTGTAGGTGCATATCAAGCTACGTGATACAGCCGAGGGATTTGATCACCAGATCACCCGAGGTATGCCGAATGAACCTAACCTCTTAAAATATTTTTATATTTCGCGCCAAAATTTCGCGAAGGTTTGCGGGAATGTCACGTTATCAATAACACGCGTCGATTTCAAATAAGTATGATGAGGTCATATTATGATCTCATAAAAATAGATGAAGTTACCGACTGCAAAACTACCAAACTTGTTATTTGAATGCCAGAGTACCTTTTTACTGCCGTAAATTAACTGTCCAAGTTCTACTTTCCAGAGAATATTATAAGATTATCAATGTCCAACAAAAAAAAAAAAATTGATTCGCAGCAAATGAAAATACATCAAGGCTCCTTTTAAACCATTTACCACACTAGACGATACGATCCTAGGCTTGTCCACCTTCCGAGTAATTGCAGACAACAAGAGAAATTATTTTGTTAGGCTGAATTGAACTGTTGTTTATTTCATGCTTTTCGGTAGTTTATCTGGAAATAATAATGAATTATGGTTTGATAATTTCACCGTTTCGATCAGTGAGTTTACCGATTGATAAACTTGTTGGTACGGAAATACCGAAAGTTCCCATGCACCTCGCAAGTCCCAAGAAAAACGGGGTTAGAAGTATGAAATAAATAGAATATTTGGTTGTTGTTTTATTTTTCCTGGTGAAAGATTGAAATTTATTTCACCTCGTGAACATCATACGATAATATTTTCACTCGTGGATGCACCACTCTTGAAAATATTACCGATGATGTATTCAGTCGATGAGGTAAATTTTGATCTTTGACAGAAAAAAACTATATAGTTATTTTGGGAAGTAGAGGCCGACACAAATAGCTCAGTTGGTAAGGTGTATGCTTTTTAACCCGAATTTAACGACTCTGAGCAGGAAGTCTTTTGAAAACATTTTGGGAAAAGGAGAAAATGCTGGTTTCCAGCATTTTCTCCTTTTCCCACAATGTTTTCTACCCTATTAAAGACAAGTTCCATCATTTGAGACACATCTAAATTGTCGTCTACAAATGCTTTCAACTTCGACAAGTATACACTTTTGTCATTTGGTAGAGATTTAGTTCAGAGGTCGGAGGTTCGCTTCCCATCTAAGTTAAATTCTTTTCAAAGAGAGGTTACAGTTATCGCGGCAGGATTAAGCGTTAGGCTGCTAAGCGCGACTCAAGGACCTTTTGCAGACAGCGTAGAACAAGATAAGATGGCACAGAACGTCTTATATCTTTTGGGAGATATCTATCCTCTCAAAAATACTTTTGAAATAGCAAGATTTGGGTTTTTAATATTGGCTTGAAAGTTGATTTTCACTTATTTAGCAGGTTAAGGGTTAATTCCTGTCCAACCGCCGAACGTAGTTTTAAAGGTAACTCAGTCAGAAAAATGAGGTGCAAAGCACCGATAAAGAAGAAACACAGTAAAACATGACTGTGTACATTGGTTGCCATTGCTTTGGAATGAATGTAGTGCGAAACACGGGTAAAATAGAAACTGCGGGAAGGCATGAATCGGTGCATTGGCCGTCGCGATATAATTGAAAAAAAAATGTTGAAAACGGCGTTGGACGCCATGCAAATAAACAAATGAGCCATGCTCAGTGAAAAGGGGACTTAATGCACTTGCAAAAAGTAACGACTCGGATCAGCCTGTGCAGTCATCACAGGCTAACCTGGGCCGAAACGTTTTGCTTTTGGTCAATTTTCTATATGTCAGAGGACTATTCTACCCCAGGGTACGTATTCACCAACCATTCTTAAGAACGTTCTTTGTCATATTTTCCAAGATTTTCCAAATTTGAAAGTAACACAACTTCTGATTGGCTAAACCATTCGGTTTAGCCAATCAGAAGGTGTTTTACTTTCAAATTTAGAAAAATCTGAAGAATAAGACTAAGAATATTCTTAAGAATGGTTAGTGAATACGGACCCAGGATTCAGCCGATTGTTATACAAAATGGATTTTTGTGAAATTTAAATAATATGATGACTAGCTCGGTATAATACACCACGGAGATGCATTAAGCTCCCTTTTGCCAGAGCATGGCTCAAATTAAAAAAAAAAAAAGGAGTTACCAAACGATTGTAAACACCCTTTATAAATGAAGCGCCATAACTAAGTAGAAACCTGTTTGGTTCCTCTGTTTTTTTCGATAGTCAGACTTGAAGCACCTACACACAACGTGATCAGCAACCCGAGTATGTTTTTGTTTGTTCATAGATAGTCTTTGATCTTATTATTATTATGATTGTTATGGACCAGTTTTTTGCCCAGTTCTCTCTCATCAGCATTTAACCCTTCAACCCAAAATATTGTTGAATAAATAAAATAAGATTTTGTTACGAAAACAAATATTCAGATGCCATCAAGTACCAGAGACAACACAACAAGACAGGGAAATCAATCTCTCTCTCTCTAAAGGTCTGTCTATGTCGCTTTCACATGCACATACCAGTAAGCACAGGTCAGAACCCGGTATCCACTACTCTCTCTCTCTTTCTCTGCCCCTTCGCTCTACTCTCTTTCTCTCTCTCCGCTAATAGCACTCTCTCTTAGCTCCCTCGCTCTGTCTGTCTGTCTGTGTCTCAGTTTCTAAGTCTTTCTCTCTCTCTCACACAGTCTCTCAGTCTGTCTCTGTCTCTCTCTCCCTCTGGCACATTCACAGACGAGAAAACCCACAACACACACCCAGCAACACAAGTACAACAACAGCAAGGTAAGACAACGCAAAGACAAAGCAATCAAACTCAGAAGTCTATCCACAACAAACAGTCTATCACAAATGACGTAAGTAGGTTAACTCTTTACCAAACGACAAAATTTTGGACTAGTCCAAATCGAAAGCACTTGCAGACGACACATAAATGTGACTATAACTTAAAATTTGTCTGCGGAATGATGAAAAACGTTGTGGGAAAAGGAGAAAATGCTGGTAACCAGCATTTTCTCCTTTTCCTGCAATGTTTTCAAAAGGCATTTTTCTCAGTGTCATTAAAACTCGGGATTGTATGGTAAAGGGTTGATTCCTCACCATTTACGATCCTGAGAAAGACAGCATCTGAAAAACATTGAGGGAAAAGGAGAAAATGGTGATACTAGCATTTTCTCCTTTCCCCTCAATATTTTCTTCTATCCCTTTGAAGACAAATCCCATTATTTGTAGCACTTTGGAATTTGTCGTCTGCACACCCTTTCAATGTGGACGAGGCTAAAATTTTGGCGCCTCGTAAATTGTTAGTTCCCGAACGTTCGTCCTAACAGATAAATCTATCACCTGACAAACCATTATATTCAAGCACTATGTTCGGGATTCCATTGTCTAAGTGAGGTGCGAAAACACTGATGGCGCATTGAGCTTTCCTGTCACGTCTACGAAATGAAGATAGATTTTATAGCTTTTTGTCGTTTTATTTACTACGGAAGTCAAAGAGAGTCATAACATAACGGTCAAGTCAACGAAAACGCGTTAAAATCACAATGGAAGCCTACAGGGGACATTGAGCTTACTTGTCAACTAAAAGAAATGATGACAGATCTACAATTTTGTGTCGAATCAACGACACTTACACAGATTTTCAGCTGTAGGCGTTTAATTTACAATGAAAGCTAAAGGGGGGGGGGGGGGGGGGGCAATACTTTCTTGTCAAGTCAACGAAGTAAACACTTACGGTTTCTCCTTTTTAAATTATGAAATCCAAATAATACTTTGAGAACCTTTTTGTTCACCATCTTAGTTTGTGATGTCTGCTTTCATCATGAAACAAAGTATCAAAGTACTGAACGTACTAATATATGTAGAAGGTTACAGCAGAAACTTGCTGGCAACTAGGTTTTAACAGTGGACCATTTCATTAAAATTCGTCCCTCTGACGGTTGACAACATTTTTTTTTTTTTTTTTTCTAAGACTGATAGCATTATTTCATCACTATTCTATATAAAGTATCTAAGCGTTTTGCATGTGGTTTTATGTGTTAGGAATGTAGTTTGGGTTGTAATGACACCGGCTTGGGTTGTTTTTCGAGTGGTTTGGGGTGTATTGGAGTGTTTCTCTAACTTACTTATCCGCGATGCAGACTACAAACTAGGCCATGCCAATGCTGCGAACAACGGCAATTTCAAATATACAGCTAATTCTATAACAATAATTGTTAATTCCATTGTTTGTGTATAACTAGCTTGCACAGTTTTTCAATTCGCATATTATTTTCCCATATAAAACTACACTGACGTGTCTGTTCATTGATCTATGAAGACCTATTTTTGTTTGAAACAGAGGAGTGATTCGTCGTCACAGAACTTCAGTTTGACGTTTGACATTAGAAGGTGAGACCCAAAAGGTCATCAGCTTCCGAAAATGACAACTCAATACAACAATACCAACAGACCAATAATCATATCAACAAATAAGATGTCATTTGAAAAGGAAATGGTTTACAGGCTCCTAATGCAGCAATATTGATTGAAGAATGACTTTCCCGTCGCCATGACGACTTTGTACTTCCGTAGAATTGGTAATTCCGAGGTCACACTCGACAGTAAGAGGGGCGCATAACTTTTTAGAAGACATAATGGACATTTGAAATTTTGAAGATTTATTACATTATCACAATTATGATTTAAGCCATACTCTGGCAAAGGGAGGCTTAATACAGCTCCTTGTTGCTTGATACAAAGCAAATCATCACATAAATATGAATCCAAATCCATTTTATCTAACAATCGACTGAACTAAGAGGTAGACTAGTCTTTTAACATGCAGATGCTTTTACCAATAGCGAAACATTTCGTTCCAGGTCAGCCTGCACGGATTGCGCAAGCTGACCAGGTAAGATACTTTTTGCAGATGCATTAAGCCCCCTTTTCACTGAGCATGGTTCAAATTTTTACATTTGTTCTTCAGAAAGACTCGATAATCTTTGTCGTGTTTTGGAACGGCGAGATTTCGATGTGGTGAGCTCAGTATTCCTTAATAATAAATCTAACCTTTGAACACTCAATCCCGAGTGTTTAACGACCCTGAGAAAGAAATCTTTTGAAAACACAATGCTGGTAGCCAACATTTTCTTCTTTTTCTAGAATGTTTTCTACTCAATTAAAGGCAAGTTCCATAATTTGCGTCACTTTTGATTTGTCGTTTGCAAATTCTTTGAATTTGAACATGTCTACAGTTTTTGGTGTTGTTAGGATTGAAATTTCAGTGTATTGAATTCATGGCTCGTATTCACCAATCATTCTTAATAACATCTCCAGTTAAAATCTAAAGATTTTACACATTTGAAAGTAACACAATATCTGATTGGCTAGTCCAAATATAAATAGTTAAAATAAAAAAAAAAAATGCACCCCCTGTGTTTTTTGGCGTGAATGATATATAATGGGTTAGAAATTAGAATCCGGCTGCTGCATACACAAACAGGCCAGACCTATGAAATGAACTGAACTGAGATATCCGTTGACCTCATGGTAAGTAGGTGTTTTTTTTTTTTTTTTTTCTTAGACATTGCTTTCAAATTTAAGAAAAACAAGAAGCTTTTAAATTTGGTTAAAAATGGGAAATGAATTTCGAAATAAAACTTACGACAGGTTAAAAGTGACCTGCAGAAAATGAGCACATACAATAAGTCAATATTGCGTACTTCTGCCCAGGGCTTGCTGAACAGCTTGCAGTCCTAGTCTCATACCTCTCACGAGAGGTTGAAACAGCCCGATCAGTAGCCGCTGCCATGAGGACAAGGGATACCTCAGTTCAGTTCAGTCCAGAGGCAACAGACCGGTTTGTTGGTGTATGCAGCAGCTAGGTTCTAAGTTCCAACCCATTCATATCATTCACGCCAGACGATCAAACCCGCTAAAAACACAGGGGAGTGTAACAATATTTTTTACAATGCAGACCAATCGGATATATCATCATTTCTAAATCTAGAATTGACTAAGAATACAATTAGAAAGGTTTGTGAATACGCCCAAGGGTCCGCATTCACTGAAAATTCTTAAGAGCTTTCTAAATTTGAAAGTAAAGCAACTTCTGATTGGCTACACCAAATGATTTAGACAGCCAGAAGTTGCGTTTCTTTCTAAATCTATAATTAGACTGAAAACGTTTTTAAGAATGGTTGGTGAATGCGGAACCAGGATTCCTTACTTTTGCATTTTCATATTTTTTTTCTTGCATCATTTCTAAACTGTTTTGTACAGTATGTAGGAAACACATCACATCCGATTTTGTTTACTTTTACAGCGTTTCCAAAAGCCTTGTCTAGAGTTAGGTTAGTCATATATTCAAACAACCACGTAGGTAAGTTGTTGAAAAATACGTTTTTATACATGAAAAACACAAGTTTTCAAAACTTATCTATCTTACTTTCATGTGGCATCAATTTTAATGAATCTGTTAATTTATATTGCAGTTCCTTCCCTTACAATCTAAGTTTTAAGATCTTCAGTGGCAGTCGTCACCTGTTACATGCGCGTTTCATGCGTACACTCGTGCATGGGGGTATTTCGCACCGAAAATCTCTTTGAAGAGAGCACTAAATATATAAGATTAAATCTCATTCAAAAAGCAGTTTAGAGCTTTAAAACAGATCTGTGCAGCAGTTGCAATTAGTAAAACATCAGTCTTCATCTGAAAGTTTTTTTGTTGTTGTTTGAAATCAAAAGTGGCAGTTTACCCCACATGTCTGAAGAAATGTTGTGCAATATTCCAAGTCCGCTAATCCGTTACAACACATGCTATTTTCCAAGACATAATATCAGTTTTTAAAAGTGATAAAAAGATGAATTGAGCCATGCTCTGTGAAAAGGGGGCTCAATACATCTCCGGGATGCGTTGTACCAAGCAAGCCATCACATAATTACGAATCCGTAATAGCCACTTTTTGTAACAACAGACTTAATTATGACGTAGAATGGTCCTTGGACATACAGACAACTGGTCAATATCGAAAAGTTTCGGCCCAGGTCAGCCTGCGCGGACTGCGCAGGCTGACCTGGGTCGATACTTTTCACAGATGCATCGAGCCCCCTTTTCACAGAGCATGGCTCAAATGTATTCGGATGGGAAGGAAAATTTATGTATTCCAATGCTATTGACAACATTGTGGGTAAAACGAATTAGAACTACTTGTAACAAGTAATGGCTCTTTTTCTCAGATTTCAAAACAAGTCTCCTGCATCTGTATGAAAGACGTCTGTGTACAGTATCAGACTTAAACCTAGTAATAGAAAATGCGTCAGTTTTATGCACAAGTTTGTGTAAAATTTAGGGGGAAAAAACAACCTCATCGAGTTTTCCTTAGCGATTTATTTATATTTGGAAAATGATTACTTACCGATAGTTGTCATGACGGTGATGGCAAACAACAAGGAACTTGGAAACGACCACTGCTCGGGCTCACTTGTACTATCTTTACCGTCCCAGCCTGCCTCTTTTGTCTCACGATATATTTTTAAAGAGTAGTTCATTAATATCGACTCCACTTGTTTTCTAAATTCCTTTGCACTACGTTTGGTGAACTTATTTTCAAAGGCTAAACTATATATTTGGTTTGTGTAATTTGTTCGCACTTTCTGCATTTCTTTCTTTTTCGCTAATTCCTGTGTTCCTTCTAACTGTTTGAATATAAATCCACCTGCGATACAATAAGCCACCACTAATGAACATAAACCTATGTGTGAAAACAAGAAAGCAATTAATTTCTTGCAGCAACTTATCACTTTCTTCTGCCTTTGTCTAACTTTGCTGTCTCTTCTTCCGGTGAGTCGAGTGTTTCTCTGCCTTTGTTTGATAAGCTCTTCCTCAGACAGATGCTGTTCGTTTATGTACGAATCAAAATGAATCTTTTTCTCGTGAACTATATTTGCTATCTCATTATCTAGATCGTCTTCAATTAATGCTGTCTCTGGTGAAGGATCACTTATCTTATTTAGTCCAACATTTATTTCGTTTTCATACACTACACTAGCTCTATTTTTATTACTCGATTCATTTATCTCATTTGATTGCTCCTTATCCTCCGTTGCATTTTCGTCAACATTTGCAGTATCTTGCGTATTTGATTTGTTGCTAACCTCAGCCTCTGCCTCTTCTTTTGCTTGTTTCGCCTTTTTAAATCGCTTGACCTTTGCTCTAAGTGAAACAATAGCTGACAAAGAAAGCTTCGGTTGCGATTTTCTATCTTTCACCTTTGGTACTTCTGTTTCTATATTCCATATGGCATCTTTGGCTGAACGCCGACAAAACACAGAATCTGGTATGTCAAGGTTTAATGGCTCGATCTTATTGTGTTTTAATGATGCTACTTCTTCCACAGAATGTGAACGTTTTAATGAATCCTGCTTAACAAGAGACGGTTTTCTTGTAGCCCTGGACAATTCAGGACTGTCCAGAATATTACTCAAAGAGGCAGCTCTACCAACTTTGACGATTGCCTCATGGATGGACTTTGTTTTTGGTACACTGTGTCGTGTTCGACGAAAAACACTCTTTCTCTTACTTGGTTTTACGATTGACTGTCTTTTAATACTTTCATTTATGTCAGTCCTGTTGTCGTTTTCTAACTGTTTAATTTTGGTTTCAGTAATTTCACCAACATTAGAACTTTCTACATCAAGATCAGATAGGCTTCTTCGTTTCTTTGATTTTGACTTCCTCCTTTCCTTTTTGTTCTTTATTTGTTTTGCTTCTTTCTCCGAGGATTCCGGTTCGTGGCTTACGACCACATCACTGTCAACGCCCTTTTCACTTTTGCTCTTTCTTTTCTTCATCTTTTTGTTATCTTTTTTAGGTTTCATATTTTCATCTGTTTCTGCAGTATTGATTCCACTTTGAAAATCAGCAACTTCAATTTTCATTTCTTTAGCGCTACTTTCTGAAGAATGTCTTGAGTCATACTTTACTCTTACTTCCTCGATATACGGTTGTTCTGGTGCACTTAGGTCACTTGTCGGTTTATTATTTGCCTCTTCAACTGTTTTCTGTTCTGACTTTATTGAGACTTCGTCAATGTTAGTTTCAAAAACATCGTCTTGAGTCAGAATATTTTCAACACTTTGTAAACTAATCGGTTCAGTTTCGCTAATGAAAAAATCTTCTCTATTTGAAACCCTTCTGTTTTTCCGATCACTTTTGCTGTTATCATTTAACGGTTCATCCTCATTGTCATTTTCAACTTGAAATGGTGAGCTGTTGGTTATGCTATCTAGCGGTACAGCAGAATAAGTGGTGTTTGAAGATTCTTTAGGAGGTGATCCGGTATGTACTTTGTCCATTGCCTTCGTGATCTTACTTGCCATGTCAGCCAAACCTGTGTTCATTCCATATCTATCATTTTCATTGTCTTGATTCTTTTCGATTTGCTTGACATCGTCACTGTTTATTGATACTGTTTGAAATACTGGCAATGGCTTGGGAAGCTGATTGTTTACTACTTTAACATTGCTTGAATGAAAAATTGTCTCTGGTGGATCAATGACAGCAAATGCATTTGCATTTTCCTCATCAATTAAGTTTGACTCTGAAACAACGGATTGACTCGATAGCTTTCTTTTATCCTTTTCGCTGCTGTTACTAAACTTACGTTGATATTTTTGATGCGGTTTTTCTAAAAAGGTTTGTTGCTTTAACGGTTTGATACCTGCTTCTACAGTTTTATTTTCTTTGTCAGATCTGTTTGGAGAAATATTCTTCCTAGATCCTTTAGTAAACCTTCTTGGCGATACATAATTAGACCTACTCTTTCCTTTGCCTTTGGTAGACTCCTGGCCAGGGCGACTGATATCATCGCTGTTGTTAGAATTTTTCGAATCTGTTCCGGTAGCTGATGGTTTTACTGGTCGGAATCCTGAAGTGGGGGACGTGTGAAGAGTTGCTTTATTGCCAACTGGTAATGACTCCTCCGCCATCACTTCTTCGTACGTCGGAGGGATTACTTTATTGTCGTCTTTAAGTTCGGACACTTGACCACATGGAACACGGTCAGGGTCTGAGAGTAACTGGTGAGCATGGCGATCTTCTGATATGACCAAAGGGTCAGTTGACAAATGTCCTATTGATGTTGAACGAGGTGGACGCGTTTCTCGTAGCTCAAGGAATTTAGCAAATGATTCCCGGCGCTGTCTTTCGTGCTCGGCAAATGGAGATGTGGAATATGGTGATGGGTCCCGGCTGGAATGAGAAGAATGAATTTCCGCTGTGTGTATTTCGTTTTTATGTGCAGATTTAGGCTCAGTGGATTTTGTTGATCTACTTACACTGCTTTTATTGATAATATATTTCCGTTTATCTAGCGGCTGAAAGTTATCCCTATTATGACGGTTATTTGTTCGAGTATCCCCAACAGCTAAACGCCCTTCTGAATGACCGCGTTTTTTCCCTGACTTGTTCAAGGTCATGACCTTTAAATTATCGTCAACGCTATTATCTTTAGTATCAAGATCAGTCTGTATTTGATCGGGAATGTGGGGAAGTGATGTTGATAAAGATTTTTCACTGGATATTTCCATTGGTAAGTCATAATTCATAATCCTTTTTTCCAAGTTGTTAATAGCTCTGCGATTTGGCGACCGTCCCCGAGTCCGACTTTCAGCTAATGCCTCTCGCACAGTCATTCTGCGAAGGTGATCACGCGGTTCAGTTCTAGGGTTGTATACTGCCGCGTCTGCATATTCTGCAGCAGAACTAAAAGTTTCTTTAGATTTTGAACGGTCAGAACTCCCTGACATCGGCCCTCTCTCCCGATCTCGAGACCGTCTAAACAACGACGACAGTGACCGTCGTCTTTGTGAGGAACTTCGGCTTGTATCACGGCTTCCATCCTGCTGAATTTCTATCCCTTCTGGTTTATTAGATTCTTCCTTTCCTGGTATGTCTGATGTTTTGGCTGAACTGGAATCCTTTTTTCTCTTTGGTTTTCTTTTCATTTCCCTCCTTTCTCGCTTCTTTTTAGCACAAGGTTCTATAGAGATACGGTTCTTTGGATATTGTCAGAGTTGTACTTTCTTTGATGATGTGAGTCCATGTAGATTATCTATAGTTTCAGTACATCCTGAAAACTAAAAAATTAAAAACAAGTAATGAATATGAAGTAATAAATTGAACATGTTGTTTACATTTTCGCTCCTACGTCATTTATCCCTTAACCAAACGACCCGATGCTTTTACGACCAAGACGGCTTTCAGAGATGCATCTATACTCTTTTTTCAGCCAATTTTTAACCTATTCCATCTTTATTTTAAACCAATTTTAATCCATTTCATCCTTACTTTATGAAACAATAATCATTCTTGTATCTTCATGCCACATGTTGCGCCTGACGACTGCAAGGTTGCACAGATTGCGAAAATGCTTTTCTTTTTTTTAGGCAGCCTTCGAAGAAATCATTGTTGTCGTTTCCGGTTTTAAATGAGGATAAATCCCTCGAGTTTCTCTATCCTTTACATCATATATATTGGTAATTTATCTACAGTTGACCAAATTCTGATTCTGAGCCATTCTACACACTCTCAAGTTTTAACTGTGCTTTTTCTTTCTGGCTGTAAAAATGTATCTTTGAAAAAAAGTATATTATTATTATTATTGAGTTGATGCCAGAAATATATTTTGTTATCAACTGGCGAATGTTTGTTTAATTTGATTTTTTATTCTATAATAAATCAGCTCAGTGTATTTCCTGCGAATGTGGTGGGGGGGGGGGGGGGGGGTCGGTAATTGCTAACTACCTTGAAATGAAAGCATGTTGTTTATTTACTGAAAAGCGATAACTTGAAAATAAAACCAAACTGAAAATGTGGTTTGTTCAAGTTTGTGTGATTGTTTCAAATTAAAATGATGTAAAAATTTAATTTCTTGAAGATGTTTAATCACAAACATAGCTGTTGTTAATACGCCCACGCCGCACTTTGGAGAAGCGTGTAACCATGGACTGTATTCACCAACCATTCTCCGGAATTTTCTAAATTTGAAAGTAACACAACTTCTGATTGGCTAAACCAAGTGGTTTAGCCAATCAGAAGTTGTTTTGCGTTCGAACTCTAGAATTTAAACTTTGAATGAAAGAAAGAATGAATGGTGAATACGGACCCAAATTTCGTTTGGAAATTTCTTGAGAAAACCTGAAAAGAAAACGGTAAATTTCATTAGCCTGCAAAGATCGCCTCTAAACTTAACCCTTAGGCTGCTTATCGCGACCCACCGACCTATTGCGGACAGCGTAGATCAAGATCAGACTGCACAGAACGTGCAGTCTGATCTTTGATCTACACTGTCCGATAAGGAGATATCTTTCCTCCAAAATACACTTTGAAACAAGAAAGTTTTGGGCTTCTACTATCTACTATAAAGTTTCATTTCTTTTATCCAGCAGGATAAGGGTTAATATATATACGGGCCATGCTCTGGCAAAGGGAGGTTTAATACATCTCTGTGATTCATTACACCAAGCAAATCATCACATAATTTACAATCCACTTGTCTTACAACCCACTGAATCCAGAGGTAGGAAAGTCCTTTGAAATGTTGAAAATTCACAAAAAGTAAACAACTTCGACACATTTCAGCCTGCGCAGACTACGCATTAAGCCCCCTTTTTTCACAGAGCATGGCTCATATGTAGAAAACAAGGGAAACGTCCATTTTTTCATATTTTTTCTCATCCCGTTAGTCACGAGGTTGCCGTCATTGCTTAACAAAGCATAAATACAGTATATACCTACGAGATTGATAGATTGATCGACGTTTTCAACATTACTTCAGTTATCACGGTGGCCAGTGTAGTCTGGATTACCTGCCACTACCACTACGTTATAGGGTCAGGCAAAGCGCAAAAATGGCGGCCTCCATGGCGACCCCGAGCTTAGCATTAAATGCTTTCCTGTTTTTCTCAATTTCATGTGATCCAGTTTGATCAGTGAATAAGATGAGATCGATTTTGTACAAAATATACATTACCGAATCTAAAACGTGCTTTTGGGATATGGTTTAGACATAAATTTGACTATGAATCATTTCAAAAGTAGCCTTGTTTTCGGACGTTATATCGGTCCATTGAAATTCGGATACTTAAAGCATTCTGATACATAGTTTTTCTAGCTAAATAAGAACGACACTTAAAAAAACTAACTGCCATTACTTTTTTGCAACCGATCTATTTTCAGTTCAGTCTCTAGTAGGATCTGATCAAGTGAAATAACAATAACCTGTTACTTCTGCACATTACAAACGGGGGCCGCCATTATTGCGCTTTGCCAGACGTACTTTTGAAGTACGGCGGGGTACCAGACTATGGCCAGTGTACCTATCTATGCTTTCATGGTGTTTCTTTTTACCAATATTTAGCTTAATATTCTTCCCAAGCCACTGGCTGCTTACCCAGATAACCATCGTCGAAACAATGATAAGCGGTGAGAGAGGAACGAATCCTGTCACAATGAATACCATTACTCCTCGGAAAGAATTTGGCCGACCTGGGGGATTCGAGCCAGCGACCCCTTGGGTCTCAAGTCCTGCAGGCTATCGACTGCTCCACCTGGACTCGGCGTACCCACAAGATTGAAGTTGCGCCGGTGCTTAAGTCTGTAGGGCTGTAGATTTGACGGTCGCAAGTCTGATTCCCAACATGGGCAAATAATGTTTGTGATATTTTTGTGTTCGCCCCCCCCCCCCCCCCCCCCCCCACCTTCCAACTCCCCAACTGGAAAGTAGGCAGTCAGGTACCAATGTGTTTTTCTTGCAAAATAGAAACTTTTCTTTTTGCAAAATTAAGTTTTATGCAACTTTAAAAGGATTGTAGCATTTTAAATGTGCTAAACCGTTTACCAAACGACAAAATTGTGGACTTTTCCCATTCAAAAGCATTTACTTTGCAGACGACAAATTGAATATGGCTCAAAGGTGGAAATTGTGTTTAAAAGGGTAGAAAACATTGTGGGAAAAGGAGAAAATGCTGGTTACCAGCATTTTCTTCTTTTCCCACAATGTTTCCAAAAGCCTTCCTTCTCGAGGTCATGAAATCTCGGAATCGTGTGATACGGGGTAAATCAAGGATTGACTGATTGTATGGTGTTTAACGCCGTTTTCAACATTATTTCGGTTACATCGCGGCGGCCAGTGCACCTATCCATGCTTTCCTGGAGTTTCCAGTACTCCGCAAAATATTCTTCCCAAGCCACTGGCTGCTTTCCCACATAACCATTGTCGAAACGAAGGTCAGCGGTGAGAGAGGAATGAATCCTGTCGCAATGACTATCATCAATCCTCGGAAAGAAATTGGCCAAGCCGGGTAAATCAAATGACCAATTTCTACCGATAGCTAAATTTACCTGTCCAACATATTTCGACGGCAACCGGAAATACCTGTGAAATAAGAATTCGTGAAATTTTGCAATTAAACGATAATTAATCTAAAAGTCCTGATCGTGCAAATTTTCTAGCACAATTTGGCAGAAAAATCTCGAGTTCGTTCAAAATGAACAGTTCTGTGGGCTGGTTTATGTGAAGGCAATTTTAAGGGTCCAGTAGCAGCCAAAAGTAACCTATGGCGGTTTTAAAATGCATTTAAAGTTAAATGGTATCATTTTAAAGTATGGAAATTATGTGAAGATGTCAATCTGTCATGTTGCAGTCACTTTAAGTATTAGTCGCTGGCAGAAAGATAAATTCTTAAAACCATGTAGTAAGTAAGCAAATGATAGAGCGACTTGACAACTTTTGACCTAGTTTTGAAATTTATTTTTCTACCAGCGCCTCACTCGTGGACCGACCATACAGTAACAGATTTTCATCCCCCACAATAATGACGATACTTTTAAATGGTATGATTTAAACTTTAAATGCATTTTTTAACGCTGGCATTGTAACGCTCGCGTTGTTTACTTTTAGCCGCTATTGGGCCTTTAATATTCCGGAATTTCGTGTTTTGTCTAATTATTTCATACACGTAAAATTCCCAAACAAAGCGTATAATTCAATTACTGCCAGTTCTATTTTTGTTTTATTTAGCAATAGGGTAGATTTATTTTTTTGTTTTACTCTTTCATCGCTGATGGTGACCGATAAAACGTTTTGCGGACAGTGTAGATCAAGATCAGACTGCACACAACGTGCAGTCTGATCTTGGATCTACACCATCCGCTACCTAATGCCTATATATGACCGAAAAACCTTCATAAAATTGCAATGCAAAATCAAATATTAGGTTCGGGAAAAGTCGACATTATTTAGTTCGGCACGAAAAAGAGTTAACCCTGCTGCTAAGTGCGACTCAAGGACCTTTTGCGGACAGTGTAGATCAAGATCAGACTGCACAGAATGTGCAGTCTGATCTTGGATCTACACTCTCCGATAAGGAGATAGTTTTCTCCAAAACAAAAGTTTGAAATACCATTATTCGGGTTTTCACTATCGGCTTGAAACTTTTATTTCCCTTATTTAGCTGGATAAGGGTTAAGACCCTAGCAAAGTACAAAAATAGCTTGTAAGAGATAAATTTAATGTTGGCATCTTCATGTGGTTGTCATAATTCTCATGGCAGCAGCGACTACAAATGAAAAAAAAAAATGACAATCCCAACGAGAGGTTGTCATTCCCAGTGGTATATTATCTCGTTCCCTCGAGATAGGTCTAGTTCCCACGAGATAGGTCTTCAACACAAGATATTATCTCGTTCCGATGAGATACAATTTCGTGTCCGCAAGTTAATTATCGCGTTCCTATACGTGAGTAATCTACGAGTTAATTACCTCGTTCCCACGAGTCAGTTATCTCGTTCTCACGAGTCAGTTTTCTCGTTCCAACAAGTTAGTTATCTCGTCCCTACCAGTTAATTACCTCACTCCCACGAGTCAAGGTTCTCGTTCCCACTAGTCAATTATCTCGTTCACACGAGTCACTTACCTCGTTTCCACGAGTCAGTTGGCTCATTTCTACCAGTTAATTATGTCGTTTTCACAATATGGTTATCTCGTTTCTTCGAGTCAAGTGTCTCGTTCTCGAGATTCAAGTATCTCGTTCCTTCGAATCAATTATATAATTTCTTCAAGTTGATTATCTCTTTCTAACGGTTCAGTTTTCTCGTTTCTACGGGCCAGTTATCTCTTTTCTACCAATAAAGAATCCCATTCCATAGTCAACTATCTTATTTCGACAAGTCAAGTATCTTTGTCCCAACAAGTCAATTATCTTGTAACCATTTGTTGCGGACTCGTTTCCAAGAGTCAAGTATCTCGTTCCAAATCGTCAGTTTCTTCGTTCCCTGTTGACTTTATGGTGTTGACGAAACGGTAGTTTAGTTGGAACGAAACATGTTATTATTGCTTAAGAATGAGTTGTCTGTCTGTCTGTCTGTCTATCTGTCTGCCTGCCTGCCTGCTTGCCTGTCTGTCTGTCTGTTTTCATTCGTGCGTCCGTCCGTCCGTCCGTCCGTCCGCACGCTAAATCTATCCATCCATTCCATCTATCTATCTATCTATCTATCCGTCCGCACGCTAATTCTATCCATCCATTCCATCTATCTATCTATCTATCTATCTATCTATCTATCCGTCCGTCCGTCCGTCCGTATGTCTGTCTGTCTGCTTCTCTTTCTGTCTGTTCGCCTGTCTGTCTGTGTGTCCATGTTTCTGTCTGCCTCCTTTTCAACTTATCTCTGTGTAAATTCAAGTCGCCATATGCCCCTCTCTCTTTCTCTCTCTCTCTCCGTATATATATCTACCTGTGTCTCTCCATACCTGCATTATGACAATTTACTTGTAATTGAATAAAATGAACGCCAGGAAATTAAGCCCTTGCAGCATGGGATGAGTGCAAGTTTTGATAAAGAGCCTCTAATGCTTATGTTTCTATTTTTAGCAACGAGGCGTTCAGTTTTGTTTCGGGCTTTGAGAATAATGACAAAAACATATATAACTTAGATCTCTGCCAAACACCTGTCATTTTGGGTGCGTTTTTATTCCCTCTGCTTTTTTCCTTCATCAAAATGGGCCAGTCCAAAACCATACAAATGATCTATTATAATTCGATGGATTTACATCTACCCATGTTCTATAACCTAAAAAAAAAAAGTTGCCGTCAGTAGGCTCAAAAGGTTATTTATTCCCCCTTTTTTTTTCCTGCGCTGTAATTACGTTTAGATCATTTCTGATGCATATCGGGATAAAGTGAGCGAACATTAATCTCATAGAGAGAAAATAATGTTCTCACAGTAAGAAGTTCTTGTGTTCATTATACAGTAGATAACATGGGACTGGTCCGCTTTGAAATTGTATCAAAATGTTTGCTTTCTGTTTGTAACTCTTTGTCTTTTACCATACAATTCCGATTGTAACGACCCTTCTGAAAACATTGTGGGAAAAGGAGAATATGCTGCTAAGCAGCATTTTCACCTTTTCCCACAATGTTTTTCAGCCTCTTAAAGACTCAATTATTTGAGCAACATTTAATCTGTCGTCTGCAAATGCTTTGAATTTGGACAAGGCTAGATTTTTGTTGCCTGGTAAAGACTTAACTCTCTCATCGTAAATGACGGCTTAGATAGCCTTTATGGACAGACGATGCAAATCAGTATCAGATTGCACAGAACGTGCCGTCTGATCTTGAACTACACTGTCCGCAAAGACTGTGCATCTTGAACCTACACTGTCCGACATTTGTGAAATATTTCCGACGCAAAGAAAATATTTTGAGTTGTACCATTGGATTGAAATTTTGATTTTAAACTTACCAACTTAAAGGCCCACTAGCTGCCAAATGTAAACAATTCGGGGTCAGACATATTTAATTCATACTAATTAAAAATTTGGATATCAGTATAAGTCTGATAATGTACTACAGTGCAGTCTTTCAAAGTCAAAGTTGCCGGTGTAATGCAGAGAAATGACCCTCCCCTACAAAATGACCCATGGGTCATTTTACTACGTAGAGGAATGACCCGGGTTATTATTCTACGTAGAGAAATGACCCCAGACAGTAGAGAAAGGACCCCCCCTCTAGCTGTAGTAGAATGACCCCCTCATGAAAAGAAAGGACCCCCGTAGAGAAATGACCCCCCTTTTTTCCCCTGTAACATTGTTGTTGCTGCTGATGCTGATACTACTACTACTGCTACCATTACTACTATAGCTGCTGCTGCTGCTGCAACTACTTCTAAGAGTGGGGGTCCTTTCTCTACAGTCTGGGGTCATTTCTCTACGTAGAATAAAGACCCGGGTCATTCCTCTACGTAGTGAAATGATCCATGGGTCATTTTGTAGGGGAGGGTCATTTCTCTGCATTACACCCGGCAGAAAAATGGAAGGTAAAACTAGACCGAAAGTTGCTAACTTTTATTCTAGTTTTATAATACATTTTTCTGCCAGCAACTGGAACCTTGACAGACTGCACTATAATATATCGTCATGCACATGATATTATTCATACCTTAACCCTTTACAAAACAATCCGGTGTTTTAACGACCTCAGACAGCTTTTGAAAACATTGTGGGAAAAGGAGAAAATGCTGGTAACCAGCATTTTCTCCTTTTCCCACAATGTTTTCTACTCTGTTAAAGGCAAGCTCCATCATTTGGTCACCTCTGATTTGCCGTCTGCAAATGCTTTGAATTTGGATGATTCTAAATTTTAGTCGTGTGGTAAAGGGTTAAAATAGTATGTATTACGAATTGTTTACCTTTGGCAGCTAGTGTACCTTTAATGGCTAGGTCAAATACATATCAGCATATCAGCAGAGGCTGAGAATTATAATATATTATCCTCAATTATACATTAACATGGTCTTAAATACAGGGGCGATAACCACTAGTTTCTGATAAAGAACAGAAGACCATGGGATTAGATTTTTAAGCGATTTATAGAAAATATTGTGACAAAAGGTGAATACTGTATCCAGGAGGAAAGATGTATATAAGCGCCAATGACCTGTAGCAACCTCGCCATACCAGCCGATATAGCTCAGTAGGTAGAGCGTAGGACTTGTGAACACAATGTCCTACAGATTGTGGGTTCGTATCCCCGGCTGGCCAACTAAAAAATTACTAATAGTCTTTCGGATGAGACATTAAACCGAGGTCCCGTGTGACGGTGCTATACGCCGAGCACGTTAAAGAACCAGGCGAAGCTCTCAGTAGTTTCGACCTGTATCCTTGCACTATCCCCCGTAACAACTAACCGTCTTCTGGGGGCGTCGCTCAGATGGGCAACCGGTAGCGACGATAAATAAACGGAAATAACCAACCAAGCAACCTCGCCTATATTGGTGTCAAAGAGAGACCTAGAAATCGGCTACCGGAGGCCCGCAGAATAAACGTGTTTATAGTAACACACGTTGTCACACCGATAGCTTTTTAGTACATTGAAAATGGTGTGAAATTCAATCTTTTTGACTTTCTGCTGCTCTTTCTCTAACAACGCAAGGAATTTGATGTTAGTTTCTCAGAAATATCTGCCCAATAGCCAAAGAAGAAAAACGGGTAGAGAGCGTGACACCATGACTGATCAATTAGCTTACAATTTCCCCTCAAACACAACTACCCCTAAAAGATCACGGTTAAAAGAGGCCCTTACTGGTTGTAGACTATGTTTAAAAATGTGGTCACACACACACAAAAAGTCCCCCAACAAAGAAAAAAATTTATACTAACTTTCTCAGTATATCATCACAATCAACGTAAGAAATACATTTCAATAATATTACATAAAACATTACAATAATATTCCCTTTTTTCTGATAAAAATCTAACAGAAGTGCTTGACATCAAATGTTCTACACGGGACTACTTTTGACTGATGAGACCCGGAAGCATTCCGTTCTGTTGCTACAAATAGGCACATGACAGGGCTATTAACCAAAGAATTGCAAATTCAAATCACAGCTAAGCCGATTTTTTTTCCTCCAGGGATTGATGAAAGTAATTTTGTCAAACACTTTCGTTGCCAATATAGATATGAGGATGGGGAGTGCCCTAGCAAAAAAGAAGGGGGACTTAATGCGTCTCCTTGACTAATTATACCAAACCATCAAATAATTATGGATCCATAAAATCAATTTTGTCGAACAACTGACTGGTTCATGAATCGTGAGTTTGAACAATCCTTTGACATTCAGAAAATTTACCAAATTCAAAAAAGTTTCGACACAGGTCAGCATGCGCGGACTGCGCATGCTGACCTGGGTCGATACTTTTTTTGCAAATTCATTAAACCCCCTTTTCACAGAGCGTGGTTCAAATATTATAGTCATATGAAATTTAAACAACGTGCCTTGACAGAAAATGATATACTAAGCAAACAAACAGAATCACGCGGCATCCTACATGTAGAATTTTTAAGTTCAGAAGCTTTTGTTACTAAGCACTTTCGAAAAACTATTAACTCAATCAACAATTCAAGCTGTACTAAATACCGGCACCGCAGACTTCGGTCCTGTTACTCGGACATTACGAAATTACCTGATTAACGAGTTTAAATGGTGAGTTTAAAAGGCAGACTGTCAAAGAAATTGCAATTTGAATCCACTTTTTTTTACGAAATTGTTCTGATACACAGTCTGCTTCGCCATGGTTTTATAAATAAACCGAAATAAAAAAAAAATGAAATAGGAAATAGACATGTTTTCTTTTTATATGACGGATTTCCAAAAAAGATTTTTGTATTGATTTGATTGTAAATGTGTTTCGACGGTCGATACAAAAACCAAGATTATTTTCGATATTTTCTTCTTTTATTTTCTGTTCCATCATTCGTCTTTTCGATCACCGCTGACCATTGTTTGATTGATTGTATGGTGTTTAACGCCGTTTTCAACATTATTTCAGTTATATCGCGGCGGCCAGTGCACCTATCCATGTTTTCCTGGAGTTTCTTTTACCAGTACTCCGCACAATATTCTTTCCAAGCCACTGGCTGCTTTCCCACATAACCATCGTCGAAACAATGGTCAGCAGTGAGAGAGGAACGAATCCTGTCACGATGACTATTATCAATCCTCGGAAAGAAATTGGCCAAGCCTGGGATCGAACCAGCAACCTCCTGTTCTTAAGTCCTGTACGCTACCGACTGAGCTACGGGGCTCGGCGAGCCATGCTCTGTGCAAAGGGGTCTAAATGCATCTGCAGAAAGGATCGACCATGTCAGCCTGCGCATTCCGCGCAGGCTGACATGGGTCGAAACTTTTTGCTATTTGTTAATTTTCTGCATGCCCAAATGACCATTCTACCTCATGATTCAGTCGATTGTGAGAAAAATGGATTTCATTGATTTATAATTACAGTATGACTTGCTTGGCATAGTGGATCACGGAGATGCATTAAAAACCCTTTTGCCAGAGCATGGCTCAAATATAAAAGAACTGAATAACGAAAGTGGACACACGGTTAATTTGATATACGGAATGAATGTTCCTGTGGTAGTAAGATAAAAATGTTCATCAGTGATTGCTTAGAGTGGTTCCTAAATGCCACATAGAAGAAATAGTTCCCGAACGTTCCGAAGCATTCCAAATGTCTCAGAACACGTGGTATCGATTACTGCGCGCCTGGAACCAATTCAAAATGGCGATAACAATTACAAGTAGTAATTAGTGATGTTCGTCGTCGAATAATATTGTTGCGCATAGACGCTAATATAGACTAATATGTTTGTTTATTGTGATAGTGGTACAATAAACGAAGCTTCCAAAGTAATCATTTGTTTATTTTGCGATCGGTGATCCAATGAAACTGTTCATTTGATTACGACTGGAATATTTACACAAGTTTGGTGGCATAGGTTAATCCTAGTTTTGTCTTTTCATAATACCAAGCTCATTCATTGTAGACCTAGGAGACTAAAGTTTGATTCTTATAAAGAAATGATTTATAGCCAGATTCTCTTACTAAGGCACATGTTTCCCTTATTTGAGTCATGGTCTGTTAAAAGGGGGATTAATGCATCTGTGAAAAGTATCAACCCAGGTCAGCTTGCGTAGTCTGCGCAGGCTGACCTGGGCCGAAACTTTTCGCTATTGCTCAATTTTCTGTATATCCAAGGACCAGTTTATGATCAAGTCGATTATTTAAAAAAGTAAAGTAGCTTTTATAGATCCGTAAATATGTGATGGCCTGATTGGTGTAATGCAAGATGGAGATGCATCAAGTCCCCTTTTGCCAGAGCGTGGTTCATTTATATTTTTTCCTCTGATTTATCAGTACTAGGTTGGGCTTCTGCAGTGTCTTGCCTAAGGACACTCTCGCGTGACGTATGACACCAGTGGAGATCAAGCCAGGATTTACGATAAAAAAATTCAAAAAAGCCTAAATTACTGAACTATCCGCCCAGCAAAAAATATTACACAATGGTTTACGCAAGGAATACATACAATTTCTACATGTACCTCGATTGTCAAGCCCCCGTAGCTCAGTCGGTAGCGTACAGGACTTGAGAACAGGAGGTCGCTGGTTCGATCCCCGGCTTGGCCAATTTCTTTCCGAAGATTGATGATAGTCATCGCGACTATCGCATCAATCAATGTTCCTCGATTGAATTATTGATTGTATGGTGTTTAACGCCGTTTTCTACATGATTTCAGTTGTATCGCGGCGGCCAGGGCACCTATCCATGCTTTCCTGGAGTTTCTTTTACCAGTACTACGCACAATATTCTTTCCAAGCCACCGGCTGCTTTCCGACATAACCATCGTCGAAACGAAGGTCAGCGGTGAGAGAGGAATGAATCCTGTCACAATGACTATCATCAGTCCTCGGAAAGAAATTGGCCTAGCCGGGGATCGAACCAGAGACCTACTGTTCTCAAGTTCTGTACACTACCGACCGTGTTACTGGGGCTCGGCACATGTTCCTCGAACTCTGGTTAGCAGGAACATAAAAGAGCAAAAACCCATTAATCCGCATCTATAATAAATCACAGCCTGCTTGTAAAAGGCAGTTCATTACTGTGTAATTCATATTAATCCTAAGGCTGCTAAGCGCGACTCACTGACCTTTAACGGACAATGTAGATCAAGATCAGACTGCACAGAACGTGCAGTCTGATCTCTAATCTACACTGTCCGATGAGGGCATACTTTCCCCCAAAAAATTGCCTTTGAAATAGCAAAATTTGGGGTTTTACTATTAGCATAAAAAAATCATTTTACCTACTTAGCAGGATAACGATTAACCCTTATCCTGTTAAATAAGTTAAAAGAATCTTTCAACCCGACAGTAAAAACCTGAATAATGTTATTTCAAACTTACTTTCTGGAAGAAAAATATCTCCTTATTGGGCAGTGTAGATCCAAGATCAGACTGCACGTTCTGTGCAGTCTGATCTTGATCTACACTGCCCACAAAAGGTCATTGAGTCGCGCTTAGCATCTTAAGGGTTAAGTCTTTACCAAATGATCCCTTGTTTTAACGATCCTGAGGAATAAGATCATTGAAAACAGTACAGAAAAAGGAGACAATTCTGGTACCCAGTATTTTCTCTTTTTTTTTTCCAAAATGCTTCCCTCCCTGTCAAAGATAAATCCCACCATTTGTACCACAGTTTGTCGTCTGCAATTGCTTTCAGAATGGACGTGTATATATGAGCCATGCTCTGTGAAAAGCGGGCTTAATGCATCTGCGAAAAGTATCGACCCAGGTCAGCCTCCGCGCAGGCTGACCTGGGCCGAAACTTTTCGCTATCGGTCAATTTTCTGCATGTCCCAAGATCTGTCAACCTCATGATTGAGTGGGCTGTTACAAAAAGTGGCCATTTTGGATTCATAAATTATGTCATGGCAAGATTGGCATCATGCATCAAGGCGATGCAATAAGCCCCCTTTTGCCAGAGCATGGCTCATTAATCTATCTCGTCTGGTAAAGATTCACCTGGATCAATCCTTAGGCCGCTAAGCGCGACTCAAGGACCTTTTACGGACAATGTAGATCAAGATCAGACTTCACAGAACGTGCAGTCTGATCTTGGATCTACAATGTCCAGTAAGGAGATACTTTTTTCCCCCAAAAAATAGCGTTATATCAGCAAAATTTGCGGTTTTCGCTATCGCCTTGAAAGTTTCATTTAACTTATTTAGAAGCTCAAGGATTAACATAGCAGCTGCAAGCCATAAACCAATGCAGCAAACATCAGTTCAACAATACCTTTTACTAAGAAAGTCGGGGAAACATTTTTAAAACAGTAGCTTTTCAGACAGTGCAGATTAAGATCAGACTGCATTGAACGTCCAGTCTGATCTTTGATCTTCGTCTTTCGTTACTTTATACTAACATAAGAATTTCAAAAAAAAGCCTATTTACACTTATCCTGCTAAATAAGTGAAATGAAACTTTCAAGTCCATGATAAAAAACAAGATTTTGCTATTTCAAAGGTACTTTTGCAGGAATGATATCTCCTTAGCGGACAGTGTAGATTCAAGATCAGACTGCACGTTCTGTGCAGTCTGATCTTGATCTACACTGTCCGCAAAAGGTTTGCGAGTTGCAGCCTAAGGGTTAAACCGCTAATCAAATGTATTTAGCCTACGAAGATACAATGCATTCAATTATTCAATATCGAAAGAGTTACGTTTGCTGCAAGAAATTCCTTTATCTTTTTTACCATAATCTTTACATAATTACATGTTTTGTTACATGTTTTGTTGTTACGTCATATCACCATACTGTAAATGTGCTGAAAGAATTTAAGATACATCCTTACAGCCTGAGAAAAAAAAAACAAAATTAAACCTTGATAGTGTGTAGAATGGCTCAGAATTTGGTCAGCTGAGTAAACATAGATAAATTATCAATATATATATAGTGTTAGGGATAGAGAAACTCAAGCGATTTGTCCTCATATAAAACCGGAAACAACAACAGCGATTTCTTTGAAGGCCTCCAGAAAAAATGATATGCATTTTCTATCCCTCGAAATCTGTGCAACCTTGCAACCGTAACGGGCAACATTTGGCATGAAGATACAAGAATGATTATAGTTTCATAACATAAAATAAAGATGAACTGGTTAAAAATTGGCTGAAAATGAGCATAGCTGTATCTTTAATAAAAGTTGTAAACTTGTAAGCTTCACCTGACGACAAAATTTTAGACTCGTCTAAATTCAAAGCATTCGCAGACGACATTTTTATCAAATGTGGCTCAAATCCAAACATTCGTAACAGGGTAGAAAACTCTGTGAGAAAAGACCCTAAGGAAGAAGGAATTCGGGGGGAAAATGGGAATAGGAGAAAATGCTGGTAACCAGCATTTTCTCCTTTTCCCATTTTTCCCCCCAAATTTCTTCTTCCCCAGGGTCGTTCAAACACAGGAACGGTTGATCAAAGAATTAATCTCTAACCCAAAGGAATAATCATTATCTTCAATTGATCAAAGAATTAATCTCTAACCCAAAGGAATAATCATTATCTTGAATCTGCCACTAATTTGAAACTGGAAGAAAAAAGAAAGTTCTCGACCGTTTGTTTCGTATTTTATGGTTAGTATTGACCCAATTATTTGTTGTGTTAATTAAAACATGATGTGAAGTAGTTAGCAGTTCGTTAGCGTTAAAGGCGGGTATCCACATATTTTATGTCCGTAACAACATCGCGTTTTTCAGCGATTTTATTAGCTTTGGGGCTTGTATACACCAACCATTCTTAAGAATGTTCTTTTCTTTTTTTAATTTGAGAGTTATATAACTTTAAACTGCTACCCGTTGTATCTCCCGTAGTCGTCCGATAGACATACGAAGATCGATAACAGGCTGCCAGTTTGATATAACTTCTGATTGGCTTAACCATTTGGTTCAGCGAATCAGAGGTTGTGTTACTTCCTAATCTATAATTAGACCAAGAATGGTCACAAGAATGGTTGATGAATAGAGACCATGATTTCTATATACCAGAGTAAAAATGCTATTTTACTGTTTACCAAACGACAAAATTTTAGACTCGACCAAGCATTTGAAGTCGACAAATTCAAAGTAGGTCAAATGATGAGTTCTGTCTTTGACAGGGTAGAAAGCATTGTGTAAAAAAAAAAAAAGAAAGAAAATCCTGGATACTAGAATTGTTTTCCTTTTTCCAACAATGTTTTCAAAAGCTATCTCTTTCAGGGTCGTCAAAACTGGGGACTGTGTGGTAAAGAGTTAAAGTCGTTATGCAGTGACACATATGTTTTACGTTTTGCTTCTTTGTTTAGATAGGAAAACGTCAAGGAGATACATATCACTTTGAGATTCTTTAAACTCGGAATTGTTTGGTAAAAAAGTTCAAGTAAGTATGCAGTAACACCCATGTTTTACGGATCGTGTTCGTTTTTAAAGGAATGAATACATTAAAGAAATACGTATCACTATCAGATCCCTTAAATACTTTCAGGGTTCATTCTAAAGCGCGCTCTTGCGCAACTGCCGCATACCACAGTAATTTTCATATTTGGCTTACACAAAATGTTACCTCGGGGCCAAACCGTAATCTGGTCCGCGTTGTAGATATACATATTACGACTGGCACAGGCTATTGTGCTGTTGCCTTCCATTGAGCTACATGTGTATCACAAAATAGCCAATCAAAGCATTTTAAACATTTCCAGTTCGGCTGTATAGGTAACATGGCGATTTTTTTTTTTTTTCACAATTTGAAATTGGTAATTGAAACTTAAAGAATATTAGAAGAAACAAACATTAAAAGGTGATGCCAAAAGGACAATTCACTTATTCGTGTGGTCAAAAATATCGGAAAATCTTCTGCTCAGGAAGTAAGAGTGACCTCCCCTGAATCTCTACTACACTCGTCACGACTCGGCCGATTCCATACCTACATCTAACCTCGTCCGTATAAAGGAGGCTTCCATTTTGAACTACCAATCACATGATCTTAAACATGGTGGCACCCCTGCAAATCGCTTAGCAACGACATGAATAACCACGGTGAAGTTATTCACATCTATCGATCTGTCGATGAAAGCCCCCAACGGAATTGTTTAACCACGCTAAAATTTGAATGTACAAACTGTTTCCCGACTGAAACATTCCTAGAAAGATATTGATAGAAAATTGACTCGTGTTTTCTTTTTTAAGAGGAGCCGTACAATTTCAATAACGGTAAAGCAATGTGGCTCCGGCGACGTACGAAATGTACCGTGTTGGTGTATATCAAGCTACGTGATACAGCCGAGGGATTTGATCACCGGATCACCCGAGGTGTGCCGAATGTCTCTACTAGTCTTGCGACATGGCTGTTCTAAAAATAGACGGGCAGAATTCTGCCTGTGTTTTGTAGCCTGTACCGACCCCTATACACTTGCTGTATCAGGGGAGGTAACCAATCTAGGCCTAACCTGTGCACGTTTTTCACAAGGTGTTATTTCCTTTAGAGAATTCCAGTGGAAGGCAATATTTTTCGTGTGGACCTATTATCGCATTAAAAAGAATAGGATAGGGGAAAACAATGAAATATGCTATGTACAGGATGTTTCATAATATATGCTACACTTTAAAATATGACTAAAATATATTGTTTATAAAGACAACACAATAAAATTTATTATTATACAATAACTTTTAGTATACAATTTTATGACATTCATAGTATATTGGCGGCTAGCGCCTTTTAAAATGTACATCGATATACATCAAATGTTCAAAATGACGTCCACTGTGACGTCACAGGGCGTTTAGTGTCTACATGAAATTCGCTTTCATCGATCTGCATGTTTAGGTTGTGACCAGTCTCATCTCTAGAATTATTGATGCCTTACCCCACGAACACAATACTTCAAACAAAATGTCTTTTTGAAAGATCGCCCAGCAGCAAATCGACGTCTCGTCCACGGTCGACATGATTCATACACGACATGTTTACAGCGTTTTTAATTGAGCCATGCTCTTTGAAAAGGTAGATTGATGCATCTCCGTGATTCATTATAGCACAGGCCTTTGAAGCTCTATTTGTCTATCACGGAACACCAAAATTTTCCTTGGTCTATCATTGCAGATTGGTGCATCACCTGTATATCACGGATTACTCAAATTTTCTTTACATTGTTACTATAAATAGCCTATTGGCGACTGCCTCTACATTGTATAGGCTATAATAAGACATGTGTGCAACGAAATCGAAGAAAATTTTTACCCCTGTCCCCTTTTAGAGATAATATTTAACTGCAAACGGAAAAATAAACGTAGTTACCGTTGCAGATGGCTTCACAAATGATTTTTCTCGTATACCCTGACCTTCGAAAGTTCCAAACGGCTCTTGCAATCAAGCAATAGCTCTGATCTAAGAAAAATTAAAAATATTCTACAATTTCCGGATCGCCATGCGCTGACGTCACACAATTTATTATGACGCAGTAAATTATAACTCACGTGAAAAGACGCGCCAAAGTTTTTGACCAATAAACGGTAAATACGCGTTTGAAAATATGAGAAATGGAAGATGAAAATAGTGATACTGGATTAGATGACAAGATAGATTATAACAGACGAAATATTATTTCAATAATTTCATCAATATATCAACAAAATAATTTTAGATCTTTGTTTGAAAAAAATATTTTAGTTTTAGTCCGCTGCAGGATGATAAATTGTGTGACGTCAGCGCATGGCGATCCGGAAAATGTGGAAGCTTTTTAAGATGTTTTAGATAAGTGCTATTGCTTAAATTGCAAGAGCCGTTTGGAACTTTTGAAGGTTAGGGTGAACAAGAAAAATCATTTGTGAACCCATCTGCAACGGTAACTAGGTTTAGTTTTCCGTTTTCGGTTAAATATTATCTCTGAAAGGGGAGAGGGGTAAAAATTTTCTTCGATTTCGTTGCACACCTTGTCCTTCTATATACGATATAGAGGCAGTCGCCAATATGCTATTTATAGTAACGGTGTCCGCTCAGGAAAATTTTGTCATCCCGTCACTCTCGTGATAGATCAATGGAATTTCAGTGGGCTTATTATTATATCAAGCAAGTCATTCCATGATTATTAATCCATAAGATCTATTTTTTCTAACAACCGACTCAATCACTGGGTGGACTGGTCCTTTCACATGCAGAAAATTGACCGGTAGCAAAAGTTTTCCGCCCAGGTCAGCCTGCGCGGACCTGGGTCGATACTTTTTGCAGATGCATTAAGTCCCCTTTTCACGGAGCATGGCTCATTTGTTTTTCTGGTATTTCAATAGACCCGCTACCGGACATAATTAAAAATATTGCACATGTAACTCGTCATAAACCTTAAGCAAATATTTGATTTGAACCTCCAACCCCATCCATGAATGATTGCAACTGGATAAATGCTGGAGATCGTGTGTACTGCATAGGGACTCTACACAAGATTGTGGCATTCAGAACAAAAATTTTAAAAAATGTCTTTTTTGTGGTTAATATCCGAGTTCAAAAAGTGTTCGGTTAGCTGTTTTGTTCAGTATAGTTTAATGATTTCCACAGTGGGAAAGCAGCCAGTGGCTTAAAAAGATTGTTGTATGAAAAGAAACTCTAGGAAAGCATGGACAGGGGCACTGGTCGCCGCGAAATAGCTGACGTAATGTTGAACAAGGCTTTAAAATTCCAAAAATCAAAGCTCTCATAACACGGTTTCTTACCCCGATCAACTTTTATATATCTAAGATAATTATCAGCTGTTTCTCTTTATAATCAGTTCTTTTTCAGCCCTTTAACAAACAACCCCTTGTTTTAACGGCCCTGAGAAATGATGCTTTCTGAAAAAAATTGTGGAAAAAAAATTACTGGTGAATAGCATTTTCTTCTTTCCTGACAATGTTTTGTTTCAAATACGAAGTCCACAGTTCGAGGCAAATTTGTCGTCTGTAAGAGTTTTCAATTCAGAATATTGTGCGGAGTACTGGTAAAAGAAACACCAGGAAAGTATGGAAAGGTGCACTGGCAGCCGCGATAACTAAAATAATGTTTAAAAACCACACAGTCAATCAGTCAGTTTCAATTCATACGAGCCTTTAAGGATTAAATGTAGCTCAAATGATGAGATTTCTCTTTGAAAGAGTAGAAATGATTGTGGGAAAAGACGAAAATGCTGGTTACCAGCATTTTCTCTTTTCCCACAATGTTTTAAAAAACCTGTTTTTTTTTTCGGGGTCGTTAAAACACGGGATTTTTTGGGGTAAAGAGTTAATAAGGGAAGAAAAAAATAAGACAGATCACTTGAAATGTTGAAACGTAACAGAAACAGAGAAATAAAATAGACATAAATTTGTGAAAGCACTCGAGTTTTAAAATGAAAGTTTCCTATATAACATAAACAATTTACCCCTAAGCTGCAAAGCGCGACTTAAGGCCCTTTTGCATGCACTGTAGCTTAACCCTTTACCAGACGACAAAATTTTAGCCTTGTCCAAATTGAAAGCATTTGCAGACGTCAGTTTCAATGTGCAACTTTTCTTTGATAGGGTAGAAAACATTGTGGGAAAAGGAGAGAATGCTGGTTTTCTCCTTTTCCCATAATGTTTTCAAAAGGCTTCTTTCCCTGGGGCGTCAAAAGGCGGCATTATGCGGTAAAGAGTTAAGATCGGACTGTATAAAAACGTACATACGTCTTATTTTGGATCTACATTGTCTGATACTCAGATCTTTTTTCTCTTACGGAAAGAACTTTGAAATCGTGTCTTTTCGCGTTCTTAATACCAGCTGATTTTTTACCAGCCCAAAAGCTGTCAAAAAACAATGCAGGTTTTAAACTGCACTTAAATTTAAATAATACCATTTAAAAGTATTGAACATATTGTGAAGATGACAAACTGCTGTTGTGTGGTCGGTCCAAAGGTACGTTGCTGGCAGAAAAAAATGCAATGTAAAAAAAAATCAGGCATAATGTAAACAAAAGATAGAGTGACCTGGCACCTTTTAACCTAGTTTTAAAATTAATTTCTCTGCCAGCGACTAACACTTGGACCCATCGTACAATAACAGATAGTGATCTTCACTATAATTTCCATGATGTAAATTTAGATGCATTTTAAAATCCGATTCGTTTACTTTTGGCAGCTATTGTTACTTTAACCCTTTCCCAAACGACAAATTTTGGAACTGGTCCAAATGGAAAGAGTTTGCAGACGACAATTTTAAATTTGATGAAAATGGCAGAAAGGTCTCAAAAAGGGTAGAAAACACTGTGGGAAAGGGAGAAATTGCTCGTTACGAGCAATTTCTCCTTTTCCCACAGTGTTTTCAAAAGACTTGAACTGCAGACACGTGAAAACCAGGGCTTGTTTGGGAAAGGGTTAAGCAAATTGAAAATTAACACTATGAGCCCTATTGAAATGAAATTAACATTTTACAGTCTTGAAACACTGAGTTGTCACTCTTTGAAAGCTGTTTTAGCCAGAATATTCGGTACTGTTCGGACAGAGAGCATTTTAAATCAATTGCAGCATTCTCTGTACGTTTGGCCGTACTTGAATGTGGCATGGGAGAGGTCGTGTGCGTATGGGTGCGCCTGCATGTGTGTGGTTTGTGAGGATGTGTGTGTTTGGGTGTGGGTAGATATATTAGTGTAGTCTCATATAATTCTTTTTTTTTTTAATGGTCAAATACTCTTTTAAATATGTTTGATATTTCTTAGTGAAAAACAGTTGCATTTAAAGGAGACTTAGATAAAATAAATAAAAAATCAAAGTGATCAGTGTGATCTTGTTCTACATCGTCCACAAAAATCAAGCTGCACTGTGCCATGCGGTTTAACCCCTTAAGCTGCTGAGCGCAACTCAAGGACCTTTTGCGGACAGTGTAGATCAAGACCAGACTGCACAGAACGTGCAGTCTGATCTTGGATCTACACTGTCCGTTAAGGAGATATCTTTCCCTCCAAAATACCTTTGAATAGCAAAATTTGGGTTTATACTATCGGCTTGAAAGTTTCATTTCACTTATTTCACTCATTTCACTTATTTCACTCATTTCACTTATTTAGCAGGATAAGAGTTAAATAAGGGACAAAGGTTTCTTCAGCCGGCCACTTATTTTCCATTTAGCCTTAACCTGTTAAATAACTGAAATGAAGCTTTCAATTCTACAGTAAAAACCCAAGTTTTGTTAATTCAAAATTATGTTTGGGAAAATATTTCCTTATCGGACAATGTAGATCAAGATCAAATCTTGGAAAATAAGACTAAGAACGTTCTTAAGAATGGTTGGTGAATACGGAACCTGGGTCCGTATTCACCAACCATTCTTAAGAACGTTCTTAGTCTTATTCTTCAAAATTTTCTCAGTACATTTGAAAGTAACACAACTTCTGATTGGCTAAACCAAATGGTTTAGCCAGTCAGAAGTTGTGTTACTTACAAATGTAGAAAATCTTGAAGAATAAGACTAAGAATATTCTTAAGAATGGTTGGTGAATACGAACCCTGACTGCACGTTCTGTGCAGTCTGCTCTTGATCTAGACTGTCCGCAAAACGTCCTTAGCAGCTCAAGGGTTAAGAAAAAGATCAAAGCACTTACGGTGACTGATTAACTCTTTACCAAACGAGAAATTTTTAGACTAGTCCAAATTGGAAGCTTTTGCAGACGATGATAATAAATGTGACTCAAGTTGAAATGTGTTTTGGGAAGGGTAGAACACATTGTGGGAAAAGGAGAAAATGCTGGTTACCAGCATTTTCTCCTTTTCCCACAATGTTTTCAAAAGGCTTCTTTCTCAGGGTCGTTAAAAGTCGGGATTGTGTGGTAAAGGGTTTATAAGTTATTAGCCTCAATATGTAAGGATTTGACTTCAGTGAGCATCGTTATTAATATCTGGGGTGCGAGTTCTCTAGAGACATTATCTTCAGCTAGGTGGCATTTTTCAAATGCATACCTGTCTGGTATGGACATTCCGGGTACAGAACCGGACTACCTTTCAAGGTGGCCATCAATGCAGCGAATTTCAAAATAAAATATACGTTTACTCACTAAACCCTATCTTGTACGAATCATCCAGCCATGGTTAGCTAGCATATAACCTATTCACCAGTCGTTTTTAAATATAGCCCCTATAAGCTTTGGAAACTGCCTTGATATAAGCTCTGTCAGGCAGTGACGTTATTTTTGTTGTCAGTCTCTTGCACAAATCCAGGTTTTCCCCTTGTCTATATTTAGAAACTGCCAACACAGATTTACAGTAAACAATAGTATTTTATAAAATTATTTTCCACGTTTGAAATCATTATATTTTTAAGAAATTTGTAGAGAAAAAAACTGGCTTGTTTTTTCCACAGACGTATCATTCGTGGCCATTTTCCGCTAGCTATTTTGAGCGTCAATTTAAGCACTGCGTATTAATACTTATCCTGTACAGAATAGTGATGCTTCATAGCAGACAGGCACTCGTCACAACTCGGCCGATTCCGTACCTACATCTAACCTCGTCTGTATAAAAGAGGCTTCCATTTTGAACTACCAATCACATGATCTTAAACATGGCGGCGCCCCTGTGGGTCGCTTAGCGACGACATGAACAACCACTGTGAAGTTATTCACTTCTATCGATCTGTCGATGAAAGCTCCTAACGGAATAGATAAACCACGCTAAAAATTGAATGTACAAACTGTTTGCCGAATGAAATACTCTTAGAGAGATAACGATAGAAAATTTACTCATGTGTTCTTTCTAAAGAGGAGCCTTACAATTTCAATAACGGTAAAGCGGTGTGCTTCCGGAGATGTGCGAAATGTACCGTGTAGGTGCATATCAAGCTACGTGATACAGCCGAGGGATTTGATCACCGGATCACCCGAGGTATGAGCAGACAGGTCCAATCTTCGAAGAATACTGACATGCGCAAACAACGCTTTACAGAACTCCCACTCTTGAAATCAGGGTACGGGTGCTCCAGAATAAGACTTCTGATACCGATAAGCCTTAACCGTAGGGCTGCTACGCTCGACTCAATGCACTTCTGCGGACGGTATAGATAAACATCAGACTGCACAAGCTCTGAATCTACACTGTCCGATTAGGTGAGGTTTATTCTGGCGAAAAGCATTTTGAAATCATCGCAAATATTTGTGTTTTAATTGTTGATTGGAACTTTCTATTGATTTGTTTAGCATTGCCAAGGTTAAAGGGTTAGTTTTTCGAAAATATTTATGCATACAAATCTGGAAATTGATAGCTCGTTTTTGCTGAAGTAAATTACAAAGTATCAAACCGTGTGGACCCAAGATCAGACTGCGCGTCCTTTGCAGCTTGCATGTTCTGTGCAGTCTTATCTTATATTCACTGTCTGAAAATTGGCATTTGCGCGGAAAGTGTCAACTCTTTACCAAACGACAAAATTTTAGACGTGTCCAATGTGAAAGCATTTATAAATGAATATATAGATGAGCCATGCTCTGTAAATAGGGGTCTAATGCATCTACGAAAAGTATCGATCCAGGCCAGCCTGCGTAGTCCGCGCAGGCTGACCTGGGCCGAAACTTTTCGCTATCGGTCAATTTTCTGTAGTTCCAAGGACCACTGTACCTCATGATTCAGTTGGTTGTTAGACAAAATGGATTGTATAGATCGGTAATTATGAGCTGTCTTGCTTCGTATTATAGATCACAGGGATGCATTAGGCCCCCTTTTGCCAGAGCATGACTCAAATATTATTCGAGTGCCTTAATGTGACCAAGAAAAAGTAGAAAACATTGTGGGAAAAGGAGAAAATGCTCGTTACCAGCATTTTCTCCTTTTCCTACAATGTTTATAATAGCCTCTCTCCTCTGGGTCGTCAAAACTCGGGATTGTTCCGTAAAGGGTTTTATTCTAGGGCGAAGGCGTTCCCTTGCAGCCGAAGTTATAGTCTAATAATATTAACGTCGTCTGGATCGTGTAGAAACCGCTATAACAGAGACAGACATTTATATGATTGTCTGTAAGATTGCTTGTTTGTATTGCAATGATCTTTTTCTTCCAGTTTGACGTTATCTTTTCGCATGTGGACAGGATTGTTTCGTACAACGATGACGAGGTGGGGTTTTTTTTTTGTACTAAAAACAGAATGCGAAAAAAGGAAATTCTAAGAGAACAATGTTCCTATCTCTCTCTCTCTCTCAGCAAGTTATCCACAAAGTTTTTTTTTTTTCAAATCCATAAACGATTTCATGTTTAATCAAAGCGCTGAAAGCACTGTTGTGGCATTTATCAAGGGAGCCGTTGTGTGAAATTTATAAGTTGAAAAGTAAACAATAGAAATAGTTTCAAAATATTCTATATAGTCATGCACAATCCAATAGAGTTGCATGCAATCTCGTGGGAGCGAATATGCCCAGGCAAACAAGCCCAGGGACGAGCTAATTTTGGGACGAACAAGCACGGAACCGGCCAGTCAGCCGGTGAGACGAAATTTTCGACTTTTTCAAGCTGTAAAAATTTGCAGACAACATATAAAATGTGTTTTGTATGATTGGAATTGTCTTTGAAATAGTAGGAAACATTGTTGGAAAAGGACCATCATTTTCTCCTTTTCCCACAATGTTTTCCAAAGCCTTCTCTGTCACTGTCTTTCAAACACGCGATTGTGTGATAAAGGGTTAAGTATAGAAAACACTGTGGAAAGAGAAGAAAATGGTGGTTATTGGCATTTTCTACTTTTCTTTATGAAGCCTATCCCCTATTCTAGGATCGTGGAATGGTCTCGTAACGATTAAACAAAAGTGATTTCTCGGCATATCAAAGCATTTGATCAATGCTCTACTAAAAAGGGGCTTAATCCATCTGCAAAAAGTATCGACTCGTGTCAGCCTGCGCAGTCCGCGCAGGCTGACATGAGTCGAAACTTTTTGCTTTTGGTAAATTTTCTGCATGTCAAAGGATCATTCTACGTCAGGATTCAGCCGCTTGTTAGACAAAATAGATTTTACGGATCTATAATTATGTCATGACTTCCTTGGTATCGTGCATCACAGAGATGCATTAAAGCTCTCTTTTTTCCAGAGCATAGCTCAATTTCAATAGCCGCCACTGAAAGCCAGAAGACGGCGATTATCTTGTATATCTGGCTTGTCAAAAAGGATTAAACGATTATCTTCTTTCAAAAGGGAATTTTTTCTTGCTATCGTTCTGTAAATCTATTTATCTTATATTGTAAAAAGGCTACATCATAGTATCAGCTTTTAAAACGTTTAGTTTTATAGCCTGTAACAGGTTTCAGAGCCCTAAATCTGAAAATACAGCGTACGTTAAAGTTTTTCTTTCAAAGCAAGGGCGTAACGTCCATAACGCATAATACGCAAAAACTTGCGTCGCACTCTAGCAGCCTAAAGCCCCTTTTTAGCAGTGTTGCACGACCACTCGCATGGCGTCTTGCAAGTTGTCGCAGTCATTGCAGAGCCGCAAGCGGTCGCAAACGATCATATTAGACTTTTGAACATGTTCAAAATTCTGACGCGACTACATGGGATCAAAGTAGTCGCACATTGTCGCACGAACAGATGTACGAGTGTTGCACAGCGTTGCACGACAAGATGCACGAGATCGCGTGACTTTGATACTGTATTTGATCTTGTTTAGACCTCGTACAGCACTCGTATGTGCATCAAGATCTCTGGCTACCCGTCGTGTGTTTGGTTGTGTTTTGAATGCAAATCAGATTGTTATTAGACAATTCGTATCACCTCGTGCAACAGTGTACTATCGTTGTACGACTTTAAGAGACTGTGCGACTATCTTAGAGAGAAAAATCAGTCAACGACTAAAATGGTCTCCAATCCTTTTGAAGGAAGCTGGAAGCTGCAATTGCTAACGTTCTGTTGTTTGCTCGGTGTTTTTAGCCTTTTTAACGAAATTTCGTTCGTTATTCAGAATTTAGTGTTGATCTGACACGATCCAGATTTGGGCGGGTATGAATTTCTGGATCGTTTCACGACCACTCGTACGAAAAATCTCCTGATCGTGCAATCGGTCGCATCCATTCGACAAGTCGCACGGTGTTGAGACAAATCGTACTACAATGCCGTCATTTGTATGAGTGACGTCACACCAATTGAAGCTACTCGTGCAACACTCACAGGTAAACGTACGATCGCTCGCAAAAGCATATGGCCTCTTTCTTGCGACGGTCGCTTCCATTCGCTCTTGTTAAACGACTTCTATTGCATTTGTGAAAGCTGTTTGCGATCCGTTGCGAGAGTAGCTTTTTAGTTGATCGTGCGATCAGATTGTCACAATTAGTCGCACTCCCATTGTGAAAGGGGCTTAAGAGTGATATAGCATTCTCGATTCGGAGTACTTTATATTCTGAGCCTCTGGTTATGCACCTGCAAAGAGTGCTTCTTAATTAACAATGTTCTTACGCCCATTTTGTCTTACGTTCAAAAGGCATCTTATACCATGCCACTGATCATCTAACGCATATGTAAGAAAGGTCGCACGATTTTTTTTTTTTTTTCTGATCGTACGACATCTTAAGTAACACCGGCACAAGTTTTGTCGAACCATAATCCACGGCAGAATGGAATTTTAGAGTAAGGTTGTCATTATCGCACTACCGTGCATACAACTCGCCCTTGGCCTGGTAAATTTGATAAGGAACCCGATCTAAATCTTTCGCGGCCACCTAAACTCATTGTCAGTGCGATACGATTCATTCCTTTCTTACCGCTGATCATTGTTTCGACGATGGTTGTGTAAGGAAACATAAATGTAAATATGCACGATCCGTGCTCTGGCAAAAGGGGGCTTAATGTATCTCCGTAATGCATTATACCAAGCAAGACATCACCTAATTATGGACCCATAAAATCTATTTTGTCAAACAACCGGCTGAATTATGAGTTAGCGCAGGCTGACCTGGGTCGATACTTTTTTTTTTTTGGCAGGTGCATTAATCCCCTTTTCACAGAGCATGGCTCATATGGTGTTTAACGCTGTTTTTCAACACTGTCTAAATTATATCGCGGCGGCCAGTGCATCTATCCATACTTTCCTGAAATTTCTTTTACAAATACTTAACAATATACCGGTATTGTTTCTAACCCACTGGCTGCTTTCCTACATACCCATTGTTGAAACAATGATCAGAGGAATGTATCCTGTCACAATGGCTATCATCAGTTTGGTTCCGGTATGGCCAGACTTTACTTTGCGATAAGAACTTAACATCATTTTTTTTTTTAAATTATTAGCTGGAAAATTTCCATTCAATTTTAAGTGACAGCCAAATAAAATGGTTTTAAAAAGAGACGGGGATGAGGGTGACGGGAAGGCTGCGAGGTAGGAAAATGTACCAAGAAGTTAGACGGGATTCAGCAAGTACAGACATGGAAAATGTTGAATTTAACATGCGTACTGAGTCTGTATTTCAACACACCCATTCGCTGCTTAACTCTTTACCAAACAAGCCCTGGTTTTCACGTGTCTGCAGTACAAGTCTTTTGAAAAGACTGTGGGAAAAGGAGAAATTGCTCGTAACGAGCAATTTCTCCTTTTCCCACAATGTTTTCTACCCTTTTTGATGCTTTTCTGCCATTTTCATCAAATACAAAATTGTCGTCTGCAAACTCTTTCAATTTGGACCAGTCCAAAATTTGTCCTTTGGGAAAGGGTCAACTCTTTACCAAACAATCTCGTGTTTTAAAGACTATGAGTCTTTAAACATCGTTGAAAAACGGGAAAATGATGGAAACCAGCATTTTCTCCTTTTCCTACGATATTTTACCAGCATTTTCTCCTTTTCCTACAATATTTCCGTCGATCTTAAATACATATTTCGTCATTTGATGAGCTACATTTACTTTGTCGTCTGCAAATGCTTTCAAAATGGACGGATCTAAAAAATTTCGTCATCTGGAAAAAGAGTTAGGATAAGAGAGCAATGATGCACTGTCGACGAATTAACAGACATTGTGATATCCAAGAAACCGAGTGCAAAACCAGTAGTTACCCCTTGCGCTGATAAGCGCCACTGAATACTCCTTTTGCGGATAGTGTAGATCAAGATCAGACTGCACAGAACGTGCAGTCTGATCTTGATCTGCACTGTCCGATACTGTGAGATTTTCCCAGTGTAGAGTAGGAGTTTGAAATTGCAATATTTGGATTTTTACTTCTGACTGATTCTATTAAATACTTTACCAATGTTTTGAAGACGCTGGGGGCAAAAAAAAAAACCCTTTGGAAAACAACATGAGAAAAGGAAAAATTGCTTGTAAAAAGAAATTTCTCCTTTTCCCATAATGTCTTGAACCCTTATACAGGCATTTAGCTCAATTCTGCCGATACAGAACTTGTCGTCTGCAGATACTTTAAATTTGGAAGAGTCCAAAAACCATATGATTTCGTTTGGGAAAGGATTACATTCATTTAACAGTTTTAAAAGGTTAAAGACATATTCATTATCTTTCATTGGGCTACCAAGGTTGTTCTTTGCGAGAAGGGTAGATTACGATCAGCCTGTCAAGGCGTACAGTCTGATTTTATTCGTTTCCATTTAGTGCCCGAGTAATTGCAATTACAGTAGCCATTTTAAAATTGGTATCCGACCCCTAAATTATAATGAATTTTGTTGACTGTACGTATTTCCTTCAGTAGGATATATACCTAATGACTTGGGTTGCAGCATTAATCTTTCAGCACTGTCTCAGATCGCTTGACTGATTCCTTAGAAAATCATGGTGGGAGTTGAAAATATGTTACGTTAGAATTCTTGGTGCAAAACATCTTTGTCTGCATTTCATAACTGTGCTTATTTTCTGTGCTTCCTACCGATAGCCTGAGTTCCAGTCCGATCATTTTTTTTTTTTTTTTTCCATGTTACATAAAGAATTGAGCCCTGCTCTAGCAAAAGGTGGCTTAACGCATCTCTGTAATGCATGATACCAAGCAAGTCAACATATAATTACAGATCCTTGAAATACATTTTGTCTAACGACTCTTTAATTCATGTTCGTGATGCATTATACCACTCTCTTGCACTACGGATCATTCCCATTTACCTCTGTAGTTGGCTCAGAAAGTAGTCCGTCATCATGTGATATTTTCGTCACATGACCATAACTCAAAATGGCGACACAAACGCCGGTGAAAGAAAGACCAATCGATTGTTTTGTGTGCTGTTCAAACAGCATACGGCCAATCAGACTTAGAAGTAGGAAATGTGAAAAAGAGGGATTTTCTGAAAAGCTTAAATGTCTTTTAAAGGACGATAACTTGTTTTTTAATTTTGTTTAAATTGTCATCATTCATGGGCGCAGCCATTTTTTTTTTTTTCACAATTGGCGTAAGATTCTGATCAGTAAAGAAGCTTGAAAAAATAGTTCCATTGTATACAGGTAAATTCATCAGTTTGAATGCACCTATAATGTATCCGGAATCATTTTTCCTTTGTCTACTTTATTATGTACACATGAAACAGTTAAACAGTAACAAAACATGTTTTCCTCGGTTTGACAAGATTCTTGTCATTTAGCACGTTGCAGAGATGTATGGCGAGAGTAACGAACGACAACTCTGCTCGGAGATTGGCATTATACCAAGCAAGTCATTACGTATACATAAATATGGATCCTGATCTTGATCTACACTGGCCGCAAACGCAACTATAGTTGTGAAAGGCGCTTTAAGGGTTAACAACACCCATCCGACCTCCCTTTGCATTAAACCCCCCCCCCTCACAGAACATAGCTCAATTATACTTGTTTTGCACCAAGAATTCCAAAGTAACATATTTCCAACTCCCACAATGATTTTCAAAGGAATCAGTGATGCAATCTGAGACAGTGTTAACCGATTTATCCAGCATTCCCAGCCCTAAGGTTATATCCAACTGAAAATATGTATTTAACTCTTATCCTGCTAAATTACTTAAACGAAACTTTCAAGCCGATGGTAAAACCCAAAATTTTGGTATTTCAAAGTTAGGTGGGTTGGGGAAATATCTCGTTATCGGACAGTGAAGATCCAAGATCAGACTGCACGTTCTGTGCAGTCTGATCTTGATCTACACTGTCCGCTAACGGTCAGTGAGTCGCGCTTAGCAGCCTAAGGTACAACCTTTTTATCAGGTAATCTCGTTTTTATCGCCCGGTAGGCAAAAGGCTGGGAACAGGACTTCTAGGACTAATTCTTAAATACACGTGCATTATGACGCCACGTGTCCGACTTAGAAGACACCATTTTCCCTTAAATCTTATTTTTATTTATTTATTCTTGGTAAGTCTGCCAGGCTCTTTAAGTGCACTTGAGCCGTGGATAACTCATTTTTGAAGATTCACGAACTTATAAAAAAAAAAAAAGTCTAAGAGGATAAAATGCTGGTCAGGCGCATTTTCTGCTTTTCCCGCAATGGTTTTATAAAGCCTTCTGTTTCAGGGTCCTTGATTTATGCGACTGTTGGGTACAGGACTAATTTTCGTACAAATCTGAAACCACCATTACAGACTAAATTTAGTAACAATGACGTCATGGCCATTTGGGATCTCTTTGTAAAATACGTTGTTTATCTTATTCAATAAGTGCACTAGGCTCGTAAAATCCCATTTACCTGACTACATTTAATGATAGCTATAAATTATCAGATAGGATTTTACATGATAACCAGACCGATCTACTTGGAGATGTTGACTTGAATTTTAATAATAAAAAAATTGTTTTCTTTGCACCGATCGCAATCTTGGCTAAGTTGCCAACGGAAGTTAGTTCAATGACACTGTTTATTTCAATTCATGTTTGTATGTTTGGTTTGATTGGTTCGTTTGTTTAATGTCTTAGTTTCGTTTGTTTGGTTTTTTGTTTGTTTGTTGTTTCACCCTTACAGAGTTGAACGCGGCTTAAGTTGCTTTTTCGGACAATGTAGATTAATATCAGACTGCATGGAACGTGTCGTCCGATCTTGGACAGACACTATCCTGTGTTTACATATCCTGGCTAACAGAACCTTAACCCTATACTGCACAATGCCGCCTTTTGACGCCCGTGGGAAAGAAGCCTTTTGAAAACATTGTGGGAAAAGGTGAAAATGCTGGTAACCAGCATTTTCTCCTTTTCCCACAATGTTTTCTACCCTATCAAAGAAAAGTTGCACCATTTCAGCCACATTAAAATTGTCGTCTGCATTTGCTTTCAGTTTGGACAAGGCTAAAATTTTGTTCTAGTAAAGGGTTAAAATAACAGTATATCAGCTGTTTTTGCTTCATGAAAAGAGTCCTGTTCACATTCAGGACTGCACTAAGTTGTAACATCATTTTCAACATTAACCCCTTATCCTGCTAATCGCGACTCACACTGACCTTTTGCGGACAGTGTAGATCAAGATCAGACAGCACAGAACGTGCAGTCTGATCTTTGATCTAAACTGTCCGATACGGTATTTTGTTTCCGGTGAAATCAACTTGGAAAACTCAATGGTTGGGCTTTTAGTATTGAGTGGAAATTTTCGTTTTATTCATTCAGCAGCTTAAGTGTTAACCCTAATCCTGCTAAATGAATTAACCCTTTCCCAAACAAGCCCTGGTTTTCACGTGTCTGCAGTACAAGTCTTTTGAAAACACTGTGGGAAAAGGAGAAATTGCTCGTAACGAGCAGTTTCTCCTTTTCCCGCAGTGTTTTCTACCCTTTTTGATAACTTTCTGCATTTTCATCAAATTTAAAATTGTCGTCTGCAAACTCTTTCAATTTGGACCAGTCCAAAATTTGTCGTTTGGGAAAGGATTCAGTTGTTTAACCCTTTCCCAAACAAGGCCTGGTTTTCACGTGTCTGCAGTACAAGTCTTTTGAAAACACTGTGGGAAAAGGAGAAATTGCTCGTAACGAGCAATTTTTCCTTTTCCCACAGTGTTTTCTACCCTTTTTTTTATAACTTTCTGCCATTTTCATCAAATTTAAAATTGTCGTCTGCAAACTCTTTCAATTTGGACCAGTCCAAAATTTGTCGTTTGGGAAAGGGTTAAACAAAACTTTTAAGCTGACAATTAAAACCCGAATTATGTTATTTCAGACTTATTATTTATTTATTTATTTATTTATTTATTTATTTTATTTATTTATTTTTTTAAATCTCCCTATCGGACAGTGTAGATCAAAATTAGATTGCACGGTCTGTGCAGTCTAATTTTGATCTACACTGTCCGCAAAAGGTCAGTGCGTCGCGCTTAGCAGCATTAGGATTATTTATTCATATATATATATGGCGATCGGGTCACACAGCCTTGCATTCCCGAAGTTTCTTCTACCAGTACTCCATACAATGGTCTTTCCATGGCACTGGCTGCTTTCCCACATAGACATCATTGAATCAGTGATTAAAGGAGAACCGACAGTGTCGCAAAGAGTGTCATCAATCCTCAGATAGAATTTGGCCAAGCTTGGGGACAGAGCTAAGGGCTCGAATTAATGTACAGAATGATGGATTGATTGGTGTTTACGCCGCTTTAAACATTATTTCAGTCATGTTACGGCGATAGCTCACATATTGATGTATTTCCTGGGTTCCATCAGTACTAGGCTAGGGCTCTGAAGTATCTTGCCCAAGGACAATCCTACGAAAAACCTCAATGGATCCAGTGAGGCTCGAACCCGGGCCTCAGGCTTACAAGTCGTAAACTTTACCACTGAGCCATGTACGACCCCGTACTGAATGAACATGAGAAAAACTATAAATGAGCCATACTTTGTGAAAATGGAGTTTGTTGCATCTGTAAAAAAGTATCGACACAGATCAGCCTGCCCAGTCCGCGCAGGCTGACCTAGGCCGAATCGTTTTGCTATTGGTCAATTTCTAATGTTAAAGGACCAGTCCACCTCATGACTAAATCGGCTGTTAGAGAAAGCGGATTTTATAGATTCATAATCACGTGATGAACTGCTTAGATTAATACATCACGGAGATGCATTAAACCCCCTTTTGCCGTAGTATGGCTGAAATGCATATCTAATGGTCAGGCCTTCTACTTCACTATTTTCGAAGAAAAGAATTCATTCACTTTGCCTGTAGACGTATGATGTATTCAACTCTTTACTAAGCTGTTTTTACGACCATCACAGATAAGGTTATTGAAAACATTGTGGGAAAAGCCTCTGAGAAAATGCTGGAATATTTGGTCTCGACGAGAGAAGACGATGATAAGCCTTGGGACTGAGGATGCGGATTTCAGGCTCTTCGCCAAAAATATCCGAGAGGTTGCGGTTTTGTTCGAAAGTGTTGATGAACACTTGGACTGCTGAGCTGCGACTCACTGAACTTTTGCAGACAGCTTAGATCAAGATCAGACTGCACAAAACGTGCAGTCTGATCTTAGATCTACACTGTCCGGTATGGAGATATCTTTTCTCCAAAAGTACCTTTAAGAAAATAGGAAAATTTGGGTATCTACTATTGGCTTGAAAGATTTATTTCTTTTATTTGGCAGGATGAAGGTTAATGTAACTATGTTCTTCCTTTATTAACCTTTTCCCAAACGACAAATTTTGGACTGGTCCAAATTGAAAGAGTTTGCAGAAGTACAATTTAAAATTTGATGAAAATGGCAGAAAGGTCTCAAAACGGGTAGAAAACACTGTGGGAAAAGGAGAAATTGCTCGTTACGAGCAATTTCTCCTTTTCCCACAGTGTTTTCAAAAGACTTGTACTGCAGACACGTGAAAACCAGGGCTTGTTTGGGAAAGGGTTAAGCTATAAATGTAAAACAAGAATTTCTAAGACTACACAGAACAAAGTCTTCTGTTCAAAATGAAATTTTAATCCTCCAGATTATTTCAGATTTGAAGAGGAAGGCTCGTAAAGCTAGTTTACATAGACTTTTTATCTGTCTGTTAAATAGAATACCAGTAGTTTTAATGTGTTCTTCTTAATTATAAGCCGTTTTTAACTCGGGCTCTTCAAAATAAATAGCAACATCAAATTTACGTAAACTGCCCAACTTTTGCTTAGCCCATCCTTCCCATTCCTCCCTTTTCCTCTCTCTGTTTTATTCTCTTCCATCGCTATTTTTCTCCGAGTTTCATTCCTCGAAGGCAACAGAGGTATGAATTATGTTCAAGCAATGTTCTGTGAAAAGGAAATTTTGATGCATCTGCAAAAAAGTATCGATCGCGCAGGCTGACCTAAATAGAAACTGTTTGCTCTTGTTGATTTTTCTACATGTCTAGGGGCAATTCCACGTCAGGATTCAGCCGGTTGTTTGACAAAATGGATTTTATGGATCCATGTTTATGTGACTACTTACTTGGTTTTACCCTTTCCCAGACGACAAATTTTGGACTGGTCCAAATTGAAAGAGTTTGCAGACGACAATTTGAAATTTGATGAAAATGGCTGGAAGTTCTCAAAAAGGGTAGAAAACACTGTGGAAAAAAGGAGAAATTGCTCGTTACGAGCAATTTCTCCTTTTCCCACAGTGTTTTCAAAAGAATTGTGTTGCAGACACGTGAAAACCAGGGCTTGTTTGGGAAAGGGTTAATGCATCTCGGAGATGCATTAAACCCACTTTTGCCAGAGCATGGGTCATTTCAATAACTATCATCAACCTTCGGAAAGAAAGATTTCTCGCCGTGAATCGAGCTTGCGCCCTCTGGATTGCAAGCCCTGTCTGTTACCGATCTAGCTGCTGGTCTATAGACCAGCATAGATGCAAAATAAAATTTAAAAGTAACACAACTTCTGATTGACTAAACCAAATGGTTTAGCCAATCAGAAGTTGTGTTACTTTCAAATGTAGAAAATCTTGAAGAATAAGACTAAGAATATTCTTAAGAATGGTTGGTGAATACGGACCCAGTACCGTTTGTGTTTTGATGCGCAGTATCCTCTTTATCTTCCTCTAAGTGGACTTTTTCAAATACTGACCTATCGGATTTGAGCATTCTGGGTACAGAACCGGACTACTTTCAAGATGGCAATCAATGCAGCGAATTTCAAAACAAAGTATTCGTTTAATAAATTCAAAACATGCGCAGGCAACGGTTTTGACGCATTGTTTTTCCTAAACCTATATTTAGAAGATGTAAGCAAAGATTTTCAGTAAACAATGGTATCTTTTTTAATCTCTTATATTTCTAAATAATTTGGAGCGAAAAACAGGCTTGATATCTCCACCTATGTAGTTTTCATAGCCATTTTCCACTTGCTCCCTTTTTTCTCTTTCAAATGGCGGCAGACTTATGCACACCGCGTTTTAATATTTATTCTGTACAGGACAATGATATGTCATACAGCAGACAGGCCGATCTTCGAAGAATATGACATGCACAGACAAAAGTTACCGACCGAACTGCATGCAATATAGTCACAGAGTAAACACACAAACCTTGCATAAAATCAGTAGGCCTACTATTTGTGCTTCGGTACGCAGTACCCTTCATGACCTTTTCCATCACAGCCACGTGACTGTGTGGTATCATAATTACACGCTGAGCGAGAGGATAAAGAAAATGACTATGGGGCAGGCGAGGAAACGAGGGCTGAGTACTCAAAAAATCATAATCATTTCTCTCATGCTGTTAATTGCTCGTCATCAACCTAGATATTAATACAAAATACACCGGAGTGTTACATCATGTTAGAGAGGTTGCGGCTGATGTACAGGGAATCAATTTGGATGCTCAAATAATAACCGCAGTAAGAATAAGAAAATCAATTTGGGAATTTATAGTCATACATGAGCCATAAATTTGAAAGCAACAAAACTTCTGATTGGCTAAAACCATATGGTTTAGCCAATTAAAAGTTGTGTTGCTTTTTAAATTTGGAATCTCACTAAAAAGTTCTTGAGAATGGGTGTTGAATACGGGCACTGGTTATACTTTAGCGGACACGCTTCCGCCATTTTGTCATTTTGTCAATAATGTCTACACATTATATGTTACCGATTCGATTTGACATGGGACTTTTCACCTTAAAATAAGCAGGGTGTGGGGCGGTAGCCTCCGCGTGCTAATCAAGTACTCAACTATAAGTATTTATGTGTCTAAGTATCTAAGTGCCCGCTAAAGTGCAGTTGACCCAATATTTTTGAGATCATGTGACTGAAATTAGAATCAATATGGCGACCTCCTTGATACGGACGACATCAACTTTACGGAATCGGCCGAGTTATGACGAATGTCTGAAATACGAGACACCTTTGTCTAATACATTTACTTTCAGTGTCCTGGTGTCTTTTTAGGCCAAAGCACCGGGCACTATAGCACTCTTTAACCATTATTTATGAAACCAGAGGCTTACCATGCGGCCATATCAGCACAAATCCCACGCCAGCGGAATTCAAATTTTCGACCTCCCACTCCGAAGGCGGACGCATGATGTTCAACCGTTTTTTATGGGTAAATTAACCCCTAAAGTGCCTCACACTAATTTATTTGCCTTTGCGGTCGGGGTAGATCAAGACCAGGCTGCACAAAACGTGTAGCCTAATCTTTGATCTACACTGTCCGCTTTGCTGACAAAATGTAGAAAAAAGCAACCATGAAACTGCAACTATTTGGGTTATATTATCTAGGGTGAAAATGTCTGTTGGGTTTATTCGGCGCTTTAAGGTTTATCCTGCTAGAAAACTTGGATGAAACTTTCAAGATAATGGTAAAAACCATTATGTTGGTAGTTCAAAGTTATCGGGGTTGGGGAAACATCTCCTTGCCGAACAGTGTAGATCCAAGATCAGACTGCACGTTCTGTGCAGTCTGATCTTGGATCTACACTGTCCGCAAAAGGTCCATGAGTCGCGATCAGCAGCCTGACGGTTAAGGTTTAAAAAGGTGACAGATACTTGTAAAACGACTAACGGAAGCACACACTCGGACATGCAATCACTCAGACCATCCCTTTACAGGATGTTTTTTAGATATGCCCCTAACTGTACAGGATGTTTTTTAGATATGCCCCTAACTGTACAGGACGTTTTTTAGATATGCCCCTAACTATACAGGATGTTTTTTAGATATGCCCCTAACTGTACAGGATGTTTGTAGGCAATCCTTTGGGTAATGCAAGGGACACAAAGTGGAATAATTGGGTGGAAAGGAAATGCGCCATGCTCTGTGGAAAGGGAGCTAAATGCACTTGCAAAAAGTATCGACCCAGGTCAGCCTGCGCAGTCCGTGCAGGCTGACCTGAACCGAAACCTTTTGCTTTAGGTCAATTTTCTGCATGTCAAAGGACCGGTGTATCTCGTGAGTAAGTACATGTAGGTTGCTATACAAAACAAATTTTAGGGATGTGTAAATCTCCAAAAAGTATCGACTCAGGTCAGCCTGCGCAGTCCGCGCAGGCTGACCTGAACCGAAACCTTTTGCTTTAGGTCAATTTTCTGCATGTCTACGGACCAGTGTACCTCATGATTTAGTAGGCTTACAGTCAAAACAAATTTCAGGGATGTATAACACTGTAATGACTTGCTTGGTACGATGCATCACGGAGACGCATCAAGCTCCCTTTTGACAGAGCATGGCTCAAGTCACTTTATAAAAAATAATGTAGAAGGAGGCACAACTGAAAACAACTTAGTGTCGTTCTGGCGAAAGGGAGTTTAATGCATCTCTGTAATACATTATACCAAGCAAGTCATCGACTGTATTGACTGTATGGTGTTTAACGCCGATTTCAACATTATTTCAGTTATATCGCGGCGGCCAGTGCACCTATCCATGCTTTCCTGGTGTTTCTTTTACCAGTACTCCGCACAATATTCTTTCCCAGCCACTGGCTGCTTTCCCAATGAACAATGGTCAGTGGTGAGAGAGGAAAGAATCCTGGCGCAATGACTATCATCAGCTTTGTTACATTTTTCCTACAGTTTTCAACCCTGTTGAAGACAAATCCCATCATAAGAGATCTTATTTACTTTGTCGTCTACAAATGCTAAATTTGGGGGATGGGGGGGGGGTTAAAATTTTGTCCTCTGAAAAGAGTTAAGCGTTAGGCTATTAAGTGCCACTCGAGGATCTTGCGGACAATGTAAATCAAGATCAGACTGCATACAACGTGCAGTTTGGTCTTGGATGTACACTGTCCGGTAAGGAGATATTTGTCCTCCCAGAATGCCTTTGAACTAGCATTTTTTTTTTTTTATATTGGATTGAAGTTGATGTAGCAGATAAAGGGTTAAACATAATACAAGTCGATAGATTATCCGGTTTACGTAATCTTCTAACCCTTGACCCTTACCACCCACCGACCCCCCCCCCTCCATCTGATTGTGTTTGATAATAGTTGAAAAAGAAAATGCTGCATTTTACACGCTTTAACCCTTATCCTGCTGAATAAAAGAAATGAAACTTTCAAGCTGATAGCAAAAACCCAAATTTTCCTATTTCAACAGTATTTTTGGGGGAGAGATATCTCCTTGTCGGACAGTGTAGATCAAAGATCAGACTGCACGTTCTGTGCAGTCTGATCTTGGATCTACGCTGCCCGCATAAGGTCAGCGAGACGCGCTTAGCGGCCTAAAGGTGAACACCTAAACTCTTTACCAAACGACAATTTTATAGACATGTCCAAAACTGAATCTTTTTGCAGACGACAAAATATATGTAACTCCAAAAATGATATTTATATTTGAAGGTTAGAAAACATTGTGGAAAGGGTAAAAAATGCTGGTTACCAGCATTTTCTCCATTTGCCACGATAATTTCCAATGGCTTCTTCCTCAGGGTCGTTAAAAGTCGCAATTGTGTGTTTAAAGGTACACGAAGGACACCGTATTTTGAAGGGTAATGCCTTCAATTTGGACTACTCTAAAAAATTATCGTCTATTAAAGGTTGTCACACAAATAAAAGTTCTTTTGGTTCTGATAAATAACTCCGATAAATCTCGAAATATTCTAAGTGATCGAAGGCTGTCGTTCAACTGTTCCAATACAACATTTCAGGATTAGTTTACCGATTGCGAATTTTCTAAATTTGAAAGTAACAAAACTTCTGATTGGCAAAACCAAAAGTTTTAGCCAATCAGAGGTAGTGTTACTTTCTGAATCTAGAATTAGACGTGGAATGAAAGTAAGAATACTACCAGTGATTCGTGAATACGGATTCAGGGACTTTGCCACAAGACTGTGCAGTCTGATCCTGGATCGACGCTGTCCAATATTGCGAGGGATATTCTGATCAACACGATTGAACCATGGTCAGGAAAAAAGGGGTTTAATGCATCGCCGTAATGCATTGTCCCAATCAAGCCATCACATTATGGATCCAAAATGGCCACTTTTTATAACAACCGACTGACACTCGTCACAACTCGGCCGATTCCGTACCTACATCTAACCTCGTCTGTATAAAGGAGGCTTCCATTTTGAACTACCAATCACATTATCTTAAACATGGCGGCGCCCCTGTAGATCGCTTAGCAACGACATGAACAACCACGGTGAAGTTATTCACTTCTATCGATCTGTCGATGAAAGCTCCCAACGGAATTGATAAACCACGCTAAAAATTGAATGTACAAACTGATTGCCGACTGAAATACTCTAAGAAAGATAACGACAGAAAATTTACTCATGTTTTCTTTTTCAAGAGGAGCCTTACAATTTCAATAACGGTAAAGGGGCGTGCTTCCGGAGATGTGCGAAATGTACCGTGTAGGTGCATATCAAGCTACGTGATACAGCCGAGGGATTTGATCACCAGATCACCCGAGATATGCCGAATGAACCGACTGAATCAAGAGGTAGAATGGTCCTTGAACAATCAGAAAATTGACCAATAGCGAAAAGTTTCGGCCACGGTCAGCTTGCGCGATCTGCGACTTGGTCGATACTTTTTCCTCAGATGAATTAAGCCCCCTTTTCACAAAGTATGGCTCATTCTGAATTTCCATTATCCTGCGTCTTTCCTTCCAGCTATTGCTTTGAACTTCCAATATATTCTGTGCGTTTCTTATCGGCTTTATTACTTCGAATTCCCCGATATTTTGTGCCTCCCCTCCTAGTTTAACCCTTAGGCTGCTAAGCTCGACTCAATGACCTTTGCAGACAGCGTAGATCAAGATCAGACTGCACAGAACGTGCAGTCTGATCTTTGATCTACGCTGTCCGATAAAGAGACATCTTCTCCCCCCAAAATACCTATAAAATAGCAAAATTTGGTTTTTGAAAGTTTAATTTCACTTTTTTAGCAGGTAAAGGGTTAATCTTTAAGTTTCCAGTTTTGTGTTTTATTCCTGTTTACAATAAACGTCTTTTTTCGCTTATCACCAGGGATAAATGCAATTAAACAAAATCCCTTAACCCTTTATCAGATGACAAAATTTAGCTTTCTCCAAATTGAAAGCATTTGCAGACAACAATTTCAATTTGGCTAAAATGGTGCAATTTTTCTTTGATAGGGTAGAAAACATTGTGGGAAAAGGAGAAAATGCTGGTTACCAGCATTTTCTCCTTTTCCCACAATGTTTTCAAAAGGCTTCTTTACCATGGGCGTCAAAAGGCGTCATTGTGCGGTAAAGGGTACTGCTGCACGAATCAAAAAACATTTCCAGCCAATAACTCAAACCCATACATTGGCCTTCTTGTGTCTATTTTTTACGGAAAATTCTCTCATAACGAACACCGTAGATCTAAAATCTCGTGAACATCATACGGTAATATTTTCACTAGTGGCTGTGCCACTCGTGAAAATATTTCCGATGGTGTTCACTCGATGAAATAAATTTCGATCTTTCACCGCAAAAAAAAAATCAAGTATCTTCTATAGAAGAAAAGAACATAATAAGCTATGCTTTCGTTCCAATCCTATTGACTTGTTTTGTATATTTATGACATTGTAAATTATTGATCAATAAAATATGTTTAAACTAAATATCTTCTATAGTTATAATCCTCTGTGGCGATTTCTATTTTCTGTAATGCAAATTCATAATTACGTTTTAGGAAACAAAATTCAAATACCCACCTTGCACTTGAAGTTTTCTGACACATTGCTGATAAAAATCCGTCTCACTTTCATAAACAATTCACTTTAAAGTAAGGTATATAAAGTGTTCAAAGAAAAATAGGAGTATAGTTCGCTGAATATTTCGATGAAATATGTATTTCCTCCTTTTTCACAAGGATTTAACTTAGGTTAAAAAAAAAAACCACGTATTTGTTTCCTGTTTGCAATTTCTTTAAGATATGAAAATAAACTCACTACTTAACCCTTCACCAAATATGGTCGTGTTTTTCAGACATGAGGAAAAGGCCTTTGAAACCATTGCGAGAAAAGGAGAAAATGCTGGTAACCAGCATTTTCTCCTTTTCTCACAATGTTTTCTACCATTTCAGAGACAAATCCCGTAATTTTAGCAACACCGAATTTTTGTCTGCAAATGTTCCCAGTGTGGAAAAGTCCTAAATTGTATTGTTTGATTAAAAGGTAGACATATGAAAATAAACCCACTGCTTTAAAATGGAGATCACAAAAAAAACCCTTTTTTTCGCTGTTACAGAGATGCGGTATAAACACCCGGCGTTTCATACAACAGAAGTCGTCTACAGTCCGTATCACAGAACTAAGTGAAAGGATAGCTACCTTTGCGTTCAGGTGTGCAAATTTGTACGAGATATGTTTTGATGGCACACACAGAGAACAGAAAATTACTACAGCAGAGCGAAAGAAAAATATCTTAACCTTTTTACTTCGTGTTTCTGGTGTGATCAAGGCGATCTTGCTACGTGTGTGTGTGTTTATGTTTAAGTCTTTACCAAACGACAAAATTTTAGACTGGTCCAAATTCAAAGCATTTGCAGACGACAAATAAAAAGTGGCCCAAATGACAAAATTTGTCCGTGATAGGGTAGAAAACATTGAGGGAAAAGGAGAAAATGCTGGCTACCAGCATTTTCTCCTTTTCCCACAATGTTTTCAAAAGGCATTTTGTTCAGGATCGTTTAAACCCGTGATTGTGCGATAAAGAGTTAACCCTTTCCCAAACTATAAATTTTAGACTAGTCCAAATTGAAAGAGTTTGCAGACAACAATTATAAATTTGATGAAAATGACAGAAAGTTCTCCAAAAGGGTACAAAACACTGTGGGAAAAGGAGAAATTGCTCGTTACGAGCAATTTCTCCTTTTCTCACAGTGTTTTCAAAAGACTTGTACTGCAGACACGTGAAAACCAGGGCTTGTTTGGGAAAGGGTTAAGAGACTAGCCCGATAACTCAGTATGTAACGTGCAGGGATTGAAAAGGGGGGGGGGGGTGCTGGTTCGAATCCCCAGCTCGGCTTATTTTTTTTTCCGAGAATTGGTGATGGTCATTGCGACAGGGATTATTCCTTCCTCACCGCTGATTGTTGTGTCGACGATGGTTATGGGGGATAAGCAGCCAGTGGCTTGGGAAGAATATTGTGTAGGGTTATAGTAAAAAGAAACTCCAGGAAAGCGTTGATTGGGGCACTGGCCGCCACAATATAAATGGAATAATGTTGAAAATGGCGTTAAACACGAATGGGTGTTTATGAAAACATGGCGCATTGAACATCTATCGGTGATGTGGAAGACAATAACCTAACCCTTATTATGCTAAATAAGTGATATTAAAATTTCAAGCTAAAAATCAAAACCTAAATTCTGCTATTGCAAAGGTTTTTTTTTTTTGAGGGAGGGGAGATATCTCCATATCCGACAGTGTAGATCCAAGATCAGACTGTACGTTCTGTGCAGTCTGATCTTGATATACACTGTTCGCAAAAGGTTTTTGAGTCGTGCCTAGCAGCCTAAGGGTTAAATCCTCGTGGCGTAAAAAATAAAGTATTACAGAAGCTGTACGGGGCTTCAATGTTGCGCTTTCACCATTGCGAATGAGCCGAGCCCAGTAGCCCAGTCGGTAGCGTACAAGCACGTAAGACCAGAGGGTCGCTAGTTCGAATTCCAAGGACAAATTCAATCATTTGAGCGATATTTAATTAAACGAGGGGGGGGGGGGCTGAATGCATCTGCAAAAAGTATCGACCCATGTCAGCCTGCGCAGTCCGCGCAGGCTGACATGGGTCGATACTTTTTGCTATTTGTAAATTTTCTACATGTCCAAGGATCATTCTACCCTTATTGGAGGTCATCAGACGTCTCCAACAGTGGTGAGTTTAAAAGGCAGACTGCCTCAGAAATTGCTGCCTAACTCCACGCTTTTCTGCAAAATTGTTCTGATACACAGTCTATTTCGTCATGGTTTTATAAATAAACCGAAATCAAAAAACTGAAATAGGAAATAGACATGTTTTGTTTTTATATGACGGATTTCTAAAAGGATATGTTATATTGATTTGATTGCAAATGACCTTTTCCAGTAGTTGTAATTTTTCATTAAACAAATAAAAACACACACACAAAAAAAGAGATTCGTTAAAAAACGAGAACACCGCGGGAAAAGATCACGCGACTTGAAAACGTGAGAAGTAGGTCACATGTCTGTCATGTAATGCATAAGAGGTTTCTCCTTTTTACACAGCGGCAATCATGTAATGCCTTACTTATTTGTTTACATGTACCAAAATATATTGAAATTAAAAGCAATAAGCTATTTGAAAACATTGATGCTGACCTCTCCTGGCTTCTTTTTTAAAGAAGCTAACTTGTATCTAGTCAATTGTCAGACGAAACGGATTTTAGGATCCATACTTATGTGGTGTCTTGCTTGGTATGCATTACGAAGACTCATTAAGCTCCCCTTTTGCCAGAGCATGGCTCATATGTCGTGGGCAAAAGCTTTCAACATGGATGATTCCAAAATTTCGCCGTCATGTAAAAAATTGAATAAGGTTTCTTCAGCTGGACCGCCGTGATATGACCTTAGCTGTTAAAACGGCGTTAGACTCGAGTACAGATACGAATCTTCTGCAGGGGTTTATGTAACGGTTCTCGTTTGTTTGAATTTGAGTTTAACGCCGTTTTAACCCTTTCCCAAACGACAAATTTTGGACTGGTCCAAATTCAAAGAGTTTGCAGACGACTATTTTAAACTTGATGAAAATGGCAGAAAGTTATCAAAAAGGGTAGAAAACACTGTGGGAAAAGGAGAAATTGCTCGTTACGAGCAATTTCTCCTTTTCCCACTGTGTTTTCAAAAGACTTGTATTGCAAACACGTGAAAACCAGGGCTTGTTTGGGAAAGGGTTAAGAGCTTATGTCATATCAAGGCGGTCAATGCACCTACACATGTGCTTCCTGGCTTTCGCACACCAGTACTGACACAACTTTCTTTCCAAGTCAGTGACTATTTTTCTCACATGCATCAGAGGTGAGAGGCGAAAAATTGCTGGAAAGAAAGTTTACCTCGACCGAGTCAGATACGTTAACCACTGAGCTACTCGGCCGGGCTTTAACGGTTCTTGTAACATTATGCCAAACCCTATTCCATGGGTAAGTATTTAACTCCGGTTCTCACTGACTCCATTGGCGTTTATTTATCGTCGCCGGTTGCCCATATGGGCGATGCCCCCCCCCCGAGCGAGGGCTGTTTGTTTTATTACGGGGAATAGTGCAAGATACAGGACGAAGCCATCCCAAGTTAGGCCTGGTTCTTTAAAGTGCTTGGTGTAAAGCACCGTCACACGGGACCTCGGTTTAACGTCTCAACCGAAAGAATATTAGTAATTTTAGATTGCCAGCCATGGGGCTCGAACCCACACCCTCAAGTGACCCAAGACTTGATGTTTACAAGTCCTACGCTCTACCAACTGAGCTATGCGGGCTGGTCTGACCCTGGTTCGTTCTCACAAACCATTCATATAGCACACTTTTCCCTTAACTCCCACATCTACTTGTTTGAGACTGAACGTCAGAGGTTTGTTCATCGCTTTACTCTATACCGAACTGTGGGGAAAAAACTTGTCTTAAGCGAAAGGATGTTTTAGACGAGAAATCAAATACATGTATTGCTCATATATAGGGATTTGTCTTTGCAAGAGAATATTGATTGATTGAATGCTTTTACGCCTTCAACATCCTTTCAGTTATATCACGGCGACAGCTCACATATTCGTGTATGTCCTGGGTTTCACTAGTACTAGGCTGGGGCTCTAATGTGTCTTGCCCACGGACACCCAGTGCTTCCAATAAGTCTCTAACCAAGGGCCTCAAGGTGGCGTCCTACAATTAACTACTGAACCACGCTGGACCCCTGAAAGAGAAGAAAACTTTGCCAAGAGGAGAAAATGCTGTTCGAGTTTTTTCTGCAATGTTTTCAAAAGCTTTCTTCCGCAAAAGCGTTCAAACCCTCCGGAGATTTTCGTAAAGGTTTCAAGGTCAATCAATACTTACCGGGAACTGTACATAGACCCAAGATTACATCATACTGTCAGAAACGAAAAAAAGTGCCTAACCTGGCCACGATACATGCTTACATGTACACAATACGAATTTGTATGCAGGCGAAACTACGTCTCCGTTGGGGAAGTTTAAATTAAAACTTTTCAATATTGAGTCTAGCCATGACGAGAAATTCGAGATTTTTGTCAATAAAATTAGAAATTCAGTTGGGCCTATTAAATTTAGACAAGGCACAAATATTTTCATACAATAGCTGTTTCGTTATGTGTAAAATCTTTGGTCGTAAATTTTAATATGGAGTCTAGTTTTGACGACAAATTCGAGATTTTGTTACTAAAATTAGAAATTTAGTGACTAAATTTAGACCAGGAAAATCTAGGCTTGAAAGTTACACAACTTCTAATTGGCTAAACCAAATCAAAAGTTTTGTTACTTTCACATTTGAAAAAGTCTTCAGCAATAGAATAGCAATACCACTTGTTGAATACGGGCCAAGACTGAAAGGCTAAAAGACATTATGGCTACCAGCACTTTCTCCTTTTTCTACAATGTTTCCGAAAACCTCATCACTCAGGGTCGTTAAATCTCGATACTGCAAGGTAGAAGGTTAAATGAGAACGAGCTTGTCTCTGTCAAACATAGATGAAGGATAATGACCCACGATACACAGAGGAAGTCATTGACTATCCCACGATACATAGATGTAGATGAAGGGTAAAGCAATCGAAGTATCGCGGGTTACACATGGAAATGCTAAACTGGTCTTCGTTGCCCCTTTAGGATGACCCATGCTCTGGGGAAACGGGGCTTAATGCATCTGCGAAAAGTATCGACCAGGTCGCAGTCCGCGCAGGCTGACCTAGGCCGAAACTTTTCGCCATTGGTCAATTTTCTGAATGTCCAGGGACCAGTCTACCTCATGATTCTGTCCGTCGTTAAAAAAAGCGGCTATAATGGATCTATGATAATGTGATGGGTTCATTAGTATAGCGCATCACGGAGATGCATTAAGTCCCCTTTTAGCAGAGCATGGTTCAGATACATGTATTTGACACGGCGTTTAAGTTGTACAGACGGATTTCAGTTTCGCAACGCCTGACAGGGCACCTGATAAATATTTAGCGGAGGCAGAAAGCTAACCGATAAGCCTCCCTTTGCATATGAATTACACACTGTTCTGAGATGGTCAGTGTGTAGTTTAACCTTGTTCAAAAAGTAAACATGGTGAGTAGCTGTTGTGTAGTGGGTTGTACTAACAGACAAGACAAAGAATACGGAATTTCATTACACAGAATTCCAAAATACCCTTTATGGAGAAGGGAGGAATGGGTAAGAGCTGTAAGGCGACTTGAAATAGATCCCGAGACAGGAAAAGCCTCAAAGAAATCTTAGACTCCTACGGCGTCCTCGAGGATTACGCAGCATACATTTTCTAGAAGGTAACATTGACATACATATACGTAGAATCAAAAATAAAGGAACACTTGTATTTCATCTTAAGGTAATTCTTTATTTTACCTAAAACATAACAGATTAGGAATCCAGTTCAATACCGGATGTGACCTCCATGTGCAGCAACACCTGCACGACATCTGGCAGGCACTTTGGAGATGATACAGCGTATCGTTGCTCTTGGAATCTGCTGAATTATTGAGAGGTAAAGTCAGCCTGTCATATCATGTCAGACGAAACAAGTAACAGGGTTCCCTTATTTCTGGGGCAACTTATACAAAGCAGTATGAAAATTTAGTACAGAGAAATTTAGTTTTTGATTGGTCGCCTCCAGTGCGGTGCAAAATAAATGTCCAGATAAGAAAAGAAGCACCGTAAACGTCCCATCATTGAGACTGCGTGTGAATCTAATTATGCCTTTTAGTATAAAAAACAAAAACAATATTTACATCATGATAATACGTAATTTCTTTATTTATACCAGGCAAACCTAGTGAAAATCCGAAACACTCAGATTTCACTCCATCTCAAAATCTTAAAGGACTTGCGCCTTCGAAAAAGAGCAGCCAGAACAGGTATCAAAGGTTCAAACTGCGACACTGTCAAACACCAAACATTGGAACACTAAAAGATGGCAACAGAAGCCTAGCTGCCGCTGCCCTAATACAGCTGGCTGAACAAACTGCAGATAGCTTCAAAGAGAAAGGTATTGATAATAATATTTGAGCCATGTCTGTGAAAATGGGGGCTTAACTCTTTACCAAAAGACAAAATTTTAGACTGGTCCAACTTGAGAGCATTTGCAGACGACAAAATAAACGTGACTCAAGAATTGAAATTTGTTTTTGGAAGGGTAGAAAACATTGTGGGAAAAGGAGAAAATGCTGGTTACCAGCATTTTCTCCTTTTCCCACAATGTTTTCAAAAGGCTTCTTTCTCAGGGTTGTTAAAAGTCGGGATTGTGTGGTAAAGGGTTAATGCATCTCCGTGATGCATGATAGCAAGCAAGCATTCATATAATTATAGATCCACATTAACAACCAAGTGAATAGTGAATTATAAGGTAGAATGGTCCTTTGACCCATAGAATATTGACCAATAGCAAAAAGTTTCGGCTGAGGTCAGCCTGTGCACTCCATGCACACTGAGTCGTTCATTTTCGCAGATGCATTAAGTCCCCTTTTCACAGAGTATGGCTCATTTAATCTTAAACAAATTTAACCCTTTCCCAAACAAGCCCTGGTTTTCATGTGTCTGCAGTGCAAGTCTTTTGAAAACACTGTGGGAAAAGGAGAAATTGCTTGTAAGGAGCAATTTCTCCTTTTCCCACAGTGTTTTCTACCCTTTTTGAGACCTTTCTGCCATTTTCATCAAATTTAACATTGTCGTCTGCAAACTCTTTCAATTTGGACCAGTCCAAAATTTGTCGTTTGGGAAAGGGTTAACCCTGTACCATGCAATCATGTCTTTTAAAATATCTGACATGAATATCTTTTGGAAATATTGTGGAAAAAGGAGAAATTGCTGGCAATAAGTAACTTCTCCTTTTCACATAACACTGTCCACAAAATATGCATAAACCATTAACCTTTCATTCAACCCTTTACCACATAATCCCTAGTTTTAACGGCCCAGACAGAGAAAGCTTTTGTAAAACATTGTGGGAAAAGGAGAAAATGCTGGTCACCAGCATTTTCTCGTTTTCCCACGATGTTTTCAAAAGCGTTCTTTCTCAGGGTCGTTAAAAGTCGGGATTGTATGGTAAAGAGTAAATACTACAATAGGAATAGGACTCGTGACATCTGTCGACAGATTCATATATGACGTAAATACAAAGTGAATGTGTTTCTTTCTGTGTCACTGTGCACCTTGCATGTCTGCTATTGGCGGGTTGGTGTGTCTTGCTAATAAAAGTCAAATAGTAGAACCCTCTTAACTCTTTACCAAACCACGAAATTTTAGACTTGTCCAAATTGAAAGCATTTGCAGATGACAAAATCAATGTGAATAAAAAATTAAAATTTGTTTTGCAAAGGACAGAAAACGTGGGAAAAGGAGAAAATGCTGGTTACCAGCATTTTCTACTAGCATTTTCTCCTTTTCCCACAATGTTTTTGAAAGGCTTCTTTCTCAGGGTCATTAAAAGTCAGGACTGTGTGGTAAAGAGTTCATGAACCATTCTTTAATGGCATTACAAATGATGCGAGATTGCGCATGTAGCGGAAACAGGATTCTTCTCTCCATAAAGGTGGTTAAAAAAAAAAAAGAAAGAGGAGAGAAGGAGAGATTTTTCCTGGACGGACAGTACTCCAATGATGACTATACAGCCGGTTATGTGCTCTCTGCTTTATATCATAGTTTATTCTTGCTGAGATATTGCTCTATCTGATAATTACATACTAGCCATGCTCTGTGAAAAGGGGGCTTAATGCATCTGCGAAAAGTATCGACCCAGGTCAGCCTGCGCAGGCTGACCTGGACCGAAACTTTTCGCTATTGGTCAATTTTCTGTATGTCAAAGGACCAGTCTACCTTATAATACAGTTGTTTGTCAGACAAAATGGATTTTATGGATCACTGACTATGTAATGTCTAGGGGCTTAATGCATCTCTGTGAGGCATCAAGCCCCCTTTTGCCAGAGTATGGCTCATATTGAAGGTTCCGTTTTACAGTACAGGAATATAAACATGTGGTAGCATCCTACTTGCGTTTAACTGTAGATTGCAGTTTGTAAATACAGTGTCGTTACAAATATATTTCCTGTTGTTGTCAACGCTCCCGATATTACTCAAATATACAGGTCTCACCCATGCAAAACAAGAGAGTTTTGCTATTTTTGTCGTAGTAGAAGTTTTATAAGAGATACAGATGAGACTTTTATCCCCATACCAGATAGAAAATTTTAGCCTTGTCCAAATTGAAAGCATTTGCAGACGACAATTTCAATGTGGCTCAAACAGTGCAATTTTCTCTTGATAGGGTAGAAAACATTGTGGGAAAAGGTGAAAATGCTGGTTACCAGCATTTTCTCCTTTTCCTACAATGTTTTCAAAAGGCATTTTTTTTCTCAGGGTTGTTAAAAGGTGGTATTGGTCTTGATATGGTAGAAAACATTGTGAGAAAAGGAGAAAATGCTCGTTACCAGAATTTTCTCCTTTTCCAAAAATGTTTACAAAAGGCATTCTTTTTCTCAGGGTCATTAAAAGGTGGTATTGTGTGGTAAAGGGTTAATATGTGTACAATTTGCTGTATCGGGGTAGGTAACCAATCAATAGAAATTCACAACTCTTTACAAGGTGACAAAATTTTAGACTTTTCTCAATCGAAGGCATTTGCAGAGGACAAAATTTACTAAATGATAGGATTTGTTTTGGATGGGGTATGAAATGGTGCTGGAAAAGACAGAAATTCTACCGTTGAGCACTTTTTCCTTTTCCCACAAATTTTTTAAAAGGCCCCTCTCTCAGGGTCATTAAAACATGAGATTGTTTGGTAAATCCTTTACCAAACAATCTGTGTTTTTTAACCCTTTCCCAAATGACAAATTTTGGACTGGTCCAAATTGAAAGAGTTTGCAGATGACAATTTTAAATTTGATGAAAATGGCAGGAAGTTCTCAAAAAGGGTTAAAAAAAACAGTGGGAAAAGGAGAAATTGCTCGTTACGAGCAATTTCTCCTTTTCCCACAGTGTTTTCAAAAGACTTGTACTGCAGACACGTGAAAACCAGGGCTTGTTTGGGAAAGGGTTAAGACGTAAAGGAGATAATGAGAGAGAGAGGGAGGGAGGGAGGCAGGGAAGGAGAGTAAGGGTTGAGTATTGAGTTGATGAAAAACAAACTTAAAAAAAATTAATAATAAACAAAAAGCTCAGTTCTGTTAATCCACTTCAATAAATTAAAATACGAATATACAATCATAAACAAAGAGTCCTGATTAAAAAGTACAAAATATGAAAATATTTAATATAATATTCTTTTCTCCGTGTAAAACAAGACAATAACAGTCCCAACAAAATCTTCACATAATTCTTCATAACATAAAAAACTTAAGTGTTAACATATTTCAGTAAACTAGAATAATCCTATGAGACAGAGAGAGAGAGAGACAGAGAGAGGGAGAGGGAGAGAGAGAGAGGGAGAGAGTATGGGAGACAGAGAGACAAAGAAAGAAAGAGAAAGGGAAGACAGAAAAAGAAAGACATACTGAACATGACAGACAGAGAGAACAAGACAGACTCTATCAGTCCTAGTTGTGATATGCTCAGTTTGGGAAATAGATATTGATTATCCTATATGATATTTTCAGCAATGAATTTTCTGTTTTATCATCTTTTTAAGATGGCGGCTGTTTTATTTTCAAGAACAGGCACAAAACAAAAGTATTTAACTCTTCACAAAACAACAAAATTATAGATGTGTCTAAATTGAAACCTTTCGCCGAAAACAAATCAAACGTAGCAAAACCCTTTACCACACAATCCCGACTTTTAACGACCCTGATGTTGAAGCCTTTTGAAAACATTGTGGGAAAAGGAGAAAATGCTGGTAACCAGCATTTTCTCCTTGGTTACCAGCATTTTCTCCTTTTCCCGCAATGTTTTCTACCCTATCAAACACAAATCGCATCATTTGAGTCGCACTGAAATTGTCGTCTGCAAATGCTTTCAATTTGGATGGGTCTAAAATTTTGTTGTGTGGTAAAGAGTTAATGGAACAGAAAAATTGTGGAAAAAGGAGAAAATGCTGGTTACCAGCATTTTCTCCTTTTCCCACAATGTTATCAAAGGTTTTCTTTGTCAGGATCGTTAAAACTAGGGATCACATGTAGCTGGTTTGTTTGGGCCAACGGTAGAGCTGCCAGAATTGGAGGAGATATTCCGGTGCGTTCGATTGGGCGTCTTCCGTTTTTAGAAGCTCTGCCGTCTCTTCCACTCGATATTTGGAAGAGCCGGCAGAGATTCGAAACAAAATGGCGGAAGCGGCCAACGAAACGCGAGTTGAAGAATGGTTTCTTTTTAGTTGACATTTGTTTTTTTGTTGTCATGTGCAAATATTCGTGTTTTTACTTGCTGAAAAGATTGCTCTTGCTCAGTATCCAATTTGCGGTGGTAAATATACGGTAAATACTGATTAATTCCTCCGCATGTCTTGAATCGCCCTCAGAATTTTTAGGGGCGAAATGTCTTGGGTTCAAAACGTTCTAATATTTCTCGAATTGGTATAAAAAAGTATATATATTTTTATCACTTATTCGACTTACACTAAACAAGGCCTGTTTAGACAGAAGAAGCTAGCGTCATTCTCATCAAATAGCCATTCTTCTACAAACAACAGCAGTTTGTTGTAAAAAGCCGCCATGTTGAATGATTCTAAATTCGTTCGATTGACTTTCTATTCTAATCACTTCTGTGAATAGCATTCTCTTCTTAGCAGAGCCCAAACGAACCGGCTAATGGTAAAGTCAACTCTTTACCAAACAATTTCGACCTTCCGCAAAATCTTTTACCCTTTCGAAGACAAATCCCATCATTGGAGCCATATGTAATTTCTTGTCTCCAACTGCTTTCCCCATGGACAATTCTAAAATTTTGTCATCTGATAAAAAAGATAGTAAAGAAATCTTTGTACTCGTAATATTTTTCAACAATCTAGGCTCTATCTCTTTCAAAACCTACTTTATGGCACAAGCTGGCTTTCCCCCCCTTTCTTTCATAAATAGCTAAAAAAGGTTAACCCTTTCCCAAACGATGAATTTTAGACTGGTCCAAATTGAAAGAGTTTGCAGACGACAATTTTAAATTTGATGAAAATGACAGAAAGTTCTCCAAAAGGGTAGAAAACACTGTGGGAAAAGGAGAAATTGCTCGTTACGAGCAATTTCTCCTTTTCCCACAGTGTTTTCACAAGACTTGTACTGCAGACAAGTGAAAACCAGGGCTTGTTTGGGAAAGGGTTAAGACAGCAACCCAACATATTGGCAAGAATTTTTTTATGTAAGTCACCTTGAACTACATAAACAACTCTAAAATCAAGGGGAAGAGAAGGCATGAAAGAACTAGAACTTTCAGTGGACAACAATGTACTTCCTGCCCCCATAAAAAAAAACACATCTATTGCCTTTTCACCGGGTAAGGTTTTTGTTTGTTTGATTGTATTGGAGTTTAACGCCATTTTAACAGCTTGGGTCATATCATGGCAGTCAGCGACGCACCTATGTGTTTCCTGGCTTTCTTACACCAGTACTGACACAACTTTCTTTCCACAGCCACTGAATACTTTTCTCACATGCATCAGAGGTGAGAGGCGAAAAATCGCCAGAATGTTTGCCTCAACCGGGTATTGAACTCGCAACTACCAAGGTCACGAGTCCGACCTGCTAACCACTGAGCTACCCGGGCGGGCTCACTGGGTAAGGAAAAGAATTCAAAGGCCCATAACTCCTGAAACTGTCTACCAATCATAATGAAAATCATAGATGCACAAGTTTCCAGTGTAGGAAAACTAACATAAAAGTTTCATGCAGCAACATCGGTTAAAAACTGTAGGAGAAGATAACATAAAATGTCATCGAAGGAAGGACATGCCGACGCACTGACAACTAGAATAAATTATACCCCCTCTAACTTAATCTTGGGGGGGCATAATAATAAGGGCTCAAGCTTATAAAATCTTAAGTCATGCTGTGCTAAGTTTGTGCTCAAGTTTACGTTTCCACAACGCTTCAAATGAGAAAAAAAATTGGAAAGAAAACTTTTCTTTAACTAGAAGGGAGAGAAAAGACTTAAAAATTATCTATGTACATTCATATTACTTTGAAAGGTTTTGGTCAGCTTAACTGAGCAGGAAAAACACTCTGCTCAGCTGAGTTAAGCAGAAAACAAGTTTAACAAACACTGGCCCAGAACATTTGGCCTAAGGCCCTGAGTCACACATACAAAGTAATATATCTTTGATTAAAAAAAAAATCTCTGTATCATTGGCATTAACTCCTCATGCTAAATAGCTCTTTATTGACTCTAAAAAGAAAGCCATATGAAAACATTGTGGAAAAAGGAGAAAATGCTGGTAACCATCATTTTCTCCTTTTCCAACGATGTTTTCTACCTGTCCCATAAAAAATTGCAATTTTAAAGTCATATTTGATTTGTCATCTGCAAATGCTTTCAGTCTAATTTTTGTCGTGTGGTAAGGAGTTAATTTGGATGAGTTTAAAATTTTACAAAAATCTTACTAAACAATCTGGTGTTTCAAAGACCTTGACCAAGCTGGCTTTTGAAAACAATTTGGGAAAGGGAGAAATTGCTAGAAAACTAGCATTTTCTCCTTTTCCCACATTTGTTTTCTTCCATTTCAAAGACAAATTCCATCAGCTGAGCCACATTAATTCCTAGTCTGCAAACACTTTCAATGTCAACTACTCAAAAATTCGGTGGACTGGTTAAGAACTAACCCTTTACCAGACGACAAAATCTTAGACTTTACCAAACTGAAAGCATTTGCAGACGACAAATCCAATGTAACCCAAAAACTGATATTTGTCTTTGAAAGGGACATCATTGTGGAAAAAGGAGAAAATGCTGGTAACCAGCATTTCCTCCGTTTTCCACAATGTTTTCAAAAGGCTTTCTCTAGGTCGTTAAAACCCAGCATTTTTTGGTAAATGCTTAATACAGGGACTCTGCAACAACACTGTTGACTTCACAAACCAAATACATGTACATCAATGTCTTTTCACAATATCTAAAAATACAACAACAAAAATGTAGCAAAACCTTGGTCATAGTTTGAAATCAAGTAGCTGACTATGTAAAAATGTTCCAAGATCAGACTGCATATTCTGTGTTGTCTGATCAGAAACCATGCTGTCTGCTCTAAATCAAGGCTTGAGCCTTAACTTTTTGGGCAACTTATTCACACCTTACCACACTATAACAATTATTAATGACCCTGAAGAAGAAGGCTTTGGAAATATTGTGGGAAAAGAAGAAAATGCTGATTACCAGCATTTTTTTCTTTTCCCACAATGTTTTCTACTCTTTCAAAGACAAATCCCTTCATATGAGCCTCATTTAATTTGTAGTCTGCAAATCCTTTGATTTCCTGAAGTCTAAAATTTGTTGTCTGGTAAAGGGCTAACGCTTTAGGACAACAAAATTTTAGGCTCTTCCAATTTAAAAGTATTGAAGACACTAGAGTCTTCATTAAATGTGACTCAAATTATCAGTCAAATGATAAGTTTTGTCTTTCGAAGAGTAGAAAACATTGTAGAAGAAGGAGAAAATGTTGCCTACCAATATTTTTTTTTTCTCAATTAGTGTTTTTAAAAGTCTTCTCTGTCAGGGTTGTAAAAACTATAGTCTGTGTAGTATGAAAATTTAAAAGCAATCATTTAGCAAATGCTGGGGATACCTCAATCTCAAACAAGAGGGCCATGATGGCCCAGTATCGCTCCACTGGCTTATAAATATAAACCATAAAAACTAAACATTTCAATTCTGAGCCAAATGGTTTCAAAATGAAGACTTACAAAGTTTTCTCTGTAAAAGCCCATGTGAAAGTTGAGACCCGCAAGGCAAAACCATTTTTGATCCCAGAGCTATAATTACTTGAACCCTGGTAGAGGTCCACAAGATAAAGCCACATGCCAAAATAATACAAGTCTATTCTGTATGGTTATAAATAAGGTGATTTTCAATTTTTGTCCATATGAAGCCTCTGTAAAACATAAGACCCCTGATGCAAGGCTAATTTCAAAAAAAAAAAAAAAATCAAAACAGGAAGATTTCTTAAGTTGTCACTATGTAAGCCCATGCAAAACTTGTGACCCCTGCGGCGGGGCCAATTTTGACCCCAGGGCTAAAATTCTGGCCCGCTTGGTAGAGGCCCACTAGATATAGCTACATGCAAAATTTGGTAGCTCTAGGCCTTATAGCTAGGTACAGGAAGATTTTTAAAGTTTACTCTATATAAGCCTATGTAAAACTTGTGACCCCTGGCGCAGAGCCAATTTTGACCCCAGGGCTATAATTTGAAGAAACTTGATAGAGGTCTACTACATAAAGCTACATGCCAAATTTGGTAGCCCTATGCCTTATGGTTTCAGACAAGAAGATTTTTAAAGATTTCCAATATTTTTCAGTTTTGTTGCCATGGCAACCAGAGTTTTTGAAGGAATCAAATTCTTTCAAGAAATTCTGAAGAGGACCATGTCAGGATCATTTCTGTGAAGTTTCGTGAAAATCGGATGGGTAGTTTCAGAGAAGAAGATGTTTGAAATAAAAGTTAATGCACGGACGGACGGACGCACGACGGACACCGGGCCATGACATAAGCCCGCTGGCCTTTGGCCAGTGGAGCTAAAAAGGAGTACCTCCAGTTACCCTTTAACTCTTTAGCACACAATCCAAGATTTAACAACCCTGAAGAAATGGACTTTTGAAAACATTGTGGGAAAAGGAGAAAATGCTGGTAACCAGCATTTACTCCTTTTCCAACAATATTTTCTAACCTTAAAAAAAATCTATTTTTGAGCAACATTTATTTTGTCGTATGCAAATTCTTTCAATTTGGATATGTTTAAAAATGTTTTCATGTGGAAAAGAATTAAAAAACTAGGATCCTCCTTTTTTTGGGATGCTGTAACTATCAGCCCCTGTCACTACACTGTTCATGCGATCCCTTGCAAGGAAGGGCTAGTTTAGGGGTATAACAATCTATAAAAGGTCAAGACAGTAAATATCTTTAACTTTGTTAAAAATTTTGGGCTATATTCATCAAACATCTAAATTGCATTCTTATCCTAATATTCTCTAGAATTTTCAAATTTCAAAGTTACATAATTTCTGATTGGCTTAACCAAATGGTTCATCCAATCAGAAATTATGTTCTTTTCCAACTATTTAATGAACCCTTTACAAAATATCCATTGTTTACATGTCCCCGAGGAAGAGGCCTTTTGAAAACAATAAGGGAAAAGGAGAATTTGTTGGTAACCAGCATTTTCTCTTTTTCCCACCATGTTTTCAACCCTATCAAAGAACTTCAGTTTATTTGTACCACTTTCAAATTTGTCACCTGCAGATGCTGTCAGTTTGGAACAGCCAAAAATTTGTCATTTGGGAAAGGGTTGGAGAAAATTTCTACCTTATTCCTTATGAAATATCTCCATATCAGACAGTGTAGATCCAAGATCACACTGCACATTCTCTACAGTCTGATCTTGATCTACATTGTCCAGAAATGGTCAGTGAGTTTTGCTCTTAGCAGCTAAAGGGTTAATTGTGTTAACATGTGTTAACTTTTAATTGTGCAGAGCCTTTAACCCTTTCCCAAACGACAAATTTTGGACTGGTCCAAATTGAAAGAGTTTGCAGACGACAATTTTGAATTTGGTGAAAATGGCAGAGTGTTATCAAAAAGGGTACAAAACACTGTGGGAAAAGGAGAAAATGCTCGTTACGAGCAATTTCTCCTTTTCCGACAGTGTTTTCAAAAGACTTGTACTGCAGACACGTGAAAACCAGGGCTTGTTTGGGAAAGGGTTAAATAGTGTAAAATTTGTGTTATACATGTATTGTGTTAAATTCCTAATAGTGGTACTTTCTACATTATGCTACTTTCAAAATTCAGAACTGAAATGTAATTTAGAATGGTTGGTAAGTACATGTATGTACCCTGAGGTAACAGCTGGACTAAAGCAACAAAAAAATTATCACAGATTTATAATTGTTTCATGTTAAAACCACTTCCTTAACCCTTTCCCAAACGACAAAATTTGGACTGGTCCAAATCGAAAGAGTTTGCAGACGACAATTTTAAATTTGATGAAAATGGCAGAAAGTTATCAAAAAGGGGAGAAAACACTGTGGGAAAAGGAGAAATTGCTCGTCGTTACGAGCAATTTCTCCTTTTCCCACAGTGTTTTCAAAAGAATTGTACTGCAGACACGTGAAAACCAGGGCTTGTTTGGGAAAGAGTTAATATTAATCTTTTACAACACAACCCTGGTTTTTCAATACCATAAAGAAGCCTGTTTTTAAAAGTATAGGAGGAAACAGAGAAAATGCTGGACACAAGCATTTTCTCCATTCCCCAATAAAGCTACCTCTAATTTGTGGTCAGCAAATGTTTTCAATATTTGACAAGCTTCATGTTTTGTCATCTGGTGATAATATTACTCAAGCAATCAACAAAATTTCTGACTCAACGAAACTGAAAGTGTTTCCAAACGACAAATTATTTGCAGCTCGAATGATGATTTTTTCTGTCTCTGATAGGAAAAGAAGAAATACTGGTTACCAGCATTTCCTCCATAACCAGCATTTCCTCCTTTTTCCACGATGTTTTGCAAATTCTTCCTTCTTAGGGTTCATAAACTCAGGATTGTGTTTTACTGAGATAAACAATAGAAATTAACTCTTTCCTTACTACAGATGGCTTAAGAAGCTTTTGTGGTCAGTGTTGATCAAGATCAGACTGCAGTCTGATCTCTGATCTACACTGTCCACTGCTTTACACCAGTTTATGACCAAACCGTCTTTTTTTTATTTTGCAGAGTAACTTTATTTGTAAGTGTTGTCATCTACTATTTCAGCAGAGAAAGAGCTAAATATTTGAGGTACACCCTGATGTAAATATATTAACCACTTCGTGACAAATATTAGCCATGCTCTGTAAAAAGGGACCTTAATGCATCTGCAAAAAGTATCGACCCAGGTCAGCCTGCGCAGTCCGTGCAGGCTGACCTGGGGCCGAAACTTTGCTATTGGTCAAATTTCTGCAGGTCAAAGGACCAGTGTACCTCATGATTCAGTTGGTTGTTAGAAAAAATGGACTTTATAGATCCATGATCATGTGATGACTTGCTTGTTATCATGCATCATGGAGATGCATTAAGCCCCCTTATGTCCAAGCATGACAAATAAACAGATGTTAAAAAATAATCAAACTGCAGCTATTCAAAAAAGAAAATAAATCAACTTTCTAAAAACCATCCCCTATCTTAAGGACCCTGAGGAAGAGAGATATAGAAAACACTGAGGGGGAAAAAAAAGAAAATTCTGATAAATCAGTATTTTTTCTCCTTTTCCCACAAAATTTTGTACTTTTCTGAAGAGATAAAACCCGTCAGTTCAAGCACACTTATTTTGTTGCGGCAAATGCTTTCATAAACCAGCAAAGATCCATTTCAAATTTTGTAAGTAAGTTAAAAATCCCAACATAAATACTTACAGTAATTAAGTGGACAGCCTCAACAGAGAAAACAGATCGGAGTCAGTATTCACCAACATTTTTGAGAACATTCTTAGTCTAATTATAGATTTTTGCAAGTAACATAAACTCTGATTGGCTAAACCATCTGGTTTAGCCAATCAGAATTTATGTAACTTTCAAATTAACTCTTTATCAAATGACAAAACTTGAGACTAGTCCAAATTGAAAGCATTACATGACGAAATTTTGCCCTCGATAGGGTAGAAAACATTGTGGGGAAAGAAGAAAATGCTGGTTACCAGCATTTTCTCCTTTTCCCACAATGTTTTCAAAATCCTTCTTCCCCAGGGTCGTTAAAAGTCAGGATTGTGTGGTAAAGGGTTAAAAAAAAAATCCTGACAATAAAACTAAGAATGTTCGCAAGAAAAGTTGTTAATTTCAGACTCTGAGCAAAGTAATTTCAACTGTGTGTTTTCCAGGATATTTTACAATAAAGAGGACAGCATAAATCAAAGATCAAACTGCATATTCTGTGCAGTCTTATCTTGTTCTACACTGTCTGCAAAAGGCATTTTGATCCAGATCTTGTTCGTCTATGAAAACTATTAGAGCTGTGCTTGCACTCCAAGAATTAATCTTTTCTTTTTTTTTGTTATTTATAACAAATGACATGTATAAGTACAAATAGTAAAAATTACGTTACAACCTTAAAAAAAACTTAATACTTTACCAGACAACAAAATTTCAAACTCATCCAAATTAACTCTTTACCACACAACAAAAATTAGACTGAAAGCATTTGCAGACGACAAATCAAATATGACTTTAAAATTGAAATTCTTTATGGGACAGGTAGAAAACATTGCGGGAAAAGGAGAAAATGCTGGTTACCAGCATTTTCTCCTTTTTCCACAATGTTTTCAAATGGCTTTCTTTTTAGAGTCATTAAAAGTTTGGATTGTGTGGTAAAGGTTTAAAATCATTTAAAAATGACAAGGTAAATGTTGCTTGGATCATTGTTTCATTTTTGAATGAGTAAACGACATTGTGGCTAACAGCACTGTCTACTTTTCCCACAATGTTTTCAATGTTTGCTAACAGAGTAAATAAAAACACAACCACGTACTAACACACAACTAACATCAATCTAATAGATTATCTGTCTCCAAATTAATGATGTTTTCACCGACCGATCCTGCCATCAGCTGTCGCAGCACAAGACGTTTATAAACGCCATTTTTGAACAATAGTTCATCGTGAGTTCCCTGTTCTGCTATTTCACCTTTATCTATGACAACCACCTGCAAAATGACAAGAGAATATTTCTCATCGCAAAACATCTAACAGTGTTACAGCGCACACACAATCAGTATTATCATCAATAATATTTACAGAATGATATTGAATATGAGCTGTGCTATGTGAAAAGGGGTCTTAATACATGCGCAAAAAGTACTGACTCCAGTCAGTCTGTGACAGGCTGACCTGGGCTGAAACTTTTTGCTTTTGTTAAATTTTCTGCATGTTAAAGGACCAGTGTACCTCATGATTCAGTAGGTTGTTATACAAAACAGATTTTATGACTTGCTTGGTATCATGCAGCACGGAAATCCTTTAAGCTCCCTTTTGCCAGAGCATGGCTCATATTTTTTTGTCAGTATCCTTTTGTTAAATTTATTTATCCAATTAAACTTTGGCCTTCATTCAGTGCAGATGGACTCAGGGTTGGCATCTGTAACGGGCAATATTCATTAACATATAGTACATGTCTACTTTATTGCACATACATGTTCAAAATAACTAACAATAGCATTGTTGTGACAACTGAAGTCATGATGCTTTTGCTTTTACAGTCAATGCTTGGTCCTATCTATCTATATCAACACTGTACCTTTTAACCCTTTACCACACAATGACACCTTTTGACGACCTTGGGAAAGAAGCCTTTTGAAAACATTGTGGGAAAAGGTGAAAATGCTGGTAGCCAGCATTTTCTCCTTTTCTCAAAATGTTTTTCTGCCCTATCAAAGATAAATTATACCATTTTGAGCCATGTTGAAATTCTCGTCTCCAAAAGCTTTCAAATTGGACAAGGCTAAAATGTTGTCGTCTAGTAAAGGGTTAACTATTTCTGTTGACTTTCACCAGTACAGATCTATCTCTCATGGTTATGTCTACAGGCTGCTGAAACAGGTGACTTAGCTTCCATTAATGGTTGACCAACCCTTTACCAAACATTCCAAAGTTTTAATAAGCCTGGTGAAGACGGTTTCTGAAAACATTTTAGGCAAGCATTTTCACCATTTTCAACAATGTTTTCTACCCTTTCAAGGCCAAATTCCTATCAACAATGTTACATAAAGTTTGTCGCCTGCATGTGCTTTCAATTTGGACCAGTCCAAAATTTTGTTATCTGGTAAAGAATCAATCATTAGATCATTTTCTTTGGAGCATTTCTTCTTGTAGGCAATATATGGGCAATCACAAGTACAGTTCTAGCCTTCATGGCCCTATGACCTCCAAATCAACAAACATAAATGTTCTGATATTGAGTCAAATAATAATAAGTTAACTCTTTACCACACAATCCCGACTTTTAATGACCCTGAGGAAAAAGCCATTTGAAAACATCGTGGGAAAAGAAGAAAATGCTGGTTACCAGCATTTTCTTCTTTTCCCACAATGTTTTCTTCCCTGTCAAAGGCAATTATTTGAGCCACACTGAAATTGTCGTCTGCAAGTGCTTTCAATTTGGACAAGGCTACATTTTTGTTATCTGGTAAAGACTTAAACAATTACTATGTGGGTAAGGAGAACTTTACCTTTGAAGCATTTCTCACTGTAGACAATCTATGGGCTATCACCAGTACAGTTCTACCCTTCATGGCTCTGTCTATGGCTTCCTGGACCAAATGTTCTGATTCAGCATCTAAAGCACTGGTTGCCTACAAAATATTACTCTTTACATAAACATACATCTTTTTAGACTTTTTTTTTTCAATAAAACATAATTTTTTCTGCAATAAAATGTAATTGTAATGCAATGAAATGTAACCCTTTACCAAACAACAATATTTTTGGGCCACTCTGAAAGCATTTGCACCAAAAAATTGAACACAGTTCATATGATAGTAATGGTAGATGTATCTGTCGCTAAAGGGGTAACAGGCATTTAGGGAAAGGCTCCCTTTTCTGCAATGTTTTAAATTCATTTTCATCTGTAGATCCCTGCATGCCAAACAAAAGAAATTGGGCATTTCAAAGTTATTATAGAAGACCCAAATATTGCATTTCAAACAATCTCTTGATAAGTTTTTTGCAAAGTTGACTGACAGTGTTGACCAAGATCAGACTGCATATACTCTACATTCTGATCTTGGTCTACACTATCCACAAATACACCTAAAGGCCCTAACTGACCTACCTCATCTAACATCAACTGTCCTACCTAATCTAACATAAAGATGACAGTTAAATTTGGGTAAAATATAATTCAATGGTTCTACCACATTTAATGGTCTGATGACAGTTAAATTTAACCATCTGACATACAATCCCAAGTTTTAACAACCCTCAAAAAGACAGCTTTTGAAAACACTGTGGGAAAAGGAGAAAATGCTGGTAACCAGCATTTTCTCCATTTCCCACAATGTTTTCTACTCAATTTAAAGGCAAGTTTCATTATCTGGGCCAACTTTGAATTGTCATCTGCAAATGCTTTCAATTTGGATGAGTCTAAAATTTTGCGGTGTGGTAAACTGTGAAGGCAACTTTATTCCTACCTCATCTAATAGTAAGATGACAGTAAACTTTGTGTGAGCTATTTTCTTACCTCATCTAACTGCAAGATGAAAGTATACTGTGTGAACTTTTTTTCTTATCTCATCTAACAGTAAGATGACAGTGACCTTTATGTGAGCCTTATTCTTCTCTCATCAAACAGTAAGATGATAGTCAACTTTGTGTGGTTATTTTCCTACCTCATCTAACTGTAAGATGACATTAAACTTTGTCTAAACTTTTTTTCTTACCTCATGTGTGAGCTATTTTCTTACCTCATCTAACAGTAAGATGATAGCTAACTTTGTGTGGTTATTTTCCTACCTCATCTAACAGTAAGAAGACATTACACTTTGTGTAACCTTTTTTTCTTACCTCATGTGTGAGCTATTTTCTTACCTCATCTAACAGGAAGATGATGGTGAGCTTTGTATGAGCTATTTTCAGACCTCATCTAACTTTAAAATGACAGTAAACTTTGTGTGAGATATTTTCTTACCTCATCTAACAGTAAGATGACAGGATCCATTATCAAGGCTCTTGCTATGGCAATTCTCTGTTTCTGACCCCCTGAGAGACGGACACCTCTCTCACCCACCAAGGTGTCGTACCCTTGTTCGAACCCCGATATGAACTCATGAGCATTGGCTTCCTTGGCTACAGCAACCACCTAAAACATAAACATGTCCTTTGTGTTGGGTAATATATACAAAACTTCATACGCTTATTGACCCCTTACCACACAGTCCTGAGTTTTAACTATTCAAGCAAAGAAAGCATTTGAAAATATTGTGGGAAAAGGAGAAAAAGCCGGTAAGCAGCATTTTCGCCATTCCCTCTTTTTTTTGTTCCCTTCCTAAAGCTATTATCAATTGCTGAGTCACAATATATATTTTGTTGTCTGCAAAAGCTTTCAGGTCTTACATTTTGGTCTTTTGTATAGAGATAACTTTATACCTGATGACAAAATTTCCTACTTGCACAAATTTAACACTTTATCAAACCAAAAAGTTTTAGACTGGCCCCTATTGAAAGCATTTGCAGATGTCAAAATAAATGGGGCCTAAATACTGAGATTGTCTTACATAGGGTAGAAGATATTGTGGCAAAAGGATAAAATGCTGGTTACAATTTTCGCCTTTTCCCACACTATTTTTTAAAACCTCTTCCTCAGAGTTGTAAAAATACAGAATTGTTTGTTAAAGGGTTAACCCTTTACTACACAATCCCGAATTTTAATGACCCTGAACAAAAAGCCTTTTGAAAACATTGTGGGAAAAGGAGAAAATACTGGTAACCAACATTTTCTCCTTTTCCCACAATGTTTTCTACCCTTTCCAACACAAATTTCAGTTTTTGAGTCACATTTATTTTGTCGTCTGCAAATGCTTTCAATTTGGATAAGTCCAAAAGATTGCCGTGTGGTAAAGAGTTAAAGACATGGGTAGCATTTCAATAACCTGTGCAGATTTACATCAAGTCAGTGGGATTGTATATAATACACCTAACGATCCCTACTTTGCCCAAGGGCACTAGCTGGCATCAAGTTCAGCAAATATTTACTCAAATCCTAAAGTTATGCAGTTCAGTGAAACTTGGTTTCAAGTTTGATGTTTGCTTACCTAAACTCCGTACGCAAATTTTGTGCCTAAACAGTTAATGAAAGGCAGGCATGTGGCGTGCTTATACAACAATGCTGCACAGTCGATTTTCAGAGCAAATTATTACTACAATACTGCAAATTATATTTTTATGTTGTATGGTGCTTAATGCCTTTTTCAACAGTATTTCAGTTATATCGCGGTGGTAACCACACCTATCCATGCTTTCCTGGAGTTCCATATACCAGTACTCCACACAATATTCTTTTCAAACTGCTTTCCAATATAGCCATTGTCGATACAATGGTAAGTGGTGAGAGAGGAATGAATCCTGTTGCAATGACTTGCATCAATCATTGGAAAGAAATTGGCCGAGCCAGGAATCAAACCAGCAACTCCTGTTCTCAAGTCCTGCACGCTACCAACTGAACTACCCGTGCTTGGCAAATTATATTTGAGAAAACTACCAGGAGATAAAAAAATATTTTGTTTCATAGTATGAAAAGCATTGTTGGCAAAAGACAAATAGCTTCTTACATGCAATTGCTTCTTTTCTCAAAAAACTTTCCTAATGATTCAATAGCAGAGGCGTAAAGTACTGGTTTAACATCTATAAAGTAAAGAGTTGTCTGATAACTAAAACAGCACACTGGAACCTTGTTTAACCCTGAACCAGATGACAGAATTTTAGCCTTGTCCAAATTGAAAGCATTTTCAGATGACAAGTTCAACGTGGCTCAAATGGTGCAATATTTTTTTTTTTCTTTTTTATTAAGGAAGAAAACATTGTGGGAAAAGGAGAAAATGCTGGTTACCAGCATTGTCTCCTTTTCCCACAATGTTTTCAAAAGACTTCTTTCCCAGGGTCATCACAAGGCGGCATTGTGGGTTAAAAGGTTAAATGAGCCACGACAAAACAATAATCTTATTAGAATTCTAGTCTCCTATTGTTCCCAATCCATTCCTTCTTTTTTGTAACCACTGTTTTCTTCTTTTCCTACCATTTTCCTGTCCTTTCAAAGGCAATGCTATCATTTTATCCACATTAGATGCCTGCAAGTACTTCCAAGTCAAAAATGTTGTCGTCTGGTAAAGGCTTCTTTGAAACATCTACAGAAGAATGAACTAAACTATAGTACAAACCTCTTCCATGCTTGCATTTTTCCCGTAGGCAATGTTATCTTTGATGGAGCAGGCAAATAGCGTTGGCTCTTGGCTCACCATAGATATTTTCTGGCGGAACCACTGGGGATCAAGATCACTCAGTTTACTACCACCTGAATCATGCAAAACAAAACAAATATGAGCCATGCTCTGTGAAAAGGAGGTTTAATGCATCTACAAAAATGTTCGACTCAGGTCAGCCTGCGCAGTCAAAACTTTTTGGTATTGGTCAATTTTCTGGATGTCCAACAACCAGTTTATCTTACGATTCAGTCAGTTGATGGACAAAATGGATCTTATAGATCTAGATTAGGTGATGACTTGCTTGGCATAATGCATCACAGAGATGCATTAAGCCCCCTTTTGCCAAAGTATGGATCAAATATATGTTACCTGGTAAGTTTCAGACATGTCTCTTTTGATAGTATTTGCAAATGAAAAAATATGTGGCTCAAATGATGTGATTTGTCTTTGAATGGTGGAAAACATTCTAGGAAAAAAGCATTCTTCATGTGGGTCATAAATACACCAAGGTTGGTGTCCGTGGTTGTGAGGTAGAGCGTCAGCCTCGTAATCAAAAGGTCCTGAGTTTGATACCCGGGAGCGGATGTCAATTTAGGGACTTTTCATTGGCCCACACATTCGGCATGAGTACTGGTGTAGTTTCCAGGAAGCAGAATCGAGAGAGATTAGTATAAGTTGTAAGAACTTGTTTCTCAATCGATGTAAAATAAATATGTTTAAACTAAATACACCAGGGTCTGTATTCACCAACCATTCTTAAGAATATTCTTAGTCTTCTTCTCCAAGATTTTCTACATTCAAAAGTAACACAACCCCTGATTGGCTAAACCAAATGGTTTAGCCAATCAGAAGTTGTGTTACTTTCAAATGTAGAAAATCTTGAAGAATAAGACTAAGAATGGTCTTAAGAATGGTTGGTGAATACAGACCCAGATCATTTGCTGAGAAAGGTGGTCAAAACATATTTCTTCTTCAAGCGCTTCTCTTGAAATTTTCATGAATTAATTCTTTACAAAACAACAAAGTTTTAGACTGCACCAAATTTAAAGCATATGCAGACAACAACATAAATGTTGCTCAAATGATTGAACTGGTCTCAGAGGGTGTAGAAAACAACATGGGAAAAGAGGAAAATACTAGTTACCAACAATTTTTCCTTTTCTCACAATGTTTTCAGAAGCCAAAAGCTTGTTTTCTTAGGGTTTTTAAAACTTTGGATAGTGTGGTAAATGGTTAACTAACTCTACACAAAGGACAAAGGCCCCAGATGACACTTTCCATCTTTAAGATGATTTTTCTTTTTTAGGCAGCAAAGGAAATGACATAGAAAACAAGACACCACATTGATCTCATTTTCCTTGCTAAAGGAGCATTTTTTTAAACAGAAAAATAAACAAGAGCACTGCATGCGAATGCCATTGCTTGGCTGTAGTTGCTTGATTTTCAGTCAAAATAGGGGCATAACTGTGCCAAAAATACATTTATAATTTCCTTGCCCTTGTTGTATTGGTTCCTCTTTTGACAGGGGACAACTTGTCCAAGTTTGCAGATCTTCAGTAATGACAGAGATACAACTGTATTATATAAATCATATATTTAGAAAATATCAAAGTTTTTGCTCGACACAGATGACAGGGCTACGACAAACCCTCGATGTTTTCTTCAAAAACACCTGGAAGCTAACAAGGGCAGGATTGGACAGACTGAATGAAGGGTGGGATAATCAATAGACTGATTAATGTCTAGACATGCCGATGGACTATGGTGAAAACAAGATCCTTGTGCCTTTCACTGAGATTGAGAAAAAAAAAAAAACAAGAGATTCCTACCAAGTGTGATTGTCCCTGAATCTGGGTCATAAAATCTCTCAATCAGATTCACAATAGTGGATTTACCACCACCAGATGGACCAACCAGGGCAACCATGTTGCCTGGTTCAACAGTAAAACTGAGATCCTGAAAAAAAGTTGATGTGAAGACAGTATCTGTGAGCTTTGTTTCCCTATACATCTACTTTCTTTTATTTGGGCATCCAACCCACTCTGGTGTTTCTGATGAAAAATGAATCTTTCTCCAAAGAATGCTCCTAAACGTTTGCAATTTTCATAATAAAACTTTTCTGTTTGTACAATCAAAAACTTAAAAAAGTAACATGATTAAAATCCAAGACAAATAATTTGAAACTACAAAAAAAAATGTTCTAATAAGTCTATAATATCATTATTATTATCCATTTTTTAATTTTTTTTTTTTTTGGCATTTTTTAATTTTATGCAATAAATAGAGGATATTTGTTGTTTTTTTTTCGGTGAAAGATCGAAGTTTATTTCATCGAGTGAACATCATCGGTATTATTTTAACAAGTGGTGCAGCCACAAGTGGAAATATTACCGATGATGTTCACGAGATGAAATAAATATCAATCTTTTACCCAAAAAAACAAATATTCTATTTATGTTATGCTTCTAACCCCTATTATGTTGGAACGTAAATCAAAATCCAGTACAGTTGTTTTCGGTAATTCCCTGTGGCATACCCCCCTCATACAACAACATATAATATTACATCAAGCGGGAGAAATATAGCGTACATTACGTCATATTTCCCTCCATTTGACTGACACACGCTCATTACCTAGGTAACTAATGCGCTGGAACTACTGTTTCCGCCTTCAATTGAAGAGTTAGAAAATGTAAAATCGGTATTTTCACTGGTTGTAACCATGAAATATCAAACCATAATCCACCATTATTTCTCGATAAACTACCGAAGCATGAAATAATGCATAATATTGTATCATTTGAATGTATATACAGGTACATGTATTTCAAATTTAATAGTTTAAAAAGGAAAGTTCTTTGAATGATATTTTGTCATAATTCTAAAGCAGGTTCAGTAATTCACCCATTTAATCCCTGACATACTCCACACTGACCAACAGCTTCCTGAAAACATTGTGCGGAAAGAACGAAATGCTAATAACCAGCATTTTCTCCTTTTTCAACAATGTTTTCTATCATTTCAAAGACAAATCCTACCATTTAAACCAGGTTTAAATTTTTTTGTCTGCTAATTTTTTAATACTTGTTTGGTAAAAAGTTTCGGAATATTACAAATGTAACTGAGTGGCCCTCTGGCAAAAGGGGTTTAACTCTTTACCAAACGACAAAATTTTAGACTGGTCCAAATTGAAAGCATTTGCAGACGACAAAGTAAAGGTGGTCCAAATGATGAAACTTGTCATTGATAGATTAGAAAACATTGTGGGAAAAGGAGAAAATGCTGGTTACCAGCATTTTCTCCTTTTCGCACAATGTTTTCAAAAGGCCTCTTTCTCTGGGTTGTTAAAAGTCGGGATTGTGTGGTAAAGGGTTAATGCATTTCTGTGATTATCATCAGATAATCATGGATCCAACAACCAGTAAAATAATGAGGTAGACTGGTCCTTGGACATGCAGAAAATTTGACAAAAGCACAAGGTTTTCACCCAGGTCAGCCTACACAGTCTGTGCAGGCTGACCTGGATCGATACTTTTTTGAAAATGCCTCAAACCCTCATTTTACAGACTATGTCTGAACTGCCTGTGACTTTCTTACCTTTATGACTTTAGTTTCAGGTCTTGAGGGGTATGTAAAGCTAACTGACTGGAACTCTACACCTGTAAAATTGAAAAAAGTGCCTTTACTCTTACAGCCCTGAACCTAGCTTCAGCTTCTTATACAGACAGTTTAGATCAATATCAGACTGCACAGAACCTGCAGTCAAATCTTGGATCTACACTGTCAACTAATAACCTATTAAGCAATGCTTTTGTTCCTATCCTATTGACTTGTATTGTATTTTGTGACATACTGTAAATTATTAATCAATAAAATATGTTTAACTCTTTACCAAACGACAGAAAAGTAGACTTGTCCAAATTGAAAGCATTTGCAGATGACAATTTAAATAATATTCAAATTGGAAGTGGAAGTCGTCTTTGATAGGGTAGAAAACATTGTGGGAAAAGGAGAAAATGCTGGTTACCTACATTTTCTCCTTTTCCCACAATGTTTTCAAAAGGCTTCTTTCTCAGGGTCATTAAAAGTCAGGATTGTGTGGTAAAGGGTTAAATATTTTCTGAAATATTCTTGTAACACTTCCTTGAAATAGCAATGTATTTATTTTTATTACATACCTTGATGTTGTTCCCATGTATTTGCGCTGGATGAAAGTACATGTATGCAATATTTCTTCGTATCGCCTACTTTCATATTGAACTGAGATCTTTTTTATGTGTCGCTAAATATTTCAAAATGCAATGTTTTTTACCCAGTCAAAAAAAGTTAAGTTGATTTATATCATGTTTGAATTTTTCATCTGCAGATGCTTTCAATTTGGAAGTGTCTATATCGTTGTTTGGTCAACAGGTAATACCAACTGCAAGATCTTTTATCTGCCATGCAGAAGACCTCAAAAAACATCAAAGCAAAGAGAGAAATTTCTCAATCAAACAATAATTTTTCATGTATTTATATGAGCCATGCTCTATGAAAAGGGCGCTTAATCCATCCGCAAACAGTATTGACCCAGGTCAGCCTGTGCAGTCTGTTGACCTGGGTCTTAACCAGTCAGTTGTTAGAGAAAATGGATTTTATGGCGGCATAATTATGAGTTGAAATGTTTGGTAAAATAGATTACAGAGATGCATTAAAACCCCTTTTGCCACAGCACTGCTCATATGCATTTTAACCTTTTCCAAAATTACAAATTTTGGGTTCTTTCAAAGTCGAAACATCTACAGATGACAACTTCAGAATTGGTTACCTGATATCAAATTTTAGGGTTGTCCAAACTGAAAGCATTTGCAGACGACAATTTCAATGTGGCTCAATTGGTGTAATTTTTCTTTGATAGGGTAGAAAACATTGTGGGAAAAGGAGGAAATGCTGGTTACCAGCATTTTCTCCTTTTCCCACAACGTTTTTAAAAGGCTTTTCCCTCAGGGTCGTTAAAACTCTGGATTGTGTGGTAAAGGATTGAAAAACAGCCAAGCTAGAAAGGAAAGAAAATCCTTACATCCATCTAGATTTGGTAGAATTTCTCCATTTTCATTTGGCACAGCTGGTTTTCTATCTAATAGATCAAATATACGTATAGATGCACCAAGAGCCTGAAAATAGTTAGGCATACGCTGTAATTTCTAGTCCTCAAACATAGGATAAATGAGACATATCGGTAAGTTGAAAAAATTTGCAAGAACGGTATTTCTAAACAGAAACAAGAGCGCAGCATGCGGGTTCCAATGCTCAGCTGCGGTTGCTTGATTTTCAGTGAAAATTCTATCTCTAATAAGGGGCATAACTGTGTCAAAAATATATTGATGGTTATCTGCCCTTGTTGTACAGGTTTCCCTTTTGATAGTTTTGTCCAAGTTTGAAGTCGATTTCTTAACCCTTTACCAAACAATCCCGTGTTTTCACGTCCCTGAGGAAGAGGCCTTTTGAAAACATTGTGGGGAAAGGAGAAAATGCTGGTAACCAGCATTTTCTCCTTTTCCCACAATGTTTTCTACCCTGTCAAAAAACCTTAAGTTCATTTGTACCATTTTCAAATTTGTCGTCTGCAGATGCTCTCAATTTGGGAGGGGCTAAAATTTGTCGTTTGGGAAAGGGTTAAATAACAACAGAGATATTACAAAATGTCAAAGTTTTCGCACGACCACGCAGACAAAGATGCAGATGCAGACAACACCAGGGCTATGAAAATAACTGGACCATTTCCTTCAAAAACAGCTGAACTAAAAACAAAAGAAAAGCAACCCTTGTTTTGAGAAAAGAGTCTCATTTATAAAGTAACTGAAACTGTCACAGGCTGACAAATAACCCCCAGGCAGACTACTTGCCTTTTCACTAGTTCAACAAATACTGGTAATTCAAATGGCCAAAACTCTTGTGATAATCAACCGTTCATAATGAAAATTGCAAGAGCAAAGTTCCCTTGTTAGGAAGGTCTTCATACAGCCTATACAAGACAACCAAATTTTAGACTTGTCCAAACTGAAAGCCTTTGCAGACGACAATTTAAATGTGACTTAAATGATTTGCTTTTAAAGGGATAGAAAATGTTTTGGGAAAAGGAAACAAGAGGGCCATGATCAGGGCTACAGAAATCCGAAAAATTGCCGGATCAGACCGATTCCGAACACTGAAAACCGATTTATTTTCAAAAACGTCCCAAAAATTGGTCCGAAATATCATAATATGGCCAGTCAGAAACAAACTTACAAACCTTAAATCATTGCTGCAGGCATTTTTTAACGTTAGGCAAAGCAGTGATCGTATATAAGATCCCTTGGTATCTAGAGTGTGGTATCTAGAGTGTCAAACTGTTATTTGGCCATTATCTAATTATTGCCATTTCACTGTGACATAAATCACAGCTTATAGAGATATCGTCATGCATCGTTGCCTTAAGCTTGGTACGGCCCTATTCGCAATCGGTTTTGTCTAATTACGTACCATACATGCAAACACACCATGCAATGCTAATCAGTCAGTCAATTTCGCCACGCCCCATTTGCATCAGAGTTTACATACAATATCTACTGCGAACCAATCAGAAATCACATACGAGATTTAGTTGCCGCCCATAATTTTGTAAAGCCGCGCCTTGACTTTACGTTATGTGGTAGTGTGCATCCTGTCACGAACTCATGACTAGCATTATACGGTGTATATTTAGCTACGACCTCTCGCAATCTTGAATTATTAATCCATTTCCATTAGCGCAGACACAACTTGCACCAAACTATCTCACCTGTTAGTGGTAAACATGACTTGGAGAACTGTCTGCGCTGGGCGGTTGCCTAAGAAATTTGCCTCGTTTTCGCTTTTGGTATAGGTATGCTCACTCACGGTTGTAGACATGAATTATGTAATGTTGAGCAAAGTAATTTTACATTATACTTTACGAAGAAACGAATCAATCGGATGTAATTTTAGCAGACCGAGACTCATGTTTACTTCGGCCACGTTCTTCTTGAAAACGAAAGTAAAATGGCTGAACGCAGACTGATATTTTAAGACGTTTTGCAGCGAATTTTTGATGGCAGCGAGAGCGACGGACAGAAATCATTTGATGAAAATGAAGAAGAAAATATTCTTCAGAAAATTTTAACCGATGCCATCACCGTCAGTGAATTTGAGATGGGACATTCCCGGACCAATCGCTAGTTTATTTTGACAAAGAAAGTGGGTGGGGTAACGTGGACTCGCCGCCGTCGATCACACGTCACAGCTCGGCCAATTCCAGAATCAACTGAAGTTTGCCGAATGCACCGTCGATCGGCCGGACCGATTGAGATTACAAAATTTCTGTAGCCCTGGCCATGATGGCCCTGGAGTCGCTCACCTGAGCCTTTTGACCAAGCACAACCAATTTCCAACGTCTTGTGAGATATATGTATTACCAAACAATAAAATTTTAAACTCATCAGTCTGAACCTTCTGCATAAAACAAATAATATGTGGATCAAGCTGTGGGACTGGTCTCTCAAAGGGGTAGAAAACATTGTGAAAAAGGGAAAAAATGCTGGATACCAGCATTTTCTCACTTTCAAAGAGTGTTTTCAAAAGGCTTCTTTCTGAGAGTCATTCATACACTAGGTTTTTCTAAGATTTCACCTAGTGACCTAGTTTTTCAGCCAACATAACACATTTTCAAACTGGTCCAAGATATCATTAGGACAAACATTCTTACCAAATTTCAAGAGTATTGGACTGAAAATGTGGCCTCTACAGCGTACACAAGGTTTTTCTAAGATCTGACCTAGTGACCTCGTTTTTGACCCAACATGACCTATTTTCAAACTCATCCAAGATATTACCAAGGCAAACATTCTGAGCAACTTTAAAAGAGTATTGAACAAAAAATGTGGCCACAACAGTGTACACATGGTTTTTCTAAGATTTGACCAGGTGACCTAGTTTTTGACCCCACATGACCCATTTTCAAATGCTACTGAGATATCATCGAGACAAACATTCTGACCAACTTTCAAGAGTATTAGACAGAAAATGTGGCTTATGGAGGATACACAAGGTTTTTCTAAGATTTGACCTAGTGACCTAGTTTTTCACCCGTCATGACCCATTTTCAAACTAGTCAGAGATATTATCAAGGCACACATTCTGACCAACTTTCAAGAGTACTGGACAGAAAATATGGCCTCTAGAGCATACACAACGTTTTTCTTAGATTTGACCTGGTGACCTAGTTTTTGACCCAACATGGCACATTTTCGTACCATTTCAAGATACAATCAAGACAAACATTCTGACCATTTTTCAAGAGTATTGGACTGAAAATGTGGCCTCTATAGTGTACAAAAGGTTTTTCTAAGATTTGACCTAGTGACCTAGTTTTTGACCCCACACAACCCAATTTCAAACTTGTTCAAGATTTTATCAAGACAAACATTCTGACCAAATTTCACAAGTATCTGACTGAAAATGTGGCCTCTACAGCACACACAAGGTTTTTCTAAGATTTGACCTAGTGACCTAGTTTTTGACCCCACATGACCCAATTTCGAACTCGTCCAAATTTTATCAAGACAAACATTCTGACCAAGTTTCATGAGGATCTGACTGAAAATGTGGCCTCTAGAGCATACACAAGGTTTTTCTAAGATTTAACCTAGTGACCTAGTTTTTGACCCCACATGACCCAATTTCGAACTCGTCCGAGATTTCATCAAGACAAACATTCTGACCAAGTTTCATGAGGATCGGACTGAAAATGTGGCCTCTAGAGCGTACACAAGGTTTTTCTAAGATTTAACCTAGTGACCTAGTGTTTGACCCAACATGACCCAATTTCGAACTTGTCTGAGATTTTATCGAGACAAACATTCTGACCAAGTTTCATGAGGATCGGACTGAAAATGTGGCCTCTAGAGCGTACACAAGGTTTTTCTAAGATTTGACCTAGTGACCTAGTTTTTGACCCCACACGACCAAATTTCAAACTTGTCCAAGATTTTATCAAGACAAACATTCTGACCAAATTTCACAAGTATCTGACTGAAAATGTGGCCTCTACAGCACACACAAGGTTTTTCTAAGATTTGACCTAGTGACCTAGTTTTTGACCCCCACATGACCCAATTTCGAACTGGTCCGAGATTTTATCAAGACAAACATTCTGACCAAGTTTCATGAGGATTGGACTGAAAATGTGGCCTCTAGAGCGTACACAAGGTTTTTCTAAGATTTGACCTAGTGACCTAGTTTTTGACCCCACATGACCCAATTTCGAACTCGTCCGAGATTTCATCAAGACAAACACTCTGACCAAGTTTCACGAGGATCGGACTGAAAATGTGGCCTCTAGAGCGTACACAAGGTTTTTCTAAGATTTGACCTAGTGACCTAGTTTTTGACCCCACATGACCCAATTTCGAACTGGTCCGAGATTTTATCAAGACAAACATTCTGACCAAGTTTTATGAGGATCGGACTGAAAATGTGGCCTCTACAGCACACACAAGGTTTTTCTAAGATTTGACCTAGTGACCTAGTTTTTGACCCCACATGACCCAATTTCGAACTCGTCCGAGATTTTATCGAGACAAACATTCTGACCAAGTTTCATGAGGAATGGACTGAAAATGTGGCCTCTAGAGCATACACAAGGTAAAAAGTTGACGACGGACGACGTACACCGGACGACGGACACAGCACGATCACAATAGCTCACCATGAGCACTTCGTGCTCAGGTGAGCTAAAAATGCTGGTCAGCAGCATTTTCTCCTTCACCCACAATGTTTTTGAAAGGGTTCTCCCTCTGAGTTGTTAAAACTCAGGACTATTTTGTATAGGGTAAATTTCAGCCAAATTTGTTGCCAACTGTAGGAAAAGAAGACAATATAAAATTGTGTCTACAGACTGACAAAATCGACAACTTCATTTCAATGGCCCAACCCAAAACTGTTGTAGTTGGAATTGTTAACCTTTCCCTCAGCCTCTTAAAACCTAAAGCTAAAACAATTTTAAAGCTTAAGTTACTTCTTTACCTGCATAAAGTCTCCATACAGAGCTGACATCAGTGCAAATGCCATGGCAACTTGTAGAGTGTATAGTAAAAATGCTGAAAATAAAACAATAGCTATGCATTGTGACAAGGGGGCTTAATGAGCCAAATCAAAAGCAATTGCAGACAACAAAAGAACCTTTATCCACATGGCAGGTTTTGTTTTCTTCCAAATTCAAAACATCTGCAGACAACAGATTCAAAATTGGTACAAATGAGCCTAAGCATTCCAATACAATAAAAAACTTTTTGTGAAAAGGATGAAAAAGTGTTTTCTCTTTTTTCCAGAATGTTTTCATAAACTTTCTCCAACAAGGCTGTTAAAACACCAGGTTGTTTGATAAAGCACTGAGTATGACTCAATTGATGGAATTTAGCAGTTTAACTCTTTACCACACAACAAAAGTGTAGACTTGTCCAAATTGAAAGCATTTGAAGATAACAGTTTAACCCTTTACCACACAATCCCGACTTTTAATGAAGCTCAGGAAGATGGCTTTTGAAAACATTATGGGAAAAGGAGAAAATGCTGGTAACCAACATTTTCTCCTTTTCCCAAAATGTTTTCTGTCCTTTTAAGGACAAATTTCGTCATTTGGTCACCTTTTATTAGTTGTCTGCAAATGCTGTCAATTTGGACCAGTCTAAATTTATGTCGTTTGGTAAAGAGTTAAATGTGGCTCAAATGATGGAATTTGTCTAAATGGCTAATTATATCTCAGCTACTTGATTGGAGAGGTTTTTGGAGAAGTTGTTAACCCTTTACCACACAATCCCGAATTTTAATGACCCTGACAAAGAAGCCTTTGGAAAACATTGTGGGAGAAGGAGAAAATTTTCTCCTTTTCCTATAATTTTTTCACAAACAAATTCATCATTTTAGCTACATTTAAATTGTTAAAGGCAAATTTTTCAGAAGACACAAACAAAGTGGCCATCATCAATTCTAAGATACACCCTTTACTGAACAATCGTGAGTTGTAATTAACCTGAGGAAAACAGGCTTTAGAAAACATTGGCGTAAAAGAGAAAACACTGCTAACCAGAATTTTCTCCTTTTCCCCACAATATTTTCATCTTTCAAAGACAATCCCATCATTTGAGCCCCATTTGATTTGTTGTCTGCAAAATGCATTCAATCTGGAAGACTATAATTTTTGTCATCTATTAAAGCATACAAGTTTTAGTTAGTAGGTCAGATAGTAAAATGGGCTGACCTGTCAAAATTCCAGGTGTTACTCCAGTACTTTGATCCTTTGAGTTCTCATGCACCAATTTTCCTCCATACCACAGTACAACACTGATCGATCCGTAGATCATAAGTCCTATTGCACCTTCAAATATACCTGAAATAGAAAGTAAATAAGCCATGCATGATGCTCTCACAAACGGGGAATAATGCAATTCTGTGATGCATGATACAAATTTTCATATTTTCATAGATCCATAAAATCCATCATGTATAACAAATAATTGAGTCATGGGGTGGACCAGTCCTTTTGACAAGCAGAAATTTAACCAATAGCAAAAGTTTCGACACAGGTCGTCCTGCGCAGACTGCAAAAAAGAAAACAGGCTGACCTGGGTCAATACTTTTTGCAGATGCATTAAACCCCCTTTTCACAGAGCATGGCTCAAATAATTAGGTGATATCTTGATAAATTAACACCGTAAACAATCCTATGTTTTAATGACTCTAAGAAAAAGGAGAAAATATGGGTAACCAGTATTCTCTCCTTTTTTTCAGAAATGGTTTTTACCATATAAAATCTAATTATATCATTTGAGCCACATAGCATTAGATGAGTCTAATATTTTGTTATTTGGCAAAGAGTTACATTTTCTGGGACTTATTAAATTACATCTATATGAGCCAAGCTCAGCCTAGCCTGTTAGCTCAGTGGTAAGCATATCTGACTAGTGACCTAGTGGTTGGGAGTTCAATACCCAGTTGATGCAAACCTTTTTTCCTGATGATCTTTCGCCTCTAACCTCTCTGATGCATGTGAAAAAAGCAGTCTGAGGCTTGGAAGGAAGATTGTGTTAAGTGCTGGTGTGAGAAAGCCAAGAAACACACGGGTAGGTGCACTGACTGTCGTGATATGACCTAGGTTGTTAAATTTGTGGTAAACTCCGATACAAACAAACAAAAATCTGGCAAAAGGGGGTTTAATGCACCTCTCTGATACATTATACCAAGCAAGTCATCACATAACTGCGGGCTTATAAGATGTGATTTAACTTAGAATCAACTGAACTGGTCCTTGGACATGCAGAAAATTTACCAACAGCAAAAAGCTTCCACCCAGATCAGTCTGCAAACCTGGGTCAATACTTTTTGCAGATGCATTAAATCCACTTCTTACAGAGCATGGCTAAAATGCATTTAGCCCAGTCTGGTAGCTCAGTCAGCAATGGGGCATGAGAGCAGTGAGTAGCTGATTCAAAACCCCCACACTGGGAAACTTCTTTCCAAGAACAGAATGATAGTTATTGAGACAGTATGTTATGATTAACTGGGAAAGGAATCAGTGGCTTGGGAAGAATGTCCTGAGAAGTAGTGGTAAAAGGAATCAAGGAAAGCATGGTCATGTGCACTGGCCCCTGCGATATAAGTGAAATAATGTTGAAAATGGCGCTAAATACCATACAAACAAACAAACAAACAAAATCTGATGCATGGAAGAATCTGATGATTTTTTACCAGTTTGTTGATCCTTAACTTAGATGGTTTTTCTCTTTTTTCCCCACAATGTTTCTAATTTATCCAAGACAGAAATTATCATTTGAGCTACAATTAATTTTTCGTCTGCAAATGCGTTCAATTTGGTCGAGACCAAAATTTTGTCATTTGGTAAAGAGTTAATTACAAAATACAGATCAAATGAAAAGGAAGACTACCTCCTGCTGCAGCTAACTTTTTCCCAACTTTGTAACTTTTATCTACATCCTCGCCATACAAAGCTGTCACTTTTTTCTCTCCCGTGAAGGTCCTCACTGTCCTTATGCTCGACAAACTTTCTTCCGCCTGGGTTCCTGCATCTCCGAGTCGGTCTTGAAAATCCTGGCGCAAGTTCTTCATGTATTTACCTGTATTGTAGAATGTAAAGAAGTTATAGTTTTGTAACAAATATTTCACAAAAATCATCTCTATGTATGAGTATAAAAATAATTGAAATGTATATCTTCATTGTGTATAAAAAAAACATCAAGGCAATTTTTAACAGAGTATCTCCCAAAGCATACTAGAAAACATGAGGCGAGAAAGTTACCTGCACTTAGACAAGAAATCATTTGTTGGATGTTTAAAGCCATTTTATCATTATTTTCGACACCAGTACATTGTGGCAGCTAGTGCACCTATCTATGCTTTTCTACAGTTTCTTTTCCCATTACCTCAAGCAATTATCTTTCCACAGCACTGGCTGATTTTACACCGATACATCGTTGAAAACAATATTCAGTGGTGAGAGAGGAACTGACCTCTCCCTTTAACTGTCATCAAACCTGAGAAAGTATTTGGCCCAGCTGGAAATAGGCCCCATTAGTTATCTGCTGAACTGTAGGGCTTATAACTTGAAAAGAAACCAGTGACAGAGTGCACATCTGTCTCAGTCCGATCTTTTTTCTTTCGAAAATGCTGAGTGGAAGGGAGTACTTGCTACATGTGTATTATTTACCCTTTACCACACAATCCCTAGTTCCAACGACTAAGGTCTTTTGTAAACATTGATGGAAAAGGAGTAAATGCTAGTAACCAGCATGTTCTCCTCTTCCCATCATGTTTTCTAATCTTTCAAAGACAATTTCATCATTCCAACTGCATGTAATTTGTCATCTGTGATTGTTTTCAATTTGGACTGGAGTAAAGTTTTCTTGTTTGGTAAGTAAATTGAAAACCAGTGAGTTGAAAGGAGTACTAGGTAGATTTATAATGAATGTCTATTATTTGCAAACAGAAGCAATGAAAAGAAAAAGCATATCATTTGACCTCTAGTGACCTTGACCCTGAACCTACTACAATAGATGTTGGGCATGACTAATAATGAAGAAGAACAATTGGCCAAAAACTTTCTCCAGAATTAAAACTGGTCATTTGTTTTTGGCAAAAAACAGATGCCTGCCCAAATATAATCTTTGAACTACATCTACAACCTTGACCACAGCCTCTGGTATGGGGAACCTCCATTCCACATTTCATCTTATCAACATGGACATGTATATGAAATATTTTAAAAATTTGAGCAAGGAATTCAATAGACTGGAATCTGACTTGAAAACTTGACAGACTGCTGGGTGTATAGAAAGACAAATCTACCAAAAACAACATGTCTCCCCCAAATCAGTATTATAAACCCTTAACCCTTTACCAGATGAGAAAATTTCAGACTTGTATAAATTAAAGTCATTTGCAGACTACAAATTAAATGTGACTCAAATGATGACTTTCGTCAATCATAGGGTTGAAAACATTGTGGGGAAAGGAGGAAATGCTGGAACATCTTTAGAAAGTCTTCCTCCTTAAAATTTGTCACTGTGTGGTAAAGGGTTAATAAAGCACAGATAATTGTATTTTCATGGCTGCCTTTTGTCTTTACTGTTTCAGCAAAGCAGAAAGTATAGATCAGAGATCAGATCGTATGTTTTGTGCAGTCTGATCTTGATCTACACTAGCTAGTTATGAAAGGCACTTTAAGGGTTAAAATTACAACAGTAAGTAAAGGTGGATCCTGGTCTTACCATATTGGACAGCACAGAGTGATACAACAGGGACCACTGAAAGCAGGACACCAGTCAATGCTGGGTTTAAGGTGAACATCAAAATAAGGGAACCAATCATCTGCAGAAGGTATCTTGACAACATGGACATGTTGACCTGAAATTCAAAGATACATCTATACTCATTTTCAGCCAGTTTTTAACCCATTTCATTTATTTCATGGAACTATAACCATTCTTGTATCTTCGTGCCAAATGTGGCCCTTGACAGCTGCAAGGTTGCTTAGATTAAGATGGATAGATAGTTTAGAAAATTCATTTCATTTTTTGACAGCCTTCAAAGAATCCACTGTTGCCTTTTCCAATTTTAAATGAGGACGAATCCCTTGAGTTTCTCTATCCCTCAAACCATACATATTAGTAATTTATCTATGTTTACACAGCCAAATTCTTAGTCATTCTACATCTTTAAGTCAAATTTTTGTCTATTTGATTTTTATACTTCAATAGTAAACACAAGGAGAAATCAATACTTCATTAGTAAACAAAAGGAGAAAATAATTTCTGGAAGTTCCTTAAGTCAACCCTTTACTGCACAATCCCAACTTTTAACGACCCTGGGGAAGAAGTCTTTTGAAAACATTGTGTGAAAAGGAGAAAATGCTGGTAACCAGCATTTTCTCCTTTTCCTACAATGTTTTCTACCCTGTCAGAGAAAAAGCATATCATTTGAGCCACACTGAAATTGTCGTCTGCAAATGCTTTCAAATTGGATGGGTCAAAAATTTTGTTGTTTGGTAACGGGTTAAAGCTTTACCAAACAATCCCGCTTTTAACAACCCTGAAACCATATGTAAATATTGTGGAAAAAGGATAAAATGCTGGTAACCAGCATTCTCTCCTTTTCCCCCAAGGTTTTCTACCCTTTCAAAGACATATCTATTCATTTGAGCCCTACAAAAATGTAGACTTGTCCAAATTGAAAGCATTAGCAGATGACAACTTATATGTGTGGCTCAAATAATGGAATTTGTCTTGATAGGCTAGAAAACATTGTGGGAAAAGGAGAAAATGCTGGTTACCAGCATTTTCTCCTTTTCCCACAATGTTTTCAAAAGACTCCTTCCTCATGGTTGTTAAAACTTGTGTCGTACAGAGTGAAAGCACCATAATACTTACAGTCACTGCATTTTGAAGAACCTGAGTATCTGATGATAGTCTGTTACACAACTCTCCAGTTCTGAAGAGAGACAAAAAAACAATCATAAGCACTGCATGTGGTTGCAAACACTCAGCTGCAAGTGCTTTTTCCGTGAAAATTCTGGGTCAAATAATGGAACATAACTGTGTCAAGAATATTAAAAGGTTACCTGCCCTTGGATGGGTCACAGTAAGAAAAAGTTTGAAATGAATATCTTCAGTAATGACAGAAATACAAGAAACCATCAAAGTTTTTGCATGGTAAACATGACCGCCATGGCACTGTTACAGACAACAGAGCTATGACAATAGCCATAAAAAGCCAAGCTGAAAGTAAGTTCTATAACCACATAGCCATTTAACCAGAAAATAATCAGGCTGATTTACGAGATAGAAAAAATAAATCTTCAGTGGCACCATTTAACCCTTTCCCAAACGACAAAGTTTGGACTAGTCCAAATTGAAAGACTTTGCAGACGACAATTTCAAATTTGATGAAAATGGCAGAAAGGTCTCAAAACGGGTAGAAAACACTGTGGGAAAAGGAGAAATTGCTCGTTACGAGCAATTTCTCCTTTTCCCACAGTGTTTTCAAAAGACTTGTACTGCAGACACCTGAAAACCAGGGCTTGTTTGGGAAAGGGTTAACTTTTACCAGACAATCCCATGTTTTAACAAACTTTGGATAGAGGGCTTTCAAAAATGTGGTCAAAGGAGAAAAAAGCTAGTTACAACACAAGATTAAGTACCTGTTGGTGTCGAAGAAAGCCACCTCCTGTTTTACGATACTTTGAAATAGAACTTTCCGAAGCCGAGCCACAACTCTCTGTCCAGCAAGAGTGAATAACCAGGATCTAGCCATCGAGAACATTGCACCAATGGCATAGATGACAAATAGTGTGAGAACTGTTCTGTTTAAATCAGCTGAAATTGAAATCAAAATAGCAATATGACTAACTCTGCACAAGACAAACCTGTTCTGTAACATCAGTGAAGAAAACTGCATTTGAAAACATTGTGAGAAGATGCAGGTACTAAGTATATCTTTTTTTCCCACAATGTTTTTTATCCTTTCAAAGACTTATTCCATTATTTGAACCAGGGTTGTCTACAGATGCTTGCATAAAAGACATATCTGAAACTTTGAGAACAAAACAACCTCAAAACAAGGCTAACATAACACATTCCAACATAATGATATGAAGAACATCTTAGGGTTTAACGCTTTATCAAACAACAAATTCGAAACTGTTCCAAATCGGTCAACATTTAATTTGTTGTCGACAAATGCTTTCGATTGGCGTAAGTATACACTTAAAGGTTAAGTAACAGAGACTGCGACAATATGGCCAGGGAGAAGAACTATCTAACAAACAATACAAGAAAGAGGGCCACAAATACCCTGAAGAGCTAGCCTGAGTTTTTCTATCTTTGTAAGAATAATCATAGGAGCATAAAAGGAAGATATTATTAAATTCTATATTCTGATGAAGTTTCATGAAAATTATGATAAACAAAAACCTACTTTAACTCTTTACCACACAATCCCAACTTTTAACGACCCAAAAAAGGATTGACTTTGAAAACATTATGGGAAAAGGAGAAAATGCTGGTAACCAGCATTTTCTCCTTCTCCCATAATGTTTTCTACCCTTCCAAAGGCAATTTTCAATTTTTGAGTCATACTGATTTTGTCGTCTGCACAAGCTTTCAATTTGGTTGAGTCTAAAATTTTGTTGTGTGGTGAAGAGTTAAACCTTTACCAAACAATCCCAAAAGTCCAACAACCCTGATGGAGAAGAATTTTGAAACCATAATGGGAAAAGGAGTAAATTTTTCTCACCATGCTTTCAGAAACTTTTTTCTCATGGTCCTAAAAACAAGAAATAGCTTTGTAACCAATTGTTATCATTACTACTTCAGACAGGTCACTTTTGATCTGACAAAAATACTGACTTACCCATGCTATGCTGGGCAGCATCAATGACCTTGCCAAAGAACAGTGGGGCCACCATCTGTGATCCACTTGACACAAATAAACAAAGTGTGGCAACAATCAGCATCCCTGCTTCCTAAAAGGTATATGATAACAAATAGATAAGTATATTGCACATAAGAAATAGGACTTTGTACATAACACTTTGTGTATATGACTTTATTACCCATGTAATTTTAAAATATTACTAAGTTAAACAAATAGTAAAAGGGGGAGGGAGGAAGAGAGGGGAGGAAGGAAAGGGGGGAAAGACAGAGAGAGACAGAGAGATAGAAACAGAGAGAGGGAGACAGAGAGATAGAAACAGAGAGAGGGAGACAGAAAGGGACAGAGAGAGAGACAGAGAGACAGACAGACAGACAGAGGGGGAGAAAGAGACAGACACAGAGGTACAGAGGTACAGAGAGACAGAGAGTGTCAGTGATGGAAGGACAGAGACAGACAGGCAGACAGACAGATAGTTCCCATCATAGTCGGTGAATTTAACCCCTTATCCACCTTGACCTACATCTTATGACATCCAAAATAATGTATTCAAAAGATAATGAAATGGACCTAGAACTTTGCAAAAAAAATAAGTTGGAAAAGGAGCATAACTTCAAAAATCGTTTGTTAGTTTCATCCTCACTTGAAACTGACCTTAATTTTATGATTATACACCTATGTATAAAATTTGAATCCAATAAACTAATACTGGAAATCATCCCCTAAGCCTTCACCACATGATAAAATTTTAGACTCGTCCAAATTGAAGAAAATTAAAGACAAGTTTAAAAGTTTTTTTTTTCTTTTTGTTTTTTTAAATTTTAGTATTTGTCCTTGAATAGGTAGAAAACATTGTGAGAAAAGGAGAAAATGCTGGTTACCAGCTTTTTCTTCTTTTCCCACAATGTTCTCAAAAGGCCCTCTTTCTCAGGGTTGTTAAAAATCAGGAATGTTTAGTAAAGGGTTAGGTGCAGAGTGAGACAGCAAGGATACAATATTCCCACACACACCCCTTCCCCCATGAAAATGGCTGGACATAACAATCTTACAGAAGAAACTTACTGGCTTGGCTAAGGAGATGAGCCGTAGAATATCCACTTTTTTCTTCACTGGCTTCCCATCTTTATCGACTTCTCGGCCATTTTCATCGTAATAATGTGTAATACGAATAGTCTGAAACATGTGAGTCATGCTCTGTGAACAGGGTGTTTAATGTATCTGCAAAAAGTATCGACCCATGTGACATCAGTCTGTACAGTCCATGCAGGCTGACATGGGTCAATACTTTTTGCTATTTGTAAATTTTCTGTATGTCTAAGGACCATTCTACCAGTACATCTTAACTCTTTACCACACAATCCCGACTTTTAACGACCCTGAAGGAGAAACCTTTTGAAAACATTTCGGGAAAAGGAGAAAATGCTGGTAACCAGCATTTTCTCCTTTTCCCATAATGTTTTCTACCATATCAAAGGCAAAATTCCCCATTTGAGTCACATTTAAATTGTCGTCTGCAAATGCTCTTAATTTGGACTGGTCTACATTTTTCTCACGTGGTAAAGAGTTAATTCAGTCCGTTTTTAGATAATTAAATGTTGATTGAATGGTGTTTTACGCCGCTTTCAACATTACTGTTGTTAGATAAGAATCGATTATATGAATCCATAATTATATGATGACTTGCTGACTAACGGACATGCATTAACCCTTTACCAGACAACGAAATTTTAGCCTTGTCCAAATTGAAAACATTCGCAGACGATTATTTCAATGTGGCTCAGATGGTGCAATTTTTCTTTGATACCTTAGAAAACATTGTGGGAAAAGGAGAGAATGCTGGTTACCACAATGTCTTCAAAAGGCCACTTTCCCAGGGCCGTTAAAAGGCAGTATTGTGTGGTAAAGGATTAAACTCTTTTCCCATAGCATGGTTAACACTTAAAGCACTGAATTAGCCCTTTACCGCACAATGACGCCTTTTGACGCCCCTGGGAAAGAAGCCTTTTGAAAACATTGTGGGAAAAGGAGAAAATGCTGGTAACCAGCATTTTCTCCTTTTCCCACAATGTTTTCTACCCTATCAAAGAAAAATTACACCATTTGAGCCACATCAAAATTGTCCTCTGCAAATCCTTTCAATTTGGACAGGTCTAAAATTTTGTCATGTGGAAAAGGGTTAATGAGTTGGATTTTTGAAGTAGGAGACGCAGCTCAACCATTATTATTTAAAGGTTGTTTTAACCATGAAATGTAACATGGTAGCGGATGGTGCAGATTTAAGATCAGACTGCATGTTCTGTGCAGTCTTATCTTGATCTGCACTGTCCACAAAACAACTCGGTTCCAGCACTGTTAGGGTTAATATGTTTTCGTTTGAATCAGACTTGATGCAATGCCTTTATTCACTCTTTACCAAATGATCCAGTTGTAGAATAAACTTGTTTTGAAAACAGTTTAACCCTTTACCACACAATCCCGACTTTTAATGACCCTGAGGAGGAAGCCTTTTGAAAACATTGTGTGAAAAGGAGAAAATGCTGGTAACCAGCATTTTCTCTTTTTCCCACAATGTTTTCTACCCTGTCAGAGACAAATTTCATTTAAACTGTTGTTTGCAAATGCTTTCAATTTGGGCAAATCTATATTTTTCTTGTGTTGTAAAGAGTTACCTCTTTACCAAACGACAAAGTTTAAGACTGGTGCAAATTGAAAGCATTTGCAGAAGACAAAATAAATGAGACAGAAAAAAAGAAACTTGTTTTGGGAAGGGTAGGAAACATTGTGGGAAAAGGAGAAAATGCTGATTACCAGCATTTTCTCCTTTTCCCACAATGTTTTCAAAAGGCTTCTTTCACAGGGTCGTTAAAAGTCGGGATTGTGTGGTAAAGAGTTCAGAACTGTAGAATGATTGTTATTTCCTGAATATAAATAGGAAACAAAGATTATCTTACTTTCAGGCGTCTCATAAATACTCCAGCTAATACAATCAGTCCAAACTCTATCACGGAAAATACTGCTGCAGATATGACCAGGGCATTGTAGGTCACATGCATGAGTTGATAGTTGTTGTCATGAAGTATAGAACTTAATACAAAGGCCCCTTTCACACAGGAATATACAAGTGCAGCAATGCTATAGAAAGCATTGATAATATGGAGAGTCTGAAAATAAACACTTGGTGTTTGTATGTCTGTCCGCTCTAGGGCTGCCATGGTGATAGATTCCATGTGTGATATGCTGGGCGCCATCAGAATGACCTTCACTGTTGTCATGACTACAAGGTCAAATACTGACTGTTTGAAGTTGAACTTCATTACACTGTCAACAAAATACTCGGAACCTCCACCTGTCAAAAATAAAATTCAAGAAATAACTAGAGTCTGTCTTTTTTTATTCTTTCAATTTTTTATTTCACTGGTAACCAGCATTTCCTCCTTGAAGCACAATATTCTTTCAAGACAGATCTCACCATTTGAACTTCATTACACTGTCAACAAAATAATCGGAACCTCCACCTGTCAAAAATAAAATTCAAGAAATAACTAGAGTCTGTCTTTTTTTATTCTTTCAATTTTTTATTTCACTGGTAACCAGCATTTCCTCCTTGCAGCACAATATTCTTTCAAAACAAATCTCACCATTTGAGCCACATTTAAATTTTTGTCTGTAACTACTTTCAATTAGGTGCATTCCAAAATTTGTTGAATGATTATGATAGAGACAAAACTGTTTATCAGTTTATTCTTAACCCTTTACCAGACGACAAAATTATAGCCTTGCCCAAATTGAAAGCGTTTGAAGACGACAATTTCAATGTGGCTCAGATGGTGCAGTTTTTCTTTGATCAGGTAGAAAACATTGTGGGAAAAGGAGAAAATGCTGGTTACCAGCATTTTCTCCTTTTCCCACAATGTTTTCAAAAGGCTTCTTTCCCAGGGGCGTCAAACGGCGTCATTGTGCAGTAAAGGGTTATAGCATTATATTAATTTTTGTAAATCTAGTTTTACATCCAGTTATCCATAGATTTTATTTTTCTTTTGTCTATCTCTCATTTTCGACCCAGTTTGTATTCTGACAGAGCAGGGATTTTGGTAAAGTGTCTTCTTGATCAACCCTTTACCTCACAGCAAAATTTAACCCTTTCCCAAACAAGCCCTGGTTTTCACCTGTCTGCAGTACAAGTCTTTTGAAAACACTGTGGGAAAAGGAGAAATTGCTCGTAACGAGTAATTTCTCCTTTTCCCACAGTGTTTTCTACCCTTTTTGAGAACTTTCTGCCATTTTCATCCAATTTAAAATTGTCATCTGCAAATTCTTTCAATTTGGATCCGTCTAAAATTTATCGTTTGGGAAAGGGTTAAGGACCATTCTACCTCGGGCTTCAGCAATAATTCCGAAAACACTGTGGGAAAAGGAGAAATTGCTCGTAACGAGCAATTTCTCCTTTTCCCACAGTGTTTTCTACCCTTTTTGAGAACTTTCTGCCATTTTCATCCAATTTAAAATTGTCATCTGCAAATTCTTTCAATTTGGATCCGTCTAAAATTTATCGTTTGGGAATGGGTTAAGGACCATTCTACCTAGGGCTTCAGCAATAATTCCGTGATGACTTGTTTGGTATAATGCGTCACAGAAATGCATTAAATTCCCTTTTCACAGAGTATGACCCATGTGAGAATAACTCTTGAGTGCATTTGTCTCACTTGTCTTGCAAACTTCCCTTTTTTCTGCAAGATAGTAAGACAATTATCCTCTATCCCTTTCCCAAACGCTAAATTTTAGACTGGTCCAAATTGAAAGAGTTTGCAGACAACAATTTTAAATTGGATGAAGATGGCAGAAAGTTCTCAAAAAGGGTAGAAAACACTGTGGGAAAAGGAGAAATTGCCCATTACGAGCAATTTCTCGTTTTCCCACAGTGTTTTCAAAAGACTTGTACAGCGTGAAAATCAGGGCTTGTTTGGGAAAGGGCTATCTACATAATCCTTGGCAGAATATTGCTTATAAACTTGTTACCACACAACCAAATTTTTAGACTTGTCCACATTCAAAGCATTTGCTGACAACAAAATAATTGTGATTCAAATTATGGAAATTGTCTTTGAATGGGTAGTAAACATTGTGGGAAATGGAGAAAATGCTGGTAAAATGCATTTATCCTTTCCCCCCCCCCCCCCCCCATGCTTTAAAAAGGCTTCATGCACAGGGTTGTTAAAACTCTGGATTATGTGATAAAGGATTAGAATAAAAAATAAAAAATGTCTGACTTAAAAAGCTGCATGCTGCAATTAAGAAAATCTAACCTGTGAGCCATAATACAACTGTTTGTATACCATCTATAAACAACAATGCCAGAAATGCATTGACATATCGCAGAAAGGGCAAAGTAAATTTTGTTCTGTAAGTTGGTGTTTCTTCAGCCAGTAGACATTTTTCATCATCATCATCACCACGGTGATTCATGTTTGGCTGAGCCTGTCTTCCTTCCATCTGTATGGGGAAAACTCACTACAATTATTACTGGGTCCTGCCGAGGGTATAATTAACCGTTTACCGCAAAATTTTACACTTGTCCAAATTGAAAGCATTGGCAGACGACAAATTAGATGTTGCTCACATGATGAGACTTGTCTGTGAAAGGACAGAAAACATTGTGGGAAAAGGAGAAAATGCTGGTTACCAGCATTTTCTCATTTTCCCACAATTTTTTCAAAAGGCATCTTTCTCAGGGTCATTGAAACTCGGGATTGTGAGGTAAAGCGGTCCGACGAATCATCAAAATACCCAAATGCCACCGAAACACCCCTATTTTTTCATTATTGATATCAGATAACTGATAAGAATGCAGAATTTTTCTTTCTTTTTTTTTTAACAGAAAAAGCGATTCATCAAAGTTTTAATCATTACTGAGAAGAATGGTGTTGGTAATATATTCTGATCATTGATTTATGTGGAGAACAATCACTGAAACACTCACCATATCTAGTCTGTTACACACCGAAATACACAAGCTTGATTACGCCATTGGAGAGTGAAGAATTATCAGTAAGACATTATCACTTGTATTTATTATTTCTTTGAATGATAAATGCACACACGAAATCATTTGCAAACGAAGTAGACCTCAGACATTATATTATGTAAGTCTCTGATCCGTCAAAACGCACAAGTAGCTTGGCACGTTCTGTTCTGCTAAAGTGAAGCAATCATAATGGAAGACGTTGGGCTAACATGGTCTAACTTATTTGGTGTAAAAGTTTGTCATTGTAATTTTTAAAGTGACATGGTTATTATTAATATTCTATAGGCTGAGTTAAAATTGTCTTATCAATTTATGCCTGGTTATGTGTTAACCACAGATTCAAAATGGCTGTCAGTTCGGGGCCCCTGTCGGATTCCTAATTTGGTGATCTTTAATTTCATATGCCCGATTTAAAAAATGAAAACTATTTTTTCTAGCATACTTATGGATAAAAATCAACCATGTATAAAAGCTACTGTAGTGAGATTGCGGAGGTAGAATCTCTGAATCGACAAGTTTTCCTACATCGAGCAGGTATTTCAGTGGACATTTACAATAAGGGTAGGAATAGGATATTCCATTGCACATTCTTCATGTCGGGCTTCAATGGTATGTTGTCATTTTGTCATTAGGTTTTAAAGTAACCCTCCTTCATCAGTATGATTACAATTTGTGTCAAACACCATGACTTCAGTAGGCTTAAATCAACACTGAAAAAAAAAATGAGGGGTATTTCGGTGGTATTTCGGTATTTTGGTGATTTGTCAGGCCCTGGTAAAGGGTTATTAACCTTTTGCCATACAATCCTGAGTTTTAAGGATTCTGAAAAATAAGGCTTTATATAGAAAGCAATGGGAGAAAAGGAGAGAATTGCTGTCAACTAGTATTTTCTCTCCTTCCCATAATGTTTTCTACACTTCCAATGACAAATTTCAGTTCTTCAGTCACGGTTTCAGTTCCCAAGTCTGCAAATGTTTACAATTAGGACATGTCTAAAATTTTGTCATTTGATAAAGGATTAAACATCATAACCAAAGAAATTGAAAATCTCACAAGGAATAGGCCTCACCTCAACCAAACAATCAATCCAATGCTTTTACAACCCTAGGAAAGAGGGCTTAAAACCCTTTACCACAACATCTCATCTTTTAACCCTTTACCGCACAAAGCTGCCTTTCAACAACCCTGGGAAAGAAGTCTTTTGAAAACATTGTGGGAAAAGGAGAAAATGCTGGTAATCAGCATTTTCTCCTTTTCCCATAATGTTTTCTACCCCATCAAAGAAAAATTGGCCATTTGAGCCACACTGAAATTGTCATCCGCAAATGCTTTCAATCTGAACAAGGCTAAAATTTTGTCATCTGGTAAAGTGTTGAAGATCCTGAAGAGGAGGGGTCTTTGAAAACATTTTGGGTATGAGTCACATTTCTTTTATTGTCTGCAAATGCTTTCAATGTGGGCAAGTCCAAATATTTTGTCATTTGGTAAAGAGTTTGAGAACAATGGGAAAAAAATGCCGATAACCAGTATTTTCCCCCCTTTCTCCCCTTACACCAACTGTCTATTGCAAAGGTCACTCTACAAAAGAGTATTAAGAGTGAATAAAAGTTGAACAAAGGACCATAATCCTACTGAATTAAACTCTTCCGAAAGCATGAAAAAAGCATTCTTGAATACCCATTTATTGATTCTGAATGAATAATTGAGAGATTAACTAGACCAGGCCAAGATCAGACACCTAGTCAGTTTGGTTCAAAGTTAATTGTCCAAAGGAGTTTGGTTCAAAGTTAATTGTCCAAAGGAGGCAGCATATCAGGCTTTTAATGATTTCGTTTTTACCTACAGACCACTGACAAACTAGATCTACATGAGCATACTTACATGATTTCGTTGTAGTTCCAGAAATACCAACCCCCGTCCTACTTGTATTAATTACGATGTTGTTATACTAATGCAGCAAAAAAATGAATGGTTTATCAATATAAAAAGCGTGTGTTTTATAGCGTATCATCAGAATTCAGCAAAAGAAAGATTGCATGTGTCTCAAAATAAGATACTTTACAGATTCCCATTCATAAAATATCTCTAAGGTGTGACAGTAAGAAACAGCGATAAATTTTTGCTGAGTTGTATAATGAAATTTACCGGAAGTTTAAGAGGGGTTACCGCTTAAATAATGTACAATAGTATTAATTTTCTTTTTGAAATATTCTTGTATAAAGATAATCGATGATATACTTTTTATGATAGATTTAAAGTTTTTCGATAATTTCAGGGAGTGTCTTATTTTTAAATGACTTGCATGAGAGTTTTTCTTTTTTTTCTTTTAAATTGTACAGCATTCATAGGTTCGGGTGTCACACCACAAGTTTTAGAGTGAACATCATCATCTTTAACCTCTGCATTAATTTTACTGGCAAATCTAAAAGCTTTGCTGTTCGTTTTATCAAATATATGTTCAGTGGACTACACAAGAACACACAAAATATCCACCCCAACCTGTTTCCTCCTTAAAAATACTAGATCTACACTTGAAAAATCACAATTAAAAAAAAAAGCCCTTTCGATTGGTAGACTATTTCCTTTCTGTTGCAGTCACTTCGTACCATAACCATTTCGTACCATTCACTTTATGACCATTTCGTACCATAGATTTACCACTTCGTACCATAAATTTGCCATTTCGTACCATAGCGTTACCACTTCGTACCATGATAATACCATCTCGCACTGTCACCAAACATATCAAAAAGTGGTATTTGATATATTTATTTAGTATAAACCAATGATTTATATACGGGATATTATCATAAATCATAAATAAAGGAATCAGTTAGTATGCGACTAAGAAGATAGATAATTGGCCTGTTTGTCTGTAATGTTTGTTGGATAATTAGAATTGGGAAAAAAACAGATTACATTAAATTGAACATTTATTCGAAGAATTATAATTGTTTAATTACCCTTGATTGTAGATTGTCTATTATCCGGTTTGTCCTCTTTTTTTGTATGTTTGTTTATGGGTATGTTTTGAAATAAGGTGAACCTTGTATGATGCCGAGGCAAGGACAGGGTCAAACGTCAAGGTCAATATGATATACATGTATTTTGTTCTCGTAAAAACATCATTTTCCACGATATTCACTTACTTAAATTATACACCTTACGAAAGCAATTCATTTTTAACGACCATTTGAGAAACTGCTTTGAAAACATAATGGGAAAAGGAGAAAGTGTTATGCTCATAATTTCTTAAATGAATATTGAACTTGAATAAATAGCGTTTTTGTTTTCGTCTTTTAATACCGTCATAACAATAGTTTTTCATATTCAAAACTTTGTCATAGGTCCCAAAATACATGGTACGAAATTGTATGACTATAGTACGATGTGGTAAAATTATAGTACGAAATGGTAAAATTATGGTACGAAGTGACTGGTATGAAATGGTTATGGTACGAAACGTCCGTAATTCCGTATTACTGGGACACTTTCGGCCTTAAACTTTAAGGTGTTACACAAACGAGACACCACCCCCCCCCTTTTTTTTTTTTTTTTTAGAATTAGAAAAGCTATGCGGAAAAGAGGTGGAGAAAATGACCATGTTTTTTAGCACAGTGGCGATCAAATGATATAAAAAAAAGTCTGAAGCAGAGGTAGATCGGTAGCGATACACATTTGCATGTGTTTTACCAAGTTGAAACTGTTGACATGTGCAAGGAAGTCCAAATGAACGAAATACCCAGATGACGAAAATCGCGAATCGTTTGACAGTTGTTGCGCTTTTTATGACAACTAATATGATGATTATCATTATCTCAAGAGTGTGTCATACAGCATCCGCAAAAGTAAAGTTGACAAAGAGACATCATGACCGACGAACTTTTTGTCATATTCCTCCTCAACATTAAGTCTCGATGCCCTTTGAACTCACAGTAAAAAAAAAGATGCTTAACTCTTTACCAAACAAAAAAATTTAAGACTTACCCAAATTGAAAGCATTTGCAGACGACAATATAAATATTGCTCAAATGGTAATGATTTGTTTTTGATTTGATAGAAAACTTGTGGGAAAAGGAGAAAGTGTTGATTAAAAGCTTTTTCTCCTTTTCCCACAATGTTTTCAAAATTTTTCTCAAGGTCGTTAAAACTCGGGATTGTGAGGTAAAGGGTTAAAATACTGGTTGTAGACCCGGATGTTTGTCGGTGTTTGTGTCACATAAAGGCTTCTGTCTACTTTGAAAATAAATGGTGAAAATCAGACTCTTTGACTCCCTGCTGGTCTTTTACCGGCAAACCCCAAGCATTACTGTTTGTTTCTGAAATGAAATATATTTCCAAGGGCTTGCACAAAAGGTGAAAAAAAAAGTGACACCACAACCGATTGCGTTTTTGCTCTTCAACACCAGACACAACTACTATCCTTGGAAAATGAGGGTGGAAAGATGCCTGCAGTGAATGTTGAAAACTTTAAATTTTTCTTGACACTGTCACAGGTGCCAAACAATTCCCCAAAAAACAAAAAGAAAGAAATATAGGCCTACACTAAATTCTTATATACATGTATCAACAACTTGTGTTAAGGCAAAGCGCAATTTAGCTACATGTTGTGAAACTATTTGGCGCCTTTTACCACATCAATAATCATAATAACAACGACAACATAAAAAAAAAAAAACCAAGATATTCCTCGTTCGCCAACATAAAGCTAACAAGAACCTGCACACCATCACAAAAGAAGCAAGAAGATATATATACAGAAGCGGAACACCCCAGATGTACCAAGGAAAGATCGAGAAGCAGTTATCAGCTTTGCGAAGAGCACCAAACAAGAAACAAAGATATGGGCCCAGAAAAGGATGGCAGAAACATGGGAGGATAAACCAGTGCATGGACATTATCCCTCAAGAGGGAAAAAAAATAGATGTGGAACAAGATCAGACCCAATAGTGACTACGTAAGATATCCAGAAGATCGTCCTCCTTGGAAGCCCACACATCATCAGAAAAACGCTTTCCATAACTTAAATCCCGAAATTGCCTTTGAATCATGGGTTGATTCTGGCATTTCAGTGAAGTCATATACACGTGCAAGCAACAAACCAAACAATAATGATGGTAATAATAATAATGCCTGCGTCGGCAAGACTGCGTCTTATAACCAAAAAGTTAAACGTTTGCTTTTGAAAACATTGTGTGAAAATAAGAAAATGCTGACCGAGCTTTCGATGACAATTTTTTTCTAAGTTCTAAAATACGAGTTCAAGCGTCATTTGAGTCACATTTAGTTTATCACCGGCAAACGCTTTCAATACAGACGAGTTTAAGATTTTGCCGTCTGGTAAAAGATCAAACTACCACCTGCCATTGTTGATTCCAAGGTCATATATGTTTGAGAAGAGACAGATGTAGTTAGTTTTAGTTTAAACATATTTTATTGTACATATAAACATACAAATGGATTGGGACGAAAGCTAATAAAAGCTTATAGAGTCCCTTTCCTAAGTAACAACATATGACAAAAAAATACAAAAAAATACAAAATTCAACATTGTTATAAGAGACATTTGGTAAACAGAGAGAGAGAGAGAGAGAGAGAGAGAGAGAAAGAGAGAGAGGGGATGGATCTTTTTGGAAATCATTCATTAAATCGTTTGCTTTCCTTTATATACAGCTGAACTTTCAGAGAGATTTCTTCGTTTTCCTGAAAAGTAAGGAATTCATTTCCAAAGAGGAGTGTTGACAGATGTAGTTACAGTACATGACGGACAGTACACAATGATTATTGAGACAAAACCAATTAAGATTAGTATGCTCCGTTGCAGTACTGCCCTAAGGCAACATTCAGATTGTCACCTTGGTAAAATTTGTCCTTTGAATACCCTATCGTAAGGACATTGCTATAAAATAAACTCTTAACCAGGCGACAATTTTTAGACTCGTCCTAACTGAAGGCAGTTGCAGACGACAAATTAAGAAGTTACTCAGATGATGGAACTTGTATCCCAAAATGATTTTTAGAAAAAATATTGTGAACAAGGAGAAAATGCTGGGAACGCAACATCTTCTCTTTTTCAGAAGAAGTCTTCTTAAACACGTGATCGGAATTTCATGTTTTTCTCATTTGATAAAAAGCTGTACCCGTTTCTTTTATTATGCATTTTGAGGCTAAATTTGTCATTCAACCCTTTCCCAAACAAGCCCTGATTTTCACGTGTTTGCAGTACAAGTCTTTTGAAAACACTGTGGGAAAAGGAGAAATTGCTCGTAACGAGCAATTTCTCCTTTTCCCACAGTGTTTTGTACCCTTTTTGAGAACTTTCTGCCATTTTCATCAAATTTAAAATTGTCATCTGCAAACTCTTTCAATTTGGACCAGTCTAAAATTTATCGTTTGGTAAAGAGTTAATCAAAATGATAGGCCTACACGTAGGCTGGATCTTAGTTTTCTGTGAGGAATACGTTAATTGTTCGATCGGTTCTCTTTCTTACGTTGTTATCTAGGCGTCAATTTTCAACGATTTTCAAAACAGTCAATACAGCATGTTAAAATCTGAAAATCCGGTTCCGATGCTAACTGGCGATATAAGTAGAAATGGTCTTGAACAGGGCACCGCAGTGCAAGCTCTGTGCGATGGACACCCAGGAAACGTATTAGTGCTACTTCATTCAACTGTTACAGAAAACAGATAATGTTACAGAAGAAGCAAAGACATCGCCGTCACGTGTGTCGGAAATTCGGTGAAAATAAGGACTGTCATGTGTGTCAGAAATCCGGTGAAAGTAAGCAATGTCATGTGTGACAGAAAACCGGTTTAAACACTGTTTTGTCTGTCGGAAAACCGGTGAAAAATAAGCACTGTCTTGTGTGTCGGAAAAACCGGTCTAAGTAAACACTGTCACGTGTGCCAAAAAATCCAGTGTAAATAAGCTACATTATGTGTTTCGGAAAGCCGGTGTAAATATGCATCCTGACCTGGTTGATTGATTGATTGATTGATTGATGTTTAACGCCGTTTTCAATATTATTTCAGATATATCGCGCACCTTTCCATGCTTTTCTGGAGTTTCTTTTACCAGTACTCCACGCAATACTATTCTTTCCAAGCCACTGGCTGATTTCCCACATAACCAACGTCGACACAATGGCCAGCGGTGAGAGAGGTATGAATCTTGTCGCAATGGCTATCGTCAATCCTCGGAGAGAAATTGGCCGAGCCGGGGATCGAACCAGCGACCTCCTGTTCAATATCCTGACCTTGTAAAGTGCACCTGTCTTGTTGGTCGTAAAATATCGTGACGGTATAGATCATTCTGAATGGTTGACCGCGTGTCACTGCTGAAACTGGAATTAGCAACCCTTTACCTAGCCTGGGTTCCTGCCCGATTAACCCTTTCCCAAACAAGCCCTGGTTTTCACCCGTCTGCAGTACAAGTCTTTTGGAAACACTATGGGAAAAGGAGAAATTGCTCGTAACGAGCAATTTCTCCTTTTCCCACAGTGTTTTCTACCCTTTTTGAGAACTTTCTGCCATTTTCATCAAATTTAAAATTGTCGTCTGCAAACTCTTTCAATTTGGACCAGTCCAAAATTTGTCGTTTGGGAAAGAGTTATTTTCCCCCCCCCCCCCCCCTTTTTATATATTCGGACATTATGACAAAGTAACGTCTGGATGTATTATTTAACGAAAAAATGATCGGACAGGATCCCAGGCTTCTCTACTAAACGACAAAATTTTAGACTTATCCAGTTTGTAAACATATGTAGACGAAAAAATAAAATATGGTTCAACAGCTTGTATTTGTCTTTGAAAAGATATGAATCATTGCGGAAAAAGTAGAAATGCTGGACACCATTAGTATCTCCTTTTCTCAAGATAATTTCAAAAGCCTTCTTTCTTGTGATCGTTAAAACAAAACATTGTTGGCTTAAGGCTTATCGCTTAACGCGACTCACTGACCTTTTGCGGACATTGTAGATCAAGATCAGACTGCACAGAATGTGCAGTCTGATCTTGGATCTATACTGTCCGATAAGGACACATTTTTCGCCAAAAGATAACTTTTACAGAGCAATATTTTCGTTTTTACTATCGACTTGACAGTTTTATTTAGTTTATTTTCCGGTATAACCCTTCACCGCACAATGTCGACTTTTAACGACTCTGGGAAACAAGCCTTTTGAAAATATGGTGGAAAAAGGAGAAAATGCTGGTTACCAGCATTTTCTCCTTTTCCCACATTGTTTTCTACCCTCTCAAAGAGAAATCGCATCACTTGAGCCACACTGAATTTGTCGTCTGCAAATGCTTTCAATTTGGACAAAGCTAAAATTTTGTCGTCTGGTGAAGGGTTACGGACTTTACTAAACTAGTATAATTTAAGTAATAAACAAAGTATCAAAAAGAATGTACAAAGATCAGTCTACATAGAAGTACAGGCTGATCTTCGCTTAAGTTTATATACAATGGAATTCGCAACACATAGGTTATTTGCTTTTAAAATCTCTTTCAGCAGCAAGTTATATAAATTGGACCTCTTTCCTGAGCTGAAAAAATTATTCCTCTGAAAAAATGAAAGATTTGTACACTTGACTAAACAGGCGAGCGGTATAGCTCAAAGATCAGACTGCATGTCTGTTCTTGCTATATGCCGTCCGAAAATGGGGCCCCGTTTTCGTATAGGGCACAGAGAGGATTTAATAGTACCATGAGTCGTGCTCTGACAAAAGGGGGCTTAATGCGTATCCGTTGTGCATTACAGCGAGCAAGTCATCTCATTATTATGGATCCCTAAAATCCAGTTGGTCGAACAACCGACAGAATCTTGGGGTAGAATAGTCCTCGGACATGCAGAAAAATGACTAAAAGCAAAATGCCCCTGCCCAGGTCAGCCTGCCTGTACTGCGCAGGCTGATCTGAATCGATACTTTTTTTGCAGGTGCATAAAGCCCCCTTTTTTACAGAGCATAGCTTTTTTTTTTTTTTTTTTTGTTCGTTTATGTTGATGTAAATTTTTGATCACGCCCTCGAGGGTAAAGTATGTGCATGGGTCAGGGAATACATAAATATCTGCTTCTTTTGTAATATCAAAGTCAAAAGTTTATTAACACATTCGGTAATGCCACAACAATAATTGATATAAAAATGAAAAAAAAAATCATCCACCTTCTTACATAATAGCAGTGCTGGAAATGTGCAAGTTGACGAAATTCGATCTGAAGTTTCTTAACCCTTTACCACATAATGCCGCCTTTTAACGACCTTTAGAAAGAAGCCTTTGAAAACATCGTGGGAAAAGGAGAAAATGCTGGTAACCAATATTTTCTCCTTTTCCCACAATGTTTTGTACTCAGTTTTATGCAAGTTTCATTATTTGAGCCACCATTGATATGTCGGCTGCAAACGCTTTGAATTTGCGTAAGTCTAAAATTTGTCGTGTGGTAAAGAGTTAAACAAATATGTGAGACAATTTGGTTTGGTTTGTATTGGAGTTTAACGCCATTTTAACAGCTCATGTCATATCATGGCTGTCACTGACGCACCCATGTGTTTCCTGGCTTTCTCACACCAGTACTGACACAACTTTCTTTCTAAAGGCACTGACTACTTTTTTCACATGCATCAGATGTGAGAGGCGAAAAATCGCCGGAAAGAAAGTTGTGCCTCAACCGGGTATCGAACTCGCAACCACCCAGGTCACGAGTCAGTATGCTAACCACTGAGCTACCCGGGCGGGCTAATGATTATATGAGACAAGGTATCCAACTGCATTGCCTGTCGAACACAACCCCTAGTCATTTGTCAATATTTTTCATACATTTCATAAAGTTCTCGGACGGACGAAGTCGTTACTTGTACCGTGTTCTGTTATAATTTATCTTCGATCTGGTACATAGAACGAGACAAAATGGACAAATATAAAGAGAGTTACAAGTTCTAAACTTTAGATGTTGACAAACTTCCCACCGTGAAACGGTAAGTTGAATACCACGGTGAATATATTGAACGAAACTAATTGGTCAATAAAACTTAGCTGTAGGCTATTAAAATGACTGCGGTTTCCTAAAATAGTACTGACCAATCAGATTTGTTTAATACATTCACTGTGGTTTTAGAATTTAGTAAAAAAAAAAAGAAAGATTTTCCTTCCGTAAATTGTGTTATCCATTACATAAATTTTTATGCTCGTTTTCTTTATTGTTAAATCTTGACCAGGCGACAAAATTTTAGGCTAGTCCAAATTAAAAGTACTTGCAGACGACAAACAGATGTGACTCAAGTTATGGAATTTTTCAATAAAGTGGTAGAAAATATTGGTTACCAGCATTTTCTTGATTACACACCATGTTTTGTAACGCCCTTTTGGCTCGGGGTCATTAAGATACAGGATTGTGTGGTCAGAGGTTTAATATTCAATCTCTGTAACGAATAAGATAGGACAAAAAAAAAAATGTCGCACCCCAACCTGTCACCGGATATGGAAAAAAAATAATAATAATAAAAGGGGCCATAACTCTTGTATAAGTCGACAAATCTTGACAAAAATTCAAGTTTCGAAGTTCTATAGCAAGTTTCCATGGCCGGAAGGCTTCCATTAAAGTTTAAGCGAAATCGATTGAAAACTGTAGGAAAGAGGACACAAACTGGTTCAGTAGACGGACGGACGGACAGAAGGAGAGGAGGACAAGCTGATTCCAGGTACCCCATTCCTTCGTTTTTAGGGATATAGATATAAATATTTCATAAGGATGTTTCGAAGTCGTCTTCTGTATGTGAGGCATGCTCTGTGAGAAAAAGGCAATGTGTGCAGGCTTGATCTGGGTCGAAACATGTTGCTATTTGTCAATTTTCTGCATATCAAAGGAACATTCTATTTCATGATTTAGTCGGTTGTTACACAAACTGGATTTTATGAAACTATAATGATAAGATGACAAGATAATTATAGGATGACAAGCTTGCTATAATGCATCACAGAGATGCATTAAACCCCATTTTGCCAGAGCTCGGCTCACTTACACATAAATTCAGAAGATTACGAGTTAAAAATCCGAACATTACCTAGATCTTCCAAATAGATTGTCAGCAGACTTACTGCGTTAAAATGTTGTTACCAAACAGAATACTAATGTCATCAAACCCGATCCCGGTAGCTCAGTCGGTAACGTATGTTAGGCCTAAACCCAGCAGTTCTTGGTTCGAATCACCAGCTCGGACAAATTCTGTCCGAGGTTTGATGACAGTCATAACTAGAGTAACCATTCCTCATTCAGCGCTGAGCATTGTTTTGACTTTGATCTTGTGGAAAAGACGCCAGTTGCTCAGAGAGAACGCCGTGCTAAATATAGAAAGATACTCACGAGAAGCATTGAAAATTATTTCTATAATTTCATGGAGACCTGTACGCATGCTAGGAAAAGAGGGTTTTATGCATCTGCAAAAAGTATCGACCAAGGTCAGCCTGCGCAGTCCGCGCAGGCTGACCTGTGTCGAAACCTTTTGCTTTTGGTAAATCTTCTCTATGTCCAAGAACCATTCTATCCCAGGATTATGCTGGTTGTTAGACAAAATGAATTTCATGGAGGCCCATTTACTGACGACTTGTATGGTACAATGCATGCATCACGGAGATGCATTTACACCCCTTTTAACACAGCATGCCTCACTTCTGTTATATCTTGGCCGTCAATGCGCATATCCATGGTTTTCCGGGATTTCTTTTCGCAGTAGTTCGCACATTCTTTTCCAATCAACTTGCTGCTTTCCCAATCAGACACCGCCGAAAGAATGTTTTGCTGTGAGAGAGTAACGAATCCTGTGGCAATGACTATCCTCAACCCCTGGAAAGCCAAGCCGAGCTAAGAAACGAATCAGACGCCCGTTGGTTTCAAGCCCTGTAGGCTATGTTACCGACTGCTCGGCGCAAATGATATGAAAAGATAACATGATTATTCAGTCAACCTGTATTTTTGTAAACTTCTCTGGACAGGCTATTGTACTTCCTCTGTGTCCAGTACTTAAAACCAGGGTCATAGCACTGTCCAGTCAGTGGGTGGGCTACAAGCAACCATGAGGTTTGTCCTACTGCTTCTCTTTGCCGGGATTTGTCTGGCCGAGGCCGAAAACTGTCCGAGTCAGGACCCGACTTTGGTCAGCTTTGAAGCCGAGTTCTCCGGGATAGAAGTAAGTCACTTTAACCCTTAACGAAAAATGTTTTAATACCCGGAGGTCGATGACTATTGTAAAAGTTCTGGTAAACAGCATTTTTTCATGATGCCGCACTGTTTCTGTCCTGTAATAACAAGATAACTATTAACATTTGCGCAACATCGCGTATGCATGCAAATGAGCCGTGCATTGTGAAAAGTATCGACCGGGGTCAGCCTGCGCAGGCCTAGGTCGAAAATTGTTTCTTTTCGTCAATTTTCTGCATGTCGAAGGACCATTCTACCTCATGATTCAATTGTTTTTTTGTTTTTTTTTTTAAGACAAAATTTCTTTTATGGATCAATAATTACGTGATGACTGACTTTGTATTTTAATGTATCACGGAGATGGATTAAACCCCATTTTCTCAGAGAAGCGCCCAAATGCTTTCAAAATAGAAAAGTCGAAAGTTTGCTGTCTAATGGAGAGCTATGTTTGAGTGTGGGATCCCGTACTGTTTTTTCATCGAGTGATTTTTTTCTCGAAAGGAAATTAACCCTTTCCCAAACGACAAATTTTAGACCCTTCAAAACGGAAAGAGTTTGCAGACGACAATTTTAAATTTGATGAAAATGGCAGAAAGTTCTCAAAAAGGGTAGAAAACACTGTGGGAAAAGGAGAAATTGCTCGTTACGAGCAATTTCTCCTTTTCCCACAGTGTTTTCAAAAGACTTGTACTGCAGACACGTGAAAACCAGGCTTGTTTGGGAAAGGGTTAAGTCGAATATGTCAAAAATTATTGAAAACTGTCGAAAAATATGGATAGTTAAAAGAAAAACCGCCAAGAACTTTGTTCCGTCGATCAGTAGGATTATATTCTTATGCATTTTCAGCTGCAAATCCTCGAATTAATTTTGGCCTATTTTATTTGTCGTCTGCTAATGATTTCAATGGATGAATCTAAATTTTCATAGTCTGGTTAACAGTAAATTGTACAACCACTCTATTTGAATTATTGCTGATTTGTCAGATTGCAGATATTCGAAAAATAAGTCTTTGCCTGATAAAATTCATCGTAGTTACTCGGTTTTTTTCTGTATGTTTTTACTTAAAATAACAGCATTTTTTCCCTTTTTTTAATGTACCGGTTAAACATCGTATTTTATTACTATGAATTAGTACCACATTGATAAAATTTTTATAATTTATTGATTTGTTGGTATGGCGTTTTATGCCGCTTTCAACCGCCTGACTAGGCCTATTTCAGTCATAGCCTACCATGCGCCACAGAAACAACTTACTACATGAATTCATGCGTTTTTCTGGGTTTCACCAGTACAAGCCTTGCGCTCTGAATTGTCTTGCCAGCTAAACTTTCAGGAAAATCCCAAAGATTGAACCCGTGACCCCTGTGTTTCGTTGAATCCTTTACTTAACCCTTAACCTGCTAAATAAGTTAAGTGAAACTTTCAAGCCGATAGTAAAACCCCCATTGTTCAGTCCTATTTCAAACTTATCTTTTTGGAGAAAAATATCTCTTTATGTATGTAACAAAGTAGCCGACAGTGTCGATTCAAGATCAGACTGCACGTTCTGTGCAGTCTGATCTTGATCATCACTGTCCGCAAAAGGTCATTGAGTCGCGCTTATCAGCCTAGGGGTTAATCAGATATGTCTATTGTCAAAGATCACTATCGACGGAATGATATTTTTTCAACTCAGAGCGACGAAGACGTCATAATTACCGGTCCAACTTTACTGGATGTTGAGTCGGTCGAGGTCAATACAATTACTATTTCCGGTACTGGAAAACTGGTATTCGGTCAAGGTCATTCAATCTCCATAGCAACCAAGGGAATTCTTGTAAAGGACAATGGCGCATTGGTAATTGGGAGTGAGACATGTCCACACGAAGATGAAGTAAACATTGTTTTGAAAGGTATGTGGAGGCTAAAATTCATGATACAAACCCCCACCCCCTTTTTAATCATTTACCAACCAATCCCGAGTTGTAACGACCCAGAGGTAGTACCGAGACTTTTGAAACACTGTAGGAAAAAAGGGGGACAGGCTGGTAATCAGTATTTTCTCCTTTTCCCAACAATGTTTTCTACGCTTTCAAATATTTCTGATACTTCACATACATTTAGTTGATAACTTGAAAACGGAACAGAAAATTGTAATTTCGGATTATTGTTCGAGTAAAACTGACACTTTGACACTTTCAGTTGGATAAATCGAATGGAACACGCCTTCGAAGGGTACTTACTAGTACTATGAAACTAGAGTGAAAATCACTCTCATTGACCTACTGCTGTTCTTTCCCTGACAAAGCGGGAGTTTTGCTGCCTTTTCCCCGAAATGTAAACTTTGAAAAGACAGAGAAAATGAGCAACGACCATTCATGTTATTCCTTATCAAACATGTAGATCTACCCTCAGTAAAAGGAGATTTGTACATAAACAGTGTTTCAGTTGGTGTAGTTACAAACATTAAATAGTTCCTGACAATGAAAGAACGAAATAGAAAAATTGCACGCACTTTCTCAAGAAATAATCAAAAGTTAGTCAAAAAAAGAAATGTATTTTAAGCCCGTGCTTTGATCTTTTCCGACCAAACAGTGCAAGAGAAGTGCTTGGTACTAAAGTTTTAAGTAGGGTTAGATCTACTTTTGACCTTTACGACCCGGAAGCATTCCGTTCTGGTGTACAGCAACGAAGAAACGCTAACGTTCAGTTTCTTTTGGAACAAATATCCGCCTATTAATAAATACGAAGACAATTGCATTTCTCAAACATATAGACCTGTGTAAAAGCAGTAAACAATAGAGTTTCAAATCTAAATGCTTCAGAATCTGACATTTCATAAGCGTATTCAGTCATTGGTGTGTATTTATAGATTTCAACTTCCGCATGGCGCCATATTTGAAAAAGTAGATCTGATTAGTAGCCATTGTTCAATGAGTTTCATTCCATGATAGAGTTTTGTTCCCGCCATCGCTGAATCACAGGGAATCCCAGTGCGCTGAATGAGTGAATTCTGAGTTTTTCACAGAAGAAAAGCTAAGTTCCTAAGAAGCAAAGGGTGTAAGCATACATCCGAGATTAGACGGCATGTTTTGGGCAGTCTGATCTCAAATCTACAATGGTTCGTAAAAACAACCTGTAGGTATAAACCCGGGAGCCCCCAACCATGGACTTTGCTTTGCAATTTTGAGGAGATTACGCAGAAAAATGTACGGAATGAATACATGTATCAAAACGCAGGACTTAGTCCTGCATAGATCTATTCTGCATTTCAACATTAATTTCGTTCATATCTTACGTTATATGCCCCAAAATATTGCCGAGTAAAATCCATGGTTGGGAGTTCCCGGGTTTATGCCAAACAACATAAGTTGGGATTTGATCTCTTAGAGTAAACATATGGTTGATCTGATTTTGACAACACTGTACCCTGTACAACTTTTCAGGTCAGTGTACAGCAGATGAAAAGTTGATTCTAAAGATCTAGCTCTCACAGACTTTTAAAATTAAAAACTTGTAGAGATCTACTTCACAATGACTTTTCTTAACAGCTTTGAGGAATAAGACTTCCAAAAACATGGTTGGAAATGCAAAAAATGGTGGTATACAACATTTCCTTTTCCCACAATGTTTTCTATCTTTTCAAAGACAAATTCATTTATTTTGGTCACATTGAAATTGTTATCTGCAAATGCTTTCAGTTTGGACAAGTCTAGATCTAAAATTTTGTCCTCTGGTAAAAAGTATACATAGTGTCGACTATACTGAACAATTATTTCAGGTCAGCGGACAGCAGACCGTACAGTTCTCGGTCCGGAGGGCGAGAAATACATCGCTGTTACAGATAACGGAGTCCTACAGATTTACGGACAAGAAAAACTACCTTGGACAAAACTATCTGAGACAGCGGAACGTTTCACAGACAGCCAATATGCATCAAAAGTTATTTTTGATCATGCAGTAAGTAAGAGTCATTCCAGGTTTGATAGAAAAACAAACTGAACTTGGATTTAACGAAATACCAAAAGAGTAGCGTCTTTAATTCACAGAATGCCAGTAATGTGGAAAAAAATGGCAACAGGTGAAAGTTTCTTTTGTCACTTAACTCTTGACCAAACGACAATAATTTAGACTGCTCCACATTTAAAGCATTTGCAGACGACATATTAAAGGTGGCTCAAATGATGAAATTTGACCTTAATAGAGTAGAAAACATGGTGGGAAAAGGAGAAAATGCTGGTTACCAGCATTTTCTTCTTTTCCCACAATATTTTCAAAAGGCTTCTTCCTCACGGTCATTAAAAGTTGGGATTGTGTGGTAAAGGGTTAATAAAACAGCTCAATCTTCATAATTCGGCTGAAAACTTCTAGAAGAATGAAAATTTCCAATCGAGAGTAAAAAGCTGGTGGAAAATCTCACTTTAATGGACAGTGTAGATTAAGATCAGATTGCACGTCCTGTGCAGTCTGATCTTGATTCACACTGTCCACAAAAGCGCTCTGCTTCATGCTTAGCAGCCGAAGGGTGAAATAGCATTATTGACTTGGAGTAGATAGTAATTCTGAAGCCCAGGTTACACCCCTGCCTGCAGTGTCTGATTAGAGGTTAGAATCAAGTCCTGAGATTCAGGTTTGTAGGAAAGAATCTAGCAATGATTTGAAGAATGAAAAATGAACTGTTTATTACGTATGGTATCTGAGCGTTGATCTAGCTAAAAGGGATTTAACACTTTCCCAAACAAGCCCTGGTTTTCACGTGTTTGCAGTACAAGTCATTTGAAAACACTGTGGGAAAAGGAGAAATTGCTCATAACGAGCAATTTCTCCTTTTCCCACAGTGTCTTCTACCGTTTTTGAGAACTTTCTGCCATTTTCATCAAATTTAAAATTGTCGTCTGCAAACTCTTTCAATTCGGACCAGTCCAAAATTTGTCGTTTGGGAAAGGGTTAAGGCATCTCGTTTGGCTGACCAGGCAAGTCATCACATTTGTTTGGTAAACACAAAAATTTTAACTCTGTACCAAACAATAAAATTTTGGGCTCGACCAAATTGAAAGCCTTCTTTCTCAGGGTCGTTAACTCTTTACCACACAACAAAATTTCAGACTTGTCCAATTTGAAAGCATTTGCAGATGACAAATAAAATGTGACATAAATGATGGAATTTGTCTCCGATAGGGTAGAAAACATTGTGGGAAAAGGAGAAAATGCTGGTTACCAGTATTTTCTCCTTTTCTCACAATGGTTTCAAGTGTTCTCTATCTCAGGGTCGTTAAAACCAGGGATTGTATGGTAAAGAATTAAGGGGTTAATGAAAAGATATTTTCAGTGAGGAAGAACAGCTAAAACATGGCTAGAACAAGGTTGTTTTTGCTGTAACATGTAAAGAAGTAGCAGAAACTTTAGATCCAAGATCAGACTGCATGTTGTACACTGACAGGGAAGAAGCTAAAGTCAGGTTTTGACCTTTAAGGGTTTGTTATTTTCCAGACATCTCCCAACGCAGGTCGCTTTCCACGTAGAAGTGGCTTCTTGATATACAAGTTTGATGGTACTAATTTTGTTCCGACATACTTTGACGTGTTCCGGCTTGGTGACAGAGGAGTGAACCGGGAACAACGTAGACTGAGCTTGCTCGCTGGGAATGCTATCAGTGGTAGGTCTTATAGTTTTTGCTTCATTTTCTGTTTAAACTTTTATCAAACAATCTCTTTTTTAACGACCCTGAAAAGGAAGCTTTTTGAAAACAGTTTGGGAAAAGGAGAAAATGCTGGTAACCAGCATGGTAACCAGCTGTAACATGAATATCAGATTTTGAGTAACCTTTACTTTGTCGTCTGCAAATGCTTTCTATTTTGACAAGCTAAAGTTTTGTCATCTGGTAAGGAGTTAACTCATCACCAGAAAGATTTAGACCTATCCGAAGTGAAGGTATTGGAAAACAACAGGTTAAATGTGACTCAGTCATTTGATTTGCCTTGGAAAGCTTAGAAAACATTGTTGGAAAAGGAGAAAATGTAATACAATTTTTTCTGAAGCTTTATTACTTAGGACCATGACAACACACGGCTGCTTGCTAAAGATCTGATATGCTTTACATGCCCGAAACACATCCTTGCAAAAGGAGCAAGTGCTTGTCGCTAGTAATTAGTCCTTTTCCAATGATGAAAAAACTGTTAATGTTTATCACTTACCTTCATTTGAGCCATGCTCTGGCAAAAGGGGGTTTATGTATTATACCAAGCAAGTCATCACATAATTATGGATCCACAAAATCCATTTTGTCAAACAATCGTCTGAATCCTGAGGTAGAGCAGTCCTTGGATATGCAGAAAATTTACCGAATGCAAAAAGTTTTCACACAGATCAGCCTGCCTGGACTGCGCAGCTGACCTGGGTTGATACTTTTTGTACACGTAGATGCATTAAATCCTCTCTACAGAGCATGGCTCATCTATAACACAAGAGTGTTATTCCTGCTTGGATTGGTAAAACCTTTCTTTAATGGACTAACTTTAGACCATTCCAAATAGAGAGCATTTTGCAGATGAAAATTTTGGAATTGGTACAAATACGTGTAGGCTAAAGTTCTATGTTAGGATAAAAAAAAAACAGTGTTGGAAAGGAGAAATTGCTCGTTGAAAGTAATTTCTTCTTTTTCCCCCACAATATTTTCAGAAGACTTCCTCTTTAGAGACATTGTCCCTTTAACAACAATAAAAAGTTTTAATGGCCTTCAACATGAAAGGTTATATAAATAGAAAATGCTTGTGACCAGCATTTTCTCATTCTGCCACAATGTTTCATACCCCGTCAGAAAACTGTGTCTAACTCTTTACCAAACGACAAAATTTAAGACTAGTCCGAATTCAAAGCTTTTGCAGACGACATAATAAATGTGACTGAAAAATTGAAAAATTGAAATTTGTTTTGGGAAGAGTAGAAAACATTGTGGGAAAAGGAGAAAATGCTGGTTACCAGCATTTTCTCCTTTTCCCACAATGTTTTCAAAAGGCGTCTTTCTTTAGGGTCGTTAAAAGTCGGGATTGTGTGGTAAAGGGTTAATCCATACTTACTTTGAATTGGTCATACAAAGATACAAACAGTTTGGAAGAGTCTGAGCTCCATTATCAGTTAAATCTTTTACCAAACAACACAATTTTAGACTGGCCCAAGTTCAAAGGATTTGCAGACGACAAATTAAATGTGATTCAAATGGTTGGATTTGTTTCTGAAAAGTTAGAAAACATCATGGTAACAGGAGAAAATGTTGGTTACCAGCATTTTCTCCTTTTCCCACGATGTTTTCAAAAGTCAAATTTCCAAGAGGCGTTAAAATTTGTCATTGTGTTTTAAAGAGTTAAACCATAGAGTGCCAAATAAACCCATTTTCATCTAGAAAAAAAGACCAATACAATTGCAATTTTTAGGTTGCTCTTTTCCAGAATGTCTCGGCAAAACGGACAGTGTAGATCAAAGATCAGACTGCACTTTTTGTGCAGTCTGATTTTAATCTACACTGGCCGCAAAGGCAAGTATAGTTGTGAAAGGAGCTTAAACCCAAGTCAGAACCCAAGTTTATTACAGCATTAACTAGTTTCCTCTACATTATATTTTCAGCAATCCAAGACGGAGAAGTGGTGGCATTTGCAGTGAATAATGACTTTAGATCTGGAGCTGACCTGTCTGAACTTTATACAGCTCTGGAAACTGTGGCTGGTCTCGAACCCAATTCACTGTTGTTGCGGACAGCAGACCCATACGATGCTTTTGCTCTGACTTTCGTCAAAGGTGTTTATGTTTATTGTAAATTCTAAAGTATTTGTCTTTCTGTATTTGTATTTGTGGGAGGTTCAGTGGTAAAGTGTAGGATTTGTAACCTGGAGGCTTCAGGTTTAAGCCTCACCGGAAGCGCTTTTTTTTTTTCACAGGAGTTGTTCTTGAGCAAAGCATTTCAGAGCCCTAGCCTCATACTGGTGAAACCCAGGACATACGTGAATAAGTGAGCTATCGCCATGATATAGCTGAAATAATGTTGAAAGCAGCATTGAACACCATTCAATCAAATAAACAAGCTAAAGTATTTGGCACTTTTAGAATTGCTTACAGATACTAAGGGTGAACAGAACATACAGTCTGATCTTGCATCCACTCAGTCAAATATCTTCTAACTTGGTAAGGCATGTACATCTGGCAACAGGTTTCACTGTTAGGCTGCTGAGCGCGACTCAAGGAACTTTTGCAGATAGTGTAGAACAAGATCAGACTGCACAAAACATGCAGTCTGATCTTGAATCTACACTGTCTGATACAGAGATGTCTTTCTCCAAAAAATACCTTTGAAATAGCAAAAATTTGAGTTTTTACTATAGGCTTGAAAGTTCATAGCAGGATAATGGTTAAAAAAGTTGTATTGGCTGAATCAGTGAACAGTTAAAGAGCACTAGTAGTTCTGCTTATAAATATTTGATTATAAATTCATACCTAGAATTAGCCTGATATGTTTCTCTTAATTTCCTCGTCGTTCGTCGTGCGTCATCAACAATTCTTTAAACATCATCTCCTCCTAAACCACTGGGCCAATTTGGACCAAACTTAGCAGGAATGTTCCTTGGGAGGTCCTCTTTAAAAACTGTTCACAAAATTTGATTCCATCAAAAACTCTGGTTGCAACGGCAACGAAATGGAATTTTCTAAGAAATTCTTTAAAAATCTTCTCTGAAACCGCTGGTCAGATTTTGAAATAATTTCACAGAGATGTTCCTTGGGTGACCCTTTTCAAAACTTGTTCGCGAAATTTTGATCTGTCAAAAAACATGGCTCTGGTGAATGGGGGCTACTTGCACTATACAGATATGAAGAAATTCTTAAAAATTCTTCTTCTCTGAAACCGCTAGTCAGGTTTTAAAATAATTTCACAGAAATGTTCCTTGGGTGACCCTTTTCAAAAAGTGTTCGCGAAATTTTGATCCATCAAGAAACATAGCTCTGGTGAATGGGGGTTACTTGCACTATACGGAAATGAAGAAATTCTTAAAAATTCTTCTTCTCTGAAACGGCTGGTCAGATTTTGAAATAATTTCACAGGAATGTTCTTTGGGTGACCCTTTTCAAAAGTTGTTCGCGAAATTTTGATTTGTTGAAAAACATGGCTCTGGTGACGGGGGGCTACTTGCACTATACGGATATTAAGATATTCTTGAAAATTCTTCTTCTCTGAAACAGCTGGTCAGACTTTGAAATAATTTCAGAGATGTTCCTTGGGTGACTCTTTTCAAAAATTGTTCGCCAAATTTTGATCCGTCAAGAAACAGGGCTCTGGTGAATAGGGGCTACTTGCACTATACGGAAATGAAGAAATTCTTAAAAATTCTTCTTCTCTAAAACGGCTGGTAAGATTTTGAAATAATTTCACAGGGATGTTCCATGGGTGACCCTTTTCAAAAATTGTTCGCGAAATTATGATCCGTCAAGAAACATGGCTCTGGTGACTGGGGGCTACTTGCACTATAAGGCCATGAAGAAATTCTTAAAAGTTCTTTTTCTCTGAAACCACTGGTCAGATTTTGAAATAATTTCACAGAAATGTTCCTTTGGTGACCCTTTTCAAAACGTGTTTGCAAAATTTTGATTTGTCAAGAAACATGGCTCTGATGGGGGGGCTACTTGCACTATACGGATATGAAGAAATTCTTAGAAATTCTTCTTCTCTGAAACGGCTGGTCAGATTTTGAAATAATGTCACAGAAATGTTCCTTGGGTGACCCTTTTCGCAACTGTTCGAGAAATTTTGATCCGTCAAGAAACATGGCTCTGATGGCTGTGGGCTACTTACAATATACGGACATGAAGAAATTCTTAAAAATTCTTCTTCTCTGGGATGGCTGGTCAGATTTTGAAATAATTTCACAGAAATGCTCCTTGGGTGACTCTTTTCAAAATCTGTTTGCAAAATTGTGATCTGTCAAGAAACATGGCTTTGGTGGTGGGGGCTATTTGCACCATAGGGACATGAAGAGGAATTTCTTAATTCTTCTTCTCTGGGATGGCTGGTCAGATTTTGAAATAATTTCACAGAAATGTTCCTAGGGTGACCTTTTTAAAAAATTGTTAGGGTAATTTTTATCCATCGAAAAACAACAGCCAATTGTTGGCACCTGCATGTGGTGCTCTTTTTTGACTTATGTTTTTTAGCTCACTTGAGCACAAAGTGTTCATGGTGAGCTATTGTGATCGTGCTGTGTTCGGCATCCGTCATGCGTCGTCCGTCGTCAACTTTTTACCTTGTGTACGCTCTAGAGGCCACATTTTCGGTCCGATCCTCATGAAACTTGGTCAGAATGTTTGTCTTGATAAAATCTGAGATGAGTTTGAAATCGGGTCATGTGGGGTCAAAAACTAGGTCACTAGGTCAAATCTTAGAAAAACCTTGTGTGCGCTCTAGAGTGACCCTGGAGTGAAATTTCGCCTATTGACTCAGGTGAGCGACATGGCCCTCTTGTTTCAAAAGCCTTCTTCAGGGTTGTTAAAAACTTAGGATAGTGTGGTAAAGGGTTAACTCTTTCCCAGACAAAAGAATTTAAGATGTGACAGAATTGAAAGATTTTGCAGATGACCAATTCAGCATGGCTCAAATGGTGGATATTGTCTTTTTAAGGGCAGAAAACATTGTGGGAAAAGGAAAAAGTACTGGTTACACTTTTTTGTTATCTTTGACCTGGCTGTAATTTGGTGTTTTGTTGAAAAGCAAATAATTTCACTGCCTTTTAGCATAAGTGTTATGTTTTAGACATAATTGAATTGCATTTTAGAAAAAAAAAGGGTTGACTACATTATGAGAGAGCTATGATCTATTACAGGTGGAATGGCTAGTCAGAGTATAGACAGAATGGTCGGAAAGGAAGTTGCATTAGCAAGAGCGACAATTACACACAATGGGAAAAAGGTCACAGCAATTTCCCACATTATGTACAGAACTAAACAGCTCAATTCTGGTGTAAGAATTTTGGAAGAAGATGTAGGCTTTCCCACAATTAAGGTTGTTCATGACATAAGTAGCTGGAATGTTGGTATGTTTATGTATCGTTTTTTTAATACGCTGTATTGAAAGTTCTTAACGCTTTACCGATCGACAAAGTTTTAGACTGGTCCAAATTTGAAGCATTTGCAGATGACAAATAAAGTGTAGCACATTTGATGAAAGTTGTGTCTGAATTGGTAGAAGACATTGTGGGAAAAGGAGAAAATGCTGGTTACCAGCATTTTCTCCTTTTCGCACATTGTTTTCAAAAGGCTTCTTCATGAGGGTCGTTAAAACACCGGATTATGTGGTAAAGGGTTAAAAGGAATGCTTTTAAAATTATTGTGGGAAAAGGAGAAAATGCAGGTTATAAGCAATTTCCCTTTTACTTGCATTGTCATCTTTTCTTTCAAAGATAAACTGTCATTTAAGCTCCATTTAAAACTCATTAACAAAACAACAAAGTTCAAGACGATCACATTTATACCAGGCAACAACCTAAATGTGGCCTAAGTAATGGCTTTGTCCTTTGAAGGATAGAATACAGTATGGGAAATGGAGAAAATGCTGGTTAAGTGCATTTTCTTCTTTTCCCTCAAGTTTTTAAATGCCTTCTTCCCAAAGGTTGCTGAAACAGTGAACTGTGAGGAAAAAGGGAAAAAAGAACTACAAATAATATGAGCCATGCTCTGTGAAAAGGGGGCTTAATGAATTTGCAAAAGTGTCAATCCAGGTCAACCTGTGCAGTGTTTGCAGGCTGACCTGGTCTGAAACTTTTTGCTATTTGTAAATTTCATGCATATCCAAGGACCATTCTACCCCTATATCCATTCAATTGTTGGACTAAATAGATTTTAGGGATCCATACACATTTATGTGTGATGTCTGCTTGGTATAATGTAGTACGGAGATGCATTAAGCCCCCTGTTGCCAGAGCATGGCTCATTTGTTTCCAAATTTGTTTCATTTTTTTAGGAGACCAAATTTTGCTAACATCAACAGATTATGCCTGGCATCATGGAGAAGTGAGGACCATTCATAGTATTGAAGATAACCATACCATAAAGCTTTCAGGTAGGTTTTAAGTCTTTACCAGATGACAAAATTTTTAACTTGTACATATTCAAAGCAATTGCAGATGACAAATAAAATGTATGTGGCTCACAAATGATAAAATTTGTCTTTGGTAGATTAGAAAACACTTTTGGAAAAGAAGAAATTGTTGGTTACTAGCATTTTCTATGTATCCCCACAATGTTTTCCAAGGCCTTTTCTTAAGGTTGTTTAAAGGTGGATCGGTGTGGTAAAGGGTCAACTCTTTGTAGTTTATTGAGGACAAAATGATAGACATTTTCCAAGTTCAAAGCATTGTGGAAAAGGGAGATATTGTTCCGAATGAGTTTTTTGTGGTCTCGTTAATCATTGGCTATATTGTCACGACTTGTTTAACTCTTTACCACATGATTCAGACTTTTAAAAACCCTTAAGAAACCTTTAAAAACATTGTGGGAAAAGGAGAAAATGCTGGTAACCAGCATTTTCTCCTCTTCTAACAATGTTCTCTACCCTTCCAACGACAAATTTCAATTTTGAGTCGCATTTATTTTGTTGTCTGCAAAGGCTTTCAGTTTCGGAAGTCTGAAATTTTGTAAGAGTTAAATGAATTATGCGGAATAAGCCTCAGAGGTATATAAATGAACCATGCTCTGTGAAAAGGAGGCTTAATGCATCTGCAAAATGTATTGACCAAGGTCAGCATCCACAGACGGTGCAGGCTGACCTGGGCCAAGACTTTTCGCTGTTGTTCAATTTTCTGTATGTCCAAGGACCAGCCTACATTATGATTAAGTTGGTTATTTAAAAAAAAAGGGATTATAATGGATCCCTAATTATTTGATTTCTTAATTGGTATCATGCACGAAGATGCATTAAGGCCCCTTTTGCCAGAGCATGGCACAAAACAATTTATTCTGTGTAACTGCTTTTTTTTTTTAAAACCATTGGAATTCTATAATTTTTGATGTTTTGGCTAGATTTGAGTTCTATAATAATGGCTCCGTTTTTTGGTGAATGGCGTGTTTTAAAGTATAGTTCTGTCCCTAACAGCAGTGAGAAAGATATGAGTGCAGTACCAAAGTATGCAGTATGGAAAAAATATAACATACTTTCATCTGGTGGAGATACATAGGGCCAGTCTCTAAGTATATACATGTAATAAGAACTGAAATTGAATATGGACCATGCTCTGTAAAATGAGAGTTTAATGCATCTGCAAAAAGTATCAACCCAGGTCAGCCTGTGCAGTCCACACAGGCTGACATGGGTTGAAACTTTTTGCTTTTGGTCAATTTTCTGCATGCCAAAGGACCATTCTACCTGATGATACAGTCAGTTGTTGGACAAAATGGATTTTGTGGATCCATGCTTATAATTATGATGACTAGCTTGGTGTAATGCATTATGGAGATGCATTAAACCCCCTTTTGCCAGAGCATGGCTCATGATATCATTGCTTGTGCTAGTGTTTAACCCTTTACCACACAATCCTGGCTTTTAACAACCCTGTGAAAGAAGCCTTTTGAAAACATTGTGGGAAAAGGAGAAAATGCTGGTAACCAGCATTTTCTCCTTTTCCCACAATGTTTTCTACCCTTTCCAAAACAAATTTCAACTTTTCAGTCACATTTATTTTGTCGTCTGCAAATGCTGTCAATTTGTACCCATCTAAAATTTTGTCGTTTGGTAAAGACTTAATTGATGGAATGGTTTCAGCAAATGATCAAAATGAAGGAATACTAATGCATGATGCATTACATTCTACTATTGCTAGATGAGCTGGACTATCGCCACTTTGGAGAGATTGAGGATGGCGTTGACATGCGTGGTGAAGTCGCTCTTATTTCGCGCAACATCAAGTTCCGCGGTGAGATGTCACGAGATTGTCCACCAACCAATGAGAATTGTGACTCATACAGATTTGATACTTATGGAGGACAAATGAAGGTCAGACTTTTCTACTGTTTTGTAGTAGTGTAAAACCTGTCTGAGCTCTTTACCGAAAATTAAAATTTTGGACCTGTCCAAATCCAAAGCATTTGCAGATGACATATTGAATTTGGCTCAAATGGTAGAATTTGTCTATGAAAGAGTAGAAAACTATTTTGGAAAAGGAGAAAATGCTGGCTATCAGCATTTTCTCCCTTCCCAAATTGTTTTCAAAAGGCTTCTCTGTCACCGCTCTTTTACCACTCAAGATTGTGTGGTAAAGGGTTAACTCTTTGTCAGAAAAAATTATAGACTTTACTAAATTGGAAGCTTTTGTAGACTTCAAATTCAAGGTGGCTGTAATGTGGAGATTCATGTATGAATGGGTGGGAAACACTGTGTAAAAAGGAGAAAATACTGAATGCCGGTATTTTCTCCTTTCCCCCACAATGTTTTCAGAAGTCATCAACTTTTGGGTTGTTAAAAACTCAAATTGTGTGGTGAAGGGTTAATTTCTTACAGGACAAAAGGATTTAAGATGTGACAAAATTGAAAGCTTTTGCAGTTGACTAATTCAGCATGGCTGAAATGATGGATGTTGTCTATTAATTCTTTACCAAACGACAAAATTTTGGACTGGTCCAAATTGAATGCATTTGCAGATGACAAAATATATATGGCCTAAAGGCTGAAATTTGTTTTGGGAAGAGTAGAAAACATAGTAGGAAAGGGAGAAAATGCTGGTTACCAGCATTTTCTCTTTTTCCTACAATGTTTTCAAAAGGCTTCAACATCAGAGTCTTTAAAAGTCGGGATTGTGTGGTAAAGGGTTAAAGGGCAGAAAAGGTCGTGGGAAAAGGAGAAAATGCTGGTTACCTGCTTTTTCCTTTACTTTTTTATCTTGGTCTGGCTGTAATTTGGTATTTTATTAAAAAATGAAATAATTTTATTGACTTATAGCATAAGTGCTGTGTTTCTAAAGACAGAACTGAATTGAATTTTAGAGAAATTATCACAGGTTTATGAAAAAAATCCTAACGCTAAGTATGCTGAATAAATAAAGTGGACTTCAAAGTTAAAAATACAAAATAAAATGCTATTTCCAAGTTGTATTAGCCAGAATATTTCACAGAGTAGCAGAGAGTGTAGATCTAAGATCAGATTGCTCATTTTGTGCAGTCTGACCCTGATCTACATTGTCCAACTCTTACCCTACAACAGTTGTAGACTCTTCCAAAATTAGAGCATCTGCAGACAGCAAATCTGATAGTGGTACAAATGAACTGAAGTTCTTTGACAGAGCAGAAAACGTTGTGGGAAAGGTAGAAAATGCTGGTTACCAGCATTCTCTCCTTTTCTCATAATGTTTTGAAAAGGCTTCTTTCTCAGGGTGATGAAAGCACAGGACTATTTGGTGAAGGGTCAATGAGTAAAGTATGTTTTTTTTTAGGCATTTGAAACTTTTGGTTCTGTCCACATTGAAGGAGCAGAGTTCATTAACATGGGACAAACTCAAGATCAAGGTAAAAATTTAAGTCTAGTGCGCCCAATATTAACCCAAAACACATTTTCTGTTGGAAAAAAAAGACCCAAATATTTGCAATTTCATGGTTGCTTTTGTCTATAGAGATTTAGCAAAGCAGACACTGTAAATCAAAGATCAGACTGCATGTTTTGTGCAGTCTGATCTTGATCTATACTGCCCACAAAGGCAACTATAGTCATGAAAGGCGCTTTAAGGTTTACAGTAATACTTTTCAAGACAACAAGACTGTAGACTTGTCTAAAATTGAAAGCCTTTTCAAGTTGAATATGGCTCAAATGATAGGATTTGGGTTTGAAAGGATAGAAAAATTTTGGAAAAAGGAGAAAATGCTGGTTACAAGCATTTTCTCCTTTTACCATGATGTTTTCAAAGGTCCTTCTTTTTTGTAAATCACCAGAGTGTTTGGAGAAGGGTTTATATTTCTTTTTCTTTGAATAAATAGAAAAACCATGTGGAAAAAGGAGAAAATGTTGGTTACCAGCATTTTCTCCTTTTCACACAATGGTTTTTGAAATTTTTCTTTCCCAGGGTGGTTAGAACTTGGGAATGTATGGTAAAGGGTTAATGCACCACACCAACTACCAATTGCTGTCTCAGGATATTTGAATTTACAAGCTTAACCCTTTACCACACAATCCCGACTTTTAACGACCCTGGGAATGAAGCCTTTTGAAAACATTGTGGAAAAAGGAGAAGATGCTGGTAACCAGCATTTTCTCCCTTTTCCACAATGTTTTCTACCCTTCCCAAAACAAGTTTCACATTTTTAGTCACATTTATTTTGTTGTTTGCAAATGCTTTCAATTTAGTCAAGTCTAAAATTTTGTCGTTTGGTAAAGAGGTAAGATAATCTGTCCATCTGACCATTCATGCTTTGTATTTATCAAGTATGTTCTAAACGTAAATACCTGTATATCTGGTCAGGCAGTAGCAGCTTGTTTCTTTGTTTATTTCTTTGGTGTTAAACACCATTTTGAGCATGCTTTGAAGGGAGCTATTTAGCTTTTTATGCTCTAACAAAACTTCAAAAATAATTTATCACTGAATAAAGTAGAGGGATAGCAGGCATATCATCAGTAAAAAAGAGAGACAAAGGTATGACACAATTATTTTTTGGATGTATTTCCCAATTGGACTATGTAGGGTATTTTTAAATTTCGCACCAGAGTTTTACAAAAAAGACTTCTGGAAATGTCATGTGGTCCATAGCACATATGGATTACAAGTATTTGTTTTCAGATCAGTATAATGATGTTATAATCTGATGTAATAAAGATCAACAGACTTACCTGTTGCAAAATCCTGTCATTTAACCCTTTCCCAAACAAGCCCTGGTTTTCATGTGTCTGCAGTACAAGTCTTTTGAAAACACTGTGGGAAAAGGAGAAATTGCTCGTAACGAGCAGTTTCTCCTTTTCCCACAGTGTTTTCTACCCTTTTGGAGAACTTTCCGCCATTTTCATCAAATTTAAAATTGTCGTCTGCAAACTCTTTCAATTTGGAAGGGTCTAAAATTTCTCATTTGGGAAAGGGTTAAATGCCCAAAACTGCACCTTTTTACTGAATGCAGCCCTGCAATTTCTTTATTATTGCAAAGAAAAATACATCTAGCTGTATTTATTGGTGTTTGACAAGAAATTTTGATTTAGGGCAAAAAAACTAACTTGCCTCCTTAAACTCTCTACCAAACAACAAAATTTCAGACTGGTCCAAATTGGAAGCATTTGCAGACGACATCATTATCAAAATTAATGTTGGTCAAATGGTAAGATTTGTCTGTGATAGGATAGAAAACATTGTCAGAAAAGGAGAAAATGCTGGTTACTCCTTTTCTTTCAATGTTTTACAAAGCCTTCTTCAGGCTCATTTAAACTCAGGATTGTTTGGTAAAGGGTAAAGAAGGAATACTTTGGTGAATTTAAGCTTTGAGTGATACATTTATGATGGTTAAATTCATTTATTCTTCTGAATTTTGGTATTCAGGAAATTATCCTATCCACTTCCACATGTGTAGAAACATCACAGGAAAAGAAGCCATTATAAAGCACAACTCTATCCATGATTCCTATGCAAGATGTGTGACAGTACATGGGACTTTTGGCTCTTCCAAAACCGACCTTGGTGTTCAGGTAGAAATTATTTCTCTGACTTATTAACTCTTCACCTCATTACCAAATAATGTTTCCAAAATACTGTGATTTGGTAAAGGGTTACTCTTACCCATCAGTTTCTGAAACAAGTTTGCGGTAATCACATTGTTACAGGTTAATTTCAAGACTTGTTCATTATTGATAGCATTTGTGGAAAAAAAAGTATTACTCAAATGAAAGTATTTGTCAAAGTTAGGGTAGAAAACATTTTCTTAACCCTCAAAGAGCCTTTCACAACTGTGTTTGGTTTTTTTTGAAGTGTAGATCAAGGTTACACTGCACAAAATATGCAATCTGAATTTAAGTCCACACTGTATGCTTTTCTGGCACATTCAAGGCAAAAATCAACGTGTACACTGCATTTATCATTTCTAGATTTAAAATGCCTGTTTGGTTTACTGGGCATCCCAAGGATTAAAAACCAACAGTGATTTCTTACAGTGATTTTAGAATTCTTTTCCCTTACAGATGTAAAAACATTTAATCATTTGGTACAGGAATTTTAACTTGGCTGTTTTTGAAGTAAAGGTGAAGGTACTGTCATAACCCTGGTGTTGTCTGTGTCATCATTGTACAAAAACTTTGATATTTTATAATATCTCTGTCACTACTGAAGATATTTACTTCAAACTCTGACTAGTTATTAACTATCAGAGGGGGAACCTATACAACAAGGGTAGGTTAACTATCAAAATATTTTGACATAGTTATGCCCCTTTTTTAATTTAGAATTTTTACTAAAAGCAACTTAAGCTGAGCATTGGCACCCGCATGATGTGCTCTTGTTAACTTTATATTTTAACTTTGTATTTCATCAATTCCAGCTAATTGGAAATGTTGCCTATAACATAATGGGTCATTGTTTCTTCCTGGAAGATGGAGCAGAGATGGCAACAAGTTTGGTGGATAACCTTGGGGCTGGTATCAAGGTTGCTCGAAATGGCTTTGCCACTGATAGGAAGTAAATGATTCATCTTTTGAAATATTTTTTCTGAAAAAATACCCTTGTTACACAGATAATTTTTATATTAAACCTCATTGTTAGTGAACTCTAAACACAGAGAAAAAAACTGAAATACCACTTACCTGTATTAGTTAGTTAATTAATGTCATACGATTGTTGTTGTTGTTGTTGTTGTTAACTGTCAAAAGGAGAACCCATACAACAAGGGAAAGTAACCATATTTTGACACAGTTATGCCTCTTTTTTGACTTAGAATTTTTCATGTAAAAACTTCGACATTTTATAATTTCTATGACTTTACTGAAGATATGTACTTCTAAGACTAGTTATTAACTATCAGAAAGGGAACCTGTACAACAAGGGCAGGTAACCATCAAAGTATTTTTGACACAGTTATGCCTCTTTTTTTACTTAAAATTTTGACTGAAAATCAATCTTTCTCTAAAAGCAATAGCAGCTGAGCATTGGCACACACTTGCAGTGCTCTTTTTAGCTCACCTGAGCACAAAGTGCTCAAGGTGAGCTTTTGTGATCGCCCAATGTCCGTCGTCCGTCATCCGTCGTCCGTCGTCCATCATCCACAATTTCTTTAAACATCTTCTCCTCCTAAACCACTGGGCCAATCTTGATGAAACTTGGCAGGGATGTCACTCAGGTAAAGCTCTACCAAAGTTGTTCAAGAGATTGAATTCCACCCATAACTCTTCTCTGAAACTGGAAGGCGTGGAGCTTTGATATTTGGCATGTAGCATCTCCTAGTGGACCTCTACCAAGTTTGTTCATATGATGTCCCTGGGGTCAAAACTGGCCCCGCCCCGGGGGTCACAAATTTCGAACATAGGAACAAAGAAAGAAAACTTTAAAATTCTTCTTCTCTGAAACTGGAAGGCGTGGAGCTTTGATATTTGGCATGTAGCATCTCCTAGTGGACCTCTACCAAGTTTGTTCATCAATTGACCTGACAATTGGTCAGAAATTGGATTATGCACGTTGAGTGAATTTCGCCTATTGACTCAGGTGAGCGACCCAGGGCCATCATGGCCCTCTTGTTTTAAAATGTGTTCTTTTTTTTTGTCTTGAAAGAATTTGCTGTTTCTGTGGGAGAGATATTTTTGGTTTCTTTTTGAATTTGTGCTTCTAAGATTTGCTGTTTAACCTGCGAAAGATTTGCTGTTTAACCCTTTACCGCCCAATGCAGCCTTTTGACGCTCCTAGGAAAGAAGCCTTTTGAAAACATTGTGGGAAATGGAGAAAATGCTGGTATTTTCTCCTTTTCCCACAATGTTTTCTACCCTATCAAAGAAAAGTTGCATCATTTGAGCCACACTGAAATTGTCGTCTGCAAATGCTTTCAATTTGGACAAGGCTAAAATTTTGTCACCTGGAAAAGGGTTAACCTGACTTTTCTGCAATTCTTGCAAACTATGATAATGCCAAGATAATAGCATAGTGGTCAACTGCAGGACCTAAAAACTTGGGTTATTTAACTGTGATTGATTAAAATGTTGAATTTTTTCTATAAAGGGCAAAGATATCAGCATGGATACAACAGATATGGAACAATTGTATGTAATTGTAATACAAGATACATGTATATGAGCCATGCTCTATGAAAAGGGTGCTTGATGCATATGCAAACAGTAATGATTCAGGTCACAGGGCACACAGGCTGACCTGTGAGTCAAAACCTTTTGATATTGGTAAATTTTGTGTCAGTCAAAAGAATCGTCCTACCTCATGATTCAGGTGGTTGTCAGGCAAAACGGATTTTATGGATCCATGATTATGTGAAACCTTGCTGTATATTGTTTGATAGATCACCAAGATGCATTGAAACTCCTGTCCCTAGACTGGAACTCATGCTTTTTTTTCCATGTTTCAGCAAACCATCAATTTACTGGCTTACAAATCCTAAGGTCATCATGAAAGGGAATGTGGCTGCTGGTTCACAGGTTGGTTAATCCTTATGCTGCTAAGCGCAATGCAAGGACCTTTTGCAGACAGTGTAGATCAAGATCAGACTGCACAGGATGTGCAGTCTGATCTTGGAGCTACACTGTCTGATAAGGAGATATTTTCCCCATAAAATAACTTTGAAATATCAGCATTAGTGTTTTAACCATTGGCTTGAAAGTTTTGATACACTTATGTGGCAGGATAAGGGTTAAATTATTTGTCTAGCTCTTTACCCAAGGACTTGTTCAAATTGAAAGCTTTTGCAGAGGGAAAATTTAAATTTGATTCATTTGATGATAATTCTTTGAAAGGGTAAAAAAATTGAGGCAAAAAGAGAAAATGCTTAACTCTTTACCAAATGGCAAAATTTTAGACCAGTCCAAATCGAAAGCTTTTGCAGACGACAAAATAAATGTGAATCAAAAATTGAAATTTGTATTTGGAAGTGTAGAAAATATTGTGGGAAAAGGAGAAAATGCTGGTTACCAGCATTTCCTCCTTTTCCCACAATGTTTTCAAAAGGCTTCTTCTTCAGGGTCATTAAAAGTCGGGATTGTGTGGTAAAGGGTTAATCCCTTACCACACAATCCAAACTTTTAACGACCCCAAGAAAGAAGGAGAAAATGCTGGTAACCAGATTTAAATTTTTCAGTCACATATTGTCTGCTAATGCTTTCAATTTGGACCAGTATAAACTTTTCTTGTGTGGTTAAGAGTTAGATAATGTCAATCAGTCTAACAAACAAAACTTGGTCGGTATATTTAACGCTGAATAAACCTGATGGACATTTTCGATCTAGAATAAGACCGCGATAATTGCAAGTTCATGGCTGCCTTTCGTCTGTACTGTCTGGACAGGAAAGCTGATAGTGTAGATCAAAGATAAGACTGTACTTTTTGCACAGTCTGATCTTGATCTACAGTTAAGCACAGGCAACTATAATAGTGAAAGGTTGTTTGACCCTTTACCATACGATTCCGACTTTCAATGACCCCAAGAAAAAAGCCTTTTGAATAAGTTGTGGGAAAAGGAGAAACTACTGATTACCAGCATTTTCCCCTTTTTCCACAATATTTTCAAAAGCCTTCATAGTATACATGTGTGATTAATCATGTGACCTTCCCACAAGTCTTTGTGAAACTCTGATGCCAAATTTAAATCAAAGCGTTGAAAGCACTGGTGTGGCATTTGTCAAGGGAGCCATTGTGTGGAATTAGTAATTTGTAAAAATAAACAATAGAAATAGTGTCAAAACATTCACTTAAAAGTCAACCTGCTGTATAGTCATGAAAAATCTGATAGATTAGCATGCAATCTTATGGGACGAACAAGTCCAGGCAAACAAACCCAGGGATGAATAACCCAGAAACAAACTGGTTTTGGGACAAACAAGCACGGAATTGGGTGGTCAGGAGACTAAGATTGTTTGTATCATTACGCCAATAGAAGGCCATATCGGATCACGCTGTTTTCTATAAAAAAAGAAGTATTTCCACAATTGATGGCCCATCCCAATTTATTCTAATATGCCATTTTTAATTTCATATCTGAGTGCAATCGAAACACTAATTGTCTGAGAAAAAATGAGCTTAATTGGGTTTACTTCCTTCGGTTTTGCACGAACTTCAATACATGAATGTCAAAATGCCATATTGAACTCATATATAATTGGCATTGTCTTTGACAAATGCCACAGAAATACCTTAACCCTTTCCCAAACAAGCCCTGGTTTTCACGTGTCTGCAGTACAAGTCTTTTGAAAACACTGTGGGAAAAGGAGAAATTGCTCGTAACGAGCAATTTCTCCTTTTCCCACAGTGTTTTCTACCCTTTTTGAGAACTTTCTGCCATTTTCATCAAATTTAAAATTGTCGTCTGCAAACTCTTTCAGTTTGGACAAGGCTATAATTTTGTCGTGTGGTAAAGGGTTAAGAGGCATTGTAGCGCACTTAGGAAATACTACTTAAAACATTTTTTTCTTACTTTTGCCTTTCTTATTTACTGATAATTTGCAATGTATTGCCATACTGATTTCAATGATTAATTATTTTTTTACTTTTTCACTGCCAATGACAACTTAAATAGCTTTTGCAGGCGGCATAGATTAAGATTAGACTGCACAGAATGTACAGTCTGATCTTTGATCTACACTGTCCTATACATTGTGCTTATCTATGACAATAGCCATCTTTAACAGCAGTGGAAATCAACTTTTACAAGCAAGAAAAAAGTAGAATTTCTGGAGTGGGTAGTGAAAGAGTTAATTTTGTTTTGGTTTTAAAAAGTCTAAATTGCTTCCTGACATTTAGGGTTTTGGAATATGGTATGTTTTTCCTCTGGAGCCAGTTGGCCCCTCCCAGGGTCTGGTGTACAGATTCAAAGAAGCTAGACGTACCCCTGTATGGGACTTTGATAATAACATTGTTCACTCAAATGAGAAGGTATGTGTCAAACCTTTTTCTTGTTTCAATGCAACATTATACAATGTAAAACAGAATGAATTTTGAAACATGCTAAAGATTTTAAAAGTTGAAATTAGGCTTTTTTTTTTTGCAAGAATTTATTTAACTTGGATTTTAACTAAAAATGACTCTAAATTCTTAATTTCAATTCTCATTGCTTCAAATTTTATGCAGTAAGTGTCAACATTTTTAGATCAATACTCATTTCTTAAAAACTGATGACAAGCTGTTTGCAAAGAGTATGTATTTTTATGACAACATATTATGGTATCATTAACCCTTTCCCAAACAAGCCCTGGTTTTCACGTGTCTGCAGTACAAGTCTTTTGAAAACACTGTGGGAAAACGAGCAATTTCTCCTTTTCCCACAGTGTTTTCTACCCTTTTTGAGACCCTTCTGGCATTTTCATCAAATTTAAAATTGTCGTCTGCAAACTCTTTCAATTTGGACTAGTCCAGAATTTGTTGTATGGGAAAGGGTTAATCCAGACATAATGTTGCTGGAATATGAGGCATAGATTGATCAATATAAATGAGCACAATAGACAGAAAAAAAAAAAATTTTCTATCAAAATTACAAAGTGCTTCTGTGCAGTGTATCAAAACGAAAACCATGTGGTTGTCCACCATGCTAACGCTTTACCACACGACAAAATTTTAGCATTGCCCAGATTGAAAGCATTTGCAGACGACATATCAAATGCTACTCAAAACATAAAATTTGTCTTTCAAAAGGTAGAAAAGGTAGAAAACATTGTGGGAAAAGAAGAAAATGCTGGTTACCAGCATTTTCTTCTTTTCTCACAATGTTTTCAAAAGGCTCCCATTCCTAGGATCATTAAAACTTTGGACTGTGTTGTAAAGAGTTAAAATAACAGCATATTTCAGGAGAAAAACTATGGACAAAAACTGATGAAAGCAGTGTGAAATTTTCAGATTTTTTTTTTTTTATTTGTCTAATATCTTTTATATTACTTTACCAGGGAGGAATGAACTTTGACAACATATTGGATGATGAAAATGGTTCAGTGGTAGGCTGTATGAATTACTCCCCGAAAGAAAACCCTCTAGATAGAAAGTCAGCTGACACCAAAGTGCAGTTCACTAGACTGACTGGTATGTAGCACTTTACCTCATGAAAAAATTTAGACTTGTCCAATTTGAAAGCATTTACAGACAACAAAATAAATGTGATGCAAAAATAGAAACTTGATTTTGAAAGGGGAAGAAAACCTTGTGGTGCAAAGGAGAAAATGCTGGTTAATAGCATTTTCTCCTTTTCTCACAAGGTTGTTTTCCAAAGCCTTCTCCGCTAGGGTTGTTAAAAAGCTGGATTGCGTGTTAAGTGGGAAGAATTTTGACCCTTTACCATGGAATCCTGTATTTTTATGACCCTTGGAAAAAGGCTTTAGAAATGCCATGTAAAAACAGGAAATGCTGGTTAGCTTTTCCCATAATGTTTTCTACCTTTTCAAAAACAAATCCCATCAGTTTTGTCACAGGTTTATAAAAAGATAGTAATGATAGAAAAACATCCATGTGGAGAGAGCATGCCTTGTAACAATCCAGTGTTTTCATGCCACAAGAGAGACGGCTGATAAAATGATTGTGGGAAATGGAGAAAATGCCGTATTTTCTCATTTTATCACAACCCTTTCTACCCTTTGAAAGTACAAATTTCATCATATTTGATTTGTCACCTGCAAATGCTTCAGTTTGGACCAGTCTGAAATTTCTGTTGTCTTCTAAAGACTTAATGTTGAAAAATGATCTTACAGTGACCTTGACCTTTGACCTGTTGACCTCTAAATGAATAGGGATCATGTGCCTATCACAGTAAATATCTGTTTAAGTTAGAACAATTTGGGTCAAACCAGTGTCTACCTACTATCCAGCAAATGTTTGGAAAACCAACCAGCTGACATACTTGATGCCTGATGGATTGAAAGACTTAAAGGCACATTAGTGGCCAAAAGTAAACAATATGGGAGTCAAAATGCAGAAAAGGGGTCTTGTGTGGCTCAGTTGTAAAGTGTAGGACTGGTGACCTGGAGGTCCCAGGGTTCAGTCCTCGCTGGATCTGCTGGGTTTTTCATGGGAGTGTCCTTGAGTAAGACACTTCACAGCCCTAGCTGAGTACTGGTGGAACCCAGGAAATACATGAATATGTGAGCTGTCGCTGTGTTACGACTGACATAATGTTTAAAGTGGCATAAAACACCATTCAATCAATTAACCAAATATGGACAAATTTAATTCATAGCATATAAATGTGTGGATAATATGCCTGACAGTGTATTACAGTTGTTACGGGAGATCACTCCTTCCTTAAGGCATACCTTTCCCTTAGCTCAAAGGTTAGTGTATTGGTCTTTTAAACCTCAATAAACAAGGATCTTTGCCCGCCAGGTTCGAATCCCAGCTGTTGCGGTTTGTATTTGAGCTATGCATTTGTTGTGAACTTTCATGTTCGTAAGATGGGGGCTCGTCCGGGATTGGCCATTGAGCCATTTGTCAGCCCTTTATTTCCCATATAAAATCAATACCTGACAACTGCATTGGGGAGAATTCTCTTTAGCTCAGAGGTTAGTGTATTGGTCTTTTAAACCTCAATAAACAAGGATCTTTGCCCGCCAGGTTCGAATCCCAGCTGTTGCGGTTTGTATTTGAGCTATGCATTTGTTGCGAACGTTCATGTTCGTAAGATGGGGGCTCGTCCGGGATTGGCCATTGAGCCATTTGTCTGCCCTTTATTTCCCATATAAAATCGATACCTGACAACTGCATTGGGGAGAATTCTCTTTAGCTCAAAGGTTAGTGTATTGGTCTTTTAAACCTCAATAAACAAGGATCTTTGCCCGCCAGGTTCGAATCCCAGCTGTTGCGGTTTGTATTTGAGCTATGCATTTGTTGTGAACTTTCATGTTCGTAAGATGGGGGCTCGTCCGGGATTGGCCATTGAGCCATTTGTTAGCCCTTTATTTCCCATATAAAATCAATACCTGACAACTGCATTGGGGAGAATTCTCTTTAGCTCAGAGGTTAGTGTATTGGTCTTTTAAACCTTGATAAACAAGGATCTTTGCCCACAAGGTTCGAATCCCAGCTGTTGCGGTTTGTATTTGAGCTATGCATTTGTCAGGAACTTTCATGTTCGTAAGATGGGGGCTCATCCAGGATTGGCCTTTGAGCCATTTGTCTGCCCTTTATTGGCCGTTGAGCCATTTGTTGTCTACTTAATAGACTTTCTGCCTAATAAGGCTTTCCGTCATCAAAACTGGTGACTTCTCTTAACCCTTTCCCAAACAAGCCCTGGTTTTCATGTGTCTGCAGTACAAGTCTTTTGAAAACACTGTGGGAAAAGGAGAAATTGCTCATAACGAACAATTTCTCCTTTTCCCACAGTGTTTCCTACCCTTTTTCAGAACTTTCTGCCATTTTCATTAAATTTAAAATTGTCATCTGCAAACTCTTTCAATTTGGACAAGTTTAAAATTTATCGTTTGGGAAAGGGTTAAGAGGGGGTGTGTTACAGAAGATCACTCATCACTCCTTCCTTACGGCATAGCTATAAAATCAATGCCTGACAACTGCCTTGGGGAGCATTCTCTTTAGCTCAGGGGTTAGTGTATTGGTCTTTTAAACCTTGATAAACGAGGATCTTTGCCTGCACAGGTTCGAATCCCAGCCGTTGCGATTTGTATTTGAGCTATGCACTTGTTGCAAGCTTTCATGTTCATAAGACAGTACAATCTGTCAAAATCCGCTGGCAGAAAAATGTTTTGTAAAACTAGAACAAAAGTAAACTGGTCCTTGGACATGCAGAAAATTAACCAGTAGCCAAAAGTTTTGGCCCAGGTAAGCCTGTGCGGATTGTGTAGGCTGGCCTGGATCAATACTTTTTGCAGCAACATGAAAGCCCCCTCTTCACAGAGCATGGCTCATATTTGAATTGTCATTTGCAAGTGCTTTCAATTTGGACGGTTCGAAACTTTGTCGAGTGGTAAAGTGTTCAGGATTAATGCAATAAGCTGAATATGTTGTATCATACATTTACAGCCTACAAGAACTTGAGGATAAACTGTTGGTTGAGAGGAGGATGGTTTGAACTGATACAGTTTTCGTACGTTGATTGCTTTTTGTTCAATCTTTTACTAAACGATTCCATGTTTTCACACCCAGTCCATAATTTTAGCAGCATTTACTGTGGCATCTGCCATTGCTTTCCATGCTTGAGCCATATTAAGATTTTTGTTTGCAAATTCTTTCAATATGGACAAATCTAAAGATCTTATGTAACCAGCATTTTCTCATTTTCCCAAAATGTTTTCTAGCCTTTCAACGACAAATTCCAATGATTGAGCCATTTCTGATTTGAGTTTGGACATGTCTAAAATGTTGTTGTTTGTAAAGAGTTAAATGTTTTGTATTTGCAGCACAATGTTCATGAAACTTAGAGTGTTGGTCTGGATAAAAACTTGTTTTTAGTTTATCATTTTTCTCTATGGTTAACTCAGGAGAGCTTTTTTCTACCCTTTTAATGACAATTCCAATGTTTGAGCCACGGTTAATTTTAAGTCCGCAAATTCTTTTAATTTAGCCAGGTCCAAAATGTATTTGTTTGGTAAGGCATGAAAAGTTTGGTATTTGCAGCACATTTTTCATGAAACTTAGTGTGTTGGTCTGGATAACACCTTGTTTTGACCTTATCAATTTTCTCTGTGGGTAACATCTACTCAGGTGAGCTATTTAGGGCCATCATGGTCCTCTTGTTTGGATGTAACTGAATCTTTTTTATTTTACTTTTCAGATCTGCAGACAGTAGAAAAGGCCTACAGTTTGCAAGGTAGGTTTGAGAATTTAACCCTGTATCAAACAAACCAGTGTTTTCACAACCTTACTAACTTGGACAAAGGCTTTTGTAAATATTGTGGGTAAAGGAGAAAGTGCTTGTGATTTTTTAGCTCCACTGGCCGAAGGCCAGCGGGCTTATGTCATGGCCCGGTGTCCGTCGTGCGTCCGTCCGTCCGTCCGTCCGGTTGTCCGTCCGTCAGTCCGTTAACTTTTATTTCAAACATCTTCTTCTCTGAAACTACCCATCCGATTTTCACGAAACTTCACAGAAATGATCCTGACATGGTCCTCTTCAGAATTTCTTGAAAGAATTTGATTCCTTCAAAAACTCTGGTTGCCATGGCAACAAAACTGAAAAATATTGGAAATCTTTAAAAATCTTCTTGTCTGAAACCATAAGGCATAGGGCTACCAAATTTGGCATGTAGCTTTATGTAGTAGACCTCTATCAAGTTTCTTCAAATTATAGCCCTGGGGTCAAAATTGGCTCTGCCCCAGGGGTCACAAGTTTTACATAGGCTTATATAGAAAAAACTTTAAAAATCTTCTTGTCTGAAACCATAAGGCATAGGGCTACCAAATTTGGCATGTAGCTTTATGTAGTAGACCTCTATCATGTTTCTTGAAATTATAGCCCTGGGGTCAAAATTGGCTCTTCCCCAGGGGTCACAAGTTTTACATAGGCTTATATAGAGAAAACTTTAAAAATCTTCTTGTCTGAAACCATAAGGCATAGGGCTACCAAATTTGGCATGTAGCTTTATGTAGTAGACCTCTATCATGTTTCTTGAAATTATAGCCCTGGGGTCAAAATTGGCTCTTCCCCAGGGGTCACAAGTTTTATACATAGGCTTATATAGAGAAAACTTTAAATATCTTCTTGTCTGAAACCATAAGGCCTAGAGCTACCAAATTTGGCATTTAGCTTGATCTAGTTGGAGTCTACCAAAAGTGCCCAAAGTATAGTCCTGGGGTCAATTTGGCCTCATACTTGGGAGGGGGAGGTTCACAAGATTTACATAGGCTTACATAGGGAAAACTTTTAAATCTTGGTGTACATAGCCATAAGGCTTAGGCTACCAAATTTTGCATATAATTATAGCATTATTTAGTGGACAGTTACAAAGAGGGCCCAAGTTACAGCTCTAGGATCAAGTTTGGCCCTGCACCAGGGATCACAAGTTTTACATGGGTTTATGGGGTGAAAAGTTCAGAAACCATCTTGTTACCAGCCATAAGGCCAAGAACTCCCACATTTGGCATGTTATTCTTCTAATACAATATTCCCCATTTAGTCAGACTGTAGCCATGAGGTCAAAGTTTTATAAGGGCTTATATAGTGAAGACTTTTCTTCGTGATTTATATTTATAAGCCAGTGGAGCGATACAGGGCCATCATGGCCCTCTTGTTTTTTTTCCTTTTCCGACACTTTTTATTACCTCTTAAAGGCAAATCATTATGATTTCTCTTTTTTGTTAAAACTTGGGATTGTGGGGTAAAGAGTTGAGTAAGTCTAAAAATATCAGTCAGTTTTTAGCTAACCTGAGCACGAAGTGCTAAGGTGAGGTATTGTGATGGGTCGTTGTCCGACGTCCATCTGTCCGTCTGTCTGTCTGTCCACAATTCCTTTAAACATCTTCTCCTCCTAAACCGCTGGGCCAATCTTGATGAAACTTGGCAGGGATGTTCCTTGGGTGAAGCTCTACCAAAGTTGTTCAAGAGATTGAATTCCACCCAAAACTCTGGTTGCCATGGCAACAGAAAGGCAAAAAATAGGAAAATCTTTGAAAATCTTCTTCTCTGATTCTAGAAGGCGTAGAGCTTTGATATTTGGTATGTAGCATCTCCTAGTGGACCTCTACCAAGTTTGTTCATATGATGCCCCTGGGGTCAAAACTGGCCCCGCCCCGGGGGTCACAAGTTCGAACATAGGAACAAAGAAGGAAAACTTTAAAATTCTTCTTCTCTGAAACTGGAAGTCGTGAAGCTTTGATATTTGGCATGTAGCATCTCCTAGTGGACCTCTACCAAGTTTGTTCATATGATGCGCTTGGGGTCAAAACTGGCCCTGCCCCGGGGGTCACAAGTTTTGAACATAGGAACAAAGAAGGAAAACTTTAAAAATCTTCTTCTCTGATTCTAGAAGGCGTAGAGCTTTGATATTTGGCATGTAGCATCTCCTAGTGGACCTCTACCAAGTTTGTTCATACGATGCCCCTGGGGTCAGAACTGGCCCTGCCCCGGGGGTCACAATTTCTAACATAGGAACAAAGAAGGAAAACTTTAAGATTCTTCTTTTCTAAACCTTGAAGGCATAGAGCTTTGTTATCTGGTATGTAGTGAACCTGTTCTAAGTTTGTCAGCCCACCTGAGCACAATATGTACAACATGTGGACGCTCTAGAGGCCACATTTTAAGCTCAATTGACCTGACAATTGGTCAGAAATTGAATTATGCACGTTGAGTGAATTTCGCCTATTGACTCAGGTGAGCGTCCAGGGCCATCATGGCCGTCTTGTCATGAAAACCTTGTCCCTTTTGTTTATTTTGTTCTCTAAGTGTAAATATTTTGCCAGTTCATTAAATTTTTACCATACAGTTTCGAGTTTTAACGACCTTAAGACATAAGCCTTTGGAACACATCGTGAGAAAAGGAGAAAATGCTGATAACCAGCATTTTCTCCCTTTTCCACAATGTTTTCTTACCCTATCAAAGAGAAATTTCACCATTTTAGCCACATGTAAATTGTCATCTTCAAATGCTATCGATTTTGACAAATCTACATTTTTGTCATTTGGTAAAGAGATAAGTTGTTCTTTTTTTCAGAGGAAGCAAACAACAAATGTTTGTCAAGAAAAGCATCTTCATCGGAAAATCTGCCAACAATTTTGAAAGTGATGACCATCCTGATGCCATGACAGATTCTGGGTATGTATTTACCTCCCAACTATTCTTTGCAATTGCTACAGTCCACTTTTTAACCCTTTACTAAATGACAAAACTTCATATTTGCTCAGAATAAAAGCTATTGTAGACATAAGATTCTTGAATAGAAATTCACATTAGGAAGGGTAGGAAACATTGTGAGAAAAGGTAAAAATGCTGGTTACCAGCTTTTTTTTAATTTCCCACAATGTTTTCAAAAGGTTTTTCTTTTTCCTTAGGGTCATCAAAATTCATGATTGTGTGGTAAAAGGTTAAATGAAATGATTAAAGGAGACCTGCTTGTTACAAACAAATTTTCTTTTGTCAGCATATCTTCACATGTATCCATTAATGATTTTTTTTTCTTGTTGATTGTTTCTCATATTGATTACCGATTAAACATTTAATATGCAACCCACTACTTTAACCCATTACCAAACAATCCTAAGGTTTAAACAACACTTAACAAGAGAGCGTTTGAAAAAAATTGTTGGAAAAGGAGAAAATTCTGGTAACCAGCATTATCTCCTTTTTTACCCGAATGTTTTCTCCATTTTTAAGAGCAAATTCAATCATTTCAGTGGGATTTGATTTGATACCTTATTGTAGTCTTCCATAATGGTCCACCTTTGCCACAAGGACAGGTTTTACTGTATTATTTATCTTCCCATAGCATGAAGCTATACCTTGATGTAGTGTTCCATGATGGTCTCACCGTGGCCACCAGGACAGGTTTTAATGTTTTATTTATCTTCTCACAGCTTGAAGCAATACCTTGATGTAGTGTTCCACAATGGTCCCATGTTGGCCACCAGGACAGGTTTTAACCCTTTCCCTAATGACAAATTTTGGACTTGTCCGAATTGAAAGAGTTTGCAGACAACAATTTTAAATTGTATGAAAATGGCAGAAAGGTCTCAAAAAGGGTAGAAAACAGTGTGGGAAAAGGAGAAATTGCTGGTAACGAGCAATTTCTCCTTTTCCCACAGTGTTTTCAAAAGACTTGTACTGCAGACACGTGAAAACCAGGGCTTGTTTGGGAAAGGGTTAATGTTTTATTTATCCACTCACAGCTTTAAGCAATACCTATGTGTAGTGTTCCATGATGGTCCCACCTTGGCCACCAGGACAGGGTTTAATGTTTTATTTATCTTCTCACAGCTTGAAGCAATACCTTGGTGTAGTGTTCCATGATGGACCCACCTATGTCCAAACTTCCTGGTTCAAGAGTTTCAAACCTTGCACTGATGACTCATGTGTAGCAGCAGCTCTGGGCTTTGCTACGAAGAATAAATTCACCAGTTCAGTTGTCAGTAATGTGACTGACTTGAGATTTGCCTTTACTGATCCTGTAAGTTGAATGATGTTATAATACTTGTACCAGAAATAAGCATACTTCTAGATGTTGAATTTCTTCTTTACCAGATGACAATACACTAGACTCATCCCTAGTTGGAAGTATTTGAAAATGACAAATGGAATGTGGATCAAATTAGTCTTTAACCCTTTCCCAAACGATAAATTTTAGACTGGTCCAAATTAAAAGAGTTTGCAGACGACAATTTTAAATTTGATGAAAATGACAGAAAGTTCTCCAAAAGGGTAGAAAACACTGTGGGAAAAGGAGAAATTGCTCGTAACGAGCAATTTCTCCTTTTTCCACAGTGTTTTCAAAAGACTTGTACTGCAGACATGTGAAAACCAGGGCTTGTTTGGGAAAGGGTTAAGAGGATAAAAAACATTGTGGGGAAGAAGAAAATCCTGGCTACCAGCATTTCTTCTTTTTCCACAACGTTTTTAGCATTTTCTCCTTTCCCTTGATGTTTTTTAAAACCTTCATCCTCAGGGACATTGAGGCTTGTGATTGTTTTATAAAAGGTTGATGGTGCTGTGCTTTTGCTATTGTTGGAAAATAAATGCCTTTTAGCAGTAATTGTTCCTGCCATAATGCATCAAAAAAGGTTTGCTGCCAGATACAGACTATGCCTGGTAAACAAACTGTGTCAAATGCCAATCAATACATTTTTGTTGTGGCAAAAGGGGGCTTAATGCATCTCAGCAATCCATGATACCAAGCAAGTTACTGCATAATTGTGGATCCATAAAATCCATTTTGTATAACAACTGACTGATTCATGAAGTACATTGGTCCTTTGATATTCAGAAAATTGACCGATAGCGAAAAGTTTCAGCCCAGGTCAGCCTGTGCGGACTGTGCAAGCTGACCTGGGTCGATACTTTTCGCAGATGCATTAAGTCCCCCTTTTCACAGAGCATAGCTCATATATTTTAATTTATTGTATAAATGATCTGACGTTATCTAGAGCACATATACAACAGACCAAAACATGTTTTCTGTATCACCAATGCATTAAGTTTAGGTTTTTCATATCATGCATGTACTCTGTTTTTATGTATTCATATTCAGCTCTTTTGTAAAGTCCTGAAATTGTGCAGCTCTCTCACTTTTTTGTTTATTTAATTTATTTTGTGATGACTTTAATTTTAAGTCATAAAAGAAGGTACATGTATATGATGCAGTGTCATCCAATATGAACCCTCTTTACACATGCTCTGTAACCTAATCCACCACAGAAATGCAGACTGTTTTGAGGTTTCTTTTATTCATACAGGTTGAAGGTAACAGAGTCTTTGATGGTGTTGTTGACCAAACCAGTTTGGGCATGGCCAACTTCGACGGGGATGAGACAGCCACATTTAGAGATACTGACGGTTCTGTAACACGATGTGCCAGTGATACAGCTTGGTCCTACCCCACCCAGGTCGTTACCCCAGAGAAATATCTTCTTACAGACAGCTGTACGTACAGAGAAAACTGGGCTCTGGCTTCTTGTAGAAATAAATTTGGAAAGGTTAACATCTTGCTCTGAATCATGACCTTTTACGATGCGACAATTTTAGACAATTAAGTCCAAATGGAAAGCATTTGCTTCAAGGAAAAATTGAAATCTGTTTTGGGAAGGGTAGAAAACATTGTGAGAAAAGAAGAAAATGCTGGTTACCAACATTTTCTCCTTTTCCCACAATGTTTTCAGAAGGCTTCTTTCTTAGGGTCATTAAAAATGGGGATTGTGTGGTAAAGGGTAACTCATTACTAAACAATCCTGAGTTTTAACGGCCTTTAAGATGAAGGCTTATGAAAAGATTGTGGAAAAAAGACAAAATGCTGGAGACCAGCATTTCCTCCTTTTCCCAAGATCTTTTCTGCTCTTAGGCAGACAAAGTTCATGTTTTAAATAACATTTAATTTGTTGTCTGATAATGTTTTAGGAAGTTAAGAAGTGATGAATTTTGGAAATAAACATACCTTATTTATTTTTAAAAGTAAATATAGTGGAAGTGCTTCTGCATTCATTTCTCTTTTTGAAAAACTGCCAAAAATATGTTTTGGTTTACAGTGATCTTCATTGCATTAATATAAGTGAATGTAATGTTACCTTCTCTTAACTCTTTACCCAGATGACAAAATTTTGGACTCATACAAATTGAAAGCATTTGCAGACAACAATATAAATGTGACTCAAAAATTGAAATTTGTTTTGGGAAGGCTAGAAAAGAAATGGAGAAAATGCTGGTTACCAGCATTTTCTCCTTTTCCCACAATGTTTTCAAAAGGCTTTTTCTTCAGGGTCGTTAAAAGTTGGGATTGTGTGGTAAAGAGTTAAGTCTTAACTCTTTCACAAACAAGCCCTGGTTTTCACGTGTCTGCAGTACAAGTCTTATGAAAACACTGTGGGAAAAGGAGAAATTGCTCGTAACGAGCAATTTCTCCTTTTCCCACAGCGTTTTCTATCCTTTTTGAGACCTTTCTGCTATTTTCATCAAATTTAAAATTGTTGTCTGCAAACTCTTTCAATTTGGACCAGTCCAAAATTTTCGTTTGGGAAAGGGTTAAACAATTAAACAACAAGATTTAGACTAGTCCACATTGAAAGCATGTGCAGATGACAAATGTGGCTCAAATGATTGCTAATGTTATTAAAAGGATAGAAAACATTGGTAACCAGCTGGTAACCAGCATTTTCCATTTTTCTGATAATGCTTTCAAAGGCCAACTTGATTAGGGCTGTTTAAATATGGGATCTTTTGATTAAGAGTTTTATTTTGAAGGGGATTGTAGAACAACGCTTTTACTTGTTTTTCCAAATTTTTCAAGCTGAAGGCCCGTGCGTCGGCAAGATGGTCAGGTGATGCCAAGGAGTTTGAGAATTCTGGCTCTATGAAGAGAGTGACGCTGTCTAATCCCACAGATACAGCCGTGGAGAACCACCTTGATCAACATACCAGCGAGTATATGGTGGTACTGGGTGATGATAGCTACTACTACCAATTTCAATTTACCGATGAATTCCCGAAAGACATGTTTTTTGAGGCTCGTGGTGTGGAAAGGTATTTATCTTTCAACTAACTGGATATCCATGCAATAAAACACCCATGCGATATTTTTTTTGATATACCACGGATATTTATAGATTTTTGATATACCACAGATATTTATAGAACAGTAAGTTCCACTGACTCCGCCCCCATCACCATTTATGAATGAAATGCATTCCAAAAATAGTAATGATTACTACAGAAAGCCTGCGAAGAAAAGAATGATGTCATAGCACGCGCGCTACTTTCCGATGATCTGCCTACGTAATTCCTGCCCGTGACGTCATTTGAATGCTCGTTTACCGCGTCTTCTCAAATAGAATCCCAAACGATCTCAATCACAATTTTCGGACGTTTAATTACTACGATAAAGTACTATGTATGTGGGTAATGCAATTTTAAAATGGGAGTTTCGACACAAATAAACTTTTAAAACTTTTAAAATGTATTTGTCAGCAACATTTTTCACATCTTTTCACAATGAGTACAAATTATAGGTTAAAAGATAAATAGAATACGTACATAGTGTTGTCATAGATCAAAAATATCTAACTCGGTTGTGAGAATTGATAATTGTCTCGCCAAGGCTCGACAATTATCAATTCTCCCAATCTCGTTAGATATTTTTGATCTACGACAACACTATGTACGTATTCTCTATTTATCTATCCCTATAAGTGTATTATGAACCATCTCTTCATCTTAACCCTTTAGCTGCTCAGTGTGACTCGCTGACCTTTTGCGGACAATGTAGATCAAGATCGGACTGCACAAAACGTGCAGTCTGATCTTGGATCTACACTGTCCGATACGGAGATATTTTTTCTCCAAAAGAAATGTTTGAAGTAGCATTATTCAGGTTTTTACTAACAGCTTAACCCTTTCCCAAACAAGCCCTGGTTTTCACGTGTCTGCAGTACAAGTCTTTTAAAAACACTGTGGGAAGAGGAGAAATTGCTCATAACGAGCAATTTCTCCTTTTCCCACAGTGTTTTCTACCTGTTTTGAGAACTTTCTGCCATTTTCATCAAATTCAAAATTGTCGTCTATAAACTCTTTCAATTTGGACAAGTCTTAAATTTATCATTTGGGAAATGGTTAAAAGTTTCATTTAGGTTATTTAGCAGGATGAAGGTTAATGGGCCATGCTGTGTGAAAATAGGGTTTAACCCTTTCCCAAACGACAAATTTTAGACTGGTCCAATTTGAAAGAGTTTGCAGACGACAATTTTAAATTTGATGAAAATGACAGAAAGTTCTCAAAAAGGGTAGAAAACACTGTGGGAACAGGAGAAATTGCTCGTTACGAGCAATTTCTCCTTTTCCCACAGTGTTTTCAAAAGACTTGCACTGCAGACACATAAAAACCATGGCTTGTTTGGAAAAGGGTTAATGCATCTGCAAGAAGTATCGACCCAGATCAGCATGCAAAATCTGCACAGGCTGACCTGGGTTGAAACTTTTTGCTATTGGTCAATCTTCTAAAGGTCGAGTGAACAGTCTACGTCATGATTCCATTGGTTACTGGACAAAATGGATTTATGGATCCCTAATTATACGATGACTGATACAGTGCATCACAGAGATGCATTAACTCTTTACCAAACAACAAAATTTTAGACTGGTCCAAATTGAAAGCATTTGCAGACGACAAAATAAATGTTGCAAAAATTATGAAATTTGTCATTTAACACTTTACCAAGCAACAAAATTTTAGAGTCATCCAATTTAAAAGCATTTGCAGACAACAAAATAAACGTTGCAGAAATTATGAAATTTGTCATTTAACTCTTTACCAAACGACAAAATTTTAGACAAGTCCAATTTAAAAGCATTTGCAGATGACAAAATAAATGTTGCAAAAATTATGAAATTTGTCACTTAACTCTTTACCAAATGACAAAATTTTAGACAAGTCCAAATTGAAGACATTTGCAGACGACAAAATAAATGTGACCGCAAAATTGAAATTTGTTTTGGGAAGGGTAGAAAACATTGTGGGAAAAGGAGAAAATGCTGGTAACCAGCTTTTTCTCCTTTTCCCACAATGTTTTCAAAAGGCTTCTTTCTCAGGGTCGTTAAAAGTCGGGATTGTGTGGTAAAGGGTTAAAGGGTAGAAAACTTTGTGGGAAAAGGAGAAAATGCTGGTTACCAGTATTTTCTCCTTTTCCTACGGTGTTTTCAAAAGCCTTCTTACAGGGTCATTAAAAGTCGGGATTGTGTGGTAAAGGGTTAAATCTTCATTTGCCAAAACATGGCTCATTTTTAACTTAGCTGTTTTAGAACAAAATGAAGAGGTATTGTCATGGTCATCATCCGTGTGCAGAAACTTTTAAAATTTAAATATCTCTGTTGTTACTGAAGATATTTACTTCAAAGTTGGACAAATTGTTAACTATCAAAAGGGGAACAGATAACTATCAAAGTATTTTTTGACAGTTAGGTCCCTTTTACATCTTAAAAAAATCAAGCAACTGCAGCCGAGCATTGTTATCCTCATGCGGTTCTCATGTTTTTAATTTCTTGCTGATATTTACTTAACCCTTTCCCAAACAAGCCCTAGTTTTCACGTGTCTGCAGTACAAGTCTTTTGAAAACACTGTGGGAAAAGGAGAAATTGCTCGTAACGAGCAATTTCTCTTTTTCCCACAGTGTTTTCTACCCTTTTGGAGATCTTTCTGTCATTTTCATCAAATTTAAAATTGTCGTCTGCAAACTCTTTCAATTTTGACCAGTCCAAAATTTGTCGTTTTGGAAAGGGTTAAACCTCAGGCAGATAAGTTGATAACTATCAAAAGAGCAATCCATACAACAGGAGTAGGCAATCATCAAAATATTTTTTATTCCCCTTTTTTGACTTAGACATTTTATAATATCTCTGTCATTACTGAAGATATTTACTTCAAACTTGGACAAATTGTTAACTATCAAATTGGGAACCTATACAAGAAGGACATATAACCATCAAAGTATTTTTAGACAGTTATGCCCCGTTTTTGACTTAGAAAAAACAAGCAACTGCAGCCGAGCATTGGTACCTTTATTCAGTGCTCTTGTTAGCTCACCTTAGCACAACGTGCTAAAGGTGAGCTATTGTGATCGCCCTATGTCCGGCGTCCGGCGTCCGTCGTCCGTCAACAATTTCTTTAAACATCTTCTTCTCCTAAACCACAGGGCCAATCTTGATGAAACTTGGCAGGGATGTTCCTTGGGTGAAGCTCTACCAAAATTGTTCAAAGAATTAAATTCCACCCACAACTCTGGTTGCCATGGCAACAAAAAGGAAAAAAAAGCAAAATCTTTGAAAATCTTCTTCTCTGAAACTAGAAGGCGCAGAGCTTTGATATTTGGTATGTAGCATCTCCTAGTGGACCTCTACCAAGTTTGTTCATTTGATGCCCCTGGGGTCAAAACTTGCCCCAACCCAGGGGTCACAAGTTTGAGCATAGTAACAAAGAAGGAAAACTTTAAAAATCTTCTTCTCTGAACTTGAAGGCATAGAGCTTTGATATTTGGTATGTAGCATCTCCTAGTGGACCTCTACCAAATTGGTTCATATGATGCCCCTGGGGTCAAAACTGGCCCTGCCCCGGGGGTCACAATTTCCAACATAGGAACAAAGAAAGAAAACTTTAAAAATCTTCTTCTGTAAAACTAGAAGGCATAGAGCTTTGATATTTGGCATGAAGCATCTCCTAGTGGACCTCTACCAAGTTTGTTCATATGATGCCCTTGGGGTCAAAATTGGCCCTGCCCCGGGGGTCACAAGTTCGAAGATAGGAACAAAGAGGGGAAATTTTAAAAATCATCTTCTCTGAAACTGGAAGGTGTAGAGCTTTGATATTTGGTATGTAGCATTGCCTAGTGGACCTCTACCAAGTTTGTTCATATGATGCCCCTGGGGTCAAAACTGGCCCCACCCAGGGGGTCACAAGTTTGAGCATAGTAACAAAGAAGGAAAACTTTAAAAATCTTCTTCTCTGAAACTTGAAGGCGTAGAGCTTTGATATTTGGCATGTAGCATCTCCTAGTAGACCTCTACCAAGTTGATTCATATGATGCCCCTGGGGTCAAAACTGGCCCCGCCCCGGGGGTCACAATTTCCAACATAGGAACAAAGAAAGAAAACTTTAAAAATCTTCTTCTGTAAAATTAGAAGGCATAGAGCTTTGATATTTGGCATGAAGCATCTCCTAGTGGACCTCTACCAAGTTTGTTCATATGATGCCCTTGGCGTCAAAACTGGCCCTGCCTCGGGGGTCACAAGTTTGAAGATAGGAACAAAGAGGGGAAATTTTAAAAATCATCTTCTCTGAAACTGGAAGGTGTAGAGCTTTGATATTTGGTATGTAGCATTGCCTAGTGGACCTCTACCAAGTTTGTTCATATGATGCCCCTGGGGTCAAAACTGGCCCCACCCCGGGGGTCACAAGTTTGAGCATAGTAACAAAGAAGAAAAACTTTAAAAATCTTCTTCTCTGAAACTTGAAGGCGTAGAGCTTTGATATTTGGCATGTAGCATCTCCTAGTAGACCTCTACCAAGTCTGTTCATATGATGCCCCTGGGGTCAAAACTGGCCCAGCCCTGGGGGTCACAATTTCCAACATAGGAACAAAGAAAGAAAACTTTAAAAATCTTCTTCTGTAAAACTAGAAGGCATAGAGCTTTGATATTTGGTATGTAGCATTGCCTAGTAGACCTCTACTAAGTTTGTTCATATGATGCCCTTGGGGTCAAAATTGGCCCTGTCCCGGGGGTCACAAGTTCAAACATAGGAACAAAGAAGGAAAACTTAAATTTTCTTTTTCTCTGAAACTGGAAGGCATAGAGCTTTGATATTTGGTATGTAGCATCTCCTAGTGGACTTCTACCAAGTTTGTTCCAAGGATGCTGCTTGGGTCAAAACTGGCCCAGCCCCTGGGGTCACAAGTTCGAACATAGGAACAAAGAAGGAAAACTTTAAAATTGTTCTTTTCTGAAACCGAAAGGTGTGGCGCTTTGATATTTGGTATGTTGCATCTCAGAGTGGACCTCTACCAAGTTTGTTCATATGATGCCCCTGGGTCAAAACTGGCCCCGCCCCGGGGTCACAAGTTCGAAGATAGGAACAAAGAAGGAAAACTTTAAATTTCTTTTTCTCTTAAACGGGAAGGTGTAGAGCTTTGATATTTGGTATGTAGCATTTCCTAGTGGACCTCTACCAAGTTTGTTCATATGATGCCCCTGGGTCAAAACTGGCCCAGCCCCGGGGGTCACAAGTTCGAACATAGGAACAAAGAAGGAAAACTTTAAAATTCTTCTTTAAAACTGGAAGGCATAGAGCTTTGATATTTGGTATGTAGTGATTCTCTTCTAAGTTTGTTTGCCCATCTAAGTGCAACAAGTTCATTGAGTTCAAAATTGGGTCATCTTGGGTCATAAACTAGGTCACTAGGTCAAATTAAAGAAATATCTTGTTGGCACTCTCGAGGCCACATTATTTGCTCAATTGCCTTGAAAATTAATTAGAAAGTTTGTCTTTATAAAGTCTCACATAAGATTAATTTGGGTCAACTTGGGTCATAAACTAGTTCAGTGGGTCAAATTAAAGAAATACCTTGTTTGCACTCTGGAGGCCACATTTATTGCTCAAATGACCTGAAATTTGGCCAGAATGTTTGTCTTGATGAAATACCTGACGAGTTTGGATTGGGTCACCTGGAACCATAAACTAGGTCACTAGGTCAAAATAAAGAAATACCTTGTGGGCACTCTAGAGGCCACATTCTTTGCTTAATTGCCTTGAAAATTGGTCAGAATGTTTGTCTTTGTAAAATCTCACATGAGTCTGAATTTGGGTCAGCTGGGGTCATAAACTACAGGTCACTTGGTCAAATTAAAGAAATAGCTAGTGGGCACTCTAGAGGCCACATTTATTATTCATATGATTTGAAAATTGTTAAAATGTTTCTTTTGATATAGTCAAAGACCAGTTCAAATTTGGGTCAACTGGGGTCATAATCTAGGTCACTAGGTCAAATTAAAGAAATATCTGTAGGGCACTCGAGGCTACATTTTTTGCTCAATTGACTTGAAAATTGGTCAGAATGTTTGTCTTTATGAAATATGAGTTTGAAATTGGGTCACCTGCGGTCAAAAACTAGGTCACATGGTCAAATTAAAGAAAAACCTTAAAGGCACTCTACTAAGGTGAGCGACCCAGGGCCATCATGGCCCTCTTGTTTTTCATTTCTTGTTGAGCAGAGCTGGCAGCTCAGTTGGTAACTTACATTTAGGGCTTGTAATCCACGGGAGGCTGGTTTGGTTCCCAGCTTGTACAAATTCTTTACCGGAATTGACGAAAATAATTTTGACAGGATTTTGTTTCTTCCTTACTTACCAATGAATATTGCTTGAATGATTTTCATTCAGAAAAGCAGCCAGTGACTTGGATAGAATACTCTCTATATCACTACTATGTACAAAGTACTGGTTATAGAAACTCCAGGAAAGCATAGATAGGTGCAATGGCTGCTTTGAGGTAATTGTAACTATAATGAAAATTGCATTAATTACCAAATACATTTACACCAAAATCAGTTTTGCTTGTACTCTTAGTGAAAGTGTACACAGTCATCAACCCTCTACCAAACAACCCCAACCTTAAACGACCCTGGGGAAGAAAGCTTTTAAAAACATTATAGGAAAAGGAGAAAAAGCTGGTAACCAGCTTTTTCTCCTTTTCCCACAATGTTTTCTCTCCTTTCCCAGATGATCTTCACCATTTGAGACAATTTATTTGTCGTCTGCAAATACACCTACTTTCAATCTGGATGTGTCTAGAATTTGTCCTGTGGTAAATAGATAAGCAGAAACTGAAGGTGTGCAAGTCACATTTTTTCTGTTGTCTACAAGGGTCCTGTGTGGCTCGGTGGTAAAGTTTAGGACTGGTCACCTAGAGGTCCTAGGTTCAAGCCTTACTAGATCCATTGGCTTTTTCGTGCAAGTACCCTTGGGCAGCCCTAGCCTTGAACTGGTGAAACCCAGAAAATAAAAGAATATGTGAGCTGTCGCCATGATTTACCTGAAAAAATGTTAAAAGCGGTGTGAAACACCATTCAATTAACCCTTTCCCAAACGACAATTTTTAGCCCCTTCCAAATTGAAAGCATCTGCAGACAATGAATTTGAAAGTGGTACAATTGAACTTAAGGTTTTTTGACAGGGTAGAAAACATTGTGGGAAAAGGAGAAAATGCTGGTTACCAGCATTTTCTCCTTTTCCCACAATGTTTTCAAAAGGCCTCTTCCTTAGGGACGTGAAAACACGGGATTGTTGGGTAAAGGGTTAATCAATCTGATATCTGCCTATAACCCTTTACCAAACAGTTTCTTATTTAGAGCAGGGCTTTCGAAAGCACTGTGAGAAAAGGAGAAAGTACTGTTGATCAGCATTTTCTCCTTTTCCCTGGATGGCTTCTACCCTTTTGTAGGAAAAAACCTCGTCACACAGTGATATTTAAAGTTTCGTCTGCAGATGCTTTCGATTGGATGTGGCTAAACTTTTGTTTTCTGGTGGAGAGTTAACCCTTTACCACACAATTCCCAGTTTACCGACCCTGAAAAAGAAGGCTTTTGAAAACATTGCGGGCAAAGAAGAAAATGCTGGTAACCAGCATTTTCTCCTTTTCCCACAATCTTCTCTACCAATCCAAGAACAAATACCATCAATTGAAAAACATTTGAATTTAAATCAGGAAATGCCTGCAATATGGACAAGTCTACCATTCTGATGTGTTGTAAAGAGTAAAAAAAGGGGATTTTACTTTATTCCAGAGATGCTGACGTGATTGTTGGTATTTGTCTACCAGAGGGAGCCACGAGAGATGACATGTCCATAATATTCAGATCTCCAAACAACATCCTCCAGAATAAATTTCTGTTTGTCGACAATCTTGATGATGTAAGATCAGATGAAGATATGAAGAGAGTCTTTCTAGATGGAAGGTATCCAACCCCTTACCACAAAATCCAGACTTTTAACCCTTTACCAGAAGACAAATTTTAGCCTTGTCCAAATTGAAAGCATTTGCAGATGACAATTTCTGTGTGGCTAAAATGGTGCAATTTTTCTTTGATAGGGTAGAAAACATTGTGGGAAAAGGAGAAAATGCTGGTTACCAGCATTTTCTCCTTTTCCCACAATGTTTTCAAAAGCTTTCTTTCCCAGGGGCGTCAAAAGGCGGCACTGTGCGGTAAAGGGTTAATGACCCCAGAAAAAGAAGTGCTTGAAAACATTATGGGAAAAGGAGAGAATGCAGGAAACCAGCATTTTCTCTTTTTCCCATAATGTTTTCTACGTTATCAAAGACAGAAATCATCATTTGCACTGCATTTAGTTTGTCATCTGCACAGTCATGCTTTCAGTTTGGTCGAGTCCAAAATTTTGTCTTTCAGTAAAGACCTAAACTACAATGTATTTGTTTTAAATTCATTAAATAGGAAGATACTTTAACCCCTTCCCAAACAAGCCCTGGTTTTCACATGTCTGCAGTACAAGTCTTTTGAAAACACTGTGGGTAAAGGAGAAATTGCTCGTAACGAGCAATTTCTCCTTTTCCCACTGTGTTTTCTACCCTTTTTGAGACCTTTCTGCTATTTTCATCAAATTTAAAATTGTCTTCTGCAAACTCTTTCAATTTGGACCAGTCTAAAATTTGTCGTTTGGGAAAGGGTTAACTTTGGTATTAAATGGAATATCATGTTGTAGTAATTTCTTGATTTGAGCAGTGTGAGAAATACAGAATATTATATTGTGGTAACTTTCCGGTGCTTGTATTTACTTCAAGCATTGTGTGTGAAAATTTAATAATGCCAAAGACTGAAGGTTGAGCAAGATGTCAAGATTTTCTTAAGCAGGAAAATTACAGCATAATATTCCTCTTATGATATACCTACAACTTTCGACAACTAAATTTGGGAATTTTTTACAATTTATTTGAAAATGGTAAACAAAATGAGACAATTAATGGTGTGGAGAGAAAAACTTCGTTTTTATGAATGGCGGATGAATATTATCATGTAACTTTTTGACTAATCACATCACAAATCAATGCATGTCTTTGATAGGGTGGAAAACACTGGGAAAAGGAGAAAATGCTGGTCACTTTTTCCACAATGTTTACCAAAGTCTTCTTCAGGGTCCATAAAACTTGGGATTGTGTAGTAAAGGGTTAAGTAATGATTACAGAATGCCTACCCGCCTGGTTTCTGGTAACCAGCATTTTCTCTTTTCCCACCATATTTTCTATCCTTTCAAAAATAACTTTCATTATTTGAGCCATGTTGAATTTGTCATCTGCGAATGCATTCAATTTGGACCAGTCTAAAATTTGGTCTTCAGGTAACCAGTCAAGCAACTTTTGCTAAGTGGTAAATGCTTTGCTTGATGACCCAAACTGATGTATGTAACACTTTCTTGTTTCAGATTTCTTTATTTCAAGTTCACATCAAGGTTGGTGAGAGATGACCGCTGGGAACAACATGACTCTGACCATTGTCCAGGCAACTTCTGTCCAGTTCTACGTATCTTGATGAACAGACAGTTGTCCTACTCTCCATGTTTCACACCAACAGCAAGTGAGGTATAGGTGTCTTAACTCTTTACCAAACGACAAAATTGTAGTCTTGTCCAAATTGAAAGCATTTGCAGATGACAAAATAAATGTCACCCAAAAATTGAAATTTATTTTTGGAAGGATAGAAAACATTGTGGGAAAAGGAGAAAATGCTGGTTACCAGCATTTTCTCCTTTTCCCACAATGTTTTTAAAAGGCATTTTCTTTAGGGTAGTTAAAACCCGTGATTATGTGGTAAAGAGTTAACTCTTTACCAAACAACAAAATTTTAGCCTTGTCCGAATTGAAAGCATTTGCAGATGATTTACCAAATGCAGCTCATATCTGGGTATTTGGTACGATTGTGTAGAAAATATTGTGGGAACAAGAGAAAATGCTGGTTATCAGCATTTTCTCCTGTCCCCACAATGTTTTCAAAAGCCTTCTCTTTCATGGTTATACAAAGTCGGGATTGTGTGGTATCATCAAGCCACTATTAATTTGTCATCAACTACTGCTCTAAATTTGGACAAGTCTAAATTCTGTTGTTTGGTAAAGTGGTGAACACACCAAACAGAGATTTCTTTTATTAAGTTTTTGCTTCCTTTTCCTCATTTTCTTCTGGCACGCTCTCTCTCTCTCTCTCTCTCTCTCTCTCTCTCTCTGTGTTGGATACTTACTCTACCTCGGATTTTGTGTTTGTTGATCAATTCAAGACTTGTCCATTTTGAAAGCATTTGCAGATGACAAACTAAATATTGCTTAGAGAGCTTTGCCAGTGATGAAATACGAAACATTGTGGGAGAAAGAAAAATGCTGGTTGTCAATGTTTTCAAAAGCCTATTTCCCCCAGGTTGTTAATGGTTGAGATTGTTTGGTAAAGCATTAAGTATGCTTTTGTGCCCCAATAAGGCAGACATACACCTTGATTTCTGGTAAACAGGGTAAATTTTGATTGATTGATCGATCGATCGGTCAGTTGGTTGGTTGGTTGGTTGGTTCATCAGTTGGTTCATCGGGTGGTTCGTTGGTTGGTTGGTTGATGTTTAAAACCGTTTCAGTTTAACATGTATTTCTGTTATTTGTGGCTGCCAGCACACTTATCCATGCTTTACTGAGTTTCTGTTACCGTTACTTTTCATATTATTCTTCCCAAGCCTCTGGCTGCTTTCCCACATAACCATCATCTGAACAATGATCAGTGATGAGAGAGGAATGCATCCTATCACAGTGACTATCACAACAGAGCAACTGAAACTATTGTATTGTGAATATATTTCAGTTGTCCAATGTAACTGCCCTCAGCAGTACTGCCAAAGAAACATGCAACTTGGGTACAGCTTCACCAGATCCAGTAAGTGAAAGTTTCTTTTTTTTTTTGCCCTTAACCCTTTACCAAACAATCCTGAGTTTTGGGGGCCTGAGAAAGGAGCCTTTTGAAAACACTGTGGGAAAAGGAGAAAATGCTGGTAACCAGCATTTTCTCCTTTTCCCACAGCATTTTCTACCCTTCTAAGACCAGATCCAGAAAGTGAGATTTTCTAATTCTTGACCCTTAACCCTAAACCACACGATCCTAAGTTTTAGGGACTCTGAGGAAGAATTGTTTTGAAAACATGATGGGAAAAGGAGAAAATGCTGGTAACCAGCTTTTTCTCCTTCTCCCACAATGTTTTCTACCCTTTCCAAAGATAAATTCCATCAGTTTGAGTCACATTTAAATTGTCGTCTGTAAATGCTTTAAATTTGGATAAGTCTACATTTTTGTTGTGTGGTAAAGAGTTAATTTTGCTTAGAGTAGATATGCTTGCGAAAGCTTTGGTTGGGAGAACTGATCAAGATCAGACAGTATAGAACATAGACATACAGTTAAACGAGTCTTAGTTGCAACCTCCATTGCAAGCCACTAATATCACAGTAAGCAATAAATTTTTGCTTTCCTCCGAAGAGGCCATTATTTGAAGTGTATCTTTACCAGTATTACAAGAGGGCAGTTATTGTGAAGTGTACCTGTATTAACCCTTAACCACGTAATCCCAAGTTTAACCCTTTACTGGATGACAAAATTTTACACTTGTCCAAAATGAAAGCATTTGCAGACGACAAATTAGATATGGCTCATATGATGAAATTTGTCTGTAAAAGGACAGAAAACATTGCGGGAAAAGGAGAAAATGCTGGTTTCCAGCATTTTTAGCTCACCTGAGCACAAAGTGCTCATGGTGAGCTATTGTGATCTTGCTGTGTCCGTCGTGCGGTGTGTGTCATGCGTCGTCTGTCGTCAACTTTTTACCTTGTGTACGCTCTAGAGGCCACATTTTCAGTCTGATACTTGTGAAACTTGGTCAGAATGTTTGTCTTGATAAAATCTCAGACGAGTTTGAAATTGGGTCATGTGGGGTCAAAAACTAGGTCACTAGGTCAAATCTTAGAAAAACCTTGTGTACGCTCTAGAGGCCACATTTTCGGTCAGATACTTGTGAAATTTGGTCCGAATGTTTGTCTTGATAAAATCTCGGACGAGTTTGAAATTGGGTCATGTGGGTTCAAAAACTAGGTCACTAGGTCAAATCTTAGAAAAACCTTGTGTACGCTCTAGAGGCCACATTTTCAGTCCAATCCTCATGAAACTTGGTCAGAATGTTTGTCTTGATAAAATCTCAGACGAGTTTGAAATTGGGTCATGTGGGGTCAGAAACTAGGTCACTAGGTCAAATCTTAGAAAAACCTTGTGTACGCTCTAGATGCCACATTTTCATTCAGATACTTGTGAAATTTGGTCCGAATGTTTGTCTTGATAAAATCTCGGACAAGTTTGAAATTGGGTTGTGTGGGGTCAGAAACTAGGTCACTAGGTCAAATCTTAGAAAAACCTTGTGTACGCTCTAGAGGCCACATTTTCAGTCCGATCCTCTCTTGTGGCCACATTTTTTGTTCAATACTCTTTTAAAGTTGCTCAGAATGTTTGCCTTGGTAATATCTTGGACGAGTTTGAAAATGGGTCATGTTGGGTCACTAGGTCAGATCTTAGAAAAACCGTGTGTACGCTGTAGAGGCCACATTTTCAGTCCAATACTCTTGAAATTTGGTAAGAGTGTTTGTCCTGATGATATCTTGGACCAGTTTGAAAATGTGTCATGTTGGCTGAAAAACCAGGTCACTAGGTCAAATCTTAGAAAAACCTAGTGTACGAATGACTCAGAAAGAAGCCTTTTGAAAACACTGTTTGAAAATGAGAAAATGCTGGTATCCAGCATTTTTCCCTTTTTATACCCCAGCAAACGAAGTTTGTGGGGGGTATACTGGAATCAGCCTGTCGGTCGGTCGGTCATGCGGTCGGTCGGGCGGTCGGTCTGTCCGCAAAATCTTGTCCGGACAACTCCTCCTACAGTTTCTGTCTGATTCTCTTTAAACTTGGCAGAAGTGTTCATTAGGAGCTGTAGATGTGCAAGACACACATTTTGTAAAAATTCCATCAAGAATTACTGAGTTATTGCCCCTGATTTGACTTAAAAATGCTTGTCTGGACAACTCCTCCTACAGTTTCTGTCTGATTCACTTTAAACTTGGCAGAAGTGTTCATTAGGAGCTGTAGATGTGCAGGACACACATTTTGTAAAAATTCCATCAAGAATTACTGAGTTATTGCCCCTGATTTGACTTAAAAATGCTTGTCCGGACAACTCCTCCTACAGTTTCTGTCTGATTCACTTTAAACTTGGCAGAAGTGTTCATTAGGAGCTGTAGATGTGCAAGACACACATTTTGTAAAAATTCCATCAAGAATTACTGAGTTATTGCCCCTGATTTGACTTAAAAATGCTTGTCTGGACAACTCCTCCTACAGTTTCTGTCTGATTCACTTTAAACTTGGCATAAGTGTTCATCAGGAGTTGTAGATGTGCAAGACGCAACTTTTGTGAAAATTCTATGAAGAATTAATGAGTTATTGCACCTGATTTGACTTAAAAATGCTTGTCCGGACAACTCCTCCTACAATTTCAGTCCGATTCGCTTTATACTTGGCAGAAGTGTCCATTTGGAGTTGTAGATGTGCAAGACGCAAATTTTGTGAAAATTCCATTAAGAATTACTGAGTTATTGCCCCTGATTTGACTTAAAAATGCTTGTCCGGACAACTCCTCCTACAGTTTCTGTCTGATTCACTTTAAACTTGGCAGAAGTCTTCATTAGGAGTTGTAGATGTGCAAGACACACATTTTGTAAAAATTCCATCAAGAATTACTGAGTTATTGCCCCTGATTTGACTTAAAAATGCTTGTCTGGACAACTCCTCCTACAGTTTCTGTCTGATTCACTCTAAACTTGGCAGAAGTGTTCATTAGGAGCTGTAGATGTGCAAGACACACATTTTGTAAAAATTCCATCAAGAATTACTGAGTTATTGCCCCTGATTTGACTTAAAAATGCTTGTCCGGACAACTCCTCCTACAGTTTCTGTCTGATTCACTTTAAACTTGGCAGAAGTGTTCATTAGGAGTTGTAGATGTGCAAGACACAACTTTCATGAAAATTCTATGAAGAATTACTGAGTTATTGCCCCTGATTCACATTTAAAATGCTTGTCCGGACAACTCCTCCTACAATTTCAGTCCGATTCGCTTTATACTTGGCAGACGTGTCCATTTGGAGTTGTAGATGTGCAAGACACACATTTTGTAAAAATTCCATCAAGAATTACTGAGTTATTGCCCCTGATTTGACTTAAAAATGCTTGTCCGGACAACTCCTCCTACAGTTTCTGTCTGATTCACTTTAAGGAGGTCTTTTCTGTCATATGTATAGTTGGCCAACATTATGCGAAAAGGCACCTTTGGACATTTGCAACAAGTGTGGATCCAGACCAGCCGCTGTGTCTCAGACATATTGTCAGATCATGGTCTACACTTTTTTACACTCATTTAGTTTTGTGTACAATTAAATTGATACTTTGCATAAATATTCACCAGGAGCAGTAGAGGTTCAAGATGCATTTTTCTCAAATGTTTGCCAAATTAATTACCCCTGAATTTACTCAAAACTTCTTGTCCAGAGAACTATTCCTTCAGTTTAAGTCTTATTCACTTGATATTTGTCATGATATTCACCAGGAGCAGTAGATGTGCAAAGCACAAATTTCATGAGTGTTGGCCTAATGATTACAGAGTTATTGTCCCTAAATTGACATTGCAGAGTTATTGCCCCTGTGACATGAAATATAGGGGCGGGGGTATTTATCACCTTTAGTGATAGTTATTCTAGTTCACAATGTTTTCTACCCCTTTGAGAGACCAATCCCACAGCTTGATCCACATATTATTTGTTTTATGCAGGGGGTTTAGACTGATGAGTTTAAAATTTTATTGTTTGGTAATACATATATCTCACAAGACGTTGGAAATTGGTTGTGCTTGGTCAAAAGGCTCAGGTGAGTGACTCCAGGGCCATCATGGCCCTCTTGTCTCCTTTTCCCACAATGTTTTCAAAAGGCCTCTTTCTCTGGGTCATTAAAACTCAGGATTGTGTGGTAAAGGGTTAAAGGACCCCCAAGGAAAGAGACTTTTGAAAATACTGTGGGAAAAGGAGAAAATACTGGTAACCAGCATTTTCTCCTTTCCCCACAAGGTTGTCTACCCTATCAAAGACAATTTTTTTTATTTTGAGCAACATTTACTTTGTTGTCTGCAAATGCTTGCAATTTGGAAGAGTCTGAAATTTTGTCGTCTGGTAAAGCATTAAGGTAACATCCGTCTTACAGAAGCAAATTTTGCTTACCCTTTACTGCTCAACACCACGTTTTAATGACCCCAAACAGAGACACCAGCACTTTCTCCTTTTCCCACAATGTTGTCTACCCTATCAAAGATAAATTTTATGTTTTAAGCAACATTTATTTTGTTGTCTGCAAATGCTTGCAATTTGGAAGTCTGAAATTTTGTCATCTGGTAAAGAGTTAAGGTAACACCCGTCCTATAGAAGCACATTTTGCTTACCCTTTACTGCACAACACCAAGTTTTAATGACCCCAAACAGAGAAGGTTTTTGAAAACATTGTGGTAAAAGGAGAAAATGGTGGTAACAAGCATTTTCTCCTATTCCCACAATGTTTTCTACCCTATCAATGACAGAAATCATCATTTGATCTACATTTATTTTGTTGTTGGCAAATTCTCTCAATTTGATGGAGTCTAAAATTTTGTTGTTTGGTAAAGAGTTAAAGGCCCAATAGTGGCAAAAATAACAATGCATATGTTAAAATACATTTAAATTTAAATCATACCATTTGAAAGTAAGGATAATATTATGGAGACGCCAATCTGTTATTCTGAGGTCAGCTCAAGTGTTAGTCACTGGCAAAAAATGAATTTTAAAATCAGGCAGAAAGTAGACAAAAGATAGAGTGACCTGGCAGCATTTAACCTAGTTTTGAAATTAATTTCTCTGCCAGTGACTAACACCTAGACCGACCGTACATTAATAGATTGTTTTCTTCACAATAATTCCTACACTTTTAAATAATATTATTTAAATTTAAATGGATTCTAACACCTGCTTGGTTTACTTTTGGCAACTATTGTTACTTTAAGGTAACAACTGTCTTATGGAAGCTCATTTTGAGCAATCTTGTTTGCTTCTTTAATACAGCCATGACTGTTCTACATTAGTAATTAAAGATGGCTTAAACTAAAATTGAAAAAAAAAAAATGACTAGCTTTCAACATTCTTTTGAATATTGTTTGCCATTAAAATTAGTTGTTTAAACCTTTTAGCACATAATCACTAGTTTTAACAGCCTTGAAGAATTTTGAAAACCTTGTGGGAAAAGGAGAAAATGCTGGAAACCAGTATTTTTCTCCTTTTCCCACAATGTTTTCTACCTTTCCCAAGGCATATTTTAGTTTTTGATTCACATTTTGTCATCTGTGAATGCTTTCTTTTTGAGGGAGTCTTAACTTTTGTTGGTTGATAAAGAGCAATGCTTGAACAAAATCAATTGTCCATGAATACAGGGAAATTATATTTACTAATACAGGACTGGGGTGTAGGTGACACATTTGGATCACATGATGGACAGTGGGGAGAATGGTCTGGATGGGCAGAGTGTTGTAATGGTTAGTAAAAAGTGCATACTTATTATGATATGGCCTATAAGCCCTGTCAAGCCAACCAGTATTTATAGATCCTTAACTCTTTACCACACAATCCCGACTTTTAACGACCCGAAGAAAGAAGCCTTTTGAAAACATCGTGGAAAAAAACGGAGAAAATGCTGGTTACCAGCATTTTCTCCTTTTCCCACAATGTTTTCTCTCCTCCCCAAAACAAATTTTAATGTGTCAGTCTTTCTAAAATGTGAACTTAGGTCTAAAGTTGCAGCGATACTTTGTACGAAAAAACTTGCACATTTTAACCCTTTCCCAAACAAGCCCTGGTTTTTACTTGTCTGCATTACAAGTCTTTTGAAAACACTGTGGGAAAAGGAGAAATTGCTCGTAATGAGCGATTTCTCCTTTTCCCAAAGTGTTTTCTACCCTTTTTGAGAACTTTCTACCATTTTCATCAAATTTAAAATTGTCGTCTGCAAACTCTTTCAATTTGGACCAGTCTAAGATTTACCGTTTGGGAAAGGGTTAAACTGGTACTCAGGAGTGTACTGGAACCAGCTTGTGTATCTACTGACATTGTGTTGCATACTTCCCCCTCAGTTTTGTTATTTGAGCACTGGTCTAGCAAAAGGGATGTCTCTGTGATGCATTATACCAGCCAAGTCATCACATACATAACTTTGGATCCATTGTATCCACTTTCTCTAACAAATGACTGAATTCTGAGATAGAATGGTCTTTGAACATGCAGAAAATTGACCGAAAGCAGAAAGTTCAGGCCCACGTCAGCCTGCGTAGAGTGTGCAGGCTTATCTGGGTCGATACTTTTTTGCAGATGCATTAAGACCCCTTTTCATAGAGCATGGGTCTATTTTAGTTACCTATACTTTATACATGTACCTCTCTACACCAGAAACAGTGCACATGCAAGACAGTATTTTTAGCTGACCTGCTTATAAGTATTAACCCCTTACAACACAATTCCAAGTTTTAAGGATCCTGGGAAGAAGCCTTTCGAAAAACATGGTGGGAAAAAGAGGAAATGCAGGTAACCAGCATTTTCTTTTTTTCCAACAGTGTTTTCTACCCGTTTAGAGTCAGGTTTCATCAAATGAGTCACATTTTATTTGTTGTCTGCAACAATTTGAATAAGTATTAAATTTTTCTGTTTGGTAAACAGTTAACCCCCCCCTTGGCTTTAGATACTCTTGTGCCAAATGGGTCAAGGTCGTCAAAGCACAAGGCAGGTCTACAATGTTTACGCCTGTTACAGAGTTATATGACCTGTTGTAATGGTTCTAGTTTATAACTGTTCCATATTGCAGATGGCACAAATACAGAGACTACCACACGATACAGACTTTGTGATAATCCAACCAAATTAGGGGACGGGGCTGATTGTGTGGGTGAAAGCACAGAATCTAAACTGTGTGAGACTTCTTGCCCAGGTAAAAACAAAACAGCTAGTGTTCTGAATTTATTTGCTATACTTTTTAGCGGATTTGTGTTGCAAATCTGGTTATTGTGATCGTTCTGACCGGAACCAAATACATCATGCGTAACGACGCATGCCCGTTCATACTGTACTATGATATCGGCTTAACCAAATATACTGTCATTCACGCTTGTGCCCAATCTACTTAGCGTTTTAGCTAAATACACCTCAACCTCGCTTTTGTCACTACCATATATACTGTCCTACGCGACTATACATATTTATTCCGAAATCTAATACCAGCAAAAAACTGCATAAGATTGGCAGATCAGACTACCACTCCTTAACCCTTTCCCAAACAAGCCCTGGTTTTCACGTGTCTGCAGTACAAGTCTTTTGAAAACACTGTGGGAAAAGGAGAAATTGCTCGTAACGAGCAATTTCTCCTTTTCCCACAGTGTTTTCTACCCTTTTTGAGACCTTTCTGCCATTTTCATCAAATTTAAAATCGTCGTCTGCAAACTCTTTCAATTTGGACCAGTCCAAAATTTGTCGTTTGGGAAAGGGTTAAGTAACAGAATACCAGTTACTGCATGACTTGCTCGGCAGAATTTTGACTTTCCCTACCCTTGCAAACTCAATTTTAAAATGATTGCACATGTGTTGCATGTGATGGTTTTTTTTTTTATATATTACAACATATTATTACAGCTTTATGCTACTCCACAAATCAGCTGTCCAGGACTTTGAGTCCTTTGATTTTTTTACTGTACTGTATTTATGCTTGTGCGCTACAACACACTGTATTTAGTTACTTAATCCTACACCAAACAACAGAATTTTATACCAGTCCAAATTGAAAGCTGTTGCGGACGACGAAATAAACATGACTGAAAAATTGGAATTTGTTTTGGGAAGAGTAGAAAACATTGTGGGAAAAGAAGAAAATGCTGATTACCAGCATTTTCTCCTTTTCCACACAATGTGTTCAAAAGGCTTCTTTCCTAGGGTCGTTAAAAGCCAGGATTGTGTGATAAAGAGTTAACTAAGTGTTCTAAGTGTTTATGTGATATACTAAATGTTTTTCCTGTGGACTGTATTTATGTGTTTCACCGTATGTTTTCCTCTGTACTGTATTAGTTATAATGGTATTAGATTTTTCTTGTATACTGTATTTATGTTTAACCCTTTACCAAACAAACCCTTGTTTTCACATCCCTGAGGAAGAGGACTTTTGAAAACATTGTGGGAAAAGGAGAAAATGCTGGTAACCAGCATTTTCTCCTTTTCCCACAATGTTTTCTACCCTGTCAAAAAACCATAAGTTCATTTGTACCACTTTCAAATTTGTAGTGTGCAGATGCTTTCAATTTGGGAGGGGCTAAAATTTGTCGTTTGGGAAAGGGTTAATATTGAGTTTTTCCCCCTGCACTGTATTCATGGCTTATACTAAATGTCCCCCCCCCCCATACTGTGTTTAACTCTTTACCACATCATCCTGACTTTTAACAACCCTGAGAAAGAAACCTTTAGAACCATTTTGGTAACCAGCATTTTCTCCTTTTCCCCCAATGTTTTCTACCCTTCCCAAAACAAATTTCGATTTTTTTAGTCACATTTATTTTTTTGCCTGCTACTGTTTCCAATTTAGAAAGTTCATTCTGTACTATTTTAATGTATTTCACAAAATGTATACAAGGAGTGTTCAAATATGAATGTTTCTAAACACCTAAAATTTGATTCTTTATAGGTTTTTTTTTTTTAGATATACTATGAAGACACTGAAATATTTCAGAACCGAGGAGTTTACGCAGAACAAATTTTCGACCTTAAAGGTATTTTTTTAGCTTTGGAAACAAAAAAAAAAGTCACAAGGGGCAAGGTCAGGTGAATACGGAGGGTGGGGGAGCACAATGACTTTTTCCTGCTTCAGAAAGTCTTGCACCTCATACAACAGACAATTAGTGAAACTGACAGTTTACAGACGTTGAAATAGAGTTGACAGAAAATGAATTCCAGTGTCTTCACAGTATACCGAAAAAAGACAAAGAAAATGTGTTGGATTGGATCCAGAGACTGAAACTTTGTATATCTGTTGGAGAGGAATACTTTTAGGGAACAAAATAAAAATTTCTGTGAAACCTATGAAGAATCAAATTTTAGGTGCCAAGATGCAGCCATATTTGAACACTCCTCGTACCCAGATACTGTATTTGTGTGTTACACTAAATATTTCCAGCCTTACTGTATTTGGGTGTTACACTAAATGTTTTCTTATGCACCATATTTATGTTACATTAAATCTTTCTGCCTGCATTGTATTTTTGTATACTAAACGTTTTCAATTGTACTGTGTGCCAGCATTTTCTCCTTTTCCCACTGAAGGTTTCCCCCTGTACTCGTATGTGCTACACTAAATCTTTCCCACTGTACTGTATTTCAGTGGATGGTGTGACTGGGGCCTGGACTGACTGGTCTGCTTGTTTCTGTGATGGCATCGCAGAAGGCTCGCGAGGAGCCAAGGTTAGGTCCAGAACCTGCAGTGGAACAGCTAATGGGGGACAGTACTGTTCTGTCGGTGTCAGACAAGTGGGTAATTGTCGGGGAAACTGTGTCTCACAGTCAACTGGCGACCCAGGTAGGTTTAACTTTTTACCATACAATCCCCATTTTTGATGACCCAGAGGGAGAAGCCTTTTGAAAACATTGTGGGAAAAGGGAGAAAATGCTGGTAACCAGCATTTTCTCCTTTTCCCACGATGTTTTCTATCCTTTGAAAGAACAATTTCAGGTTTGGGGGTAACTTTTAATTTGTGGTCTACAAATGCTTTCAGTTTTGGCATGCCAAAAAAGTTTTTGTTTGGTAAAGAGTTAAGGTGTAAATTTAAAGTTCAGGGTGAATACTGATGAGACTGTCATGTGCTGGGCATAAAAAGTTTTCTACCCTTTTTGAGACCTTTCTGCTATTTTCATCAAATTTAAAATTGTCATCTGCAAACTCTTTCAATTTGGACCAGTCCAAAATTTGTCGTTTGGGAAAGGGTTAACTCATTTAGCAGGATAAGGGTTAAAGTGTTTCTAAGTTTGGAACGATTTTATGATTCATTTGATTTCTCTGTGATTAGTTGCAGGCACCAGAACTAACTGGTCAGAATGGACTAACTGCTTCTGTGATGGTATTGCTTCCGGATCAACAGGGGTCAAAACAAGGTCAAGGTCATGTGAGGGTACAGCCAATGGGGGCAGGATATGCACCGGCATCATGGACGAAGTAAGGACCTGTAAAGGCGATTGTGGTTATAACTGAAACAGAAAAAGTACTTATGTGTAATTATGAAGAATATTGCACTGCATGGGAGCTCCTGCTGTCGTGTAATATCAATAAATCAAATGAAAATATACAATGTCTTGTAGTATTTCTATGTCCCAAATGTTCCTTGACTCTTAACCAAACAATAACAGTTTAGATACATGCAATTTCAAAGGATTTGCAGACGACAAATTAAATGCAGCTAAAATGATAGGATTTGTCTTTAAAAGGGGGAGAACATTGTGCAAAAAAGAGAAAATGCTGATTATCAGCATTTTCTCTGTTTCCCACAGTGTATTCAAAAGCCCTCTTTCTGGGGGTTGTCAAAACTTGAAATTGCATGGTAAAGAGTTAACTCTGTACCAAACGACAAAATTTTAGACGAGTCCAAATTGAAAGCATTCGCATACAACAAACTAAATGTGACTGAAAAATTGAATCTGTTTTGGGAAGGGTAGAAAACTTTGTGGGAAAAGGGGAAAATGCTAGTTTCCAGCATTTTCTCCTTTTCCCACTGTGTTTTCAAACAGCTTCTTTCTCAGGGTCATTAAAAGTCAGGATTGTGTGGTAAAGAGTTAATCTTTCACCAAGCAATACCAGGTTTTAATGACCCAGGAAAAGAAGCCTGTCAAAGACATTGTGGGAAAAGAAGAAAGTAGTGATTGACAGCCATTTCTCCTTTAGCTGTATGTTTGCTGTCATTTAAAAGACAAATTCAATGTTTTGAGTAACATTTCATGTCCTCTGGATATGTTTTCAAACTGGATATACCTAAAATTTGCAAAAGATATAAAAAATCTTCAATCTTATATTTCATCATCTTGAACAGAGATAAACTCACCCATTTTCTGTTACATCGCAGGCTATTTCTAGATATATCAGTGTCTAGTACTACAGACACCAACAGCTATTGAAAAGAAATATGAGCCATGCTCTGTGAAAAGGCAGTTAAATGCATCTGCAAAAAGTGTTGACCCAGGTCAGCTTGTGCAGTCTGCCCAGGCTGACACAGATGGGAACTTTTTGCTATCAGTCATCTTTCTGCATGTCCAAGGACCAGTCTACCCCATGATTAACCCTTTCCCAAACAAGCCCTGGTTTTCATGTGTCTGCAGTACAAGTCTTTTGAAAACACTGTGGGAAAAGGAGAAATTGCTCGTAACGAGCAATTTCTCCTTTTCCCACAGTGTTTTCTACCCTTTTTGAGACCTTTCTGCCATTTTCATCAAATTTAAAACTGTCGTCTGCAAACTCTTTCAATTTGGACCAGTCCAAAATTTGTCGTTTGGGAAAGGGTTAAGTAGCTTGTCAGACAAAATGGATTTTATGGATCTATTATTATGTGATGACTTGCACTGTATAATGCATCATGGAGATGCATTAACCCTTTACCAGACGACAAAATTTTAGCCTTTTCCAAATTGAAAGCATTTGCAGACGACAATTTCAATGTGGCTCAAATGGTGCAACTTTTCTTTGAAAGGGTAGAAAACATTGTGGGAAAAGGAGAAAATGCTGGTTACCAGCATTTTCTCCTTTTCCCACAATGTTTTCAAAGGCTTCTTTCCCAGGAGCGTCAAAAGGCGGCATTGTGCGGTAAAGGGTTGAACCCCCTTTATCAGAGCATGACGTATCTTTTTCTTGAGGTGATATTTAAAATATTGTATAAGGGGTAATTTACTGATTGCCTTTTGACAACAAAGTGGTGAATTAACTCTAGTCTGGTTGTCTGTCTGATTGCATGACCATCAAAAGGTATGTGCCATGCTGTGGCAAAAGGGGGCTTAATGCATTTTTTTGTAAGTGCATTATAGCAGGCAAGACATCATGTAATGAGGGATACACAAAATCCATTTTGTCCACAGCCGACTAGATCCGGAGGTAGAGTTGTCCTTTGAAATTGAGTTACAGCAAACAGTTTCAGCCCAGGTCGACAAGGGTTGATACTTTTTGCAGATAAATTAAGCCCACTTTTCACAGAGAATGGCTCGTGTTGCTATTTTGTTTTCAACCGGATTGACTTGGATTTTAATGTAGGCCTTCCTACAATTGGAACTTGTGTACCTGCAATTTTCAGTATGATTGGTCAACCAATAGATGAGTTGTGGCCCTTTGAATTTTCTCCTGATTCAGTGACAATGCAACTTGCGTCGTGTGGGCGGGGAATAGGGGTGTGTAATCGCACAATGCCGCCTTTTAACGACCCTGAGAAAGAAGCCTTTTGAAAGCATTGTAGGAAAAGGAGAAAATGCTGGTTACCAGCATTTTCTCCTTTTCCCACAATGTTTTCTACCCTATCAAGAGAAAAATGCACAATTTGAGCCCCATTGAAATTGTCGTCTGCAAGTGCTTTCAGTTTGGACAAGGCTAAAATTTTGTTGTCTGGTAAAGGGCTAACTTCTCAGCCTGCAAAAGTCTAATTTTCCTGTAATATTTTCTGAAGCTATCACTTACTTGAGAAAAAGACTCAAATAGGGTACTGTGTTTCAACATCTTGTTAAACCTTTTTTTTTATTAAATTCTGCAGCGAAAAACCTGTTTAACATTGTGGCAAAAGGATAGACTGTTAGTGATATGCCATTTTTCCTTTTGCTACAATGTTTTGACATCTAGACATACACCTTATCTTGCCCTAACCCTGTACCAAACAACCAGATCTTTTTATGAACCAGCATTTTTTTTTCCTTCATCAACAATGTTTTCAGCCTTCTCAAAGACAAATCCCATCATTTCAGCCACATTTTAGTTGTGATCTGCATATTCTTTCAGTTTCGACAATTTCAAAACCTCCTGTTGATTGTACAAATATGACTCATGCTCTGACAAAAGGGTGTTTAATACATTTCCGCAATCCGTTATACCATGCAACTGTCATCACATAATTTTTGGTTCATAAAATCAAGGGGTTTTTTCAACTCTTTACCACACAACAAAAATGTAGACTGGTCCAAATTGAAAGAGTTTGCAGACGACAATTTAAATGTGGCTAAAATGTTGGAATTTGTCTTTGATAGGGTGGAAAACGTTGTGGGAAAAGGAGAAAATGCTGGTTACCAGCATTTTCTCCTTTTCCCACAATGTTTTCAAAAGCCTTCTTCCCCAGGGTCGTTAAAAGTCAAAGTTGTTTGATAAAGATTTAATTAAGAGTTAATCTTGATTGAAAGTCGTTTTGGCCCCTGGGAAAGAACAAATGACCGTCAAGAAGATTTTGATCTCTGATACAAATCTATAACCTCTTGCCACACAATCCCAATGTTTAGCGACCCAAAGCTAAATGGCCTTGATTTGAAAACATTGTGGGAAAAGGAGAAACTACTGGTGACCAGCATTATCTCCTTTTCCCACAATGTTTTTTACCCTTTCTGATACACATCCCATCATTCTAGTTTCATTTTAATTGTCGTCTGCAAATACTTTGAATTTAGACTCAGTCCAAAGTTTTGTCGTTTGGTAAAGAGTTAACAGTGTCCTGCATCGCGATCAACTCATATTTAGCCTTATTATTTCTTAAATAAAATATCTGATCCCATCTGACATCTCAGCCACAGCCGATAGCTATGTTAATCCTTATCCAGCTAAATGACTTAAAGAAAACTTTCAAGCCCATAGTAAAAAAAACAGAATAATGCTATTTCAAACTTATTTCTGGAGGAAATATATCTCCATGACGGACACTGGAGATCCAAGATCAGACTGCACATTCTGTGCAGTCTGATCTTGATCTACATTGTCCGCAAAAGGTCAGCGAGTCGGGCTCAGCAGCATAAGCCTTAATTATATGATCTGATGTTTTGAGAAACCAATATAACGGTTTACACCATAATCCCTAGTCTTAACGACGCCGAAATAGAAGGCCTTTGTAAACATTGCTGGCAATCAGCATTTTCTCCTTTTCCCACAATGTTTTCTACCCTAACACAGAAATCATCATTTGAGCTACGTTTAAGTTGTCGTCTGTAAATGCTTTCATTATGGTCCAGTCCAAAAGTTTGTCGTTTGTTTTTAAAGATATAAACATATGCTAACAACTATCACTCCGGACCTCCAACCGACTGGCGCTTCCCCACCCACCCCTTGTTTATAAGAGTCATGCTATGTGAAAAGGGGCCTTAATGCATCTGCAAAAGAAGTATCGACCCGTGTTGGTCCGCGCACGCTGACATGGGCCGAAAGTTTTTGCTATTTGTAAATTTTCTGCATGTCCTAGGGCCGCTCTTCCTCCATATTCAGTCGGCCAAGCCCCCGTAGCTCAGTCAGTAGCGTACAGGACTTGAGAACAGAAGGTCGCTGGTTCGCTTTGCGAATTTCTTTCCGAGGATTAATGATAGTCATTGCGACAGGATTCATTCCTCTCTCACTGCTGACCATTGTTTTGACGATGGTTATGTGGGAAAGCAGCCAGTGGTTTGGAAAGAATATTGTGCGGAGTACTGGTAAAAGAAACTCCAGGAAAGCATGGATAGGTGCACTGGCCGCCGTGATATAACTGAAATAATGTTGAAAACGGCGTTAAACACCATACAATCAATCAACCATACAATCCATATTCAGTCAAACGTTAGAAAAAATATATGTTAAGGATCCAGGCTTATGTGATGACTTGCACAGTATTATGCATCACGGAGATTCATTAAGCCCCCTTTTGGCAGAGCATGGCTCACAAGTTTCTGTTGACCAGCCCCAATAGCTTTAGACTTGTGCACGTCAAATCTCTGGCCACTTGAGGATTGGTTCGATCCCCACGGCTGGCTACCTGAAATTACTAATTTTAGTCATTCGGATGAGACAAACCTAGGTCCCGTGTCTAGATGCTGTACACTGAGTACGTTAAAGAACGTCTTGTATCCTGCGCTATTCCCCCCCCCCCCCGTGAAAATACTAACAGTTTTCTAAGGACGTTGAAAACATTGTGGGAAAAAAGAGAAAATGCTGGCATTTTCTCCTTTTTCCACAATGTTTTCTACCCTAACAAATACAAATTCTATCATTCGAGCCACATTTAAATTATGGTCTGCAAATGTCTGTGGTAAAAAGTTAAGTTTTATTAATAAAAAAAAAATAAAATTACATAAATAAAGAAAACACTGCTTTCGATTCGTCTGAAAATAACCCTGTGGTAAGAAGGGTCGAGTAAGGTCATTGTCTCATATGAAAATTGATATGACAAATTCCGATTAATTTGGAGAATCGCCCTCAGCACAACACCTAAGATTTTTAACCGTTTGACCAGTTAACTAACTCTTTACCAAACCAAAAAATAAATAAACTGGTCCAAATGGAAAGAATTTACGACAACACAAATGTATCACATAAGTCGAGATTTACACAGAACCATTCTTAAGAATATTCTTGGTCTAATAATAGATTTGGAAAGTAAAGCAACTTCTGATTGGCTAAACCAAGAATGTTCTTAAGAATGGTTGATGAATGCGGACCCTGGTCTTGGATCGACACTGTCCGATAAGGAGATATCTTTTCCCTAAGAGTACCTTTGAAAGAGCAAATTTTGGGTTTTACTAACGGGTTGAAAGCTTCATTTTACTTACTTAGCAGGATAAGGGTTAAACCTTGATGATGTTACACGTTTGATATCAGTAGCCTACGAATATTGAGTAGAATTCTACAAAGAGTTCTTTTTTTCCAAAATAGATTTGATCCATGCTCTGACAATAGGGGGGCTAAATGCATCCGTAATGCAATATATTAACCCTTTTCCAAACGACAAATTTTGGACTGGTCCAAACTGAAAGAGTTTGCAGATGACAATTTTAAATTTGGTGAAAATGGCATAAAGATCTCAAAAAGGGTAGAAAACACTGTGGGAAAAGGAGAAATTGCTCGTTACAAGCAATTTCTCCTTTTCCCACAGTGTTTTCAAAAGACTTGCACTGCAGACACGTGAAAACCAGGGCTTGTTTGGGAAAGGGTTAAGCAAGTCGTCACATAATTAGAGGTCCATAAAATGTCTTACATCCGACTGAGACACGAGGTAGAATGGTCCTTTGACCTGCAGAAATTTGACCGATTGCAAACAATTTCGGCCCAGGTCATCCTGCGCAGACTGCGCAGTCTGATCTTGGTCGATACTTTTTCACAGACCATGGCTCATTTATGTTTTAATACGTAACGAGAAGAAAACCAGGCAGATTCATGCACGAGTAGATCTATTTCAATTTTTAAACTTTAGACAATGTTTAATATTTTTACTCGAGCTTAGGAAAGCCGTAAAGATATTTATGTCTGTCTGTGTGTGTGTTCACTTAGCGAAAGTAAACTTCGATAATCCGTCAAAACAAACAGTATTTTAATAATTTTATCAAAATATTGTTTCTAACACTACCCTTTCTCTTTACCAGACGACATTTCCGGTTTGTGCCTGCCCAAATCGGAAGCATTTGCAGACAACAATTTAAATGTATCTAAAATGATGGCATTTGTCTTAAGACTTGGAATGGCTAGAATTGATTAATTGATTGTTTGGTGTTTAACGCCGTTTTCAACATTATTTCAGTTATATCGCGGCGGTCAGTGCACCTATCCATGCTTTCCTGGAGTTTCTTTTTACCAGTACTCCGCACAATATTCTTTCGAAGCCACTGGCTGCTTTCCCACATAACCATCGTCGAAACAGGGGTCAGCAGTGAGAGAGGAATGAATCCTGTCGCAATGACTATCATCAATCCTCGGAAAGAAATTGGCCGAGCCGGGGATCGAACCAGCGACCTCCTTTTCTCAAATCCTGTATGCTACCGACTGAGCTATGGGGGCTCGGCGTTATGATCAAGGAGCAAATTAGAAATCGGGGTTAGTCGATCTATTCACCAATCATGATTTTAAGAAGATTCTTAGTTTCATTCTCAAGAATTCCTAAATTTGAAAGTAACACAAAATCTGATCGGCTAAATTTAATCGTTAAGCCAATCAGAAGTTGTGTTACTTTCTAAGTCTAGAATAAGACAAAGAGTGAAACTAAGAATGATTAATCAATCAGCACGGACCCAGATTATTTCTTTTGAAGCTTTAACGCCCGTCAGATTTGTATAATATACATCGTGAAAATAGTGTTGCACGCCCCCCCCCCCCCCCCCCCCGCGCCCCCGTGTTTTTACCGGATTTGATTTTCTGTCGTGAATGATATGAAATGGGTTGGAAATTAGAATCTGGCTGCTGCATACACCCAACAAACCAGTCTCTTGCCTCTGAAATAAACTGAACTGAAGTATACCTTGACCACATGGCAGCGGCTACTGATCGAGCTGTTTCAATCTCTTGTGAGAGGTATGAGACGAAGACTGCAAGCTGTTCTGCAAGCCCTGGGCGGAAGTACCCAATAATGACTGATTGTGTGTGCCCATTCTCCGCCGGTCACTTTCAACCTGTCGCAAGTTTTATTTCGATACTCAATTAAACCAAACTTAAAAACTACTCATTTTCTTAGATTTGAAAGCAATATCTAAGCAAAAAAAAAATCCCTACTTATCATGAGGGCAAGGGATACCTCAGTTAAATTCATTTCTTAGGCAAAACACTGGTCTGTTGGTGTATGCCCGCCGCGATATAACTGAAATAATGTTGAAAACGGCGTTAAACACCATACAATCAATTAATCAATCTGTTGGTGTATGCAGCAGCCGGATTCTAATTTCTACCCCATTTTATAATTTTCACGCCAGAAAATCAAACCCGGTCAAAAACATAGGGGGTGCAAAACTTTTTTTTTACTGTATATACATACAGCTACAACGATACCACTGTTGACCCTTTACCACACAATCCCGAGTTTTAACGACCCTGAGAAAGAAGGCTTTTGAAAACACTGTGGCAAAAGGAGAAAATGCTGGTAACCAGCATTTTCTCCTTTTCCCACAATGTTTTCTAATCTACCATAGGTAGGATTCATCATTTGAGCGACATTTAAATTGTCGTCTGCAAATGCTTTTAATTTTGACAGGTCTACATTTTTTGTCGTGTGGTAAAGAGTTAACACTTAAGCTGCTGAATAAATGAAACGCAAATTTCTACTCAATACTTAAAGTCCAAACATAGCGGTTTCAAAGTTGATTTCACCGGAAAGAAAATACCATATCGGACAGTGTAGATCAAAGATCAGACTGCACGTTCTGTGCAGTCTGATCTTGATCTACACTGTCCGCAAAAGGTCAGCGAGTCGCGATTAGCGGCTTAAGGGTTAAGGTGCACATATAAGGATCATTTAAAGTCTAAGAGCACCAAACTTATAAAATAGATATTACTATTAACCCTTAGACTGCTAAATCAGTTAAATGAAACTTTCAAGCCGATAGTAAAACCCATAATTTTACTTTTTCAAAGTTGTTTTTGAGTGGAAAATATCTCCTTATCGGGCAGCGTAGATCCAAGATCAGACTGCACGTTTTCTGCCGTCTGATCTTGATCTACATTGTCAGCAAAGGTGTCCGACTGTTGTTACCCGCAGAACACCACCCAGATTCCAGCCTGGAATCCATTGTGATCATTTTTTTGTTTTCACATTATAGGCCCCACACCTTGTCTTATTATGTCAGGTCGTAGAGGGTGGGGGTTGTCAAAAACCAGGCGCCTGCTTAACCCCTAGGCTGCTAAGCGCGACTCAGGGACCTCAATTTAGGATTGCGCAGTAAAGAGTTGAGGGCTAGAAACAATATTGTTTCACCATTATTTTGTCAAATGAAATGGCTCAATCATCTACCGTTGACCGTCCCATATTCTGGACAAGTTTCGATGACGAGACAATTCTTCCAAACTATCAGTGAATCAAATTTTGCCAAGTTTTGAAATTAGAACAAGCGTATCCCTACGTCCAGTTGATTTGATTTTAGTTTGATTAGGATTGGTTTGGTATGGTATGGTATGGTATGGTATGGTATCGGTGTGGTATCTGTGTGGTGTGGTGTGGTGTGGTGTGGTGTGGTGTGGTGTGGTACGGTACGGCACGGTACGGTGTGGTGTGGTGTGGTGTTGTATGGTGTGGTGTGGTATGGTGTGGTATGATATTGGATGGTGTTGTTTGGTATGATTTGGTATGGTATGGTATGGTATGGTGTGGTATGGTAAGGTAAGGTATGGTATCGGTATGGTATGGTGTGGTGTGGTGTTGTATGGTATGGTATGGCATGGTATGGTGTGATGTCATGTGGTGTGGTGCGGTATGGCATGGTATGGTGTGGTGAGGTGTAGCACGGCATGGTGTGGTGTGGTGTGGCGTAGTATGGTATGATGTGGTATGATATGGTATTGTATGGTGTGTTGTGGTATGGATTGGTTTGGTTTGGTATGGTGTGGTGTGGTGTGGTGTGGTGTGGTGTGGTATGGTATGGTATGGTATGGTATGGTATGGTATGGTGTGGTGTGGTGTGGATTGGTTTGGTTTGGTATGGAATGGTATGGTTTGGTGTGGTAAGGTATGGTACGATATTGGTATGGTATGGTGTGGTGTGGTGTTGTATGGTATGGTATGGCATAGTATGGTGTGGTGTGGTATTGTATGGTGTGGTATAGTATGGTATGGTGTGGTGTAGTGTGGTGTGATGTGGTGTGGTATGGTATGGTATGGTATGGTATGGTATGGTATAGTATGGTACGGTATGATATGGTATGGTATGGCATGGTATGGTATCGGTATGGAATGGTATGATGTGGTGTGGTGTGGTGTGGTGTGGTGTGGTGTGGTGTGGTATGGTATGGTATGGTATGGTATGGTATGGTATGGTATGGTATGGTGTGGTTTTGTGTGGTGCAGTACGGTATGGTATGATATGGTATGGTGTGGTGTTGAATGGTGCGTTGTGGTGTGGTATGGTATGGTATGGTATGGTATGGTATAGTATGGTACGGTATGGTCTGGTCTGGTCTGGTCTGGTCTGGTATGGTATGGTCTGGTATGGTATGGAATGGTATGGTATGGTATTGCTTGGTTTGGTTTGATTTGATCTGATCTGATTGATTGATTGATTGATACTGCTTTTAACATTATCTCTGTCATATCACGCCGACAATTCAATTATTTACACGTGTTTCCTAGGTTTTACCAGTGAGTAAATTGCTTTGAAGTATCTTGACCAAGGCGACAACCTGCCACGTAAACTAAACAGAAATTTAAAGTAAATAGTTGAAAACTGATTTTGCAGTTTCATAGTTCTTAACTCTTTACCACACAAGATCTTAGACCTGTCCAAATTGAAAGCATTTCCATACGACTCAAATGATAGATTTTGTCTTGGATAGGGTAGAAAACACGATGGGAAAAGGAGAAAATGCTGGTTACTAGCATTTTCTCCTTTTCCCACAATGTTTTCAAAAGGCCTTCTTTGTTGAAACTCCGGATTGTTTAGTAAAGAGTTAAAATTAAACAGGAAAAATACCACTATATCCGATAGTGTATATCAAAGATCGGACTGCAAGTTAGGTACAAGCCTAATCTCCAGCTACACTGTCCAGAGAAGGGCAATGAATCGCACTCAGCAATATTAACCCCCAGAGCCCCAAATAAACCTGCCAGACATTATCGTCCTAGAAATATACTAGTAACCAAAATCATTTAAATTTCAAAGTTGGTTTTGTCTACAGTGTTTCAGCAAAGCGGACAGTATAGATAAAAGATCAGGCTGCAGGTTTTGTGCTGCCTGACCTAGATCTACATTGAGGCATCTATAGTAGTGAAAGGTGCTTTCAGGGATAATTTTCATAACCAGGATACCTAAAAGAATGAAATAAGTAAAAAGAAAGTGCGGTCAGCATGAATTCGAGATCAGACGAATTTTTTTTCAGTCTTTTTCAGTCTGATCTTGATCTACACAGTCTGCAAAGCAACAATAATCGACGTTGGCAACCACAAAGTTTAACCCTTTACCACACAATTCCGAATTTTAACGACCTTCATAAAGTAGGCCTTGAAAACATTGTGGGAAAAGGAGAAAATGCTGGTAACCAGCATTTTCTCCTTTTTCCACCATGTTTTCTACCCCATCAAAAACAAATTTCATCATTTAAGCCAAATCAAAATTGTCGTCTGCAAATGCTTTCAGTTTGGGCACGTCTGAACTTTTGTTGTTTGATAAAGAGTTAACCCTTTACCGCACAGTCCTGTATTTCGCAATCCCAAGGAAGAGAGGTTTGACCCTTTATAAGACGAAAAAAGTCTAGGATTGTCCAAATCGAAAGCATAAATTGCAGATGACAAATTAAACGTGGTTGCAATGATGACATTTGTCTCAAAAACTATAAAAAAAAACCCCCAACATTGTGCGGTTAACAGCATTTCTCCTTTTCAAACAATGTTTTCAAACGCCTCTTTCATTATGAGGTTAAAACTCGGCAACGTGCGGTACAAGGATGAAAATCATTGTTGTTGCATGTTTTCTGACAATATGCGAGGTAAATAGCTTAAACCCAGCATTTCATTCCCCTACCCATTGTGTTTTGTTACCCTTTCAAAGACAAATCCGCCGAGCCTCCGTAGCTCAGTCGGTAGCGTACAGGACTTGAGAACAGGAGGTCGCTGGTTCGATCCCAGGCTCGACCAATTTCTTTCCGAGGATGATGATAGTCATTGCGACAGGATTCATTCCTCTCTTACCGCTGACCATTGTTTCGACGATGGTTATGTGGGAAAGCAGCCAGTGGCTTGGAAAGAATATTGTGCGTAGTACTGGTAAAAGAAACTCCAGGAAAGCATGGATAGGTGAACTGGCCGCCGTGATATAATCGAAATGATGTTGAAAACGGCGTTAAACACCACACAATCAATCAAAGACAAATCCCATCACGTGAGCCACATTTAAGTTGTCGTCTGAAAATGCTTTCAATTTAGACGAGACTAAATTTTATTGTCTGGTAAACAGTAAAGCACCTGCAGGCAGACTGGATGTTGAGCCATATTTGATAACAATAAAATGACGAACAGGTTACTTCTTTTCAATACTGAACTTAATGTCAAAAGTTCATCGTGATGATTATCTGTTTTTCCTTAAACTTTGCAAAGTTCAACCCGACTGTGGTTTCTTTTGCGGACAGTGAAGATGAAGATCAGACTGCCACAGAAAGCGCAGTTTGATCTTAGATCTACACTGTCCGCTTTTTTGCATATTTTCAAAGACAGGAATATCATTAAATTTTCGAAATCTCCACCCTTTGTTCTGGTTGAGAATGTCTGTTTCATTCTTTTTTTCAGCACTGTACGTGTTTACGAGTACACTTTACTGTGGTTGGTTTTGCGGACAGTGAAGATCAAGATCAGACTGCACAGAACGTGCAGTCTGATCTTGGATCTACACTGTCGTCTGATTTGCAATATATTTATTAATGATATCTTAAACAGAATTTTGAAATCTCCATGTTTTGTAATGATTGAGAATGTGCGCTAGATTTTGCCAGCACTGTACATATTTTACTCTTTACTATAGTTAGTTTTGAGGACAGTGAAGATCAAGATCAGACTGCACAGAACGTGCAGTCTGATCTTGGATCTACACTGTCGTCTGATTTGCAATATATTTATTAATGATATCTTAAACAGAATTTTGAAATCTCCATGTTTTGTAATGATTGAGAATGTGCGCTAGATTTTGCCAGCACTGTACATATTTTACTCTTTACTATAGTTAGTTTTGAGGACAGTGAAGATCAAGATCAGACTGCACAGAACGTGCAGTCTGATCTTGGATCTACACTATCCGCTAGTCTGCAATATATTTTCAAAGACAGACATATTTTAAATATTATTTTGAAATCTCCATCTGATGTACTGATTGAGAATGTCCTCTCATTTTTTCAGCACTGCATGCATTTCCTGTTTACCAGACGGCAAGCCCCGGTAGCGCAGTCGGCATCCGTTACAGGACTGGAAACCTTGGGGTCGGTGGTTCGATTTCCCAGCTCAGCCCAATTTCTTTCCGATGATTGACGATAGTCATTGCGATAGGATTCATTCCTCTCCCGCCGCTGATTATCGTCTCGACGATAGCTATGTGGGAAGGCAGCCAGTCGCTTGAGAAAGATTATTGCACGCAACAATGGAAAAGAAAGCCAAAGGAAAGCGTGGACAGGTAGACTGGCCGCTGCGATATAACTGAAATGATATTAAAAACGGCGATAAAAACACCAAACAAACGAACGGTACCAGTCGCCATTATGTTAGACTGATCCATATTGAAAGCAGTTGCAAACCAAAATTTTAATATTACTAAACTGGTGGAATTCGTCCATGAAAGGGTAAAAAAAGTTAGAAAACATTGCGGGAAAAGCAGAAACGCTGGTTTCTAGATTTAATCTTTTTTTCTCAAAATCATTTTAACCCTTAAGCTGCTAATCGCGACTCACTGACCTTTTGCGGACAGTGTAGATCAAGATCAGACTGCACAGAACGTGCAGTCTGATCTTTGATCCACACTGTCCGATACAGTATTTTCTTTCCGGTGAAATCAACTTTGAAACCGCAATGTTTCGGCTTTTAGTATTCAGTAGAAATTTGGGTTTCATTTATTCAGCAGCTTAAGTGTTAAAACACGTTTTCCTAAAGGCTTTTAAACACTAGATCGTTTGAAAATGGGCTTAAGTAATGTGTGAGCCTTGCTCTGGAAAAAGGGGGTTTAATGTATCCATCTCTTCGATGCATGATACCAAGCAAGTCATCACATTATCATAAATCCATAAAATCCGTTTTGTAAAACAACCGAATCATGAGATACACTGGTCTCTACGGTGGCACTGAGGTGACATGTGCATTTTTTTTTTTTTGTATTTATCTTGTTCCCACGAGATAATAATTTCTTTTCTCGAGTTGTTTTTTGCATATTTTTTTATAAGAAGAAGAAGAAAAAAAAAAAATAAATAAATAAATAAATAAATAAATAAATAAAAATAAAAAAAAAAATAAAAAATAAAAAAATAAAAACTCGAGAAAACGAATTTTGTTTTTTGCATAATTTTTTATAGACAAAAAAACTCGAGAAAACGAATTGTTACCTCGTGGGAGCGAGATAAATACAAAAAAGTGCACATGTCACCTCAGTTTCATAGTCGATACTTTTTGCAGGTGCATTGATGGTCCCTTTTCACAGAGCATAGCTCATATGTTCTTATTTTGAAATTGGCAAGAACCACGTATCTGTATCAGATACAGCGCAGGGATAACGCAGGGATAATGCACTTTACGTCTAGATTTTCCCAGTTTTAAAAAACGTAGTTTAAACCCTTTAAAACTACTTTAAACTCATTTTTATTTAAAAAAAAAAAAAAATGTAAAAGAAAGTTTTTGGGCAGGAAAAATCGTTAACTCTTACTTTAACCCTTGTAAATCTGCGGGGAAAACCCTAGATTTTGGCATTAAAGGGACCCGCTAAGATTTGTTGTTCAAATCTAGATTTTTAACCGAACACCATGATACAACAAACATATTTTTCTTTGCAAATATAAAGAAGCTGGACGAATACATGCATTGAAACGGTGCAACTTTTGGGTTCAAATAATGGTTTAGGGCACTGCATTCGGGAACTGTCTATTTTTATGAGATCAAATATGACGTCAACATAATCTGACACCTGTTACAGACCAATTGACTTTGGCAACTTTTGTTCTGGTTTTACATTCATGAAACTTTTCTGCTAGCGACTGGAAATTTGTTTCATGCTGCATCCAGGCTCATAATAACACCCATACTTGGTACATTGTATGAATTAAATTTGGCTGAATTTTGACACCCACATTGTTTATTTTTGGCCGCTGCCGTGCTCTGTGAAAAGGGAGCTTAATGTATCTGCGAAAAATATAGACCCAGTTGACGTGGGCCGTAACTTTTCGCTCTTGTTTAATTTCTTGTTTGTCGTTTGTTAAAAAAAAGTGGCTATTATGGATTCATAAATATGTGATGGTATCACGGTATCATGCATCACGGAGATGCATTAAGCCTCCATTTGTCAGAGCGTGGCTCAATTATAGTTCTACGGAAAACCATTGGGCTCAATCCGTAGCCTACCAAGTGACATACTATCGACGTAATACTATGTAACAAGCACATGTTTTCTCAAATTATCGAGTATCAGCTCTTTCAATCCGATGTCAACTTTCACATATACACAACTGTACACAGAGGTTCAGTCCGTTAGTATTTAAACCTGCCTATCGGGTCGTGCTGTGTTTGTGGGTGGACGGAGAGCAGTGAAGCTATGTGGGTCCTTCCATTTATCTTCGTATCTTTGGTCTCTGTCGTAACGTCGCAGCACTGCCCGAGTGACGAACCCGGCCTGGCCAGCTTTGGTGATGAATTTTCCGAAATAGAGGTGTGTATGGTATTCCATTTTTTCCCCCATTGGTTACATGTAGTTCTTTTAAAACATTTGCCAAAAACAATCATGCTTTTGTAGGACAATGGGGAAAGGTGTTTGAAAGAAGGCGTCGGAAAAGGAGAAAATGCCTGCTGCCAGTATAGAGCGAAAATAATAGAAATGATTCCAGAAAGAATAAAAAGACTTTGTAGAAAAGGAGAAAATGCTGTTTACCATCGTTTTCTCCTTTTCTAACAAAGTTTTTTTTTTCTGAAACAAATTCACCTTTTATTATTATTATTATTATTATTTAGCCTTTCAAAGACAGATCCAATTACCATGTTCGAATTGTGATCTGCTATTGGTTTCAATTTGGAGGAGTCATAAGATTATGTCGTTGGGTAAATATTCAACTCTTTCCCTAAAAAAGAAGACTTTTGAAAACATAGCGGTAAAAGGAGAAAATTCTGGTAACCGGAATTTTCTCCATTTCCCTCTATGTTTTCTACCCCATCAAAAACAATTTACATCATTTGATCAACATTTAAATTGTCGTCTGCAAATGCTTTGATCTTAGGACTAGTCCAAAGTTTTGTCGTTTGGTAAATATTTAAAGGCCCACTAGCGGCAAAAAATGCAGGTATTAAAATGCATTTAAAATTTAAATCGCACCAGTTAACCCTTTACCAGACGACAAAACTTTAGCCTTGTCCAAATTGAAAGCATTTGCAGACGACAATTTCAGTGTGGCTCAAATGGTGCAACTTTTCTTTGATAGGGTAGAAAACATTGTGGGTAAAGGAGAAAATGCTGGTTACCAGCATTTTCTCCTTTTCCCACAATGTTTTCAAAAGGCTTCTTTCCCAGGGGCGTCAAAAGGCGGCATTGTGCGGTAAAGGGTTAATAGTAGGGAAAGATGACAATCAGTTATTGTATGGTCAGTCCAAGTGTTAGTGGCTTGCAGAAAAAATAAATAAATTTAAAATCAGGCAAAAAGCAAGCTTGCAAAAGATAGCGTGACCTGGCAGTTTTAACTAGTTTTGAAATTAATTTCTCAGCAAGCGACTAACACTTGGGCCGACGGTACCATAACAAATTGTCATCTTCACAATTATTTCCATAGAATCACTTTTAAATGGTATGAAATGCATGATTTTTACGCCGCACTATATATGGCCGCTATTGGGTCTTTCGATAGGCTACTTACCAAATGACTTTTGGCGGCTATTGTTACTTTAAGGTGACTAAAAAACTATAATAATCAAAACTACAGGCCGACGAGAACGTGGACATCACGACACCAACTCTACTTAACGTTGGCTCTGTCCGAGTTAATAAGATTACCATATCTGGCAACGGTAAATTAGTGTTTGCTCAGGGTATTTCCATTACCATAGAAACCAAAGGGATCCTTGTGAGTGGCAATGGTGCGCTGATTATTGGTAATGAGACCTGCCGTCATGAAGATGAAGTGAATATCATTTTAAAGGGTAGGTAGACATTGTACAACATTTTTCCAGTTTGAAGTCTCTTGTTATTTATTGATCTATAAATGGGCCTTGCTCTTGCAAAAGGGGTTTAATGCATCTCCGTGATGCATCGTACCACGCAAGTCATCACATGATATATATAAAACTGTGGATCCATATTTAATCTGTTAAAAGTCTAACAACCGACTGAATCATAACGTAGACTGGTCCTTTGACATGCAAAGGATTGACCTATAGCAATAAGTTTCGACCAAGGTCAGATACTTTTTGCAGATGCGTAAAACCTCCTTTTCACAGAGTATGACTAAAATGACTTAAAACCATTGAAAATAGATCTCTGAGAAGATTTCAGTGCCAAAAAAATTGATAATGAAAAAAGGCCAAACTAGTGGAGGTTGGATGCTATCCCCCCCCCCCCATGGCGGGGGCTAGCCCATGCACCCCCTCCTGCCAACACTCCTATGTGTATCATGTGTATGTCATGGAAAGAGTAGCAAGGGATGAAAGACGCTGATATTTGCTGTTTTCCATTTATTAAATACCGGTGTGAAACCACAAGGCCGTTCGCGTGCATCTTACAGGTCCTAGAGAAACGGCAAAACTACACTCAACATCTGTAGACATAGTCTATTCAAGACCGTACACATATATAAGACCTGTTCCTTCATCCCTTCCGGATAAAATAATGCAGAAGAAGTCCCTTAATAAATATTTTAAGTGACTGTGTTTTGAATACCACAATCCGGAAGTATTTCCTTGTGGTATGGCACCCATAATAAGGACTACTGGAAAACGTTGAATGTCATATGGTGGACACTGTCCTTTTAAGTGGCGACTGTGAGACAAATATTCAACAAACTTACTACCTTTTGAATGATCTATAAGCTATGTGTTTGATTTTTACGACTAATTTTGCATATACGGTCCGGTTGTTGTTGTAGTTGTTTAAATGGTGCATTAAGAACTAATGACAGAGAGCTCGAACAAATTTCAAACGAACGTGCTAAACAGGAAGCGCGTAGCCGGTTCGTTTGGGCTCTGCTAAGAAGAGAATGCTATTCACAGAAGCGATTAGAATAGAAATCCAATCGAACAAATTTAGAATCATTCAACATGGCGGCTTTTTACAAACTGCTGTTGTTTGTAGAAGAATGGCTATTTGATGAGGATGACGCTAGCTTGTTCTGTCTAAACAGGCCTGGAACAATCCCTAAAATAGCAGCTTTGTATTCATCAGTGTAAGTCGAATCAGTGATAAAAATATACATGTATATACTTTTTATACCAATTCGAGAGATATTAGAACGTTTCGAACCCAAGACATTTCGCACCTAAAAATTCCATGAGACATTTTATCTCCAAACTCATACACATTAAAATAAACATGGTATTTACCGTATAATTACCACCGCAAATTGGATACTGAGCAAGAGCAATCTTTTCAGCAAGTAAAAACACGAATATTTGCACATGACAACAAAAAAACAATTGTCAACTGAAAAGAAACCATTCTTCAACTCACGTTTCGTTGGCTGCTTCCGCCATTTTGTTTCGAAATCTCTGTAGGCTCTTCCAAATATCGAGTGGAAGAGACTGCAGAGCTTCTAAAAGCGGAAGACGCCCAATCGAACGCACCGGAATAGCTCCTCCAATTCTTGCAGCTCTACCGTTGGCCCAAACGAACCGGCTATAAGATTCAGGGCGCCAAGATTTACAAATTGATGAATAAAGATTAAAAAAGATTTTGTGTGTGTGTTCACACAATGAAAATATAGACATGGGAAAAATAGGGTCAAACCCTAATTATATTGCTGACAGATGACGGATGGACTAGACCTTTTTTTTAGCTCCAAAATTACAATTGCTGTGTTCAATAGACTTCAAAATTCTTTTATTTCCCTTCAGGTCAGAGGACAGAGGACCGTACAATTCTCGGTCCCGAAGGCGAGAAATACATTGCAGTGACGGATAATGGAGTTTTACAGATTTATGGGCCGGAAAAGCGACCCTGGACTAAACTTTCTGAGACAGTGGAACGTTTCACACATGGCCAATCTGCTTCAAAAGTGATCTTTAATCACGCTGTAAGTTCAACCACTCTTTCATTTAACTCTCTTCCAAAATGTTAGAAATGTAAGATCTAGAATTAACCCTTTACCACACAATCACGGGTTTTAACGACCCTGTAAAAGAAACCTTTTGAAAACATTGTGGGAAAAGGAGAAAATGCTGGTAACCAGCATTTTCTCCTTTTCCCACATTGTTTTCTGCTTTTCCCAGCATTTTTTCCTTTCTCCACAATGTTTTCAAAAAGCCTCTTTCTCAGGGTTGTTAAAACTCGGGATTGTGTGGTGAAGGCTTTAACTAAGATATTAAGTAGCCCAGTGGTTAGCATATCTGACCACGTGGTTGTGAGTTCGATACCCGGTTGAAGCAAACTTTCTGTCTAGCGTTTTTTTGCATCTCACCTCTGATGTATGTGAGAAAAGTACTCAGTGACTTTGAAAAGGTTGTGTCAGTACTGTATGAGAAGGCCAGGAAACACATGCTTAGGTGCACTGACTGCTGTGATATGATCCAAGTTGTTAAAATGGCATTGGACTCAAACAATCATTGCAGAAAATAAATTTAGAAAACAGAAGCATATAAAATTTTTCAATATTTTGTGAAATTTATTATCCTGATAGATCTGGTGACAGGGTAGACATTACCCATAGGAAGGTATAAATAAATTTTTGACATGTTTGATTGATTGATTTTATGGTGTCTAACGCCATTTTAAAAATTGTTTCAGTTATGTTGCGTTGCACCTATCCATACTTTGCTGGAGTTTCTGTTACCAGTACTTTGCAAAATATTCTTCCAAAGCCACTGGCTGCTTTCCCACATAACTGTAGTATATTGCTCTATCTAAACGTATAGCTTGTGTTTGTATAAGGGGACACTTATACTGCTTGCTATAGAGCATGCTTTTATAGCGACGTGGTAGAGTGTTCGCCTTGGGATCTAGTGGTCCTGGGTTCAGTCCCGGCCTCGGGAGGTCATTTATCAGAACTGTAGCATTGGCGCCCACCATGGGACCGTTTTTTTGTCTGGAAGACCTTCTAGGAGCAGGAACAGGTACCTGTAAAGGTAAGTGCTATCTGTATTTTCTTCCTTTCCTTCTTGAAGGTCTTCCAGACAGAAAAAACCATCACATGGAAGGTGCCAATGTAACAGTTCTGACAAATAACCTCCTAAGGTTGGGATTGAACTCACTGACTTTTTGTGGACAGCGTAGATCAAGATCAGACTGCACAGAATGTGCAGTCTGATCTTGGATCTACACTGTCCGATAAGGAGATATCTTTCCCCAAAAAATAGCTTTGAAATAGGAAACAATGTTTCTTAACTGTTGGCTTGAAAAGGTTTAATTCTTTTATTTAGCAGGAAAAAGGTTAATGTAAGTGCACCTAAGTTTGCTGTAACCTGTAAATGAGTGTGATTTTTGACATTCCAGACCTCATCAAATGCTGGTCTTCACCCAGGCTTACGAGGTCTTATGGTATACAAGTTTGACAGCAGTACCTTTAGTCCTACTTATTTTGGGTTACTTGCATTGGGTCGCAAAAATGTGGCAAAAGAAGAGAGAGTAGTGAACCAATTTATAAATGATGTTATCAATGGTGGGTTTGACATTATTTTTTTAAAACTATAAATTAGTCATGCTTTGTGAAAAAGAGGTTTAATGCATTCTGCAAAAAGTTTTCACCCAGGTCAGCCTGCGCAGTCTTTGTAGGCTGACATGGGCTGAAACTTTTTGCTTGTGGTAAATTTTCTGAATGTCCAAGGACTATTTTGCCTTGTGATTCAGCCATTTTGTAGACAAACTGGATTTTTATGAATCCATAATTATGGTTAGTATAATGCATCATGGAGATTTGCAATGACATATTTAATGTGACTTAAATGATAAGCATTGTCTTTGAAATAGTAGAAAACATTGTGAAAAAGGGAGAAAAAGCTGGTTACCAGCATTTTCCCACGATATTTTCAAAAGCATTCTTTGTCAGGGTGGTGAAAGTAGACTGTTTTCCTTTTTCCATACTCTTTTTTCAAAGTGTCCCCTACAGGGGTCTGTAATACACAGGACTGTTTAGTAATGGGTTTAACTCTTTCACTACCAACTCGCCAAACCCCAGTAGCTCAGTCAGTAGCGTGACTTAAGAGCAGGGGATTGCTGATTTGATCTTTGGCTCAGCCAATTTCTTTCTGAGGATTGATGATAGTCACTGCGACAGGATTCATTTCTCTCTCATCACTGACCATTGCTTTGACGAAGTATTGGGTCATAGCTTAGCATCAGATAACACATGATGTAGATCCAAGATCAGACTCTGTGCAGTCTGATCTTGATCTGTACCTTCTGGTAAAGTTACTTGTCATTGGTAGTGCAATAGTTAACAACATTATGATGCTTCTACTAGAAATTCAAGATGGAGAAATTGTTGCCATAGCTGTCAATAATGAGATGAGAAGTGATGCAAATCTCTCTACTCTTTACTCCGCACTGGAAACTGCTGCTGGTCTGCAAGAAAATTCCTTATTCCTGTGGGACTCAGAAGCATACGATGCCTTTTCCCTGGCCTTTGTTAAAGGTAAGCCTAAACCTTTGTTTTCTATGATGAACTGTGTTGTCGGTTGTCTGTGATGAACTTTGTTGTAAAGGGCTAAGTCTGGTAGCTGTGTTGATCATTTCCCCAACTTAATTTCTGTCTCATGACAAGTTTTAGCATAGCTGACAACTTGTTTCTGAAAAAAAAAAAATGTGGCACTGTAATAGTCCTGTAGTTGTCTGCGTTGTCATTGTGCTAAAACTTTAACCTTTTTTAATATCTTTATTATTACTGAAGATATTTACTTCAAACCCTGACAAGTTGTAACTATCAAAAGGGGAACCATAGAACAAGGGCAGGTAACCATAAAAATATTTTTGACACAGTTATGCCCCTTTTTAACTTAGAATTTTAACTGAAAATAAAGCGACTGCACGTGAGATTTGGCACAGGCATGCAATGCTCTTGTTTGTGTGAGCTTTATACTGCAGGGATATGTGTTTGAGTGAGTTGTTTGACTGCAAAATACCACACAGTCCCGACTTTTAACGACCCTTAGAAAGAAGCCTTTTGAAAACATTGAAGCCTTTTGAAAACATTGTGGGAAAAGGAGAAAATGCTGGTTACCAGCATTTTCTCCTTTTCCCACAATGTTTTCTGCCCTTCCCAAAACAGACTTCCATTTTTCAGTAACATTTATTTTGTCGTCTGCAAATGCTTTCAATTTGGACCAGTCTAAAATTTTGTTGTTTGGTAAAGAGTTAATTTCTTTTTTGTAGTGTTCCAGTCTGCCTCAGTGAACATAAATACATGTATCACTCGAGAGCCATAATCTTAATCAAGGTTTCATTGTACTCAAGATTCGGAAAAAACATATCCTACTGAAATACCTCCAATTTTTTTTTTTCGTCAGCTCATAAAATTAACCCTTAAAGTGCCTTTCAGAACTATAGTTACCTTTGTCATTTGTTCAAGTGTTAAGGGTTTAATTTAAGGACTCTCTGCTATGCTTATGCCCTAGACTCATATTCAATTTTTATGTAATTTTTACGTGATTGTAGGTGGCATGGCTGATCAAAGTGTGGACAAGATGTTGGGAAAAAATGTAGCTAAAGCGACAGCTACTGTAATACACGGAGGAAGGAAGGTTTCAGCAATATCAAACACAGTGTATAGAAGCAGAAAGTTGTCGCCTGACTTTAGAATTCTAGATGCAGACATTGGCTTTCCCACAGTTCGGGTGGTGCACAACATAAGTAGTTGGAATGTAGGTGAGTGACTTATTATCTATGAGCCATGCTCTGTGGAAAGGGGGCTTAATGCATCTGCGAAAAGTATCGACCCAGGTCCGCAATACTCTTTGTGCAGAAAATAGAAAAACCTCCTGTGTCCATCTTTGCTAGACAAGGGTGACAATCACTACGTTGCATTATTTATCCTTGGCGGATGGAGTCCAAATTTTTAATTCCCGTGATACTGTATTTGCCATTGAGTTAACCCTTTACCGTACAATGCCGCCTTTTGACGCCCCTCAGGCCTGGGAAAGAAACCTTTTGAAAACATTGTGGGAAAAGGAGAGAATGCTGGTAACCAGCATTTTCTCCTTTTCCCACAATGTTTTCTACCCTGTCAAAGAAAAATTGCACCATTTGAGCCACATTGAAATTGTCGTCTGCAAATGCTTTCAATTTGGACAAGGCTAAAATTTTGTCATCTGGTAAAGGGTTAAGAGTGAAGAAAAGCAGCCAAAATATTGCTTTTTCTCAGTGGTTTTGGCCAGAATATTTAAAAAAGTTAAGGTATAAGATCATGCTGCAGGTTTTGTGCAGTCTGAACCTTGGTCTGCACCCTTTGCAAAAGCAACTTAAGCTGGTTCCAGCAATATGAGGGTTACTTTTCCATATTTTAGGGCTTGTAAACCAGCATTTTCTCCTTTTCCCACAGTGCTTTCAAAAACTTTCTTCCTGATGGCTGTTAAAAGCCAAGATTGTGCTGCAAAGTGCTGGGGTTTTATATGTTAATACACATGCAATTATTGTGATCAAAAGAGAAATTGCTTCTGATGACTAGATGAATGGTTTCAAAACAGATCTTTACAAGATACCTGCCAGAGATAAAGGGTTAATCCATTACCAATAAATTCAGCACCAAATGACCCTGAAGCCTTCCGAAAACACCACATTTTCTCTTTTTTATTTCACTGTTTTTTTATCCTATTTACAGACAAAGTCATCGTTAAAGCCATATTTAACCCTTAATCTTTAGAGTGCCGAATAAATCCAACTTACATATTCCATGTAGAAATAGGACCCAAATAGTTGCAATTTGATGGTTGCTTTTGTCTAGAGTGTTTAAGCTAAGCAGACAGTATAGATCAAAGATCAGACTGCTATTTTGTCCAAAAACAACTTGTGACAGGTGCTTTAACTCTTTACCAAATGACAAAATTTTAGACTGGTCCAAATTGAAAGCTTTTGTAGACAACAAAATAAATGTGATTGATATCAAATTGAAATTTGTTTTGGGAAGGGTAGAAAACATTGTGTGAAAAGGAGAAAATGCTGGTTGCCAGCATTTTCTGCTTTTCTCACAAGGTTTTCAAAAGGCTTCTTTCACAGGGTTGTTAAAGGTCGGGATTATGTGGTAAAGGGTTAAGGGTAGAGTTGTCATCAGCAACGGTATTCAACATGGATACATTTAAAATTTGTCATCTGGTAATGATATACCATTTACCAAACAGTCGCTTATTTTAATGATGTGAAGAAGGCTTTTGAAAACATTGTGGGGAAAGAAGACGATGCATTTTCTGCTTTTCTTATAATGTTTTCTATCCTTTCAAGGACAGTTCACATCATTTTTACCAGACAACAATATTTTAGACTGGTCCAACTTCAAAGCATTTGCAGAAGACACATTAAATGTGGCTCAAATGATTGAATTTGTGTTTGAGAGGTTAGAAAACATTGTGGGAAGAGGAGAAAATGCTGGTTAGTAGCATTTTCTCCTTTTCCCACAGTGTTTTCAAAAGTCTAATTTCCCAGGGGCATGAAAATTCAGAAAACTTCATTATGGGAAAGTAAAAAAAATTTTGTTTGGTTATGAGAATTAACCCTTTACCACACAATCCTGAGTTTTAATGACCCTGGGGAAGAAGCCTTTTGAAAACATTGTGGGAAAAGGAGAAAATGCTGGTTACCAGCATTTTTTCATTTTCCCACAATGTTTTCTACCCTATCAGAGACAAAAATCATTATAATAATATTATCAGCTTCATTTATGTTGTCGTCTGCAAGTGCATTCAGTTTGGTCTAGTCCAAAATCTCTTTGTGTGGTAGAGTTAAATAATAAACCTCTTCTATGATACAGGAGACGAAGTCTTACTGACATCAACTGATTATGCCTGGCACCATGGGGAAGTAAGAACCATTCTGGATAAAGAAGATGATCATACGATTCGACTGTTGGGTAAGACTTGATATTGCATTTTTACACCACTTTACACATGTCACTACGCCAACCGTATCTCACTATTATAAAGGATTTTTGATGCCCTGAAGTATAAGATATTGAAAACTTAACCATAGAAGCAATGGCTTGAAGCATGTAAGTTTGTCATTTTGTCAGTGTTTTTTTTCTATAATCACATTCAAACTCTACTTGAGTGAAAAAACTTTTTTCCCCCATATGCCAGTGAATGAGGTATCAAATATTAAAAATGAGGTATTGAGTATAACCCTTTTCTGGTCAGGCCTCTTCTGAAGACCTACAAACGGTGTGTCCAATCATGGAAAAATGTATGTGAATCATGTAAATTTTGAAATAATCACATACGACTTAATGACCATATACGTGCCGGAACGTATGCAAAAATGGATGCCAAAAATCATAATTTTTGTAATTAATAATCGATGCAAAAAGATAGCAAGTAAGTCAGTCAGTTTGCTTCTTCAAAAACATGGATTTTCCATAACCAAATATATAAACACACTTATTTTGGATGCCTTTGTTTCTTACCATAGTATTCATAAACTGGAATCTTGATGAAGATAACAATATGTTCATTAATCACATTGAGACTGATGCTCAGTCTAGATGAATTTTGGCCAGTAGTGTTGCACTTTAGATAGATATCAGTACGTAGTCTGGATTACCTGCCCCTAACACTACATACTCTTGAAGTACGGCGGGGTACCAGACTGATTCAGTGGACACACTGTACCAAAGAAAAGAGAAAAAATATTTTAACTCTTTACCACATGAATAAAATTTTAGATTAGTCCATATTGAAAGCGTTTGCAGACAATAATTTACAGATTACTCGGATTATGAAATCTGTCTCTGAACGTGTAGAAAACATTGCGGAAAAAGGAGAAAATGCTGTTTACCAGCATTTTCTCTTTTTCCCACAATGTTTCAAAAGCCTTATTCCTTAGGGTTGTTAAAAGTCGGGACTGTGTTTAAAGGGTTAAAGCAGACATAACTTTTTTTGACTCTTAGAAAGCGGAATAAACCTGATGGACATTTTCAGCCTAGAATAAAGACCCAAATAATTGCAATATCAAGGTTGCTCTTGTTCACAATATCACAGCAAAGTTAACAGTGTAGATAAAAGATCAGACTGCACATTCTTTGCAGTCTGATCTTGATGTACACTTGCTTTAAAGGCAACCATAGTTGTTAAAGGTACTTTAAGAGTTAAGTAACAGGAAAAAAACAATACTTTTTATTAAAAATATTGAAAACATGGTGGAAAAAGGAGTAATTACTTGTAACAGCAAGTGCTTCTTTTCAGTCTATTCAAACGTAATAACCACAAAAATGTCAAAAATAAAAAAAGAGCCTTGCTCTGGCAAAAGCGGGCTTAATGCATCTCCGTAATGCTTGATACTAATTAAGCCATCACATAATTATGGATCCATAATAGTCACTTTTTTTAAACAATCGACTGAATCATGTGGTAGACTTTTCCTTTGGCAAACAGAAAATTGACCGATAGCCAAAAGTTTTGGCCCAGATCAGCCTGTGTGGACATGCCCAGGCTGACCTAGGTTGATACTTTTCCTAGATGCATTAAGCCCCCTTTTCACAGAGCATGGCTCATTTGTAGTTCTACAGCAATGGCTAAACTCTAGCATGTTTTCCAGATGAGCTTGAATATCGGCACTACGGAGAAATCGAAGATGGCGTTGACATGCGTGGTGAAGTTGCTCTTCTTTCACGTAACATCAAAATTCATGGTGAGATGCTACGAGATTGTCCTTCAACCAATGGGAATTGTGATAGATATAATTATGACACTTATGGAGGACAGCTCAAGGTCATTTTCTTTTGTTGTTTTGTCTTTGTGTTTCATCACACAATCTCGAGTTCAAACTTCTGTGAAAAAGAACCCTTCTAAAAACACTGTGGAAAAAGGAGAAAATGCTGGTAACCAGCATTTTCTCCTTTTCCCACAATGTTTTCAAAAGCCTCCTCTTCAGGATGTAAAAGTATTTTCTCCTTTTCCCACAACGTTTTCAAAAGCCTCTTCAGGGTGTAAAAGTTGGGATTATGTGGTAAATGGTTAACCTAGGTCTGTATTCACCAACCATTCTTAGTTCAATTTTAAGTTTAATTATATAGTTAGAAATTAACACAACTTCTGATTGGGTAAAACCAGTTGGTTTTTGCTAATCAGATGTTGTATTGCTTTCAAATTTAGAAAATTCTTGAGAGTTAGACTAAGAATGTTCTTAAGGATGGTTGGTGAACACAGGCCCAGTAGATGCCTAAATGTTCATGCCAACATGGCATCATCATTTTTTGCTTGGCTGTTTTTGAAGGAAACATCAAGGTATTTTCATAGCCCTGGCGTTGTCTGGATTATTGTGTGAAAAGTGACTTTTAATCTGATCTCTGCTATTACTGTAGATATTTTCTTCAAACTTGGACTAGTTGTTAATTATCAAAAGGGGAACCTATACAACAAGGGCAGGTAACCATCATAGGTTTTTTTTGCAGAGTTATGCCCCTTTTTCAACTTCAGGCATCTGCAGCCGAGCATTGGCACACAATGGGATGCTCTTTTTGTACTTTCAGGTTTTCAACACATTTGGCTCCATCCATATTGAAGGGGCAGAGTTTATCAATATGGGACAGACACAAGATAAAGGTACACTTGGCTTCATTCATTTACCATTGAAAATGATACTCAATTTCAGTGACTACCTGTATATAAATAAACAAATGTTGCTTTAATAATTATTACATCCATTTCATATAACTTGTCTATACTTTGTTAGCTTGGAAGTTTTTGAAGAAAATGTTGAGGTATTGTTGTAGCCCTGGCGTCATTGTTGTGATGCAAAAACTGTGACATTTTATAAAACTTTGACATTTTATAATATCTCTGTCATTACTTAAGATATTCACTTCAAACTTGGGCTATTTTTTAACTTTCAAAAGTGGAACCCCATACAATAGGGGCAGGTAAGAATCAAAATATTTTTGACACAGTTTTGCCCCTTTCTGCACTTGCATGTGGTACTCCTGTTTGATTAAAGTTCATTGTTGTATAAATCTTTTTTCTGCACAGAATGCTACTTACTTCTTCCCACCACATTCTCTACTCTTTCACAGAGGAACCCAGTTATTTGAAAAAGTTTTATTTGTTGTCTGCAAATGCCTTCAAATTTGACAAGACTACAATTTTGTCATCTGGTAAAGAGTTAATCTTGAAATGGAACAACATATCATGATATGTTGCTAATCCTTAGATGACCAAATAAACCTGTCATACATTTTCATCCTAGAAATATGACCTTAATAATTTCAATTTCAAGCTTGCTTTTTTCTAAACTAAACAGTGTTTTAGCTAAGCGGACAGTGTAGATCAAAGATCAGGCTGCATGTTTTGTACAGCCTGATCTTGATCTGGCCAGAAAGGCAACTATAGTAGTGAAAGGCGGTTTAAGAGTTAAGTAATTATGTGACTGCTATACTGTACGTCCAGCCTCATTTGACTTTTTCAAATTTCAGGGAATTATCCTATCCACTTCCACATGTGTAGAAACATCACAGGAAAAGAAGCCATTATAAAGCACAACTCTATCCATGATTCTTATGCAAGATGTGTGACAGTACATGGGACTTTTGGCTCTTCCAAAACTGACCTTGGTGTTCAGGTATGAATAATTGATTGATTGTATGGTTTTTAATGCCATTTTCGTCATTATTTCAGTTATATCATGGTGTGGCCACTGCACTTATCCATGCTTTTCTAGAGTTTCTTTTACCAGTACTTCACACAATATTCTTCCCAAGCCACTGGCTGCTTTCTCAAATAGCCATTGTCAAACAAATGATCAGCGAAGAGAGAGAAATGAATCCTGTCACAACGACTATCATCGATCATCAGAAAGAAATGGGCCGAACTAGGGATTTGAATCAGCTAACCTCTGTTCACAAGTCCTGTATGTCGCTGACTGCACTACAGGAGCTTGGCCTAGGTAGGAATGATATCTCGTCCTAGAAGTCTTTTCTCACAATGTTTTCTGCCCAGTTGAAAAAAAAAATTCTATGATTTAAATCACATTTATCATTTGTGAATGCTTTTAAATTGGACATGTCCAAGATTTTGTCTTCTGATAAAGAACCAGTATGTGTAAAAACATCCCTGGAAAAGACAGTCCTTAACTTTTTACCAGACAAAAATTTTGGACTGGCCCAAATTCAAAGCATTTGCAGACGACAACGTAAATGTCATGCAAATGACAGGATTTGTTTCTTTAACTCGTTACCAAACGACAAAATTTAAGACCCATCCAAATTGAAAGCATTTGCAGAGGACAATATTAATGTAACTCAAATATTGAAATTTGTTTTGGGAAGGGTAGAAAACATAGTGGGAAAAGGAGAAAATGCTGGTTACCAGCATTTTCTCCTTTACCCACAATGTTTTCAAAAGGCTTCCTCCTCAGAGTCGTGAAAACCCGTGATTGTTTGGTAAAAAGTTAAAGGTTAGAAAACATCGTGGGAAATGAAGGAAATGCTTGTGACCAGCGTTTAAATTCCAGGTTATAGGAAATGTGGACCACATCATGATAAGCCATTGTTTCTTTCCAGAGAGTGGCGTGGAGATGGCACAAAGTTTGGCCAGTAACCTTGAGTTTGGCATCAGAGTCTGAGTCACATTATTAATTATTCAGTATAGTTTGTGTTACATGAATTTCAGGTCATAGGAAATGTTGGCCACAATATAATGGGTCATTGTTTCTTCTTGGAAGATGGTGCAGAGATGGCAACGAGTTTGGTGGATAACCTTGGGGCTGGTATCAAGGGGGCTCATAACGGTTTTGTAACAGACAGAAAGTAAGTCTGAGCTTTGACTTGAACTGAACTCTTTACCAGACGACAAAATTTCAGAACGGCTCATATTAAAAATATCAACAGGCAACAAATAAAATGTGACTCATATGTTGGGGTTTGTCGTTGAAAGGTCAGAAAACATGCATAGTTGGAAAAAGGAAAAAAAGGAAATGCTGGGTACTGGCATTTTCTTCTTTTCCAAAATGTTTTTAAAAGCCTTACTCCATAGGGTCATAAGATTTGTTTAAGACAGTAAAAATTCAGTTACTGTGATATCATGTTATTAGAATTTAGAAATATTCTTGTATAATTGTGCGTAGTCAACATGAATTGAGATGCCTGTTACTGCTGTAGTTGTTTTTGCAGCCAGTGTAAATAACAGAATTAACAAAACATGTCAACTCGGATAAGTCTACATTTTTGTCATGTGGTAAAGGCTTAAAAAGGCATGTGTTGGCAGGGTGTGCAATGTTCTTGTAATATATTCTCCATAGCAAGCCTACTGTCTACTGGATCACCAATCCTCAAGTTATACTGAGAGGAAATGTGGCTGCAGGCTCGGTGGTGAGTTAAACTTAAGCTCTTTAACAAATGACAAAATTTTAGACTTGTCCAAATTCAAAGCATTTACAGATGAAGAAATTAATGTGACTCAAAGATTGAAATTTGTTTTTTCAAAGGTTAGAAAACATTGTTTGAAAAGGAGAAAATGCTGGTAACCAGCATTTTCTCCTTTGCTTAAAATATTTTCAAAAGCTTTCGTTCTGAGTGTGGTTAAAACTCTGGATTGTTTAATAAAGGGTTAACCAATGAAATTAAATCTTTACCTAATGATCCTGTGCTTTCATGACCCAGAGAAAGAAGTCTTTTTAAATCATAATGGGTAAAGGAGAAAATCCTGGTAATAAGCATTTTCTCCATTAACCACAAGCATTTTTTTTACCGTAGCAGAAAAGATCATTACATTTACACCGATTTTGACGTCCTTTGAAAAGTTTTACGGGGAATGGGGAAAATGCTGGTAACCATTCAAATTTCAAATGCATTTTTCCCTTGCATTGCACAACTACTTGCTGTGAAGGGCCAGTACTCTTTGTTTGCTTTGATGGCTCATAAGGACAGGCTTTATTCTTCTTCTAAAATATGAGTATTGCTCTGGCAAAAGGGGTTTAATGCATCTCTGTGATCTATTTTTCCAAAATCCTGACTGATTAAAGGTGTAGAAAGGTCTTTGGACTTGCAGAAAATTCACATTACCATGTCAGCCTCTGCAGACTGCGCAGGTTGACATGGGTCGATTACCTTTTGCAGAAATCAATGCACACATTAAACCCGCTTTTCACAGTGCATGGCTGATATAGAGATTTTATGTATATAGATTTGACTACTCTTCTAAAATATATTTTTCAGGGTTTTGGAATATGGTACACCTTCCCACTGGAGCCTGTGGGGCCATCAAAGGGGCTTGTCTATAGATTTGAGGAGGCCAAACATACCCCTATTTGGGATTTTGATAACAACATCGTTCATTCAAATGAGCTGGTAAGTTATTTGACACCACATTGTGGTAAGTGAGCCATGCTCTGTGAAAAGGGGTTTAACTCTTTACCAAACGACAAAATTTTGGAATTTTTTCGAAATTGAAAGCAATTGCAGACGACAAATTAAATGTGACTCAAATGATTGAATTTGTCCGTGACAGGATAGAAAACATTGTGGGAAAAGGAGAAAATGCTGGTTACCAGCATTTTCTCCTTTTCCCACAATGTTTTCAAAAGGCCTCTTTCTTAGGGTCGTTAAAGTCGGGATTGTGTGGTAAAGGGCTAATGCATTTGCAAAAATTGTCAACCCATGTCAGCCTGCGCAGTCTGTGCAGGCTGACTTTGGTTAAAACTTTTCGCTACATGTAAATTTTATTCATGTCCAATGGCCTTTCTACCTCATGATTCAGCTGGTTGTTAGACAAAATGAATTTTATGGATCCATAATTATGTGATGACTTGCTTGGTGTAGTACATCACGGAGATGCATTAAACACCCTTTTGCCAGAGTGCTGCTCAAGTTTATTTGATAACACGTATTTCACTCTAAAGAACAGAAAAGTTGCATGATAAAATTGAAAGTCATTCTATTGAACTGGTCAGTTATTTGTGTTGGTGTAGGTGTGTGCTTGGGTGTATGTGTGCAAGTTTTTTGTCAGTTCTTATTGTTTTTCAACAAAATAATTTTATTATCTCCAAAGGCAAGCTGGGATATAGTTTCTGCATTGTCCGTCAGTTTGTTTGTCCATCCGTTTGTCTGTTTGTTCGTCCGTCTAAACTTGACGAACTTTGATTAAATTTCATACATGTGTTCCTTATGATAGTCAGCCAATGTACGTTTTTAGCTCCACTGGCCGAAGGCCAGCGGGCTTATGTCATGGCCCGGTGTCCGTCGTGCGTCCGTCCGTCCGTCCGGTCGTCCGTCCGTCCGTCCGTCCGTCCGTCAGTCCGTCCGTCCGTGCGTTAACTTTTATTTCAAACATCTTCTTCTCTGAAACTACCCATCCGATTTTCACGAAACTTCACAGAAATGATCCTGACATGGTCCTCTTCAGAATTTCTTGAAAGAATTTGATTCCTTCAAAAACTCTGGTTGCCATGGCAACAAAACTGAAAAATATTGGAAATCTTTAAAAATCTTCTTGTCTGAAACCATAAGGCATAGGGCTACCAAATTTGGCATGTAGCTTTATGTAGTAGACCTCTATCAAGTTTCTTCAAATTATAGCCCTGGGGTCAAAATTGGCTCTGTCCCAGGGGTCACAAGTTTTACATAGGCTTATATAGAGAAAACTTTAAAAATCTTCTTGTCTGAAACCATAAGGCATAGGGCTACCAAATTTGGCATGTAGCTTTATGTAGTAGACCTCTATCAAGTTTCTTCAAATTATAGCCCTGGGGTCAAAATTGGCTCTTCCCCAGGGGTCACAAGTTTTACATAGGCTTATATAGAGAAAACTTTAAAAATCTTCTTGTCTGAAACCATAAGGCATAGGGCTACCAAATTTGGCATGTAGCTTTATGTAGTAGACCTCTATCATGTTTCTTGAAATTATAGCCCTGGGGTCAAAATTGGCTCTTCCCCAGGGGTCACAAGTTTTATACATAGGCTTATATAGAGAAAACTTTAAATATCTTCTTGTCTGAAACCATAAGGCCTAGAGCTACCAAATTTGGCATTTAGCTTGATCTAGTTGGAGTCTACCAAAAGTGTCCAAAGTATAGTCCTGGGGTCAATTTGGCCTCATACTTGGAGGGGGGGGTTCACAAGATTTACATAGGCTTACATAGGGAAAACTTTTAAATCTTGGTGTACACAGCCATAAGGCTTAGGCTACCAAATTTTGCATATAATTATAGCATTATTTAGTGGACAGTTACAAAGAGGGCCCAAGTTACAGCTCTAGGATCAAGTTTGGCCCTGCACCAGGGATCACAAGTTTTACATGGGTTTATGGAGTGAAAAGTTCAGAAACCATCTTGTTACCAGCCATAAGGCCAAGAATTCCCACATTTGGCATGTTATTCTTCTAATACAATATTCCCCATTTAGTCAGACTGTAGCCATGAGGTCAAAGTTTTATAAGGGCTTATATAGTGAAGACTTTTCTTCGTGGTTTATATTTATAAGCCAGTGGAGCGATACAGGGCCATCATGGCCCTCTTGTTTTATTTAATGCCGTAGGATGGAAAAAGGGGGCTTGATGTATATTTCAATTATGGACAAATATCTCTTTAAGTATTGGACAAAATTTTTATTTATATTGTTCATCATAAGCGACAGACAATCATTACTTGTTTTTATTTAGTGAAATGCCATGCCATGGAAAAAGGGGACTTAATCAAAAAAGTTTTTTTCGGCAGGGGGATATCATTTCAACTGAATAACTTGTTATCTTATGTTGCTGTGCCTGTCTTCATACCTTGAAGAAATGGCTGATAAACAGGTAACTCTTCCTGAGTAATGGTGAAAGCAATTATTCATTTCTATTGCTGAACTATGTTTTGACAACGTTTGCACAGGAAAAGTAGCCAGTGGCTTGGAAAGAATGTTGTGCCAAGTACATATACAAGAAACCCTAGGAATGCATGGATAGGTACAATGGTCACTGTGATATAACTGAAGTAATCTTGCACATGGAGTTGAACACCACACAAACAAATGATCATAAAGTAAAACAGCAAAATGGACAAAACTGGATATAAGCCTACAACGAAAGATGACCAGGTTAAAGAAAACTTTATTTTGTGTACAGGGTGGTATGAATTTTGACAACATTCTTGACGATGATAATGGTACGGTGGTTGCTTGTATGCAGTACTATCCCGTAGTAGACCCACTGAACCCCAGCTCGGACTCGATGAAAGTACAGTTTACCCGACTTACAGGTGGATAAAAGATTTACATTAATTCACCCTTTCATTTTTTCAAGTAATATCAGAAGCTTTTCTGCATTGCTTAAAGCTTGATCTGGGTCCATATTCACCAGCCATTCTCCAGAGCGTTCTTAGTCTTAATCTCAAGAATTTTCTAAGTTTGAAAGTCACATAACATCTGATTGGCTAAATCAAATGGTTTAGCCAATCAGAAGTTGTGTTGCTTTCTAAATCTAGAATAAGACTAAGAATGAAATTAAGAATGGTTGGTAAAAAAAGACACAGTTCGCTGATACCTGATTGTAAACTTTGGGTGAATGTATTCTTTATTTGTATAAAAATGTGTTTTTTTTTTTCACTGGAGAAAGCGTGCAAATTGGCTTCTTTTGGGGGAGGAGGGCGGAACTTGTGAGTGTGAAATTAAGTAAATTGTCCCTGAAACAGTTGATCCCATGTGTTTAACTATCGAAAATCCTACTTACCAGTATTTTTTTTTATTTTCCCACAACTTTTTCTACAGCTTTTTACTAAAGGATTGTTCAGATTGTTCGGTAAAGTGTAAAACAGTTTTAATCATTGTATGTTTCAGCGTATAAAAACAGACAGATAAACTGTTGGTTGAGGGGAGGTTGGTTTGAAATGATGCAGTTTGCGTAAGTATTGATAAAACATCCAAGTCAAAGTGATCTTCTGCAATACATATAGAGAATTCACATACAAAGTTGTTCAACAAAGTAGGGAGAATTCGTCAATGTGAGGCTTGCAAAGGCATGATTTTTTTCTTGGGCTGAGTTAGATAACATTGATATTTCTAGATACTAGAATGGTACCCTATTATCTTGCTATGAATGCAGTATTTAGGAGACTCTGTCCATCAAATTTAAATTTAAATATTTAGATTCAAATTTAGATCAGAATTTAAGTAAAATGCCTGGTATGTCAAACGAGAATTCTGAGACATGAAACATGAGAAGACAAAACATAGGTACGAGACAAAACATGTATGTAGAAGAATGTTGTTATTTCATGACATAGGATGAGATGCTTCTCTTAACTCATTACCACACGAGAAAATTTTGGACTGGTCCAAATTGAAAGCTTTTGCAGACGACAAAATAAAGGTGACTGAAAAATTGAAATTTGTTCTGGAAAGGGTAGAAAACACTGTTGGAAAAGAAGAAAATGCTGGTTACCAGCATTTTCTCCTTTTCCCACAGTGTTTTCAAAAGGCTTCTTTCTCAGGGGCGTCAAAAGTAGGGATTGAGTGGTAATGGGTTAACCCTTTACCAAACTACACTATTTCAGACTGGTCCAAATTGAAAGCATTTGCAGACAACAAATTAAATGTGGCTAAAATGACTGCATGTGTTTCTGAAAGATTAGAAAACATTGTGGGAAAAGAAGAAAATGCTGGTCACCAGCATTTTCTCCTTTTCTCACAATGTTTTCAAAAGGCTTCTTTCTCAGGGTCATTAAAAGTCGGGATTGTGTGATAAAGAGTTAACCCTTTACCACACAATAATGAGTTTTAACCCTTAGAGCGCTGAATTTATGAAATAAACCTTTTCAGTGGAGAAAAACTTCCAAGATAGTGTCATTTCAAGGTTGTTTTAGCCAGAAGGTGTCTTGAAGTAGCTGACAGTGTAGATCAAAGATCAGACTGCACGTTCTGTGCAGTCTGATCTTGATCTACACTGTCAGCAAAAACAAGTTAAGTTGGTTCCAGTGCTTTAAGGGTTAATGACCCTGGGGAAGAAGGGTTCTGGAAACAGTTAGGGAAAAGGAGAAAAATTTGGTAACCAGATGAATGGTGTTTTATGGAACATGGGATTATTTGGTAAGGGGTGCATAGGCACAGTGAATCATTGTTTATATTTTTCAGTATTTTTTCCTTTTAGATCTGCAGATAGTCAGAAAGGTCTACAGTTTGCCAGGTGAGCTGTTTTGAGGCAATTTAATAATTTATTTCAATTTTCAAGGTACGGTCTGTTTTTATTGGATCTGCTTTTTACAAAGAAAATATGAAGTTTTTGTCAGGGTCCAGTCATCTTTTGTGTTGTCGTCGAGCAAGAGAGTTGACATTTTATAATATCTCTTGTCATTACTGAAGATATTTACTTCAAACTTTGACTAGTTGTTAATTATCAAAAAGGGAACCCATGCAACATTAACAGTTAATCATTAAGATATTTTTGATACAGTTATGTCTCTTTTTCAACTTGGAATTTTCACTGAAAATCAGTCTATTTCTAAAACCTTGAACCAAGTATAGATGTGATACAGATGTATCTTTAACCCTTAGTGTGCCTGATAAACCCAACAGACTTTCTGTCTAGAATACTGCCATAATAACTGCAATTTCATGGCTGTTTTGGTGTTCAGTGTTTCAGATAAGTGGTTAGTGTAGACTATTTTTGTACACGTTTTGTGCAGTCTGATCTTAGCTTACACTGACTGCAAAGGTGACTATAGTTGGTGAAAGGGACTTTTAGGTTTAAATTTAAACATTTAATATTCATTTGTCATCTTATTCAGAGGAAGCAATCAACAGATGTTTGTGAAGAAGAGTGTCTTTATCGGCAAATCAAAGAATTTTGAAGATGATGACTACCCAGACGCAGTGACAGATGCAGAGTATGTATGTTTTCCCACAGAATCTGGAGTTTAACTCTTTACCAAACGACAAAATATTCGACTTGTCCAAATTGAAAGGATTTGCAGACAACAAATTAAATGTAGCTTAAAACATGAAATTTGTCTTTCATGGAGTCGAAAAAATTGTGGGAAAAGGAGAAAATGCTGGTTACCAGCATTTTCTCCTTTTCCCACAATGTTTTCAAGAGCCTTCTTTCTCAGGGTTGTTAAAAGTAGGGATTGTGTGGTAAAGGGTTGAATGACCTCAGGGAAGGTTTTTGAAAATATTGTGGGAAAAGGAGAAAATGCTGGCTACATCTCATCATTTTAGCCACATTTAATTTGTCGTCTGCAAACGCTTTACATTTGGAAGTGTCTAAAATTTTGTAGCTTGGTAAAGAGGTTAAAGCACTGAGCTAATTGCATGATTTCTTGACAATCTAAACTCCACCGGCTAAAACAGGCTTTTGCAGACCACATAAATCAAGACCAGAGTGCCCAGGACATGTCGCTTGATCTTTGTTCTGTATTGTGTGCTTGTTTACACAAGCCTATAAGACTAAGTTTTTGTAAATTTCAGTAGATTGTATTTTCAGCCAATGAAAGAGGTCTAGTTTATATATGCCATGTTCTGTGAAAATGGGGTTTAATGCGTCTGCAAAAAGTATTACCCAAGGTCAGCCTGAGCATTTCGCGCAGGCTGACCTGGTGAAAAAAAGTTTTTGCAGTAGGTCAGTTTTCTGCATGTCAAAGGACCAGCATACTTCACTTTATTAGCTCGGCTGTTTTTGAAGAAAACGTTGAGGTATTGTCGTAGCCCTGATGTTGTCACCGTCGTCGCAAAAACTTTGACATTTTATGATATCTCTGTTATTATTGAAGATATTTGCGTCAAACTTGGACAAGTTGTTAATTATCAAAAGGGGAACCTATACAACAAGGGCAGGTGATTGTCAAAGTATCTTTGACACAGTTATGCCCCTATTTTGACAGAATTTTCAAAGAAAATCAAGCTATTGCAGCTGAGTGTTGGCACCTGCTCTTGTATGTCTTCTCACAGCTTGAGGCAATACCTTGATGTAGTGGTCCATGATGGTCCCATCTTGGCTGCTAGGACATGTTTTAATGTTTTGTTTATCTTCTCACAGCTTGAGGCAATACCTTGATGTAGTGTTCCATGACGGTTCCACCTTGTCCACAGGTTTTACTGTATTGTTTACCTTCCCACAGCTTGAAGCAGTACCTTGGTGTAGTGTTCCATGATGGTACCATCTTAGTTGCTAGGACAGGTTTTACTGTAATGCATGTATTTATCTTCTCACAGCTTGAAGCAATACCTTGGTGTAGTGTTCCACGATGGTCCCACCTATGTCCAAACTTCCTGGTTCAAGAGTTTCAAACCGTGCACTGACGACTCATGTGTAGCAGCAGCTCTAGGCTTTGCTACAAAGAATAAATTCACCAGTTCAGTTGTCAGTAATGTAACCGATGTAAGATTTGCCTTTACTGATCCTGTAAGTAATAATTTATTATGGTTTCTTCTTTCAATCATACCAGAAGACTAATTTAAGCGCCGAGCCCGGGTAGCTCAGTCGGTAGCGTACAGGACTTGAGAACGGGGTTGCCGGTTTGATCCCTGGCTTGACCAATATCTCTCTAGAGATTGATGAAAACCGCTGCAACAGGATTCATTCTTCTCTCACAGCTGACCATTGTTTTCATGATGGCTTTGTTTGAAAGCAGCCAGTGGCTTGGAAGGAATATTGTGCGGATATCTGGAAAAAGAAACTCCAGGAAAGCTTGGATAGGTGCAGTGGCCACCGTGATAAAACTGAAATAATGTTGAAAATGGCGTTGAACACTGTACCACTGATCAATCAGTCGACTAATTAAAAATCTGTGTTAATGAGAGCCATTCTTCAATTATCTCCCCTGATTCCTCTCCAGTACTACATTGGTCCTGATAAGGAGATTACTTGGATTTTATCCTTGATTTTCTTGCACAACACAAATATGTTCTTGAGATAGTATCTCGGCTAAATAGGGTTAGATTGTTTTACAAATCGATATATAAGCATTTTTCTGCTGATTGAGAGCATGAGTTGCTTTGAAATTATACAGGGACCTTACATACGATCATAAATCAAATCATTTTTATTGCAACGTCCCCAAGGGAATCAAGGATAAAAGCAAAGGAACACAGGTAAAAGGACCAATCTGTTATTTGGTTACCCTTAGTATTTATCTGGCAAGGGAGATAATTTGATTTACAGGAATGGCCCTCATTGAACAGATTTGCAGATTTGATGTTCATTATATTTTGTTCTTGACCCTGAGAAAGAAAGCTTTTGAAAACATTGTGGGTAAAGAACACAGGTGAACGGCGAGCAACAGTGCAAATCCTATATTACACACTAATATACTGAATATTAGTGTGTAATATAGGATTTGCACTGTCGCTCGCCATTCACCTGTGGTAAAGAATTTTAGAAAATGCTGGTAACCAGCATTTTCTTCTTTTCCCACAATGTTTTCTACTCAATTAAAGGTAAGTTTCATCATTTTAGCCACCTTTGGTTTGTTGTCTGCAAACGCTTTGAGTTTGGACATGTCTGAAATTTTGTTGTGTGGTAAAGAGTTAAATGGCTGAATATATCTTTGTAGGAAAAGGAGAAAATGCTGGTTATCAGGCTTTCTTCCTTTGGGTTGTAAAAACACTGAATAGTTTATTAATCCTTTATCACACAATCCTGAGTTTTAATGATTGTGAGAAAGAAGCCTTTTGAAAACAATGTGGGAAAAGAAGAAAATGCTCGTAACCATCATTTGCACCTTTTCCCACAATGTTTTCTACCATATGAAAGACAATTCTATCATATGAGCCACATTTGAATTGTCGTCTGCAAATGCTTTCAATTTGGAAAATCAACAGTTTTGCCATCGGGTAAAGACTTAACACTGAACCAAAATTTTAGATATATCTATGGAAAGCAATTGAAGAGAAATTAACTCTTTACCAAATGACAAAATTTTGGACTCTACCAAATTGAAAGCATTTGCAGACAAGAAATAAATATAGTTCAAATGATAAACGTCTGTCTTTGGTAGAAAAGAAAACATTGTGGGAAAAGGAGAAAATGCTGGTTACCAGCATTTTCTCCTTTTCCCACAATGTTTTCAAAAGCCTTCTAGTTCAAAGTTGTTAAAACTCAGGATTGTGAGGTAAAGAGTTAAATGTAGCCGAGATGATGGGGTTTGCCTTTGAAAGTTTGGATAACATTGTTAGATGAAGCAGAAATGCTGGACTTTGTATCTGAATGGGTAGAAAACATTGTTGAAAAAGGAGAATATGATGGTTACTGGTGCTTTTTTCAGTTGTCTGGCTCTAAGATTTTGTCTCGTTTAACATTTTACCAAACGATAGAATTTTAGACTTGTCCAAAATGAAAGCATTTGTAGAAAACAAATGTGGATTAAATGAGGGGATTTGATTTTCATGGAGTTAAAAATACTGTTAGAAAAGGGGAAGTGCTGGTCACCAGCACTCCTTTTACCTCAAGGAGCAGGCCCTTGAAAAGGGAAAAAATACTTGTAACCAGCATTTTCTCTTTTTGGTTAAGCTGTTTTTTCAGGAAAATGTCGAGGTATTGTCATAGCCCTGTTGTCCTCTGCGTCGTCATGCAAAAACTGACATTTTATGATATCTAAGTCTTTACTGAAGATATTTATGTCAACTCAGTCTGGTTGGTGAGTATCAAAAGGGGAACCCATACAGCAAGGGCAGGTAGCGTCAAAATGATTATGACACATTTAATCCTTTCCCAAACAAGCCCTGGTTTTCACGTGTCTGCAGTACAAGTCTTTTGAAAATACTGTGGGAAAAGGAGAAATTGCTCGTAACGAGCAATTTCTCCTTTTCCCACAGTATTTTCTACCCATTTTGATAACTTTCTGCCATTTTCATCAAATTTAAAATTGTCATCTGCAAACTCTTTCAATTTTGACCAGTCCAAAATTTGTCGTTTGGGAAAGGGTTCAAGTCACCTGCTGGAAATTTTTTTATGAAATAAAAAGCAATTATTTTCTATATTTTTTTATTGCAAGGATGAAGGTAATAGAGTATTTGATGGTGTTGTTGACCAAACAAGTCTAGGTATCGCTAATTTTGACGGGGATGAAACGGCCACGTTTAGAGATGCAGACGGTTCGGTGACCCAATGTCCAGCCGACCTGGGATGGTCATATCCAGTACAAGTGGTTACTCCAGAAAAGTATCTGTTGACTGACCAGTGCACTTACAGAGAAAACTGGTCCCTGGCCATTTGTAGAAGTAAATATGGAAAGGTACGCATATTTGTGTCATGCTCTATGAAAAAAGGGTTTAATACATCTGCAAAAAGTTTCAACCCTGGTCAGCCTCTGTACTCTGTGTAGGCTAAATTTTGTTAAAACCTTATGCTTTGGTAAATATTTCTGCGTGACCAATCTGCCTCAGAATTCAGTCGGTTGTTAGACAAAATGGTTTTTATGGATCCATTGACTTGATTGCTATAATGTATCAAGGAGATGCATTTAATCCCTTTCACCAGAGCATGTCTCATATCATTCATAGTAATGAATCTATATAAAAATGTAGCAATTTTCCTTGGGCTTGTAATTGCTTTCAGCTGTAAGGGAAAATTTGGTTTTTTCCCATGACTGAAGGTAGAGCAAAGTGACTGGCAAAAATTCTTTGTTCTTACATACCTACAAATTTTAACAAAATACTGCAATTAGTGGCAGATTTATTTGGAAATGGTAAGAAATTGAAAACATATGCTCTTTTAGTGAGTGAAAGTTTTTGTTATGAATGGTAGATAAACATTCTAACATATCATTTTGACCAATCCTGTTGGGAACCACACGGAGGGTAGGTTGCATGTGGGTTACATCATCATACCATATTTAGGTAATATTTTACACTTCGTAATTACTTCATTTTATTAGTTATAAATGATCTGAGTAAAATATTGGCGTTATCTAAATCACAAATACAACTAACCAGAAAATTTTTTCTGTATCAGTCATGTACCCTGTGTAGAATTTTTTTCCATATCAGTCATGTACCCTGTGTAGAACATAATCATGTTCACAGACTACATTTAAACACAGACTGATCTATGCAGACACTGTTTATATATTCATCCACCATTCATAAAAATTGTATATGACTTGTATGTACAACAAAATGTAGTTCTCCGATTTTTTTGTTATTTATGATGGATTTTGGCATTTCTTTATCGCTATAATGGGAAGGTATATAATAAAAGGAACATTACAACACTCTGCATTTCCGCAAGGTCGGATTATGTCTTGTTGCATGTGTAAAGAAGTGCACATCTGATTCGACCTTTGGTCTCATCCGAAATGCACCCTTTTACACACACAACTCAAAATGATCCGACCGTGCATGTATGCAAACTGTTGTAATATTCCATATATACCATAACTAGGTATTATTTGAGACTGTGTAATTACTTCATCATACCATATATTGGGATTATTTGACACAGTGTACATGTAATTGAGCCATGCCCTGGCAAAAGGGGTCTTAATGCATCTCCATGATCCATGATGCCAAGCAAGTCATTGCATAATTATGGATCAATAAAATTCATTTTGTATAACAACTGACTGACTCATGAGGTACGCTGATCCTTTGACATGCAGGAAAAAGTGACCAATAGCGAAAAGTTTCGGCCCAGGTCAGCCTGCGCACACTGCGCAGGCTGACCTGAGTCGATACTTTTCGCAGATGCATCAAGCCCCCTTTTCACAGCGTGTGGCTCAATTTTTTATACCTCTTGCTCAATTTTATCCATGTGTGGTATGCATGTACATGAGATGGAAAAATTTATAGATATGCAATAAAAAGCAATCTTTTTCAGTTAACAACTCGTTCTTTAAATCGCTGGTCTGGATCAAACATGGAGTTTGATAAATCAGGTTCCATGAAGAGGTTGAATTTCAATGACTTGGCTGACGTAGCTGTCGAGGAGCATCCTGACCTACACACCAGCGAATACATGGTGCTGCTTGGTGATTCCAGATATTACTACCAGTTTCAATTCACGAATGAATTTCCACAAGATGCTGCCTTTGAAGGTCGTGGTGTAGAAAGGTATGAATTATTTAATTATTCTTTAATTATTTTAATTATTCTTGGTTTATTTTATGATAATGAAGTCTTATGTTCTATACCGCACAACTGTAGGTTTTAATGATTTTGAGGAAGAGTGTTTTTGAAAACATTGTGGTAAAAGGAGAAAATGCAGGGAACCAGCATTTTCAGCTCAGCTCTTTTCAGAGAAAATGTCACCAAGCCCCCATAGCTCAGTCGATAGCGTATGGGACTTGAGAAGAGGAGGTCGCTGGTTCGATCCCTGGCTTGGCCAATTTTTTTCTGAGGATTGATGATAGTCATCGCGACAGGATTCATTCCTCTCTCACTGCTGACCATTGTATCGACAATGGTTATGTAGGAAAGCAGCCAGTGGCTTGGAAAGAATTTTGTGTGGAATACTGGTTAAAGAAACTCCCGGAAAGCATGGACAGATGCATTGGCTGCCATGATATAACTGAAATAATGTTGAAAACGGCGTTAAACACCATACTATCAATTAATCAATACAATCAGAGAAAATGTCAAGGTTTTTTGTAGCCCTGGGCTCTTCGTCGTCGTCATCTCTGTCTTCGTGCAAAAATTCTGACATTTTATAATATCTCTGTTGTTATTGAAGATATTTGCTTTAAACTTGCACAGTTGTTAACCCTTTCCCGAACAACAAATTTTAGTCCCGTCCAAATTGAAAGTATCTGCAGACGACAAATTAGAAAGTGGTACAAATGAAGTTAAGGTTTTTTGACAGGGTAGAAAGCATTGTGGGAAAAGGAGAAAAAAAACTGGTAACCACATTTTCTCCTTTTTTCACAATGTTTTCAAAAAGCCTCTTCCTCAGGGTTGTGAAAACATGGGATTGTTTGGTAAATGCTTGATTATCAAAGGGGTAACCTATGCAATAAGGGTGGTTAACCATGAAAGTATTTTTGACAGTGTTATGACACTTTTTCAACTTTGAATTTTCACTGAAAGTCAAGCATAAGCACCGATTGTTGGCACCCACATGTAGTGCTCTTGTCTCCTTTTCCCACAATATTTTTTTCCCTTTCTGAGACAAGTTCTCCAGTGTGAGTTTTATTTAATTTTTCATCTGATTGGTATTTATTTTGCCTCCTATGCCTCTAATTTGGAAAAGTCCAAAATTTTGCCTTTTGGTAATGAGTTAAATAAACTGGATATTGTTACGGGAGATCACCCGTTCCATACAGCATAGCTTCTTCCCGTATAAAATCAATACCTGACAACTGCGTTAGGGAGAACTCTCTTTAGTTTAGGGGTTAGAGTATTGGTCTTTTAAACCTCGATGAACGAGGATTTTTGCCCGCATGGGTCCCAGCCGTTGCTTTTTGTATTTGAGCTATGCATTTGTTACGAACTTTCATGTTCGTAAGATGGGAGCTCGTCTGGGATTGACCTTCGAGCCATTTATTGCCCGCTATTGGCCTTTGTGCCATTTCTTGTCTAAATAATAGACTTACTGCCTATTAAGGCTTTCCATCATCAAATGATGACTTCTCCTAAGAGGGGGTATGTGTTACGGGAGATCACCCCTTCCATACAGCATAGCTACTTCCGGTATAAAATCATTACCTGACAACTGCGTTAGGGAGAATTCTCTTTAGCTTAGGGGTTAGAGTATTGGTCTTTTAAACCTCGATAAACGAGGATCTTTGCCCGCACGAGTTCGAATCCTAGCCGTTGCCATTTGTACTTGAGCTATGTATTTGTTACGAACTTTCATGTTCGTAAGAATATGTTTTCAAGGTATAAAGTATATTTCCACTGCAGCTGGAGATAAATTGGGTACAAGTTTGACACTTTACCAGACAACGAAATTTTAGACTCGTCCATAGTGAAAACATCTGCAGACGCCAAAAAATTATTGTGAATCAAAAATTGAAAATGATATCTGGAAGGTTAGAAAACATTTCAAAAAAGGAGAAAAAGCTGGTAACAAGCCTTTTTTTCATTTCCCACAATGTTTTCTACCCTAGCAATGGAAAATCACATCATTTGAGCCACAGTGAAATTGTCGTCTGCAAATACTTTCAATTTGGATATGTATAAAATTTTGTCATGCAGTAAAGATTTAACTCTAATAGATTTAACTTAAATTACTAAATGAAAAAGGACATTCTCAATCAGGTAAACAGATCAAGTGATCCTATTTTAACTCTTTACCAAACGACAAAATTTCAGACTAGTCCAAATTGAAAGCACTTGCAGACGACAAAATAAATGTGAAAAAAAATTTGGAATTTGTTTCTGGAAAGGTAGAAAACATTGTGGGAAAAGGAGAAAATGCTGGTTACCAGCATTTTCTCCTTTTCCCACAATGTTTTCAAATGGCTTCTTTTCCAGAGTCGTTAAAAGTCGGGATTTTGTGGTAAAGGGTTGATTTTTTGGCAGACCAATCCTGATCTACACTGTTTGCAAAAGGTGGTCTGATATTGATCTATCGTCTACAAAAACACATAGAACTTGTGCTAAGCATTTGACAGGTTTACAGCTGTACAGATTGTTAGCTTGGCATTTTTCCAAGAAAACGTCAAGGTATTGTCGTAGCGCTGGCGTCATCAGTGTGCAAAAACTTTGACATTTTATAATATCTCTGCTATTACTGAAGATCTTTGCTTCATATTTGGTCAAGTTTTTAATTAGGAAAAGAGGAACCTGTGCAACATGGGCAGGTAATCATCAAAGTATTTATTTTTTCGACTTAAAACTTTCACTGAAAATCAAGCATCTGCAGCCGAGCCTTGGTACCCACATATACTGCAAAGACCATTACAAATTACATAAAAGAAAAATAATGACTTTAACCCTTTACTGCACAATGCTGCCTTTTAACGACCATGGGAAAGATGGCTTAAATTATGGGAATCGTCAGTGAAATGGTAGAAAGCATTGCACGAAAAGGAGAAAATTCTATCATCTTGTGACAAAATTCAGTGTTGTACCCAAGCATGTTAACCCTTCACAAACAGTCCCAAGTTTTTATGATCCTGAGGTACAGGCCCTTTGAAAACATTGTGGGAAAAGGAGAAAGTGCTGTTAACCAGCATTTTCTCCTTTTCTCACAGTGGTTTCTTCCCTATCAAAGAAAAACTGCACCATTTGAGCCACATTGAATTGTGGTCTGCAAATGCTTTGTTGTCTGGTAAAGGGCTAAAGTTAAAGAAAATATTGTTTTTCAACGGTATGGAAAACATTGCTAGAAAAGGAGCAACTACTTGGAACAAGCAGTTGCTCCTTTTTTGACAATGTTTCCAAATCTGTCTTTGTCTAAGGCATAATATTAAGAATTTTTTGTCTGTTAGAAGAGTAAGTTTCGTTATACACCTCATATAACTTTCTCCATGTTTAAGTATTTACTAAATGACAAAATTTTAGACTGGTCCAAATTGAAAACTTTTACAGACAATGTATTAATTTTAGCTGAAATAATGGTACATGTATTTCTCTGTGAAAGTGTAGAAAACCTTTTGGAAAAAGGAGAAAATGCTGGTTACCAGCATTTTCTCTTTTTTCTACAAGGTTTTCAAAAGGCTTTTTCCTCAGGGTTGTTGAAACTTTGGATTGTGTGGGAAAGAGTCAACTCTTTACCAAACAACAATATTTTGGACTTGACCAAATTGAAAGCATTTGCAGACGACACAATAAATGTAGCTCATGTGATGATTTCTGTCTTCCATAGAGTATAACACATTGTGGGAAAAGGAAGAAATGCTGGTTACAGGCATTTTCTCCTTTTCTCACAATGTTTTCAGAAGCCTTCTTCAGTGTCGTTATAACTCAGGATTTTACGTTAAAGAGTTGAACTGTGTTACAGAGATGCAGATGTTGTTGTTGGATTTTGTCTACCAGAGGGAACCATGAAGGATGACATGTCATTGTTTTTTAAATCTCCGAACAATGTTGCGCATGGAGACAAACAGTTTGTGTACGTAGATAGCCTGGCCGAAGTCATGTCTGATCAGCATATGAGACGAGTGTTTCTAGATGAAAGGTAATGTATGTTACACGATATAAATGTTGAGATCAGTCAGTAATATACAAGGCATGAAACCCATGATTCACCCATTCCATTCCCAGATTGCCCGAATTCTTTTTGAGGATTCGTGATAGTCACTGTGTCAGGATTCGTTCCTTCCTCACCCCTGCACAATGTTTTGACTTTGTCCAACTGGAACAACAGCCACTGGCTTGGAAAGAAAGTTCTGTGAAGTAATTTTGTTTTGAAGATTATACTATAGTGATAGTCACTGTGACCGGATTCTTTCCTATCTCACTGTTGAACAATTTTTAACTTTGCTCATGTGGAACAAGAGCCAGTGGCTTGGAAAGAAAGTTGTGCGAAGTACATGTAAAATAAACTCCGAGAAAGTGGATAAGAGTGGTGGTTGCTGTGATATGCTGTTAACCCTTTACCACACAATTCCAACTTTTAATGACCCTGAAGAAAATGCCTTTTGAAAACATTGTAGGAAAAGGAGAAAATGCTGGCCAGCATTTTCTCCTTTACCCACAATGTTTTATACCCTTCTTAAATCAAATTTCAATTTTTGAGCAACATGTCAATTGTTGTCTGCAAATGCTTTCAGTTTGGACCAGTCTAAAATTTTGTCATTTGGTAAAGAGTTAATGGCATGAGACACCAAACAAACAAAACAATATGAGACATACTCTAGCAAAAGGGAGCTTAACCCTTTACCACAGACTTGTCTTTTAACAACCCTGAGAAAGAAAGCTTTTGAAAACATTGTGGGAAAAGGAGAAAGTGCTGGTAACCAGCATTTTCTCCTTTTTCCACAATGTTTTCTATCCCTCCAAAGGCAAATTCTATTTTTGAGTTACATTTATTTTGTTATCTGCCAAAGCTTTCAAATTGTGCTCGTCTAAAATTTTGTTGCTTGGTAAAGAGTTAATTAATTTGGCCCTACAAGGTTTAACCCTTTACCCCACAATCCCGAGTTTTAACGACCCTGAAATAGAGGCCTTTTGAAAACATTGTGGGAAAAGGAGGAAATGCTGGTAACCAGCATTTTCTCCTTTTCCCACAATGTTTTCTATCCTTCCAGAAATAAATCAATTTTTGAGTTATGTTTACTTTGTCGTCTGCAAATGCTTCCAATTTGGACAAGTCTAAAATTTTGTCGTTTGGTAAAGAGTTAAGGGCCCTGAGAAAGAAGGCTTTTGAAGACATTGTGGAACAGGAGAAAAAGCTGGTTATGTGCTTTTTCTTTTTTTTTTCCACAATGGTTTCTACCCTTTTAAAGCCAAATCCTGTTGTATGAGCCACATTTTAATTGTTGTCCGCAAAACTTTCAAAATAGACTTGTCTAAGACTTGTCATCTGGTAAGGAATTAAACCTTCACCACGTAATCCTAACTTTTAAAGATCCAGAAGGAGAAGGCTTCTGAAAACACATTGGGAAAAGGAGAAAATGCTGTTGGACCAGCATTTTGTCTTTTTCACACAATATTTGTTTTCTACCCTGTCAAAGACAGAAATCATTATTTCAGCAATATTTAACCCTTTCCCAAACAAGCCCTGGTTTTCACGTGTCTGCAGTACAAGTCTTTTGAAAACACTGTGGGAAATTGCTCGCTATGGGCAATTTCTCCTTTTCCCACAGTATTTTCTACCCTTTTTGAGAACTTTCTGCCATTTTCATCAAATTGAAAATTGTCGTCTGCAAACTCTTTCAGTTTGGACCAGTCCAAAATTTGTTGTCTGGTAAAGGGTTAATACATCCTTTGTAGGTGCTCTCAATTTGGTCAAGTCCAAAATTTGGTTTTTTGTGGCATTTGTCGAAGACAATGCCACTATGAGTTCAATACGGCATTTTGAAAATCATGTATCGTAGTTTGTGCAAAACCGAAGGAAATAAACCCAATTAAAATCAATTTTTCTGAGACAAATAAGTGTTTCGATTGCACTCAGATATGAAATTGAAAATGGTGTATTACAATAAATAGGATTGGGCCATCGATCTTGGAAATACTTCATTTTTATCAGAAATAACTTGATCCGCTAAAGCCTTCTATAGCGGCGTAATGATACACGCATACCGTGCTTGTCCGTCCCAAAACCAGTTCGTTCCTAGGCTTATTCGTCCCAGGGCTTGTTCGCCTGGACTTGTTCGTCCCACAAGATTGCACCCTTCTCTATCGGATTTTGCATGACTGTATAGTAGGTTGACTTTCAACCCAAAATTTTGTACCTATTTCTGTTGTTTATTTTTAAAGTTATTAATTCCACACAATGGCTCCCTTGATAAATGCCACACTAGTGTTTTCAACGCTTTGATTTTGGTAAGGAATTAACACAGGTTATTTTGTATTTTTTTCCTATAGATTTCTGTACTTCAAGATCAATTCCTGGAAAGTTCGAAACGAACCCTGGGATAGACACGACACAGACCACTGTCCGGGAGATTTCTGTCCCCGATTTCGTATTATAATGAAGAAACAACTTCCATACACCCCATGCTTTACACCAACAGAGGATGAGGTGAGTTTGACCATCATATAGAATAAGCCACTCATCAAACTCTCTCCTATCCAGTGGTGACTTAACTCTTTACCAAATGACAAAATTTTAGACCAGTCTAAATTGAAAGGTTTTGCAGACGACAAAATAAGTGTGAGTCAAAAATTGAAAATTTTTTTTGGAACAGTAGAAAACATTGTGGGAAAAGAGAAAATGCTGGTCGCCAGCATTTTCTCCTTTTCCCACAATGTTTTCTAAAGGCTTCTTCCTCATGGTCGTTAAAAGCCGGGATTGAGTGGTAAAGGGATAACTCTTTACCACATGATTCTGAGTTTAACCCTTTACCACACAATCCTGACTTTTAACGACCCTGGGAAATTAGACTTTAGAAAACATTGTAGGAAAAGGAGAAAATGCTGGTAACTAGCATTTTCTCCTTTTCCCACATTGTTTTCTAACCTTTCAGAAACAAATCCAATCATTTTAGCTACATTTAATTTGTCGTCTGCACATGCTTTGAATTTGAATCAGTCAAAAATATTGTAGTACGTGTTGTAAAGAGTTAAATGACCTAGAACTCTTTACCAAATGACAAAATTTTAGATTTGTTCAAATTGAAAGCATTTGCAGACAACAACATAATTCCGGTTCTGTAATTAAGAATTGGTTTGGGAAGGATAGAAAACATAGTGGGAAAAGGAGAAAATACTGGTTATCAGCATTTTCTCCTTTCCAACAGTGTTTTCAAAAGCTTTCTGTGTCAAGTACATTAAAGACACAGGATTGTGTGGTAAAGGTTTAATTAAAAATAAGGCTTTTGAAAGCATTGTTGAAAAAGGAAAAAATGCAAGTAACCAAGTGTCACTGTGATATGACCAGAACTAATGTTGAAAGCTGTGTAAAACATGATTCAAACAATTAACCCTTTACCACATGACAATGTTTTAGACATGTCCAAACTGAAAGCATTTGCAGGTGACAAAATAAATATGACTCATAAATTGAAATTGTTTTTGGAAGGATAGAAAACATTGTAGGAAAAAGAAAACCAGCCTTTTCTCTTTTTCACACATGCAGGTGACAAAATAAATATGACTCAAAAATTAAAATTGTTTTTGGACAGATAGAAAACATTGTGGGAAAAGGAGAAAATGCTGGTTACCAGCATTTTCTCCTATTCCCATAATGTTTTCAGAAGTCTTCTTCAAGGTTGTCAAAAGGCGGCTTTGTGTAGTAAAGGGTTAATGAAACACAACTACTGGTGAGTGGTAGTTCTAGTTTCCAATTGGTGCTCTCACAGTTGCGCATGATCTTTTGATTCTTTGGTTATTTTAGTCTTGATCTTTGGGGGGGGAAAAAAATAAGAAAAGAAAATTACATAAGGGTCTTTGACATGCCTTGGTACAATATAGAATTCTATTGGATGACTAGGCTGCAGAACCAGTCTACAGTTTGGATGAGGCCGCAGCCAATGGCAAACAAGAGCGGCAAATTGTCGCAAGATACGCCCGTCTTACCCCAAGTTGTAAAGTTGGGGCATAATAATGATAAAGGGGAGGTATAGAAAAATAGTAGTGCAGAATATTTTTTTTACTGTTGATTGAAGATAATGGCAGTGTATTTGTGTTGACGGAACTCTTGTTTATACACTTTATGTTGATATCCATAGATACGATAGTGTTGAATTTAAGCCTGAAAAATGACTAAGGACAATAAGAAAAAGTTAAGGAAGCAATAGTTATGTTTCTAATAATCTGAGATGTATGCATCACTGAAATTTCATATACATAGGTAGTGTAGTAAGAGAGATATGCTGCTGACAAAATTTAAGTATGAAAAAGAAGAAAGGGCAATTACTCATAAGGAAGGAAGATTTATTCTTTGTGTACACTGCACCCCATATGATTACGACAAACACAACTGTCAAATTTAAAGTTAATAGGTTTTAAGATGTGTAAGTTATGCTACCTGGATGCCTGTACGCCATGGCTGATCCCATAATACATCCTGTCTTGAAAGGGTGCATAAAAAATAAGCAATTTATATTTCATGTGCACTGCACTACCCCTTGATGAGATGTATCCAGCCCTAAAATTTCATAACCCGAGGTAGTATAGTTTGAGAGATATGCATCATACAAAATTCAAGTTCGAAAAAAAAACAAGAAAGGGCAATAACTGAAAAATTAAGCAAGCAAGAGTTGAAATTTATATGCACAGCACTTCCCGTTGATGGAATGTATCCACGCATGAAATTTCATATCCTTAGCTAGTATAGTTCTGAAGATATGCACTGGACAAAATTAAAGTTTCAAAATAAAGAAAGAGCAATAAGTAAAAAATTAAGCAAGAGTTATGGTTCATGTGCACTGCACTCCCAGTTGATGAGATCTATCTACGCATGAAATTTCATAGCCATAGGTAGTATAGTTTTGGAGATATGCTCGAGACAAAATTCAAGAATGAAAATAAGTCAAAAATTAAGGAAGGAAGAGTTATGATTCCTGTGCACTGCACTCCCCCTTAATGAGATGTATGCAGGCATGAAATTTCATAACCCTAGGTAGTATAGTTTTGGAGATATTCACCGGAGAAAATGCAAGTATGAAAAAGAAGAAAGGGCAATTACTCATAAGGAAGGAAGATTTATTCTTTGTGTACACTGCACCCCATATGATTACAACAAACACAACTGTCAAATTTAAAGTTAATAGGTTTTAAGATGTGTAAGTTATGCTACCTGGATGCCTGTACGCCATGGCTGATCCCATAATACATCCTGTCTTGAAAGGGTGCATAAAAAATAAGCAATTTATATTTCATGTGCACTGCACTACCCCTTGATGAGATGTATCCAGCCCTAAAATTTCATAACCCGAGGTAGTATAGTTTGAGAGATATGCATCATACAAAATTCAAGTTCGAAAAAAAAACAAGAAAGGGCAATAACTGAAAAATTAAGCAAGCAAGAGTTGAAATTTATATGCACAGCACTTCCCGTTGATGGAATGTATCCATGCATGAAATTTCATATCCTTAGCTAGTATAGTTCTGAAGATATGCACTGGACAAAATTAAAGTTTCAAAATAAAGAAAGAGCAATAAGTAAAAAATTAAGCAAGAGTTATGGTTCATGTGCACTGCACTCCCAGTTGATGAGATCTATCTACGCATGAAATTTCATAGCCATAGGTAGTATAGTTTTGGAGATATGCTCGAGACAAAATTCAAGTGTGAAAATAAGTCAAAAATTAAGGAAGGAAGAGTTATAATTCCTGTGCACTGCACTCCCCCTTAATGAGATGTATGCAGGCATGAAATTTCATAACCCTAGGTAGTATAGTTTTGGAGATATTCACCGGAGAAAATGCAAGTATGAAAAAGAAGAAAGGGCAATAACTGAAAAATTGAGGAAGCAAGAGTTATGATTCCTGTGCACTGCACTCCCCCTTAATGAGATGTATGCAGACATGAAATTTCATAACCGTAGGTAGTATAGTATTGGAGATATTCACCGGACAAAATTCAAGTATGAAAAACAAGAAAGGGCAATAACTGAAAAATTAAGGAAGCAAGAGTTATGATTCCTGTGCACTGCACTCCCCCTTGATGAGATCTATCCATGCATGAAATTTCATAACCGTAGGTAGTATAGTTTTGGAGATATGCTCCGGACAAAATTCAAGTATGAAAAACAACAAAGGGCAATAAGTCAAAAATTAAGGAAGCAAGAGTTATGATTCCTGTGCACTGCACTCCCCCTTGATGAGATCTATCCATGCATGAAATTTCATAACCCTAGGTAGTATAGTATTGGAGATATTCACCGGACAAAATTCAAGTATGAAAAACAAGAAAGGGCAATAACTCAAAAATTAAGGAAGCAAGAGTTATCTGTGCATTGCACTCCCCCTTGATGAGATCTATCCACGCATGAAATTTCATAACCGTAGGTAGTATAGTTTTGGAGATATGCTCTGGACAAAATTCAAGTATGAAAAACAACAAAGGGCAATAAGTCAAAAATTAAGGAAGCAAGAGTTATGATTCCTGTACACTGCACTCCCCCTTGATGAGATCTATCCATGCATGAAATTTCATAACCCTAGGTAGTATAGTATTGGAGATATTCACCGGACAAAATTCAAGTATGAAAAACAAGAAAGGGCAATAACTCAAAAATTAAGGAAGCAAGAGTTATGATTCCTGTGCACTGCACTCCCCCTTGATGAGATCTATCCATGCATGAAATTTCATAACCGTAGGTAGTATAGTTTTGGAGATATGCTCCGGACAAAGAACTGGATGCCGCCTGCCTGCCCGCCCGCCCGCCACGGGTGATCCGATAATACGTCCTGTCTTCGACGGGCGTATAAAAAATGGCAGATTCTTTTGCTGTCGCCTCATCCAAAATATGAACTAGTTCTGCAGTGTACTTATCCAATAGAATTCAAAATTGAACACAAGCATGTTCAATAACCTTAAACTTTCCTAGATATTGCTTAAAAATACTTCTCACATGGTTTCATTTTGACATTCTGTTGAATCCCCCTCCCCTCACACACATAAAAGGGGAAATTAGTTAGTCTGCTCTGAGATTTATAGGAGAGATACCTCTCAGCTGTTTAAATGTCTGCTTGCTTTTACTCAAAATTTTCTAGTAGCACTACATGCTTATTATTTGGTACAACAGTTAGATTTCAATTTGAGCAGGATTAAACGCACCCTACCTCAGCAGCGCTTTCACCACTTTGATCTTACATTTGCAGTTATCCAATGTGGCAGCCCTAGCCGGAACTACTAGAGAAAAGTGCAATCAGGTTTCCATGTCACCTGACCCTGTAAGTACTCTTAAGTCTTTACCACACAATCAGGAGTTTTAACGACCCAGTGGAAGAAAGCTTTTGAAAACATTGCAGGAAAAGGAGAAAATGCTGGTTACCCCTTTTCCCACATTGTTTTCTACCCAATCAGAGACAAATTTCATAATTTGAGCCATATTTGAATTGTCGTCTGCAAAGGCTTTCAATTTAGACAAGTCTACATTTTTGTCATGTGGTAAAGAGTTAACTCTTTACCATATAACAAAATTTTATACTTGTCCAGATTGAAAGCATTTGCAGTAGACATAATTTATGTAACTCAGAAATTGAAATTTGTTTTGGGAAGGGTAGAAAACATTGTGGGAAAAGGAGAAAATGCTGGTTACCAGCATTTTCTACTTTTCCCATAATGTTTTCAAAAGGCTTCTTTCTCTGGGTCGTTAAAAGTCGGGATTGTGTGGTAAAGAGTTAACTCTCTACCAGACTACAGAATTTTAGACTTACCAACCATATTTAAAGCATTTTGCAGACGGCAAATCAAATTTAGTTGATATAATGGGATATAATGGGATTTAGTCTTGAAAATGCAGAAGATATTGTCAGAAAAGGAGAAAATGCTGGTCACTAGCATTTTCACCTCTTCCTATAATGTTTTTGAAACCATTGTTCTTTAGGGTGGTCAAAACTCTTGTTTTGTTTAACCCTTTCCCAAACGACAAATTTTGGACTGGTCCAAATTGAAAGATTTTGCAGACGACAATTTTAGATTTGATGAAAATGGCAGAAAGTTATCAAAAAGGGTAGAAAACACTGTGGGACAAGGAGAAAATGCTTGTTACGAGCAATTTCTCCTTTTTCCACAGTGTTTTCAAAAGACTTGTACTGCAGACACATGAAAACCAGGGCTTGTTTGGGAAAGGGTTAAGATTTAGTTTTGATTACATGAACAAATACCACCTATTTTCGTACCAGAACAGAATAGAATTAGGTAGCTCAGTTGTAGAGCATTAAACTGGCATTCTGGGCTTGGAAGGAATATTGTGCAGAGTACTGCTAAAAGAATATAATGTTGAAAAAAGCATTAAACACCATACAATCAATCAATCAGTCAATCAATCAAGGACTGGCACTACCAAAACTTGGGGGATTGATTATAATTATGGCAGGATTTACTTCCCTCTCTCTGCTGAACATGACTTTAAACTTCATGTGGGAAAGCAGCCCGGGGCTTTGGAAGAATGTTGTTATTAATACTGGTTGAAGAAACACCTAGAAATCATAGATAGGTACAATGGCCGCAGTGATAAAACTGAAACACTGTTTAAAAAGGCGTTACAGACTAACCAACAAAAAGAAAAGCTAACTTCATCCTGTTTTTTTCTTTGCTGTTTGTTTTTTATTCCCCCACACCTACAAAGCAGAGGAGGTATACTTGTTTCACCATATCTGTCTGTCTGTCCAACTGTCTGTATGTCGGTCAATCCATCCATGTTTTGGTTTCCATGCTCTAACTCCAAAGCCTTTTTACCTTGGACCATGAAACTTTATATAAGTGTTGCTCATGACCCAAGAAGGTGCCTTATTGTTTTGGGGTCACCTGGGTCAAAGGTCAAGGTCATAGGTGAACTTTGTTTGGAAATTGTTTCCGTGCTCTAACTCAATAGCTGAATGACCTAGGACCTGAAACTTATACAAGTGTTAATCATGACCCAACGAGGTTCCCCTTTTATTTTGTGTCACATGGATCAAAAGTCAAGGTCGAAAGTGAACTTTGTTTGGAAAATCATTTTCGTTCACTGATTGTGCAGCTTCAGTGACAAGATGCTGGTGGGGGTTATTTGTCCATTTTGTGACAGATCTAGTTTGTATTGGAGTTTAACACTGTTTTAACAGCTTAGGTCATACCATGGCAGTCAGTGCACCTATGCTTGTATTTCCTGTTGTTCTCACACCAGCACTGATATAAATTTCTTTCGAAGCCACTGTCTACTTTTCTCACATGCATAAGAGGTGAGAGGCAAAAAGTCGCCGGAAAGAAAGTTTACTTCTACTGGGTATTGAACCTGCAACCACCAGGTCACACGTCGGATAAGCTTACCACTGAGCTATGTGCAACGTCTAAGCACAAAAGTTAGTAAAGATCAAAGATCAGACAGTATGTTCTGTGCAGTCTGATCTTGATCTGAATTGGCCACAACAGCAGCTAAAGTTGTAATTACTAGTGTTAAATAATATATTACAGGACTGGGGTGTGGGCGATACTTTTGCGTCCCAAGATGGACAGTGGGGAGATTGGACTGGATGGACTGATTGTTGCAATGGTTTGTAAAAAGTGGTTTATCCTTTCTTACAATTTTAGTTAACGCTTTACCACAAAATCCCAAGTTTTAATGACTTTGGTAAATAAGACTTTTGAAAAACATTATGCATTTCCCACAATGTTTCCTAACCTTTCAGAAACAGTTCAAGTCATTTGCGCCATTTTTTAATTGTTGTCTGCAAATGTTTCCAGCTTTGACCAGTCTAAAATTTTGTCATTTAAAGCCACATAACCTTTCCAATGTTTTGAGTTAGCAGAGAAAATAATGTAAGTTTATACATAGGAAAATAGTACATGTAGTTTCATACAAGATACATTGTTGATTTTTTCTTCAATAAAACTTTGATAAATAAGAAAAAGAAAAACCCTCGTTAGATAAGTGTTAGTCAATAAATTCCTGGAAGCTTGTAAAGAGCATGTGAATGAAACCCATGACAATGCTCCAAGAAAACTAAGACACCAGTTAGTTCTTTTTCAGTTCACATTTTTTCAAAATGTTCACCAGTTGGCCCAACACAATTCTGAAGAGGCACTTCTGAGTCTGTATTCACCTACCATTCTTAAGAATGTTCTTAGTCTTATTCACCAAGATTTTCTACATAAAGTTGAAAATAACACAACTTCTGATTGGCTAAACCATTTGGTTGAGCCAATCGGAAGTTGTGTTACTTTCAACTTTAACAAATTCAATTCTGGAGAGTAGGACTAAGAATGTTCTTAAGAATGGTTGGTGAATACGGGCCCAGGTAGATTTCCTGAAACCACAGTGCAAGATATCTTCCTATTGTAGTCCTCACTGCAATTCTTCGTCCATGAAAAATTCAAATTCCACGTCCCTGCAAAACCCTTCTCAATTGGAAAAACCCAGACATCCTTTGAGGCAAGGTCAGGGCTGTAGGGGCGTAACTAAGTAATTGGGAAAGCAGACATTTTGTAAGCCCTAAGATCCTTATTTTTTGATAAAAATTATTTGTTTTAAATAGCCACATGTCTTACTTAACCCTTTCCCAAACAAGCCCTGGTTTTCACATGTCTGCAGTACAAGTCTTTTGAAAACACTGTGGGAAAAGGAGAAATTGCTCATAATGAGCAATTTCTCCTTTTCCCACAGTGTTTCCTACCTTTCTTTTAGCTCATCTGAGCACAAAGTGCTCATGGTGAGCTATTGTGATCGTGCTGTGTCCGTCGTCTGTCGTGCGTCGTCAACTTTTTACCTTGTGTACTCTCTAGAGGCCACATTTTCGGTCTGATCCTCATGAAACTCGGTCAGAATGTTTGTCTTGATAAAATCTCGGACGAGTTCAAAATTGGATCATGTGGGGTCAAAAACTAGGTCACTAGGTCAAACCTTAGAAAAACCTTGTGTACGCTCTAGAGGCCACATTTTCGGTCAGATACTTGTGAAATTTGGTCAGAATGTTTGTCTTGATAAAATCTTGGACGAGTGTGAAACTGAGTCATGTGGGGTCAAAAACTAGGTCACTAGGTCAAATCTTAGATAACCCTTGTGTACGCTCTGGAGGCCACATTTTCAGTCTGATCCTCATGAAACTTGGTCAGAATGTTTGTCTTGATAAAATCTCAGACGAGTTTGAAATTGGGTCATGTGGGGTCAAAAACTAGGTCACTAGGTCAAATCTTAGTAAAACCTTGTGTACACTCTAGAGGCCACATTTTCAGTCAGATACTTGTGAAACTTGGTCAGAATGTTTGTCTTGATAAAATCTCGAAGTACTTTGAAACTGGGTCATGTGGGGTCAAAAACTAGGTCACTAGGTCAAATCTTAGAAAAACCTTGTGTGTGCTCTAGAGGCCACATTTTCAGTCAGATACTTGTGAAATTTGGTGAGAATGTTTGTCTTGATAAAATCTGAGACGAGTTTGAAATTGGGTCATGTGGGGTCAAAAACTAGGTCACTAGATCAAATCTTAGAAAAACCTTATGTGCGCTCTAGAGGCCACATTTTCTGTCAGATACTTGTGAAACTTGGTCAGAATGTTTGTCTTGATATAATCTCAGAGGACTTTGAAACTGGGTTGTGTGGGGTCAAAAACTAGGTCACTAGGTCAAATCTTAGAAAAACCTCTTGTACACTAAAGAGGCCACATTTTCAGTCCAATACTCTTGAAAAATGGTCAGAATGTTTGTCTTGATTATATCTTGAAATAGTACAAAAATGTGCCATGTTGGGTCAAAAACTAGGTCACCAGGTCAAATCTAAGAAAAACGGTGTGTATGCTCTAGAGCCCATATTTTCTGTCTAGTACTCTTGAAAGCTGGTCAGAATGTTTGCCGTGATAATATCTCTGACTAGTTTGAAAATGGGTCATGTCGTGTGAAAAACTAGGTCACCAGGTCAAATCTTAGAAAAACCTTGTGTAAGCTCCAGAAGCCACATTTTTTGTCTAATACTCTTGAAAGTTGGTCAGAATGTTTGTCTCAATGATATCTCAGTAGAATTTGAAAATAGGTCATGTCGGGTCAAAAACTAAGTCATCTGGTCCAATCTTAGAAAAACCATGTGTACACTGTTGTGGCCACATTTTTTGTCCAATACTCTTTTAAAGTTGCTCAGAATGTTTGCCTTGGTAATATCTTGGATGAGTTTGAAAATGGGTCATGTTGGGTCAAAAACTAGGTCACTAGGTCAGATCTTAGAAAAACCTTGTGTACGCTGTGGAGGCCATATTTTCAGTCCAATACTCTTGAAATTTGGTCAGAATGTTTGTCCTGATGATATCTTGGACCAGCTTGAAAATGTGTCATCTTGGCTGAAAAACTAGGTCACTAGGTCAAATCTTAGAAAATCTAGTGTACGAATGACTCTCAGAAAGAAGCCTTTTGAAAACACTGTTTGAAAATGAGAAAATGCTGGTATCCAGCATTTTTTTCCCTTTTTCACAATGTTTTCTACCCCTTTGAGAGACCAATCCCACAGCTTGATCCACATATTATTTGTTTTATGCAGAAGGTTCAAACTTTGATGAGTCTAAAATTTTATTGTTTGGTAATACATATATCTCACAAGATGTTGGAAATTGGTTGTGCTTGGTCAAAAGGCTCAGGTGAGCGACTCCAGGGCCATCATGGCCCTCTTGTTAGAACTTTCTGCCATTTTCATCAAATTTAAAATTGTCGTCTGCAAACTCTTTCAATTTGGACCAGTCCAAAATTTGTCGTTTGGGAAAGGGTTAGGAGACCAGATTTGCCTGTTTCATTAGGAGGTGATCTAAGACAGGTTTCACTGTATTTCAGATGGCATCACAGTACAGACTACAACAAGGTATAGGCTTTGTGACAATCCACCCAAATTAGGGGGCGGTTCTGATTGTGTGGGTGAAAGTACAGAATCTAAGGATTGTGAGACACCTTGTCCAGGTAAGCTGACAGGTTTTATAAATTAATGATTAGGCTGCTAAGCGTGACTCTGGGTGCTTTTGCGGACAGTTTAGGTCAAGGTCAGACTGCACAAAATGTGCAGTTTTTTTCCCCATTGAATCCGCAATACTTGGGTTTGAGTGGAAATTTTTGTTAAATTAGTAGCTCATGGGTTGAAATAGAAGTCTGTTTCTTGTGTTAAAACTCTACAAGTATGTGAAATACATACAGATAATTCACTCAAATCAGGGTTCTGACCCATTGGGTGAATGTACAGAATTTGAACTTGGTTTTGTGAAGTTTGTGAAACACCTTGTTATGCTGAGGTTATTACGAGGGTCATCCAGAAATGAATGAGAGTTGCTTAATTACGGAAAAACTACAAGTGTTACTCACAAAATCTCTTCATAGTCCCTCAATATAATCTCCCGCGGATGCTATAGTCGACTCCCATCTTTTTGGCAGATCCCGAACTCCCGTTGCTAGGCAACCTTTGTTGATGGCCCTAACGACCGCGTTCACGGCGAGATATAGTTCATTCAAATCGTCATATCGGACTCCTCATAGTGGTTCTTTAAGTTTTGGAAACAGGTCGTAGTCGGAGGGACTTAAGTCTGGCGAATATGGCGGGTGTTTAAGAACTTGCTAGTGGTACCGCTCGAACATGTCCCTAACAACGCCGGACTTGTGCAAAATTAATGATGTCACCCGTAGAAGTTCCAGTCGTTTGCGGCGTATCGCTGGTCGAAGAATTTTAGTCAAATACCACTCATAGTATTCTTTATTAACCGTACTTCCATGTGGAACTCTGTGTGTTGTCAAAACGCCGTTAATATCGTAAGCGAAGATCATTAACATCTTTGGACAGTTCATACTGCGGTGATATTTTACAGGTCTTGGCGAGTTTGGAGTATGCCATTCAGAGCTTTGGCGTTTCAATTCGGGCTCAAATGACTGGATCCATGTTTCGTCAATAGCAACCACTCTATTCAGCATCATTTCACCCTCCTCTGAATATCTATTCAACAATTCAGTGCAAATTTGAACACTTTTGTCTTTTTCAGCTTTTGAGAATGCATGTGGGACCCACTGCGCAGCGATCTTTCTCATGCCTAAATTCTGCGTCAGAATAGCATGAACGGAACTCTTACTTATCCCCGTTTCATAAGCATGTAAATCGTCTATCAGAGTTGAGAAGTTGAGCAACAATTTCGGTGTTTTCGGCATCTGTAACTATTACCAGCCTACCGGAGGAGGGCTTCTTGTAAGACTCATGCTGTCCATTATTGAAATCCTTCACCCATCTACAAATAGTGCTAAATCCAACTACACATGTCAGGTGAACCTCCTGAAGCGCATTAAATATTCTGGTCACTTTCTTTCCATGCCTACTCTCTATCTTGATATACGCATAAATTTCTTCTCACGTCGGCGCGAACGCATCGTCCGCCATTACGTTCTTTGAGATGACTTCATAAAAAATTACGTGACGTCATAATGCTAATTAACACGTGCGCGTACGCGCAAGGAGTTAATTTAGTTACGTGCCAAGTTTTGTGGCTTTATATTTTTTCAATCAAAAGTTACAAACTAACTCTCATTCATTTCTGGATGACCCTCGTATCTTTAGCTTAACCCTTTCCCAAACCACAAATTTTGGACTGGTCCAAATTGAAAGAGTCTGCAGACAACAATTTTAAATTGGATGAAAATGGCAGAAAGTTCTCAAAAAGGGTAGAAAACACTGTGGGAAAAGGAGAAATTGCTCGTTATGAGCATTTTCTCCTTTTCCCACAGTGCTTTCAAAAGACTTGTACTGCAGACATGTGAAAACCAGGGCTCGTTTGGGAAAAGGTTAACTAGGCTGTTTTCAAAGAAAAAGTCGGTATTGTCATAGCCCTGTTGTTGTCGGTGTTGTCATCATGGTAAAAAATACATTGACATTTTATAATATCTCTGTTATTACTGAAGATGTTTGCTTCAAACTTGGATACGTTTTTAACTATCAGAAGGGGAACCCATACAACAGGAGCAGGTAACCCTCAGAGTATTTTCGACACAGTTACACCCCTTTTATGACTTAGAATTTTCACCAAAAGTCAAACAACTGCAGCTGAGCGTTGGCACCTGCATGCAGTGCACATGTGACTTTATGCTCCTGCAGTAGACATTTACTGAAAACATTGAGGATAAAGGAGCAATTACTTGTACAAACAAATTACTCCTTTACCCACAATTTTTCTACTATCAAAAAGGAAAGACATTTTCCAAACCTTTACACCTCTCTCCACTTTGTAAATCTTAATTCCAGAAAAACCTGAAAAGTTAAGGTTTACACTTCACCAGGCAGCAAAGTTTTAGACCTATCCATTTTAAAAGCATTGAATTTACTGAGCCATGCTTAGGTAAAAGGGGGCTTAATGCATCTCCACGATCCCTGAAACCAAGCAATTCATCACTGTAATTAGGGACCCATAAAATCCATTGGGTGAATGTACCCAACTGTATCATAAGGCAGACCATACACAGGAAATTGAACAATAGCGAAGTTTCTGCCAAAGTATGCCTGCACAGTCTGCAAGCTAAAATTGGTCAAAACTTTTTGCAGATGCATTAAGCCTCCTTTTCACAGAGCATGGCTCATTTGTTGGCAACAATCAGATAAGGCCAAACTGATTGGATTTGGCTGAAAGGCTAGAGAATGATAGGAATTATAATGCTGATGCTGTTAACTTATTGGATAACATAAGTGAGCCATGCTCTGTGAAAATGAGGCTTAATGCATCTGTGAAAAGTATCGATCCAGGTCAGCCTGCACGGACTGCACAGGCTGACCTGGGTCAATACTTTTCGCTATTGGTCAATTTCCTGTATGTCTAAGGACCAGTCTACCTTAGATTCAGTCGGTTGTTAAAAAAATGGCTATTATGGATCCATAATTATGTGATAGCTTAATTGGTATCATGCATCACAGAGATGTACTAAGCCCCCTTTTGCCAGAGCATAGCTCAAATGCATATGCAATCATGTAAATTCCTCATGTAAATTGGTCATCTGTTTTAGTTGATGGTGTAATTGGAAACTGGACCAACTGGTCTGAGTGTATGTGTGAAGGAAGTGGCGAGGGCTCACAAGGGGCAAGATTTCGAACCCGCCCATGTGTTGGAACAGCCAATGGAGGAGAGTACTGTAGTATGGCTACAGAAAATGTGGGTCCTTGTCGTGGTAACTGTTTTGCTGAGCCTCTGGAGAATTCAGGTATTAAATGATACTTTGAAGCCAACCATGTTTACTAAATGACAAAATTTTAGATTAATCCAAATTGATAGCATTTGCAGACGACAAATTAAATATTGATTGGATGGCAAAATTTGTCTGTATTGGGATAAAAAAACATTCTAGCAAAAGGAGAAAATGCTGGTTACCAGCATTTTCTCCTTTTCCCACAATGTTTTCAAAAGTTTTCTTCCGCTGGGTCTTAAAAACTTGGGACTGTGTTGTAAAAAATTTTGGACTCACCCAAGTTGAAAACATTTGCAGCTGACAAATCTAATGTGGCCGACATGATAAGATCAACTCTTTACCAAATGACAAAAGTTTGGAATGGACCAAATTGAAAGCATTTGCAGATGACAAACTAAAGGTTGCAAAAATCATGATTTTTCTTTTTGACAGAGCAGAAAACATTGTGGCAAAAGGAGAAAATGCTGGTTACCACCATTTTCTCCTTTTCCCACAATGTTTTCGAAGGCCTTCTTCCTCTTCCTTAAAAGTTGGGATTGTGTGGTAAAGAGTGAAAGATTTGACATAGAAAGGGTAGAAAACATTTTGGGGAAAGGGAGACATGCTGATTATCAGCATTTTTCTCATTTTCTGGCCATGTTTCCTTCTGTAACAAAGACCAACCAAATTTTCTCTACAAAAAATTCAAAATGAAGCTGCCAGAATTGTAACTGGTCTTACCCGTTCTGTTTCCTTAGAAAACTTGTTCTTAGAATGTGGGTGGCAATCTTTGAGAGACAGGCGGGAAACCCAAAATTTGTATTTTATGTATAAAGCCACCCATCAGATGGTTCCCCCAATACATTTTAGACTTAATTCCACCACTTATTACGGACACAACGCAGTACGCCCTTAGAAACAATAAAGGTCTAAGAAACATATCTACTCGCACTACAATCTCTCAAAAATCCTGTATCCCTTCTTCAATATACATTTGGAATAATTTAAATGATAGCCTGAAGAATGTTAATTCGTTTTCAACTTTTAAAAAAGGTAATTTCAAGTAGGTTCCCATTACCCGCTGTTCCCGCCTATTACCTTGAAGGCAATCGTTTTTTATTAGTTTTGCATGCCCGGATTAGTAATAAATGCAGTGGACTAAATTGTGATTTGTTTCATAACTACCTTCGTAATAGTCAGATCTGCATGTGCTTGGTAGAACCTGAAGATGCTGAACACTATTTTTTCACATGCAATCTTTTTGTTAGACAAGAGACCACACTTGTTCAATTCTATTCAGCATCTTAATCCATTAAACGTAAATGATCTACTTTTTGGTAAACCATCCTTAACAGAATGAGAAAATATGGAATTATTTGTATCAGTCCAGGAGTATATTCAACAAACTGGCAGATTTACTTGATATATTTTAGAATGATCTGATGTTTCTTTTCTATTATGCAGGAATAAATGGACAAATTCCTATCTCTCTCTCTCTCTCTCTTTCTCTCTCTGTCTGTCCCTCTCTCTCTCGCGTGCATTGTAATTAGTTGTGTGAACACTTGTATATTTACATTGTAGGGGGAGGGTCGATTTCTAAGTTGTTATAACTTGTGACCCAACCCCATTTCCATGTAAACTTGAGGGAAAATAAATATGTTTAAACTGAACCAACCAAATCATCTGATCACATCCATTTTATCATCTGCAAATGCATTTGAGCCATGCTATGCAAAAAGGGCATTTAACCCTTTCCCAAACAAGCCCTGGTTTTCACGTGTCTGCAGTACAAGTCTTTCGAAAACACTGTGGGAAAAGGACAAATTGCTCGTAACGAGCAATTTCTCCTTTTCCCACACTGTTTTCTACCCTTTTGGAGACCTTTCTGCCATTTTCATCAAATTTAAAATTGTCGTCTGCAGACTCTTTCAATTTGGACCAGTCCAAAATTTGTCGTTTGGGAGAGGGTTAAGGCATCTGCAAAAAGTATCTACACAGGCTGACAACCAGACATGAGTTGGAACTTTTTGCTATCAGTCAGTTTTCTGATGTTTCTAAAATTTTCTCACCTGTTAAAGAGATATATATCATTAGTGCTTTTGGATTGAACCAGATGGCTTTCAAAAAACAAGTCCTGGTAAAGTGTGCATAATTAACATAACAGGTATATCTTAAAAATCAAAATCATTGTCAAAGTTTGTCTAGGATCAGAATAATATCACCCCTACCAAACAGTTCTATATTTTTACAACTTTAGGAGGTTTTTGGAACATTGTAGAAAATTGAGAAAATGCTGGTACAATTATCCTGTACATTCTCCATTTCAATGTTTTCTCAGATTTTTCAAAGACAGAAAGCATCATCTGAGATACTGTTACATTTGATTTGTTGTCTGCAAATGCTTTTTAGTATGAATTGGTGTAAAATTTTATTTTTATCTGCTAAAGAATTACATGGAAAACTTTGTTTTTCAGTTGATGGTGTCAGAACAGAATGGGCTGAATGGTCAGACTGCTTCTGTAATGGTATTGCTTCTGGGTCAACAGGGGTCAAAACAAGGTCAAGGTCATGTGAGGGTACAGCCAATGGGGGAAGGTATTGCCATGGAATGATGGAAGAGGTCAGGCACTGTATTGGAGACTGTGGCTATGACTAAAATAGGACAGCACAAGTCTGTAACATTGTTAGTGATAAATGAATGAAACAGGTCTTCACCTGTGTAATATTGTTAATGATTAATGTAAATGATTAATGATGCAAAATTAAAATTGTTATATCAAACTCAGGAGTTCAAAATAAAGATTATTTGTGACCCTATTGACTAACAATTCTGTAGACTGTTTGTTTTTTACAAATTCCTTGGCTGCATATATCATTGGCTGAAACAAAACATCTCAGCCAATCAGTTGGCTAGTCTCAGATTTTAGAATTTCTATTTGTCACAGTTTTCAAAAGTGGTCAGTTGCAAGATACAAGAAAGAAGTATGCAGATGGTACTTTGATGATAAGCATACATTTAGCCTCGTACCAAACAACAAAATTTTAGACTTGTCCAATTTGATAGCATTTGCCGATGGGAAATTAAAAGTGGTCCACATGACAAAGTTTGTCCTTGATATGGTAGAAAACATTGTGGGAAAAGGAGAAAATGCTGGTTACCAGCATTTTCTTCTTTTCCCCACAATGTTTTCAAAAGCATTCTTCCTCAGGGTTGTTAAAAGTCTGGATAGTGTGATAAAGGGTTAGACTTTGGGTAATAGCACTTAGTTGAAAATCTTTAACCCTTTACCATACGACAAAATTCTAGACTGATCCAATTTGAAAGCATTTGCAGACGACAAAATAAATGTTACTAAAATGATGATTTCTGCCTTTGATAGGGTAGAAAACATTGTGGAAAAAAGGAGAAATTGCTGGTGACCAGCATTTTCTCCTTTTCCCACAATGTTTTCAAAAGGCTTCTTTCTCAGGGGCGTCAAAAGGCGACATTGTGTGGTAAAGGGTTAATGTTAGGGAGTTGAACCAAGTCACAGAGTGTCAAGAAATGAGATTTAAGACTCAATCAACTGTCAACTTTATTGGAATATTTTTCAGTTTTGTCAAAACTATCACATAAGTTTTAACATAGCAGAATTTTATGACCACATTTTGCATGCCAAATAGTACTGTATGTGTTATGTGGTAAACAAAGCCAAGTCTTATCTTTCCGCAAATTAATATATAATTATCATATTACACTTGGGGAATTAAAACATTTACTTCTTACTCCTACTTTTGGCATTTCTATAAATGTTCATTGGTTTTGATACAAACAATGGTACCATATGGTCATCACAGTAACAATTAAAATCACAGAAGAAGCAAACAAACATCCAACTCAAAATCTTATTTACAGCTTTAGTCATTAATAAAATGTATTTTCCTTTTTTCAGTTTCTATCACTTCTCAACTTGTTCTATTTCATTTTACTTTATAAAGCAAATGTTTCACCATTAGAATAAATAGTCATTAAAATAATTAACACTTCAAAACACAAATAAAAATTATCATTAAGGTTAACACAAACTATAAATTCCCACTGTTCAAATACCAATACAGATTAAATAAAATACACATAAAAGGAAAAAACGAAAATCAATATATATATAGTAGAAGATGAGTCTACACTTGTAACAGTAAGGCCACGCCTCCAAGAATCCATTTGCTGGGCTTCTCCTTAGACTTGAGGTTGAAGGTCCACACAAATGTTGGTCCTCTGGTCTTTGTCTTGTACACTGGACATTCATAGATGTTTCTCAGGTCTTGACGATCTACTGGAATGGCCTTCAGGAAGATTACTGGCATTGGTGGAGCCAATTCCTTTAGGCGGGCTTCTGCTATCATACCTGTCTGCATGTCCCATCTTGCACCCTCCATAAACAGACCATGGGTGTAGGCACCCTCTCTTGGCGGACCAGCCATGTCTTCTCTGGATTTCTTTGTGACGTCACACTGCAAGCACATTCTGTCTAATGGCCATTCATTCTTTCTAGCCATCTGCTGCATAATAGCTGTCAGGAAGGACTGCGGGTTGAAGAAACCTGCCAGCCAGACAGCAGCCGGTAGCTGGAAGTCAGAGGTCCAGGTTTCCAGCTCTTTAATACGCAGAAGCAGATCCGAATACCAAGCTCCAAGACCCATTAAAGATGGATAGGCTTTCTTGGCCCATGACCCTGGCACTGTGTCCAGGTAGAGAGAATTGCCAAGGTCCTCCATGTCGGCTGTGATAGTCAACTCACCCTGAATGAGAAGGAAGAAGCATTTAGTTAAATTAAACTCCTGAAGTTACGTTCACCTTGTCGTCTTCAAATGCAAGTCTAAAAAATTTATCGTCTTGTCGAAAGGTAAACAGCATGCAAACCAAATGAGTCATACTCTGATAAAAATGGTTTCAAGAGATGCATCATACGTAGCAAATCATCACATTATTTTGTCTAACAACTGACTTAACTCTTTACCAGACGACAAAAATTTAGACTAGTCCAAATTGAAAGCATTTGAAGACGACAAATTAAGTGCGACTTAAAAATTGAAATATGTTATGGGACGGTCGAAAACTTTGTGGGAAAAGGAGAAAATGCTGGTTACCAGCATTTTCTCCTTTTCTCACTGTTTTCAAAAGGCTTCTTTCTCAGGGTCGTTAAAAGTTGGGATTGTGTGGTAAAGAGTTTAGTTGCTTTTGTTGCCAGCGTCAATCAAGATCAGACCAAGTGGAACTTCCAGTCTGATCTCACCTCCATTAATCTATCCTTTGTTTCAATAAACCCGTGGAAGAGTGCTTTTAAAAGCATTGTGGGAAAAGGAGAAAATGGTGCAAACCATCATTTTCTACTTTTCCCATGTTTTTTACCCATTCAAAGACTCCTATTTGAGCCGCATTTGTTGTCTGCAAATACTTTTATTATGCACAAGTAAAAAAAAACCCTTTCATCCGATACAGGGAGAATTCTCGGTCACATCACCATCAGTCATAATGGTGCTTGCAAGAGCACTCCATGTGGATGCCAATCCTCGACTGTGGGTGCTTCCTCCATTAATATTCAAAGATCAAAAAGGGACATAACTCAAGAGGACAGTTACATGCCATTATGATATGGGCTTCCCTTTGGCTAGCAAACAAATGGCCCACGTTTGAAGTAAACATCTTTTCAGTGATACTAGAAATAAGAGGAAATGACAAGTTTTAGCATGACCATGACTCGGGAAAAAAGAAAAAAAAAGCCATACTCTGTCAAAATGAAGCTTAACCCTTTACCACACGATGCCGCCTTTTGACGCCCCTGGGAAAGAAACCTTTTGAAAACATTGTGGGAAAAGGAGAAAATGCTGGTAACCAGCATTTTCTCCTTTTTCCACAATGTTTTCTACCCTATCAAAGAAAAATTGCACCATTTGAGCCACATAGAAATTGTCGTCTGCAAATGCTTTCAATTTGGACAAGGCCAAAATTTTGTCGTCTGGTAAAGGGTTAATGCATTTTCATGATGCTATATACCAAAAAAGTCATCACATAATTATAGGTCCATAAAATCCATTCTGTACAACAACCAACTAAATCATGAGGTAGACTTGTCCTTTGACATGCAGAAAATTTACCAATAGCAAAAAGTTTCTCCCCAGGACAGCCTGCGCAGGCTGACATGGGTCGATACTTTTTGCAGATGTATCAAGCCCCTTTTCACAGGGCATGGCACAGTAATGAAAGTAAACAAACCTTCAAGCCAAGGTCCAACTCTTTCAGTGAACGTCTGATTTCTGAAGTCAGTCCATTCATACGCTCACATTCCTGGAAGGCCACGACGACATACGGAGTTCTCTCCTCTGGCGGGACCTTGTTCATTGTCTCAAGCATGTTGAACTCTTCAGGAAGTTTTTCCATGATTTCATCCAAAATACCCTTGATCTGTAAACAAAAATTATCAGTATATAAGTATATGGCAAAACAAATTACACAGTTAACCCATTACCACACATTTCCAATTATTGAGAACCCAGGGAGATTAATCATTTGAAAACATGGTGGGAAAAGGAGAAAATGCTGGTAACCAGCTTTTTTCCTTTTCTCACCATGTTTTCTTACCTTTCAGAAGCAAATCCAATCATTTGACCCACATCTAATTTATCTGCAAATGCTTTCAATTTTGACCAGTCTGAATTACTATTGTGTGGTAAAGACAGCAAAATATTCTGGACTTGTCTATCTCAAGAGTATTTGCTGACAACAATATGAACATTGCACAAATTATCTGATCTGTTTTTGATAGGGTAAAAAGTAATGTGGGAAAAGGAGAAAGTCCTGCTTATCAGTATTCTTCCTTGTCCCACAATTTTTTCAATGGCCTTATTTCTCTGGGTTGTTCTTCCAAGAGGTTTTGCTACCCTTTAAAAGATATGTCCCATCGTTTGAGCCATATTTGATGTCATTTGCAAATGCTTTTTTTATGGACGGTTTAAGTCTAAACCTTTAAATACTCCGTATATGTTTGCAAGAAAAAATAATACATCTCACAAGATAATCAAAACATCTCTAGTAACATACAGACCCATAACTTGAATCGAGAAGTACAAGCAATATACGGAGAGACACTGCCTCTGTCAGAAAAAAGGACCAACATCACATTTTAGCAATTACTGCATAATTTTGATGACATTTGTTGAATATACCTATTGTAAGGCTATGTCACAAAAGCAAGTCTAAATTTGCCTTTAATATTGGAAGAATTCCACTAATGGAAACAAGGGCATAGTTTCATGAAAAAACTTGGGTCTCCTATTTTACACAAATCTACTAAAGGCCTCAGATTCTGACTTAAGTTGCATTATTTTGTTATTCAAGACATATTTCACTAAAATTTACAGAGCTGAGTCTGTAACATGTCAGCTCCAGATTTGAGAACATTCCTTAAATCTGTTAATGTTAGTGACATGTGTTTCATATAACAAACTCAACTTAAGTTGGAAAATGTATCCATTAGCCAATATGGGTAAAGTAAGAGACTTAACTTTTTTCCTGAAACCAGGCCCAGAAGTATTGGCTAGGACAAAATGACTGAATATTGCAATGTAAGTGATAGTATATTAACATTTGACAGACAATAAAATTTGTCCATTTTGACAACATTTGTAGACCATAAACTAAAGGTGGCTGAAATGACAAAGTTTGTGTTAGGGTAGAAAACATTGTGGGAAAAGGAGAAAATGCTGGTTACCAGCATTTTCTCTTTTTCCCACTCTGTTTTCAAAGCATTCTATTTCTGGGTGGTTTAAACACTGGACTGCGTGGTGAAGGATTCAGATTGTAAATGTACTATCAACTGTACCTTCTCCTCACGACTCATTCCGGAGGCACCTGCAGCACCGCTATCACGCGGCTGCATTTCAAACACGATACGGAACAAGTTCTCTGATGTTGTCGTCAGGAATTCAATTTCGGCATTTGGATGTAGACCATACAGATATGGTGTCTCAGGTGGCAAACATTCATCTATGTAATTGTGATAACCCTTGTAATCTGTGTTGGGAGGAACAGGGAATCCTGGGGCTAGGTATAGTTCTCCCTCAAGCTGAGAATGAAAAAATAAAATAGGTGATCGTAAGAACGTAAGGCACAACATTAGCTGTTTTTATAGAATAACTATATCAAAATCAGACTTACTTTGGTATGGAGATCAGACAGACTTTTGTTGAGATCATGATCAGACTACTTTTTGCAGACATTGTATATGAAGATCAGACTGCCTTTTATGAATATCAAAAACAGATTGCCTTTTGTGGAGATCAAGATCAGACTGCCATGTGTACAGAACATGCAGTCTGATCTCAAATCTCCACTGTCAGCTATCACGTGAAATATTCTGGCAACATACCTAGGGAATGAACACCAAGCTTTGGTCTGGTATTCCTGATAGAGAAAGTTCATCTCATTTGAGTGACACTCTGGGTAAAGGGGGCTAATTGATGATGGTAATTGTCTGTGAAAGTGTAGAAAACCTTGTGGGAAAAGGAGAAAATGCTGGTTACCAGCATTTTCTCCTTTTCCCGCAAGGATTTCGAAAGGCTATTTCCTCAGAGCAGTTAAAACCAGAGATTGTGTGGTAAAGAGTCAAAATGTTCACACGAAGAAAAGCAATTACCATATCAGGATGCATGTAGACTTCCAGGTATGTTCTACACAGTTTTCTGTCCCAGTCATCTGTGATATGTCCACCATACATAATTTCTCCAAACAAGTAACGTAAATCTTCCCATGGAACCTACAAACAGAGAAATACATTGTTTACAGGCAGCTATTGAGATACTCATAATCACACAAAACATAAACAGTGCAGAAGCCAAGGCTCAGCTGCAGTTGCTTTTACTGAAAATTCTAAGAAAAAGGGGCATAACTGTGTCAAGAAACTTTGATGCTTATTTGCCCCTGTTGTATAGGTTCCCCTTTCGAGAGTTAACAGCTACCGGTAGTCCAAGTTTGAAGTAAATAATATTTTCAGCAATGACAGAGATATTATAAAATGTCAAAGTTTTTGTATGCCACCGGCAGTATTACAGTATCTTGACATTTTCATCATAAACAGCAGAGTTAAAAACGATTCATCCTTGAATTTTGACATATAAATTAGATTGATTGTTTTGGTGTTTAGAGCCATTTTCAACAATTTCAGTTATATTGTGGCAGCCAGTGCACCTATCAATGCTTTTCTGAATTTTCTTTTACCAGTGCTTATCACAACATTGTTTTCAAGCCAATGGCTACTTTCCCACATAATACATCATGAAAACAATGGTCAACAGTGAGAGAGCAATACATGCACATCCTAATGCAATGGCTATCATCAATCCTGGGAAAGGATAAGTGAATCAGAATCCTACGTCTTAACCCTTTCCCACACAATCCCGAGTTTTAATGACCCTGAGAAAGAGGCCTTTTGAAAAGATTGCAGGAAAAGGAAAAAATGCTGGTAACCAGCATTTTCTCCTTTTCCCACAATGTTTTCTACCCTATCAAAGACAGAAATCATCATTTAAGCTCCTTTCAATTTGTCGTCTGCAAATCCTTTCAAATTGGACCAGTCCAAAATTTTGTCGTTTGGTAAAGAGTTAAACCCTGTATTTTAATGACTGAGCTCCAGAGTTTGGATGATACATTAGAAATTTCAATTCTGTGAGAAGAAAGGAAAGTTCTAAATGCTAAGAAATCACTACATGTCCATACTGAACTGCATTCACATACTTAACCCTTTACCACACAATCCCATGTTTTAACGACCCTTACAAAGAAGGCTTTTGAAAACATAGTTGGAAAAGGAGAAAATGCTGGTAACCAGCACTTTCTCCTTTTCCCTCTATGTTTTCGATCCCATCAAAAAAAACAAATCCCATCATTTATGCCACACCTAAATTGTCATATGCAAATGATTTCAATTTGGACCAGTCTGAAAGTTTATCCTTTGGTAAAGGGTTAAGACACTTTTTCCACAAGTTCAGTTGAGAGCATAAAGTTTTATAAGCATTGACCAGCAACAGATTTCAATGATCTTACCTTAGGGTTGGCTTCCAGATAGTTATAGAGCACGTTGACAGAGATGGTCAGATCTCCTGTGTTGTATGGATAGACTCTGTTCCAGCCCTGAGCACCGAACTTTCTCCTTTCACACACAACAGCGTGGAAATAACACAGAGCAAACAAGATGGACTTGAACTCTGTCTCTCTGGCACACATCTCAAGTGTTTCCTGAAGGAAAAATTTGAAAAAAGAAATGTTTAGTGTTTTCACAAGTGATATGGTAATTTTTCTTCATAAATATTAACGCTTGCTAAACTCTTTTATCACAAAATCCTATATTTCTACAACCCTAAAGAAAGGTTTTATAAATATTAATTCAGTGAATACTTCTGTCTTCATTGCACTAGTATGCAAAATAAGTAGCAGACAGTGCAAGCTTCATGGTCTGTGCAGTCTGATCTTGATCTAAACTATGAGTAAAAGCAAAAGAAGTGGTACTCAGAGCTGTAAGGGTCATCAAATATAATAATTGTGTATTTTGCTATGTTTTTTATATATATCAAACTTAGACTAATACTGCTCCTCTTGAGAGAAAAACCTTTCAACAGCTTTCATAACTTAGTTGCCTTTGCAGCCAGTGTAGGTTAGGAATAGACTGGCTAAGACATGCAATCAAATCTTTGATCTACACTGTCTGATTTGCTGAAACAACAGCGATTTGTTTTTGAGCCTTATTTCTTGACTGAAACTTTCTGTTAGGTTTATTGATGCTTTACTCATAAAATAATCATAAAAAATAGCAGTTGTATGTTTTACCTGTGTGAAATTGTCCAAAGCCTTGTGCAAGTTAGCCATCATGCCCGATGGAGGTTCATTTGTGATCTTAATGGATGCCTGCAGGACACCCTGGGGTATGATGTGCGATTCTGGGGTGGCAGAAGGCTCGGCACTAATGTACAGTCTGTAGGCTTCATTACTGCCAGTGGAATATTTCTCTACAAACTTCTCAAGTTTAGGCAGCCACTTGGCAACAAGATGTACATTCTGTGAAAAGAAAATTCTTTATTAAGAAAAAAGAAAATTCTTTAACTCTTCTAGCTCTAAATATATAAACCTGATCTCTTTTGACAGATGGAAATACAATGCAGATCTTCTCATTGGTTCATGTTGACAGATTGTCTTCTCTCATTGTGCTCATACCACAGCTTTAAAGCGTTGAAAGCACTGGTGTGGCATTTGTCGAGAGAGCCATTGTGTGGAATTAGTAATTTGAAAGATAAATAATAGAAATAGTTTCAAAATATTCCCTTAAAAGTCAACCTACTACATGGTCATGCACATCCCATAGAGTAGCGTGCAATCCTGTGGGACGAACAAGTCAGGGCAAACAAGCCCAGGGAGGAATAAGCCCAGGAATTAACTTGTTTTGGGGCAAACAAGCACGGAATTGGGCTGTCAGAAGACAAAGATTGTGTGTATCATTACACCTATAGAAGGCCATAGTGTATCACGCTATCTTGAATAAAAAAGAAGTTTTTCCATGATCGATGGCCTAATCCAATTTATTTTAATATGCCATTTTCAATTTCAGATCTGAGTGCAATCGAAACACTTATTTGTCCTAGAAAAATTCAGTTTAACTGGGTTTACTTCCTTTGGTTGTGCACAAACTACAATACAGGATTTTGAAAAAATGCCGTATTGAACTCATGGTGGCATTGTCTTCAACAAATGCCATAAAAATGTTGAAGAGCAAGTCTCAAAATGACAATCCTGGCCAGGAGAGATAAGCAATTTCACAGCTGTTTGGCCTATGTAGGCCATTTTAGCTCTTGTATAGAAGAAATGTAATCTGCAATTTAAATACAAATGAGCTATGCTCTATGAAAAGGAGGACGCCTGTGCAGTCTGTGCAACCTGACCTGGGCCGTAACATTTTGCTTTTGGTGAATTTTCTGCATCTCAAAGAACCAGTCAAACACATAATTCATCTGGTTGTCATACAAAATAAATTTTATGGATCCATAATTAGGTGATGAATTGCCTGGCATCTTGCATCATGGAGATGTATTAAGCCCCCTTTTGCCAGAGCATTACTCAAATGTATCTGATTCAAACCAAGCATTTTTGCTTCCCAGTGCCCTATGTCCTCTCATGGAAAGAGGCTTACTCTAATGTCTTTTTTTTTCCATACGACAGATTTGTCTTGAATTGTTTCCAGCATTTTCTCCTTTTCCAAAAATATGTTCAAAACCCGCCTCTTTTAAGGGTTGTTAAAACTAAGTAAAGGGATCAATTTGACAACATACCTGCAAGACAACCCAATGACCTTCTTTTGAGGCTAGCTCCATCTTCTGCTCAGCGACAATTTCCTGACCTTGACCCAAGGACACATTATGGAAATTTCCACTGTCCCCAGTAAAGCCAAGCTTTCTCCCCAAAGCTTCCACGTCCTTGAGAGGGTCCACTCCAGGGGACAGAATGAAGAATATTGGTGTAGCTATTCCAGATTCTTCATAAGACTTGGCAAATTCTATGGACCTGCCTTCTACATACTTGGTGCCAATCTTTTCTTCAATGAAAAGTCTGCAATGAAAGAAAATCGACAACTCAAAAAAATGTACCTATAACAGTTTGTAATACCTTTGAGTCATGCTTCGTGAAAAGGGAGTTTAACCCTTTACCGCACAATCCCAAGTTTTAACATCCTTTCTGGAGAACACCTTTGAAATCATTGTGGGAAAAGAAAAAAATGCTGGAAACCAGCATTTGCTCCTTTTACCACAATTTTTTTTACCCTATCAATAAAAGAAAATGTAACTTCAGCTACCTTTAAATTTGTTGTCTGCAATGCTTTCAATTTGCTTGAGAACAAAATTTTGTCGTTTGGTAAGTAGGTAAGGCATCTGCAAAAAGTATCGACCAGATCAGCCTGCACAGTCTGCCCAGGCTGACCTGCTTCGAAACATTTTGCTAATGGTCAATTTTCTGCTAGTTAAAGGATGCTTCTACAAGAAAATTCCTACCATTTCAGCCACAAACAAGATTGGGCCTCGAAGGTTACAAATCCTACACTGTACCATTAAGCCACCCAGGACCCAAGGAAGAGGGGACTTAATTCATCTGCAAAAAGTATCAACCCATGTCAGCCTGCGCAATCTGCGCCGGCTGACATGGGTCAAAACTTTTTGCTATTTGTAAATTTTCTGCAGGTCAAAGGACCCTTCTACCTCATGATGCAGTTGCTTGTTAAACAAAATGGATTTTATGGAGCCATAATTATATGTGACGACTTCCGTGGTATCATGGATCACGGAGTGAAATCAAATCATGGCTCAATTATAAAGCAATGATCTGAAAATCATTGTTACCTGAGAGCATATGTCATCCTGTCAGGTCTGAGAGCACGCATCATACAAAGTTTCTGTAGAGCTGTTTTGTTTTTCCATTCTTGTGGGAATTTTTCCTTCTCTGGACATTCACTCTCAACGAACTTCTTCCATCGTTTGGCAGAACCCTCAATATCTCTGTCCAGGTTTCGGAATTCATCCATATTAGCCAATGCCTATAATTAAAAGGTATTTTGTTGAAAAGGTTTGGATCAAAGAGTAACATCCATAAGAATAAGGAAAACTTTGCTAAGAAGAGTTTGTGTCCCCTAAAATAAATTTGTTTGTATGGTGTTTAATGCTGTTTTCAACATTATTTCAATAATATTGCAGCAGCTAGTCAACCAATCCATCCTTTCTTGGTGTTTCTGTTACCAGTACTTTGCACCACATTCTTTTCCCAAGCCTTCCCACATAACCATTTTGTCAACCACAACCCTCAGAAAAACATTGGCTGAGCTGGGGATTAACCAGCAACCACCTAGTTTCAAGATTTCAATAATTTTTCTGCAAAGTGAACAGTGAAGATTGAAATATGCAGTCTGATCTTGATCTAAACTGACTGCAAAGGCAACAGTAGGAAAGATCCTGTAAGAGCTGAAAGTATATTTTCTGTCATAATATTCTTGTCCAGGCAACCTTTTAGTCACAGCAAAGAATCAAGTAACAGACTATGCGTGCTCTCTGCAATCTGGCCCTGATCTACGCTGCATGCAAACTTTTACTGGTGATGGGATTTCTCGGTAACTCTTTATTACATGATAAAGCTTTAGCTTGGTCCACATTGAAAGCATTTGTAGATGAAAAATTAAATTCTATTCTTAACAAAAAATTTGTGTTTTACATAGCAGAAAACATTGTAGGAAGAGGAGAAAATGCTGGTTACCAGCATTTTCTCCTTTTCGCACAATATTTTCAAAAGCCTTCTTCCTCAAGGTCATTAAAATTAAAAAATGTGTGGCAAAGGGTTAAAGGTTTCAGTCCATGTACAGAGTTATAACCAACACAAAACAATTCCACATACCTTGATACCTCCCCAGCCATAGTTACTCATGAAGTCGACAGGAGATGTGACGTTGGGTACAGCTGGGAAACGTAGCAAGAAGTCCAATTCTACTGGGTTGATATCATTGGCTGTGAGCAGGATCTGTAAAAAGATAAGCACAGAAGCATTATCTTATTATGTTGACTGCCACATTTGAACCTTGCTTTTGGAAAACAGGGTTTAATGTATCGCTGTAATACACTATACCAAGCAAGCCATCACATACTAATGGACTGATGTAATCCATTTTGTCTTACAACCATCTGGATCAAGATGGAAATATGGTCCTTTAACCTTTTACTGTACAATGCTGCTTTTTGACGCCCCTGGGAAAAAGGCCTTTTGAAAACATTGTGGGAAAAGGAGAAAATGCTGGTAACCAGCATTTTCTCCTTTTCCCACAATGTTTTCTACCCTATCTAAGAAAAGTTGCACCATTTGAGCCACATCAAAATTGTTGTCTGCCAATGCTTTCAATTTGGACAAGGCTAAAATTTTGTTGTCTGGTAAAGAGTTAAGCTACAAAAAATTTACAAATAGCAAAAAGTTTCGATCCATTTCAGCCTGCACAGACTGAGCAGACTGACATAGGTCGATTTTTTTTTTTTTTTTTTTTTTTTTTTTGCAAATTTATTAAACCCCTTTTTCATTGAGCATGACTTATTATTTCTTACCTCTTTAGCATCAAGAACCACAGTTATTTCAATAGTTTGCTTGCATGTTAATTTTGGTGTTTAAAATTATTTTCAAAGTTATTTCAGAAATATTGCTGCAGCCAGGGAACCTATCCATGTTTTCAGAACCAGCATTTCCTCCTTTTCCTACATTGTTTCTCCTTCCATCTCAAAGAAAGAAGTAGATTTAAGAGCTACATTTAACTTGGCCATCTGCAAATTCTTTGAATATAACCAAGTCTAATTTTCTTTTCATTTGGCGAAGAGTTTAACTATCAGGCACAAACAATTGATGAGCAAATGAGCGAAGTCCTTTTATAGAGTACTCACTCCATTCAAATTATCTCAGCTTTTCCTTAACTCTTTACCAAATGGCAAAATTTTAGACTTGTTCAAATTGAAAGCATTTGCAGATGACAAATTAAAAGTCACAAAAATGATGATTTCAATCTCTGAAAGGGTGGAAAACATTGTGGGAAAAAGGAGAAAGTGCTGGTTATGAGCATTTTCTCTTTTTTCCACAATTTTTTGGAAAGGCTTTTTCCTCAGGGTCGTTAAAACTCAGGGTTGTGAGGTAAAGGATTAAATAAACCCTAACCTCTATTGTTACTAAATTCAGCAATCATATACTGACCTGGAAGCACATCTGGGTTGTAAAGATGAGCTTGTCCTTCTCAAACAGACCTCTAGCAGTGTAGGAGAACACCGAGAAGGTGATGCAGTCAATCAGGTTGAGGACGCGAACTTTGACTTCTTCAGCAGGCTCGGCCTTGTCAATGGCTTTCTCAAACACTACACTGAATGCCTGTCAAGTAACAACGTAGTATATGAAAACAGTGATTCCTCTTTTGAAATATGAACACACATTTAACTCTCAAAGTGCTGCACCCAGCTTAGGTTGCTTTTGCAAACACTGTAGATGAAGATCAGACTGCACAAAATGTGCAGTCTGATCTTTGATCTAGACTGTCTGCTCTGCAGAGACATTCTGGAAAAAAGCAAGCTTAAAATAATTATTATTTTTGTGTTGTTTCTAGACTGAAAATGTCAGCTGGGCTCACCCAACACTCCAAAAACAAGTAACATGTATACCACACTACAGACTGACTTATTACCAATCTTATACAAACCTTGGAGTGATACTTTTGAAAATATGGAAGACAAACAAATAAGCAATAGCTCCTTTTTCTACTTTGTTCGGAGTGTAATTGGGGGAAAAAAAAAACATTTAAACTTACAAAGGTTGACAGTAACTACCTGTGTCTGCACTCCTGAGTAGTTCAAAATTTTGGAAAGGGCACCTGAGATTCAGCGTTGTACAGATTTGTATGTTCTTAGTTTGGCTAAATAATGGCTTCAGGACATCTACTTTAAAACTTGTATGTCAGCCATGTCTCAGTGGAATGATAAAATATAGCATGTATACTCTTATACTCTGTGTATAATTCAAGCTAGAACTGTCTCATACTGACAACTGCCATCCATAGGTTGCATGGTTACTGAATTGGGAAACAGTTCAAAGGGAAAAAACTTCTGTAATAATCAATTGATCATAATGAAAATTGCAGGTTTAGAAGTTATGATGGAAGGAAGGTTTCAATTAACTCTTTACAAAACGACAGAATTTTAGACATGTCTAAATTGAAAGAATTTGTAGTCGACAAAATAAATGTTTTTCAAACCTTGAAATTTATTTATGGTAGGTGCTAAACATTGTAGGAAAAGGAGAAAATGCTGGTTACCAGCATTTTCTCCTTTTCATACAATGTTTTCAAAAGCCCTTTTCTTGAAGGTCATTGAAAGTCTAAATTGTGTGGTCAAGGGTTAAAACAAAAGTGGTTGAAAACTGTAGAAGAAGTATTGGTCAGAAATATGTATCTACAGACAGACAGACAGACAGACAGACAGACATCCTGAATCAAATATTACACCCCCCCCCCCCCCCCCCCCCCCAATTTTTTGGTGGGCTATAGAAATATTGAAGAAAATTATAACTATTTCAGTATACATACTTTCAGTGAGAACTGGTACATTGGGTTGATCTTGTTCAGATCATTCAAGATGAAGTACAACAAGGAGGCACGAGCAGCTGCAGGTCTGTAGTGTTCACGGGCCAAGTTAATTTCTACTTCTGTCTTCTTGGCTTCTTCTGCCTTCACTTCAATCTCAGCAGCAGTTCTCTTGGTTGTCTCTAGGTTTTCAACGAGGGCATAGTCTCCAAGGAAGTTACCTTCAGCAGCAGACAGACGGGCCAGTAAGTTATCTTCAAGCTCTTTCAGGGTAATCTTGAACTGGTTCTGTTGTCTTGTGAGATCTGATTTCAGTTTCTCGAGATCAGGTCTCTCTTTGCTTACAACATCAGCCAATAACTGATCTTCCAGACCGTCCCTTGTTACAGTGAAGTTGATTAGGGTTGTCTGAGCCTGCATTTCTGGCTTGTAATGAGGGTTGGCCAGTTTTGTGTGGAGAATCAGTCGGAAGTCTTGGTGATATTCAACCTCTTTGTCTCCAATCTTGATAGCTCGGCCTTTCTTGATTGTGTTTCTGCCAATGAGAGGATCAAGCACTGGATCTACAGATTCTCCCAGGTTTTCTATCAGGACTACGTCTCCAGTAGAGACAGCTCTCTCTATAGCATCAAGGTAACCTTTCTGTCCAAGAGAGATAATCTTCAAGTCAGCGCCATATTTAGTTTTGATCCATTTGGAGCCCTGAAGCTGGGGATCAATCATAAGGGGCCAACGTTCACAGCATGTTAAAATGGTAGCATTCTCTGTAGACATTCTGTCACTAGGCAGACCTTCATTGTTCCAGGAGGCAATCTGAGCATCATCTGTAAGCAGGGTTAGGGGATCCAGACCTTCAGACACAGGGATGGGAATTTTCAGAGTTTTCAGGAAAGGTAGCCAGCATTTTTCCTGCAGGTCCAATCTGTACTGTTTTGTAAAGCAGCCGACGTAGGACACAAATGCAGTGATCATCAGCACATCACCAGGAAGTGTATTTTCCTGTTCTCTAAACTGGCTGACAGAGTCTGCCCATCTGACATTCTCAGAGGCAAGTCCACCGACCAGACGGTTGGCCAACTCAATTGTTTTGGCTGTGGTTTCAGCTTCTTGTTGACAGCGCAACTTCTCATTTGTAGCTTTCTCAAACTCAGCCGTAAGTGTTGCCAAGTCACTCTCAAGAGCTTGGATCTTGTTTGTGATGACTCTCAGCTTTTCCCTGGCAGCATTTAATTCAGCATTAGCTTGATTCAAAGCAATTCTCTTGGGCTCCACCTCACAGAAGACTCTGTAGTATATCATAATGTTGATTACCCATGAGCAGAGACCAGCAGCAGCAAGAGATTTGGCTCGCACAAAGTCTGGGTCAAATTCAGGATCATCAAGGTATGGTTGCACAGCTTTCTGACAATTCTCATGAATGTTATCTTTGTCATAGTTCACCAAGTTATCTAGGAAAACGTCAACCTGGAATTACAGATAAGGACATATAAAAATAATTCTTTAACCCTTTACTAGATGACAAAATTTTAGCCTTGTCCAAATTGAAAGCATTTGCAGACAACAATTTCAATGTTGCTCAAATGGTGGAATTTCTCTTTGATAGGGTAGAAAACATTGTGGGAAAAGGAGAAAATGCTGGTCACCATCATTTTCTCCTTTTCCCACAATGTTTCAAAAGGCCTCTCTCCCAGGATCGTTAAAAGGTGGCATTGTGTGGTAAAGGGTTAACCATCTCTTTTGAAAAAGTGTGGAAGAAGGACAGTATGTCATTAATCTTCAATCTTCTTCCACAATGTTTTCTTTGCTTCTAACTCTTTACTAAATGCCAAAACTTTAGACTAAGTCTTGTTTAAATTGAAAAATGCTTTTGCAGATGGCCCAGTAAATGTGGCTACAGGATGGAATACTAGTATATCTCTGAGAGGGTAGAAAACATTTAGGAAAAATGAGAAAAAGAGGTACTGGTAAAATAGATGTATTGGTAATTACGTGCTTTTTTTCTAATTTATCACAATGCTTATCTTTTATCTTATACCGGTAATTACTTTACAAAAGCCTCAAGCCCTACAGCATTGCCATTTGATGCCTACTTAGTAGAAAGCTTTTCAAAAACATTGTGACAAATGGAGAAGTTGTTGTAAATTCTATTCATCATGATGCTAGTTCGGCTATACTACATTAAAGCAAACTTAAATGGGAAAAAAAATTTACCTTGGCCATAATGGAACTCTTTGCTGCTTTCCAGCTTTTGTCTTTGGGAACTTTACCGCCTGGAGCCAGCAAGCACATCACTGCAGCACACACATTCACTACAGCTGGAGGTGGGGAACCAAATGACTTCAATTCAGTCAAGTTGTTCTGAAAAAGGTGATCAATGAATGGTATGACAGCTTTCAAATCTTTAGTCCCTATAGGACATGGGAAACGAGTTTCTGAGATGCTAAAACGTTCTTGAACAGAAAATGTGCAACTTTACTGATACATATTTCTTTACCAAACGATCCAAATCAATCCAATTTTTTATGACCTTTAGGGAGGTGACTTGAAAACATTGTGGGAAACAGAAAATGCTGGTGACCTGCAATTTTTTTTCTCCCACAATGCTTTTCACCCCTTTTCAAGACAAATATCATCATTTAACCCTTTCCCAAACGACAAATTTTGGACTGGTCCAAATTGAAAGAGTTTGCAGACGACAATTTTAAATTTGATGAAAATGGCAGAAAGTTATCAAAAAGGGTAGAAAACACTGTGGGAAAAGGAGAAATTGCTCGTTATGAGCAATTTCTCCTTTTCCCACCGTGTTTTCAAAAGACTTGTACTGCAGACACGTGAAAACCAGGGCTTGTTTGGGAAAGGGTTATGCTATATTATATGACTGTCTTCTGGAAAAGCTTTCAAATTGGATCAGTTTAATATGTTATGATCTGTTAAGGAGAGATATTATGCATATTCTTGCATATTTTGTTTTTCAATGAACTGTAAATTTATCGAAACACATACTTTTTGTCACAGCTGACCTGAAAATCTTTTCTGGCTACAACAATTCATATTGGTAGCACACATGAGTAGAAAACATTGTGGGAAAAGGAGAAATGATGGTTACTAGCATTTTCTCCTTTTCCAACCATGTTTTCAAAAACTTTTCTTTATCAGAATTGTTTAAAGACTGGATTTTAATCAAATAGGATCAAGTTTGTTTGTTTGTTTGTATTGGAGTTTAATGCCATTTTAACAACTAAGATCACGGTAGTCAATGCACCTACACATGTATTTCCTGCTTTTCTCACACCAGTACTGACACAACTTTCTTTCCAAGCCACTGACTACTTTTCTCACATGAAACAGAGGTGAGATGTGAAAAATTGCCAGAAAGAAAGTTTGCCACAACCTGGTATCAAACTGGAAACCACCAGGTCACAAGCCAGATACGCTAACCACTTTGCTACCCAGCCGGGCAAAGGATAAAGGTTTGGGGTTGTTAACCCTTAAGCTGCTAATCGCGACCCACTGACCTTTTGCGGACAGTGTAGATCAAGATCAGACTGCACAGAACGTGCAGTCTGATCTTTGACCTACACTGTCCGATAAGGTTTTTTCTTTCCGCTGAAATCAACCTTGAAACTGCAATGTTTGGGCTTTTAGTATTGAGTAGAAATTTGCGTTTCATTTATTCAGCAGCTTAAGTGTTAAGATACTGAGTACAAATATCTCCCTACAGGAGAGCCTTGCTTACCTTATTCAGAGTGTTCAGGGCTTCTTTAGCAGCAATGAGGGCAGGTTCTGCTTTGGCTAAATCATCGCTACAGTCTTTAGCTTTCTTTGTGACTTCTTCGTTGATTTTCTGCACCTTCTTCTCTTCCTCGTCAGCAATGGCCTTCTCTTTGGAGACTTTTTCTGTCTCCGCACCAACTACAGCAATCAGTTTGTTGGCATCCTCATTCTTCTGAGCTAGTTCCACTTCTTGTGAGGCCAGCTTAGCTTTCAGATCGTCGACCTAGAAGTAGAAAAATTGACCACAAATATTACTCTATTGCCTAAAGTCTCACTTTGGTCAACTAATTCACCTGCTGCAGGAGGGAATTTAAAATTTCTGCAAGGAATCTAATTTCTTTGTAGAACCTTGACAAAAAAATTGTAAAAAAATCATTTTTCTCTGCAAGCATAAAGAAACTGGATGGTTACTTAAGTACAGGTTTTACAGCATTTAACCCTCTACTACTTAATGCCATGTTTTAACAACCCTGAGAAAAAAGGCTTTTGAAAACATTGTGGGAAAAGGAGAAATTGCTGATAATCAGCATTTTCTCCTTTTCCTAAAATATATATATTTTTTTCTTTCAAAAGCAAAATTCTTCTATCAGGACACTTTCTTTCACAAGATTGTTAAAACTTTGGATTATGTGTTAAAGGGTTCAGCAATTATTAGAGACATACAGAAATATTGTGGCAAATGGAGACATTGCTTATATATAATCAATTGCCCTGTTTCTTACAATGCTTCCCAGCCATGAAAATGTCAGAACAACATTTGTCCTTTCTCCTTTTTTTTTTATGAATTTTCTATAGATGTTTAAAATCAGGAGTATATGTAAAGTACAGATAATATAAGGTGACAAGCTGAACTCTACAACATAGCACCACTTACTAGGACTTACTGACAATATTTTGACACCATAGTATAGAAGCACAGAAGCAATATAGCAATACAATGTATTGATCACTTTGGCTTGACAAGTTGAGCATTTTCATTATCACTTTAGTAAAAGTTTTCTGGTTAACCCTACCGCACAACAAAATTTTAGATTTGTCTAAACACCCAAGCATATGTAGATGACAAACTAAATCTGGCTAAAATTGTGGAAGTTGTCTTTGATAGGGTAAAAACATTGTTGGGAAAAGGAGAAAATGCTGGATACCAGCATTTTCTACTTTTTCCATAATGTTTTCAAAAGTTTTCTTTCTCAAGGTTGCTAAAAGCCAGGATTGAGTGCTTAACTCTTTATCAGACAGCTAAATTTAAAACTCATACATATTGATAGCATTTGCAGACAACAAACGAAATATGGCTTAAACAACCAAATTTGCCTGTGAATGAGTAGCTAATAATGTGGAAAAAGGAAAAAAATGCTAGTTTTGTCCCTTTTCCTACAATGTTTGGAACAGGGTTAACTCTTAACCCTTTCCCAAACAAGCCCTGGTTTTCATGTGTCTGCAGTACAAGTCTTTTGAAAACACTGTGGGAAAAGGAGAAATTGCTCATAACGAGCAATTTCTCCTTTTCCCACAGTGTCTTCTACCCTTTTTGAGACCTTTCTGCCATTTCCATCAAATTTAAAATTGTCGTCTGCAAACTCTTTCAATTTGGGCCAGTCCAAAATTTGTCGTTTGGGAAAGGGTTAAACTACTATATGATTTAACTCTTCACCATATGACAAAATTTTAGACCAAAACAAATTGAAAGCACCTGCAGACGACATATTTGACATAGCTCAGAAGATGACTTGAGTCTTTGAAATAACTGAAGACATTGTGGGACAAGGAAACAATGCTGTTTGTAAGCATTTTCTTCTATTCCCAAAATGTTTTTAAAAGCCTTCTTCTTCAAGGATTGTTAATGTCAGGATTGTGCAGTACCGAGTTAATCCTTTACCACACAATGACGCCTTTTAACGCCCGTGGGAAAGAGGCCTTTTGAAAACATTGTGGGAAAAGGAGAGAATGCTGGTAACCAGCATTTTCTCCTTTTCCCACAATGTTTTCTAGCCTATCAAATAAAAATTGCACCATTTGAGCCACATTGAAATTGTCATCTGCAAATGCTTTCAGTTTGGACAAGGCTAAAATTTTGTCGTCTGGTAAAGGGTTAAACATACATTTCTAGCCAATAGCAAAACTTTTCGAAGTTCTTTTTGACTGAAAAAACATCACCCTATTGGACAGTGTTGACCCAAGATCAAATTGCACTTTTTGTGCAGTCTGGACCTTATTTACAGAGTCCTAAAAAACACATGTAAGAACCCTTAGCAGCTTTATAGTTAACATCAAAATCTGCTATTTCACCACAAGTATTTTACAGTATCGTATCTGACCCTTGTAAAAACCACAAAAGCCAGGTATAAATGGACACAACATAAAGCAGTTTTTCACTGAAACAACACCAGAGAGTGTGCCGAAATATAATTTGTCTAAGTTCCAACAATGCCACTTTTACACACACAATAAATTTTACAGTGTTGTGTATCATGTGTTCTCCTCACAAAACCAGGGCTGCTACCCCTGGAGTCACGGTTCATATTTGTAGATATGTTTCTGTTTACACAAATTTGTACCAGCAGTGACCTTGACAATAGGTATACTCACCGTATTCTTCAAAACAGAATAGTAGCATTCAAATAAACGTACATAGTTTAAGCATGGTATTTGACACGCGAAAAACTGACACACAAAAATTTTGCAAATAGCAAAAAGTTTCGACCCAGATAAGCCTGAGCGGACTGCTGGTTGATACTTTCTGCAGATGCATTAAACCCCCTTTTTCATAGTGCATGACTCATTTACAAAGATCCAACTCATAAAATGCATTCATTTTATCTTTAAAAATTGAAGACAGCATGAAAAAGCTGTATGTCACAGACTTTAGAGAATTTATTGGTGCAACAATGAGTTAAGTGTCAGTTCCTAGCATTTGAATGCATGACCATTCAAAATGATTTAAGCCATGCTCTGTGAAAAGGGGGCTTGATGCATGTGCAAAAAGTATCGACCCAGGTCAGCCTGCACAGTCCGCGCAGGCTGACCTGGGCCGAAACTTTTCGTTATTAGTCAATTTTCTGCATGTCCAAGGGCCAGAGTACCTCATGATTCCTTCAGTTGTTAGACAAAATGGATTCTATGTATCCGTAATTCTGTGATGACTTGCTTGGTATCATGTATTACAGAGATGCATTAAGCCCCATTTTGCCAGAGCATGGCTCATTTCGAATGTTATCAGACCGTTCAGCACAGCTCCTGCACTTTTTTACCATGAAGTAACATTTATACATTATACATTTATACATTTATGACAAAATTCTAGACTCAACTATGCTGAAAATTTTGAATGTGTGTTTGGTATTTTATGCCCCTTTCAACATCTTTTCAATGACATCACAGAGGCCAGTGCACCTATCCATGTTTTCATGCAGTTCTTTTTTTTTTTTAGTTCTTTGCACAATCTCTTTTCCAAGCTACTGGCTGCTTTCTCACATATACATGAGACACTGTACAGAGGTGAGAGAAGGGTACAATCCAAAGAAATGTTATCAATCCTTAAAAAAAATGGCCAACCAGGGACCTCTGGGTTTCAAGCACTTTATTTTATAGACTGAGCTTCCAGGCTTGACTTTATTGAGAGAATGTGTAGTCAATACATCAAATGTGGCTGAAATGATAAGATTTGTCTTTCAACCATTTACCAGGTCACAAACTTTAGGCCTTGACCAGACACAAATTATATCTTACTTAAAATATGAAATTTGTCATTCAAAGCGTAGGAAACATTAAGGGCAAGGGAGAAAATGCTGGTTACCAGCATTTTCTCCTTTTCCCACAATGTTTTCAAAAGGCCTCCCAAGGTTGTTAGAAGTCGGGATTATGTGGTAAAGGGTTAATTTCAGAGAACATTGTGGGGGAAAAAAAAGGGTGGTTCATGAATAACTTTGAGGAGAACACTGATAAACTATCTCTGAAGTAGAGAAGGCTTTTTAAAGATGGACAACAATGCTGAAAAAAAATTCAGATCCATGCAAACAAAGCACCTTTCTAAATAGAAAAAAAAAAAAATCCATACTTTCATGAGGATGATAGTAACTACATGCAAGATATACAAGGAGAAATACAAAACAAAGTGATCAAGAAAAAATAAGCCTTTTGCCCTTTACCACACAATCCCGAGTTTTACCAACCCTGAGAAAAAGATTCTTGAAAACATTGTGGGAAAAGAAGAAAATGCTGGTAAACAGCATTTTCTCCCTTTTCCACAATATTTTCAAATGTCCTCTTTCCTAGGATCCATCAAACTTGTAGTTGTGTGGAAAAGGGGCAACATCAATAGTTGCTTGAAAATACTTGTATTCACCTGTGACGCTGTACTCTTCAGTTTTTCGAGACCATTTTCCAGACGCACTATCTTGGCCTGCAGTTCTGTATTCTTTTTTGACAGCAAGTTTTGATACAAGGTAATCTGTTCTAAGAACGACTTGGGTGTAGTGTAGTTGTACCTTCTCTCATTGGCCAAATACTGAGCACTCATCTCGTTGACAGACTTGTGGACATACGCCATGAATAGTGATATGGAGCTACGTAGATCTTCCTGTTTAAAAAAAGACACATTACTGTTAGTTTCACCTGACCATCAAAGTATGTTTCACAACTATAGCTGCTTTAATGGCCAGTGTAGACCAATATCAGACAGCACAAAAAATGCAACCTGACCTTGGATCTACACTTGGCGACACTTCCATGACCAAAGAAGCCTTCAAACGGCAACAATATGGGTGGTCCTCTGGTAAAAGGGGGCTTAATGCATCTCCGCAATGCATTACACCTTGCAAGTCATCATAACGATTATGGATTCATGAAACCCATTTTGTCAAACAAATGACTGAATAATGAGGTAGACCGGTCCTTTGATAGGCAGAAATTGACTGGTTGCAAAAGGTTTTGACCCAGGTTAGCCTGCTCGGAGTGCATATGGGTTCCCCTTCTGATAGTGTACAACAAGTACAAATTTGAGGTTATTATCTTCAGTAGGTTTTGCATGAAGACTATGCAGACGCAGACATCAAAAACACCTCAGCTTAAAAATGCTTGTTATCAGCATTTATTGTTTTTCTCATAGTGTTAGCAAATGCCTTCTTTCTCTAGGTTTTTAACTCTTTACCAAATAACAAATTTATAGACTTGTTTAAATCAAAAAAATCTTTAGATGAACAAAACAAAAGTAGCTTAAATGGTGACAATTGTCTATGTAAGAGTCGGAAACATTGTGGGAAGAGGAGAAAATGCTGGTTTCCAGCATTTTCTCTTTTTCCCCCACAATGTTTTAAAGAGCTTTCTACCTCAAGGTCTTTAACCCTTCAACACACAATCTGATTTTTAACGGCTGAAGAAGACTTTTGAAAACATTGTGGGAAGAGGAGAAAATGCTGGTTACTGTTTGGTAAAGAGTTAAAATGTTTTCTACCTTATCAAAGACAGAAATCATCTTTTGATATACTTGTTTTTTGTTGTCTGCACATGCTTTCAATTTGGTTAGGTCCAAAATTTTGTATTCGGTAAAGTGTTAAAACTCGGGATTGTGCAGCAAAGGGATATAAAACACAGAACTGTTTTGTAAAGACTTTACTCACTTGAAGCTCTGTTCCTTCTGCCAAGAATCTTGCTGATACAGAAATCAAAGCTTCCTCTGGCCATTCATGGAACCAATCGATACTTGTGCAGTTTGTGACGGCTGGGAACTTTCGACTTCTGACACGGAGTGTTGCCCCCACCGGTGAGAAACAAAGCACGACCTGTACATCACAAATGAGAAGTTTGTAACAACAAATCAAACATGTTTCAGATGATACATTTTTTTTAAAAAAGAGTAGAAAACATTGTAAAAAAAGAAGAAAATCCTGTTTATCAGAATTTTTTCCTCTTCCCACAGTGTTTTAAAGAGCTGTCTATTTCTGGGTTGTTAAAACATGGGATTGTTTGGAAAAGAGTTAAACATGTGATAACATGAATGGAATGATCAATTTGAAGTGTTTTCCTGGATGAGAATTCTACTGAAATTTTGAAGTAACTCATACAGGTTGTGAGAACTTCTGTTACATCTATTTCAAAGTTAAATATCATGTATAATTCATGCAGAGAAACTGAAAACCTTACCATGTACTAATAGGTGCATTTTGTACTCTTTAGCAGACAAAAAAATCTAATTGTTGTCCAAGTTTGAAGCATTTGCAGGCAACAAATTCACCCTAATGATGGGATTTGTCTTTGGTAGGATGGAAAACATTGAGGGAAAAAGGAAAAAATGCTGGATACCAGCATTTTCTCCCTTTCTCACAATGTTTTTTTAAAGTCTTATTCCTTATTGTCATGAAAACAAAGGATTGTAGGTAAAAGGTTAACCCTTTACCACACAATCACAAGATTTAACGACCCTGCAGAAGAAGCATTTTGAAAAGATTGTGGGAAAAGGAGAAAATGCCAGTGACTAGCACTTTCTCTTTTTTCCAAAATCTTTTCTGCTCTTTCATAGACAAATGATTGTTCGGTAAAGGGTTAACCCACTACCACACAATTACGAGAATTAACAACCCCGAGGAAGAAGTGTTTTGAAAAGATTGTAGGAAAAGGAAAAAATGCTGGTAACCAGCATTTCTCCTTGTTCCATGATCTTTTCTGCCCTTTCACAGACAAATCACATCAGTCACATTTGAGTTACATTTGACTTATCCCCTGCAAATGGTTTTGATTTGAACCAGTCCAAAGTTTAGTTGTTTAATAAAGGGTTCCTACCTTTAGAGTTCTCCTGACTTTATCAATAAAGAAGCTCCAACAGTTATCTCTGCTGTCCTCCATTCCAAGTCCCTTCACCTCATTTCTCACACCATTGATAATATTCTCAAACTCATCATCGGCAAACAAGTCTGGAATTTCACCTGAAGCCAAGAGATCGTTAATCAGTACCAGGAATCTCTCATCAGCAACTTGCGCGTCTGACATCAGGAACACAATTCCCATGTTCTTTAAACCTGCCTTTAAGTACAGCTGAGCCAGTTCGGCCTTCAAATCTGCAGCTGAATAACCCTTCCTGAGTTGAATCTGGAATACATCTAAACTACTGATAAATGACGCGAGTCTCGATAAACTCTGTTTGCCGCTACCACCAACACCGATAAGCAAGGCATTTCCACGAGGTGATTCCAGAATACGATTGATTCGGCAGATGTGCATCATGGCATCCTCAAACAGCACAAGGTTCATTGCAGCATTCAGTTCATTGTAGTTGTCCAAGGCCTCTACTAGAACTTTGTTCAGTTCATTCCAACCCTCAATCGGCATGTATTTTGGGTCTCCGATCCCGGTAGCAAAGTGACAGAAGATCGTTGGTTGTTTGTACACAAGTGCCTCATCAAGGTCCTGAAAACAGTATATGCTCTGTTAGTCCCTGATACCGTTGATTAATAAAATGAGGATACAACATCTGGTTGCAAATTCTATGCAATCTGATCTAAACCTTTACTGTCCTAAAAAGCAACCAAAAGTATTATTTCTAAATGCTGAAGTGTTATGAACAATTTCATCGGTGAACTATGACACACTGATGACTATGGCTTCAAAAACAATAAGATAACTCCATTAAATGTATTTCGATACTCTTTAATAGTTTACCAAATGCAAAAAAATCAGAATTTTCTGTGCTGAAACTATTTACAGACAACAATTAAACTGTGGTTCAAATGATGGTGTTTGTCTTGAATAGGTAAAAAAAGGACAGAATGCTAGGTACCAGCATTTTCTCATTTTCCCACAATGTTTTCAAAAGCCTTCCTTCGCAGGGTTATTAAAGCTCAGGATTGTGTGATCTTGTAAAAGGTGAACCCTGTACAGGCCATTTATAGACATGTTGCAAAATATTATAACTGACAAAAAGAAGAAAGGTTTGAACAAAAATATCTGTTTTAAATACTGTAAACATCATTGACATCTAAAATGGAGTAAATGCTTGTTAATCCTTAAAGCGCCTTTCACAACTATAGTTTCCTTAGCAGCCAGTATAGATCAAGACCAGACTTCACAAAATGTACAGTTTGATCTTTGATCTATACTGTCCCCTTTGCTGAAATATTCTTGACATAAGCAACCTTTAAAGTTCAACTTTTTGGAGTGTAACTTGAAGACTGGAAATGTATGTTAGGTTTATTCAGCACTCTGCAGGTTAAAAGTGTTTTCTCCTTTTTAATTTTTCCACAATGTCCTCTAAAAGTAGTGTGTAGTAAGTGTTTGGAAAGTCATCTTTGTACAGTACAGGGTTAAAAAGGTAACAGTGACAATTACCTCAAATGATTTCTTGATCATATCTTTCTCTAACTTGTCGTAAGATTCCATGTCCGTGTTGTCAACCAACTTGTCTCTGTACACTCGCTGAGCTTCGTGCATCCACAAGCGTACCAAGTCAATTGGAGTCTTGGCTGCATCCGGCATGGCGAACAGTATACCCTGGTTAAATAAACATCAAAGTGTTATAATGAATGTAGAAATGTGGTAACAAGAATACCTCCAACATAAAATAATTTGAACCAATTAGGTGACACTTTGCCCTTTACAAAACAATCCCAACTTTTACTGACCATGGGAAAGAAGCCTTCTGAACAAATTGAGGGAAAAGGAGAAAATGCTGGTAACCAGCATTTTCTCCTTTTCCCACAATGTTTTCTACCTTATCAAAGACAGATTCCATCATTTCAGTCACATTTAAAATGTCATCTGCAAATGCCTTCAATTCGGACAAGTCTATGTTTTTATCATGTGGTAAAGAATTAACCCATTACCACACAATCCCGAGCTTAAACGACCCTGGGGAAATGACTCCTTGAAAACATTGTAGGAAAAGGAGGAAATGCTGGTATCCAGCATTTTTTCCTTTTCCCACAATGTTTTCTTCTCTTCCCAAAACAAATTTCAATTTTTCAGTCACATTTGTTTTGTGGCCTGCAAATGCTTTCAGTTTGGACTAGTCTAAAATTATGTTGTTTGGTAAAGGGTTAATCACTTGCCTGAAACTTTTTTTACAATGCATGGCTTGTTCTAGGAGTACATCAAAGCGGGGGAGCTCAAGGGTTGAGTAATTCTGACTCCCCTCACAATGTGATAAGTGTTCATATCTGTCATCATTATTGCCTGAACTTACTGATTGAAATCAAAAAATGAAATTATGTGAGACAATGACGTAGTGATAGACCATCAGCTCCTCACATCAAAGGTTCTTGGTTTGAATCCATGCTGGCAGGGTCAACCTTTGGAACTACCCACAACATGGCCTGAGTACTGGCTATGGTTTCCAGGACGTAATCATCAAGAGTGAATGATAAATGATCGATGGAATGTTTCACAATTGATGTAAAATCAATGATGTTTTTGACTCCAAGGAAAGTAGCCTTCTGAAAACATTGTGGGAAAAGGAGAAAGTGCTGGTGACAAGCATATCCTCCTTTTCCCACAATGTTTTCTACCCTGTTCGGGACAAATCCCGCAAATCCCATCATTTCAGTCAAATAAAATTTGCTGTCTGCAAGTGCTTTAAAAATGGATGAATCCAAAAGCTGAATTTTTCCTATATTGCCCAGCTGATACATACCTGGAAGATATTAGAAAGATCTCTCAAGTTGAAAATGTAGTGGAACTTGATGGCAGTGGGTAGGAAAGTGGCCGAGACCTTGTTGTGGAGAGCCAGTGCACCATTGATCAAGCTCGACGCAAATTTCTGTACGTTTCCAGCAAAATTGTTAATGGCCAAGTGCTGGGCCAGGATACTGATGTAGATTGTCTGCAGGGCCTCTTGGTTGGGGAAATTGACAGAGAATACACAGAAATGTCTCTGAAAAAAAAAAATTCAGTTTATATAAATATTCAGTTATTCCATCACCGAAACAATCCCGAGTTGTAATAATCCTGAAAAAAAGGTTGTGAAAGCACTGTAGGAAAATGAGAAAATGCAGGTAACACATATTTTCACCTTTCCCTACAATATTTTCTAACCTGTGATCAAAGACAATCCCACAGCTAAGCCACATTTAGCCCTTAGGCTGCTAAGTGCAATTCCATGACCTTTTGCAGACAGTGTAGATCAAGATCAGACTGCACAGAATGTGCAGTCTGATCTTGGATCTGCACTATCTGATAAGTAAATATTTTTCCCCATAAAATAACTTTGAAATAGCAACATTCAGATTTTTACTATCAGCTTGAAAGTTTCATTTAACTTATTAAGCAGGTTAAGGGTTAATTCATTACCGTCAAATGTACCAAGGTGAACAAGTCTAAAATTTTGTTGACTAGTACACACTTAACCCTTTCCCAAAGAACAAATTTTGGACTGGTCCAAATTGAAAGAGTTTGCAGACGAAAATTTTAAATTTGATGAAAATGGCAGAAAGTTCTCAAAAAGGGTAGAAAACACTGTGGAAAAAGGAGAAATTGCTCGTTACGAGCAATTTCTCCTTTTTCCACAGTGTTTTCAAAAGACTTGTACTGCAGACACATGAAAACCAGGGCTTGTTTAGGAAAGGGTTAAAACACAAAAATGATACTCTACACCCCAGCAGTAAACAGAATTTGCAAAAAACTGCGGGAAAAGAACAATTAGTGTGCTCTAAAGTTACAACCAATTTTTTGAGGACTATAAAACAATAGGGCAAGAGATACATCTGAAATGGAAGTTGTCTTTTTTGGCTCATTTTAGCTTACACAGAAAAATGTTGCTTAGAAGTGACATCTGCTTATTCCACGCAATTACTCCTCTTCCTATCTTGTTTTCAAAACTTATCTTTTCTTCTTTTCATTTGTCTGATGAGATTCTAATCAGAAAGGAAACATTATATGAATAACTGAAATCTTCACAATCAAACCACTGAAGTCTTCTTTTTTTACATAAATCACATATGAAAACCACATGTAGCTTTCTTCTTGTTTGATAAATATCCCCTCAGACAGAAAACTACTGTTTTTCTTTTTTAATCATACAATTTCAACATATATGTCTCAGGAGCCAGTCCACCTATGCATGCAGCATGTATGTTCTTTCTAAGCCAAAGGATGTTTTCCACTATAAACAGTCATAACAAATGACAGAGAAACTTCAACAGTAAGGTATGGAAAAGTCACCAAGGATGGCAAAATCTACCTGCAATCTTGAGTCCACAGTGAAGGAACCAGCGGTAGGGTTCATACATGCGACATACTGTGTGTTGTGAATGTCTTTCATTGTCAGTTTACTCCTGTCATACCAGTGACTATGATCTATATGCTGCCTCATCAAGGTATGTGGCTGCACAGTGAAGTACTTATCTACTTCAGGCATGTTCAAATCATCAACAAAGTAAATCAGTCGACGGGTGCCTGGAGGTCCGAAGTTTCGACCAGCTTTCTTCTCCAGTGGTTTCTCCAGAATGTTCTGCAACATCTGAGATGTGGTGTAGAAGTTAAATGGTACATTCGTGACCATGAAGTCATCTGACAAGCTCTTCAGTTTGTCGTTCATGAGTACAGTTTTACCCGTACCAGCGTTACCGACCAACATGACAGGTCTCTTCTTTTCGAGCAACATGTCCAGGAACCATTTCACACGCGTAGTTTCTGCTGTGTGTACTAAGGCAGCCTGAAAAAAGGAAAAGAGTATGTAGACAACATACAGTGTGAAAGCCATACCACGGTAATTATTTTTCAAAGATTTTCCGAAGCCATCACTGAGAACTGTTCTTCACACACAAACCTCTTAACTCTTTACCACACAATCCCAAGTTTTCACAACCCTGAGGAAGAAGCCTTTTGAAAACATTGTGGGAAAAGGAGAAAATGCTGGTAACCAGCATTTTCTTCTTTTCCCACAATATTTTCTACCCTATCGAAGAAAAATTACATCATTTAAGCCACACTGAAACTGTCGTCTGCTAATGCTTTCAATTTGAACAGGTCTAATATTTTGTCATGTGGAAAAGGGTTTAACTCTTTATCATAAGACAAGAAGTTTTGACTCTTCCATTTTTTTTTCCCATATTCATAGTGTGTGGATGACATTAAGTATGGCTCAAAAGATAAAATTTGTCTTTTAAAACATGCAAAATATTATCAGTTATCATGTTTTCAAGAACCATCAACCTGAGGATCATGAAAGATTCACTCTAAGATGACAAAACTACAGAATTGCCCAAACTGAAAGCATGTGCAGACAACGTTGTAGATGTGTCTGAAATGATGGAATATAGAAAACATTTTGGGGAAACGAGATAATGATTAACCCAAATTTTACTAGAAAAGAATTGAGTGAATTGTACCTGCAGAGGCATATCTGGGTCCAATGTGAACTTTGGCACCATTTTTGTCCAGGGCTCGAACTTATGGGTCTCATTATCAATGTAATAATCAAATACAGTACCCTGGGCAGGGAACTTGATTGTTTTGAATTCTGTCGTCCACCATTTTGTGAACTCTACTCTGTAGTCTACAAGCTGAAAAAGAATAAAGGAAAATATAGAAAACAACTAAGACTAGTTCCTAGGACAACCAGATGTTGAGCTAAGATCAGATAGAAAAAAAAGAACATGTGGTCTTAGATCTACACTGTCTTTTACTTTTGGTAAATATTCTGACCAAAAACAGTTTTTAGATTGCAATATTTGGGCACTGACTGTCTGTGTTCTTACTGCCATCTGGTAGTACCAGCTTAACTCTTTACCACACAATAAAATTAAAGACTGGTCCAAATTTAAAGCATTTGCAGAGGACATAATGAATGTGGATAAAATAATGGAATTTGTCTGTGAAAGGTTAGAAAACATTGTGGGAAAAGGAGAAAATGCTGGTAACCAGCATTTTCTCCTTTTTCCATCATGTTTTCAAAAGCTCTTTCTTCCTCAGCTTCATCAAAACTTGGGATTATGTTGTAAAGGTTTAAATTTACTTACCTGATCCTGGAAAGTACAACCACCAAAGGCCCAGACTGTAGCAAACACAAAGTACAGTTCATACAACTCCTTGGCACAGTCTGGAGGCGTGTTCTCTGGAACCAATAGGCACTCCAGCAAGTAACACAGCATTTGCACGTGGGCAATCTCTACGATAGGTGTGATCTTCTTGAATCGGAGTCTCATAACATCCAGACAGACTGGTACATACTTCTCAAATAGAATGAGCAAGTTTGCTCTCTCTGACTGTACTTCACGAGTGTCAATCCAGCTCTGCACGTACCTGCAGAAGCAAAAATAGTGTTTTATGTCAAACTGAAGTTGATACATATTTCTTTCACACTATCTGTGAAACAAGATCTTATACTAGCATCAGAGAACAGTCTGAATGTTAATCTGTCAGCTGTGGAAAAATTCTAGCAAAAACATCTTTGAAATATCAATGTTTTCCTCCATTTTCCTGACTGAGAAAGTTCATTTCATTAATGTGGCCTTTTAAGCCTTAGTATGCTGAGTTGATGAAATGGATCTTTTTAACCCTTTACCAGCAACAAAATATTACACTGGTCCAAATTAAAAGCATCTGTAGATGCCAAATAAATGTGACACAAACAAAGGGTTGAAAATATTGTGAGAAAAGGAGAAAATGCTGGTTACCATTTTCTCCTTTTTTTAAAAATGTTTTCAAAAGTCTTCCTTCTAAAGGTTGTTAACACAAAAGACTGTTTGGCATAGTGTAAAATAGGAAAAACAGTCAAATCTTTGCTATTTTTAGGTCATTTTGGCTGGTGTATGTAACAAAGAAGAGCAGGCAGTGTAGATCTAAGAGATCAGACCAGACATTCTGTACAGTCTGATCTTGATCTACACTGGTAGCAAAAACAATTTAAATCGGTTCCGGTCCATGAATAGTTCAGGGTGAATTAGCCTTTGAATTGCAACTTACCATAGTAAAGAAAGAGTAAAACTATTTGATTTTATTCCTTTGTGACTGCAGCTTTACTAAAAATTAAAAACTTAACAAAAAATATAGTTTCATTGCAAGGGCAGGTGTTCCTATAATTTTGCTGAGAAAATTACTTTTAGCATTTTGTAGGTTGAAAATTGAAAATATCTTTGAAGCACTCTTCCCGAGTCCTCTGCTGCAGTTAAATTTGAAAAAAATGTCCCTTCATAAAGCATCTCCAAAAAGTATCGACTCAGGTCAGCCTGCAAAGTCCAAGCAAGCTGACCTTGGTCATACCTTTTTGCCACAGCTCAATTTTGTACATGTCAAAGGACCAGTGTGCCTCATGATTCAGTCAGTTGCTATATGAAATGGATTTTATAGATCCATGATTATGGGATGACTAGCTTAGTATCATGGGTCATGGATATGCATTTATCCCTTTTTCACAGAGCATGGCTTAAATACATGTACATGAGAATTAGGCCTGAATTTGGTTGCCTAGCTCATCTTGAAAGCATCCTCTATTTCTTCAAGCTTATGGGACGATTGTCCCCTCTTTGTGGAATTTCTTTGCAGAACACTTCACGAAATACTTACGGGTTCCATCCTAAATCAGTGACGTTCAAGAACAGGATACCAGCCCTTGATACTGTTGCTGGGGTGGCAGTTCTCAAGTGACTGATTTCAAACAACAGTCTCATGGAGGGTGTCAGTGGGATTCTCTCATTACTGGCAAGTGTGAGGACCTTGTTGTCATCCATCACAGTGTTTAGGGACTCAATCCACATGGGATCAATGTCACCATCAAGTACAATCCATTTAGGGCCATCTCCACTGGCATTGGCAAGGTCTCTCATAATCACAGAGAACAGACCTGTACAGAAAAGATTAAAACCTTTTACCCAATAGCAAAATAATTTACATGTCCAAATGCAAAACACTTGCTGATGACAAATGTGGTTCAAATGGAAGGTTTTGTCTTTGTAAGGCTAGAACACAGGGGAAAAGGAGAAACAGCTCATAACTAAATTGCTGGTTACCAGCATTTTCCCCTTTTCCCATGTTTTCAAAAGCTTTTTTTCTCAACGTTGTTAAAACTTGGGATTGTGTCTGGTATAGGGTTAAAGGAAAAAGCCAATCATTTGAGTCTCATTTGATTGCTTCTCTGCAAATTTTTTCAATATCAGCAAGTCTAAGTCTTTTAACACTTTACCACACAATCCCGAGTTTTAACGACCCTGAAAAAGAAGTCTTTTGAAAACACTGTGGAAAAAGGAGAATTTTCTCCTTTTCCTACAATGTTTTCTACCCTTTCAAAGAAAGATTTCCTAATTTGTGCAACATTTAGTTTGCCATCTGCAAATGCTCTCAATTTGGTCAAGTCTAAAATTTTGTTGTTTGGTAAAGCGTAAAGCATAAAAGAGACCATACAGGCCAATGACAATACTTTAATCTACAAAAATTCTGTCTACATACCATCCTTCCATTCTCTAGTTGCTGGGTTAATGATACCAAAGAGCTCATTGTTGGTGACAGCCTTGGGGTCAAGGTCAATGGCCTGGGGCTTGCGTCCCTGGTTTTTGTAGGTCTTAATGAGTGTATTCCAGACTTTACTTTTACCCACGCCAGCATTTCCAAGCAAGAATACAGAGTGTCGCACTTCAAACAACTCTTGTAATTGAACAACCTGCATTGTTAGAGAAAATCATGTATAATGCTTTCTAATTAAGAATTGATACAAAGGAGTTGGGAAGTCACAAAATTGAAGAAATACAGGATGACTGTCTGTTTCAGTGTATGATCAAAATCTCCGTCAATGAGTGAAAAGTGTAGGAAATACCACTGAATTTTTTGGGGGCAGAGTTAAGATTTTCTTCTTTGCTGATGGTTTGCCAAATATTGCAATACTTAATTCAGTGATGAATCATAGTTGAAGTTTAGTGAGGTTATAGAAATATGGAAGCCCCCTATAATGGTTAACTCTTTACCGAATGATAAAATTTTAGACTGCTCCAAATTCAAAGCATCTGCAGATGACAAATTAGAGGTGGCCTGAATAATGAAAGTTTTCCTTGACAAGGTAGAAAACATTGTGGGAAAAGGAGAAAATGCTGGTTACCAGCATTTTCTCCTGTTCCCACTATGTTTTCAAAAAACCTTCCTCAGGGTCTTTGAAAGTCGGAATTGTGTGGCAAAGGGTTAATATGGTCCTAGATCTTCAATACAAACCTTAAGAATGAAGTTGTCTTCTGGTTGTAGTTTCTGCTCGAGAGTGGCCTGTCTAACCAGTTTTTCAAAGTCAAGGTCACGCTTTCTGGGTACATCCAGGGCAGGGAACAAGTCACCAATGAGACCCATAATGATGGGTACATCATCTGTCACAATCTTGGGCAGGTTGAAATCTCTTAGAGCTCTCATCAGCACCTAGTCATATAAAACAGAATACAGTTAGTACCCACATGTATTCCTTATGTGTTTCTTTACTTTTACTGACGAAAATCTATTAACTCTTTACCAAACGACAAAATTTTAAACCACTCCAAATTGAAAGCTTTTGCAGACGACAAAATAAATGTGACTCAAAATTTGAAATTTGTTATCGGAAGAGCAGAAAGCATTGTGGGAAAAGGAGAAAATGCTGGTTACCAGCATTTTCTCCTTTTCCCACAATGTTTTCAAAAGGCTTCTTCCTCAGGGACATTAAAAGTCAGGATTGTGTGGTAAAGGGTTAAGCATAGAGAATCTATAGCATCAAAATAATGGTTTAACTTTTAACTGATGGTAAGAAAGAATTGTATGACATTTGTATTATAAGCCACAATTTTAGGGTCTTATCAACTAAAACAAATATATCCATTAAATTTTTACCAGACAACTGTGTGTTTGAATGACACTGGGGAAACTGCTGCTAAACATTATTTTCTCCTTTTTCCACAAAGTTTTCTATGCTCCCAAGGACAAAGCCTTCTTTGAGCAACCCTTAACATTTGCAGACGACAAAATAAATGTGACTCAAAAAATGAAATTTGTTTCTGAAATGGTAGAAAGCAATGTTCAAAAAGGGGAAAATGCTTGTTACCAGCATTTTCTCCTTTTCCTACAATGTTTCCAAAAGCTTTATTTCCCAGGGTCATTGAATTAATTTGTTGTCTACAAATGCCTTCTAAAATTTTGCCATCCAGCATTGGACAATAATATCTACATGTAAGCTTCAATTGTGTGGTATTTTTAAATGACCAAATATATGATTTAAATCTTAGAATTTTATACTTATATATTTTTTTGCTCTTCTTGTAAATGACAATTTTAAATTTATTGCCAAAGGAAAATGATTAAACAAATGGCTTCGAAAAATAATACCATAATTAAAGATAGGTTTCTTTATATTTATAAATAACCCATTCCATTCTGAAAACAAAATTCTGAAATTTGTTACTGACATACTGGCTTACAAAGAACAGCCACAAGTTTTCATACTAGACATACATGCAATGTGTGGTTGGGTCATCAACTCACATCAAATCTGTCTTAAACAATATAACTGCACATGCACGTCACAATCTTTCTACAGGCTTTTATACACAACTTTTTTTTATTTGTATCTTGCAGGAAGCTATTCCAGACAACATTCTGACAAAAGCAGAAATTCTCTGTGTCAAGCAATTTCACTTTTTGTCACCATATAATTTCGTGTGCACACGTACTCATGGCATTTTGAAGCATGTTTTTGTACTCTATGTGTTACTTTTGTGTAAGCATGGTATTTAGATTTACAAAATTGAAACATCTGTATGCATTCCCCCTGCCAAATGCTTGCAGCACACCTTTTTTTATAAACAGTATGATTGACAGGAAGAGATATTGCTCATTACGACCAATTTCTCCTTTGCCACAGTATTTTCATATTTTGCATGTTCTTTACCTTTTACCACACAATCACGAGTATTAAAGACATTCAAGAAAAAGCCTTTTGAAAACATTGTTGGAAAAGGAGAAAATGCTGGTAACCAGTATTTTCTCCTTTTTCCACAAAATGTTTTCTACCTTTTCTAAAACAGATTTTAATTTTTTATCATCTTTATTTTGTTGTCTGCAAATGCTTTGAATTTGGACCAGTCTAAAATTTTGTCGTTTGGAAAAGAGTTAACTGGTTACCAGCATTTTCTCCTTTTCCCACTATGTTTTCAAGAGCCTTCTTCCTTAGGGTTGTTAAAAGTCAGGATTGTGCAGTAATTGGTTAACAGCCTTTAGTTCATGTTGATCACCAATATTTCACAAGGATATTTTGAAAATTGTCTGCTGCAAAATTTGTTTATGGAGGCAATAATTCATAAACATATAGTGTAAAAGCCGAAATGTTCTCGTGGAAATCTTCATGACTTTCGCGTAATGATAAAAATCGTGAAGATATCCGCCAGCGTAAATTTGAGCTACATTAAGGTATATTTTACCAAGACATCAGGTCATGTGGGAGGGACTGACTGGGACCTTGTTGACATCAATGAGTGTCTTTTTTTCATCAAAATCAACTAGAATACTAGTCTAGTGGCGGTTAATATTGGGAGCAGAGTGATTCTTACGGTGTGAATTTCACATGTAAGATCGCCCATTGCTGTTTTCGCAAAAATTAACATGCGTATAAGGTCAGTATTTGGCAATTTGCAAAATTTTAGACCCGAAATAATATCTATCTTTACAATACACAGATTTTGTCATACATAACTGCTCTTACAGTACTCAACACAACAATTTTACTTTTTTGTGCTTTCTAAAACTGATAAAAGTGAACATGAAAGGCACAAATTATCATCAGATTTCTAAAACTAAACATCTGTGATTAATTCTTTCCCAAGTTTTAACGACCCGAAAAGAGAAGGCATTTGAAAACATGGAGGGGAAAAAGAGAAAATAGTGGTAACCAGCATTTTCTCCTTTTCCCACAATGTTTTTTACCCTATCAAAAACAGAAATCATCATCTATGCTACATTTGAACTTGGCGTCTCCAAAGGTTTTCAATTTGGTCGAGTCCCCCAATTGTGTTGTTTGGTAATGGGTAAATCCTTAGATCTTAACTGCTGGAGAGCTAAATAAACCTGGAAGACATTTCCAGTGTAGAAATACGACTCAAATACTGGTAACTGCACTTTCAGGGTTGCTTTTGTCTTTAGTGCTTCAGCAAAGCAGACAGTGTAGATCAAAGATATGTTTTTTAAGTCTGACCTCAGAATACATTATTTGTTTCGTCTGCAACACTAGCCACAAAGTCGTCTGCTGCACTTTTCTTTTTCCGGTAATAAAGACTTTTATGACGTCTTATCATGTTTGTTTTTACAATATGCACACACTTTGTACATGCAAGTACTACAAAACAAAATTGACCACTTAAAATGCTCAGTAATATTCCTGAGAGAGTTATGAATATTTGACACTTAATAATTATTGGTCAATTATGTTTCAAACTTTTACAAAACAATTCATTGTTTTAACCCTTTCCCAAAGGATAAAATTTAGACTGGTCCAAATTGAAAGAGTTTGCAGACGACAATGTTAAATTTGATGAAAATGACAGAAAGTTCTCCAAAAGGGTAGAAAACACTGCGGGAAAAGGAGAAATTGCTCGTTACGAGCAATTTCTCCTTTTCCCACAGTGTTTTCAAAAGACTTGTACTGCAGACACGTGAAAACCAGGGCTTGTTTGGGAAAGGGTTAATGACCCTGAACAAGGAGGCTATGGAAAAAAAATCCAAGGACAAGGGTAAAATGCTGGTTACCATCATTTTCTCCTTCTCCCATGACATTTTCTACCCTTTCAGTGACAAAACCTGACAGTTAATCCATATTTAATCTGTTGTCTGCAAAACCTCTAAATTAGGGCAGGTCTAAAATTTTATTGTGCAGTAAAAAATTAATGGCTTGATTTTGACTATAGAGATTCACAGACTAAATACATAAATTGTTGGAATAAGGGTCAAATTTGTTTTGTGATAAATCACATCAATCAGCTTTGAAAAAAAATATACTTGGTGACACTATTTTCTTTTCATCAAAAAGCTGAAGTTGCTGTAAATGAACTTAGACTAAATTAGCTTGTACAAAGTAATTAAAGCCCATATAAGTTCCTGCCTGGTCTTTTATTCTAATTCTTTAACCCTTTACCAAAAAACAAAATTTTAGACTGGTCCAAATTCAAAGCATCTGCAGAAGAAAAATTAAATGTGACTCAAATGTCGGGATTTATTACAGAAAGGGTAGAAAACATTGTGGGAAAAGAAGAAAATGCTGGTTGCCAGCATTTTCTTCTCTTCCCACAATGTTTTCAAGAGCCTTCTTTCTCAGGGTTGTTGAAACATGGGATTGTATGGTAAAGAGTTAATGGCTGAAAGTAATCTTACATAATGTATATTACTAAAAACATTCAGTCTTCAGCTATTCCTTTACCACACAATGCCGCCTTTTGACGCCCCTGGGAAAGAAGCCTTTTGAAAACATTGTGGGAAAAGGAGAAAATGCTGGTAACCAGCATCTTCTCCTTTTCCAACAATGTTTTCTGCCCTATCAAAGAAAAAATGCACCATTTGAACCACATTGAAATTGTCGTCTGCAAATAGGTTCAATTTGGACAAGGCTAAAATTTGGTCGTCTAGTAAAGGGTTAAATGATAAATACCAAGCACAATTTCTATACTTTCTAGTTTTAATATTTGTTTTTATAGTTTGCTTCGGTCACTTTTTCTTAGATGAACATGTACTTTTTAACAGGAAGAAAAGCTCATAAGGGCTTTAATTAAGTGGATAAAAATAAGAAGTGTTTTTTGTCACTGTCAGACCACAAATAACACTTGGACAATATCTAACCCTTTTTCTTCTTCTGATATGCATATTCTTTTACATATTAGCAATACATTGAAATCCATCATGAAAGTGTTAACATTTTTGTCTTTTCATTTTTGATACAGGAAATCCAAAGACATTGATAATTTCCTGGGTCCGTATTCACCAACCATTTTTAAGAACGTACTTTGTCTTGTTCTCCAGAATTTTCTACATCTGAAAGTAGCACAACTCCTGATTGGCTAAACCATTTGGTTTAGCCAATCAGGAGTTGTGTTACTTTCAATTGTAGAAAAACTTGGAGAGTAAGACTGAGAATATTCTTAAGAATGGTTGGTGAATACAGAACCTGCTGGTTGCAAAGCATTTTCTCAACCCAGGTAACAATCCTTTGATTGTGTTTGAATAAAACTGACAAAAATGTCTGAGGCTAAATCACTTTCTTTTTGATTATAATCTATTTCAATTTTCTTTAAAAAAAAAAAATTACATATATTCCCTTGGTAAAATCTTAAAGGTTTCAATAATTGCCTATAAAACAAGAATTGTTTTCTTCAACCAAGTATTGAATACTGCCTTCTAGGCAAATCAAGCCTACAGATGTATGAAAGAACAACATATAAGAGAATAGAAGAAGGGTTTTTGAAGAAGCTGAGAGTGAGGTAGGTTCTGACAGTTTCTTGATGGATGTAGGTCGCAGTGTCGAAGGCTTTTTTAAGTGCATTCAGGTCCTCGAAATCATTACGATCTAAATTCTCACACTGAAATATAAACATGGCAATTTCACAATGGTTGACTGACCACCACACATGTACCTTGGCATCATGGGTGTCTTTAAACACCGTTTTTAATTCTTCTGGCTTATCAGTCTCCTGGATTACTTCAGATAATTGGGACCAGTCATGTTCCAGCTATGTCCAAGATAAATTATAGTTTTTGTGACACTTAAAAGAGTGTCTCCAAAAATAGAATTACTATGTACTGTCTTTCAGAGAGAGAAGGAGGTAGCCAAGTCTCACTTTTCAAAAAGAGTTTTTGAAAGTTTTATAAGGAAATGAGCTTGGCTGAATTTGCAATCTGTAATGCTTAAATTTGGTCTGGTCTAAAATTTTGTCCTGTGGTAACGCGTTAATGAAATGTTGGACTTGTCCCTTTACCAAACAACAGAATTTTAGACTTGTCAACACTGAAAACATTTGCAGACCACAAAATAAATGTGACTCAAACATAAAAATTTGATTGTAGAAGGGTAGAAAACAATGTGGGAAAACAAGAAAATGCTGGTTACAAGCATTTTCTCACTTTCTTACACTGTTTTCAAAAGCTCTCTTTCTCAGGGTCATTAAAAGTCGGGATTGTATGGTAAAAGGTACACCAAACTTATTCTGAGAGTGCAAATAGGATTTTTTTTTTATATGTAAGAAAGAGGGCTGTTTTCTATTCAAGTCATCTGACATATATAATTACTGAATTAGGTCCAAGATATCAACTTATGTATTCTCATAAACAGCTTTGACATTAACTAACGCCAATTTCAACCTGAATGTTCAATCTGACCGTGGATGATGTTTTCTCTCATTCAAAAGAATAGTCAAACATGTAATATCAAATATCTGATTTATCTGATTTAAGTTAACCATTTCCCAAACAAGCCCTGGTTTTCACGTGTCTGCAGTACAAGTCTTTTGAAAACACTGTGGGAAAAGGAGAAATTGCTCGTAATGAGCAATTTCTCCTTTTCCCACAGTGTTTTCTACTCTTTTTGAGAACTTCCTGCCATTTTCATCAAATTTAAAATTGTCGTCTGCAAACTCTTTCAATTTGGACCAGTCCAAATTTGTCGTTTGGGAAAGGGTTACAGTAATGGATAATGTATACAACATCTGAAATAGGACCATCATGGGCAAATCTTGCAGTTAAGTATAAAATCAGCCATCCTCTTTGAGAAGAGGGCTTGCTGCATCTGCAAAAACTATTGATCCATGTCAGCCTGCGCAGTGCACGCAGGCTACTATGGGTTGAAACTTTTTGCAATTTGTAAAGTTTCTGCATGTCGAAGGACCACTCTACCTCCAGATCCAGTCGATTGTTAGACAACGTGGATTTTATGGATCCATGATTATGTGATAACTAGCTTGGTATGATGCATCAGGGAGATGCATTAAGCCCACTTTTGCCAGAGTATATAAGCAAAGATCAAATTATATTTCATGCTTTCCAGTAGGATATCGAGAAATAGCGGCGGAAATATTTTTCGATATTACATGGGTACGACCAGTGAGAATACCGACCAGGGGGAGTTTGTACTGATTTTTATGGAAGTCTTGACAAAAAAAGGCGTTAGAAGCATGAAATAAATAGAATATTTGTTTTTTTCAGTGAAAGATCAAAATTTATTTCATCTCGTGAACATCATCGGTAATATTTTCACTTGTGGCTGCGCCACTCGTGAAAATATTACTGATGATGTTCACTCGATGAAATAAATTTCGATCTTTCACCGAAAAAAACAAATATCCTCTATATATTTAACTATTTACCATATCTTAAAGTTTTAGACTCTTCCATAATGCAAACATTTGCAGATCAAAATCATTGAACATTCCTCTTTTGGTATTTTTGTAACAACCTTCAGATTTCCTTGCTATTGTCTCAAAACAAAAAGTGAACCTTTTGCCTGTTTGATTGTGATCTCAAGTGGTTTTAATAATCATAAATGTTCTTGTTCTAACAAAGACAGTAAGGCAAGCAGAATAGGAAATTCACTAACAGAAACTTTTGCCAAAATCATATTTTGTGCTGAAGTATTTTTGGTCTGAGACTCTCTTTTCTGCGCACAAAAATCAGCTCCTCTGTTTGTACTAAATGTAGTTAAAAACTTAGATAAATGTTAGTAGATGCAAACATAATAGTAGAAAATATTAGCAGAATAAATGTAATAAAAATCAAAAGAATTATATTAAAAAGCCTGATTAATCATTCAAGCACTAATATGATACATCAACTAGTCTGATATGTTTGGTGGAATAGACAAGCATGGGACTTGTCTAAGGAAATCAAGCAACTTTTTGCCAGATGTGTCAAGATTGAACACATTTGTAGATGACAAGTTCAATCTGGCTTCACTGATAGGATTTTTCATTGAAAGGGTGGAAAACTCTGTGGAAAAAGGAACCAGCATTTTCTCCTTTTCCTACAATGTTTTTCAAAGCCTTTTTCCTCTGAGCTGTAAAAACACAGGATTTGTTAGGTAAAGAGTTAAGCAGCAGTTCTGACTGCATGTATGAGCTGCTGCTGTTACTCCTCTATCAAAGACAAAAGTCACTTACAGTTGTATCATTAGTCAGTGATGCTAAAAATACACACTCGGATAAAAACGATAAAAATTTCATAGTATACCCAAAAATTATCAAATCCTCCTAAGAAAAGATATTCCAAAAATAAAATTATTTTGTTTACCTGATCCTCGGGTCTGTCTGGATCACCTCTCTTCAGGGAACCGGCGACCACCAACACAGACTTGATGGCTCGTAGACCCCAATCATAGTGGTCCTGTTTGGACAGCAGTTCCCTACACAAGCTGTACAGGGTCAAGAACTTTCTAGCTAACAATCTAGCATCAATGAAACCTTCAGCCACCAACATGATTTCAGCAATCAGCTCAAAGTCTGGCACCACCATAGCACATGGTCTGAAAAGAAATGAATGATTTTGTCTGAAAGTTATGAACCCATTTTTCTACTGGCTACTTTTAGAACATATCATATGCTCTAATGAGGCATTAGTAACTTCTCATAAAAATTGATTAATTGATAGGTTGTAAGGTGTTTAAAGCCGTTTTCAACATTATTTCAGTTATATCGCAGCAGCCAGTGCACCTATCCATGCTTTCCTGGAGTTTCTTTTACCAGTACTCTGCACAACATTCTTTCAAAGCCACTGGCTGCTTTCCCAAATAATTATCATCGAAACAATGGTCAGCTGTGAGAGAGGAATGAATCCTGTCCCAATGACTATCATCAGTCCTTGGAAAGAAATTCGCCAAACCAGGGACTGAACCAGTGACCTCCTGTTCTCAAGTCAGGTACACTACTGACTGAGCTATGTGGCTTGGCTCATATAACTTGAGCAGTTACTATTAACACATTACCACACAATCTCTTCTTTTAACGAAACTAAGGGCTTTAAAACACTGTGGGAAAAGGAGAAAATGCTGGTAACATGAATTGTCTTCTTTCCCACAATATTTCCTATCTGATCAGAGAAAACATTCCAACAATTTAGCCACAGGTATTTTGTTGTCTGCAAATGCTTTCAATGAGGACCAGTCATTTTGTTAAGAGTTATTAACAGATTTTTTGAAAATAGAAAATCAAACAATGAATACCTGAAAAGTGCTTTCAAGTTTTCTGGCAATTCTGTTCTGCCAGCATAACCTGGGTTCATAGTGATGAACAGTCCGACAGTCCATTTTAGAACAATGTCCTCTCCCAGGAAATCAAATCTGTTCTTCTTGGCCTTGATCGCGTCCTGGATACACTTCACTTGGACAGCCACCACCGATAACACTTCAACGGCAATACGGTTGAACTCGTCAAAGCATCCCCAGGCTCCGGATTGGGCCAGCCCTTTGTAGATGTTACCAATGGACTATGGAAGTAAAACAAATTTCAACAATTAATCCCTAACATGAAAAAAAAAAAACTTAAACCTTCACCACACTATCAAGACTTTTAAGGACCCTGAAAAAGAAGCCTTTTGAAAGCATTACAGGAAAAGGAGAAAATGCTGGTAACCAGCATTTTCTCCTTTTTGCACAATTTTTTCTAGACTTCCCAAAACAAATTTCCTCTATTGAGCCACTTTTATGTTGTCATCTGCAAATGCTTTCAATTTGGACAAGTCTAAAATCTTGTTTTTAGGTAAAGTGTTAGGGGTCATTTAAACTCAGGATTATGTGGTAAAGAGTTAAGCCACCATCTCAAAACAAACTTCAGTTTTTCAGTCACATTCATTTTGTCTGCAAATGCTTTCAATTCGGACTAGTCTAAAATTCTATTGTGTAGTGAAGAGTTAAGTTGCTTTTACAGGCCGTGCTAACTCTTTGCAAGATGACAAAATTTTAGACTTGTCCAATTTGAAAGCACTTACGGACGACACTTTCATTGTGGCTCAGATTGTTTGATTTGTCAGTGAAAGGATTGCTGCCAGCAATTTCTCCATTTCCAAGCAGGTTTTCAGAGGCTTTCGCTGTCAGGGTTGTTTTACCCTTTACCACACAATCCTGACGAGAAAGCCTTTTGAAAACAGACTGGGAAAAGAAGAAAATGCTGGTAACCAGCATTTTCTCCTTTTCCCAAAATGTTTTCTACCCTTTTGATATAAATGCCATTATTTTTACCATATAAATTTTGTTATCTGGAAATGCTTTCAATTTTAAGCAGTCTTAAATTTTGTTGGGTGGTAGTGAGTTAAACTGGGGGTTGTTTCGTAAGGGGTTAAATCAACTTTTGTATACAGTACCAACCTTGTAGTCCATCTGTTCTGAGCAGTTGAACACGTACACCATGATACCCAGGGCACGGCCCAAATCCTTGGTGGTCTCTGTCTTGCCTGTACCAGCGGGCCCAGCTGGGGCTCCACTCATGATCAAGTGAAGAGACTGGGTCAGTGTGATGTAGCATCTGTGAATGAACAAAATTATATATCTAAGCCACGCTCTTGCAAGAAGGGGCTTAATGCATCTCTGTACCAATAAGATCAGGCCATCACATAATCATCGATCCATAATAGTCACTTTTTCTAACAACCAACTTTTTATTCACTAAGTAGATTAGTCCCTGGACATATAGATAATTGACCAACAGAGAAAAGTTTCGGCCCACATCAGCCTGCATGTACTGCGCATTTCCTCTTTGTACCCACAATGTTTTGTACAAAGACAAATCATCATTTGAGCCACATTTCATCTGTCATCTTAACCCTGAAAAATTTTGGACTGGTCCAAATTGAAAGAGTTTGCAGACGACAATTCTACATTTGATGAAAATGGCAGAAAGTTATCAAAAAGGGTAGAAAACACTGTGGGAAAAAGAGAAACTGCTCATTACGAGCAATTTCTCCTTTTCCCACAGTGTTTTCAAAAGACTTGTACTGCAGACATGTGAAAACCAGGGCTTGTTTGGGAAAGGGTTAAGAGCTCTCAATTTGGTTAAGTCTAAAAGTTGTTCATTTGGTTAAGGGTTAATAAAAAGGTTAAGTTAGGCAATTAGAATAAATAATATACCTGTCTGTCAATGGTGTAATCACAAGACGTGGTGTGTTACCCAGGTACTCGTGGGAATATCTGAATTGGGCATCACAGATATTGGCAAAACAGTCTCTCTCATTGTCGTCCCATCTGTGTCGCAGCTGTGACAGCCAGGCAAATGCTTGAGAGCTGTCAACCTTGTTTGTGATAAGTTTCGTGATGACATCACGGGCATGCACATCAATGGTACACACAGTCATGATCTTCTGACGATCTCCCTTCGACAGTTTTCCAACCAACATTGTAATCAAGGCATTGAGCTGCTGAACCTGTTTCTTGTTGTAGTCTTTCAAAGCATTCTCATAGCCTTCTTCCAGTCGTCCAAAGGCAATGTTCACCTCAGTTGTCCACCAAATCTGGGTTCCACACAGAGCTACCTGGGCTGGGAAGTCAAAGAGCCATTGGTCTCTGGGCTTCTCCTCATAGGAAGCAACAGCTTCAGTCATCTCGTGTCTCACTGTGGAACAGTGTCTCTCTAGCAGTCTCATCAGCCACACTTCAACCTGTTTTATATATACAATATATTCACCATATCTATATCTCTGATCTAATGTAAGTTTTGCAGCCTAAAAGTTTACATTCTTTTTATTATCTTAAAAATCAATAAAATACAGAATGCAAGTTCATTTTCTTTTTTTAACCCTTTCCCAAACGACAAATTTTGGACTGGTCCAAATTGAAAGTGTTTGCAGACGACAATTTTAAATTTCATGAAAATAGCAGAGAGTTATCAAAAAGGGTAGAAAACACTGTGGGAAAAGGAGAAATTGCTCGTTACGAGCAATTTCTCCTTTTCCCACAGTGTTTTCAAAAGGCTTGTACTGCAGACACGTGAAAACCAGGGCTTGTTTGGGAAAGGGTTAATTAGGTCTTTGTATATTGTGTTTTGCACTGTTTTCAAAATTATATAATAGCAGAAAGTGCACCTATGCATACTTTTCTGGAGTCTGGAGTTCCTCTCATCAGTATATCATGCAATATTCTTTCAAAGCCACTGGCACTGTCTCCATTTAACTCTTCCCCAAATGACTAAATTTTGGACTGAACCAACTTGAAAAGCATTTGCAGTCGGCAAATTAAATGTAGCTCAAATGACATAGTTGTCTTGAACAGGGTAGAAAATATTGTAGGTAAAAGAGAAAATGCTGGTAACCTGCAATTGCTCCTTTTCCTACAAAATTTTCAAAAACACTCTCTTTCAGGATAGTTAAAACTCAGGATTGTGTGATAAAGGGTTAGCCCTTTACCCAACAATCCTAGCTTTTCATGACCCTGGGCAAGAAGGCTTTTGAAAACATTGTGTGAAAAGAAGAAAATGATGGTAACCAGCATTTTCTCCTTTTCACACAATGTTTTCTATCCTAGCAGAGAGCTTAAGCTAGTTTACACCATTGAATTTGTCACCTGAAGGTTTGAATTTGAAAGAGCCTAAAATTTGTTGTTTAGGAAAGGTTTAAACATTGTCAAAACAATCTTCAGAGATGAGAGGGGAATGAATCAAGAGGAGAATAATTAGCATTAACAAAAACCATGAAGAACAACTTTGTTTACATCCAGTAGAACATGTTTTACCTGTCCACCCAAATCACAAGGCTCATCCAAGTCCACATACTCTCCGTCCTTACTCCACATTCCCAGGGCCGTCTTAGTTGCCTCCCCTTTATCATCCTCTTTGAACTTCAGTTTAGCCATACTGTCAAACAACTTGGTCAAATGTTTTGTGACCTGAAATTTTGAATGTGAAATATCAATGAGCATTTCTCTGTGAAAAGGGAGTTAGGTGCATCTGCAGGTCAGCCTGCACAAATCCATGCTCTGTAAATAGAGGGCTTAATGCATCTGCAAAAAGTATCAACCCAGGTCAGCCTGCGCAGTCCGCGCAGGCTGACCTGGGCCGAAACTTTTCGCCTTTTGTCAATTTTCTGTATGTCAACCATTCTACCTTGTGATACAGTCAGTTGTTAGACATAAAGAATTTTAAGTATTCCTAACCATGTAATATCTTGCTTGGTATGATGTATCAGAGATGCATTAAGCCTCCTTTTGCAAAAGCATGGCTCATGACATTTGAGCCATGCCTACTATTAAGTCTTCTTTCTTTTTAATAAGGAAATAGTCTTAAATTTTGTTGTCTGGTTGAGAGTTATTGTAACTCGAATTATTGTAACTCTATGTGTTTTAATCCACAATGTTTATTTAGATCAGATTTTTCAGCATGTTTTTTGGTGTAAATGGCAGATGGAACTCTAAAATCCAAACAGTCATGAATGCCTTTTATGAATTATTAAATTGTCTTACCACTGGTGGATTGTTTCCATTAGACAGGATATCCAACAAGTCAGCAGACGACACGAAGTAGAATCTTGGGAAGGCCAGTCTCTTGGTTTCGAGGTATTCTGCGAGAGCTTTCTCACAAAGGGTCAGTTGACCTTGAAGGGTCTCCAGTCTCTCATAGAGATTGGGAATGTTTGTGGCGTCAACCACGTTCTTTGTCTTCTCCACCTCTTTCACAAGTTCCTGTCAAATATAACGTAAGAAAATCAGCAAAATGTTTGTTTCAATTCAACACTTAAAGCATTAAACACATATCATTATTATTTTTGATGTTTAACTCTTTACCAAACAATCTCAAGTTTTACCGACCCAAAGAAAAAAGGCCTTGGAAAACACTGTGGGAAAAGGAGAAAATGCTGGAAACCAGCATTTTCTACTTTTCCCACAATGTTTTCTATCCTATCAAAGACAACTTCCACAATTTTAGCCACATTTAAAGTATCATCCGAAACTACTTTGGGTTCAGAAAAATTTCAAAATTTGTTGTGAGGTAAAGGATTAATGAACTGACAGAAAGAATTTTGCCAATCTTGGAATGGAACCAGCAACCCAAAGGTTTCAAGCCCTATATATTACTGGCTGATCTATTGGGGGGCTATGTAAATGAGAAACTCTTTTTCTGTCAGAGCAAAAGATGCAGATATTGTTGCATCAAGGCTGATTTTCTCAGAATGCCTAGCAAAGAAGTGCACAGTGTAGATTCTGAATGAAGCTTATGGCACCTTTCACAACTATAGGAGCATTTGCAGCCAATGTAGATCAAGAACAGACTGCACAAAACATGCAGTCTGATCTTTGATCTACACTATCTGCTTATTGAAATACTACAGACAAAAAGCAGCCATGAAATTGCAATTATCTGGGTCTTATTCTAGCCCGAAAATGTCCTTCGGCTATATTCTGCACTTGTTTTGTAGGATTATGAAGCTGTTTTTTTCCATATCGGACATAGGGCTAAACTGTACATTTTGTGCAATGGCAAGAAACCCAAGTAGCATGTAAAGAACCAAGCGGTCTATTCAAAGAAGAGCTAATGTTTTGTACCAGGTTTGTTTCTTCACATCTTACTTTAAAGTCCATTCTAAATATGCCTAGAGAACAGTGTGACCTAAATCCTACAAATTTGTCACCATATAAGAATACCTTGAAGTCCACATCAATGCCATCAAAGCGCTTTGAGTCTTCTGGCAGCTGGTTCCTGATATCCTCAGATCCAATAAAGATACTCTCCAGATGGGACCATGTTCTCTGGACCTCCATCCAGATACCAATAACCTGATCAGCTGTGGACAGCTTCTTCTGCCATGTGGACACTTCTTGTAGGAAGTGGGCAATGTATTTGGAGGTCAACATGTTCTGAAGTTGTACCTGTAATGAAAACATGGAATTTTGAATTACCCTTTTCCAGCTAAATTAATACTGTTGACAAAAGTGACTATCAACCATGGAATGAAAAGCAGTATGCTACTGGTATCATATCTATGATTGTGATGACAAATCAAATGCCAGAAATTGCAGAAGAAGAATCTCAGCTTGGTAATATAACCAGCAACATACTGTTAGACACTTAAGGGATTTTCTAGTGAAACAAAATTAAAAACCTAAGTATATTGGATTTCTACTAATGAATGGAAATTTTAATGTGACTTTATTTAGCAGTTTAAGGGTTAACTCTTCACCAAATGATAAACTTTAAAACTTGTCCAGGTTCAAAGTTGTTGCAGACAACAAATTAAGTATAGCTCAAATAAAGAAAATTGTTTTTGAAAAGGTAGAAAACATAGTGGGAATAGGAGAAAATATTGGTTACCAGTGTTTTCTCCTTTTCCGACAATATTTCAAAAGCCTTTTTTCCCAAGCTCAGTAAATGTCTGGATCGTGTGGGAAAGGCTTAATGCACCATAAAAATAACATTCATTTCTCTCATCTAACTAGAACTAAGTTGATCTTTATCTTACCTGGTTATCCTCAAGAGTTTCAATCAATTCTTCACTCGTCTTCAACATGGTGATCTTTGTACGTGGGTGCGGTTCATGTTCAAACTCCATTTGAGCCCAGGTCACGTCGAGTTCCTTGAGGACCTTCTCCATGCTCATTTCCTTCACTGCCTTGTCCACGATACCTCGTACTTCATCTTCAAAGTTGTGCAGGTTGAGGGACAACAGGTCAGCCAAGGTTGTGCTTTCGTCCATAACAAAACGCACCTATTAATTGGAAAAAAAAGAAACTCCAAATAAACAGTTTAATTTTACCCTTAGAGCACAAATAACCCCAACAGACATTTTAAATCTAGAAATAAAACCAATATAATGGCATGTTCAAGGCTGATTTTATCTACAATGTCTTAGTAAAGCAGACAGTGTAGATTAAAGATCAGGCTCCATGTTTGTGCATAAAGCCAAAATGTTCAACAAAATAAGGGATGGTGTAGATCCAAAACCAGACTGCAAATTCTGTGCAGTCTGATCTTGGATGCACATTGTTTGCAAAAAGCAGTCTGATCTTAATACATATTACAGCCCAAAACAACTTATGCTGTGTTTTGGGCTCTACAGGACAAATATGTTTCAAAAGACAAATTTTAAACCCTTTGAAACAGAGAGTATATGCAGACCACAATTCAAAACCTTATGCAAATGAGCTGAAGTTCTCTGATTTGATAAAAAATCACTGTGGAAAAATGAGAAAATAATCGTTGCAATCCATTTCTCCCTTTCCCATGACATTTTTTTCTCTAAAAGCCCATTTTTCTCAGGTTCATTAAAACATGGCATTGTTTGGTAAAGGTCAATCCGTGGACCCCAAGTCTCACACTTACCTTGGTGGCAGCCATAAGTTGTTGCCAATGTCTTTCTCTGATGGCTGGGTTCTGGAGTTCACTGACGGCCCTCAGTGAGGTCAGCATGTTCTTCACAGTGTTCTCTACTCCAATGTATGTATCCCAAGCTCTCATCTCCTTATCCAGACTTCTGATATCTTTGGCAAACTTCTTGCAGTCCATTTCCATCTGCTCTACATTGATTTCCTTCCATGGGGTGGTCTTCCAGTCATCAATACTGCTGCGGACCATAATCACATAGTCCCAGAGTGTTTTCAGAAGTTTAATCTCCTTCCTACACTGTTTCAGCTGCTTGAAGTCAGGAACATTCACCTCAAAAAGACCAGCTGAGTCAAGCAAGGCAGCCATGTCTTTCTCCATAGAGAAGATCTCTTCATGGTACTAAAATGGAAAATCAAATAAAAATTCAAGGTGACTGAACTATAAAAAAAAATCTGTAAAGGAAATTCAAATCCAAAGTCTTACTGACTTCCATGGATAATATATTTTCCCCTTTGCAAGATCCCATGTTTTTGAGACATTGAGAATGAAGTTCACTTAAACATGGGAAAAGGAGAAAAAGCTAGTTCCCATGGAAACCATAATTTTCTCCTTGTCCCACAATTATTTCCACCCTTTAAAAGACAAATCCCATTTTCAAAGTTACATTTCTAATTTGCCATGGGTTGAAAGCATTTACAGACAGCAGATTAAATGTGACTTTAAGGAGGTAATCTGACTGGAAATGCAAGAAAATACTGTGGGAAAAGGAGAAAATGCTGGTGTTGTTACGTTCACAAAAGCATTCAATCTAAGGATTATGAAAAGAAAAAAGGATCATATAAAGTATAAATCTGAATCAGAAGGTAACAAAATTTCTGACTTGTCCATACTGAAAGTATTCACAAATTCAATGTTGCAAAATTATTGGATTTGTCTCTGAAAGGTAGAAAACATTGTGGAAAAAGAAGAAAATGCTGGTTACCAGCATTTTCTCCTTTTCCCACAGTGTTTTCGAAAGCCTTCATTCTAAAGTCTAAAAACCGTGAAAACACAAAACTGTTCCAAAAAGTGTAACAAAAGGCTTTTCTAGTCTTCTTCTTCAGGTTTGCAATATCAGATTTTTTGATAAAAGGTTTATACCTTGTCAAGGTGATCATACGGCTTGTCACAGTCATATTTGAATGGTGGAATTTGTCGGAACTTTTCTCTGAACTTGTGCTGGTTGACATCGAAGGACGCACTCTTTCTTCTAATGTTGGACACCTCGTTGGCCTGAAGTGGCGCCACCTGTTGTTTGACCTGGATACTCGTCTTTTTGGTGTTGTTCCACTGCTCTGGCAGTTCCTGTAAAAGGTTTGAAGCTATTTGTAGTATTCATCTTTTGGATTGACTGGAGACAACTGCATAGTCTGTGAACTTTTTTATTGTTAATTTTCAGATTCTAAAAAAATAAAGGGGCCTGCGGTCGACTAAGGGTCCCTATACTGGTAAGAGATTGTCTCATCCATTCAGCTGGTTTGAAAGCACATTCCATTTTACTGATCTATTTCGATTTCAAATGCATGTGTATCACAACAAGGGCACCACATGCAGGTGCAAACACTTGGCTACAGATGCTTAATTTTCAGTGAAAATTCTAAGTCGAAAATAACTCTGTCAAAAATATCTTGATGGTTACCTGCTCTTTTTTATAGGCTCCCTTTTTGATATTTAACGACTTGTCCATGTTTGAAGTAAATATCTTCAGTAATAACAGAGATATTTTACAATGTCAAAGTTTTCACATGATGAAGCAGAGGACACTGATGCAGACGAAGACAATGGCGCCACAGCTACAACAATATTGTGATGTTTTCTTTGAAAACAGCTGAGCTTACAATGTACACAAATGTGTCTGAACTGCACAGGTGGAAATTGATTTTTTCTTTGGTCAATCTAAAAATGAATATTCAATGGAAGGGTACTAGCAACCTGAACATTTTACAATCCCAATAAAACCTGGTACAAAGAACAGTAAATTCAATGTCATCAATGTCAAAAAACTTTTTGTTTTTATTACAAGCAGTCCAAAATTCTATGGACAATTTTTGTATAAAAAAAGAAAAAGTTTTTTTGTAATTAGAGTACATGGCAAAACATATTTTGCTGTGTTCTTTCTGATCATGCCATCCCTGTGGCAACACTGGAAACTTTTCCGCAAACAAAAATTTCAATTGCTGAATCAAATTTTCAATTCATAGTATACAAAGCCCAAACCTGAAGCTGAAGGTGGACCTCCTCCGGCATTTCCTGGTCATAGGTCTTCAAGAGTTCAATGGTCTGTTTTAGAGGATCAAACATGTCATCAGTGGTGGCCTGACGGTCCTTGACAGCAAACAAGTGTCCCATACACTCCACCAGTCCGTTGTAGTCTCCCTCTTCTACAGGCTTCAACAGACCCGAGTCAGTGACCTTGATAAACTCAGCAAGCTCTTTAAGACTGGAGAAAAAATAAATCAAGTTAAGAAATTATCAACCTATGTTTCTTTTCCCTTTACAACACAATCCCGAGTTCTAATGACCATTAGGAAGGAGGCTTCTGGGAAATTTCTGGGAAAAGGAGAAAATGTTTAAAACCAGCATTTTCTCCTTTTACCAAAATGTTTTCCTCCCTTCTAAAAATGAATTTCAATTATTTGGATCATATTTATTTTGTTGTCTTCAAATGCTTTGAATCTGGACTAGTCTTAAATTTTGTCATTTGGTAAAGAGTTAAACTTTTACCAAATGAACAAATTTTTACACATGTCAAAACTGAAAGCACTTGCAGACAACAATCTTTTTCTCCTTTTTCCACGATGTTTTCTACCATTTCAGACACAAATTTCATTATTTGAGCCCAACAATATTTGTCGTCTGCAACAGCTTTGAATTGGAGGAATCTAAAATTTTGTTGTTTGATATAGAGTTAAGTTGTATGGAAAAACTATGTAATTAAAAACTATGTCCAATATGGAAAAAAACAGCTCTATAATCCTGCAGAACAAATAAAGAATATGACCAGATTGCAGTCACGGAACAAGTATTAGATAGCTGCCGAAATAAACACAGTTCTCTATCTAACATAGAGCAAAAGATGGCTTTCAAAAAGCCTTATACCTGTTGGTCACATGATCAATCAGGTGCTGCTTGAACATGAAACTCCAGCGTTTGATGATGTTGAGCAGGGCTTGTTTGAAGGGTTTACCATCTATCCTGAACCAGTTGTCAAACACCTTGACTGGGTTGATCTGTTCACACTCTTCATAGATCTTCTCATAGGTGTCAATCTGCAATATTTATCATATACCTTTAAATTTTCCCGCTAAAACATATGCATAGCATGCCAATAAAGTCAGACAAAACAAATAAAAATTAGTATCTACAGCGTGAAATATGGTCCCAAATATGGTATAAAGACATAGCCTGCTCAAAGAATATGCTCAAATTGCTCCGATTGTATTGGTCAAAATGTTACTCTAAAACATTCCCCACATTGGGACTGGTTGAATAATGATAATTCCCTATAAATCTTCAAGTATTGCATGACGTTGTGAAGGAAAGTTATCAAACAATTATATGCTATTTTGGGACAACCCTCATACATCCTTACTTCATGATGGGTGTCCTTAACTCTTCACTAAACAAAACATGATTTAGACTTGTCCAAAATTGAAAGCAATAGCAGACAACACATTAAATTTAGCTTGAATGGTGGAATTTGCCTTTGAACAGATAGAAAACATTGTGGGAAAAGGAGAAAATGCTGGCTACCAGCATTTTCTCCTTTTCCCACAAGGTTTTCAGAAGCAGTCTTTCTCAGGGGCTTTAAAACTGGGGATTATGTGTTAAAGTGCTAAAAGGATATTTTTCAAAGTCCTCAGCTGCATGTTTGTAACAGAGAGCAAGGATAAAACAACAGGCCACAAAAGCAATCCCACCTGCTCCTTGAACTGTTTGAGGGTTGGTGGAGATTCTGGCACGCCCTCTTCTGCATGTGCCTCGATTTCTTCCGTGGTCAACACATGGTTATAGAGCAAGAACTGACGCATGAACTCGTTCCTGAAAATAACACACAAAAGTAATAAGCCCTTCACCAAATGATCCCACATTTCGATGACCTTGAGCAATCCAATATACATAAACATCTATGAGCCACGCTCTGGCAAAAGAGTGTTTAACCCTTTCCCAAACAAGCCCTGGTTTTCACATGTCTGCAGTACAAGTCTTTTGAAAACACTGGGAAAAGGAGAAATTGCTCGTAACGAGCAATTTCTCCTTTTCCAACAGTGTTTTCTACCCTTTTTGAGACCTTTCTGCCATTTTCATCAAATTTAATATTGTCGTCTGTAAACTCCTTCAATTTGGACCAGTCCAAAATTTGTCGTTTGGGAAAGGGTTAATGCATCTCTGTGATGCATTATACCAAATTATCATATAATTATGGATCCATAAAATCCATTTTGTTTAACAACCGACTGAATTTGGAGGTAGAATGGCCCTTCGATATGCAGAAAAATAAACAATAGCAAAAAAAAAAAAAAGGTTTGATCCAGGTCAGCCTACACAGTCCCCACAGGCTGACCTGGTTCGAAACTTTTTTTTTTTTGCTGTTGTTTATTGTCCAGGTCAGCGTAGGCTGACCTGGGTCGACACTTTTTGCAGATACATTAAAGACCCTTTTCTCATTCCTTATCTGATTCCGAACAAATAATATCTATCAAATTTTAGACCTCAGTCTCACCTGTCATCCACCTGGATGTTAGCAAAGTTTTCAAACGGGTTTCGGCATTCTATGCTCTTACTCTTGATGTTTTGGATACAACCCATCAATTATTGCCTCTTCTTTGATCCACATATCTACTCGTATATCTAATTTAATATCTATTTAAGGACTGTTAACCCTTAAAGAGCCTTTAACAACAATAGTTGCCTTTGTGGCCAGTGTAGATCAAGATCAGACTGCACAAAATGTGCAGTCTGATCTTTGATCTACAGTGTCCTCTTTGCCGAGACATTCTGGAAAACTGCAACCTTTAAACTGCAATTATATGGGTCTTATTTCTAGATTAAAAATGTCCCCAGGGTTTATTCGACACAACAAGGGTTAATACCTGTGAAATATTTGGGAAAAAACCCTCACCTGTCATCCACCCAGAGGTAGGCATAGTTATCAAAGGAGTTTCTGTACTCCATGCTCTTGTTCATGATGTTCTGGATACGATCCATCAACTCCTGTCTCATCTCAGAGAGCTCCTCCATGTCCTCCAGGTCTGGCTGGTAGTGATCCTACAGTATACAATAAATGTTTAACTCTCAGAGCACCTAGGGCAACTTAAGTTGCTTTTGCAGGTGAGGTAGATTTGGATCAGGCTACTTTTTGCTGACAGTGTAGACAGTGTGATCAGACTGTAGATAATCTGCAGTCTGATCTTGGATCTATAGTGTAAGCTATTTCGTGAACTACTCTGACAAAAACACCATTGTTTGAGTTGTAAATTCCAAGATTGGCCATTGGCTGGACTGGCCCAAGGCATTAGCTAGAAACAGGGAATTTCTTCTTTTTTCACAAAGTTTCGAAAATCAGCAGTTACATAAGAACACATATACTAGTGTGAGCCATGCTCTGGTAAAAGGTGACTTAATGTATGATCCATGATACCAATCAAGCCATCACATAATTATGGATCCAAAATAGCCACTTTTTTTTTTTTACAACTGACTTAATTATGAGGTAGACTGTTCCTTACATAGACAGAAAATTGACCGAAAAGTTTCGGTCCAGGTCAGCCAACGCAGACTGTGCAGGCTCACCTAGGCTGATACATTTCGCAGATGCATTAAGCCCTCTTTTCACAGAGCATGGTTCTTATATATGGCAAAGGGCAGATAAAGTTTACGGAAATCTTGCTTTTTAAAGTTTGCCTTGGTAGCCTATTATCATATTGAATACAACATATTTAATCTTGCAGCAAATCATTTTCAAAAATAAATGTGGTAAAAGGAGAAAATACTTTCAACCATCATTTCCTCTTTTTGCCGTATTGTTTTCACAAGTACATGAATTCTTACTATCAATGAAAATGTTTTCAAAGCTGTGCCTCAAACTTATTCCACATGGCTGTAAGTTGATACAGGGATTCCCATAATAAAAAGACATGGCTGTACATAAAGTATCTAACCTGTCCACTGTGTGCAGCCAACCTCTTGATAAGGGACGCCTGTTTGTAGATGTCACCAACAAGTCCATCCACCAAGTCATAGAATCCATCTGGTACCCCATATTCCAGAGATGGGATAAACACCATTTCTGGTGCCTGCAGCTCCAACATTGCCTAAAGAATATATCAGTAAGAATGAATTTCTTGAATCAACCTTTCCACTGTGTTTAATTCTAATAAAGTGACCTTTTATGATTATTCTTCCATAATTTCATTACTTGTCATGCATGTTTAATAGCTTAACCCTTTCCCAAACGACAAATTTTGGACTGGTCCAAATTGAAAGAGTTTGCAGACGACAATTTTAAATTTGATGAAAATGGCAGAAAAGTCCTCAAAAAGGGTAGAAAACACTGTGGGAAATGGAGAAATTGCTCGTTACGAGCAATTTCTCCTTTTCCCACAGTGTTTTCAAAAGACTTGTACTGCAGACACGTGAAAACCAGGGCTTGTTTGGGAAAGGGTTAAGCTGTAGATTGGAAATATCAAAAGTGCTTATTTCTTCACTCATTCCTTCATTCATTCCTTCATTTATACCTGATCCATCCATCCATCCATCCATCCATCCATCCATCCATATCATTCTTTCATTTTAACTATATCATTCTTTCATCTTTACCGTATCATTCTTCCATTTTTACCATATCATTCTTTTGTTTATTTTCACATTTATTAATCACTCATTCTATATCATCCCACTGTAACATTAAAAAAGAAAGAGATACCTTGAAGAGATCATCTGGGTTGTTCTTGGGGTCAGTGTTGTCCAGCAAGAACTTGAGACTGCAGTGGATTGTGTTGAAGAAGCCATCAACCACCATCTCATCAACGTAGTCCACATATGCCTTCCATATGTCTGATGTACTGTCTGCTTTAAACAGCTCCAGGTTGGTCTTAAAAAGAGATGTTGCACAGATTATTTTTCACTGTTTAATCCTTTTACCATATGATACCATGTTTTAACAGCCATGATAAGGTCTTTTAACCCTTAATCACACAATCCCTAGTTTTTATGACCCTGAGGAAGAAGGCTTTTGAAAACATTGTGGGAAAAGAGAAAATGCTGGTAACCAGCATTTTCTCTTTTTCCCACAGTGTTTTCTTCCATATCAAAGTCAGAAATCATCATTTGAGCTACATTTATTTTGTTATCTGCAAACGCATTCGATTTGGTCAAGTCAAAAATATTGTCGTTTGGCAAAGGGTTAAGTCTGTTATTTTGCTGAGTTCAGTTTGAAAGATTGTGTCAACTTAGGACTTTAGAAGGTTATGAAAGTCTGTTAATGTAAGTAAAACACATCTAAAATAACAAACTCAACCTAAGTCAGAAAATAAACCCAACAGATATTTTACATAAGCCATGCTCTGTGATGCACTATAACAAGCAAGCCATTATATAATTACTTGTTGCTTAATACAGATGGTCTCCGTGACAGGTTTAAACATACCTAGGTCTTTTTCCCCTAGAAAAACTAACGCTTATCCATTAAACCTTTCAAAAATAAAATATTAAAAAATAAGATTTCTTAACTCTTTACCAATTAAAAAAAATTTGGAGTTGTCCACATTGAAAGCATTTGCAGACGACAATTCAGATGTGGCTGGAATTATGCTCTTTGGCTGTGAAAGGGTAGAAAACAGTGTGGAAAAAGCAGAAAATGCTGGTTATCAGCATTTTCTCCTTTTCCTACAATATTTTAAAAGCTTTCTTTTTTACCAGGGTCGTTAAAACTCGGGATCAATAATTTCTTGCTTTGGCAACAAGAAGGGAAGCAAAGTCAGATAACCAACAAACCTTGAGCAGTCCATGGATCTTTTCACCGATGGCGTTGATCTCATCGTAGCGTTTCTTGAGTCTGTCCTCTCTGTCCGTGAGGTTGAGGAGGCAGTCATTCTTTTCCTCCTTCCTGGTGAAGAGTGGAGACTTGCTCCATGTTGACATCAGTTTCTGTACTTCCTCCACATTGTTCTTGGCTTTCTGGACGCGGGATTCCAGGTCAATAACTTCATCACGGGTGTTCTGGATGTAATCCCAGATTCCTGAAAACATAAACATATAATTGATATGATTGATTGATTGATTGACTGACAAATGGATGGATGGATGGATGGATGCATAGCCTGTCAAGCGATTTGCCAAACAGACAATGTTTCACCAGTATTTTAAATATTTCACAATCTTGGACTTTTTTAGTTCTTCCTACTTATTTTTCCTTTTTACTTAGAATATAAAATTCTAGATCTAGTTACATTACAAGCTTGCATGTTATCTTATGAGTACAGAAATTACCTCAATTAACCCCTTACCACACAATCCTGAGTTCTAGTGACCCTGAACAGCATAACTTTTAAAAACATTGTCAGAAAATGAGAAAATGCTGGTAACCAGCAATTTCTCCTATTCCCACAATGTTTTCTACCATTTCAAAAAATTTTGATCTAGACTAAATTTGTCATCTGCAAATACTTTCAATTTAGACAAGTCCAAAATTTTGTTGTTTGGTAAAGAGATAAAGGAAAACCATTAGAGAAACAATAGCCTGTAACAAGCAGTTGCCCTTATTCATGCTGTTTTTTTCACACCACAGTAAAACTGCATATCAATTCCAATCAAAATTCTGTGAAATTTTAAAGAAGTCAGCAGTAAAACGGTTTACTACACATACCATCACTATTCCAGTTCAGAGCACTCTCAGCTTGCTGTAGCTTGGTGTCAATGGCCTCTACCTGACTTTCAATCAGGGGAAACTCGACCTCAAGGACATTAGTCCTGACCTTGTTGTAGAGGTTCACGGTAAGGTCAAGGTTGGTGGTAAACTTCCACAGGGTGTCATAGCGACTATAGATGGCTGTGGCACTCTCGGGGACAGACTCCTCAGCACGGATTTCCAGGTATTTCACTTCACGTAGGACAGCAACGAGTTGTGGGTCGAAGTTGACAGAGATCAGCTTGGTCTCCTCGTTACGATTGATGAGCGGCTGGTTGAGATTGAATGAACAGGCCTCATCCACACCTGCAATCCATTCCTTGTAGACGTCTTGGTCCCATCTGAAATAAATATCATTGGTACATAACTCTGGCATTCTTTACTTTTTAACCCTTTCAGCGCCATAGGTGAAAACAGGGACTTTTGCGGACGGCACAGATCAAGATCAGACTGCACAGAACGTGCAGTCTGATCTTTGATCTGTACCGTCCGCTTAATTAGTCAAGCCCCTACGATAAAAATCTTTCTGGGTCTCTGTGGATTGCATTTACAGCCACCGAAAGAAGTCAAGTTTATTTATTTGGTGCCGAAAGAGTTAATTGCTTTCATACATGTGCTTGATGCACACTTTTTTCACCAATACCCTTTACTGGATAACAAAAATTCTAGAGTTTTCCAAATTGGGTGCATTTGCAGATGACATATTTAAAATGGCTTGACTGATGGAATTTGAGTAAAGGGAGGTAATGAGTAATTCAAAGAGAAGAAATTCAACATATGAGACTGCTCTTTGAAAAGGGGGTTTAATGCATCTGCAAAAATATACATACATATATGTAAGCCTGTAAAAACCCATCTTATGGAAGTGCATTTTGAGTATTCTGTAAGTGCATGCTAACTACAGGTTGCACTCTGTATTCATTTTGTGGAGCTTTAGGATAAAGACAAAGCCACCATACTGTTTCCATCTCCAGTCACTTATCAGTTTTTGATAAGCTCAAAGAGACTGAAATGTCAGTCTTACCCTATTCCTAATTGCATTATGAAGGCTAGAGCTGTTGCAGGCAAAAAAATAACCCCTCTTCCAACACATACACACAGAGACTTATTGCCTAATCACTGGATCAGGAAAAAAATTCGATGGGCCATAACTCATGTAATAGTCAACTAAACGAAATGAAAATTGCAGGTGCACCTGGTACACAAGTTCCCATGGTAAGAAGACTTCCATTACAATTTCAGCCATGATGTAGGAGGAGAACAGGACTCAAAATTGATTGCCTCTACATACAAAAAGATGGACAGACAGACAGTATAAACCAGCCCTAAGTTGTGGGAGGTATAACCCTTTACCACACAATTCCAAATTTTAAGGACCCTAAAGAAAAAGCCTTTTGAAAACATTGTTGGAAACGGAGAAAATGCTGGTAACCAGCATTTTCTCCTTTTCCCACACATTGTTTTCTGACCTTCAAAAAATTAATTTCAATTTTTGAGTCACATTTATTTTGTCATCTGCAAATGCATTCAATCTGAAAGAATCTAACATCTTATCATTTGGTAAAGACACAAAGTTACTCCTTACCAATGATAAAATTTTTCACTGGACCATATTGAAACCATTTACAGATGACAAATTAAATGTAGCTCAGATGATGTTTTCTGTCTTTGATAGGATAGAAAACATTGTGGAAAAAGGAGAAAATGCTGGTTACCAGCATTTTCTCCTTTTCCTGCAATGTTTTCAAAAGTCTTACTTTTTTTAGGGTTAAACTTTTGTTCACTTACTTGCTCAGAAGTTGAAGCATCTCTTCATATTTGGTGAAGACCAACTTGGCTTCCTCGGTTTCCATCACTCTGTGAAAAACAACAATACACAATGAATACTGACCCAAACAAACATTTTTTTTAAATTTTAAACAGGCCTTCAGATAAAAAGGAGTCTAAATCCAGTATTTTTTATTCCAAACCCTATGTTGTGAGTACTCATTAGAATCGTCTCGATGAGACAATTCTAATGAATACCCATAACATAAGGTTTAGTGGAGAGTGATTAATATTTTCAATCTTGAAATCAAAATCACTCCCTCTATCTGGAGCTCTGTAATAAAATTTGCTATCTTGGTTGTGTTGCACTGGATACTTTCCTTCACTGATTACTACATACAATAATAAAAAAGCCATCCAAATAGAAGGCATTTTCAGACAGATTTTTACATTTGGTTAACTCACAGAATTTGTCTTTGAAAGGGTTTAACCCTCTACTGCACATTCCCCAGTTTTAACAACTCTGAGGAAGAAGCCTTTTGAAAACAATTTGGGGGAAGGAGAAAATGCTAGTAACAAACATTTTCTCCTTTTTCCCACAATGTTCTCTACCCTTTCTAGTACAAATATCATCATTTTGTCCAAACTTGATTTGTCATCTGCAAATGCTTTCAATTCCTGGAACAGTCTAAAATTTTGTTATTTGGTAAAGAAATAAAACAATGTGAGAAATGGGGAGAATGTTCATTACCAGCCTTTTCTCCTTTTCCCAAATTTTTTTCCCACAATTAGCCATCTTTCATTAGAGTCGATAAAGCATGGGATTGCATGGTATAGGGTGACCAGATTGTCTACTGCTTATGTCTGTGCATACTGCCAACTAGGTCATTTGCCCCTGAGGAGTGGCAGAATAGTGTCTTTCTTTAACAATATTGGAGACATTGTAATTAAAGGAGCACTTGCTTGTTATAAGCGATTTCTCTTTTTACCACAATGATCTCAATATTGTTCAGCATATTACATGTTATTGAGAATTAATGTAGGCACTTCTATAAATAGATCTGATCAAGATCAGGCCGCATTCAACATGCTGTCTGCTCTTTGGATCTATACTGTCAAAAAGTTTTGGAAAATTCTGAAAAAAATTATCTCTTTACCATACAATGCCTAGTTTTAAAAATCCTAAGGAAAAAGGCTTTTGAAAACAATGTGGGAAAAGGAGAACCAGCATTTTCTCCTTTTCGCACAATGTTTTCTTCTATACTTCCATAGACAAATTTCAATTTTAGAGTCACATTCAATTTTTCATCTGGAATTGCTTTCAACTTGGACAAGGCTAAAATTTTGTTGTTTGATTAAGAGTTAAGGTTTGAAATCACAGTATTTCGATCTATGTTTACCAGAATGAAAAAGTCTAATTCATCAATGTATTAGCTTGTTTGTGTGCGTGTTTACAACTTCTAAATTACTAGATCTGCGAATTGCTTGCTTGGTCATCAATCTTCTTTTTTTTTTAATTCCAACAAGAGCATCCCATGCAGGTGGCAACACGCGGCTGCAGTTGCTTGCTTTTCAGTGAAAATTCTGAGTTGTAAAAGGGGCATAACTGTGTCAAAATACTTTGATAGTTATCTACCCCTGTTGCATGGATACCCCTTTTGATAGTGAAAAACTTGTCCGAGTCTGAAGTAAATCATCTTTAGTAATGACAGAGATATTATAAAATGTCCAAGTTTTTGCATGAAAACAGACAATGACAACCCCAGGGCTATGACTGTAACTCAGTGTTTTCTTTGAAAACAGCCAAGCTTAGAATAAGGGAAATGTTAGAGACATGCCATTAGAAGTAAAATCATCATTTCTATCATTATACTTTATCCCTTTGCCACACAACCCTAAATTTTAACAACCTTGAGGAAAAAGACTTGAAAACATTGTGGGAAAAGAAGAAAATGCTAGTAACCAATATTTTCTTCTTTTCCCACAATGTTTTCTACTGTTTCAAAGAGAACATCATTAACTGCAACACATTTGATCTGTCGTTTGCACATGCTTTCAATTTAGGCAAGTCAAAAATTTTGTCGTTTGTTAAAGAGTAGCATTTCCTTCTTTTCCTACAATGTTTTAAAAAGTCTTCATCTTTAAGTCATGAAAATCATGAGATTGTTTGGTAAAGTGGTTTAAACCTTTACCACAGAATCCCGACTTTTAACGACCCTGGGGAAGAAGCCTTTTGAAAACATTGTGGGAAAAGGAGAAAATGCTGGTAACAGCATTTTCTCCTTTTCCCACGATGTTTTCTACTCTTCTCAAAACAAATTTCAATTTTTGAGTCACATTTATTTTGTCGTCTGCAAAAGCTTTCAATTTTGACTAGTGTAAAATTTGTCATTTGGTAAAGTGTTAACTCTGAACCAGGCAACAAAATTTTGACACAAGCAAATTGAAAGCATTTGCAGACGATAAATCAAATGTTACTAAAATGTTTGGATTTGTCTTTAATAGGGTAGAAAACATTGAAGGAAAAGGAGAAAATGCTGGTTACCAGCATTTTCCTCTTTTCTCATGTTTTCCAAAGGCTGCTTTTCTCAGGGTCTTTAAAACCCCTGAATTGTTTGGTAAATAGTTAAGGGCAAAGTGAAGCTCTTTCACACACAACTTAGAAAAAAACAGTTATGATCATGCATTCCTCACTGTATACACACAAAAAAATCAACACAACTTGATTTAAAAAAAAAAATCCTAAATTATCTTTTTTGGTATGTATTTTAGACCTGGGTTTATATTCACCCATCATTCTTAGGAAAGGTTTTCAATCTTAGTCCCCAGAATTTTCTATATTTGAAAGTAACACAACTTCTGATTGGCTAGACCATTTGGTTTAGCCAATCAGAAGTCATGTTACTTTTAAATTTAGAAAATCTTTGAGAATAAGACTAAAACAATTATCAACAATGGTTGGTGAATACCGACACTGATTTTTGTTTTCCTCTGTCAAAATGGAAATGACAACATAAAGGGAATGCTAATTGCCATGTTTCCATTTAATGATGAAAACTAGACAATATTACAACTGTAACTATAATTAGCAATGAGCTGCTTTTTTAAATAAGTTATCCTTTTAAAGAAAATTAATAATATAACAGGAAGAAGCTTCATCTCACACCTACAGTATTGCCACAAATGAAAGTGATTTAACCCTTTACCACACAATCCAGAATTTAAATGACCTTGAGGCAAAAACCTTTCTAACACATTGACATTGTGTAAAGAGCAGAAAATGCTGGTAACCAGCATTTTTCTCCTTTTTTCCCACAATGTTTCCTGCCCTTACAATGGCAAATCCATCATCTTGATCCACAATTAATTTGTCCTCTGCAAATACTTTGGATTTGGACATGTCCAAAATTCGTCATTTTGTAAAAAGTTAATTAAATTGATTTACTATTACATGATTACAAACTATTTGAATCCAGAAAGAAATCTGTAGAGTCCCAAATATAGATCTTTTCATAATAAGGCTGGAGTCCGGAGTATTAGATTATATACTTTCACAGAAGAGTTGTCTTCTGTACTTGATCACCATAAATCACTGTAATAACCCCTCCCTTTTTTTTTTTTTTATTCAAATGTTAATTAAAATGAAATAGCTCGCATACTTGTCATTCTTAACAAGTCAATATTTGAGTGTGAAATAAAGAGATTGTTCGAAATGCTTATGTATAATACTAAATTTGTTACGATTTGAACATCGCAGAACCAGTCTGTACACTGGACTCTTGCTGTGGCTCATCCAAACCATAGACTGGTTCTGCTGTGTAATCATCCAATATAATTCAATAGTGTTCTCAAGTATGTTAACCAATCTTATATTATTCGAAAAGCCTAGTTAGCTGCTCTTAATGAGCAATTTAGTCCTTTCGAAGGTAAAGTTGTAATACAGTCCAAAATAAAAACACATTTCAATAGCAAAGTTGCAAAACAGTCTTTAAAAAGAAAAAAAAAACAGCAAAAACAATCTTTTATCACAGAGTAAAAATCTTCAAAACACACTTTCTGATACAAACCAATACTTACAACCTTAAAAAGAGAAAGAAGGAAGGTACATGTTTTCGAAATAACAGTTTTCATCTGTTAAAAATGCACAAGCCAAAGATAATACAGTTTTTCTTAACCCTTTACCACACAATCTAACATTTTAACGACCCATTTAGGAAGAAGCCTTATGAAAACATTGTGGAAAAAACAGATCTTAATTTTTGAATCCTGTTTATTTTGGTCCCTGCAACTGCTTTCAATTTGGACCAATCTAAAATTTTGCCATTTGGTAAAAGAGTTAAAGGAGAATCACATTCTTTTATCTATTAACCCTTAAAGCACCTTTCAAAACTTGAGTTGCCTTTGAGGCCAGTGTAGATCAAGATCAGACTGCATTAACCATGCAGTCTGATCTTTGTTCTACACTGTCCGCTTTGCTGAAACACTACAAGATAAAATCAGCCCTGGAACTGCACATGTTAAGGTCTTATTTCTAGATCGCAAACGTCTACTGGCTTTATTCTGTGCTCTAGGGGTTAATAATGGACCGTATGTTGAATCATTCATAGGTAAAATTCTGATTATCAAAGTATGTGTCAATATGCTTTTGAAAACATTGTGGGGAAAGGAGAAAATGCTGTTAACAGTATGTCCTTCTTTTCCCACAACTTTTTTTACCTTATCACAGAAAAGCAGTTCATTTGTATTAATTGGGAAATTGTTTTTCAGCAGTTTTTCTAATTTGGAAGAGTTAACAAACTGTTGTTTGGGAAAGGTTAAAACTAAACTAAAACTATAGAGTCAATGTCTGTGATTTGGTATTCTGAGCAGAGATGGTGAAATTCAGTTCCAGTTCACATAAATAAAAGACTCATAACCTATTTGTCTGTGAAGTAACTACAGTGCAATTTTCATGTTAACATGTTCAAACTTGATGTGGTAAACATCATTTTCTCCATTTCCCAAACTGTTTTCTACATAAAAAAAGCCAGATCCTATCATTTGAACCAGATTTAATTTGTCATCTGCAAAAGCTTTCATATTCTGGGAGTCAACAATTGTATTGTCTGGTACAGAGTTGAAAGTAAAAAAAAAAAGAAATGAAGGTTGATATACATACGGGTGTTCAAGGTGTTTGAAGTTGCCCATGGGAATGCTGATCCTCTCCCTCAATTCCTGAGCCCATTTAAGCCCTCCGGTCACCGTGGGCATGTTTTTGTGGATGGGCACTTTACCCTGGCTAGCCTTGGTGGCTATCTGCTGGTCATAGATCTCCTTGGCAGTGTCCAGCTCTTTGTTCATCATGGAGACCAGGATTGGGTACTTCTCCTCAAAGTCAGCCTTGATTAGTGGACGATCCAACAGAGAGCCCATAATGTCCAGTAGCTGTAACAGAGGTCCAAGCACTTGCTGGTAATCTTACACTGTTTTGCTTTAATGCTTTTTAAACCAATGAGTTTTTGTGACCTCCCAAGGAAGAAGCCCTTTGAAAACATTGTGGAAAATGGAGAAAATGCTGGTAATCAGCATCTTCTCCTTTACCCACAGTATCATCTACCTTTGACCTGCATTACATGTGTTACATGTATTGTTTGCGAATGTTTTCAAACTAGACAAGTTTTAAATTCTGCAGCCTGGTAAAGAATCAATATGAGAGGAAATCTGTACAATCACTTGTAAAGGGTTAATAGATCTAAGGTAACTGTACAATCATAAGCTTCTCGACGTGCCATTTTAATCAAAGGATAAGGAAAACTGTAGTCACCAAACCTTGACATGTTTTCAGAAAAATATGAATAAAGAACTATTTTTACAATTTCCAATGAGAAAACAGGTTTTTGACACTGAGCAATGGAATAAAAACAGCTTTGTTTTGAGACACAGTCAGAAAATCTGTTACACTGAAATTTAGAAAATTCTTGAGAATGAGAATTTGAATGCACTTTAGAATGGTGGGTGAATACGGAATCTTACCTTGAAAGAACTCTCCAAGCCAGAGCAATCATCAAATCCTTGGCAAATAATGGTGGCAAGTCTTCTATCAAAATCGGCCACAGAGTCTTTGAAGGAAGCGTACTGGTTGATGAAACTCTGTAAAATAAAAGACAAATACAAGCCTTGTTCTCCATCATATTTATTAAAAAAAGCTTATCCTTATTTCCAACAAGTTTTGACACATTGTCATTTGACATTTGTTGAAAGCATACATCTATCTTAATGAAGATTACTAACACATATTAATGTATTTTGCTGCATTTTCATGGTACCATTTGATGACAGTGGATCTTGGCATATCCTGTCACATGTAACGGTGAAAGTATCAAACATTTCTTTTTTGCTCTGTTAAGGACCAAGAGTTTTATGCCATAAAACATTGATAAATTGAATACAAGTAGTACTGAGATACTACTTTGAACCAACAATTCTAATTTAAATTGTCAAAAACCCTAAGTGCATTTACGAAGCTGGGATTTACACTGTTACTTGAATCTAAAGTGTAGCCAAAACCTGGGTAAATCTCTTCATTATATTAGAATTGTATTTTCAGTCTAAAACTTTGTGGTTTGATAAAGAGTTAACTCTTTAACAAACGACAAAATTGTAGACTGGTCCAAATTGAAAGCATTTGCAGACGACAAATAAACAGTGGCTCCAATGACGAAATTTGTCTTTGATAGAGTAGAAAACATTGTGGGTAAAGGAGAAAGTGCTGGTTACCAGCATTTTCTCCTTTTCCCACAATGTTTTCAAAAAGCTTCTTCTTCAGGGTCGTTAAAAGTCGGGATTGTGTGGTAAAGGGTTAAGCAGCTAAATTTAATAAGTCATCTGCAAATGCTTTCAATCTGGAACCAGTCTAAAATGTTTTTATTTGGTAAAGACTTCAACTGCTAAAGGTCATTATATGTACAACAATGGAGATGGAAAATAATAAATTAGAAATAAAAATATAAAGAATCCTCCAGTTACAGGTACATACAGGGTCATTGGGATCTAAGCAGTCGTAAGTGGCCTCAGTGAACACCTTGTATTGAGCCTGGAACTCTTCAAAGATGTTCACAACCTGCTGGCTCAGCACTTTGCCCTTAATTCCACCGAGTTCGATCTTCTCCAGCTTTGAGAACTCTAAGGCACACTCCATCAGTTCCTGAAATAGAGCAGGCAGTTACAGACATTTATTGCATAACCTCCCTTCCTTTCTGTTTAACTCTTTACCAAACGACAAAATTTTAGACATGTCCAATTTGAAAGCATTTGCAGACGACAAAATAAAGGTGATTCAAAAATTGAATTTTGTTTTGGGAAGGGTAGAAAACATTGTGGAAAAAGGAGAAAATGCTGGTTACCAGCATTTTCTCCTTTTCCCACAATGTTTTCAAAAGGCTTCTTTCTCAGGGTTGTTAAAAGTCGGGACTGTGTCGGGACTGTGTGGTAAAGGGTTAATATACCCATTATAAATTTTCTAATCTTACACACATTTCAGATAAGCATTCTGTGATATCATAAGTAATGTTATTTTATACTTTTTTAAGAAAAGTGGATCATGTTTCATTCACTGATATCATCGCACGTGCATGTATGGTTTTGAATATTATTACTACTAGTTTATAAAAAAATTCTTATCTAATAAAACGAACCTTGTTTGGTTTTTGAGATAATATTTTATCAAACTCATCTGCAAAAATGTGATTCAGCTAGCCATAGGCTAACTTAATGATATATCTCTGGACTTGTTTAATAAAATTCTATGTCAAATGCCGACTTATATCAGATGCTATATGTATAATAGGGAAACACATGAAAGCATTACGACATTGGTTGTGAATTTGAACACCTGGCCCATATTTCAATAAGCAATTTGCCTCTCTTCCCAAAATCTGTTTCCTTTCAAGACATTGCTATGTTTGTCTGTAAATAGTGTCTAAACTCATTTATTTGATGTTCTATGGGTTAAATAATGGTATAAAATCCACTCAACCAATTGTTTAATTTAGTCAAATGAATGAGCTTAGACACTTTTTGCTATTTGGAACTAATTGATACTTTCTGCAGATGCAGACACATAAACCTCCCTTTTTACAAAGCACGGCTCTTATACTTTGCATCAAAACATTACTTACCTTGACAGTCTCCACTCTCTCACAGAACTTGTCATAGCGGGCAAACACAAGCTTGGGGGCATATTCCCATTCTCTGGGCTCCTTGCCTTCTTTGAAGTAGGTGTTAAGTTTGAGTCTGTGATCCTCATATGCCTCTTTGAATGCATTCAAGACATCACAAGCCTTTCTGACCTTGTCAATGGTTTCTTCCACCTCCCCTTTGAAGATCTCATGGGGCTCAATAAAGTTGGTTGCCTGTAAAAAAGGGACAAATTGAAAAATCTAACTGTTGCAGTGCTGAGTATGACTTTGGCTGCTTTCACAGAGAGTGTAGATCAAGATCAGACTAAGCATAATATCTGATATTTTGTGAGATACTATGACCCAAAAACTAACTTGAAATCCAAATACATGACTTATTCTTAACCATTCTCAAGAACATCCTTAGCCTTATTCTCAAGAATTTTCTAAATTTGAAAGTAACACAATTTCTGATTGGCTAAACCAAATGTTGAGCCATATATAATTTGTCATCTGCGAATGCTAGTGAAATGCTGGTAAGCAGAACTTTCTCCTTTTCCCACAATATTTTATATAGTTTTCTTTTTTTTTCTCCCAGGGACGTAACAAAATGGGATTGTTTGATAAAATGTTAAATTAAACAGTCCTTCACCTATAGTCAAACAAAAGCTATGGCTAAATTCCAAATGTCCCGTTTTTTGTGATTTGTCATTTCTAATAGACTGTACAGAGGATGAAGTCTGGTCCTGGATGTAAACCATGCCTTAACTCTTTACCAAGCAACAAAACTTTGGACTTGACCAAATTGAAAGCATTTGCAAATGAAAAAATTGAATGAAGCTCAAATGATGATTTCTGCCTTTGGTAAGATAGAAAACATTGTGGGAAAAGAAGAAAATGCTGGTTACCAGCATTTTCTCCTTTTCCCACAGTGTTTTCAAAAGCCTTCTCTTCCAGGGTCATTACAATTCGAAATTGTGTGATAAAGAGTTAAGATGGTGATCAGACTGCATAAGGTACACAGACTGATCTTAGATCTACACTGACCTATAAAACTACAATAACTGGGTCTATTTCACATACTGAAATGATTGTAACATCTAATTTTTCTGTTACCTATGATATTTTCCCACATGTACATGCATTTAACCTTTTACCAAATGACAAAAACGTAAACTTGTCTAAATTGAAAGCATTTGCAGATGACATTTTAAATGTAGTTCAGATCATGAGATTTGTCTTTGATAGAGTAGAAGACACTGTTGGAAATCCATTCACAGACTTATCTTATTATTTGAGCCTCATTTAATTTTACCATCCTTAACTGTTTAACCCTTTCCCAAACGACAAATTTTGGACTGGTCCAAATTGAAAGAGTTTGCAGATGACAATTTTAAATTTGATGAAAATGGCAGAAAGTTTTCAAAAAGGGTAGAAAACACTGTGGGAAAAGGAGAAATTGCTCGTTACGAGCAATTTCCCTTTTCCCACAGTGTTTTCAAAAGACTTGTACTGCAGACATGTGAAAACCAGGGCTTGTTTGGGAAAGGGTTAACAGGTGACAAAATTTTAGACTAGTCCAAATTCAAAGCATTTGCAGACAACAAAGTAGACATGAGTCAAAGTCTGAAAACATTTTGGGAAGGGTAGAAAACATAATGGGAGAAGGAGAAAATGCTGGTTACCAGCATTTTCTCCTTCTTCTATGATGTTTTCAAAAGCTTTTTCTTCAGGGTCGTTATAACATGTGATTGTGTGGTAATGTGTTAAATGCATTCAGTATGAACAATTCCAATTTTTTGTTGTATAGTTAGAACTGTAGAGGATTTATAAGGATTTTATTACATAATGTAGAAAGAACTTCTTCTCTACTGTTTTTCAAGTTTTTTCACAATTAACCCTTTCCCAGACAAGCCTTGGTTTTCACGTGTCTGCAGTACAAGTCTTTTGAAAACACTGTGGGAAAAGGAGAAATTGCTCGTAACGAGCAATTTCTCCTTTTCCCACCGTGTTTTCTACCCTTTTTGAGACCTTTCAGCCATTTTCATCAAATTTAAAATTGTCGTCTGCAAATTCTTTCAATTTGGACCAGTCCAAAATTTGTCGTTTGGGAAAGGGTTAATCCTCAAAGTGCTGAATAAACCAAAAGGACACTTTCGTTCTAAAATAAGACCCAGGTGATTGCAATTTCATGATCACTTTTTTCTGCAGTGTTTCAGTAAAGCAGATAGTGTAGATCAAAGATCAGGCTGCATGTTTTGTGCAGTCTGATCTTGATCTGTACTGACTACAAAAAGCACTATGATAGTGAAAGGCTCTTTAAGGATTAATTCAGTACAAAAAATTTCGTAAGTGAAGAAATATAATCAGATTAGACGGTGATTTAATCAGCTCTATATTTTGGCAAGCCAATCACTCCTTATAAAATCAATAATTCAATAACCTGGCATTGTGCCAAGGGGGTTTTATTCAGTATTTGAATACATTGTGTTTAATCTATCCCCCACTGGTTCACCCTTTCTCAAACAATCCTGATTTTTTTTTAATAAACCTCAAAGAGACAGCTTTTAGCTTTTGAAAACATTGTAGGAAAAGGAGAAAATGCAGGTAACCAGCATTTTCTCCTTTTCCCACAATACTTTCTATACTTACAGTGACAAATCCTATTATTTTAGACACACTTGAATCGTTGTCTGCAAATTCTCTTAATATGGATGAGTCAGAAAAATCTTCTGCATGGTAAAGAGCTGGGTAAGTGACATGCAGATACATGTTCAAGTTACAAAAGATATACTTTTGTAATGTTCTTTTTTCAAACCTTAAACTATTAACCAGATTACAAAACTTCAGACTGGTCTCCTAGAATGCTTTGTAGGACAACAAATAAAATTTGGCTTCACTGATGGAATCTGTCCTAGTAAGAATTAAAAAAAAAAACACTGTGAAAAAAAGAAAATTCTGAAAATGCTAGTAACCAGCATTTTCACCTTTTCCGATTGTTTTTCCCCACCCTTTCAGAGTTAAATCTACATTTAGTCAAGCTACATTAAATTTGTACTTTGCAAATACTTTCAATATAAAAGAATCTAAAACTTTGTAGTATTGTAAAGGGTCATCCCTTGACTCTTTACCACACAATCGCAAGTTTTAACGACCCTGAAAAAGGTGGCTTTTGAAAACATTGTGGTAACCAGCATTTTCTCCTACTCCCACAATGTTTTCTCCCCTATCAAAGACAAAAATCATCATCTCGGCTACATTCAAATTGCCCTATGCAACTGCTTTTAAATCGGACCAGTCCATAATTTTGTTGTTTGGTAAAGAGTTAATCACAAAATCCTGTGGTTAAATGTCTTGATGAAGAAGACTTTTGAAAATATTGTGGGAAAAGGAGAAAATGCTGTTAACCCTTTACCACACAATCCCAACTTTTAACGACCCCGAGGAAGAAGCCTTTTGAAAACATTGTGGGAAAAGGAGAAAATGCTGGTAACCAGCATTTTCTCCTTTTCCTACAATGTTTTCTACTCTTCTCAAAACAAATTTCAACTTTTGAGTCACATTTCTTTTGTCGTCTGCAAATGCTTTCAATTTGGACAAGTCTAAAATTTTGTCGTTTGGTAAAGGGTTAACCCTTTCCCAAACTACAAATTTTGGAATGGTCCAAATTGAAAGAGTTTGCAGACGACACTTTTAAATTTGATGAAAATGGCAGAAAGGTCTCAAAAAGGGTAGAAAACGCTGTGGGAAAAGGAGAAATTGCTCGTTACGAGCAATTTCTCCTTTTCCCACAGTGTTTTCAAAAGACTTATGCTGCAGACACGTGAAAACCAGGGCTTGTTTGGGAAAGGGTTAACCAGCATTATCTCCCTTTTCCTTATATGTTTTCTACCCTTTAACAGACAATTTCCACCATCTGAGCTACATTTAATATGTTGTCTGCTAATGCTTTGGATTTGGATAAGTCCTTAATTTTGCCGTTTGGTAAAGGGTTAAAGGTTAGTGTCTGCCCATGGTCACCCATGGTCTAACCACGATCTAGCAGGCAATCTGAAGACTCAAGTAACAAGAAATATCTTACAGACGGAGTAAATTTGCCAGCAAGTAGGCACGGGCTCTTAGAATAATTGTGTCTACATTTTTTACCACAGGGACACTTACAATAAACACGTCCATATATTTGACCAATCACAAATTTCTATTTATTCATTTTTCATCTGTACCAAAAAGTAGGTCAAAAGCCAGCACATACAGCTACGCCGAAAAAAACCCAACATCTAAACATACCATCTGGATTATCATGTTGCACATTTCCTGAAGCAGGACAATGATCCGTGCAGGGGTGTTGTAGTACTCAGAGTTGGCCCAGACAAGGCAGAGGCAGTTCATCATCGGGGCAAAGAGAACTTTGCTCTCATCAAACTCAGCTTGCTCATAATCTTCAAAGTGATGCCGTATTGGCTTCAAGTACATGTTGATATCCTGGGCCTCAGTCAGGGCTGTTATAAAAGCAAAGTTTGATTAGATTGTTTCATTTCTTCATATAGACACATTGCAGTAAGAACAGCATTGAGTATAATGCAGTACAAGGATGCATTAAGCCCTCTTTTCACATAGCATGGCCCAAATAAAAACAACAGAAAAAAGCAGAATCATTACGATCAATCTTTCTATTCTGCAATTACCTTTGAATGACTTTTACCTAAATTCTCTTTGCCTGTCTCTCTGAGTGGCCACCTCTATAAAACCTCTCTCAGTGGCCACCTCTATAAAGCAAGCAACTTATAACAGACAAGGGTATACCATGTTCCCAGAGGAGGCAAATTTGATGAAATATACATGAACCCTGCTCTGGCAAAAGGGGGCTTAATGCATCTCAGTGATGCATTATACTAAGCAAGTCATCACATAGTTATAGACCCATTAAACCTATTTTGTTCAACAATCAAATGGATCATGAAGTAGTATGGTTCTTGCACCTGCAGAAAATTTACAAATGGCAAGAAGTTTCCAACCCATATCAGCCTGCCCAGACATCTATATTTAGCTAGCATCTGTCCTAATGATTTGAGTTTTTCCTAGGTGCTTGATCTGCACATGTTCGACTGTAAATATATAACCAAGCTGGCTGTTTTTATGCATTTGATTTGTACACGTTCAACTGTAATTACATAACAACACTTGCTATTTTAATGCTAACAAATAAAATTTTATTCTAACTTTCATGTACCTTGTGAGAAAAGGAGCCATTGGTTTTTACTAGCAAATGCTTCTTTTCCCTTGTCTCAAACCAGCCTTTATGATATAAGATTGAAAATGAATAGTACAGATATAAAGCAAAAGCACAGCAGCCAACTCTAGGCCGCGGATGATTGATTTTCAGTGAAAAAGTACACAACTCTGTCAAAAATACTTTGATGTTACCTGTCAATGTTGTGTAGGTTCCAACTTTGATAACTAACAACTTGTCCAAGTTTGAAGCAAATATCTTTAGTAATATCAGAGATATCATAAAATGTTAATGTTTTTGGATGACAACAAAGACGAGACTAGGGGTACGACAATACTTTTGTTTCCTTTGAAAACAGCCGTGCTAATAACATAAAATGTGACATACCAGCGACTACATCACGGAAGATTTCCTTGAAGGATAAGAAGTAACTGCTACCAGTTTTCTCAAGTAACTCAGCCATTTTACGAACTTTGGGGTCCCTCAGCTGTAAGGAGTGAACATTTTGTATATCAACACTGCTGATGCCTTAACCCTTTACCAAACAATCTGGAATTTTAACGACCCTGATGGAGAAAGCTTTTGGAAACATTGTGGGAAAATGAGAAAATGCCAGTAACCAGCATTTTCTCGTTTTCCTACAGTTTTTTCTACCCATTCGCAGACAAATCTCTTAATTCACATCATATTTGATTTGTCATCTGCAACACTGCTGGCCGTACACTGTTGATATATTCTGGCCAAAATAGGCTTGTCTTCAACATTAAGTTGTATTGCTGAGGCCAGTGTACTTTTCAATCCTTTCCTGGAGTTTCTTTTACCACTATTTAGCAAACATTCTTTCCAAGTCACTGGCAGCTTTCCCATATAAACAGTAAGTATCTTCCAGATACAGAGTTTTAACTCTTTACCACACAATCCCAAGTTTTAACAACCTTAGGGAAGATGACTTCTGAAAAAATTGTGGAAAAAGGAGAAAATGATGGTAACCAGCATTTTCTTCTTTTCCGACAATATTTTCTTAAATTTTCATAGACAATTTTCATCATTTTAGCCACATTTCATTTGTCATCTGCAAATGCTTTTTATTTGGACAAGGTCAAAGTGTTGTCGTTTGGCAAAGAGATAAAATGGCCAAATAAACAAAAATCTTCTTTTACTGAAAAGCAACTGACTGCCATACCTGTTCATAGATACACTCTAGGTTGGTAGCCTTGTTTTTCCAGAACTCCAGTTCAACAAAAGGAGTTGGGTTTAGTCCTTCCAGTAGTGGCTGGGCCGAGTCTCTCTTCAGGACATCTTGTATTTGGTGAGTCCACTCAATCACCATGGATTCAATGGTGTGAACCAATGCACGATCCAACCCGTCCCCACTGTAATATAATACAGATGAAACCCTGGGTCCATATTCACTGACCATTCTTAAGAATATTCTTAGTCTTATTCTCCAAGATTTTCTACATTAAAAGTAATACAACTCCTCATTGGCTAAACCAAATGGTTAAGCCAATTAGGAGTTGTGTTACTTTCAGATGTAGAAAATTCTGGAGAACTAGACAACGAACGTTCTTAAGAATGGTTGGTGAATACGGACCCTGGAATTTCAAATATTGTTAAAGAAACATCCTTACAATCCAGAGAAAAAAAAAAAATGCTGTTAAAATTTGATAAATTGTAGAATGGTTCAGAATTTGGTCAGCTGTGTAAATATTAATAAATTACCAATATATGTGGTGTAAGGGATAAATATACATTTCAGGAGCCTATGATTTAGAACCAGAAATGTCACAATAGTGATTTCCTTGATGGCCTCCAGAAAATAAAATGTGTTTTCTATCCATCGTAATCTATGCAACCAGGCAACTGTCTGAGCCAACATTTGGCATGAAGAATAATTATAGTTTGTTAAAGTAAAGATGAAAAGGGTTAAAAAGTGGTTGAAAATGTGTAAACATGTATCTTTAACACTTTACCACACAATCCCAAGTTAAAATGACCTTGAGAAAGAAAGCTTTTGAAAACATTGTGGAAAAAGGAGAAAATGCTGGAAACCAGCATTTTCTCCTTTTCCCACATTGCAGATGTACACATCAAAGGTGACTCAAATGATGGAATTTGTCTTTATTTGAGTAGAAAACTATACAAGATACTACTGCATTTGATACTACTAAACACAGTATTTGGTCACAAAAATATTTTGTCCTTTGCAAACCTGAGTGAGAAATGACAAGAAAAAAAGCTTTTGGAAACATTGTAAGAAAAGGAGAAAATGCTTGTAACCAGAATTTTCTCCTTTTCCCACGATGTTTTCTACACTTTTAAAGAAAAAACTCACCATTTGTACCACAAATAATTTGTCGTTTGCAAATGCTTTCAACTTAGTTAAGTCTAGAATTTTATTATACTGTAAAGAGTTAAACGAGACTTGGAAAGAATTTCAAAGAAAATTCTACTCACTTATCCAATTCTATTTCATGCATTCTCTCAGCTCCCACAGGCAGAGGTAGAAGTGTTTTCCCCTTAGCTTGGCCTGACACAACATAAACATTCCCCTTCAGGTTATGGACATGCTTCGTAACATCCTTGGAGACTACATTGGGCCAGTGGTCATGGTTTCTCTCATTCGACAGCAAAGGAACAAGAACCTGAAACATGTACATTTTTTTTTTTTTTTTTTATAAGCTTTATAAGCTTTATTTACAATGTCAATGGGTACGTGGGGGTCGTGGTCATCCTTACATAACTTACATAAGATGTTAGTAAGCAGTGTTAGTTTCATTTCTAAACATATAAACATATTTACCAACATTTAAACATATTTACAATAACTTCATGAAAGAAAACATTTTCTTATAAAAAACATACAATAATATATATGAGACATGCTCTGGCAAAAAGGTGCTCAATGCCTCTCCGCAATCCATCATGCCAAGCAAGCCATCATATACTTTTGATTGCATGTACATTTTTGTATTAACTCTTTACCGAACAATCCCCACTTTTAATAATCCTAAACACTAAAGCTTTTGGAAACATTGAGGGAAAAAGAAAAAATCCTTTTCTGCTTTTTTCCACAATATTTCCTACCCTTTCAAAGGCTAATTCCATTATTCAGCTAGCTTCAGTATGTCAGCTGCAAAAGCTTTCAAACTGGACTAGTACAACGTTTTATCATTTTGTAAATAGTTAATCTTCTGGTTTCCTTTTCACTTTTTAATTTTATAATTATTGTCTGTTCAACAGCTTGTAGATCTGTGTTTTCTTTTACTTGTAAATATTTTTATTGTACAAGTACTTTACCACTGGATGACCGTATCTGTTAATTTACTTTCCCAAACAAACTTGTGAATACAAGAAGATGAATGAAATTTTTTGTCACAGGTCTGTTAGTTAACTTTACTCTTTACTCCATCATCCCCTGTTTTGAAGAGGCTTTTGAAAACATTGTGGGAAATAGAGAAAATGCTAAAAACCAGCATTTTTCTCCTTTTTCCCTAAAATGTTTTCTGCCCTTTCAGAGATAAATTTCATGACATGGTTCACACTTCGTAACGAACAATTTCTCCTTTTCCCACAGTGTTTTCTACCCTTTTTGAGAACTTTCTGCCATTTTCATCAAATTTAAAATTGTCGTCTGCAAACTCTTTCAATTTGGACTAGTCCAAAATTTGTCGTGTGGGAAAGGGTTAATATGTCATCTACAAATGCTTTCAATATGGATGAGCCTAAAATTTTGCAGCGTGGTAAAGGGTTAAGTTTTGCCAAATTTATGTCTGTCCTACTGGCAAGGCTAAACAGTCATGTAATCTCACCCTAAATAACTTTCAACCAATCTCCTTTTTTTCTCTTGGCTATCAAAATAAACTTTTTTGTGATTTCTACAATTTGTCTGATAGTGTTGTGTGACATAATTATATATATTATGTATATTGGTGTCACGCTTTCATTAAATAAATTTCAATCTTTATAAAGTGAGGGGTCCCAACCTGGTCAATTTTGTCATTAAGAGATATCACTCAGCTGTTTCTGTGAAAAATGTTATGCCGAGATTCCCAGGTGTGATTTCATTTCCGCAATACCAGTATTAGAGAAAAACCTATCAAAAATTATGTGGATACCTATAGTATCTGGAGTACTGGCATCACTTTCTACAAGAATGAGAAAAAAATGAAATACTCTTAGCTTACGTAGATGTTCTGTGATCAACCAAGCTGTCCTCATTTATTGAAATTTCCCCATTTTTAAATGGCAGGGGGATTCCCTTTCTCCTATCTTTCAAGTTCTACAATAAACACTGGGTTTGTCGGTAAAAATAGGTAAAATTGTGGAGAGAGTGCTACTTTTGTTAGACTGAACTACAATCTAGAAATTGACAAGCAAATTCTTTTGTGTAATCACACCAATCAATTTTTGCAGTGATTTTCTGAGGTGGGTTGCTAGGTGATAATAGCACTCTTTCTGAAACTGCGGTCTTGTGTTTGAATCCTGTACCACCTCACTTTTCCCCCTAGGTCCATTATAGGAAAAACATTATTTTTCAACTGAAAAAATTGTAGATCTTAAGACAAAGACCAGCTAAACATATTAAAAATAGAACATTATGATAAATGAGCTGTTTAAGAAAACAAATTCAACAAAACTTACCTCATCTACAAATGCAGAGAGTTGGTCAAGAGGAGAATAGGACAGATCTCCGTACAAAACAGACTGACGAAATGGAACATCCTTGCTGATTGGTTCCTTTGCTTTTTTCACAAAATAACAAGCTTTCTGCTTCAAATTGGCTGGCCATTCATACTGTGCACTCAAAGATCCACCAGGATTATTCAGGATAACAAGTGATAAATTGTCTGCTTTTTCGAACCAGTCCATAAACAGCTGCTTCGTTTCGTCCACACCGTACATTTTCGCGAATTTGTCCGGCTTGCATTTTGTCGTCTTGATGACATAATCGGCGATAAATTCTACTCGGCTGTCGCCGAGTTCTAAATCTGCCGCCGACATTGCCTAAAATATTTTAATGTGCAAAATTATTTTGTCCGATGTTTCTACGAGCACTCCTGAGACATTGTCCTTCAAACGCGCCGTCTGTATCTAGAAAGAATTTGTTTACACTGTTGCCATGGAAGAACGCGCAAGGTGCGCGTTTCGTTCTCGAAGAAAGAGATTTTCTTTTTTTGTACAAATTGTTTATGTCCTTGAAATTTGATGTTAAGCACTTAAAATAAACATAGTGAAATGAACCAACAATGTATTTACAAAAAAAAAAAAAATGCTTCTAAAACATTTACACGAAAATCCATTCGCTCCTCTTCTGGTTCGCTCAAACTCTGTATGCTTTAATTCATTTTCGTCCTAGTCTCATTCACGCAATGACCACTAGGTCTGAAGAGAGAGAGAGAGAGAGAGAGAGAGAGAGAGAGATTTTGCCCGATGAAGATTCTGCATGGTCACATTACTTTACAAGCATGTCGTAAATAAACTTCTAAATTGCAATACTTATAGAACTAAGCCCTCTTTTCTAAGAGCATGGCTCATTTGTAAAGCTTAAATATCAGATTTTTTTGCTACGCTCAATTCTTTGTGATTGATTGATTGATTGATTGATTGAATTGAGTGTATGCCTCTTTAAACATTATTTCAGTCCTTGTTTTCACAAATACTAGGTTGGGGCTCTTAAATGTCTTGCCCAAGGACACCCCTATGAAAAATCCAGAGCTTCCAGTGAGGTTCGAACCAGGGGCTTCCTGGTTACCAGTTCCACACTTTACCACTGAGACACGCAGGACCCCTGAAATATCTTGTGACCGGATTTTCTGTGAACAAAGTATTAACCCTTAGGCTGCTGGTGCGACTCAAGGACATTTTTCGGACAGTGTAGGTCAAGATCAGACTGCACAGAACGTGCAGTGTGATCTTGCATCTACACTGTCCGATAAGGAGATATCTTTACCTCATAAAATATCTTTGAAATTGCAAAATATGAGTTTTTACTACCATCTTAACCCCTAAAGAGCCTTTCACGACTATAGTTGCATTTGCAGCCAGTGTAGATCAAGATCACGCTGCACAAAATGTGCAGCCTGATCTTTGATCTACACTGTCCGCTTTGATGAATCACTGTAGACAAAAACAACTATGAAATTGCACTTATTTAGGTCGTATTTCTAGAATCAAAATGTCTAGCAGATTTATCCGGCACTCTATGGTTTAAAAGTTTCAGTCCAGTTATTTAGCAGGATATGGGTTAGTTCACATATACATATATGCAGGGTCATACCAGCAACAGGCTCTATTAAAAAGCTCTATTAAAAAGCTTCCATAAATGTTTAATTCTTTATTCGACTACTTCCCATTGCCTTATTTACATGTAACTCAAAACTGCAAAATATTGAAAACAGTCTTAAACCATGGCCAAGTCTAAGGGAGAAAACTTGTGCAATTAACACTTGCTCTTTATTAGAGTTACCTCCCTCATGCTGCCTTCCTTATCTAAACTTGTGTCAACTTCTGTCCCATGATGATAAAGATCTAGAATCCAGGGGTTATGTTCATCATGACATAATGATTGACTGCCTTCAACTAAATTAATCATGAGAAAAACTACAAAACACACTTGAATTGCAGTATAAAAAGACCTTAAAAAAAACATTTGAATCATTGTGAATAAATTAAAACCAAGTGACCATTTCCACTAAAATCTGTAAAATTTTCTGCACATTACATAGATATTTCAAAATAAGATACCATACCGTAATCTAACTAAAACATTGGAATTCACATCCTGTATAATTCCTGTATATAATAGATAACATCGTCCAACATCGTTCATCTTTTGTATTTATTTCTGCTGTCATTACAAGGGAGGTAAATTTTACTTTATTCTTACACAAGGCTGTACAAGTTTTCTCCCTTGGACATGAACATTTTTATGCGTTGCTGACCAGCGTCGTGAAAAAGGTTTTAACTTTATTTTTTTTTAGTAAGTATGCCAATATTTGAGGTAAATAGCTATTATACTTTTTAACTTACAATGTTTTGTGTAAAGCATCAAAAAGTATAAAAATACCTTATATGGGCAACAAGAAATACAGTATTTGTCAGGATATTGTTTACCTTTACTCTTGTCCTGATAAATAAAAAAAAAGAAGAAAAATGAAAATTTCAAGCAAATGATAAAAACTCAGATTTTCCTATTTCATGGCTATTTTTAGAGGAGAGATATCTCCTTATCGGACAGTGTAGATCCAAGATCAGACCGCACATTCTGTGATCCTTAACAAAGGATCTGCCAGCTATCTATAAAGTAAAAGAAAAAAATTGCAGATCACGGAATAGATCTATTTTTTTCATATGTACATGTTTCTCACTAGACTATTTACTGGTATTTCATTTACTTCTCATTTATCATAATTTCATTTATTCATCTTTTTTTTTTATAAAAAAAAAAAACTGTAGCAAGGGGACACTTCTGTCTTTATCGATAGAACTAAACACATAAGCGAAATAGATGCCTATCGACCTGTCTGCTTATATTTTGTTGATTCGCAACTTCATTTGTCTTTGGTTTTTCAATTTGATAAACAAAGGGAGGACAATCGTCACTATTTCTAATTAGCATAATTTACACGTGGGTTATTTCCCTTAGACTATAAATTTGTCAAAAAGTACCCCCCCTTTTTTTTTTTATTAATCTAAGGGAGGTAACTGATCGATTAGATACATCCAGCATCATTATCGCAAGTGAAACGGATAGCAGAGGACAAAAGAATATGAATTTTGACGGATGAGTTCTGTCGTCGAAAATTAGGGTTAGTATGTTTTTTTCCTGACTGAATTACAACTGTCATCCTTCTTTGCTTCAATGAAATGCGGTTTATATTGTTCCAGCCTCAAGTTTGTTGAAAGTAAAAATTGAATGAAAGGAAAGGAAATTCGGATGACATTATGTTCGGATATCCGGTATGTCGGAGGAGGATGAAAGACCTAAGCGTCATTCAATTGACCTATTTCAACGGTGCTTTGCATGAATATCCAGCTGAAAAGCAAGAGCAGACGAAAGGTGAAATGGGTTAATGAAAGTAACATTACACAGTGTTTCCATTTGAATAAAATTTAGCTGAGTCCATGGGACCCAGTTGAGTCCCATTGCGTTCCTTCTGAGTCCCATTTTTGCGTGCATAAATTGTGTGTTTATTAAGGCCAAATTTGGTTAGTGGATAAAAAGAAGAATCTATTTCAAATGACTTCTCTATGGAACCTTTCGCAGATTTAATGTGCTGTGCACACCAGTGACCGTCACTTGAAATAGTATGAATCTTACATCACGATGGAACTTCTTTGAAAGTCCATGCAACCTGTTGTAAAAACCTTATTTCTGCTTAGTTTCATAACAACTCAAACATATTTACACAAATAGGGGAATATAGACAAATTTCTCTTAGCATCTAATCTTTGAAGGTAGGATCTTTCAGCCATTGGTCTTGGAAAGATTGCGAATGCTTTTTCTTTTTGGCCCGGGAAGCCATCTTCAGGAAAGAAATGCTAAACAACAGCAGTTTTCCTACCATCAGTTCACCGGAAAAGACAATATGAGCATAACGCAGGTAACCAATCAAAGTCGACTGCAAAGAGATCTATTTTTATCTTTCTCTGTTATATCTTGGCATACCAAGATGTATTTATAGACACAGTGGAATTCCGATGGTCAGTTTTTACAAGAAATGTTAAATCTTCGTATCGGTATTTTGCATTGGTTTCGTTATTAATGCAAATCTAGTTAAATCATGGTTTTGACTCATTTTTGACTGTGTCCAAAAGACGCAGTCAGCTTTGATATTTTGCGTCCAAGCTGATTTTCATGTGTATATAGATACTTATATGTCGTAAACAGAAACCCTGGGTCCGTATTCACCAACCAGTTTTAAGAATATTCTTAGTCTTATACTCCAAGATTGTCCAAATTTGAAAGTAACACAACTTCTGATTGGCTAAACCAGATGGTTTAGCCAATCAGAAGTCGTGTTACTTTCAAATCCAGAAAATGTTGGAGAATAAGACTAAGAATGTTCTCAAGAATGGTTGGTGAATACGGGCCCTGATTACAGTAATAATTATGTATCAATATTCTTAGCCTGGGTGTGTGTTATCCTGAACAATTTACCTCTGACTACAAATTGAGTACTATAAAGCTTAACCCTTTACCACACAATCCCGGGTTTTAACGACCCTACAGAAAAAGCCTTTTGAAAACATTGTGGGAAAAGGAGAAAATGCTGGTTACCAGCATTTTCTCCTTTTCCCACAATGTTTTCTACCCTTTCGAAAACAAATTTCAATTTTTGAGTCACAATTATTTTGTCGTCTGCAAATGCTTTGAATTTGGATCAGTCTAAATTTTTGTCGTTTGACAACAAAATTTTAGACTTATCCAAATTGAAAGCATTTACAGACAACAAATTTCATGACTGAAAAATTGAAATTTGTTTCGGGAAGGGGAGAAATCATTGTGGGAAGATGAGAAAATGCTAGGTTACCAGCTTTTTCTCCTTTTCCCTCAATGTTTTCAAAAGGCATTTTCTTTAGGGTTGTTAAAACTTGGGATTGTGTGGTAAAGAGTTGATGCAACAGAAAAAATGGTGATAGGATTGTGGAGAACAATAATTTTTGTGCTATAATGTATAACAATGTCTAACAGAGCATAAAAACTTTTGACAATATACTGTTACTGATCGATTGAATGTGCGTTTATTTATCATCGCCACCTGTTGCCCATATGGGCCTCCTAAAGACTGTTAGTTTTATTATGGGCAGTAGTGCAAGATACAGGACGAATCCAATCCTAAGTTACGCCTGGCTCTTTAAGGTGCAATATGTATAGCACCGTCATACAGGACCTCGGTTTAATGTCTCATCTGAAAGACTATTGGTAATTTTAGATGGCCAGTTGTGTGGCTCGAACCTATACCCTCAAGTGACCCGTGCACTGGCAAAAGGGGGCTTAATGCATCTATGAAAAGCAGTCTGCACAAGCTGACCTGGGTCAAAACCTTTTGCAATTGGTCAATTTTCTGTATGTCATTGGACCATTCTGCCTGATGATATGGTTGGTTGTTTGACAAAATGGATTTAACTCTTTACCAAACAACACAATTTTAGACTAGTCACAGATGGTAGAATAAATATCACTGAAAAACAATTTCTTCTTTTCCCACAATGTTTTTGAAAGTCATCTTCTTCATGGTTGTTAAATCTGTGTGGTAAAGGGTTAAAGGATCCCTAATCGTGTTATGACTTGCTGGGTATAATGCATCACAGAGATGCATTAAGCCCCCTTTTGCCAGAGCATGGCTCAATTACTTTTTATTATAAATCCAGATCAGTTGTTCTGAATGAAGTGGCTTATTTAGCATCTGATTACGTAATGAAATGAATACTGTTTATCAAAAGTAATTAACAGGGCTGGTAAATGATACAAAATGTCAGAATCATAATATACTGTCGTACCTGCTGTGATTTTTTGTTAACTCTTTACCACACAAGCAAAATATAAACTTGTCCAAATTCAAAGCCATTGCAAACAACAATTTAAATGAAGCTCAAATGATAGCATTTGTCTTTGATAGGGTAGAAAACACTGCGGGAAAAGGAGAAAATGCTGTTTACCAGCATTTTATCCTTTTTCCACAATGTTTTCCACCCTGTCAATGACCAATTCCATCATTTGACCCACATTTAAATTGCCATTTGCAAATGCTTTCAATTTGGACAAGTCTACATTTTTGTTGTGTGGTAAAGGGTAAAAAAGTAGTGTTAACAAACAGTACAGCAAAAGAAAACCATATAATACACTGCCATGCCTCATATGACTCTTTACCACACAAAAAAATTTGGCTGCTCCAAATTGAAAGTGTTTATAGATGACAAATTGAATGGGGCTCAGGTGATTTACCTTATTTCTGAAAAGTTAAAAAGCATAGTGGAAAAAGGAGAAATTGCTGGTAGCCAGCATTTTCTCCTTTTCACACGATGTTTTCAAAACTCTAATCCCAAGGGTCGTTAAAAGACAGGATTGTGTGGTAATGGGCCAAATTGTCAGAATTACGGGAACTGGTATTGAAGAGTTTCGGGATAACTAGTAAGTCCTGGCATGTTCAAGGTTCAAGTGTTATAGAAAAGTTCTTTTATAAACCCTCTATAGTTTTAACAACCCTGAAGAAGAAGGCTTTTGACAACATTGTGGGGAAAGGAGGTTATGCTAGTAAACGATTTCAAAGACAGAAGATATCTTTTAACCCATTATGAAACGACAAAATCTTAGCCTTGTCCAAATTTAAAGCATCTGCAGACGACAATTTAGAAGCAGCTCAAATTGTTATTTCTGTCTTTGATTGGGTAGAAAACATTGTGGGAAAAGGAGAAAATGCGGGTTACCAGCATTTTCTCCATTTTCCACAATGTTTTCAAAAGGCTACTTTTCTCAGGGTCATTAAAAATCAGGATTGTGTAGTAAAGGGTTAAATCTATATCTCATTTGTAGTTTGCAAATGCTTTCAATTCTGTAAAAACTGAAATTTTGTCATTTGGTCAAGAGTTGACTCCTTTAGTGACCTCTCATAATCCACTGAAACTCAGAAAGAATTAACTCTTTACCAGACGTCAAAATTTTAGACTATTTCAAATTGAAAGCATTAGCAGACGATAAAAGAAATGTGACTGAAAAATCGAAATTTGTTTTGGGAAGGGTAGAAAACATTGTGGTAAAAGGAGAAAATGCTGGTTAGCATTTTCTCCTTTTTCCACAATGTTTTCAAAAGGCTTTTTTCCTCAGGGTCGTTTAAAGTTGGGATTGTGTAGTAAAGGGTTAAATATCTGATAAGTTTGACTAAACAACTGCACAGTAAAGATCTAAGCTCAGACAATGCATTCTGTGCTGAATTCTGTGGAAACACTTGCTAATGATGGATGAACTTTTGCAAATGGAAATTTCGGTCAGACAAGTTATTTTCAAATTTGGTTGTCTGATGGGACAAGTAGATTTTCTAGATTACCAGTAATTGTAAGATGAAAAACAAAACAGTGAAAATAAATGGATGCCCAATTATGGGAATGATTGTTGCAAAATTTATTATGGATGCCCAATTATGGGAGTGATTGTTGCAACCAAGTTGCAGTGATCAGGCCTGGTATTTAATAAGAGCCGAGCCCTGGTAGCTGAGGCAGTAGCATACAGGACTTGAAAACAGGGGTCGCTGGTTCAATCCACAGCTCAGCCAATTTCTTTCTGAGGATTGATGATAGTCCTTGTGACAGGATTCATTCCTATCTCAAGCTGACCATTGTCTCGACAGTAGTTATGTGGGAAAGCAGTGGAAAGTATATTGTGTGGAGTTCTGGTAAAAGAAACTCTAGGAAAGCATGGATAGGTGTCAGGGTTGTTGAAAGTCAGGGTTGTGTGGTAAAGGGTAAAAGCGCCAAATAAACCCACAGGACATTTTTATTCCAGAGTAAGACCCAGATTATTGCAATTTCATGGCTGCCTTTTGTCTGCACTGTTTCAGCAAAGGTGACAGTATAGACCAAGATCAAGCTGCACATTTTGTGCAGTCTGATCTTGATCTACACTGGCCAGTGGCCACAAAGGCAACTATTGTACTGATAGGTGCTTGAAGGGTAAAAGATTCAAAGTTATTGTTATAAACTTTTATCAAACAATCCCAAGTTTTAATCCTTTACCACACGACAAAATTTTAGACCTGTCCAAATTGAAATCATTTGCAGACGACAATTTCACTGTGGCTGAAATGGTGCAATTTTTGTTTGATAGGGTAGAAAACATTGTGGGAAAAGGAGAAAATGCTGGTTACCAGCATTTTCTCCTTTTCCCACAATGTTTTCAAAAGGCCTCTTTCCCAGGGGCGTCAAAAGGCGGCATTGTGCGGTAAAGGGTTAATAATTCCTGAGGGGTCCTGCGTGGCCCAGTTGTATAGGGCAGGACTTGTAACAAGGAGGCCCTCGGTTCAAGCAACACTGGAAGCTCAGGGTTTGTGGTGGGAGTGTCCTTTGGCAATACACTTCAAAGCCCTAACATCTTTCTGGTGAAATGCAGGGTGTGAATAAATATGTGAGCTGTTGCCTTGATAGGACTGAAAAAATACTGAAAGCCACTTAAAACATTATTCAAGCAGTCATTTATTTAACATCCATGAGGAGGAGTGCGACTGAAACCATTAGGAGAAAATGCTGGTAACTACTATTTTCTCTTTTTCCAACAATGTTTTCTGTCCTTTCTACAACAAATTCCATCATTTGAGTCACTTCTAAACTCTAGAATTTTGTTGTCTGGTAAAGAGTTAACCCTATTACACAATCCTATCACACAGTCCCGAGTTTGAAGAACCCTGAAGAAGAAGGCTTTTTTAAAACATTGTGGGAAAAGGAGAAAATGCTGGTTACCAACATTTTGTCCTTTTCCCACAATGTTTTTTTACCCTACTAAAGATAGCCTCCATCATTTTAGCTACACTGAGTTTGTCAACTGCAAATACTTTCAATTTGGACAAGTCTTAAATTTTTGACATCTAGCAAAGAGTTTTAACAACCCTGAAAGAGATTGAGGCTTTTGAAAACATTGTGGGAAATGGAGAAAATGCTGGTAACAAGCATTTTCTCCTTTTCCAACAATGTTTTCCACCCTATCAAAGACAGAAATCATGGTTTGAGCTATATTTAATATTTCATCTGCAAACTGAACAAGTCCAGAATTTTGTGGTCTGGTACAGTCAGCTCTTTACAATTAACACCGAAATTTTAGACTTGTCCAAATTGAAGACAACATTATTAAAAGATACTTAAAACATGAAATTAGTCTGTCATAGGTATCATAGTTTCAAAAGCTTTCCTTCTGAGGGTTGTCTAACCCTTTACCAGACGACAAAATTTTAGCCTTGTCCAAATTGAAAGCATTTGCAGATGACAATTTCAGTGTGACTCAAATGGTGCAAATTTTCTTTGATAGGGTAGAAAAAATTGTTGGAAAAGGAGAAAATGCTGGTTACCAGCATTTTCTCCTTTTCCTACTATGTTCTCAAAAGGCTTCTTTCCCATTGGCGTCAATAGGCGGCATTATGCGGTAAAGGGTTAAAGTCAGGATTGTGTGGTGAAGGATTAACTCTTTACCATACCATAAAATTTTAAACTTGTCCAAAATGAAAGCATGTGCAGACGACAAATTTAAAGTGGACCAGATGATGAAATTTCAGATTGAAAGGGTAGAAAACATTGTGGGAAAAGGAGAAAATGCTGGTTACCAGCATTTTCTCCTTTTCCCACAGTGTTTTCAAAAGTCTATCTCTACAAGGTCGTTAAAAGTCGGGATTGTGTGGTAAAGGGTTAAGTAAGATAAAGTTGTGTAACAGAGATAATTACATGGTGAATGATTACCTTTGATTGATATGAGAGTCTGTTAGAGATGAAAAGATAACTCTCTGCCAGAAAATGAAAATGAAAACTGGTCCAAATTGAAAGCATTTGCAGACGACAAATTTATTGTTGTGGAAGTGGTGGTATTTTTTTCTTTAATGGGGAAGAAAACCTAGTGGGAAAAGGAGAAAATGCTGGTTTCCAGGATTTTCTCCTTTTCCCACAATGTTTTCAAGAGCATTCTTCTTTTCTTGGGGGGGGGGGGGGGGGAAATTGCAAAAGCATGAGGGCTGAAAAGCACTTTCACAATGCTTTCATACATGTTTTTCTAATTATGATTAAGGTATCCCTTATTTCACTAAGCATAACTTTTTTGATTTAGCAGGCTATGTAGATTCAGATCAGGCTGCACAGAATTTATTGTCTGATTGTGGATCTACTCTGTCCATTATTTTGTGTCAAACTCTGATGAAAATCGGTATTAGAATTCCAGTATCTATGTCTTTCTTTATTGACAGAATTCGATTGTTCCTCTGATTTTCTCTGTGCAACAAGGGTTTATAAAATTCCTGCCTACAAAAGAAGTGAGTCTGCTTGATTTTCATTACAGAAATGCCACTGGGGAAATAGCTCTATACTTTGAGCCCTTAGCCACTCCTGTAAGATCTCAGAACTCTAAAATTTTGGGTTTAAAGATACATCCTTACAGCCAGAGAGGAAAAACACTGTTAAACTTAAAGTGTGTAGAATGGCTCAGAATTTGGTCATATGTGTAAACATAGATAAATTACTGATATACTATGGTGTAAGGGATAGAGAAACTCATGGGATAAAACTGGAAAACAACAACAGTGATTTCTTTGAAGGCTGCCAAAAAATAAAACATGTTTTCTCTCTGTCTTAATCTGTGCAACCTTGCAGCCGTAAGGGGCAACATGTGGCTTGAAGATACAAGAATGAAGATACAAGAATTCAAGAAGCTACAAGATACAAGAATGATCATAGTTTCATAAAATAAACGTGAAATGGGTTAAAAGCTGGCTGAAAATGAGTATAATATGTATCTTTAACTCTTTGCCATTTGACAAAATTTTAGGGCCATCCAAATTGAAAGCAGTTGCAGACTGCAAATTTAACCCTTTACCAGACAACAAAATTATAGCCTTGTCCAAATTGAAAGCATTTGCAGATGACAATTTCAGTGTGGCTTAAATGGTTCAATTTTTCTATGATAAGGTAGGAAACATTGAGGGAAAAGGAGAAAATGCTGGTTACCAGTATTTTCTCCTTTTCCCACAATGTTTTCAAAAGGCTTCTTTCTCAAGGGTGTTAAAAGTCGGGATTGTCACAAAATTTTGGACCTGACCAAATTAAAAACAAATGGCAGATGGGAAATAAATGTGGCTTAAATGATGATGTCTGTGTATGATAGGATAGAAAACATTGTGAGGAAAGGAAAAACTGCTAGTTTACTGGCATTTTCTTCTTTTCGCATGATGTTTTCTCAAGTCATCTTCTGGGTGTGTTTAACCCTTTACCAAACGACAAAATTTTAGAGTGGACCAAATTGAAAGCATTTGCAGACGACAAATTTAGTGTAGCTTAAATGGTGATTTATGTAATGGATAGGGAAGAAAACATTGTGGAAAAAGGAGAAAATGCTGGTTACCAGCATTTTCTTCTTTTCCCACAATGTTTACAAAAGGCTTCTTTCTCAGGGTTGTTAAAAGTCGGGATTGTGTGGTAAAGAGTTAAACTTGGGATTGTGTGGATAATGGTTAACCCTTTACCACTCAATCCCTACTTTTGACGCCCCTGAGAAAGAAGCCTTTTGAAAACACTGTGGGAAAAGGAGAAAATGCTGGTAACCAGCATTTTCTTCTTTTCCAACAGTGTTTTCTACCCTTTCCAGAACAAATTTCAATTTTTCAGTCACCTTTATTTTGTTGTCTGCAAAAGCTTTCAATTTGGACCAGTCCAAAATTTTCTCGTGTGGATAATGGTTAAGGTATCATGCAATAGTATTACGGTTACCAGCATTTTTTTGTGTGCCCATGATGTTTTCCATCCTGTCAAAACCAAATCCCACAATATGTTCAAGAGTCTTTCATTTGGTGTAACCCTTTCCCAACCAACATATTTAGCCCCTTCCAAATTCAAAGCATCTGCAGAAGACAAATTTGAAAGTGGTACAAATGAACTTTAGATTTTTTGACAGGGTAGAAAACCTTGTGAGAAAAGGAGAAAATGCTGGTTACCAGCATTTTCTCCTTTTTCCACAATGTTTTCAATAGGCCACTTCCTCAGGGATGTCAAAACATGGGATTGTTTGGTAAAGAGTAAGAAAAAAAATTGGAAAGAGTTAGCCATTGCTCAGTCAAGTTGGAATCTTCCTCGAACTCATAACCTTGGATTCCCAAGGTTCAGGCGTTACTGGAATCCCTGGGTTTATCATGGGAGTGGCCTTGTGCAAGACACTTCAGAGCGCTAGCCTAGTACTGGTGAAACCAAGGACACACATGATTATGTGGGCTGTTGCCGTGATATGACTGATGAAATAATGTTGAAAGCGGTGTAAAACACCATTATCCTTTCCCACACTATTTCAACTTTTAATAACCTTTGTAAATAAGACTTTAAAAACATTATGGGAAAAGGAGAAAATGCTGGTAACCAGCATTTTCTCTTTTTTCCACAATGCTTTCTACTGTATCATAGAGAGAAATCATCATTTTGGCAACAATTGTCATCTGCAGATGGTGTCAGTTTGGTGCGGTCCAAAATTTCCTCATTTGGTAAAGAGTTAAATCTTTACCAGATGACAAAATTATGGTCTTGTCCAAATTGAAGGCATCTGCAGATGACAATTTCAATGTGGCTCAAATGGTACAAGTTTTCTTTGATAGGGTAGAAAACATTGTGGAAAAAGGAAAAAATGCTGGCTACCGGCATTTTCTCCTTTTTCCACAATGTTTTTTCTAAAGACTTCTTTCCAAGGGTCATTAAAAGTCAGCACTGTGTGGTAAAGGGTTAAATTAATCTTATACAATTAAAGTCTCTAGAAAATATTTGGGGGTTTGTTGATGAGAGCCAACAGGATGCATGACAGGACATAAGAGAGGCAACAATAAGCTAATTGAGGATGCATGTTAGACTGACATGGTACAATTGTTTGGCCCTTTACCACACAATCCTGACTTTTAAAGACCTAGGCAGGGTTTTCCCTTGCCAACAAAAGTAGGGGGTCATTGTGAACCCCCTTAGTCATAACTGATGGAGGGTCATTCTGGAATTTGTGGGGGTCACAACAAAATTTAATTAGATAAGACTAAAGCTACTGTTATCAAAAACAATTACGGTGTGTTTTTGTGTTTTTTATTCACTTCAAATTCTTTTAAGACCCATGTATGAGCCATGCTCTGTGAAAAGGGGTTTAATGCATCTGCGAAAAGTATCGACCCAGGTCAGCCTGCACAGTCTGTGCAGGCTGACCTGGGCCAAAACTTTTCGTCTTGGTCAATTTTCTGTATGTCAAAGGACAAGTTAACCTCATTATTTAGTTGGTTGTTAAATAAAATGGACTTCGTGAATCCATTGTCATGTGATGACTTGCTTGGTATCATGCATTTCGGAGATGCATTAAGCCCCCTTTTGCCAGAGCATAGCTCATACATGTATGTATTATCACATAAAGATCGATACATTGTAACATTTGGGGTTCTTTATTACAGAGGGGCTCACTATCTGGATGGCAACTTTTTCATAAAGAGTATCAGTATCTCAAGTATGCTTAATTTAAGCCTTTACCAAACGACAAAATTTTAGACTGGTCCAAATTGAAAGCATTTGCAGACGACAATATAAAAATAACCCAAAAATTGAAATTTGTTTTGGGAAGGTTTGAAAACATTGTGGGAAAAGGAGAAAATGCTGGTTACCAGCATTTTCTCCTTTTCCCACAATGTTTTCAAAAGGTTCCTTTTTCAGGGTTGTTAAAAGTCGGGATTGTCACAGTGGTAAAGAGTTAAGCCTGCTTTTAACAGGCTAAAATGCTCTAACTGCAGTCAAGCTGTCATATCTTAATGTAATTTTAATCTTTCAAGGTCATCAACATGATTTCAAGTGTTTGGTGAACCACGGGGGTTAAATTACAGAGGTTTGTGCAGCCTTTCTCTGTGGCAAAAGGGTTATTATTCTTTGTTTTTATCACAGCAACTGGCTGTTTAATTGGTGAAAATAGCCTGTTGTTGGCCGGATTGGAAAACCACTATTGTTTTTTTTTTTAATAGAGAGTATCATTTTCGGCAGACAACAAACTCTTTTCACCAATTAAATGGCTGATTCCTGTGTTTTGGTACATGGGTTGCATTCATGCTGCTGTTTTCAATGAATAACAAGCGCATCTCTTTAGCCAATTTTCATTAAAACCTCAGGAGCTTGAAATGTATTTTCTGGATGCTCTAAAAGGGTGTTTCATCGTCTGATTATTGTTCTGAGTCTCTTCTTCCTTGCAGACAGCAAGAATGATGTCAATTTTGACAGCCATATTGTTGTGGCATTTGTCGAAGACAATGCCACTATGAGTTCAAGACAGTATTTTAAGAATCATGTATCGTAGTTTGTGCAAAACCGAAGAAAGTAAACCCAATTAAACTCAATTTTTCTACAACAACTAAGTGTTTCGATAGCACTCAGATATGTAATTAACCACAGGGTATTAAAATAGACTGGATTAGGGCATCGATCATGGGAATACTTCTTTCTCTATTGAAAATATCTATACCCACTATGGCTTTCTATTGGCACAATAATACGCATAACCATTGTCTCCTGACGGTGTTCGTCCCAAAACCAGTTCATCCCAGGGCTTGTTCGTCCTTTGGCTTGTTCGTCTGGGCTTGTTCGTCCAACAATATTGTTTATTTTTTCAAATGATTAATTACACACAATGGCTTCCTTGACAAATGCCACACCAGTCCTTTCAACGCTTTGATTTTTATTGGGGATTGAATGGTTTAGTTTAGACCCTATTAAAGACCGACACTATTCTATAGTAAAATCGATACACAGTCTAGAATCTCGTCCCTCTTCTTCTCATTGTCCAGCTTTTTTATCTACCCATGTTTTAGTAGTGTCAGTATTAAAGTTGTTAGTATTTTTTATTACATAAGTGGGTCCACAATGATGCATTGTTGAAAAATTACGGGGCTTTTTCCTTAAACGTGTCAAAACGCACAAAATCGCGTGTCAAGGAAAACCCGATCTAGAGAAAAAGGGCATTTTAAAACATTGTGGGGAAAGGAGAAAATGCTGTTAACCAGCATTTTCTCCTTTTCCCACAATGTTTCAGTGTTTCCGCTAGAGTGCGTATCTTGCGTTTTTGACGCAGTTATTTCTTTCAGGGTGCAATAGAATTGGCCTTGTGCGTTTTTTCTGGCGCAACCAAAATATCAGTTCAACCAAAAGAACAATTTCATACAAAACCGTGACTTTTAGCGAAACCAAGGTGTAAAAGAATGTTTCGTAAGCGAAGGTTGAAAATTTCATCGGCCATGTTTATTTACATTAACAGTTTATGGTACGGCTTCCAGCGTCAATTGGTCGTCGCTTCCGAATATATCAGGATTTTAAACGTATTCGGTCTTAGTAGTCCAGACGCTCTCCAATACAGAAATTGCAGACGAACCAAGTAAAAAGAAACAGAAAAGACTAGCAGACTTCTTCGCCTTTCCTTCCACTAGTAAAACCACCGAAAAAGTAGAAAAAAACGTACTATGATCGAATCAAACAAACACCAGAGCCTTGACAGACTCCGACTAATAAAATTTCATCGAGATCCGAATCGGCAGAGTCAGGGGCAACGGCCACTGGAAAAGGTCCAAAACCTCAATTTAACAACTCTTGGTTGAAGAAATTCCCCTGGCTTAGATATGAAAACCAACATTAAAAAATGCTTCTGGTTTTCTAATTGGATATAATACATTGTGGAAAAAGGAGAAATTACACAATCTGTGCAATTTCTCCTTTTACCACACTGTTTTCTAAACTTTCCACTATAGAGTTAGTGAAAACATGGGATTGAATGATAATGGGTTATAACAGTGACCCATAATTTTCCTGTATGACCCTCAAAAGTTGGGATAGGGGGTCACAAATGACCCTCAAAAATTTGAAGCTGGCAGAAACACTGATGTTTTGTATCCTATCTAAGAGACGTCTCACTATTTGAGCAATATGTAGTATTTCGTCTGCAAATGCTTCCAATTTGGACCTGTCTAAAAGGTTGTCATCTGGTAAAAAGTTAAGTCTTTGCCATACAGCAAATTTTTAGACTTTCCCAAATCAACCCTTTACCACACAATCATGGGTTGTAAGGACCTTGATGAAGAAGGCTTTGGAAAACATTGTAGGAAAAAGACAAATGCTGGTAACCAGCATTTTGTCCTTTACCCACAATGTTTTATACATTTTAAAAGAAAATTCCCACGTATTGAATTACATGTACATTGTCGTCTCCAAACACTTTAATTGGGACAATTTTAACATTTTGTCATTTGGTAAAGAGTTAACTCTTTAGCAAACGACAAAATGTTGGACATGTCCAAATTAAAAGCATTTGCAGACAACAAGTCAAATATGGCTCAAATGATGAAGTTTGTCTCTGAAAGGATAGAAAACATTGTTGGAAAAGGAGAAAGTGCTGGTTCCCAGCATTTTCTCCTTTTCCTATAATGTTTTCAATAGCTTTCTTCCACAGGGTCTTTAAAACTTGTGATTGTGTGGTAAAGGGTAAAAGGTGTTTGCTGCAGATTATTTGCAAGTGGAAACATGCACTTACAGATGCTTAACCCTTTCCCAAACGATAAATTTTAGACTGGTCCAAATTCAAAGAGTTTGCAGATGATAATTTTAAATTTAAATTTGATGAAAATGACAGAAAGTTCTCCAATAGGGTAGAAAACACTGTGGGAAAAGGAGAAATTGCTCGTAACGAGCAATTTCTCCTTTTCCCACAGTGTTTTCAAAAGACTTGTACTGCAGACACGTGAAAACCAGGGCTTGTTTGGGAAAGGGTTAAGAATATTGCAAGGCTGGAAGTGCATTATGTAACCACAGTAACTGTTGCTTTAACCCTTTACCACACAATCCCGAGTTTTAACCACTTTCAGGAAACAGCCTTTTGAAAACCTCGTGGGAAAAGGAGAAAATGCTGGTAACCAGCTTTTTCTCCTTTTGCCACGAGGTTTTCAAATTATTTTCCAGACTGTTACCATCATTTCAACTAAATTTAATTTGTCGTCTGCAAATGCTTTCAATTTGGACACATCTAAAATTTTATCATTACTACCTCAGGTGATGGAATTTGGACACATCTAAAATTTTATCATTACTACCTCAAATGATGGAATTTGCCTTTGGAAAGGTAGAAAATATTGTAGGAAAAAAGAAAAATTGCTGGTTACCAAACAACAAAAATTTGGAGTTGTCCAAATTGAAAGCATTTGCAGATGACAATTAGAATGCAGCTAAAATTTTGATACTTGGCTGTGAAAGAGTAGAAAATATTGTAGGAAAAAGGAAAATTGCTGGTTACCAAACAACAAAAATTTGGAGTTGTCCAAATTGAAAGCATTTGCAGATGACAATTAGAATGCAGCTAAAATTTTGATATTTGGCTGTAAAAGAGAAGAAAATATTGTAGGAAAAAAGAAATGTTGCTGGTTACCAGCATTTTCTCCTTTTGACACAATGTTTTCTAAAGCTTTTTCTCTATCAGGGTCATTAAAACTCTAGATTGTGTGGTACATGATTGAGGCTATACAGTACCAAGCAGTCCTGTGTCGTTTAAACCCTGAGGCTGAAGGCTTTTTGAAATATTGGTGGGAAATGAAAAAAATGCTGGAAACCAGCACTTTTCTTGATTCATACTAAGATTTCTGCCCTGTGACGTTAAATTTCAGAATTGTGTGGCTGAGGGTTGGGTGAACAACCCAGATTGAAAGCATTTTTAGACAACATCATAAATTTAATTTGTCGTCTGCAAATGCTTTGAATTTGGATGAGTCTGTAATTTGGTTGTGTGGTAAAGAGTTAACTGTTTACCGAATGACAAAATTTTAGACTTACCCCAAATCGAAAGAATTTGCGCATGACAAAATAAATGTGACTTAAAAATTGAAATTTTCTGACGAAAGGATAGAAAACAATGTGGGAAAAGGAAACAGATGCTAGTTACTAGCATTTTCTCTTTTCCCACAATGTTTTCCCAAAGCTTTTTTTTACAGGTTCATTATGAATAATAAAAACTTGGGATTGTGTGTTAACCCTATACCACACAATCCCGACTTTTAACGACCCTGAGGAAGAAGCCTTTTGTAAACATTGTGGGAAAAGGAGAAAATGCTGGTAACCAGCATTTTCTCCTTTTCCCACAATGTTTTCTACCTTTCCCAAAACAAATTTCAGTTTTTGAGTCACATTTATTTTGTGGTCTGCAAATGCTTTCAATTTGGAAACATCCAAAATGATGTGTGGTAAAACCCGACTTTTAAGGACCCTGAGAAATTATACTTTTCCGCGTTATGATAGTATAGCGGAAAAGAGTTGTCTTCTCGCTATGCACCTGTAAAATTGTTATGATCTTGTTATGAATTCCTGACCAATCAGAATGCATCCTGAAAAGCGTATGGGTAAAATAGTAAGTGGAGAAATCAGTTCTTAGTAAGCGAGCACGTCGGCCTTAACACACCTTCATTTCATTTAATTAAATTATGGCTTTTAATTTTGTTAGAGGAAATGTTTCAGACGATTTACTGTACGAAGTCCCACGTATGCCGCAGAGCAAGACGCTGAATTGTTTTGGGATACAGCTTTTTTCAGAGTAACTTCTCTGTTTTTTGTGGCTGGACGTCGCGTTCTTGTCTATGAAGCGGATTTATGTATCGTAAAATGTTATTTTAGCCTTGTTAGAATATGGTCTCATTGCTTTCAATGTTCTCCCCTATGTCAGAGTTTTTGTTAAAAGCGCCGCTGTATCTTATTGACATGCTCCACTGTATTGATCTAGCTGACATGCTCCGCTGTATTCAATAAAGAAAAGAGAAATGTATATCACATTCATTTTGATTGTAAGTAGGGAGTAAAAGGCAGATTCTTAGTAAAGAGTAGATGAAACCTTTTGAAAACATTGTGGGAAATGTTTTCTACCCTTTCCAAAACAACTATCAACTTTAGTGTCACATTAATTTTGTCGTCTGCAATTGCTTTCAAATTGGACAAGTCTAAAATTTTGTCGTTAAAGTGTTAAACGATGGGATTTGTCTGTGAATGGGTAGAAAACATTTTTGAAAAGGAGCAAGTGCTCATGACCAGCATATTCTCCTTTTCTCACAAAGTTTTCAAAACTAATGTTGCTTAGGACTTAATTCTTTACCACACAATCCCGAGTTCTAACGATCCTAAAGAAGAAGCCTTTTGAAAAGATTGTGGGAAAATGAGAAAATGCTGGTAACCAGTAATCTTTTTTTCCCCCTTTTCCAGACAAATCCCATCATTTGAGTCACATTTGATTTGTTGTCTGCAAATGCTTTCAGTTTGAACCAGTCTAAGAATTTGTCGTTTGCTAAAGGATTGTCATAAGATTGGTTGATAATTAGCGTTTTTTTAAAACATGTCTGGAAATAAATTGACAGCTGTCACTCCAAATCCTTGTCGCGCCAAGTAAATCCACACGTATATTTTCAGTTTAAAAGTAAGATCCTATTCATTTCAAGGTTGCTTTTGGCTGTGACATTTTGGCAAAGCAGACATGTAGTGCAGATCAAAGTTCAGACTGCATGTGCAGTCTGATCTTGATCTACATTGGCCGCAAAGCCAACTGTAGTTGTTAAAGGTGTTTACAGGTAAATAATTATGTCCTAAGCATTAACCCTTTACCAAATGACAAAATTTTGCGCTCGACCAAGTTCAAAGCATTTGCAGACAACAAATCAAATGCTGCTTAACCCTTTCCCAAACAAGCCCTGGTTTTCACGTGTCTGCAGTACATGTCTTTTGAAAACACTGTGGGAAAAGGAGAAATTGCTCGTACAGTACAAGTCTTTTGAAAACACTGTGGGAAAAGGAGAAATTGCTCGTAACGAGCAATTTCTCCTTTTCCCACAGTGTTTTCTACCCATTTTGAGACCTTTCTGCCATGTTCATCAAATTTAAAATTGTCGTCTGCAAACTCTTTCAATTTGGACCAGTCCAAAATTTGTCGTTTGGGAAAGGGTTAAATAATGATTTCTGTCTTTAATATGTCGCCGACCAGCCAGTTTGTTAACTTCGTAGAAGGGGGCAAAACAACGACAGAAACAGTTCCTTGCTACGTTGATGTAATAATGTCTAGATGATTTTCTGTAAAAAAACGTAAACGATCATAAAGACCAGTATGGTGAAACTGCTTGTCATTTAACCCTTTCCCAAACACGCCCTGGTTTTCACGTGTCTGCAGTACAAGTCTTTTGAAAACACTGTGGGGAAAAGGAGAAATTGCTCGTAACGAGCAATTTCTCCTTTTCCCACAGTGTTTTCTACCCTTTTGGAGAACTTTCTATCATTTTCATCAAATTTAAAATTGTCGTCTGCAAACTCTTTCAATTTGGACCAGTCCAAAATTTGTCGTTTGGGAAAGGGTTAATGAATATTCCGTCTTTTTATGTGAACTATTTATAGATCTCCGATAAATTCATGATTTAAAGGAAGTTTACTTTGGGATAATATGTCCGTGTATTTTACCTCTACACCATGGACATGATGACAAGATGAGTTTGTTATACAGACATATTAAGTCTAATCCTGGTAAATAAGTTAAATGAAACTTTCAAGTTGATAGTTATAAAACAGAATAATGCTATTCTAAACATTTTTTTTTGAGAAAAATGTCTTCATATTGGACAGTGTAGATCCAAGATCAGACTGCACGTTCATTGCAGTCTAATCTTGATCTATACTGTCTGCAAAAGGTCAGTGAGTAGCACTTAGCAGCCTAAGGGTTTGATATTTGAACTCGGCAAATATAGGAAAAACCAAACACGGTCACGGAAATAAAGAAGTGACATGTCAAAGCAGTTTTACAATACAAAAACCCTCAATACATACATAAATCTTACAAAAACAAATACTTAAAGACATGATAATGTGAAAAAAATGATATGAGTAATTACCTGTATTTATACTGATGTATAATAAATACGATGAAACAATGAAGAAACAACTTGTCACATACAAACAAAAATTAGCAGGTGACGTGATTGGTGCAATCGATTATTATATCTGAGTGGTTAGTTTTAGTAAAGAGAGTAAATCGAACAGAAGAACAGTTTTAAAGGAGTAGCTTTGCCAAAAGTAATCAAATAAACATTGTAATAAAAGGATTTGGGAGCAATAGATAACAATTAATACTGTGAGATTCTGTAGTACTTTTATTATATCTTTATTTTAACTCTGTGACAAATAGGGTAGGAAACTTTGTTGGAAAAAGAGAAAATGATGGTTATCAGCATTAAATTTTTCTCCTTGTGCCTCAATGTGCTCAAGAAACCTTCTCTTTCAGGGTTGTTAAAACTCAGGATTGGGTAGTAATGGGTCAAAGGGGCCCCCACTTTACCAGAAAACAAAATCATTGACTTGTCCATGTTAACCATTTACGGCACAGTGCTAACATTTAATGACTTTGAGGAAGATGGCTTTTTAAAATCATTGTGGGAAAAGGAGAAAATGCTGGTAACCAGCATTTTCTCCTTTTTCCAACAATGTTTTCTGCCCATCTAAGAAAACTTTTCATTATTTGGGCCACATTTAATTTGTTGTCTGCAGATGCTTTTTATTTAGACAAAGCCAAAGTTTTGTTGTCTGGTAAAGAGTTAAAGTATTTGCAAACTACATTTGAAAGCCATATTGAAATGAGATTTGTCTTTAAAGGCGGTAGAAAATATTGCGGGAATATGAAATAATGCCAATTACCAGCATTTTCTCCTTTTCCAACAATTTTTTTCAAAAGCTCTTTACAGCACTATCTTTGAAAACATGGGGTTGTATGGTAAAAGTTTTTGCAAATTCATTGAAGAGAAAGATGAACAAGACATATCTTTTGAAAAAAGATAGATGGCATAAGATGTAAATGAAAACTCTTTTGTTATTCAATCTGAAGAGATATCATGAAAGGCTGGGAACCATGCCAGCAATTGCCAGAAAATATGTCTGCAGGGGTCCGCAGAATAAGCATGTCTTCATTTTTGAACAATCACAAATTAGTATTTATTCATTCTATTATAGCATTACCAAAAGTAGGACAAAAGACAGGGCATTGACATTTATGCTAAAAAATACTTTCAAACATGCACAGAGGGAAACTAAAACTGAATACAGTGCACTGTATTTGGAATAAGATAGATCTGCATGGATCTGTATTCTCTAATCATTCTAAATAACGTTCTCAGTCTAATCCTAAATTTAGAATGCAACACAATTTCTGATTGGCTGTAACAATTTGGTATACCTTTGTTTGTATGATGTTTAATGCCATTTTCAACCTTTTTTCATTTATGCCCTGCTGGCCAATACTGGAGTATCCATTACCAGTAGTCTTTGCACAGTAATCTTCCCAGGCTGCTTTCCTACATAACCATAGTCATAACAGTGTGAGATTGGAATGAATTCTGTCGCAATGACTATCATCAATCCAAAGAAGTGACCCCCCCCCCCCCCCCCCCGGCCCCCACCCCCCGTGGTTTCAAGTCCTGCGCTACCAGGTTTGGCATTTAGTATAGTCAATCTGACATTGGATTCCTTTGAATTTAGAAAAAAAAAAAATAAATCATGAGATGTAGAATGTTAGACAGGATGGTGAATTTTTCCACAATACCAGCTACTATCAATATCTCCTAATCTTGCTTTGTATTTTAATTGGTGGATGGGGATTAAACCCTTTACCACACAAAAACATCAAGGTAACGGCATAGCCCTGGCGTCATCTGTGTTATCATGCAAAAACTTTGACATTTTATAATATTTCTATTATTACTGGAGATATTTGCCTCAAACTTGGACATGTTGTTAATTATCAAAGGGGTAACCTATACTACCCTATACAACAAGGGCTGGTAACCATCAAAGTGTTTTTGACACAGTTATGCCCTTTTTCAATTGAGAATTTTCACTGAAAAGCAACCACTGCCAAGGGTTGACACCCACATGTAGTGCTCTTGTTTTTATAGAAAGCCCAGATACTACAAAAGTCTTTGAAATTTTTTAAACCATATCCTGCTAAATAAGTGAAATGAAACTTTTTAGCCAATGGTAAAAAACCAACTGTTTGCTATTTCAAAAGTATTTTGGGGGCGAAAATATGTCCTTACCGGACAGTGTAGATCAAGATCAGACTGCACAGAAGGTCAGTGAGTCACACTTAACAGCCTAAGGGTTAAGACTATCTTTCAAAGTAATGCTCAGGGGAGATGAAACATCTGACTGCATGTTTAGTAAAGTCTGATCTTGAACTACACCTTCTGTGAAATCCCACTAGAGTTGTTGTTGGCGGCTAAACATATGGACAACTTTTCCTTGACACGACGTGGTAAAAATGTCACTGTAAATTGAATCAATGTGATTGATCTGTTGTGGGCGACAGTCTCACAGCTCTGACGTAAGTAAACTCTTACCAGACGACAAAATTTTAGATTTGTCCAAATTGTTAGCATAAGCTGACGGCAAAATAAACATGACTCAACTGATAGGATTTGTCTTTAAAAGGGTAGAAAACATTGTTGGAAAAGGAGAAAATGCTGGATAACCAGCATTTTCTCCTTTCCCCACAATGTTTTCAAAAACATTCCTGTATTGGGTCATTAAAAGATTGGATTATTTGGGACAGCGCTAAGTAGTGCCTAATGGCAGAGTTTGAGTATCTGATTGATTTTCCAATTTGTTCAATTTTCGTTACTTGTCAACAGGCTGAGGCACTTCAAGTCATTCATTGATCAACTCTTTTCTTCATTGAATTTTCTCCCCGTTATTATGTTGCAGACGACTTATTAGAATGGTGTCCCGCCGTCGTTCTTAGTGGAATAGATCCATTGTTACGCTTCAAACTTGATGGAATATATTTTAACGGGACGAATAATATGTTGAGAGGTAATTTGGTTGGTTGCTGTATATTTTGGGGAAAATTCGCTTTTTCCATGTTTAGATATTTTTGTTATATTATTGAAACACTGAAACCTTTTTGTTTGATGCAGGTATGTCTTTATTCTGTTGTATCACAAGCCTTTAACCCTTTCCTGCACAATGCTGACTTTTGATGATCCCGAGAATGAAAGCTTTTGAAAACATTGTGGGAAACGGAGAAAATATTGGTAACCAGCATTTTCCCCTTTTCACATAATGTTTTCTACCCTATGAAAGACAAATTTTATGTTTTGAGTAACATTTGAAATGTTGTCTGCAAATCCTTTCAATTTGGACAAGGCTAGAATTTTGTCGTCTGGTAAAGAGTTAAAGATTAATAAGTGGTCTTGTATGGAAAAAGGCTTTTAAAAACATTGTGAGGAAAGAAGAAAATGTGGCAATTTTCTCCTATTTCTTCAATGTTTTCTATCCTTTTGCTTTCTAATTTTTCAAAAGCTTCTTTCCTTAGGGTGATTAACTCTTTTCCAAGCGACAAAATTTTAGGCATGTCCAAATTGAAAGCATTTGCAGACGACATAAGTAAATGTGAATCAAAACCTAAAATTGCCCTGTGGAAGGGTAGAAAACATTGTGGGAAAAGGAGAAAATGCTGGTTACCAGCATTTTCTCCTTTTCCCACAATGTTTTCCAAAGGCTTCTTTCTCAAGGTCCTTAAAACTCGGGATTGTGTAGTAAAGGGCTAAAAAACAAGCAGGATTCTTTAGTAAAGTATGACTTGTCTATACTGAAAGCATGAGCAGACAACAAATATGTGTGGGTTAACTCTTTACCAAACGACAAAATTTTTGAATGGATCGAATTGAAAGCATTTGCAGACTACATTAAATAAATGATGCTAGAATGATGTTTCTGCCTGTGATAGGTTAGAAAACATTGTGGGAAAAGGAGAAAATGCTGGTTACCAGCTGGTTCTCCTTTTCCCACAATGTTTTCAAAAGGCTTCTTTCTCGGGGTCGTTAAAAGTCGGGATTGTGTGGTAAAGGGTTAACCCTTTACCGGACGACAAAATTTTAGCCTTGTCCAAATTGAAAGTATTTGCAGACGACAATTTTAATGTGGCTCAAATGATGCAATTTTCTCTTAATAGGGTAGAAAACATTGTGGGAAAAGGAGAAAATGCTGGTTACCAGCATTTTCTCCTTTTCTCACAATCTTTTCAAAAGGCTTCTTTTCCAGGGTTGTCAAAAGGTGGCATTGTATGGTAAAGGGTTAAACGATGAAAGCTGTATATTTGAAAGGGTAGAAAAAAACATTGTTAGAAAAGGCATTCTACTTTTCCCACATTTTTTTTTTTTCAAAGATACATATGTAATTGTTTTCAGCCAGTCTTTAATCCAATTCATCTTTATTTTATGAAACTATAATCATTCTTGTATCTTCATGCCAAATGGTGCCCCTTATGGCTGCAAGGTTGCAAAGTTTACAAGGGATAGAAAATGCATTTCAATTTTTGACAGCCTTCAAAGAAATCACTATTGTCGGTTCCTGTTTTAAATGAGGACAAATTCCTTGAGTTTCTCTATTGCTTGCACCATATATATTGGTAATTTATTTTTGTTTACTCAGCAGACTAAATTCTGAGCCATTCTACACACTTCCATGTTGTATGAGCATTTTTCTCTGGCTGTCAGGATATAGAATATATTTCTCATGCTCATAAAAACATGGGATGGTTTGGTAAAGGGTTAACCGTTTACCACACAATCCGGACTTTTAACGACCCTGAGAAAGAAGCCTTTGGAAAACACTGTGGGAAAAGGAGAAAATGCTGGTAACCAGCATTTTCTCCTTTTCCCACAATGTTTTCTATCCTACCCAAGACAAATTTCAATTTCAATTTTTGAGTCACATTTATTTTGTCGTCTGCAAATGCTTTCAATTTGGACTAGTCTAAAATTTTGTCGTTTGGTAAAGTGTTAAAGCCCACCTTTTATTTACTTTCATTTTCAGGAACACAAATGTATTTGACATGTTGAGTTGGAAGAAATTGATTAACCCTTTCCCAAACAAGCCCTGGTTGTCACGTGTCTGCAGTACAAGTCTTTTGAAAACACTGTGGGAAAAGAGAAAATTGCTCGTTACGAGCAATTTCTCCTTTTCCCACAGCGTTTTCTACCGTTTTTGAGACCTTTCTGCCATTTTCATCAAATTTAAAATTGTCATCTGCAAACTCTTTCAGTTTGGACCAGTCCAAAATTTGTCGTTTGGGAAAGGATTAACCCATGGTTTACCACACAATCTGGTGTTTTAACAACTCAGAAAGAGAAGGCTTTGGAAAAAAATGTGGGAAAAGGGAAAAATGCTGGTAACCAGCATTTTCTCCTTTTCCCACAATGTTTTCTACCCTGTATTAAAGACAGAAATCATCATTAGAGCTACATTAATTTTGTCTTCTGCAAATGCTTTCAATTTGGTTGAGTCCAAAATTTTGTCATTTGGTAAAGAGTTAATTGGTAAAAAATGATAAATAATAGATGAACCCATTAAACTGTTTACGCTCTACCATACAATCCCAAGTTTTGATGACCCTGAGAAAGAAGCATTTTGTAAACATTGTGGGAAACGGAGAAATGCTGGTAATCAGCATTCTCTGCTTTTCCCACAATGTTTTCTACCATATCAAAGACAAATTTCATCATTTGAGCCACATGTAACCTTTTACCAGACGACAAAATTTTATTCTTAACAAAACTGAAAGCATTTGCATACGACAATCTCACTGTGACTTAACCCTTTCCCAAACGACAAATTTTGGACTGGTCCAAACTGAAAGAGTTTGCAGACGACAATTTTAAATTTGATGAAAATGGCAGAAAGGTCTCAAAAAGGATAGAAAACACTGTGGGAAAAGGAGAAATTGCTCGTGCTCGTGACGAGCAATTTCTCCTTTTCCCACAGTGTTTTCAAAAGACTTGTTCTGCAGACATGTGAAAACCAGGGCTTGTTTGGGAAAGGGTTAAATGGTGCAATATTTCTTTGATAGGGTAGAAAACATTGTTGGAAAAGAAAATGCTGGTTACCAGCATTTTCTCCTTTTCCCACATTTTTTTTTCTAAAGGAATTTTTCCCAGGGTCGTTGAAAGGTGGCATTGTGCTGTAAAGGGTGATTGCAGATGCTTTCAATTTGGACAAGTCTACATTTCTGCCTTGTGGGGAATAATTCACTCTTTTCCACATCGCAAATTATTGAAATGGTCCAAATTGAAAGCATATTCAGATAACAAATAAAACCTGGCGCAAATGATAAGATTTGTCTTTGAAAGGTTAGAAAATGTTAGTGGGAAAAGGAGAAAATGGTGGTCTCAAAATGGGTTCAAAGTCTGTAGGCCCAGATGACTGTTTTCCGTGTGGAATCAAACTGACTGTTGTTTTCATCAAAAAGTATTAATTACGGAATGTTCTGATAGCAATCAACCTTTGAAGTGCCAAAAACTGAATTCCTCAGAGCCTTTAGCTCAGATAGTAATTAAAAGTCGGGGCACGAAACCCAGAGGTCGCTAGTTCTCTTCTCACGTGGGGGGGGTGGGGTCTGTGTGGCTCAGAGGTAAACTGTAGAACTCATGATTTGGAGGCCCCGGGTCTGAGCCTCTGGGTGGCTTGGTGGTAAAGTGTAGGACTCCTGACCTGGAGGCCCCGGCTTTGAGCCTCATTGGATCCACTTGGTTTTTCGTGGGAGTGTCCTTGGGCAAGACACTTCAGAGCCATAGCCTAGTACTGGTAGAACCCCTGAAATACATGAATGGTGTGAGCTGTCGCTGTGATACGACTGAAATGATGTTGAAACCGGCATAAAACACCATTAAATAAATTTCCTTCTCAGCTCAGCAATGCATAATGGATGGTTGCCATGATGCCACCGAAAGAATGTCAAAAACAGCGAACATCACCAGACCAAAAAAAAGAAGAAACAATGCTTCATGCTCTACTCTCCCTCTTACATGTCTATAATGAATTATCTCATCATGCAAATGTTTTCTACCACTGCAGAGTGAATTCATCCTGAAAGGGCCTTTCATGACTATAGTTGCCTTTGCAACCAATGTAGCCAAGCCCCGTTGCTCAGTCGGTAGCATACAGGACTTGAGAACAGGAGGTCGCTGGTTCGATCCCCGGCTTGGCCAATTTCTTTCCGAGGATTGATGATAGTCATTGCGACAGGATTCATTCCTCCTCTCACCGCTGACCATTGTTTCGACGATGGTTATGTGGGAAAGCGGCCAGTGGCTTGGAAAGAAAATTGTGTGGAGTACTGGTAAAAGAAACTCTAGGAAAGCATGGATAGGTGCATTGGGTGCCGCGATATAACTGAAATAATGTTGAAAACGGCGTTAAACACCATACGATCAATCAATCAATCAAAGCAACCATTGTAGGTGTAAAATGTATAGTAAAGAGTTGATACAAACATATAATGACATTTATTACAAGTAACTGGTATTAACTCTTTACCACACAATCCTGAGTTTTAACGACCCTGATAAAGAAGCATTTTCTCCTTTTCCCACAACGTTTTCTACCCTTCCCAAAACAAGTTTTACTTTTTCATTCGCATTTATTTTGTCGTCTGCAAACGCTTTCATTTCGGACCAGTCTAAAATTTTGTCATGTGGTCAAGAGTTAATGTTTGTCCTGAACCTTCAACTTCTTCTAGGCGAGGTTTTGACATATTTGATGCCAGATACCTGTTGAAAAGTAAAACAAAAGGAGGAATTTCTTAATGGCCGTTCCTGAATAGCTCATTTGTGAAGTTGCACGATTTTGAACGGTTCTTACTGGAGGTTCTGGGTTTTTGTGAGAGTGTCTTTTGGCAAAACACTTCAGAGTCCCAGCCTACTGGCTAGTATGAGTGAAACTCAAGAAAGACATACTAACTTAGCTGCTGCAGTGATATAACTGAAGTAATGTTGAAAGCAACATAAAACACTGGAAACAAACAAACAAGCAAATCTGAAATAGTGCGTAGTTTCTTCACAGTATGGCCTCAGCACTTTCTTCCGTAAAACCACTATCATCAATCTCAGATTTTTTTTTCCTTTTCGTGAATATTCTTTGTCATGGAAATATTGGAATACAGCTGAGATTGGGCATGGGCGTGTGTTCCTCGATTTCCTAATATTTAACTCTTTACCATTGCAGACGACAAATGTGGTTCAAATGATTTGATTTGTGTCAGAAAGGTTAGAAAACATGGTGAGAAAAGGAGAAAATGCTGGCAACCAGCATTTTCTCCTTTTCTCACAGTGTTTTCAAAAGTCCAATTTCCTAGGGTTGTTAAACTTGGGATTTTTGTGGTAATCGGTTAACTCTTTCCCAAACAATTTCATGTCTTAATGGCCTGACCTAAGGAGGAAGGATTTTTAACCCTTTACCACACAATCGCGAGTTTTAACGACCCTGAGAAAGAAGCCTTTTGAATATACTGTGGGAAAAGCAGAAAATGCTGGTAACCGGCATTTTCTCCTTTTCCCATAATGTTTTCTACCCTTCCCAAAACAAATTTCAATTTTTCAATCACATTTATTTTGTCGTCTACAAATGCTTTCAATTTGGACAAGTCTAGAATTTTTTCGTTTGGGAAAGGGTTAAACAATAATTGAGGGTATAGAAGAAAATGCTAGTTACCCGCATTTTCTCCTTTTCCATCAGTTTTTTTCTACCCTTTTACAGCAAAATCCATCATTTGATCGTCCATTTTTTATGCCATTTTCAAAATTGTCTGTGTTATATTGCTGTGGCCAGCATTATATACAAATACAGTATATGCAGAGTATAAGGTAGTTTCAATCTAGGCAGGTCTAAAATTTTGCTGTCTGGTGATGATTGGATCACTTTTTTACCTCAGTTCAGTGAAGCCCTTGAAGGGAAAGGAGCATAATATTATGTTTGTAAAAAAAATTACAGTAATGACAAATTGTCTCTATTTATTGACATTGATGATGAATAGCAGTTATCAGTGTCAACCAGGGCTATTTTGACATATTTGGCTTAACTCTTTACCAAATGACAAAATTTCAGACTTGTCCAAATTGAAAGTATTTGCAGACGACAAAGTAAAAGTGACTGAAAAGTCGAAAATTGAATTGGGATGGGTTGAAAACATTGTGGGAAAAGGAGAAAATGCTGGTTAACAGCATTTTCTCCGTTTCCCACAATGTTTTCAAAAGGTGTCTCTCTCAGGGTCGTCAAAAGTCGGCATTGTGCGGTAAAAAGGGGTTAAGACAGGTACATGTATTGTAGAAAGCTAGGCAATTTCAGAAACTGCTCTGAGTGAGTGACTTGTCCATGTCCAGCAATATTTTAGAGGGGCTCTGGAAAAGGGAGGTTTAATGCATCTCGTAGATGCATTCTGGTACCAAGCATTAAGTAATTTCATAATTATGGATCCATAAAATCCATTTTGTCAAACAATGGACTGAATTAGAGGGAATTAGAGGGCACAAATATAAAAACAGGCAAAAACCTTGGACATGCAAAAATTTTACCCATAGCAAAAAAGCTTCGACCAATGTCGGCTTACGGGGAGTGCACAGGCCGACATGGGTTGATACATAGGGTTTGGGACAAATATAAAAACAGGCATAATCCACATTGGAATTTCATTTTTAATATAAAATCTAATCAGACCTTATTGTTGCATGAAAACTTCTTCTTTCTTTAATGGCCCAATTGTAGCACTTAAACCTGAAAAGGAATGTTCACATATGAGTTTCATATTGGAATATTTTGCCGTTTTTGGAATATTGGAATATTCAACAATTCCGACCCATTCCTAGTCGATACTTTTTTGAAATGCATTGAACCCCCTTTTTCACAGAGCATCACCAATTTGTATCATGTGCTTTTCTAGACATTTACAAGGAAAATTTTGGATACATTCTGTAACTTGACCTCTCTTTTGCTAAAGGTTTATTCTTTAAAAGAAGACTGATTAATTGATTGATTGTATGGTGTTTAACGTCGTTTTCAACATTATTTCAGTTATATTGTGGCGGCCAGTGCTTCTGTCCATGTTTTCCTGGAGTTTCTTTTACCAGTACTACACACAATATTCTTTCCAAGCCACTGGTTGCTTCCCCACATAACCATCGTCGAAACAGTGGTCAGTGGTGAGAGAGGAATGAATCCTGTCGCAATGACTATTATCAATCCTCGGAAAATAATTTGCCGCGCTGGGGATCGAACCAGCGACCTCCTGGTCTCAAGTCCTATGCATTACCGACTGAGCTACAGGGGTTCTGCTTTAAACAGAAGACAAACTTTTGGACTTAAAAAAAACTGAATGCGACTCCAATGATTAGTAATAGTCAGTTGTTGATATTTGTATAAGATATAATTATGACAATAAATATGAAGTACATGTATTAAGTATTATTAACCTTTACCGCATAGTCCCGAGATTTGACGACCTTGACAAAGATGACTATAATGTGGGAAAAGGAGAAAATGCTTGTAAACCCAGCAGGCTTCCCTTCAGGAGACTATTTCCTGTCATTTAATTTGTCGTCTGCAAATGCTTTCAGAATGGACAAGTCCAAAATTTTGTCTTTGGTAAATGGTTAACTTTACCAGACGACAAAATTTTGGTCTGGTCCAAACTGATAGCTTTTGCAGACAACAAAATCAGTGTGATTTGAAAATTGAAATTCATATTATCAGAAAGTTAGAAAACATTGTGGGAAAAGGTTACCAGCATTTTCTCCTTTCCCCACAATGTTTTCAAAAAGCTTCCTTCCTCAGTGTTGTTAACCCTTTACCGCATAAATGACGCTTTTTAACGCCTCTGGGAACGAAGCCTTTTGAAAACATTGTGGGAAAAAGAGGAAAAGCGGGTAAACGGCATTTTCTCCTTTTCCCATAATGTTTTCTGTCCTATCAAAGGAAAATTGCACTATTTGAGCCACATTGAAATTGTTGTCTGCAAATGCTTTCAATTTGGACAAGGCTAAAATTTTGTCGTCTGGTAAAGGGTTAAAAGTTGGGTTTGTGTGGCAAAGGGTTAAGTGGTTAAGGGTTAAGAGGTCAAGAAATACTAATGATCTAATTTGTCAGGTTTTTTGTGGAAAACCTACTTGACATGTGCATTCATATTCTTAAATCCTGTGCCAAACAATGTTGAGTTTTACCGACCCTAATAGAGGCCTTTTGAAAACATAGTGGAAAAAGGAGAAAATGCTTGTTACCAGCATTTTCTCCTTTTCCCACTATGTTTCCTATATGTTCTCTTTCAAAAACAGATCTCAATTTTTTGGTCACATTATTGTATGGTCTGCAAATGCTTTCAATCTGGACTGGTCTAATAAAATTTTGTTGTTTGGTAATGACTTAACTCTTTACCTCACAATCCTGACTTTTATGGCCCTGAAATACAGAAGCTTTTGAAAATATTGGGGGAAAAGGAGAAAATGCAGGAGAAAGCATCGTTGACTCGCTACTAAACGGCAAGCTTTTTGACTTACTTGAGCATTTGCAGACGACAGTATAAATGTAGCTCATAATTATGATGATTTCTGTCTGATTGGATGGAAAACATTGTGGAAAAACGAGAAAATAATGGTTACCAGCATTTTCTCCATTTTGGCCACAATGTTTTCAAAAGCCTTCTTTCTCAGGGTCGGTAAAACTTGGGACTGTGTGGTGAAGGCTTAATATCTGTAGTTGCAGTCTGCCAGGCGAGAGTTAATTTGGTAAATTGTTTCGCCAATCAGAAACTGTATAATACTGAAATGCAGATTTTTTTTTTTCAAGAATTAGACTGTGATGCAATTAACAACTAAACAATCTGATGTTTTATGGACTTGAAGGAAAAGGTTTTTAAAAAATGTTGGTAACCAGCATTTTCTCCTTTTCCCGCAATATTTTCTACCCTTCCCAAAACAAATTTCAATTTTTTAGTCACATTTATTTTGCTGTCCGCAAATACTTTCAATTTGGACCAGTCTAAAATTTTGTCGTGTGGTAAAGAGTTAACCCTTTACCACACAATCCCGACTTTCAACAACCCTGAAGAAAAAGTCTTTTGAAAACAGTGTGAAAAAAAGGAGAAAATGCTGGTAACCAGCATTTTCTCCTTTTCCCACAATATTTTCTACCCTTCCCAAAACAAATTTCAATGTTTTAGTCACATTTATTTTGCTGTCTGCAAATACTTTCAATTTGGACCAGTCTAAAAATTTTGTTGTTTGGTAAAGAGTTAACCCTTTACCACACAATCCCGACTTTTAACAACCCTGAAGAAAAAGCCTTTTGAAAACAATGTGAGAAAAGGAGAAAATGCTGGTAACCAGCATTTTCTCCTTTTCCCACAATATTTTCTACCCTTCCCAAATCAAATTTCAATTTTTGAGCCACATTTAACACTTAAACTGCTGAATAAATGAAACGCAAATTTCTACTCAATACTAAAAACCAAAACATTGCGGTTTCAAAGTTGATTTCAACGGAAAGAAAATACCGTATCAGACTTTGTAGATCAAAGATCAGACTGCACGTTCTGTGCAGTCTGATCTTGATCTACACTGTCCGCAAAAGGTCTGTGGGTCGCGATCAGCAGCTTAAGGGTTAATTTGTCATCTGCAGATGCTTTCAGTTTGGACCAGTCCAAAATTATGTCGAGTGATAAAGAGTTAAGTAAGCAGTGCATGATGAAATGATGAAAAGTAGAAAATCCATGCTTTGGGAGGAGTGTGTACTGGTAATCTTGTCAATCTTTTTAACTCTTTACCAGACGACAAAATTTTGGACTTGTCCAAATCCAAAGCAATTGCAGACGACAAATTTAAAACGGCTGAAATGGAGGAGAATTTCTTTCAGAGGGTAGAAAATATTGAGGGAAAAGGAGAAAATGCTGGTTACCAGCATTTTCTCCTTTTCCCACAATGTTTTCAAAAGTCTTCTTCTTCTTCAGGATTGTTAAAACTCGGGATTGTTTGGTAAAGGGTTTAATCTAGTAATTTCAACTCTCAGACTGCCAGGAAACTATATGGATTGTATTCAGTCACTTGAAAAAAGATATTTTAGCTTGGGGCTGTTTTTTTCAGGTAAGAGTGTTACACAAAGTTCTGGAGAAATTGTAGCCCTAAAACCCTACACCAATTAAACAATCCTGGGTCTGTATTCACAACTTTTCTAGATAGCATTTTTAGTCTTATTCTAGATTTCAGTATTGTCTTTTATTCTGTCAATGTTCTCAGAAGTACTCTTCTTCAGGGTTGTTCAAAATCGGGATTATGTGGTTAAGGAACAAAGGTCATGTTGGATTAGTCCAGAGGTCCTTGGTTTGATCTTTGCTTATGCATTGGTTTTATTGCTGGGGTATCATTGGGCAAGGCATCGTAAATCCCAAGCCTCAGTCTATATAAGCACTGTTAGAACTGGTAAACACACAAGTATTAACCTGCCATTTTAACAGCTTAGGTTGTATCACAGTGGTCAGTGTGACTATGCATGTGTTTCCTGGCTTTCACCCACCAGCATTGACACAACTTTTTCTCAAAGCCACTGACTACTTTTCTCGCATGCATCAGGTGTTGAGTCCCAGTAGCTTAGTCGGTAGCATACTCAACTTAAGAACAGGGGGTCACTGGTTCAGTCCCTGGCTCAGCCAATTTCTTTCCGAGGATTGATGATAGTCATTGCGACAGGATTCATTCCTTTCTTAGAGCTGACCATTGTTTCAATGATGGTTATGTGGGCAAGCAGTCAGTGGCTTGGAGAGAATATTGGGCCTATTACTGGTAAAAGAAAGTAAGGAAAGCATGGATAGGTGCACTGCTGCCGTGATATAACTGAAATAATGTTGAAAACGGCGTAAAGGCCACACAATCAACCAATTATTCAATGCATCAGAGGTTAGAGGGGAAAAATCAAAGTAAAGAAAGGTTGCTTCAACCGTGTATCAAACCCATAGCTACCAGGTCACGAGTTTGACACCACTGAGCTACCTGGCAGGGCCTAGAGAAGACTGTAGTAGTATTGAAAGCAGTGCAAACACCATGCCATAAACCAGTTCAAATGCATAGCCATATCAGTTCAGGAAGAGTAAATCCCAGTAGAATAATCTTTGTAGAATGGCTTTTAGCAATTATCACTGAAACAATGCAATGGTAGTGATTCAGCAAAACTACTTGACCCTCTACCATACACTCCCATATTGTAACCAGCCAAATGAGGAAAACTTTAGAAAACATTGTGGGAAAAGGAGAAAATGCTGGTAACCAGCATTTTCCCCTTTTCCCACAATGTTTTCTACCCTATCAATGACAATTACCTTGATTTGAGCCAGTCCAAATTGAAATTGACAAGATAAAATGGGGTACGCAAAGACAGAATCTGTCTTTTGAGATTGTTGAAAACATTGTTGGAAAAGAAGAAAATGCTTGTTACCAGCATTTTCTTCTTTTCCCACAGTGTCATTAAAAGTCTTTTTCTTCAGGGTTGTTAAAACTCGAGATTGTGTAGTAAAGAGTTAATTTGTGGTCTGCAAATGCTTTGAATTTAGACCAAATTAAGACTACCCATAGATAGTTCACCCTTTTCTACACAATCCTGTGTTTTGATGACCCTTGGGAATAAAGCTTAATTTTGAAAATGTAGTGGGAAAAGGAGAAAATGCTGGTAACAAGCATTTTCTCCTTTTCCCACAATGTATTCTACACCATCATAGTAAAAACCCATCGTTTGAGCCAAGTCTTTTATTTGTGGTCTGCTACTGTACTTTCAGTGTGGTCGACCCTACAATTTTGTCATCTGATAAAGGGTGAAGATAATGATAAAAAGATATGAAGGTAAGACAGGACGTTTTACTCTGCATAAAATGGAAAACATTGTAGGAGAAGTCGTTATTATTTGAAAGAACCAACCATTTACCACAATATTTGTCATGAAAGATAAAAGCTGTCAGCGGCAGGTAAAATGAATTCCTCGTTTTGTTTGTTGATGGTTTTTATTTCTTTGCCACCAAAATGGGACAGGGTTGGGTCTTATACATGTAGTACATTGTAAAACCGGAAATCAGTGTATGTTGTATATGTTGGACCTACTTTCTATGAGCTGAGTGTTGTGCTTTATTTGTGCTGGCTTGTTCTTTAAGTATGGTTTAAATTTTTTTTCATGGAAAAGGTAAGGTTTCAAAGAATATGTAAAAACTGAAAGATCATGGTATCATACATTATTGAAAAACCCTTTTCCACACAATCCGGACTTTTAATGACCCTAAAGAAGAGCACTTTTGAAAACATAGGAAAAGAAGAAAATGCTGGTAACCAGTATTTCCTTCTCTTTCCCATAATCTTTTCTACCTTTTAAATGGCAAAGTTTATCATTTGATCTATATGCTTTTGTGGTCTGCAAAATTTTAATGCTTTCAATTTGGAGTAGTTTAAGATTTTGTTGTATGGTAAAGGGTTAACCCTTTCCCAAACAAGCCCTGGTTTTCATGTGGCTGCAGTACAAGTCTTTTGAAAACACTTTGGGAAAAGGAGAAATTGCTCATAACGAGCAATTTCTCCTTTTCCCACAGTGTGTTCTACCCGTTTTGAGACCTTTCTGCCATTTTCATCAAATTTAAAATTGTCGTCTGCAAACTCTTTCAATTTTGACTATTCCAAAATTTGTTGTTTGGTAAAGGGTTAGTGGTTTACCAAACAACAAAAACTTTGACTCTTCATATTGGAAGCATTTGCAGATGACAAATGTCAATCAATTCAAGAAATTGGAATTTAATAGGGTAGAAAACACCCTGGGAAAAGGAGAAAATGGTTTGGACCAAAGTTTTCTCCTTTTCCCACAATGCATATGAGAGTGTCATTCCTCAGGGTTGTAAAAATACAGGATTGCAAAGAGTTAACAGACAGTGTTGCTTAATCTGGACTAGTCTTTGCTAGATTTTGTTGTTTGGTTGAGAGTTAACTCGTTACCGGACTGTTGGACAACAACACTTTAAACCTGCCCAAATTGAAACTTTTTCGCTGACTTCAGATTAAAGATGCTCAAGGAAAGGGTATAAAACATTGTAGGAAGAGGTTATCCTTTTTCCACCTTCTTTTCTAAAGCCTAATTCCTCAGGATTGTAAACAGCAAGGTATTATATGGTAAAAGGTAAACCCCTAACCAAACAATCTCTAGTTTTAACACTCCTGAAAACATGGCGGGAAAAGGAGAAAATGCTGGTAACCAGCATTTTCTCCTTTTCTCCACAATGTTTTTCTTGCTTTTTTGGAGGCAAATTTCATCGTTTGAGCCATATTTGATTTATTTTCTGCAAATGCTTTCATTCTGGAGTTGTCAAAATTGTTATCTGGTAATGAGATAACGCATTCCAGAATAATCTTGAGTTTTAACAAGCCTATAAGAGAAGGCATTTGGTAAAGAGTTAACCCTTTACTGCACAATGACGCCTTTTTAGGCCCCTGGGAAAGAAACCTTTTGAAAACATTGTGGGAAAAGGAGAAAATGCTGGTAACCAGCATTTTTTCCTTTTCCCACAATGTTTTCTACCCTATCAAAGAAAAGTTGTACCATTTGAGCCACATTGAAATTGTCGTCTGCAAATGCTTTCAATTTGGACAAGGCTATGATTTTGTCGTCTGGTAAAGGATTAAACTGAAATTGAAACAGTAGGCTTTATATGTTTCATGCAGGTAAAAAAAATTCCAGAAAATTTTACAAGCAGAAGATAAGAAATCATGATAGTGGAACATTCTACATTAATTAAATTTTTGTACCCATGGAAACCATGTAACGCCTTAACTCTTTACCAAACGACAAAATTTTAGACTAATCTTTTTCTTTAATCTATGATGTTTGTATATTAGAATTAATCTCTGTAAAGAGGAAATAAAGAGAATAATAATAATAATAGTCCAAATTGAAAGCATTTGCAGATGACAAAATAAATGTGACCCAAAAATTGAAATTTGTTTTGGGAAGGATAGAAAACATGGTGGGAAAAAGAGAAAATGCTGGTTACCAGCATTTTCTCTTTTTCCCACAATGTTTTCAAAAGACTTTTTCTTTAGGGTCGTTTAAAACCCATGATTGTGTGGTAGAGAGTTAAATGCCAAGTTCACCATCAGTATTTAGCAAATGATGTAGAATGAGATCGGAAAGCAAGGAAAATGGAATCTAATCTTCTATCTGTACTGTCTATAGTATTTTGAGAGATGTATTGCTGTAACCAGCATTTTCTCCTTTTTGGCAGTGTTTTTTTATGGGCTTCTTTCCCAAGGGTACTCAGATCATCATCATCATCATCATCACCACCACTGCAGCAGCAACAACAACAGCAGATACTTTACCACCAGCAACCTCCTCTTCTTCTTCTTCTTTAACCCTTTACCCAACGACAGAATTTTAGAGTTGTCCAAACTGAAAGCATTTACAGACGAGTCAACAAAATGAATGTGACTTGAAAATTAAAACTGATGTTGGGAAGGGCAGAAAACACTGTGGGAAAAGGAGGAAATGCTGGTTACCAGCATTTTCTCCTTTTCCCACAATGTTTTCAAAAGCTTTCTCTTTCAGGTTCATTAAAAGTCAGTATTGTGTGGAAAAGGGTTAATATTTTACCTTTATCTTTGCAGAGGAAAATACAGATTATTCTAAGCTGTAACAACAAAAAAGCCTTCGGATAATGATCATGGACTTGCCCGCCAGATGACACCAGTTTGATATTTGGAGACAGGTTTTTGTAGACATAAATGAGAAGAATGTTGCTTTCTGATTTGACAATAAGTAATTACTCTTTAGAGAGAAGATAGGATATTGACGTGCTTCGTTTTAATACAAGGTAAGGCTGTGATTATTTCTTTCAGAATTTATTCACATTTTTCCATTTTACTCTGTACTCTTTACCAAACGACAAAATTTTAGATTTGGCCAATTTGAAAGCATTTGCAAACGACATTATCCACATTTTTCCATTTTACCCTTAACTCTTTACCAAATGACAAAATTTTAGACTTGACCAAATTGAAAGCATTTGCAGATGACAAATTTATGGTTATACAATTGATGTGATTTGCCTGTGGAAAGGTAGAAAACATTGTGGGAAAAGTAGAAAATGCTGGTTACCAGATTTTTCTTCTTTTCCCACTATGTTTTCTTCCACAGGGTTGTTAAAACTCAGGATTTTGTGGTAAGAGGTTAACCAAACAATGCCAGGTTTTAAAGACCCTTGAGAAGAAGGTCTTTAAATATTTACCAAATGACAAAATTTTGGACTCAACCAACCTGAAAGCATTTGCAGACAACAAATTAAATGTTGCTCAAATGGTGATTTCTGTCTTTGATAGGGTAGAAAACATTGTGGGAAAAGGAGAAAATACTGGTTACCAGCATTTTCTCCTTTTCCTACCATGTTTTCAAAAGCCTTCCTCTTCAAGGTCAGTAAAACTCTGGATTGTGTGGTAAAGAGTTAAAGAAATTTCGGAAAAAGGAGAAAATACTGGTAACCAGCATTTTCTTCTTTTTACCACAAGTTTATTTTTACCATTCAAACAAAAATTTTCATTTTTTCAGTTCATTCATATTTTGCCATCTGCAGATGTTTTGAATTTGGACATGTCTAAGATTTGTTGTTTGGTAGAGATTTATCACCGTTACCACAGGACATTTTTTTCACTTAACCCTTTCCCAAACAAGCCCTGGTTTTCACGTGTCTGCAGTACAAGTCTTTTGAAAACACTGTGGGAAAAGGAGAAATTGCTCGTAACGAGCAATTTCTCCTTTTCTCACAGTGTTTTCTACCCTTTTTGAGAACTTCCTGCCATTTTCATAAAATTTAAAATTATCGACTGCAAACTCTTCCAATTTGGACCAGTCCAAAATTTGTCGTTTAGGAAAGGGTTAAACAAACTGAAAAGGAGAAAATGCTTGCTCCTTTTCTCACAAGGCTTTCAAAAGCCCTCATTTTTAGGGTCGTTAAAACTTGGGATTGTTTGGTAAAGGGTTAACTCTTTACCAAACGACACTATTTTAGACTGGTCCAAATTGAAAGCATTTGCAGACGACAAAGTAAAGGTGGCTCCAATGACGAAATTTGTCCAAGATAAAGTAGAAAACATTGTGGGAAAAGGCTTATTCCTCAGGGTCGTTAAAACTCAGGATTGTGTGGTAAAGGGTTAAGCCAATGCCAAACAGTCCTGTGTTTTTATGACGGAAGAAGACTTTTGAAAACATTGTAGGATGAAATGCTGGTAACTAGCTTTTTCTGTATTTCTCACAAAATAAATACCAGACTTCCAGATAAAAGGGAGTGATAGTATTCTAAGTCCATCATTTCTCTTCCAAACCCTATGTTGTGGGTACCCATTAGAATTGTCTCGATGAGACAACGTAGGATTTCAGTTTTGAAATCAAAGTCACTCCCTCTATCTGGAGCTCTGAAATATCATTATAAATTATGAGTAACATTTAATTTGTGGTCTGCTTGTACCAGTATTTTTAATTTGGACGAGCTTAAAATTGCTGGTTGCCAGCATTTTCTCCTGTTTCCACAGTCTTATTCAAAGACCTTCAAGATATTCAAGGTAGTTATAACTTGGGACTATCTGATAAAGGGTTAACCCTTTACCACACAATCCCTAGTTTTAACGACTCTGAGGAAGAAGCCTTTTGAAAACATTGTGGGAAAAGGAGAAGATGCTGGTAACCAGCATTTTCTCCTTTTCCCACAATGTTTTTTACCCTATCAGAAACAATTCACATCATTTGATTCATTTTTCACTTGTCGTCTGCAAATGCTTTCAATTTGGACAAGTGTACATTTTTAACTCTTTACCAAACCACAAAATTTTGGACTAGACCAAATTCAAAGCATTTGCAGATTACAATTTATATGTTGCTAAAATGATGATTTCTGTCCTTGATAGGGTAGAAAACATTGTGGGAAAGGGAGAAAATGCTGGTTACCAGCATTTTCTCCTTTTCCCATGATGTTTTCAAAAGCCTTCTCTTTCAGGGTCGTTAAAAGTCAGGATCGTGTGGTAAAGGGTTAATGAATAGCTTAGCCTTTACCAGAAGAAAATTCAGATCCATTCCTATTTACAGCATGTCTCTCATTTGTCTTTTAAAGTTAGAAAACATTGTGGAAAAAGCTTGTTAAGGGTACTAGCATATTCTCCTTTCCATATTATGTTTTGGAAAGCCTGTTAACCCTGTACCACACAGTCCCGACTCATAACAACCCTAAGGAAGAGGCCTTTTGAAACCATTGTGGGAAAAGGAGAAAACGCTGGAAACAAGCATTTTCTCCATTTCCCACATTGTTTTCCACCCTATCAAAGACTAATTCCATCTTTTGAGACATTTCGTCAGCGAATGCTTTCAATTTGGACATTTCTAAATTTTTCTCATGTGGTAAAGCGTTAACTCTTTACCACACAATCCCGACTTTTAATGACCCTGAGAAAGAAAGCTTTTTAAAACATTGTGGGAAAAGGAGAAAATGCTGGTAACCAGCATTTTCTCCTTTTCCCACAATATTTTCTACCCTTCCCAAATCAAATTTTAATTTTTGAGTTACCTTGATTTTGTCGTCTGCAAATGCTTTCGATTTGGACCAGCCAAAAATTTTGTCGTTTGGTAAAGAGTTAACTGAGTGGAGTCCATTATTTTACTGAGATGAATCTGAAACATTGTGTCAACTTAGGATTTGAGAATGTTATCAGAGTCTGTTAACGTTCCTCAAATGCATCTCAAATTACGAACTCAGCTTTTAAGTCAGGAACTCGGAGTCCGTTAGTTGATTTGAGCAAAAATAAGATACGTAAGTTTTTGCATGAAACCAGGCCCTGACCTGAGCTAGAATCAAAATTGAATATTTCAACAAAGTGCAAGAGCTTATTTAACCGGATTTCTAAAAATAAATGCAGCATTAAATGTATGTGGAAAGAAAACAAACACAAAATTTTTATCTTTATTACAAGGTTATTACTGTTACAAGATTATTACTGTATCTAAAAGCCCTCTTCTAATGATGCACTATAGCTAAAAGCCCAATACGAGGCAGGAATAGTTAACAGAGCTCCAGATAAGAGGTATTCTAAATCCATTATTTCTCTTCCAAACCCTATGTTGTGGGTACTCATTAGAATCGTCTCAGTGAGACGATTCTAATGAGTACCCATAACATAGGGTTTAGGAGAAAAAAATTAATATTTTCAATTTTATAATCAAAATCCTCTATCTGGAGCTCTGAATTAACTCTTTACCACACCATCCCTACTTAACAACCCTGTGAGAGTAGGAGAGTAGCCTTTCGAAAACATTGTTGCAAAAGGAGAAAATGCTAGTAACCAGCATTTCCTCCTTTTCCCACAATGTTTTCTACCCTTCCCAAAACAAATTTCAATTTTTCAGCCACATTTATTTTGTCGTCTGCAAATATTTTCAATTGGGACTAGTCTGCAATTTTGTTGTTTGGTAATGAGTTAACTCTTTACCAAACGACAAAGTCTTAGACCTGTCCAATTTACAGACGACAAAATAAATATGACTCAAAAATTGAAATTTGTTTTGGAAAATGTAGAAAACATTGTGGGAAAAGGAGAAAATGCTGGTTACCAGCATTTTCTCCTTTTCCAACGATGTTTTCAAAAGGCCTCTTTCTTAGGGTTGTTAAAAGTTGGGATTGTGTGGTAAAGAGTTAACTCTATACCAAACGACAAAGTCTTAGACGTGTCCAAATTGAAAGCGTTTGCAGACAACAAATCAAATGTGGCTTAAATAGTGAGATTTGTCTAAGATAGATTAGAAAACAATGTGGGAAAAGGAGAAAATGCTGGTTACCAGCATTTTCCCGTTTTCCCACAATGTTTTCCAAAGCCTTCTTCCTTAGGGTCGTTTAAACTCGTGATTGTGTGGTAAAGGGTTAATCAGTTTACTACACTAGTATATAGTTCTGCTTGTGATTGATTGATTGATAGATTGTATGCTGTTTGACGCCATTTTCAACGTTATCTTAGTTTCTAGTGTATCCAACAGTCAGTGCACCTCTGCATGCTTTCCTGGAGTTTCTTTTAACAAGTACAAGGGTCAGTCAAAAATAAGTGAGCACTGCCTCATAACTTTTTTTATTTTTTTACGTAAGCTAACAAAACTTGGCACGATTGTTCATTAATGTCTCATGCAAAATTTGCGCAGGAAAAAATAACTTTACATGACGTCACGTAAATATGACGTCATTTACAAAACTGTCATGGCGGACGGTGCGTTCACGCTGACGCGAGACGAACAAGGAACATATATTAAGATTGAGGCTAAGCGGGGTAAAAGCTCGATAGAAATTCTGAAAGCGCTCGAGGAAGTAGGTTCAGAGTTTGTACTTCCATATAGTTCTATCACCCGATGGGTAAGACAATTCAACAACGGCCGAAATACAGTTAGCAACAAGCACATGTGCGGAAGGCCTTTGTCGGCAACGACCGGTGAAAATGTGGAAAATGTTGCAAAACTGCTGAACGATGACAGAAGATATTCATGTGATGAAATTGCTCATGAGTTGGACATAAGTCACGGGTCAGTTCATCGAATTTTAACGGAACGTCTGCAGATGAGAAAGATCGCGGCCCAATGGGTGCCCCACATGCTGTCGGAAAGTGAAAAACACCAACGTGTAAACATTGCCCGTAAACTTCTAAAAAGATATGGTGAAGATGGCGATGAAATGTTACAACGAATCGTTGCAATCGATGAGACATGGATTCGGTCTTTTGAACCCGAATTAAAGCGCCAAATTGTATGCCAAAACAGTGAATGGCATACAAAAAACTCCCCAAGACCCGTAAAATTCCGTCGAAGTCAGAACTGTGCCAAAATGTTGATGATCTTTGCGTATGATTTTTGTGGAGTATTGACAGCACATAGGGTACTAAAGAGTACTATAAGATGTATATTAGAACAATACTTCGTCCAGCAGTACGCCGAAAGCGCCAAGAAATGATTGACTGCACGCCGCTAATTTTACACAATAACGCGTCACCCCATAAAGCCAACGTTGTCAAAGAGCTGCTGGAGTCATACCAGTGGGAAGTTCTTGATCATCCCCCCTACTCCCATGACTTGAGCCCCCCTGACTTTGATTTGTTCCCAAAACTTAAGGAGCCCTTACGGGGAATACGCTACGAGAGTTTGGATGAACTTGAGTGTGCCGTGAACAGGGAGGTACGACGAATCAACTTTGGTAGCCTAGCAACCGGCATCCAAGCGTTGCCAAAGAGATGGAATTCTGTCATCCAGTCCAGGGGAGATTACTTTGAGGGATTATAAGCACGTAATTTGTTTACCACGTAGTTTTAAAAAGTTATTAGGCAGTGCTCACTTATTTTTGACTGACCCTCGTACATCGCACAATATTCTTCTTAACCCACTGGCTGCTTTCTCACATAAATATTGTGGAAACAGTGATCAGTGATGAATTACAATTACTATCATCAATCCTTGGAAAGAAATTAGCTGAGATTGGGGTTGGAATCAGCGACCCTGTGTCCTCAAGTCCTGTACGACCGCACTTCTTGGGCTCTGCTCCACTTAATGTGGAATTCATAATATTGATTCTCAAGGAGACAGATTGATTTCAGTATAATAATTCTGTTTAAAAAAAACAGAAAACTTTTATCAGATATAGGTACAACAACCAGCAGCATTTCCTCCTATTTCCAGAATGTTTTCAGAAGCCCTTCTCCTAAAGGGTGGCAAAAATATCCATTTTTTTGGTCAAACATCTTAGTCAGGTAACAAGGTAACATAACAATTTGAGCCATGATCTGGAAAAAGGGGCTTAGTGTATCTCTGTGATCTATGATACCAATCAAGTAATCACATAATTAACCATAACAGCAACTTTTTTTTTTTTAACAACCGACTTAATAATGAGGTAGACTGGTCCTTGGACATACAGAAACTTGACCAATAGCAAAAAGTTTCAGCCCAGGTCAGCCTGCACAGTCTGCGGGTTGATACGCTTTGCATGTGCATTTAGCTCTCTTTTCACATAGCATAGCTCATTTTCTTTTCTTTTCTATTCCAGACAGAGTTATCTGTTGTCTGCTGTTGCCAAAGGTTGTTTGTTCTAGTATCCGACCATGAGGAGCACGACTCGTAAATATTTATTGTATTCCATCGTCATATTTGGAATGATATTTTTGCTGATCTATCAGTCTGTACCATGTGACAAAGGTCCCAGCAAAGTGATGATATCTCAGGAAAAGTATATTTATGACAGAACTAACCAAGCCATCCAGTATCACAAAAATATGCCGTTGATATTTATTGGTGGTATGCCTCGTAGCGGGACTACATTAATGCGTGCCATGTTGGATGCACATCCAGAGGTTCGATGTGGTGAAGAAACTCGTGTTATTCCAAGAATTCTTGGTATGCGATCAAACTGGGACAAATCAGCAACTGAAAAGCATCGGTTGATTGAAGCTGGTATAACCGATGAAGTTATAGATTCTGCAGTAACGGCATTTATGTTAGAAATCATTGCTCACCATGGGGAAGCAGCCCCTTTTCTGTGTAACAAAGATCCATTTACATTGAAATCCAGTGTTTATCTCAGTAAACTTTTTCCAAATTCCAAATTTTTACTCATGATCAGGGACGGCAGAGCGACCGTTCATTCCATTATCTCACGCAAAGTGACTATCACAGGGTTTGATCTGAGAGACTTTAAAGGATGTTTGATGAAGTGGAATACTGCCATGGAGGTGATGTACTCTCAATGCCTACGGGTGGGGGCAGATAAATGCATGCCCGTATATTACGAACAGTTAGTTCTACAGCCAGAGCTATGGATGAAACGAATTTCCAAGTTTTTAAAGATTCCGTGGAATGAATCTGTACTACATCATGAGGACTATATCGGCAAACCAGGTGGAATTTCTGTTTCTAAGTAAGTATGAAAAGTGGAAAAAAGATAAGAGTGGGATAAAGTTTTGTTATTTTAATTTTTCTTGTTCTTTATTTTTAAGCCTTAACCCTTTCCCAAACGACAAATTTTGGACTGGTCCAAATTGAAAGAGTTTGCAGACGACAATTTCAAATTTGATGAAAATGGCAGAAAGTTCTCAAAAAGGGTAGAAAACACTGTGGGAAAAGGAGAAATTGCTCGTTACGAGCAATTTCTCCTTCTCCAACAGTGTTTTCAAAAGACTTGTACTGCAAACACGTGAAAACCAGGGCTTGTTTGGGAAAGGGTTAAAGCACCTTTCACAATTGCAGTTTCCTTGTAGCTAGTGTAGATGAACATCAGACAGCACAAAATGTTTTCTACGGTATTATTAAGGACAAATTTTGTCAATTGGGTGACCTTTTATTTGTCGTTTGCAAATTCTTTCAATTTGGATGAGTCTAAAATTTTGTTGTTTGGTAAAGTGTTAATACAGAACATTTCTGTTGGGTTTATTCTGGGTTCTAAAGGCCAAGCTCAGTAGCACATTTGGTAGTGTACAGAACTTGAAACCAGGGGGTAGCTGGTAGAAACCGCCAGCTTGGCGAAATTTTTTTTGCAGATTGATCATAGTCTTTGGGGTTCATTTCTGTCCCACTGCTGATCATTGTTTCGACAATGATTATTAAGGAAAGCAGCCAGTTGGCTTTGGAAGAATATTGTACAGAGTACCGGTAAAAAAACTTTCCTGGAAAGCATGGATTGGTGCACTGTCTGCCACAATACAACTGAAATTATGATGAAGATAGCATTAAACATCAGGAAAATAACCAAACAAACAAGACTCCAAAGGTTAACCCTTTACCAGATGACAAAAATTTTAGCTTTGTCCAAATTAAAAGCATTTGCAGACAATTTCAGTGTGGCTCAAATGATGCAGTTTTTCTTTGATAGGATAGAAAACATTATGGGAAAAGGAGAAAATGCTGGTTACCAGCATTTTCTCCTTTTCCCACAATGTTTTCAAAAGGCCTCTTTCCCAGGGTCGTTAAAAGGGATTGTGTGGTAAAGGGTTAACACAATAGCAACAAAACCCTTAAACACATAATCCCATGTTTTAATAACCCTGAGTAAGAAGGCTTTGAAAACATTATGGGAAAGGGAGCAAATGCTTGTAACCATCTATTTCCCCCCGTTGTTTCTACCTTTTCAAAGAACAATCCAGTCACTTGAGCGCCATTTAATTTTGTCATCGGGAAAAAGCTTTCAGTTTGAACCAACCCAAAATGTTGTCACTTCGTAAAGAATTGATAATTCAATCAGTAAATCAATTAGTCAGTCAATCAATAATTCAATCTATCAGTGCTAATGGTTAGAAGCTTTATAAATACAACTGCCAAGCCCCCGTAGCACAGTCAGTAGCATACAGGACTTTAGAACAGGAGGTCGCTGGTTCGATCCCCGGCTTGGGCAATTTCTTTCAGAGGATTGATGATAGTAATCCCGACAGGATTCATTCCTCTCTCACGGCTGACCGTTGTTTCGACGATGGTTATGTGGGAAAGCAGCCAGTGGCTTGGAAAGAATATTGTGCGGAGTTCTGGTAAAAGAAACTCCAAGAAAGCATGGATAGGTGCACTGGCCGCCGTGATATAACTGAAATAATGTTGAAAACGGCGTTAAACACCATACAATCAATCAGTAAATTCAGCTGAAAAGGAATAATGCGTGTAATATTTCCTGATAAAATCCAGTTGTCATGGAAAATTGGTATCAAGTCATCAGGAAGGAACTTGATCCTTTTCCAGATTTGTAATAAATATTGCTTTAACCCTTTACCAAACAACAAATTTTAGACTGGTCCAAATTGAAAGAGTTTGCAGACGACAATTTTAAATTTGATGAAAATGACAGAAAGTCCTCCAAAAGGGTAGAAAACACTGTGGGAAAAGGAGAAATTGCTCGTTACGAGCAATTTCTCCTTTTCCCACAGTGTTTTCAAAAGACTTGTACTGCAGACACGTGAAAACCAGGGCTTGTTTGGGAAAGGGTTAATCCTTTACCAGATGACAAAATTTCAGACTGGTCCAAATTCAAAGCATTTACAGACGACAAAATAAATACAAAATAAATTTAAAGTTTGTTTTGGGAAGGGTAGAAAACATATCTGGAAAAGAAGAAAATGCCAGCAGTTACTAGCATTTTCTTCTTTTCCCACAATGTTCTCGGAAGCCTCCTTTCTTAGGGTCATTTTAAAACTCTGGATTATGTTAAAAAATTAATCCTTTACCAAAAATTTGTCAGTTCTAGTGTGTCTTAGGATAAAGGCTTTTCAAAACATTGTGGGAAAAGGAGAAAATGCTGGTAACCAGCATTTTCGTCCCTTCACAAATTTAAGACTAGTTCAAATTGAAACCAGGAGCAGACGACAAATTAAACGTTGCTCAAATGATTGGATTTGTTTCTGAAAGGTTGGAAAACATTGTGGGAAAAAGGAGAAAATGCTGCTGCATTTTCTCCTTGTCCCGCAATGTTTTAAAAAAATCTAATTTCCTGGGGTTGTAAAAACTAGGGACTGTGTGTTAATGGGTTAACTCTTCACCAGACGTCAAAATTTTGACTTAGTTTATTAAGAAAGTATTGGCAGGAAAGTATTGGCAGGCAACAAATCTAAATGAGCCATGCTCTGTAAAAAAGGGGGTTTAATGGATATTCAAAAAGTATTGACCTATGTCAGCCTGCGCAGTCCACGCAGGTTGACATGGTTCGAAACTGTTTCCTATTTGTAAATTTTCTCATGGTGCAGTCGGTTGTTAGACAATGTAGATTTCAAGAGGTAATAATTACATGATGACTTGCTTGGTCGCGGTGCATCAGGAAGCTGCAGTAAGCCCTCTTTTACCGGAACACAGCTCACTTATGTCTAACAATGCTGGATTTGTTATTAAAATGGCATACATGAAGAAAAGTGAAAATGATGGTTACCAGCATTTCCTCCATTCATTACAATGTTTTCAAAGGTCTTCTTCCTTAATTCTTTACCACACAATCCTGACTTTGAATGACCCTGAAGAAGAAGGCTTTTGAAGACATTGTGGGAAAAGGAGAAAATGCTGGTAACCAGCATTTTCTCCTTTTCCCACAATGCTTTCTACCCTATCAAAGAAAAACTGCATCATTTGAGCCACATTGAAATTGTCTGCAAAGGCTTTTAAATTTTCTACCCTTTTAAAACAAATTTCAATTTTTCTATCACAGTTATTTTGTTGTCTGCAAATGCTTTCAATTTGGACCAATATAAAATTTTGTCATTTGGTAAAGAGTTAACATCGACAAAATACGGGATGGGTTTGTAATGGAATATGTATGGTAATGGGTGAAAGATGAACGCGTAATTATGGAAATAAGATACAGTAATGTTACTTATTCCTTTTATCTGTCAAATGACATCTTTTTGGACTCACCTAAATTGAAAGCACTAGCAGACAAATCGAATTTGGCTTGATGCATGAGATTTGTCTTAGAATGGAAAGGAAAAAAAACGTCGTGGGAAATGGAGTAAATGCTGGTTCTCAGCATTTCCCCTTGCTCCCACAAAGCTTTAAAAAACCTCCTCCAACAGGGTCCATATTCACCAACCTTTCCTAATAATATTCTTTCAACCTTTCTTAAAAATATTCTTAGTCTTATTCCCTCCAAGATTTTCAAAATTTGAAAGTAACCCAACTACCAATTGGCTAAACCAAATGGTTTAGCCAATTAGAAGTTGTGTTACTTTTTAAATCTAGTAGGAATATGTTATGCACCTGAAGGAACATGTTCTGAAACAAACAGGTGCACCAATAAAAAAAAATGCCTAGGTCAGTTTGCAATTTAGCAATCATTGTCTCTCTGTATGTGACTGGGTGTGATTCCTTCTTCCTTCCTTCCTTCCTTTCTTCCTTCCTTCCTCTCCCTACCTCTCTCTCTCTTTCTCCCGCTTTCCCTTTCTCTCCCCCCCTCTCTCTCTCATCAGAATCAGAGCAAGTAGATCACAAGTCTCATCAGCTAATTAAGCAGAGTCATAATACATAAGATTGTTTTGTATGATAACGTCAATGAAGCTGAAAACAAAGCATCATAAAAGATATTCCATTTAAGTCTAGATCCATTTCAATTTTCATCTAAATACATGCATTAGTGTTCATTATAGATATTTAAGCCTTCATATAAAAGGCTTTTTTTCTCAAAAGCTTTTAAGTACTTTTAACTCTTTTCCCAACAATCCCAGACCTGTTTTAACCACAAGGAAGATGATGTCTTTTGAAAACATTGTGGGGACAGGAGAAAATGCTGGTAACCATTATTTTTTTTCTTTTTCCCACAATTTTTTCTTCCCGGTAGAAGACTGATTTCAGTGTTTGAGTCAGAGGTACATTGTCGTCTGCAAATGCTTTTAATTTGGACAGTTGTAAAACTTTGTTGTTTGGCAAAGGGTCAGTTGTTATACAAAATGAACTTTATGGATCCATAGCTTTGTGTTGACTTGCTTGGTACAATCATAGGCCACTGAAACTCCATCGGTCTATTACCGGACTCAAAATTTTCCTTATCAGACACCGTTACTATAAACAGCACATTGGCAACTGCCTCTATATCGTATACAAGTTAGCTTCTTTAAAAAAGAAGCCAGGAGAGGTCAGCATCAATGTTTTCAAATAGCTTACTGCTTTTAATTTCAATATATTTTGGTACATATAAACAAAAAAGTAAGGCATTATATGATCGCCACTGTGTAAAAAGGAGAAACCTCTTATGCATTACATGACAGACACATGACTTTTTTCCCACGTTTTCAAGTCGCGTGATCTTTTCCCGCGGTGTTCTCTTTCTTAACGAAATTCTTTTTTTGTGTATGTAGCTTTATTTGTTTAATGAAAAATTACAACCACTGGAAAGTTCATTTGCAATCAAATCAATATAACAAATCCTTTTTGAAATCTGTCATTTAAAAACAAAACACGTCTATTTCCTATTTCAGTTTTTTGATTTCGTTTATTTATAAAACCATGACGAAAGAGACTGTGTATCAGAATGATTTCGCAGAAAAGCATGGAGTTAGGCAGCAATTTCTGAGCCAATCTGCCTTTTAAACTCACCGCTGTTGGAGAGGTCTGATAAGACTTACTACAAGTCTTACTATATACAATACAGAGGCAGTTGCCAATGTGCTATTTATAGTAACTGTGTCCGATAAGGAAAATTTCGTTGTCCGGTAATAGAACAATGGAGTTTCAGTGGCCTATGGTATAATGCATTACCAAGATGCATTAAGCCCCCTCTTGCCAGAGCATGGCTCATTTGATTGTTTGTTGCACTGGTCATGAGCAATTGTAGGTTAACCCTTTCCCAAACGACAAATTTTGGACTAGTCCAAATTGAAAGAGTTTGCATACGACAATTTTAAATTTGATGAAAATGGCAGAAAGGTCTCAAAACAGGTAGAAAACACTGTGGGAAAAGGAGAAATTGCTCGTCAGGTGCAATTTCTCCTTTTCCCACAGCGTTTTCAAAAGACTTGTACTGCAGACACGTGAAAACCAGGGCTTGTTTGGGAAAGGGTTAAGGGAGGACACTGATATGGGAGTCCACAGCTGGAGGACTTTTTTTTTTCCAATTTTGGTGAGTTTGTTTTCTCCATAGCTTACCTGAGCACAAAGTACTGAGGTTGGCTTCAGTGGTTGGCCAGTGTCCGCTTCTTTGTCATCCTTTGTTATTTACTTGTTAGCTTGCCTGCTTTTGAAAAAAAACAAACAAATAGGTCTTGTGGTAGGCCTGTCATCGTATGGTTTGCCTGTATGCTGAAATTTCAGGTGGGCGTTTTGAGGGGCCATCATGGCCCTGTTTATATTTGTGGGTTTTTTTTATATACATATTTGTGGGTTTCTTTCTTTTCATTTACAGAACAGAAAAATCATCGGACCAGATTATTAAACCAGTCAACTTAGAAGCTCTGAGTAAGTGGGTGGGGAATATTCCTTCAGAAGTTGTAGAGCAGATGGGTTCTATAGCCCCAATGTTACGCACACTGGGCTATGACCCAGAGGGGAACCCACCAAATTACGGAAAGCCAGATCCTAGAGTTGCAGATAATACCATGCATATACAACAAAATTTAGAATACTGGAAAAAACGGGAAGAAGAACTTTTACGACATGTACCTGCAGGCGCAGGCCAAAAGGGCCAGACCAAAGTTTAAAACTCACCTAATATATTGGATATTTTATGTGACAGGTAAAACAGGTTATGCCCTTTCAGCCAGAATTAAATTGTGAATTACATTTTTTTTTTAACACGAAATAAATTCTAAGTTTTAGGACTTAGACCAGATAATTTAACATTTCATTTAACTCTTTACCAAATGACAAAATTTCAGACTGGTCCAAATTTGAAGCAGTTGCAGACAACAATTTAAAATGTAGATCAAATGATGATATCTGTCTTTGATAGCGTAGAAAATATTGTGGGAAAAGGAGAAAATGCTGGTTACCGGCATTTTCTCCTTTTCCCACAATGTTTTCAAAGGGATTCTTTCTCAGGGTCATTGAAAGTCGGCATTGTGTGGTAAAGAGCTTCTGAATAACATCGGTTTTAACAAATATTAAATTTTGAGTTTTAGGATATAGACCAGATAATTTAACATATCATGTAAGATCTCTTAAAATTTCTTTTGACATAGTTTTCTATAGATTTTTGATAATATTTGAGCCATGCTCTGGCATAAGGGGGCTTAATGCATTATACCAATCAAGCCATCACATTATTACAGATCAATAATAGCCACTTCTTTTAGGAACCAACTTAATCCTGAGGTAGGCTGGCCTCTGAACATACAGAGAATTGACTAGTAGCAAAAAGTTTCGGCCCAGGTCAGCCTGCGTGGATTGTGCAGGCTGACCTGGATCGATACTTTTTGCAGATGCATTAAGCCCCCTTTCTTCAGAGCACAACTCATTTCAATTGACTAGGTTTATGTTTATAGTTATTATCTAGTTTAATATATTGTCCTAACATATAATTGTGTGGAATGAAAGTGTGCACTATTGTTTCATATAGAATACTCCGATTTTGCACCCCAATTGTTTCACTTGCCAGTAAAGACAGAACTGCTTTGACCCATTACCACGTAGAAGCAAGTTATGATAACCATTGAGAAGAAAGTGTTTGAAAACATTGTGGATGAAGATGAAAATTCTGGTTACCTGCATTTTCTTTATTTTTCCCACAATATTTTTCTATTCATTCAAAGTCAAATACTATCATTTAACTCTACCAAACGACATAATTTCAGACTTGCCCAAATTGAAAGCATATGCAGACGACAAATTTAAAGTTATGAAAAATCTGATATTTTTCTTTCAAAGGTTAGAAAGCATTGTGGTAAAAGGAGAAAATGCTGGTTATAAGCATTTTCTCCTTTTCCCGCAATGTTTTCAAAAGGCTTCTTCCTGTGGGTTGTTAAAGCCCAAGATTGTGAGGTAATGGGTTAAGGCCCAAATAGTTTGTGTTTTGCATTTTTGTTTTATTCAGTTTGGGCAAGTCTAACATCTTGTCATTTGGTATAGAGTTGAAATGAAACATCTGTTAAAAAAATACAAAATATGAATAACCTTCATATTGTAAATTCCATTTTATCACATAAAACCACATCCAGTAGTGTGTTAAACCCATGACTTATTTTTGATAATACACTAGTGTATTATCGTTTTTTGGGTCCTGGATTTGGTTATGTTTGTTGTCATTAGCGCGAGAAACCGGCGAAACCAACCAAAGCATGTGCTGAAATTTGTACAACTTCGCCAGTTCGCGGGAAAATGACGTCATTGTTGCTAAGATGTATACATGCGGAAAATGTTATGGTTTTCATGTTGAATAACAACGAGAAATGCAGCATAAGTAATTTGAAGTAAACAAATTAATGAAATATTTCAAGTTAATCCCTCTTAAAATTGTTTTATTCCAATTTTGATGTAAATGTCACAAAATATCTTCTTGTGTATGTACACATTTCAAATCGAACTACATCTGTAAACATGGATCTGTGAATGATATATAGGCAAAGTTGATGATGCAGGATACTTATTTGTCTGTCATTCGTTTTATGTGATAAATAGAATCTCACATTTGTGTTTATGTATTATCTTTTTTATCAAACTCATTGACTAAAATGTATATGATGCTCGCCAAGGTTCGCGTGATACAATTTTAGTCAACTCGTTTGATAAAAATGATAATACATAAACACTCATGTAAGATCCTCTATGTAAGACTTGGTTTTTGAGAGCTTAACTTAGCAGGATAGGTATGAAAAAAAAGAATGAAACATGTCTTTACCAGAGGATTTTAGGCTCATCTAAGCTGAAAGCATTTGCAGATAACAATTTATATATGGCTCAAATGATGGAATTTGTCCATGAAAGGGTAAAAAAGAATGTGGAAAAAGGAGGAAATGCTGGTAAAATTATTTTATACAACAGTTTTAGTTTTGTCTTAACCTTTTGTCACATAATCCCGAGTTTTAACGACCCTGAGAAAGTGGCCTTTTGAAAACATTGTTGAAAAAGGAGAAAATGCTGGTAACCAGCATTTTCTCCTTTTTCCCACAGTGTTTTATGCCCTTTTACAGACAAATCTCACCATTTAGACCATATTTAATTTGTCGTCTGCTAATGCTATCAATTTGGACAAGTGTAAAATTTTGTTGTGTGATAAAGGGTTAAAAAAAATGTCTGGCACTGACGCAAATTGTATTAAGGCCATTATATTTTTTCATATTGACTTGCAGACATAGGCATTTATTAAAGTCAAATATTTATTTGACTTTTGATCAATACTGCACAGTATGACAGACAATGTACCTTTCACATGCAGTATGCCCTGGCAGGCTCTTAATCTTTTACCAAACGACAATATTCTAGACTAGTTCAAATTGAAAGCATTTGCAGACGAAAAAGTAAAGGTGGCTCAAATTATAAATTTGTCCCTGATAGGATAGAAAAAATTGTGGGAAAAGAAGAAAATGCTAGTTATCAGCATTTTCTCCTTTTTTCACAATGTTTTCAAAAGGCCTTCTTCCTCAGGGACATTAAAAGTCTGGATTGTGTGCTAAAGGGTAAACTTTTACCACACAGTCCTGAGTTTTATCCCCCAGGATGAAGATGGCTTTGGGAAACATTGGGAAAAGGAGAAAAGGCTTGTAACCAGCATTTTCTTCTTCTCCTGCAAGGTTTTCTTCTCTTTTAAAGAAAAACTTCATCATTCATACTACATTTATATTTTGTGGTTTATATATTTTTTCAAGAGAGAAAATCTGAAATTTTGCCATCTTGCAAACTTGTAATATCATCTAGATTTATAAGCCATGGTATGTGAAAAGGAGGTTTAATGCATCTGCAGGAAGTTTGGACTCGGGTCAGTCTGCCCAGTCTGCGCTGGCTGACCTGGCTTGAAACTTTCTGCCATTTTTTGCATGTCAAAGGACCAGTCTACCTCTTGATTCAGTCAGTTGTAACACAGAATGGATTTCATGGATTTATAATAATGTGACAACATGATTGGTATATATTGCATCATGGAGATGTGTTGACTCTGTACCACACAATCCTGACCTTTAACGACCCTGAAAAGGAAGCCTTTTGAAAACATTGTGGGAAAAGGAGAAAATGCTGGTAACCAGCATTTTCTCCTTTTCCCACAATCTTTTCTACCCGTCCCATTACAAATTTCAAGTTTTAAGTCACATTTAATTTGCCATCTGCAAATGCCTTGAATTTGGACAAGTCTGAAATTTTTTCGTTTGGTAGAGAGTTAAATCCCCATTTCCCAGAGCATGGCTCATATACCAGGAATGCCAGTTGATCAATAACTATACAACCAATGTCTATGTCTCTATGATGGGTAATGACAGGAATGCCAGTCGATCAATAACTATACGACCAATGTCTGTGTCTCTATGATACGTAATGACAGGAATGCCAGTCAATCAATAACTATACGACCAGTGTCTATGTCTCTATGATAGATAATGACAGGAATGCCAGTCGATCAATAACTATACGACAAGTGTCTGTGTCTCTATGATAGATAATGACAGGAATGCCAGTCAATCAATAACTGTTCGACCAATGTCTATGTCTCTATGATAGATAATGACAGGAATGCCCGTTGATCAATAACTATACGACCAATGTCTATGTCTCTATGATAATGACAGGAATGCCAGTTGATCAATAACTGTTTGACCAATGTCTGTGTCTTTATGATAGATAATGACAGGAATGCCAGTTGATCAATAACTATACGACCAATGTCTATGTCTCTATGATAGATAATGACAGGAATGCCAGTTGATCAATAACTATACGATCAATGTCTATGTCTCTATGATAGATAATGACAGGAATGCCAGTTGATCAATAACTATATGACCAATGTCTATGTCTCTATGATAGATAATGACAGGAATGCAGTTGATCAATAACTATACGACCAATGTCTATGTCTCTATGATAGATAATGACAGGAATGCCAGTCGATCAATAACTATACGACCAAGGTCTATGTCTCTATGATAGATAATGACAGGAATGCCAGTTGATGAATAACTATACGACCAATGTCTATATTTCTATGATAGATAATGACACTGCTGTTGAATTGCATAATTTTGTACGACAATAAGGCAGACATGGCTCATAAACAACGAATGCCAGTTGATCAATAACTATACGACCATTGTCTATATCTCTATGATAGATAATGACACTGTTTTTGAATTGCATGATTTTGTAGGACAATAAGGCAGACATGGCTCAAATACAAGGAAAGCCAGTTGATCAAAAACTATACGACCAATGTCTGTATCTCTGTGATAGATAATGACACTGCTGTTTAACCCTTTCCCAAGCAAGCCCTGGTTTTCACGTGTCTGCAGTACAAGTCTTTTGAAAACACTGTGGGAAAAGGAGAAATTGCTCGTAACGAGCAGTTTCTCCTTTTCCCACAATGTTTTCTATCCTTTTTGAGAACTTTTTGCCATTTTCATCAAATTTAGAATTGTCATCTGCAAACTCTTTCAGTTTGGACCAGTCCAAAATTTGACGTTTGGGAAAGGGTCAATTGCATAATTTTGTAGAACAATAAGGCATACATGCATGCAATTCTCTAAATGAACTTTGTTTAGCATACTGAAGGTATTACCATAGCAACCTTTTGCAGCCAGACTACTGCAGCTCATATTTGAGCCATGCTGTGTGAAAAGGGTCCTTTGTGCATCTGCGAAAAGTATTGACCCAGGTCAGCCTGCGCAATCCGCGCAGGCTGACCTAGGCCGAAACTGTTCGCTTTGGTCAGTTTTCTGTATGTTCAAGGACCAGTCTACCTCACGATTCGGTCAGTTGTTAAAAAAGGTGGCTATTATGAATGCATGATTATGTGATGGCTTGATTGGTATAATCCATCAGGGAAATGCATTAAACCACCTTTTGCCAGAGCTTAGCTTAACCCTTTCCCAAAAAAGCCCTGGTTTTCACGTGTCTGCAGTACAAGTCTTTTGAAAACACTGTGGGAAAAGGAGAAATTGCTCGTAACGAGCAATTTCTCCTTTTCCCACAGTGTTTTCTACCCTTTTTGATAACTTCCTGCCATTTTCATCCAATTTAAAATTGTCGTCTGCAAACTCTTTCAATTTGGACCAATCCAAAATTTGTCGTTTGGGAAAGGGTTAAATGCTTTCAATATGAATGAGTCATAAAATGTTTTGGTTAAGAGTAAGCTTTATACCAGATAATAAAACTTCAATACTGCCAGATTTCAGACTGCAAATTAAATGAGCCATGCTCTGGCAAAAAGGGGGCTTAATGCATCTCCGTGATACATCTCCGTGATGTATCTCCGTGATGTATCTCCGTGATGTATCTCCGTGATGTATCTCCGTGATACAAGATACCAAGCACGTCATCACATAATTATGGATCCATGATAGCCACTGTTTTTAATAATTGACCGAATTATGAGGTAGACTGGTCCCTGGACATACAGAAAATTAACCAATAGCAAAAAGTTTTGACACAGGTCAGCCTGCGCAGTCTGTGTAGGCTGACCTGGATGGATGCTTATCGCAGATGCATTTAGCCCCCTTTTCACAGAGCATGGCTCAAATGAAAGTAAACTGATTAAATCTTTGCTTGATTCAGTAGAAAATATAAAATTTATGGATAGTCAATAGGATGAGATTTGACTGTAGCAGAGTAGAAAACATTAGGGGAAAAGGAGACAATACCGGTTATCATATTTTTTCTTGTATTCCCACACTGTTTTCTGAAGCCTTTTACCTCAGGAGTTGTAAGATTATGGAACTGTTTTTATAGAGGATTTTTGGCAAGACACTTCAGAGCCTGGTGGAACCCAGGAAGTACATGAATCTGTGGGCCTTCGCCATGACATGACTGAAATAATGTTGAAAGTGGCGTAAAACACCATTCAGTCAATCAATCAATGGTAGAGGATTATTGGTACATTCATTTTCATTTGTTGTTGAATTCATTTTCAGACTGGAATGGTCCTCAAGCCAAGTGATAAAACCCATCAACTTGGAGGCTTTAGCTAAATGGGTGGGGAACGTACCAGAAGATGTCATGAAGAACATGTCCTTCATTGCTCCCATGTTACGAGAATTTGGCTACGACCCCGAAGCAAATCCACCGAATTATGGAAGACCAGATGAACGGGTTGAAAAGAATACTTTACTTGTACAAGAACAGAGAGACTATTGGAAGAAAAGAGAAGTGGCATACCCTGGTGATCCAGTCAGAGAACTTTTATGAAATGGTACTCAGTCCAATTTTAAATTCAGGATGTTACACGGTTTCTGATTGGCTTAACCATTCGACACTGTGGTAGCCTGTTACCAAGCGACAAAAATTTAGAATTGTCCAAGTTGAAAGCAATTGCAAATGACAAATTAGATGGTTACCAGCATTTTCTCCTTTTCTCACAATGTTTTGAAAAGTCTTCTTCGTTTGGGTCAGTAAAACTCGGGATTGTGTTGTAAAGGGTTAAAATATTTCCAAGTTATACTGGTCATAAATGTCCATGATTTTGTTAAGTTAGCTATTACTAAAGTTCTAACTTTAACCCTTTACCAAACGACACAATTCTAGACTGGTCCAAATTCAAAGCATTTGCAGATGACAAAATAAATGTTACCAAAAAATTGAAGTTTGTTTTGGGAAGGGCAGAAAACATTGTGGGAAAAGGAGAAAATGCTGGTTATCAGCATTTTCTCCTTTTCCCACAATGTTTTCAAAAGGCCTCTCTCTCAGGGTCGTCAAAAGTCGGGATTGTGTGGTAAAGGGTTAAATGAACTGATGAAGAAAGCTTTTGAAACATTGCAGAAAAAATGAGATGTTGGTTTTAACCAATATTTTTTCATTTTTCCGTAATGCTTTCTACTCCTCGAAAGTTAGAATTTATCAACCAGTCTTGAAATTGAGTTAACCCTTTACTGCACTATCCTCTAATTTAACAACCTGGAGAAAGACTGTAGGAACATTGTGGGAAAGGGAGAAAATGCTGGTAATCAAAGACAAATTGCATCATTTAAGACATATCATAATTGTTGTCTGCAAGTGACCAGTTTGGACAGGTGTGAAAATTTTGTTCACCCTGTACTTACACAATCTTGAGTTTTAACGACCCTGAAAAAGAAGGCTTTTGAAAACATTGTTGGAAAAGGAGAAAATGCTGGTCACCAGCATTTTCTCCATTTCTCACAATGTTTTCTACCCTATCAATGACAGAAATCATCATTTGACTCACATTTAATTTGTCGTCTGCAAATGCTTTCAGTTTGGTCTGGTCCAAAATTTTGCCATGTGGTAAAGGGTTTGTTCTTTACCAGACATAAATCATTAAACTTGTTCATCTTGAAAGCATTTGCAGACAACAGATTTGTTCTGGGTTCAAAGATCAGATTTGTCTTAGGGGGCGTAGAAAACGTTTTTGAAATTGGAGAAAACACTTTCATATTGGACAAATCAAAAAATTTGCCGTCTGGTACACAGTGAAATTTGAAACGTTCTGACCTGGTCAGATGTTTCATTCTAGTCATTTATGTAATTTAGAAGTAGCTTTGCACCAAACAGCAGAATTTCATTTAACCTATTTGAAAGTCTTGCAGATGACAAATTAAGTATTGCTCAGAAGATAATTTCTTTCTTTAAAATGGTTGAAAAGATTGTGATAGAAGGAGAAACTGCTGTTTATCACCTTTTTTAGCTTGGCTTTTTTCGTCTGCACTGTCAGGCGAAAATTAGACATTTTATAATATCTCTGTTATTACTGAAGATGTTTGCTTGAAACTTGGACAACTTGTTGATTATTAAAAGGGGAACCTATAAAACAAGGGCAGGTAACCTTCAAAGTACTTTTGACATAGTTATGTCATTTTTTGACTTAGAATTTTTACTGAATATCAAGCAGCTGAGCATTGGCACCCATATTTGGTGCTTTTGTTTCCTTTTCCCACAACAATTTCAAAAGCTTTCTTCAAGGTTATTGAACTTGGGATTGTGTTGTAAAGGGTTAAATTATTATCTGTGGAAACAATCTGCTACAGATGACTTTGAAAACATCCTTGTAAAATCTTGTTAACTACAGATGATCAACTCTTTACCACACGATCCCGACTTTTAATGACCCTAAAAAGGTAGCCATTTGAAAACATTGTGGGTTAACCCTTTACCAAACAACAAAATTTTAGACTGGTCCAAATTGAAAGCATATGCAAACAACAAAATAAATGCGACTGAAAAAATAAAATTTGTTTTAGGAAGGGTAGAAAACATTGTGGGAAAATGAGAAAATGCTGGTTACCAGCATTTTCTCCTTTTCCCACAATGCTTTCAAAAGCCTCCTTGCTCAGGGTCATTAAAAGTCGGGATTGTGTAGTAAAGGGTTAGAATACTTGGTTATATGCAAAAACATGGTGACACAAGCACAGATTGCTCCTTTTTGGTACAAATTCTTGACAGTGGAGGACTGCTAGACCAAAGAAGTGTTTTTTGATCAATCCCAAGTTTTTTGGACCCTGAAGAAGAAAAAGAAGATTTTTGAAAACATTGTGGGAAAAGGAGAAAATACTGGTAACCAGCATTTTCTCCTTTACTCATGATGTTTTTTTACGATTCCAAAGGCAGAAATCATCCTTTTAGACAAACAGAACTTTTTGTCTAAAAAGATGATTTCTGCAAATGCTTTGAATTTTTCATGCCTAAATGTTTTTAGCTCACCTCAGCATAAAAATGCTTGAGGTGAGCTTTTGTGATTGTGGAGTGTCTAGCATCTGTTGTGTGTTGTCTGTCATCCACTTTTATCTAGGGTACGTTCTAGAGGTTACATTTTCTGTCCAATACTCCTGAAACTTGGTCAGAATGTTTGTTTTTATAATACACTGGACAACGGGTCATGGCGGGTGTAAAACTATGTCACCAGGTCAATCTTAGGAAGACCCTTTGTACACTCCAAGGACTACTATTTTCAGTCCGATACTCATGAAACTTTGTCAGAATGTATGTCTAAATAATAGCTTGTCTTATGAACATAAAAGTTGGCAACAAATGCATAGCTCAAATAGAAACTGCTTCGGCTGGGATTCAAGGTTTAAAAGACCAATACACTAAGCCCTGAGCTAGAAGACCAATACACTAACCCCTGAGCTAAAGAGAATTCTCCCTAACGCAGTGAGGTATTGATTTTATACGGGAAGAAGCTATGCTGTAAGGAAGGAGTGATCTCCCGTAACACTCAGACAAATTTGAAAATGGGTCACATCAGGTCAAAAACTAGGTCCACAGGTTTTAATCTTAGAAAAAGCCTGTGAACCCCCTGGAAGCCACATTTTCTGTCCAGTACTCCTGAAAGTCTGTCAGAATGTATGTCTTGATGTTAATCTTGAAAGAATTTGAGAAAGAGTCATTTTGGGTCAAAAACTAAGTCACCAGGTAAAATTTAAAAAAAAAAAACTTGTGCACACTCTAGAGGCCATATTTTTAGTCCAATACTCATGAAAGTTGGTTAGAATGTTTGTCTTAATGATATCTCAGATGAGTTCGAAAATGGGTAACATCGCATCAAGAACTAGGTCACCAGGTCATATCTTTGTGTGTACACTCTAGAGGCCGTATTTTCTGTCAAATACTAGTGAGAGTTGGTCAGTGTATTTGTTATGATAATATCAAGACAAGTTCGAAAATCTGTCTTGTTGGGTCAAAAACTAGATCACTAGGTCAAATCTTAGGATAAGCTTGTATACTCTCTAGAGGCCAAATTTTCAGTCCAAAACTTATGAAAGTATATTAGAAAGTTTGTTTAAATATCTTGGAAGAGATTGGAAATGGATCATGCTGGGTCAGAAAGGCTTAGGTGAGTGATCTCCTGGCCATCATAGCTCTTTTGTAAATCTAGGTGCTTATTTCAATATTTTTTTGTAAAAGTTATTCTTGTGTTGGCATTAGGCAACTGAGTTCATGAGAATTTAGGCAACTGTGTTCATGAGAATTTACTCATATTCTAACTTGCATAGGGCTTTTGATTCTTACAGCAATTTCTGTCTTGTTGACATTTGACATTGATTTTGTGACATGAATATTATCCTTAACACTTTACCACACAATCCCGACTTCTAACGACCACGATACAGAAGCCTTTTGAAAACATTGCGGGAAAAGGAGAAAATGCTGGTAACCAGCATTTTCTCCTTTTCCCACAATGTTTTCTACCCTTCCCAAAACAAATTTTGATTTTTCTGTCACATTTATTTTGTTGTCTGCAACTGCTTTCAATTTGGAAAGGTCTGAAATTTTGTTATTAGGTGAAGAGTTAATCTTTTACATGTATCTAATTTTAAATTTTCCACAATTAAGCTCAGTTCAGTATGTGAAATATGGAGGCAAAAATACCAGATGTACACATTAACATTGGGAAACTTTAGTATATAAAATTCGACTTGCTTTTTTAGAATTTGTGACCACTGTGTACCTCGTGCAAGATAAACAGATATGATATGGACATCATATAAATGAGCCATACTATGTGAAAAGGGGGCTTATTGCAGTATCCAACCCAGGTCAGCCCACACAGTCTGCTCAACGCTGACCTGGGCCAAAAGCTTTTGCTTGTGGTAGATTTTCTGCATGTTCAAGGACCCATCTACCTCATGATTCAGTCGGTTGTTAGACAAAATGGATTTTATGGATCTATAATTATGTGATGACTTGCCTGGTATAATGCATCACAGAGAAGCATTAAGCTCTCTTTTCACAGAGCATGGCTCACATGTATTGCATCTATGGAAGGTATGGAATTTGCTCATCTTTCATGGAATTAAAGGACAGACTAAAGAATTGACGATAACTGCTCATCCCTGGTCCGTGTTCACCAACCATTCTTAAGAACATCCTCAAGTCTTATTCTCAAGAATTTTCTACATTTGAAAGTTACACAACCTCTGATTGGCTAAGTTAAATTGTATAGCCAATCAGAAATTGTGTCATTTTCTAAATCTCTATCAAGACCAAGAATGAATTTATGAAAGGTTGGTGAATACTGGTAGTGCAAATGTTACTCTACTCTTTATGACTAAGTTCTTAGTTAACTCTTTACCAAATGATGAAATTTTGGACTTGACCAAATTAAAAGCATTTGCAGATGATTAAAGCTCTTTAATTCATTATTTCTGTCTTTGATAGCGTAGAAAACATTGTGGGAAAAGGAGAAAATGCTGGTTACCAGCATTTTCTCCTTTTCCCACAATGTTTTCAAAAGGCCCCTTCCTCAGGATCGTTAAACTTGGGATTGTGTGGTAAAGGGTTAAGCACAATATATTTTTGTATCCTTCACGATTGTCCATTTTGTACAAGGCTGTTATTGAAGTTGCTTGACATTGACACTTTATCTTTCATAAAACGTTTTATTCTGTTACGAAATGACAAAATTTATGGTATTTCCAAAGTGAAAGAACTTGCGGACAATAGGTAATGAGATTAGATGCGTGTCAAATAATTGGATTTGTCTTTGAAAGGGTAAAAAACATTGTGAGAAAAGGAGAAAATGCTGGTTTCCATCATTTTCTTGATTTCCCACCATGTTTTTTTTTTTTTTAGCTCCACTGGCCAAAGGCCAGCGGGCTTATGTCATGGCCCGGTGTCCGTCGTGCGTCCGTCCGTCCGTCCGGTCGTCCGTCCGTCCGTCCGTGCGTTAACTTTTATTTCAAACATCTTCTTCTCTGAAACTACCTATCCGATTTTCACGAAACTTCACAGAAATGATCCTGACATGGTCCTCTTCAGAATTTCTTGAAAGAATTTGATTCCTTCAAAAACTCTGGTTGCCATGGCAACAAAACTGAAAAATATTGGAAATCTTTAAAAATCTTCTTGTCTGAAACCATAAGGCATAGGGCTACCAAATTTGGCATGTAGCTTTATGTAGTAGACCTCTATCAAGTTTCTTCAAATTATAGCCCTGGGGTCAAAATTGGCTCTGCCCCAGGGGTCACAAGTTTTACATAGGCTTATATAGAGAAAACTTTAAAAATCTTCTTGTCTGAAACCATAAGGCATAGGGCTACCAAATTTGGCATGTAGCTTTATGTAGTAGACCTCTATCATGTTTCTTGAAATTATAGCCCTGGGGTCAAAATTGGCTCTTCCCCAGGGGTCACAAGTTTTACATAGGTTTATATAGAGAAAACTTTAAAAATCTTCTTGTCTGAAACCATAAGGCATAGGGCTACCAAATTTGGCATGTAGCTTTATGTAGTAGACCTCTATCATGTTTCTTGAAATTATAGCCCTGGGGTCAAAATTGGCTCTTCCCCAGGGGTCACAAGTTTTATACATAGGCTTATATAGAGAAAACTTTAAATATCTTCTTGTCTGAAACCATAAGGCCTAGAGCTACCAAATTTGGCATTTAGCTTGATCTAGTTGGAGTCTACCAAAAGTGTCCAAAGTATAGTCCTGGGGTCAATTTGGCCTCATACTTGGAGGGGGGGGTTCACAAGATTTACATAGGCTTACATAGGGAAAACTTTTAAATCTTGGTGTACATAGCCATAAGGCTTAGGCTACCAAATTTTGCATATAATTATAGCATTATTTAGTGGACAGTTACAAAGAGGGCCCAAGTTACAGCTCTAGGATCAAGTTTGGCCCTGCACCAGGGATCACAAGTTTTACATGGGTTTATGGAGTGAAAAGTTCAGAAACCATCTTGTTACCAGCCATAAGGCCAAGAACTCCCACATTTGGCATGTTATTCTTCTAATACAATATTCCCCATTTAGTCAGACTGTAGCCATGAGGTCAAAGTTTTATAAGGGCTTATATAGTGAAGACTTTTCTTCGTGGTTTATATTTATAAGCCAGTGGAGCGATACAGGGCCATCATGGCCCTCTTGTTTTTTTTAAGGTCTAGTTTCTCAGGGGTGTGAAGACTTAGAATTGTTAGGTAATGTGTTAACAAATGATATGAGCAATGCTGTGTGAAAAAGGGGGCTTAATGCATTTGTAAAATTGTATTGATCTGGACTGCGCAGGCTGACACGGGCCAAAATTTTTCTGCTTTTGATAGATTTTCTGCTTGTCAGAAGACCAGTGTACCTCATGATTCAGTCAGTTGTTATATAAAATGGATTTTATGGATCCACAATTAGTGTATAAGTGGAAATTTTTGTGACATGGAAATTTTTGCGATTCCACAAATTTGAGAAATTCGCAAACTTTTCTGTTTGCATATTTTACCACAAATATACCAACAAATAATGAGTGTCTTGAATTCACAAACATTTCTGTATGCAAAATATGTGTTATCAGTAATTTGCAAATTTTTCAACACGCTTATATATCCACGTATACAGTATCCGATGACTGGGTATCATGCATTACGGAGATGCATTAACCCTTTCCCAAACGACAAATTTTGGACTGGTCCAAATTGAAAGAGTTTGCAGACGACAATTTTAAATTGGATGAAAATGGCAGAAAGGTCTCAAAAAGAGTAGAAAACACTGTGGGAAAAGGAGAAATTGCTCGTTACGAGCAATTTCTCCTTTTCCCACAGTGTTTTCAAAAGACTTGTACTGCAGACACATGAAAACCAGGGCTTGTTTGGGAAAGGGTTAAGCCCCCTTTTGCCAGAGTGTCACTCATATTATCTGTTGATATACAATTAATGCGCCAGTATTGTGATAGTGTTCTTGATAAGTATTCACATGTAAATGCATTGAAATCCTAAGATCATGTGATCTGTGCTTTCTTTATAACTGGTGTTGAAATTCATCAAGCTCGCACACTGCTTTTTTGTTAACTTTGCTGGTATTGACGGGTTATTCTTAACCCTTGAATTGCCTTTCATAACTATTGAAATTTTTAAGCCAGTGTAGATCAAGAGCAGACTTCACAAAAGGTGCAGTCTGATCTCTGATCTACACTGTCGGCTTTGCTGACCCAATATATTCAAAAGCAACCTGTAAATTGCACATTAACCCTTTACTGCACAATGCCGCCTTTTGACGCCCCTGGGAAAGAAGCCTTTTGAAAAAATTGTGGGAAAAGGAGAAAATGCTGGTAACCAGCATTTTCTCCTTTTCCCACGATGTTTTCTACCCTATCAAAGAAAAATTGCACCAGTTGAGCCACATTGAAATTGTCGTCTGCAAATGCTTTCAATTTGGACAAGGCTAAAATTTTGTCATCTGGTAAAGGGTGAATAAGTTTTATTTTTTAGACGGAAAGCTGACATTAGCTTTTTCCTTCGCTTTTAGGGTCAGTACCATTCTTATTAGCTCTACTGTCTTCGAAGAAAATGTGGAGTTATTGTCATAGTCTTGGCATCATTGTCTCTCTCTGAATCGTTGTCTGTGTCATGTGAAAACTTTAACATTTTTTAATATCTCTGTTATTATTGAAGATATTTATTTCAAACTTGGACAACTTGTTAACTATCAAAAGGGGAACCTATACAACAAGGGCAGGTAACCGTCAAAATATTTTTTGACACAGTTGTGCCCCTTTTAATTTAGAATTTTAATTGAATACCAAACAACCACAGCTGAGCATTGGCACCTGCAGTGCTCTTGTTTTAATTGTTATTGTAGTGCATGTATGTAAGATTTGGTGTAGCCAATCAGAAATTGTGCTACTTGGAAATTTAGCAAACTTTTCAGAATTTGAATGGAATTTAGAAGGGTTGATGTTTTTAATAGACATTATTACTTCGTTTTCTTGTGGTTAGACAATCAGGTAAACCTTTATCTTACAGGCAATGACCTCTAAACCCTTTACTACATGACAAACTTATAGAAGCACACGCAGAGGCCAAAGTAGATGCGGCTAAAATTGTGAAGGTCGTCTTTGATAGGGTACACAAATTGTGGGAACAGGAGAAAATGCTGGTTACCGGCATTTTCTCCTTTTCCCACAATGTTTTCATGTCTTCTTTCTGAAGGTCATTAAAAGTCTGCATTGTGGGTAAAGGGTTAACTTTTTAACACATTACAAAATTCTAGGCTGATCTAGGTGTAACCCTTTACCACACAATCCCGACTTTCAACAACACTGTGGAAAAAGCCTTTTGAAAACATTGTGGGAAAAGGAGGAAATGCTGGAAACCAGCATTTCCTCCTTTTCCCACGTTTTCTTCCCAATCAAAGGCAAATTCCATCATTTTAGCCACATTGAAATTGTCGTCTGCAAATGCTTTCAATTTGGACAAGTCTACATTTTAAAGAGTTAAAGCAGTAGCAAATGCCAAATTAAATGTGGCTCAAATGGTGGAATTTGCTTTTGAAAATGAAGAAAACATTGTTGGAAAAGGAACAAATGCTGACTACCAGCATTTTCTCCTTTTCAAAAAATGTTTTCAAAAGGCCCCTTTCTCCCAGTCGTTTAACACCAGGGTTGTTTGGGAAAGGGTTAACTCTTTATCACACAATCCTAAGTTTTAACAACCCTCAAATAGCAAGCCTTTGAAAATATTGTGGTCAAGGGAGAAACTGCATATAACCAGCATTATCTCCTTTGCCCCTAATTTTTCCTACCCTATCGATATCGAAGAAAAATCACCCTATTGAAGAAAAATCCTATCATTTTGGTCATATTCAACTCTATACCAGACTTGCCTGATTTGAAGATGATAAACAGGGCTTCAGGTATGGGATTTGTCGATACAATGATAGGAAACATTTTGAGAAAAGGAGGAAAACGCTGGTAACCAGCATTTTCTCCTTTTCCCGCTGTGTTTTCCAAAGCCTTCTGTCTTAGGGATGTGAAAACATAGGATTGTTTTGCAAGGGGACAACTCTGTACCACACAATCCTGAGAATCCTGAGAAAAAAGACCATTTGAAACATTCTGGGAAAAGGAGAAAATGCTGTTAACCAACATCTTTTCCTTTACCTGTGATGTTTTCTCCATACTTAAAATCAAATCTTCAATTTGGCGGCATTTGTCATCTTCTGCTTGGATTTTGACTGGCTGAAAATTTGCCATCCGGAAAGAGTTAACTCTTTACCAGACTACAAAATTTTAGCCTTGTCCCAACTGAAAGCATTTGCAGACGACAAAATGTTACTCAAAACATAAGATTTGACTTTCATAGGGTAGAAAACAATGCTGATTACCAGCATTTTCTCCTTTCCCCACAATGTTTTTAAAAGCCTCCTTCATCAGGGTCGTTAAAAGGCGGCATTGTGTTGTAAAGGGTTAAATGAGATTTTTCCAGTTCTCTTCTGTCTTCTGTCTGATGAAGATGCTAATAAAATATAGATATTATTATTATGTGAATTTTGTTATACATTCTTGCCTGAAATCGTAGCATGAAACTTGTTGCAACCCATTTACCTCACTATCCAGAGTTTCAGCAACCTTAAGAAAGAAGGCTTCTAAAAACATTCTGGGAAAGAAGAAAGTGCTTATAACCAGCATTTTCTCCTTTTCCCACATTGATTTCTGCTCTTCCAGAAACAAATTTTATTTTGTAAGTCAAAAAAAAGTTAAAAATTCATAGAAAATATAGAGCAAGAGGGCCACGCTGGCCCTGTATTGCTCACTTGTTGCCTGTTACATATCCAAAGCTTAAAAAAATGTGGTATGTTTTCTTGTTTTCTATGTATACTTTTTGTTGTCTTTTTCACCCCTAACCACACGACAAAATTTGAGACTTTTAAAAGCTTTCTTGCCAAGGGCCGTAAAAAGACGGAGTTAGAATTTGCATAAAATAGTCAAAATGTGTTATAGGGCATCGTTCAAGTTTCCACTAGGCAAGGAATATTTTGTGTGTTAATCCTTTACCAAAAAAAATCCCTGTTTAACAACCCTGGTTGGTAAGAAGACTTCTGAAAATGCACAATGCTTGTAGGAAAAGGAGGTAGATTGCATTTTCTCCTTTTCCATCTACTTGTATGTTTACTATTCTTTAACTTTAACCACACAAGCCTGAGTTTTAGCAACCATGAAGAAAGTGCCTTTTGAAAACCTTGTGGGAAAAGAAGAAAATGCTGGTAGCCAGCATTTTTTCCTTTTCTCACAAGGTTTTCTACACTTTCAGATACGTTGGTCATCTAAAATTTGTATAAGTCTAAAATTTTATAGTTTGGTCAAGACTAAGGAGTTAAAATACGAATTTCATCATCTGTGACAAATTAGTAGTGTGCAAATGCTTTCAGATGACAGAATAGTCCAACTTTTGTCATCTAGTAAAGATTTAACTCTTTACCTCACAATCACAAATTTAAACAACATACCTATGGAGATAGGCTTTCGAAAACCATGTTGGAAAAGTAGAAAATGCTGATTATCAGCATTTTCTCCTTTTCCCACAAGGTTTTCTACACTTTCACAGACAATTACTATCATCATTTTAGCTAAATTTAACATGTCGTCTGCAAATGCTTTCAATTTTGACCAGTCTGGAAGTTTATTGTTTGGTAAAGAGTTAACATGTTTTTTTCAATTTGGACCAGTCTAGAAGTTTGTCGATTGGTAAAGAGTTAACATATTAATGGGAAGTGCAAATTTGTGTCATATAGATGTGTAAGTTTTATACATATGGAATATTGTATTGAATGTGTTGGGAAGTACAAATTTGTGTCATGTAGATGTGTAAGTTTTATACATATGGAACATTGTATTGAATGTGTTGCTAGGCCTGTACAATTTTTTGTTTTCGGTATGTGTTTGTTTAACACATTACCACACAATCCCTGGAAAATTAGACTTTCGAAAAACATTGTGGAAATGGAGAAAATGCGGGTAACCAGCATTTTCTCCTTTTCCCACAATGTTTTCTAACCTTTCAGAACAAATCCAATCATTTGAGCCACACTTGTTCTCTGCAAATGCCTTGAATTTGGACCAGTCTAAAACATCGTCTTATGGTACAGTTAACCCTTAGAGCGCCGAATAAATCTATCAGACATTTTCATCCTAGAAATATGACCAAAATAATAACAATCTCATGTTTGCTCTTGTCTACAGTGATTCAGCAAAGCGGACAGTGTAGGTCAAAGATCAGGCTGCACAAAACGTGCAGCCTGATCTTTGACCTACACTGGCCGCAAACGCAACTATAGCTGTGAAAGGCGCTTTAAGCGTTAAATGCTATGCATATACTGCCGTTATACGAGGGCTGTTTGGAAAAATCTGTGTAATTTCTAGTTTATAATCGCTGTTTTCTTCAGGGATTGTGTGGTGAAAAGTTAATGAATAAATCCCTGTTATAAAAGTGGATAGCTGTATAGTAAATCCTTTTACAGAGTGGCAAAATTCTAGACTTGTCTGCATTGATAGCACTGTGAGACAATAAAGGAAATGCGGCTCAAATTGGATTTGTCTGTGAAAGGCTAGAAAAAGGAGAAAATACTCGTGATCAGCAGTACGTTTTCAAATTGTTTTCAAAAGCCCTCTTTGTCAAGGTCGTTAGAATTTGGGATATGTGGTAAAGGGTTAAAATGGTCTCTTGCCCTTATCATTCATGTAACCCTTTACCACAAACTCTTGAGTTTTTAACCTTCTCTGAGGACAAATCCTTTTGAAAACATTGTGGGAAAAACAGAAAATGCTGGTAACAATGTTTTCTACCCTATCAGACAAATTCCATCTTTTGAACTATATTAAAATTGTCTTCTGCAATGCTTTCAATTTGGACCAGACTTAATTTTTGCTACGTGGTATAGTTAAATGTTTCACTATATTTACATATAGGTGAGATTTACATCAAATGTTTTCTTGTATCTACATGTATTCAGATGTTTCATGTCTTCTTGAGGTTCAACCTGTACCATGTATGTGAAAATTTAGTCTCATTTCACACTGTTTTATGTTCAAGAAACCATCATACAAAACATTAAAATGTGCAACTTAAGTCAGTTTCTTTTTTTTTTTTGTTTGTATCCAAACTACGGATCTTGTAAGTGCAGAGTAACTGCGAATGCTTGGGAGAAATGATATTATCGATGATAGGGGGATCATCATGATGAATTTAATGCTTTACCAAACAACATGAGTTTGGATTGGCCCATTTAGCACTTTACTAAACGAAAAAAATTTAGACTCTTCAAAATTGAAAGCATTTGCAGATGACAAGAGGAATGTGACGGAAAAATTGAAATTTGTTTTGGAAAGGGCATCTTCACAAGCCAAGGTGATGATCACTATGTGGATCTTACCCCTTGGCTGATCGAGTCGAAATTTGTTAGCTTTGCGATACGAGTAATCATTGGTTGCAGTCAGAACTGAAAGCACCAATCCAATGACGCGTTACATTTGCTATCCAAAAATAGCAGAACGTAAATAAAAATGACCACAGAAGAAAGTTATCGGATATGCTGGGAATTATAACCAACATAAAAAGACACCAAATAATATTTTCTTCAACATTCACTATCACAAATCAGTTATATGAAGTTTTAGGATACATCCCAACACCAGATGATGGACTGTCAAAGTAAGTGTGTGGCTTTTGCTTCGTGAAACTTAACGAGATTTCAAAAATAGATTTTGACTGGATAAATTCTCTGTCAAGTTTGCGATGTGAAAAGAAGTCAATTGTTGGCGAATTACGGAGAAAGCACGCTGAACAAACTATAATTGAACCAAACCTTAGTGGCCAATTGTCAAGGACCCCTGTTAAAACGACAACAACACCAAAGCCCTTAACTCATTACCACACGAGAAAATTTTGGACTGGTCCAAATTGAAAGCTTTTGCAGACGACAAAATAAAGGTGACTGAAAAATTGAAATTTGTTCTGGAAAGGGTAGAAAACACTGTTGGAAAAGAAAATGCTGGTTACCAGCATTTTCTCCTTTTCCCACAGTGTTTTCAAAAGGCTTCTTTCTCAGGGGCGTCAAAAGTAGGGATTGAGTGGTAATGGGTTAACAGGTCATAGCCCAACACCTAGAAAGGTAAACAAGTCTTTGGCCAAAAGAGTTGTTACGCGACGTTTGATTGGTATTTGATGATGTAAGTCTAGGGGTGATAACAATCAAAATCCAGTAGGTGGTGCGTCGCCATGCTAACAAATTTCAACATGATCAGCCAAGGGGCGAGATCCACGTAGTGATCGTCATCTTGACCTGCAAAGATGTGGAAAGGGCAGAAAACATTGTGGGAAAAGGAGAAAAAGGTGGTTACCAGCATTTTCTCCTTTTCCCACAATGTTTTCATAAGATTTCTTTCACAGGGTCGTTAAAAGTCGGGATTGTGTGGTAAAGGTTTAAAAGCATTTGCAGACAACAAATTAAATGTAGCTAAAAGGCCCATTAGCTCCCAAAAAGTCAATTTAGATGTTAAAATGAAAAAAGCCAATGCAGGTGTTAAAATGCATTTAAATTTAAATCATACCATTTAAAAGTATGGATATTACTGTGAAGATGACAATCTGCTATTGTGTGGTTGGCCAAAAGTGTCAGTCACCGGCAGAAAAATTTATCTTAAAATCGGGCAAAAAGTAAACAAAAGATAAATGATTGACTGATTGTATGGTGTTTATCGCTGTTTTCAACATTATTTCAGTTATATCGCGGCGGCCAGTGCACCTATCCATGCTTTCCTGGACTTTCTTTTACCAGTACTTCACACAATATTCTTTCCAAGCCACTGGCTGCTTTCCCACTTAGCCATTGTCGAAACAATGGTCAGCGGTGAGAAAGGAATGAATCCTGTCGCAATGACTACCATCAATCCTCGGAAAGAAATGGCCGAGCCAGGGATCAAACAAGCAACCTGTTCTCAAGTCCTGTATGCTACCGACTGAGCCACAGGACTTGATAAACAAAAGATAAAGTGACCCGGTAACTTTTTACTTAGTTTTGAAATTAATTTATATGTCTGTGACTAACATTTGGACCAACTGTAAAATAACAGATTGTCATCTTCACAATCATAATTCCACACTTATAAATGGTATGATTTCAATTTCAGTGCATTTCAACACCAGCTTTGTTTACTAGTGGTCAATATTCTCACTTTAACCCTTTACCACATAATCCCGACTTTTAACGACCCTGTGAAAGAATCCTTTTGAAAACGTTGTGGGAAAAGGAGAAAATGCTGGTAACTAGCATTTTCTCCTTTTCCCACAATGTTTTCTACCCTTCCAAAAACAACTTTTTATTTTTCATTAATGTTTATTTTGTCGTCTGCAAAAGCTTTCAATTTGAATCAATCTAAAATTATGTTGTTTGGTAAAGAGTTAAATAGTGATTCCCGTATATGATTGGGTAGAAAACATTTTAGGAAAAGAAGAAAAAGGTGGTAACCAGCATTTCCTTCTTTTCTTACAATGTTTTCAGAGCCTTCTCTTTCAGGATCCTTAAAACTATGGGTTTTGTGGTCAGGCATTAACCATTCACCACACAATCCCATATTTTAATGACCCTAATGAAAAAGGCTTTTAAAAATCAGCATTTTCTCCATCTCCCACAATATTTTCAACCCTTCAAATCAAATTCTAATATTTGAGCTACATTTGACTTGGTGTGTACAAATGCTTTCAGATAGGACTAATCTTGTCTGTTTCCACTCTTTAACCCTTTACCAGACGACAAAATTTTGGCCTTGTCCGAATTGAAGGCATTTGCAGATGACAATTTCAGTCTGATCAAGTGGTGCAATTTTTCTTCGACAGGGTAGAAAACATTGTGGGAAAAGCAGAAAATGCTGGTAACCAGCATTTTCTCCTTTTCCCACGTTTTCAAAAGGCATCTTTCCCAGGGACATTAAAAGGCGGCATTGTGTGGTAAAGGGTTAAAACACTGTGGCAGGCAGATAAATTGCTTGTCAGGACCAATTCTCTTTATACAAGTTTGTTTTCATATTATACACAAGCCTCAGTTACAAAAACTTTTTGCACACTTTTTAGTCCCCAGGGGATTATGGGTATGCCCTTCAACTGTCTCTGTCTGTCTGTCCATCTGCATTTCCAAAACACTTTTTGTGGCTTAAATGTCTGCTGCGCCCTTTCAAAGATTTTCACTGGTCAACCATTCACTCATGTAAGGATTTTCAAGAAGATTGGCATCTGGGGATACTGCTGTCCTTCAGACAGCCATCTTGTTACAACTTTTGTTCTATTTTCATTTCTCTAACAAAATTTCTGATGAAGAATCAACTCTTTACCGTACAACAGAAATATAAGCCATTCTGACAAAAGGGGGTTTAATGCATCTCTGTGATGCATTATACCAAGAAAGTCGTACTGTAATTATAGATCCATAAATCCATTTAGTCTAACCATCAATTGGATCTAGAAGTAGAATGGTCCTTTGACATGCAAAAAATTTACTAGTAGTAGAAAGTTTTGCTCCTGTGTGTACTGGACAGGATGACATGGATCTATACTTTTTGCAGATGCATTAAGCCCCCCTTTTCACAGAGCATGGCTCACCAATAATTGTCTATATTGAATCAAAGTGCAGACTACAGCATAAACATGGCAAAAATGATGAAATTTTTCCTTGAAAGCATACAGGAACGGGAGACAATGCCTCTTGCCAGCATTTTTCATTCTTTTACATCAAGACTAAATTTAAAATTCTAGTATCTGCAAAACAGTTCAATGAATATGGCATTAACAACTGCTTCACATCACAATTTTTTCACTGGAAAATTCAGTTAATCAATCAATCAAAACTTTTGCATATCTTTAATTAGTTTGTAATCCTGACATGGAACAGAAATAGTTATATAAATGGTAGGGTTTTCAGCCTTACAATATTATGTATAAGCCATGCTGTGTGAAAAGGGAGTTTAATGCATGTACAAAAAGTATAACTTCATGTTAACCTGTGCAGTCAGTGCAGGATGACATGAGTCAAAACTTTTTGTAAATTTTCTGCATGCCCAAGGACCATTCGATCACATGAATCAGCCGTTATAACACAAAATGGATATTATGGATCCAAAATTACATATGTATGATGACTTGCTCCGTATAATTCATCATGGAGATGCATTTACTCCCCTTTTGCCAGACAATGACTCATGTCATTGACACATTGCTTTCTTTTAACATACAAGAAGTTTAGTTACAAATAAATCCTGTAATTAACTCTTTATCAGATGCCAAAATTTTAGCTTTGCCCAAATTGAAAACATTTGCAGATGACACATTAAATGTTACTAAAAACATAAAATCTGCCTTTCATAGGGTAGAAAACATTATGGGAAAAGGAGAAAATGCTGGTTACCAGCATTTTCTCCTTTTCCCAAAATGTTTTCTAAAGCCTTCTTTCTCAGGGCCCCAGAGTCTGCATTGTGCACGAAAGGGTTAAAACTAAATTTTCCTGCAATGTAAAAATTGTTTAGACGTGCATGTAGTTGAGAATAAACAAACAGTAAGCTCAGAAAATAACTATTTGATCATAGTTTTGAATCAAAACATGACAGAGCAGTCCAAGTTCATAACACATTTCTGTACAGTCTGACCTTGATGCCCTACGGTTCGAAAAAAGTGACTGAGCCATGCTCTGGCAAAAGGGGTTTAATTTATCTGTAAGTCCATCAAATAATTATGGATCCATAAAATTGAATTTGTCTAACAACCGACTAAATTATGAAGTAGACTGGTCCTTACACAAGCAGAAAACTCACAAATAGCAAAATGTTTTCACCCATGTCAGCATAGGCAGATGCATTAATCCTTAAGCACATTATCACAGATATTTATGACCCTGAGAAAAATGTCATTTGAAAACATTGCGTGAAAAGGAGAAAATGCTGCTAACCAGCATTTTCTCCTTTTTACACAATTTTTTCCTTCCTTATCAAAGACAGAGGTCATGTTTGGGCCACATTTAATTAGTTGTCTGCAAATGCTTTCAATTTGGTCTAGTCCAATATTAAAGAGTTAAATTCCCTTTTCATAGAGCATGGCCCAGTTATAAAACTAACAGGAATGAAAGAAATACATTGAATGATGTTTTACGCCACTTTCAACATTTTTTCAGTCTTATCACGGCAAACGCCACTTTCAACATTATTTCAGTCTTATCACACCAACAGCTCACATATTCATGTATTTCCTGGGTTTCACCAGTACTAGACTGGGGCTCTGAAGTGTCTTGCACAAGGACACTCCCAGGAAAAACCCTGTGGAACAAGTGAGGCTCGAACCCGTGGTTTGATGCCAGGTCGCGAGTCTGACACTTTACCACAGAGCCACACAGAACCCCTGAAAGAGTTACAGGGATCTCCATCAGCTTTCAGGCTTTCTAACCCCAAGAGCATCCAATCGAACAACATTGGTATTATAAACAAGAATGCCCATCCAAGACACCAAAAATTAACCCTTTACCAAACATTCCCATGTTTTAACCTCTTACCAAAAGACAAAATTTAAGACCTGTCTAAATCGAAAGCTTTTGCAGTGGACAAAATAACTGTCATTCAAAAATAGAAATTTAACTTTGGAAGGGTAGGTTACATTGTGGGAAAAAGAGAAAAAGCTGGTTACTAGCATTTTCTTTTGCCACAATGTTTTCAAAAGGCCTTTCCTTAAGGTCATTAAAACTTGGGATTGTGTGGTTAAGGGTTAATGAACCTGATAAAGAAGGCTGTTGAATGCATCGTACGAAAAGTAGAGAATGCTGGTTACCAGCATTTCCTCCTTTTCCCACAGTGTTTTCATATTTCATGAACACTATAACTTGAGCCATATTTAATTTTTTGTCTTTAATTGCTTTCATTATGGACTAAATTTTAGACATGTCCGACTGGAAAGCATTTGCAGATGACAAATTCTATATTACTCAAATGTTTCGATTTGTCATTGCAAGGTTAGAAAAAATTGTGGGAAAAGGAGAAAATGCTGGTTACCACAGTTTTTACGAAAAGCCTTCCTTCTTGGGGTTGTCAAAACTTGTGATTGTGTGGTAAAGGGTCAAAGAACACTTATCCACCCATTCTCCCCAAACAGAACATCTTCAATATTTGCAGTGAAAACAGTCACATAAATAAAAATGCAGGGAAAAGAAAAGTTGTAATTGAACCATGCTCTGTGAAAAGATCAGCCTGCGCTCTCTGTGCAGACTGACCTAGGCCTAAACTTTTCACTATTGGTCAATTTCTATAGGTCAGAGGCCCAGTCTTCCTCATGATTCCATCGACTGATTAAAAAAAACAGTGGCTATTATGGATCCATAATGTAAAGTTTCAAAACTAAAGTCTCCCTTCACAAGGACATTTTTGTTGAAAATGGTCTGTAAGGACATAAGCGCAGATCAATGATCAGACAGGACTTTCTTTCAGATCTGATCATGATCTACAATATTGACCAAGGCATGGGTATTTTTAGTATACAAAAAAAATACAATATCAAGTTGAAAACTGAAGTCTCCCTTCACTGTTACAGTCACTGGGACGCTAAGGTTATCACAGGGGTGGTGGGGTATTATGGAATGTATCTTGGAATGGACAACCAAAAGCTCAGTCCCCATCTGGTTTTCTTCTCTGTGAAAAATACAGTAAACAAAATAAAATACTTACATAAAAAAGGCACTGATATTTTTTACACAAAATTTGCTAAAATGACCATTCAGTCTTACTTTCACATACACATGTCACTTTAAAACATCATTAAGAGTTTTGCTACTGAAGAAATTGATCGTTATGTCTCTATTTGTCACAATGTTTTCTTGAGCTTTATATTTCTAGAGTACTAAAAAATGATATTAACATTTCATTGTTCAGATACCATCAGAACAAAAAAACCCTGAAACAGCTTAAGAAATCTTGATGTTAAGCCTTTACCAATTAATCCTGACTTTTAACAACCCTAACAAAGATTTGAAATCATTGTGGCCAAAGGAAAAAATTTACCAGCATTTTCTTCTTTTCCCACAATGTTTTCTACCTGTTCAGAGACATATCATTTGTTAAGACATGATCAGCCTCGTCCCCAAAAGCCTTAGATGTTCAAAGACAAACAACATGATTTGAGCTGTATTTCATTTGTCCTCTGGAAAAACTTTCAATCTGAACAAGACTAAAATTTTGTTGTTTGGTAAAGAGTTAAATATCCTGTTATGCTGCTTTCAGCAGTAATTCATTTGAGCCGTGCTGTGAGGGGGCTTAATGCATCTGTGAAAAAGTATCAACCCAGGTCAGCCTGCGCAATCTGCGCAGGTTGACCTGGGCCGAAACTTTTTGCTATTCGTCAATTTTCTGTATGTCAAAGGACCAGTCCACCTTAAGATACAGTAGGTTGTTAGACAAAAGTGTTTTTTATGGATCCATAATTATGTGATGACTTCCTTGGTATAATGCATCAAGGAGATGCATTAAGACCCCTTTTATATTATGCCAAGCTCTGTTGATAACTTATAGGGCTCCAAACACCCAGAAGGTGCTCATCCAATTCCCAGCTAAGCCAAATCTTTTTCCGAGGATTGATAGTTCATGAGGAAAAGCAACCAGAAGCTGGAAAGAATATTGTGCCAAGTACTGGAAAAAGAAACTATAAACTAATCTTTGATATACACTGTTAGCTTTGCTTAGATATTCCAAACAAAGGCAACCTTGAAATGGAAATTATCTGGCTGAAAATGTCTGCTGTTGGGTTAATTCTGTGTCAAAGTGTTAAATCTACAGTAATATCTGCTATTTATGTTAATTGAAAGAGAAACTATCTCACCATTATAGTTGCTTTCCCATTTCTGGCACCAAAGACTTGAGCTCGTGACCTCTGGTTGGTGAGCACTGTATCTGAGATCTCATCTGCAGCCGCAGGCCGCACCCTTACTTCAATATTAGACTTGTTGGTCCTGCTACAACAAAAAGTATGGTGGCCATTTTACCAACCATTCCTAATTGCATGCACAGTCTAACTGGTAAGAATTTTGTATATTCTAAAGTAACACAATTTTTGATTGGCTAAACCAAAACCATTTGGTTTAGCCAATCAGAAATTGTGTTACTTCAGAATACAATCTATTTCAATGACCAACACCATTCTATACCAAATATTCTAAGACATACTAAAACCTAGAGCAAATTGAACATAAGTACATAGTATATTTGCAGGAAAGAAAAATACCACATTTCAACATGATGGAAAATTTTATAAGTTCAAAATTTAGTTGTCCATTACAAAGTTCAAGTTTTTCTCTAAGTGTTAACTCCTCGACGAACAACAAAATTTCAGACTCATCCATATCGAAAGCACACAGCAGACAACAAATTAGATGTTTCTAATTCAATGAAATTTTTCCACCAAATAACAGAAAACATTGAAGGAAAAGGGGAAAATGCTGGTTACCACCACTTTCTCCTTTTCCTTCAATGTTTTCAAAAGCCTTCTTTTCAAGGGTCTTTCACCCTTTACCCCTCAATCACAAGTTTTAATGACCCAAAGGAAGAAGCCTTTGTGAAAACATAGTGTGAAAAGGAGAAATGCAAGTGATCAGCATTTTCTCCTTTTCCCACGATGTTTTCAACCGTATCAAAGACAAAGTCCATTACTTGAGCCACATCTAAATTGTTGTCTACAAATGCTTTCAAATTGAACAAGTCTATATTTCCATCAGGTGATACTGAGTAAAAACTATGGGATTGCACGGTAAAGGGTTAGGCATTATGGAAACTACAAATGAGCCATGCTCTGGCAAAAGGGGGTTTAATGCATATCTGTGATGCATTGTACCAATCAAGTCATCACATTATTATGGATCCATAACAGCCACTTTTTTAACAAATGACTTAATCATGAAGTAGATTGGTCCTTGAAAATGTAGAAAATTGACCAGTAACCAAAAGCTTCGGCCCAGGTCAGACTAAGTGGACTGTGCAGGCAGGTCTGAGTCGATACTTTTTACAAATACATCAAGCCCCCTTTTCACAGAGCATGTAGACATATGAGCCACGCTCTGCCAAAAAGGGGCTTTATGCATCTCTGATGCAAGTCATCACATAATTATGGATCCACAAAATCCAGCTTTTCTCACAACCAGCTGAATTCTAACGTAAAATGATCCTTTGACAAGTAGAAAAGCAAAAAGTTTTGACCCAGGTCAGCCTACGGGGACTGAGCAAGCTGACTCGGCTTGATACTTTTAGCAGATGCATTAATCTCCCTTTTCAAAGAGCACACACAATTATACACAGGAACTTTACCTATTTCTTGGAGGCTGTGAGGACACTGAAGCACCAGATCTGCTCAACTCTCTCTGAACATCTCTTGCATTGGCATTTGTACTGCGTGTTTTTGCTACACCTTGAAGAAATATGAAACAAAGTAAAATTTCCATTATACAAACATGTATTTCGTTTATTTGAATGGTGTTTCATGCTGCCTTCAACAATACTTCAATCATATCATGGCAGCAGCTCCCTGGTGTCTTTCTTCAGTTTCACTAGTACTAGGTTGGGGCACTGCAGTTCCTTGCCCAAGGACACTCCAATATGAAAAACATGACCTGTGCCAAAAGATGGAAGAGATCTCATTATTTTCCTATAACAAATCTAGCGCCATTACCACAGAACCAGGGAGAACCCACTTACATACTATATAAATAAAATAGATTAGCTTATTTCATGCTTTTTGGTAGTTTATCAAGAAATAATAATGGATTACGGTTTGATATTTCATGGTTATGACCAGTGAAAATACCAATTTTATATTTTTTAACTCTTAAGTTGGAAGCTGAAACAGTAGTTCCCATGCATTAGTAAACTAGGCAATCAGCATGTGCCATTCAAATGAAGGAAAATATGACGTAATTTACCTTATATTTCTCGCGCTATACATAATATTGTAATACATTGTTATGTGAGTGGGGTATGCCACGGGGAATTACCGAAAACAACTGTACTGGATTTTGATGAAAGTCCCAACAAAATAGGGGTTACAAGCATGAAATAAATAGAATATTTCCTTTTTTCGGTGAAAGATCAAAGTTTATTTCATTTAGTGAACATCATCGGTAATATTTTCACTTGTGGCTATGCCACCTGTGAAAATATTACCGATGATGTTCACTCCATGAAATAAATTTTGATCTTTCACCGAAAAAAACAAATTTCCTCTATTTACTCTACTCTTTAGCTAGGTTGCTTAGCCTGATTCACTGTCCTTTGGAAACAGTGTAGATCAAGATCAGGGTGCATATTCACCAAACAATCTTAAAAACATTGTAAGTCTTACTCTCAAGAATTTTCTAAATTTGAAAGTAACACAACTTCTGGTTTAGTCAATCAGAAGTTGTGTTACTTCGAAATCTATAATTGGACTAAGAATGCTCTTAACCCTTTACCACACAATCCGGAGTTTTAACGACTGCCAAGGAAAAGGACTTTTGAAAACATTATGGGAAAAGGAGAAAATGCTGGTAACCAGCATTTTCTCCTTTTCCCACAAAGTTTTCTACGCTTTTAAAGAAAAATTCCCAAAGTTTGCAACATTTATTTTGTTGTCTGCAAATGCGTTAAATTTGGAGCAGCCTTAAATTTTGTTGTCTGGTAAAGAGTAGAGAACGGTTGATAAATACAGACCCAGGTTGCACAGAATATGCATTCTAATCTAGGAACAACTCTGTTCCACACTGTGAAATATTTCAGGCATGAAGAATTTTTTTGCGATATTTTAGTTTTTATCTTCGGCTAGAATTTACTGGTACATTAAGTAAAGGCAAAACAATATAGCATTACTATGAACCTTTTTAAACTTCTTGAGTAAATATGGAGCAAGGTGAATACCATAAACTCCTTAACAGATGATCTTCTGTTTTAACTCTTTACCACACGACAAAAATGTAGACTTGTCCAAATTGAAAGCATTTGCAGACGACAATTTAAATGTTGCTCAAATTGTGGAAGATGACTTTGATAAGGTAGAAAACATTGTGGGAAAAGGAGAAAATGCTGGTAACCAGCATTTTCTCCTTTTCCCACAATGTTTTCAAAAGGCTTTCTTTTAAGGGTCATTAAAAGTCTGGATTGTGTGGTAAAGGGTTAAACGACCTTGAAGAAATAACCTTTTGAAAACTTTGTGGGAAAAAGAGAAAATGCTGGTAGCCAGCATTTTCTCCTTTTCCCACAGTGGTTTTCTACATTTTAAGATAAATACTATTATTTCACCTAAATTTAATGTTTCCTGCAAATGCTTCCAATTTGGACCAGACCAAAATTTTGTCATTTGGTCAAGAGTTTAACTCTTTACCACCCAACAAAATTTTAGACTGGTCCAAATTGAAAGCATTTGCAGACGACAAAAATAGATGTGAATAACAAATTGAAATTTTATTTGGGAAGGGTAGAAAACATTGTGGGAAAAGGAGAAAATGCTGGTTACCAGCATTTTCTCCTTTTCCCACAATGTTTTCAAAAGGCCTCTTTCTCAGGGTCGTTAAAACTCGGGATTGTGTGGTAAACGGTTAACTCATTACCACACGACAAAATTTTGGATGTAACCAAATGAAAGCATTTGCAGATGATAAATTAAATGTAGCTCAAATGAAAATCTTTGTCTTTGAAAGGGTAGAAAGCATTGTGGGAAAAGAAGAAAATGCCGGTTACCAGCATTCTCCTTTTCCTGCAATGTTTTCATAAGGTTTCTTCCTCAAGGTTGTTAAAAGTTATCATTGCGTGGTAAACTGAACTCCAGATTGAGGATGGCTACCACTGGACACAGACGAGAAGTTTTAGGCAATCCTCTTTCTCTCTTTCTGTGTTCAGGAAATGAGTATCCAATACCTCTTTACTAAGAAACAAAATTTCGGACTAGTCCAAACTGAAAGCATTTTCAGACGAAAAAATAAATATGACTAAAAAGTTGAACTTTGTTTTGCAAAGGGTAGAAAACATTGTAGGAAAAGGAGAAAAAGCTGTTTACCAGTGTTTTAAAAAGTTTTCTTTCTCTGGACTGTTAAGTCCGGATTGTGTGGTAAAGGATTAACTCTTACCCTGTCGTTCGCGACCACACATATATTTTGCAGAGAGTGTATGGTAAGATCAGCCTATGCATAGAGGAAGCCTGGGCCCGTATTCACCAACCATTCTTAAGAACGTTCTTGGTCTTGTTCTCCAGAATTTTCTAAATTTAAAAGTAACACAACCTCTGACTGGCTAAACCATTTGGTTTAGCCAATCAGAAGTTGTGTTACTTTCAAATGTAGAAAATCTTGGAAATAAGACTGAAAATGTTCTTAAGAATGGTTGGTGAATACGGGCCCTGATCTTGCTCTTCATTCTGCGCAGCTCTCTCAGTAGTCATGTTCTTGAAAACACCTTTCTATTCCACTAAACTTAACAAATCTGTTGTGTAATCAACCAACTAAATTCTACACAAATTAGGGAATTTTCTTTTGAAAAAGTAGAAAACATTGCGGAAAAAGGAAAAAAATGCTTGTTACCAGCATTTTCTCCTTTTCCTACAATGTTTTTAAAAGTCCTTTCCTTAGGCTCATTAAATCTCGGGACTGTGTGGTAGAGGGTTAATTCTGACTTACTTCTGCTAGCAGGAGTGACGGCTGCTTTCTGTCTCGTGGAGTTTGACTCATTCTTCCTACTTTTTGGCCCGCCTATATGAGCCAAGAGATCATGAGATGTGGATTCAGTTGTCTCGTATAACAAACCATTCAGAAGGTCACGAGTACGATTGGCACTTCCCGTTCTCTTTTTAGCCACTGGAGCACTTGATTGTAGCCGCAAATCTGTGTCAGTAACACGAGAATGTTGACTTCCTCTTCTGTCGTAGTAATCTCCCCTGTCTTGACTCTCCACTCCATATTTCCGTAACACTGTGTTAACGCTGGCAGTCGGGGAAATTGCAGACGAGGATGTGTCTTTATTTCTACCAAGTTTTGTGTTCGGTTTTGTTACTCTATGAGAATTAGCACCAAAGGTATATTTTGGTTGAGTTCTACGTGCGACTGTGTCATCCTCACTGTCGCTGTCTAACTGTGAGCCCGGTGGTGGTTGATGGCGTCGGGATGAAAGGTTTGGAAATTCGTCAGCAAGACTATGGTTTAAGTGCAAGCCCTGATTTCTTCTACTACTGCTAGTTCCTACTGGTGTTGCAATTCTTGGTGTCATGGTAGCATTGCTGTCACAAATTGCCTAGAAAGAGTTAATTACAGAATTAACTTTAACCCTTTACCGCACAATGTCACCTTTTGACGCCCCTGGGAAAGAAGCTTTTTGAAAACATTGTGGGAAAAGGAGACAAGAGGACCATGATGGTCCTATATCGCTCACCTGAGTACCAAGCAGTACAGGTCTACAATGATGATAAATACCAAATATCGAAGTGCAAGGCCAAAGCTCTAGGTCTTCTTTGTTTAGACAAGAAGATAATCTTTCTTAACCAAACCCGGTTATATAAATATTTGTGAGAAGTTTGAATGATATTTGTCCAATAGTTGTTACAAAATAAGGAGAACAAGAAATTTCATCAAAGAAAAATAACTTTGTAAAAATTCAATGAACCGTCACCAAAATATAATATGCACATTCTTGCTTGGCACCGAGTCTCTCTAAAGTTTGAATGAAATCTGTCCTGTAGTTGTTGAGAACTAGCTCTGACAAGAAAATGCTACAGAAAGACTGATGGATGGATGTATGGATGGATGGATGGATGGACCGACAAGCTGATTCCTATATACCTCCAGAACAGAGTTTTGAAGGAATAATAACAAAGCTCTAGGCCTTTTGGTGTGTGGCAAAAAGTTGCCTGATTTGAACAAACTTAGTAGAGAATGTTTGCCGATTCAAGACTTTCCATATAAGTTAGTATTATAATGTTGTTAAATACACCAACAACTACAGTGGTTGTCCAGGGACATGTTCATGGGTAATTGCTATTGTAAACACATAAACAATGTATTTACACTTGCAATAGTCTTGCACCAACCTTTCAATGCGTCCAGCTTACAAAAATTTGACCTTCAAGTGTGACATTGACCTTGGCCCTACCTGAACAGATCTTTCAAATGGTACTTCAATTCATGGTGGAGTATATGCCCAAAATCTAATGGGGGGGGTGGGTGTCAGGGGTCATAAACTTATTTATAAATTAAGACAAACACCACAAACTGAAGAAGTCCCCTTTTTGGATGGATGGATGGATGGATGGACCGACAAGCTGACTCCTATATACCTCCAGAACAGAGTTTTGAAGGAATAATAACAAAGCTCTAGGCCTTTTGGTGTGTGGCAAAAAGTTGCCCGATTTGAACAAACTTAGTAGAGAATGGGGGGGGGGGGGGGTTCATAAACTTATTTATAAATTAAGACAAACACCACAAACTGAAGAACAAAAATTATAATGACTTCTAAGATTTACAAGATAAAATCTGTACTACAGAGTTAAATGAATGAACAAAAGTGAACTCAAAATACAATGAACACAATGTTCAAAGATACATCCTAACAGCCAAAGAGAAAATTTGCTGTCAAAGCCTTTAACCCTTTACCACATGGCAAAATTTAGATCTGTCCAAATTGAAAGCATTTGCGACAGCATTTTCATATTGGCTCAAGTGACACAATATTTCTTTGATAGGGTAGAAAACTTTGTGGGAAAAAGGAGAAAATGCTGGTTACCAGCATTTTTTCCTTTTCCAACAATGTTTTCGAAAGTTTTCACAGAATGTTTCTCATCATGTGACCTAGCGCATATTGTCAAGGTTCTGCAATTTATAGCTGCATCATGGAAAAAGGTGTCTTCATGTTATATTTCATTTTTCACCAATATCTCTTTAATTACTGGACATATCTCAACAGATTTAGATGAAAATTTCACACATCAAGTGACCTAGCGCATATTGTCAGGGTTTTGGAATTTATTGCTGTGTCATGGAAAAAGGGGGCTTCATGTCAAATTTAAACTGCATCCGTCCATCCTGAATAGATAAAAGGAAAAAATGATCAGGTGGGAACCAAGGCTAGGGGTACGCAAGACAGGATGTTTTATCAGACAGTGTAGATAAAGATCAGACTGCAGGTGGATCTTGGATATATATGCCTTATATTCTGCAAGATAGTACTGCCTACAACACAGTCTTGAAATGCATATTACTTGGTCTATCTTTATCTCTTTACCAAACAAAAATTTTAGACTGGTCTATAATTCAAAGCATTTGAAGACAACAAAATAAATTTGTCTCAAAAAATGAACTTAAATTTGGGATGGGTAGAGAACATTGTGGAAAAAGTTAAAAAAAAATCCTGGTTACCTGAGTGCTTGGCCCAACTGAGATTTAAACTTGACATCCCTGCATAGCTAGCCCTGTAGGTAATGAGCTAACAGGCTTGGCTCAAATCATTAACAAACAACAAAATTCAATCCTTAAACCCAAAGGCCATTTTCATTCCAGAATGAGTCCAAGATGATAATAACTGCGTGGGTGCCTTTTGTCTGCAGTGTTTCAAAAAAGCAGACAGTATAGATCAATGATCGGACTGCACATTTCGTGCAGTCTGATCTTGATCTACACTAGACACAAAGGCAACTCTAGTAGTGAAAGGCGTTTAAAAGGTTAAGACTTGTCCAAATTCAAACCATTTGCTGACAACAAAATAAATGTGACTCAAAAATTTAAATTTGATTTTGGTTGGGTGGAAAACATTGTGGAAAAAGGAAAACATGCTGGTTACAAGTATTTCCTCTTTTTCCAACAATATTTTCAAGAGCCTTATTTCTCACAGGCGTTAAAACTTGGGATTGTGTGGTAAAGGATTAAATAGAACAAGACTTTTAAAGTTCATTCTGTATACCTTTATGTCCTGTTTTGACCCAGGGGCATCACTTGAACAAAATTGTCCACAAGGAAATGCCACATACCAAATATCAAAGCTCTTGGCCTTCTAGTTTCAGACAAAAACATTTTTAAAGTTTGCTCTATATACAATTTTGCTCAAAATTGTGACCCCTGGAGTTAAAGGGTTAATTCAATTCTTTTAACAACTTTGGTAGAACTTCACCCAAGGAATATGCCTGTCAAGTTTCAACATGATTGGTTTAGGAGGAGAAGATGTTTAAAAGAATTGTGGAAAGACGGACGCAGGACATCGACGAATCACAATACCTCACCCAGCACTTCGTGCTCAGGTGAGCTAACAAATAGGCCTAACCATTGTCTGTGGCTTGTGATAAACAACATAAAGATGAAGTTTCATAACATTTTGTCCTGTAGTTAAAGAGATATTAATCCATAATGAAAATATATGTGAAGCCCCCTTTTTCCATGACACGACATTTAATCAAAAAAGCTAAACTAATGATATTGGTGAACTATCATAAGGAACAAATGTATGAAGTTTCACAAATTTTTGTCCAGGATTTTGAGTTGAAGATACATGTATATTGATCCTTAACATAAATATACATGAAGCCCCTTTTTCCTATGAGACAGTATTTGATATCAAACAGGAAAAAAAACCAATAAATATCAGCGGACATCATTAGGAACACCTGTATGAATTTTTTGTCAAGGATTTTAGAAGATATCTGTCCTGAAAGATGGACAAACAGATGGTCATTGGTCCATGACGAAATTAAACATTTAGCCCCCTTTTTTCATGACATGGCATTTCATGAAATAATAACAAATAACTATGTATTGTCTGTGGCTTGCAACAAACAATACAAAGATGAAGTTTCATGACATTTCGTCCTGTAGTTAAAGAGATATTGGTCCACAATGAAAATATACGTCAAGCCCCCTTTTTTCCATGACACAGCAATAACTGGTCCTATTAGACCTACAATCAAACTCATTTGAAATCTTATGGTCATATATATTTTGACCAAGTTTGGTGCTGATTGGTTTAAATTTGTAGATGCTACAGTGTAAACAAAGTCAAATGTAGCAATTTTTTAAATTCAAGGGCAAATAACTCCAGTCGTTCTGGTCCGATTAGGCACACAATCAAACTCATTCGAAATCTTATGGTCATATATATTTTGACCAAGTTTGGTGCTGATTGGTTTAAATTTGTAGATGCTAGAGTGTAAACAAAGTCAAATGTAGCAATTTTTTTAATTCAAGGGCAAATAACTCCACTTGTTCTGGTCCGATTAGGCACATAATCAAACTCATCCGAGATCTTATGGTCATATATATTTAGACCAAGTTTAGTGCTGACTGGTTAATATTTGTAGATGCTAGAGTGTAAACAAAGTCAAATATAGCAATTTTTCTAATTCAAGGGCAAATAACTCCAGTCGTTCTGGTCCGATTACACCCATAATTGAACTCATCCGAGATCTTATGGTCATATACATTTTGACCAAGTTTGGTGCCGATTAATTAATATTTGTAGATGCTAGAGTGTAAACAAAGTCAAAATATAGCAATTTTTCTAATTCAAGGGCAAATAACTCCAGTTGTTCTGGTCCGATTACACCCATAATCGAACTCATCCGAGATCTTATGGTCATATACATTTTGACCAAGTTTGGTGCCAATTGGTTAATATTTGTAGATGCTAGAGTGTAAACAAAGTCAAATATGGCAATTTTTCTAATTCAAGGGCAAATAACTCCAGTCTTTCTGGTCCGATTACACCCATAATCGAAATCATCCGAGATCTTATTGTCATATACATTTTGACCAAGTTTAGTGCTGATTGGTTGATATTTGTAGATGCTAGAGTGTAAACAACAAAATGTGGACGGACGGACGGACGGACGGACGACAGATGCCGACGGACGGTGAGTGATCATAATAGCTCATCCTGAGCACTTCGTGCTCAGGTGAGCTAAAAATGCTGGTAACCAGCATTTTCTCCTTTTCTCACAATGTTTTCTACCCTATCAAACAAAAATTGCACTATTTCAGCCACAGTGAAATTGTCGTCTGCAAATGCTTTCAATGGGACAGGTCTAAAATTTTGTTGTGTGGTAAAGGGTTAACCCAGCCACTTCTGTTTTTATAAGACCCTGAGGAAAAAAGATCTTGAAACACAAGCACATCATGTGGGTGTCAATGCTCTGCCACGGTTGCTTGACTTTCGGTGAAAATTTTAAGTCAAAAAAGGGGCATAACTGTTTCAAAAATACTTTCATGGTTACCTGCCCTTGTTGTATATGTTCTACTTTAGATATTTAACAACTTGTCCATGTTTGAAGCAAATATCTTCAGTAATAAGAGAAATATCACAAAATATCAAAGTTTTTGCATGAGGACAATGCAGGTGACACGGCTAGGGCAATACCTCTACATTTTCTTCAAAAACAGCCAAGCTAAAAACAATGAGAAAAAAAGAAAAGAAAATGCAAGTTACCAACTGGGAAAGAGCTGATGAAAATTCAACTTATGCTAAAGAGCAACATACTTTTAACTCTTTACCAGACAACAAAATTTTAGATTGGATCCAAACTTAAAACATTTGCAAACAACAAAATAAATCTGACTCAAAATTTGTTTTGGGAAGGTTATAAATCATTGTAAGAAAAGGGAAAAATACTGGTTTCCAGTGTTTTCTCCTTTTCCCACAATGTTTAAAAAGGCTTTTTCTTCAAGGTCATCAAAACTTGTGATTGTGTGGTAAAGGGTTAACACATTACTATCAGCATACCACTTTTGTTTGTGTTTGCAGCAGATGCCAATCTTGTAACAAGCAATTTCTTCTTCTTTTTCCATCATTTTTGCATCACGTTTTCATGTATTTATCCCTTACAAAGCAACACAATTTTAGACTCTTCCAAATTGAAAGCAATTGCAGATGACAAAACCAAATTAAGCACAAATGATGAAAATTTTCTTTGAAAAGATATAACACATTGTGGGAAAAGGAGAAAATGCAGGTTACCAGCATTTTCTCCTTTTCCCATAATGTTTTTCAGAAGTTTTTTCTTCAGGGTCAGTTACACAAGTAACTGTTTGGTGAGAGGTTGAATCTCTTTTTGTTTGATTATTACAAGTCTCAGCTGTAGATTCTTTTCAGATCTTTAAAAAAATGAAAAAACAGTTTGCATCAAGAATTCTGATAATGAGAGGCTGGCCCACAATCCCTGCACCCCTGTATCCCTAAATTTGAAAAGTTACATATAGCAAATATACATGAGCCATGCTCTGTGAAAAGGATTTTAACATATCTGCAAAAAGTATCATTTCATATCAGCATGGGCAAAATGGATCCTATGCATGTATGACCATGTAATATGCCAAGCCCCTTAGCTCAGTTTGTAGCGTACAGGACTTGAGAACAGGAGGTCGCTGGTTCGATCCCCGGCTTGGCCAATTTCTTTCCGAGGATTGATGATAGTCATTGCAACAGGATTCATTCCTCTCTCACCGCTGACCATTGTTTCGACGATGGTTATGTGGGAAAGCAGCCAGTAGCTTGGAAAGAATATTGTGCGGAGTACTGGTAAAAGAAACTCCAGGAAAGCATGGATAGGTGCACTGGCCACCGCGATATAACTGAAATAATGTTGAAAACGGCGTTAAACACTATACAGTCAATCAATCAATGACCATGTAATGACAGTAAAATGCATCTTGGAAATGCATTAAACCCCCTTTTCCCAGAGAACCTCTAACATGTATTTCTGAAGATATAGCCAAGTAAATACTGCGAGAAAAGAGAAATTGCTCAATTGAAACATAATGTTCAGTACCTACATTTGCTCAAATGTTTTCAAAAGTAATGCACTATTGTTTATTGACTGCTGTAAAAAATTTGTTTCTCTGAACCACTGTTTATTGGAAAAAAATTGCTTTAACTCTTTACCACACAGTCCCGACTTTTAACGACCCTGAGGAAAAAGCCTTTTGAAAACCTTGTGGGAAAAGGAGAAAATGCTGCCACTTTATGAATGAAAGTGTACTACTACTACTATATGTCATGAGTTTTGGTAGTTTATTGGGAAAAATGGTAGATTATGGTTTGATACTTTCACCATTTTGACCAGCGAATTTACCAATTGATAAACTCACTGGTATGTAAATACCGACAGCTCCTTTTATTTCAAAAGTCCCAACAAAAAAGGGGGTTGGAAACATGGAATAATTAGAATATATTTTTTCCTGCAAAAGATAGAAATTTATTTCATCTTGTGAACATTATACGGTAATATTTTTATTCGAGCCTGTGCCACTCATAAAAAAATTGCCAATGATGTTCACTCGATGAAATAAATTTCGATCTTTCACACACACACACAAAAAAAATACCCTCTATATATATATATACCTGGTGTTGTATGAGAGTATCAATCGGGAAAAGTTCGGCACAAAATTCACAAGGTAACATCATGTCATCACTACTGTCATTCACAACATTTACTGTATCGTCCATCCTGCAAGTAAATATGTCAGAATAAAAAATAAGAGCACTTCACACGTTTGCCAATACTCTGCTGCGAGTGTTGTTGTTTTTTTTTTTTCAGAAAAACATTCTGAACAGAACAAGAGCACGGCATGTGGGTGCTTACCCTTGGTCACAACTGCTTTTAACTCTTTACCACATGATAATATTTAAACAAGTCCAAATTGAAAGCATTTGCAGACCACAAATTATAGGTGGCTCAAATGACAAAATTTGTCCTAGACAAGAGTAGAAAACATTGTGGGAAAAGAAGAAAATGCTGGTTACCAGCATTTTCTCCTTTTCCCACAATGTTTTCAAAAGGCTTCTTTCTCAGGGTCGTTAAAAGTCGGGATTGTGTGGTAAAGGGTTAAGTGAAAACTCTTAGTATTAAAAGGGGCATATCTGTGTAATTTGGTTGGTTGGTTGTATCGGGGTTTAACGCCACTTTAACAGCTAAGGTCATATCATGGCGGTCGGTGACGCACATGTGTTTCCTGGCTTTCTCACACCAGTACTAACACAACTTTCTTTCCAAAGCCACCGACTACTTTTCTCACATGCTTCAGCAGAGGTGAGAGGCGAAAATACGCCGGAAAGAAAGTTCGCCTCAACCGGGTATCGAACTCACAACCACCAGGTCATGAGTCCGACACGCTCACCACTGAGCCACCCAGGCGGGCGCATATCTGTGTAAAAAGCGTGGTTAGAATAACAGGCCCTTCCATTTACGGTTTCCTTTTTGATAGTGTATAACTAGCGAAAGTTTGAAGTAATACTTTCAGTAATAACAGAGATTTAACTCTTTACCAAACAACATAATCTTAGACTTGCCCAATTTGAAAGCATTTGCAGATGACAAATTAAATCTGACTCAAAAACTGAAATTTATCTTTGGAAGTGTAGAAAACATTGTGAGAAAAGGAAAAAAATGCTGGTTCTCCTTTTTCCACAGTGTTTTCAAAAGACTTGTACTGCAGACACATGAAAACCAGAGCTTGTTTGGGAAAGGGTTAACCCTTTACCACAAAATCCCGACTTTTAACGACCCTGAGAAAAAAGCATTTTGAAAACATTATGGGAAAAGGAGAAAATGCTGGTAACCAGCATTTTCTCCTTTTCCCACAATGTCTTCTACCCTTCACATAACAAATTTCAATTTTCCAGTCACTTTTATTTTGTCGTCTGCAAATGCTTTCAATTTAGACAGGTCTAAAATTTTGTTGTCTGGTAAAGAGTAAACCTATATAGAGTTCTGATCACAACTTTTGTAGACAGTGAAGATCAAAATAAGACTCCACACAATCCTGAGTTTTAATGACCCTAAAAGAGAAGGCTTTTAAAAACTTTGCTGTAAGAGGAGAAAAGGCCTGTAACCAGCATTTTCTCTTTTTCTCAGAATGATTTCTATCCTAGCAAAGACAAAAATTATTACTTAAAATTCATGTAATTTTTTTGTCTGCAAATGCTTTCAATTTGGTCAGGTCCAAATTTCTGTCGTTTGGTAAAGAGTTAACTCTTTATCACACAATCCCGACCTTCAATGACCATGTGAAAGAAGTGTTTTGAAAACATTGCGGAAAAAGGAGTAAATGCTGGAAACCAGCATTTTCACCTTGTCCCACAATGCTTACTACCCTTCCCAGAACAAACTACCATTTTTCAGTCACATTTCTTTTGTCGTCTGCAAGTGTTTTGAATTTGGTCAAGTCCAAAATTCTGTTGTTTTGTAAAGAGTTAAGCCAACTCACCACTCTGCATTTGCAGGTCCAAGATTATTGATGATAGAAGGGGGATCTACAAGCGCTGGGGATACAGGGACATCTGTTCGGCTGTTGTTTGTCAAACTTGGAGCAAGTGTCGGTAACATCTCACTGATTCTATCCAACGAGCAGCTACTCTGTAATCCAATTGAACAAGTTCTTTACTCTTTACCAAACGACAAAATTTTGGACTTGATCAAATTGAAAGCATTTGCTTACAACAATTTAAATGTTGCTCAAATGCTGATTTGTGTCTTTGATAGGATAAAAAAAAAAAAATGTGGGAAAAGGATAAAATGCTGGTAACCAGCATTCTCTCCTTTTCCTATGATATCGGTTTTCAGAAGGCTTCTTCTCAGGGTTTTTGAAACCCGGGATTGTATTGAAGGGTTAATCCGTTTCCACTGATACTTTGTAACATTTAACCAAACGACAATATTTTAGACTTGTCTAAATTGAAAGCCTTTGCAGGCAACAACTTACATGAGGCTCAAATGATTTGTCTTTTGAAGTTCAGAAAACATTGTGGGAAGCATAGAAAATGCCATAAGCAGCATTTTCTCCTTTTCCTACAATGTCTTCTACTCTTCCCAAAACAAAATTCAATTTTACAGTCACATTTATTTTGTCTTCTGCAACTACTTTGAATTTGGACTAGTCTAAAATTTTGTGGTTTGGTAAAGCGTTAATAAGCTTAATTGGAGTTTAAAACCATGATTATTTAACCCTTTACCAAACAATCCTGTGTTTAAACAACCCCAATGAAAGAGGCTCTTGAAAATGTTGTGGAAAAAGAAGAAAATGCTGGAAACCAGCATTTTCTCCTTTCCTGACATTTTCTACCCTTACAAAGAAAATTTCATCAATTGGGCAACATTATAATCATTTCTTCTGTAAAATGCTTTCAATTTAGATCAGCCCAAAATTTTGTTGTCTGGTAAACCCTTGACCACACAATCCTGAGTTTTAATGATCCCAAGAAAAAGGACTTTTGAAAACATTGTGGGAAAAGGAGAAAATGCTGGTAACCAGCATTTTCTCCTTTTGCCAAAATGTTTTCAACCCTTTCAAAGAAAAATTTCCTAATTTTTGTAACATATAACTTGTCGTCTGTAAATGCTTTTAATTTGGACTGGTCTAAAATTTTGTCTTTTGGTAAAGAGTTACGGGATAAAGATCAGATATCTAACTACTTTACCTGGTGCTGCACAAGATCATCTGATGTGAAAGGTTCACCACAGAACTCACATGGAATTAATACTAAATCTGAAAAGAAAAATGCTACTTAAAGGCACAGTGGCAGCCAAATGTAAACAATGCCAGAGTTAAAATGCATTTAGATTTAAATCATACTATTTAAAAGTATGAAAATTATTGTGAAGATGACAATTTGTCATTGTATAGTAGGTCCAAGTCTTGTTTGCTGGCAGAGAAACAAATTTCAAAACTGGATTAAAAGTTGCCAGGTCACTCTATCTTCTGTTTTCTCTTTACCTGATTTTAACTAGTACTGGTGAAACCCAGGAAATACATGGATATGTGAGGTGTCGCCGTGATATCTACTGAAATAATGTTAAAAGTGGCGTAAAACACCATTCAATCAATCAATCAATTTACCTGATTTTAAAATTAGTGACAATATTTTCCATGTTTTCAAGGCATGAATTAAATGCATTTTAAAACCTGCACTGGTTTTTGTGGCCACTATTGGGCCTTTAAAAAGGTAGGTTACATTAAAACCTGTTTTGTGGCCACTTCTATTAAGCAAGCAACCTGTATTAAGTGAGCATATGTTGCAATCACAGATATGTTGAGATGTACTTGTATTAAGCAAGCACCTGCCTTAACCCTTTACCACACAATCCCGAGTTTTAACAACCCTAACGAAGAAGCCTTTTTAAAACATTGTGGGGAAAAGAGAAAATGCTGGTGACCAACATATTTTCTCCCTTTCCCACAATGTTTTCTACCCTTCCAAAAGCCAATTTCCATTTTTACAATTATTTTGCTGTCTGCAAAAAATTTTCTTTTTGGGCAAGTCTAAAATTTTGTTGTGTAGTAAAGAGTTAAGCAAACAGTTTTACTGTACCCTTAGTGCCTGCTTAATATAGGTTGGATTGTACTTTCTGTCAAAAGAAAAGGGGTTGAAAAAAGAGGACATTTTCAGTAGTCACCTGACAATTCATACCAGGACAATTTGTCTTGTTTGTTTGTATTGGAAGTTAACACCATTTTAACAGCTCAGACCATATCATGGCGGCCAGCAATGCATCCATTTGTTTCCTGGCTTTCTCACACCAGTGCTGACGCAACTTTCTTTCCAAAGCCACTGACTACTTTTCTCACATGCATCAGAGGTGAGAGGCGAAAAATCGCCAGAAAGAAAGTTTACCTCAACCGTGTATCAAACTCGCAACCACCAGGTCACAGGTCAGATATGCTAACTATTGAGCTACCCAGCCAGGCTAGGACAATTTGTACCCAACAGTCCTGGCACAAACTGTTCCAGGTATGAGTTGTCCTGGGTGAGAACTGCCCTAGGCACAAGTTGACTTGGGTACAAATTCTCTGGGTATGATTTAGTATAAAGGGAATACAGACCCTTAATACAAAAATTTCACTGATCACCCAGATAGAATATCTTACAACGTATCACACAGGCTAGATGAAAGATCAGGCTGATATTTGTGAGAAGTCTGATCTTCATCTGCACTCAAATTTGCTCCAGGCAAATTTGAAAACATTCATAAAAAATTTGGAAAAATCAACATGCATTGCAGCTGAAGATATTAATGCATAAGTAAACAATACGGTAAATCAAAACCATTGTCAAAGCCAATTTTTCATTTCATCACAATGTTTTCAAAAGTGTCCTTGCCTGCTGCAAGATACAAATCAAAGGACTCAAAGTCCTGGAAAGCGGATCTGTGGAGTAGCATAAAGCTGTAATATGTTGTAATAAAAAATAACATCACATGCAACACATGCGCAATCATTTTAAAATGGAGGGAAAGTCAAAACTGTTCTGCGGAGCGGGCCATGCAGTAACTGTTATTCTGTTACTTGTTAAGACGTGGTAATTTGATACGTCAACCTGACGCAGTTATTTGCTTGTATTAGATTTCGGCATAAATATGTATACACGTGTAGAACAGTATATACAGTAGTGACAAAAGCAAGGTTGATGTGTATTAGCTAAAACTGAAAGAAGAATGGGTGCAAGCGTGAAAGACAGTATATTTGGTTCACGTCAAACCAATATCATAGTGCAGTGTGAGCGCACATGTGTCATTACGCATGATGTATTTGGTACCGGTCGGAACGATCACATTAAGCGGATTTGCTATACAAATCCGTTAAAAATTATTCTGCAAGAGGGAAATGGATTAACTATTTCTTACACAACAAAATTTAAAAGTTGTCCATATTGCAAGCATTTAAAGATGACAAACTGAATGTGGTTCAAATGATAGTATTTGTTTCTGCAAGGGTAAGAAAACATCTGGGAAAGGGAGAAAAGCTGGTTACCTGCATTTTCTCCTTTTCCCACAATGTTTACAAAACTCTTCTTCCTCTGGGTAAAAACAAACACAAGATTTTTGGTACCCTTTCCCACATGACAGAATTTTAATCCTGTCCAAATCCAAACCACATGTAGACGAAAAAATAAATATGACTAAAATTGTGCAAATTGTCTTTGATAGGGTAGAAAACATTGAGGGAAAAGGAGAAAATGCTGGTCACCAGCATTTTCTCCTTTTCCATCAATGTTTTCAAAAGTCCTGTCTCTACAGTCGTCAATAGTCGGCATTATGTTGTAATGGGTTAACTCTACCGAACGACAAAATGTTAGACTGGTCCAAATTGAAAGCATTTGCAGACGACAAATTAAATGTGGCTAAAATGACTACATTTGTTTCTGAATGGTTAGAAAACATTGTGGGAAAAGGAGAAAATACTAGTTATCAGCATTTTCTCCTTTTCCCACAATGTTTTCAAATGGCTTCTTTCCCAGGGTCATTAAAAGTCGAGATTGTGTGGTAAAGGGTTACACAGTAAATTTTTAGAGTCTGTGATACCTTCAGAGAATGTATTTCTGTCCCTTACAAAATCAAACGGATGTGTGGGAGTGGCCGGGGAGGGTTTTTCCAAAGCTTTTACGACAGTATCTAGCTCTTCCTCTTGGTTCAAGTCCTGGGCAAGATGCATGGCAAGCAGATGATCGTAATCAGTTTCCGGCGTGGGTGTCTTTGTGGTATTAGCTTCTGAAAAATAGATATATTTAACTCTTTAACAAATGACAAAATTTTAGATTAGTCCAAATTGAAAGCTATTGCAGGCGACAACATAAATGTGACTCAAAAGTTGAAATTTGATTCGGGAAGAGTAGAAAACATTGTGGGAAAAGGAGAAAATACTGGTTACCAGCATTTTCTCCTTTTCCCATAATGTTTTCAAAAGCTTTCTTTCACAGGGTCGTTAAAAGTCAGGATTGTGTGGTACAGGGTTAATAGAAAAATGAAAAACAAAAAATCTGACCAACTGACAAAATAAAAAAGAAATTATGTTTACCTAATGGCCACCCGTCAATAATCTTGCATTTACATTGACAAAAAGTTGACAGGAATAAGCAAATTACAAGAGATCGTACATTTACATGTATGAAGTTTCACTACATTTGAACAATATTGTGATCGAGAAATAGCCTTAGAATGGTGAAAAATCATTGTTTCTGGTTGATTGCTTTACCCAAAATGGCCGTCAAATGCCCATTTTTAACAAAAAGAATCATACCCATCAGTCATGCTCTATGAAAAGATTGTTTAACGCATCTTCAAAAAGCATGTCAGCCTGTGCAATCTGTATAGACTGACCTTAGTAAAACCTTTATGAGACTGGTAAATTTCTTTATGCCAAAGTATGATTTTACCTTAGACTTCAGCAGGCTTTTAGACAAAATAGTCTTATATTATGCAACCACATGTTTGATATGATGCATTATGGAGATGTATTAAACCCCCTTTTTCCAGAGTATTGTTCATATACATGTACATAAAAACAAGACTAGGAGTCATGCTCTGTGAACAGGCCAGCTTAATGCATTTGCAAAAAGTATTGACCCATGTCACCTGTGCAGTCCGCGCAGGCTGACATGGGTCTAAACTTTTTGCTATTTGTAAATTTTCTTCATGTCCAAGGACTATTCTACCTCCTAATAAAGTTGGTTGTTAGTCAAAACTGGTGTAATGGATCCATAATTATGTGATGACTTGCCTGATCTAATGTATCCTGGAGATGCATTAAACTCCCTTTTGCCATAGCATGACTCATATATTGGTGCTTTATGCTAAGCTATACGTATCTGAAATTTCATTAAAATTGGTCAAGTGGAGATACTGAACATTTTCTCCTTTCTGCATAATGTTTTTACTCTCTTTTCTGGGGCCCATCCGGGTAGCTCAGAGGTTAGCGTATCTGACTTGTTACCTGGTAGGTCCGAATTTGATACCCAGTTGAGGCAAACTTTCTTTCCGGCGATTTTTTCCCCTCTCACCTCTGATGCATCTTGAGAAAAGTAGACAGTGGCTTTGGAAAGAAAGTTGTGTCAGTATACTGGGGTGAGAAAGCCAGGAAACACACGGATGCGTTTCTGACAGCCATGATATGACCTGATCTGTTAAAATGCCATTAAATTCCATTGCAAACAAACAAACTCCTTTCTGGAGTAATTACAACATTAATGATTTTTTAATAAAGTGGTTAATTTGATCAAGTAAAGTACTTATTTACCCCATAAACCAAGTTTTGATGTAGGCTTACTGAGATAAAAATCTTGAGAACACTGAATGAAAGTCTCATATTTAGTCTTAACCCTTTACCACAAAACAAAAATCCAGACTGGTCCATATAATTATTGAAAACTTTTGTAGGCAAAAATTATAGGTGAACCAAATGACAAAATTTGTCACTGATAGGGTTAAAAACAAACCATCGTGGGTATAGGAAAAAATGCTGGTTACCAGCATTTTCTCCTTTTCCCACAATTTTTTCAAAAGCTTTCTTCCTCAGGGTAATTGAATGTCATACACTGCTTAGTATGACTAACATCTGTAAATATTGCAGATCAAGATCATACCGCACAGAAGATGCAGTTTGATCATCAATCTATACTTTAAATAATGCAAGATTTTTCCAGCAAAAAGAACCATTACTGAACTTTCCTCATTTCTGCTTTCACCATTAGCTGAAAATTTTCACCACATACATTTTCCAGTGTAAGCATTTTCCAGTATTAACCATTTACCAAGCAATCCCAACTTTTAACCACCCTGAGGAAAAAGGCTCTTAAAAACATTGTGGGACAAGGAGAAAATGCTGGTTACCAGTATTTTCTCCTTATCCCACAATGTTTTCTACTATTTCACAGCCAAATCTCAAAATTTCAGCTGCATTCTAATTGTCGTCTGCAAATGCTTTCAATTTGGACTACTCCAAATTTTTGTCGTCCGAAAAGAATTAACAATGGAAAACAGGAAGTCACCAAAGTTCACACAGTGCAGTTTATGTTCAGGGGAGCTAAAAATGCATTCTACCTTTAGATGTCATGGTTTTCCTGTTCATATTTAATCTACCAACAGCTTGCCTGGATACATTTTGAACTTTGACAGGCCTTGTCATTCTCGGGCGTACACTATCTGTTTTATTTTCTCCCACACGGACTTGTCTTTGTGGGAGAGACGATTCCCCTACTGCTCTTTGTCCAATCACTCTTGACAACTCATCGAAGGCAAAAGGGTGCATCCCATACTGTTCACCGTTCAGCTCACGTAATCCACTGACGAAATCTGGTCTGCTGTTATTTTTGGGTTTGACCTCTGGAAATTGACAGTTACTTTCCTCATGTTTAGTTTGATCCTTTAGTTTAATGTACTGTAAACATTTCGGGCATTGCTCTGTCCTGCTTCCACAGTAATCTAAATGAGAATTGAGACCATCCTTGGGAAACTCCAACTGGCAGTAGACACATTTCATGGGTCTCTTCATACAGTCATTCTCCTAGAGAAAAAAACAAGTTTTCAGAGCTAAAAAAATTGCTCTATCTAGAGCAATGAAGGCACTATCACAGATCCTTTGTTCCATTCCTGTGATGGGAGGGGTCAACCTTTGGAACAATCTATACAATACATAAAAACATAAGTGCCATTCTCTGTGAAAAGCATTTTAACCCTTTCCCAAACAACAAATTTTGGACTAGTCCAAACTGAAAGAGTTTGCAGACGACAATTTTAAATTTGATGAAAATGGTAGAAAGGTCTCAAAACAGGTAGAAAACACTGTGGGAAAAGGAGAAATTGCTCGTTACGAGCAATTTCTCCTTTTCCCACAGTGTTTTCAAAAGACTTGTACTGCAGACACGTGAAAACCAGGGCTTGTTTGGGAAAGGGTTAATGCATCTTCAAAAAGTATCGATCCAGCGTATTTTGCACAGGCTGACCTGGGATGAAATGTTTTGCTATAAGTCACTTTTCTGAAGCTCAAAGGACAAGTTTACCTCAAGATTCAGTTAGTTATCAGATAAAGTGGATTTTATGGATCCATATGACTTGCCCGGTGTAATGCATCAGGAAGATACACTGAACCTAAAAGACCTGGAACTGATTTAAATTTTGTTTGCAGACAGTGTAGATCAAGATCAGGCTGCACAGAAAATACAGTCTGATCTTAAATCTACATTGTCTCCCACTATGTTACATAGTGTAATGAAAACAAACTTGAAATAGCAACATTTCGGGCTGTTTTTCCTAATTAAAAAGGTAAAAATTATCAATTCAGCGCTATAAGGGTTAAACCCCTTTTTGCCATGGCATGGCTCAATGGTAATGGTTAAGTTTCCTGGAAGCAATCATCTAGAGTGACTGGAAGCAACCATCTAGAGTGACTGAAAGCAATCACCTAGAGCGACTGGCTGCAATCATCTTGAGTGACTGAAAGCAATCATTTAAAGTGACTGGAAGCAATCATCTAGGGTAACCAAAAGCAATCATCTAGAGTTACTAAAAAGCAATCATCTAAAGCAAGTGAAAGCAGTCATTTAGAGTGACTGGAAGCAATCATTTAGGGTGACTGAAAGATCTAGAGTGACTGAAAGCAAACATCTAGAGTGACTGAAAGCAATCATCTAGAGTGCCTGGAAGCAATCATCTAGAGTGACTGAAAACAATCATTTAGAGTGCCTGGAAGCAATCATCTAAGGTGACTGGCTGCAATTATCTTGAGTGACTGGAAGCAGTCAGTTAGAGTGGCTGGAAGCAATCATCTAGACTGACTGGAATCAATCATTTGATTTGTACAAGTTGTACAACATCATATACCTAGAGCAGTGAAACATACCAGATTGAGGCATTTTGTGTGCTGTACATGTATTATCGAAGATAGCATTATTATGCATATCTTACTATGAATGCCATCCCATGATTATTGAATATCAAACTTGTTTTAATTCTTTACCACACAACAAAAATGTAGACTGGTACAAATTGAGAGCATTTGCAGACAACAATTTAAATGTGATTCAAATGATCGAATTTATCACTGATAGAGTAGAAAACATTGTGGGAAAGGGAGAAAATGCTGATTACCAGTATTTTCTCCTTTTCCCACAATGTTTTCAAAAGGCTTCTTCCTAAAGGTTGTTAAAACTCAGGATTGTAAGGTAAAGGGTTGATACAGCTGTTACCAGGTAAGTAAAAATCATTATGAGCTTTATGAAGGTACTATTCCTACATACCAACTTTATAATTAATAGTTTGCCCACAATAGATCGGCCCATCGATAATCAGATGAAAAAAATGTATGTAAGACCCCTTGATAAAACGCAGCCAAGATATTATAAAATTAACTCCTTACCGAATGACAAAATCTTCCACTGATCCAATTCCAAAGCAATTGCAGATGACAAAATAAATTTGACTTAATGAGATTTGTCTTGGAAAGGGTAGAAAACACTGAACCGACTTTAAACAAAACATATAGTAAAGGCTTTTTGAAACATTGTGGGAAAACGACTGGTAACCAGCATTTTTCTCCTTTTCCCACAATGTTTTCTACCCTTTCACTGAAAAATACCATCATTTGTGCCACATTTGTTTTTTTGTCCACATAACATAACTAGTGTTTTCAATTTGGACAAGTCATAAATTATTGTCTGGTAAAAGGTTAATTCCACCCCAGCTTATCACTTTATCTCAACCCTTTACCAGATGACAAAATTTAAGACTGCTTCAAATTGAAAACAGTTGCAGACGACAAATTAAAAATGGTTCCTTAACCCTTTCCCAAACAAGCCCTTGTTTTTATGTGTCTGCAGTACAAGGCTTTTGAAAACATTGTAGGAAAAGGAGAAATTGCTCATAATGAGCAATTTCTCCTTTTCCTACAATATTTTCTACTGTATTTGAGAACTCTCTGTCATTTTTATCAAATTTAAAATTGTCGTCTGCAAACTCTCTCAGTTTGGAAGAGTCTAAATTTTGTCGTTTGGGAAAGGGCTAACAGGGTAGAAAACATTGTTGGAAATGAAGAATATCCTGGTTACCAGCATTTTCTCATTTTCCCACATTGTTTTGAAAAGGCTTCTTCCTTTGTCATTAAAACGCGGGATTCTGTTATAGGCCTATCCATAGGGTTAACTCTTTACCAGACAACATATTGAAAGCATAAAGGACAGATTAACCCTCTACCACACAATCCCGACGTTTAACGACCCTGGGAAAGAAGCCTTTTGAAAACATTGTGAGAAAAGGAGAAAATGCTGGTAACCAGCATTTTCTCCTTTTCCCACAATGTTTTCTACCCTTCCCAAAACAAATTTCAATTTTTCAGTCACATTTATTTTGTCATCTGCAGATGCTTTGAATTTGGACTGGTCTAAAATTTTGTCGTTTGGTAAAGAGTTAAATAAGTCTCACATGATGATACATGCATTTGTCTTTACATGGGTACATGTAGAAATCATCATGAAAAATGGAGGTAAAGCTGAAAACATGTATTTTTTTCTTTTTCCTACATTATTTTCAAAGGTCTTCTTCCTCAGGGTTGTTAAAACCAAAACTGTTAGGAAAATGGTTAACCTTTTACCACACAATGCCGACTTTTAACCACCCTCAGAATATAGTTGTTTGAAAACAATGTGAGAAAAGGAGAAAATGCTGGTTACCAGCATTTTCTCCTTTTCCCACAATGTTTTCTACCGTATGAAAAACAAATTTTATGTTTTCATTAACATTTAATTGATTGTCTGCAAATGCTTTCAGTTTGGACAAGGCTAAAATTTTGTTGTCTGGTAAAGACCCTGAAAAAGAAGCCTTTTGAAAGCATTGTGGGAAAAGGAGAATTTTGTTGTCTGGTAAAGACCCTGAAAAAGAAGCCTTTTGAAAACTTTGTGGGAAAAGGAGAAAATGCTGGTAACCAGCATTTTCTTCTTTCCCCACAATGTTTTCTACCCTTCTCAAAACAAATTTTAATTTTTCAGTCCTGTTTATTTTGTCGTCTGCAAATGCTTTCAATTTGGACAAGTCTAAAATTATGCTGTTTGGTAAAGAATTAACAGGTCAACATTATGCACTTACTCTGAAACTTTCAGTAGAGGGAAGTAAGATGCTTGACTGCAAATCTAACAAACCAGACATAAAGCACAATAAAAAAATCACCTCATGGTCTTCCAGATTTGCTTTCTCTACTTCCACATCACACTTTGGACATTTTATCTTGGAGTGAGTCTCTTCAAAGTGGACGCTCATCTCACCTTTCGGTATAGGTTCTTGACAATGTTCACACAGCGCTATGTGTCTCCGACAGTGCATTTCATGCATCATGAAGTTAGAGACGGATATCTGCTTTTTGCTGAAAAAAAAAAAAAAAAAATGTACCAAAAAATTGGCCAATTTCTTCTTTAGGTATAGGTGGACACCCTGCATGGCTTAGTATAGAAAGTGTGAGTTGACAATCTGCAGAGCTCATATTCACTAGCTATTCTTAAGATTATATTCATAGTCTTGTTCTCGTGAATTTTCTAAATTTGAAAATAACACAACTTCTGATTGGTAGCTAACCAAGAGGTTAAGCCAACCAGAAGTTGTGCTACTTTCTAAATCTATACACTAGGACTTTTCTTAAGAATGGCTGGTGAATACAGACCCTGGAGGCTTGAGTTCACCAATGTTGCTGGGGTTTTCCTGGAAGTGTCCTGCGGCAAGATACTTCAGAGCCCTGGCCTAGTACTGGTGAAACCCAGGACAAACATGAAAAAATGAGCTGTTGCCATGATTTAACTCTTTACCAAATGACAAATTTTAGACTAGTCCAAATTCTAAGCATTGGCAGACGACAAAATCAGTGTGACTGAAAGATCAAAATTTGTTTTGGGACGGATAGAAAACATTGTTTACCAGCATTTTCTCCTTTTCCCACAATGTTTTCAAAAGGCTCCTTTCTTAGGGTCATTGAAAGTCGGGATTATGCGGTAAAGAGATAATTGAGATAATGTTAGAAGCAGCGTAAAGCACAATTTAATCGTTATAATTACAGGTACAAGTTTGTGATACTGTTCATATGTGTCTTGCATAAAGTTGGAGGTGGCTATCTGCTTTTAGCAGAATATGTACGGAAAAGTTACTAATTTCTCCTTCAGGTACAGGTGGACTTCCTGCTTCACTAAGTGACAAAGGTGTAGGATTCTTGATCTGGAGGCTCCAGGTTCAATCCCTACTTTAGTTGCTGGGTTTCTCATGGGAGTGTCCACGGCTAGACAGACAGACACTACAGAGCCCAGGTTTAGTACTGGTGGGAAAAAAGATGTTTAAAGTGGTATAAAACATTTAATCCTTTTCCACATAATCCCAACTTTTAACAACCCTGAAGAAGAAGGCTTTTAAAAACATTGTGGCAAAAGGAGAAAATGCTGGTTACTAGAATGCTTTCTTACTTTTGAAAAAAAGTTTTGAACCACAGTTATTTTGTCGTCTGCAAAATGCTGCCAATTTACACAGGACTTTAATTTTGTTGATTGGTACAGAGTTAATTATTAGGTATACTTTCATGACAATGCTCATAGAGGGCTATCTACATGTTTTTTTACAATACAACTGACATATACATGTATATCATGAAGTAAGAGAGACACATGTACATGTATCTGCTTTTTGCTGACAAAACAAACACAGAAGGGCTAATAAATTCCTGCCAAAGGCAGAGATTAACTCTTTACCACACAATCCTGTATTTCAACCACCCTGAAGGAGAAGGCTTTGCAAACCTTGTGGGAAAAGGAGAAAATGTTGGTGACCAGCATTTTCTCCTTTTATCACAGTGTTTTCTACCTTATCAAAGACAGAAATCTTTGTTTCAGCTACATTTATTTTGTCATCTACATGTGCTTTCAATTTGGTCGAGTCATAAATTTGTTTTGTTTGGTAAAGACTTTTGCCGGTTTTTCTGTTGCTCAATTGACTATCTCTCCCACTATGAAATGGCTTGCTCACGATGTGGAGAAAACTATGTTCATGTAAGCATCACTGAGCGCTTAGTAACAAGTTGTACTTTGATAGGGCCTCTTGTTACTTCCTTTATGGAAAAAGTTAAAATGTTATATGGCCATAACTTTTATTTGTTTGCGATCTATGTCAAACAAGGATTTTGTTTGTGCAATTTTTGGTATTAATCCCAATTTCTACTTTGTTATTAATCGAATGAGTGAGCAGAGCTCCAGACAGAGGGAGTAATTTTGATTTCAAAATTGAAAATATTAATAACTCTCCACTAAACCCTATGTTGTGGGTACTCATTAGATTCGTCTCATCGAGACGATTGTAATGAGTACTCACAACATAGGGTTTGGAAGAGAAATAATGGATTTAGAATACCATCACTCCCTCTTATCTGGAGCTCTGTGAGTGAGAGTTTTTATGTAAACATAGTCTATTTACTACATAGTATTTGGATCTCATACAGGCAAGCACATAACAATATGTGATGTGCTTACCTCAAGCATAACTAAGATTAGTCTGGGAAAAAGTAGAAAACATTATGGGAAAAAGAGAAAACGCTGATTACCAGCATTTTCTCCTTTTTTCACAATGTTTTTAAAAGTTGTCTTCTTTAGGGTTATCAAAACTGTGTATTGTGTGGTAAAGGATTAACTCTTTACCACATGACAAAAATTTAGACTTGTCTAAATTGAAAGCATTTGCGGACGACAATTTCAACGTGGCTCAAATGTAGGAATTTATATTTGACATGATAGAAAACATTGTGGGAACAGGAGGAAATGCTGGTTACCAGCATTTTCTCCTTTTCACAAAATGTTTTCAAAGGGCCTTCTGGTCAGGATTGTTAAAACTCAGACCTGTTGGGAAAAGGGTTTATCGTTTGATAATTTTACTTATTATTGGTAATAATTGATTATGTCAGCTGACTTTTGTCCAGAGTATTCATGAGTAGATTAGATAACAAAACAATCCAGTAAAGGTTAAAAAGGCAACATAAACTGATCTGATAATCAATTACCACATTCTGAAATCTGTTATTGTTTTCATTTTTTTAATTTGAACTGATTGGCTATTAGAGGGACCCTTCATGATATTTTGCTGAGAATTAATTTTTTTGGTAAACACTGATAAATACCAAAACTTATACTTTTCTTTGCAAAGACTAAGAAACTGGACAGTACATGCAGTAAAAAGGTGCACATGTGGCCTTCAAAAGATGTGTTGGTCACTTTGCAATCGGTAAAGTTCTTTGTCTAGTTTTAGTGTTGTTTAAAGTAACTATAATTATTGATCAAGAAATCACATTAACCCTTTACCACACAATTCCAACTCTTATCGACCCTGAAGGAGAGAGCTTTTAAAAACATTGTGGGAAAAGGAGAAAATGCTGGTAACCAGCTTTTCTCCTTTTCCCACAATGTTTTCAACCCTTCTCAGAATAAATTCATATGCATATATTTTGAGTAACATTTGATTTGTCATCTGCAAATGCTTTCAACTTGGACCAGCCTAAAATTTTGTTGTTTGGTAAAGAGTTAATCTTACTTCTAATAAATATGTTATTTAAAAAATTCTGCTTAAACCTTACAATCCTGAGTTTTAATGATTTAAATTTCTTTTTGATAGATAACATTAATGGAAAAAGAGAAAATGCTGGTTACCAGCACTTTCTCCTTTCCAACAATGTTTTCAAAAGCTTTCTTTTTCAAGGTTTTTAAAACTCAGGATTGTTTGGTAAAGAGTAAAGTCCCAAGTGTTCAAAGTCTCAGCCCCTTTCACTATGAATTCATCCAGTTTTTCACTAGCATAGTCATGACATAATAATCAACGACATGATTGTGGCTACTACATGGCAGCAGAGGAAGAGATCTCTCTACCAGACCAAAGGTGCAACAGACAGCAAAATGTTAGACTCATCCAGGCTAAAGGCATTTTCTGCCTACAAATTACATAGGGCTCAAATGATAGCATTCATTTGTCTTTATAAAGGGGAGGAAAAACAAAAAAAAGTGAGCATTTTCTCCTTTTCCCTGGATGTTTATAAAGCTTCCCCTCCCCTGGAACCGTTAAACACAAGATCTTTTGGTTCAGGCTTCAATAGTTACCTCGTACAATTAAGCTTACCAGTTGTTACAAAGCTTTGTTTCGTTATCTGCCATGGTTGCTGTTCTTCAATCAAACACAGTAGCCGACTCGGAAAGAGAAAGTTAAAATGAAACGGAATGAATACAAACTGGTACGGTTTTCAAAAACGGTTAGGAAACGTTTCAAATGTTTTGCAACATTTCGGAGACTCAACTGAACGTTACAGCTCATTAAAATTTCAAAGATATTTACGAATGACATCTGTCATTATTGCTTCTAACAAAAACATAGTAGCTAAAGTATTTAAGAGACGATCATTCGGATTGGCTGTTACCAACCCGGCTTTTTGTTACATGCAAATCGATTGGATAATAATTCTAGAACGGAAGTAGAAACCTGTCAAACTGGCAACCTGCCTGGAATACAATTCAAACAACTGGACGGGTACCAGTCGCAAAGACAATTTAGTATCAACTTCCGGTAAAGTGGATCTTCACGTGTTGTTCTTTATTGTACACACACAAAAACGAATTTCAGCGTATCTAAACCTTACTTTGTGTAGATCTTAGGTACTCTGTATAGAAATGGCAGGTGCTCTCACCGAAGCTCAGCTTAAGCTCGTGACAGAGCTCGAAATGGAAATGATGGCAGACATGTATAACAGGTCAGATGTGGGTGGGATAAGTGAGGTCGTTTTGATTCATAAATTGTATCATTTGTTTTCCGTATTTTATCAGCAATAAGAAGCGATCTTTTCATCACTTTTGTCCACATCTAAACATTCCGCTAGTTTACTTTCTTTTTCAAGACCCCAGGAAAAAAATTCTGTTGCATTCATTGACCAGTTCTCAAGAGCAACACATAGACATCTTCACTACTTATACAAATACCGGCAACACCCATCCTATACAGTTCTAGGCATAAAATGGCATTGTTTTTTGAGTGAAAAGGTAAAAAACTGAAATTTCTGTCTACATTCTGTTGAACAATATTGTATTTGGTGTATACAGAATGAATCCATAAAAAAATCAAATTTCTTTTACATCTAATTATGATTTTCACAGGTTTTTATGATATAGTGAAGGGGTGCTATGCCAAAACATAAACAAGAACACAGAACATGCATTTTGATCTTGGATCTAGGCTGTCCACTAACAGATACAAAACCATGACTAAAGTCATCTTTATTTGCAGTGGAACAATACTTTAAGCACTTTAAAGTTATTTGATTCGTTCCCAAACAACAAATATCAGGGTACTCTAAATTGAAAGCATTCGCAGTCTGACAGTTTTGGAATTGCTACAAATGAGCTGAAGCTTACTGTAGAAAACATTAGGGGAAATGGAGAAAATGTTGGTTACCAGCATTTTCTCAGTTTCTTACAAAGTTTTCTTCCTGTTAAACTTGGCACTGTGTGGTAAAGGAATCTAGTTGGTAGTGAACTTGGACTAGAACACTTTGCATACTTTCAGAATGAGTGCTGGATGCCAGAAGAAATGTATTCCACCAAGATACAAAGACGCTGAGTTGACAAAGGGTGAAAGTGTTTGCATAGACAGATGTGTCGCTAAATACATGGAAATTCATGATAGAATTGGTAAAAAATTGACTTCACTTTCCCAGCAGGATGAAGAAAGAATGAAGCAACTTCAAGCTCAAATGCAGCAAAACTGATATTTAGATATCTAGAATGGATTCACTGGTATTATACAAAGAGCGGCTGTAGATGAAGAAGGGGCAATATTTGCAATGTGGCATCTTGACAGAGTCAGAATCAGATTACAAGGAGCGCTGCTGTTGTATTGGCTGTGATACGCTGTGATAACAGTGCACATTTTAACGATTTAGTAAAGACAATGGATAAAAAATGTATGGTGGATGTATAGAATTTAATCTGTTACCCCAAATACAATATTTGGACTTCTCAAATTTCAAAGTATCTTGGAGAATAAGTCAACAACATACATCCACAAAGTTTTTTCCTAACCTTTCCGGGGCAGTTGCCATCACTCAAGCCAAAGTTTTTTATGATGGATGGGTTTACAATTTTGTCATCTGGTGAAAGATTGAAGTCTGTGCAGTAAAGCCCTTGTTTTTACCAACAAAAAAGGCTTGTGAAAACATTGAGAGACTTGAGGAAAACTGCTGGTATACAGGCTTTAAACAGGGGAAGTCTAAAAGTAAGTTTTGTCATGTTCAACCCTATACCAAACGATCATGTGCAGAGCTCCAGATACAGAATATAGAATTGAAAACATTAATTGTTCTCCACTAAACCCTATGTTATGGGTACTCATTAGAATCGTCTCATCGAGACAGTTCTAATGAGTACCCACAACATAGGGTTTGGAAGAGAAATAATGGATTTAGAATACCATCACTTCCTCTTATCTGGGGCTCTGACATGTTTTAAAGACCCTGGGAAAGTTAGCCTTTGTAAGCACTGTGGGAAAAGGAGAAAATGCTGGAAAACAGCGTTTTCTCCTTATACTACAATGTTTCCTACCTTTTCAAAGGTAAATTCCCTCGTTGGGGCTACAATCATTTTATTGGCTGCAAATGTGTTCAGCCTTCACTGGTTGACAATATTGACATTTAGTTAACTCTTTATCAACTGACAAAATTTTAGACTTTCCCAAATTGAAAGCATTTGCAGACCACAAAATTAATTAATGTTAACTCAAGAATTGAAATTTGTTTTGGGAAGGCTAGAAACATTGGTTACCAGCACTATCTCCTTTTCCCTCTATGTTTTCAAAAGCTTTCTTTTTCAGGGTTGTTAAAAGTCGGGATTGTTTGGCAAAGGGGTAAAAGTGGAGGGATAAGCTCCCAACCAAAAGCAACAGTTTCAGGACAAATAATAGATATCAGCCACGCTCTGGCAAAAGTGGGCTTAATGCATCTGTGTGATGCATTTACATATTATACCAAGCAAATCATCTCATAATTATGGATCAATAAAGACCATTTTGTCTAACAACCAACTGTATCATAAGGTAGACTGATGCATACAGAAAATTGACCAAGAGCGAAAAGTTTCAGCTTAGGTCAGCCTGCTTGGACTACGCAGGCTGACCTGGGTTGATACTTTTCGCAGGTCCATTAAGCACACTTTTCACAGAGCATGGCGAATATTTTAATGGCAATGGCAAGTCAAAAGAGTCCCAAGACTTTGGCTTGATTACTGAACAATAGGAAGGGACCTGCTTTTAGTTTTATGACATCACTTTACAGGTATACAACATGAGATCATTGTCTTTAAAAAGTAAAAGTGAGGAGCTTTGCATTTTGGTTATTTTTAGCTTGGCTGTGTTTAAACGTCAAGTTATGCTCATAGCTCTGGCGTCGACATGCAAAAACTTAAACATTTTACAATATTTCTGTTATTAGAGATACATGTATCTACTTCAAAACTTAGATAAGTCTTTACCTATCAAAAGGGGAACCCATAAAATAAGGGCAGAAAACCATCCAAGTATTTTTGAGACAGTTATGCCCAGTTTTGCCTTAGCATTTTTACTGAAAATTGAGCAACTGCGGCCAAGCATTGGCACCCACATGAGATGATCTTGTTAAGACAGTGTTTCAGCCGCTTTCAGTCATGTGTGTCCTCAGTTTCAGAAGTACTTTGCTCGCCTCTGAGGTACCATTCTCAAAGACTACAAGAAAAATCCCAGTGCCTTGGGTAAGGATCCAGTCCTAAATTACTAATCCTACAACTTGACCAGAGCGAAGCAGGGCCCTCTATATACTAGTATATTGTTTGTTTGAAAGGTGTTTAACACAGTTTGCAACATCATTTCAGTTATATCACTGCAGCCAGTTCACCTATCCATGCTTTCCAGGAGTTTTCTTTTACCAGTGCTTTGCACAAAATTCTTCCCATGCCAATGGCTGCTTTCGAAAGAAACCTTTGTGGAAAAAATTACCAGCTATAAGAGAAGAATGAATCGTGTCACAATGACTATCATCAATCCTTGGAAAGAAATTAGCTGAGCTTGAGATTCAAACTAGCTAGCCCCTTGTTTTGCCTCCTGTACACTACCAACGGCCGTACTGCACTTGGCATATCATTATATTGGTATGCCTTTTAACCCTTTACCAGACGACAAAATTTTAGCCTTGTCCAAATTAAAAGCATTTGCAGACAACAATTTCAGTGTGGCTAAAACTGTGCAATTTTTCTTTGATAGGGTAGAAAACATTGTGGGAAAAGGAGAAAATGCTGGTTACCAGCATTTTCTCCTTTTCCCACAATGTTTTCAAAAGGCTTCTTTTCCAGGGGCGTTAAAAGGTGTCATTGTACGGTAAAGGGTTAAGTTTTTTTACCAAACAAAAAAAATGATAGCTCGACAAAGCTGAAAGCATTTGCAGAGAACATATTGAATGTAGCTCAAAAGATTAATTGTGTCTTTGACAGAAAACATTGAGGAAAAAAGGAGAAAATAATGGTTACCAGCATTTTCTCCTTTTCCCATGTTTTCAACAGCCTTCTTCAGGGTTGTTAAAACTTGGGATTGTGTCGTAAAGGGTTACCTCAATGTTGATTATCCCAGCTTTCCATGGTGTTTCCGTGGTTGTCTGCTGTAAATTTGTTTCACGAGGTAGAGAGAGAGAAATACTTGACAATACAAAGTACATTCTGAAAACTGATTTATTTTAACAATTAAAAAGTGCCTGTCACAGACAGAACTTCACTCATAACATACAAAATAGAAGTCTCGGACATCTGAACTGAAAAGAATTCTGATGATAACAACCAGAAAACAAAAGTTTGAATTCAACCAAATTGAAAGCATTTGTAGATGCCAAATGTGGTTCAAATGCTGGAATGTGGAAACTGTGTTTGAAAGGATAGAAAACATTCTGGTCACCAGCATTCATTCCTTTTCTCACACTATCTCTCAAAAGCCTTCTTGCTGAGGGTCGTCAAAACACTGGATTATTTGGCAGAGGTTCTAACCCTTCACCACACAATCCTGATTGTAAACGACCCTGAGAAAGAAGCCTTTTGATAAACCCGGGGGAAATGAAAATGCAGGTAACCAGCATTTTCATCTTTTCCCACAATGTATTCTACCCTATCAAAGACAAAATCATCATTTGAGCCACATTTAAATTGTCCTCTGCAAATGCTTTGAATTTCCACAAGTCTAAAATTTTTGCTGTGTGGCAAAGAGTTAAAAGAATACATGAGTGTTGTTTTATGACAGACAGACATCTTAACCCTTTCCCAAACGACAAATTTTGGACTGGTCCATATTGAAAGAGTTTGCAGATGACAATTTTAAATTTGATGTAAATGGCAGAAACTGATCAAAAAGGGTAGAAACACTGTGGGAAAAGGAGAAATTGCTCGTTACGAGCAATTTCTCCTTTTCCCACAGTGTTTTCAAAAGACTTGTACTGCAGACACTTGAAAACCAGGGCTTGTTTGGTAAAGGGTTAAGTCATTTAGGGCATAAGCTAAATAATTTAGTGGTCAAAAAATAGACCGACAGACAAGGCCTAAACAATGTCCCTCCACACTCATCCAGGAATAACAGGCTATTATTTCATTAACAAGCATTTCTCCTCCATCCGCAATGTTTTCTACCCTTGTAGGCATATCCCTTCATTTGCGCTACATATAATTCAATATGAACAAGTCTAACATTTTGTCATCAGGTAGAGAGTTTACACTTCACCAGAGGATCCCATGTTTTAATAACCCTTACAGGAAGGGCTATGGTAGGAAAAGGAGAAAATGCTTGCAACCATCATTTTCTCCTTTTCCACAATGTTTTCTAGCCTCTCAAGACCAAATCCCATCAATGGTGACATATCTACTTTGACATCTGCAAAAGATTTCAATATGGACAACTCTACAATTCTGTTATACAATAAAAGAGTTAATCTTATTCTATTCATTCTGTATCTCCACCTCCTCTTGTACTTGTATGTGATGGCCAGCCTCGAGAAGCGCACTGACCACATTCATTGTGTCCACAATGGACCTCTGTCCATCCTGGTCAATCACCACTTGTAACAACTTCCCGTCTACAGTCTCTGGTAGAGACATGATCACACTCTCCGATCTGTTACTGGAATTTTCGACATCTCCCGATATCATCCCTTCTGATCTGTTTCTAGAATTATTGACAACATCCGTCGGCAGATTATGACCTTGTATTTCCACTTCATGCTCGACAGACGGGAGAGAAGAATCAACTGTCTCGACTGACAAGAAATGTTGAGCTTCACGACCAGTTAACTCCGTACAAGAATGACTAGGTTTGGGTGTATGGTAGAGTTTATTGGCTTTGTTTATGCGGACACTCGGAGAAGCTTGGGGAAATGACGGATGTGCAGTGGCAACAGCAAGTGACTTGCTCATCACTCTATGAACTTTTTCCGGCTTTTTTAGATACTCCTCATGCCTTTTCATTATTTCTTTGGTAAACTCTTCTGGTGAGAGGTTCATTAAAGCAACTTTTCTTGCCTTACTTTTTTTTCTTGAATAACCTTTTGAGCTATCCGGGTCATCAGCATGTAGCTTATCATCCATGTCATCACCTGTCTCAATGTTTTGTTTGTGCAATCTGTTTGACAGTTTGGGAATTGGAGTGGTGGACGGATCAAAAACTTCACCATCTTTTGTAAGTAACATCCCTTCTTCAAAATCCTTGAACTTCAAACGGTTTAAATTGGACTGTTTAGTTACCACAGTGAGTTCATGTGCTGTCTGCATGTGTTTGCGAAGATTTCCGATCAACGGTGTCTTGTATGGACAAAAGGAACACTTGTGTATTTCCTGAGAAATGTAAATAATGCATTGTAATCTCTCTCACCCTTTACCACATAATCCCCAGTTTTAACGCCCATGTGGAAGAAATGTTTTGAAAACATTGTTGAAGAAGAAGAAAATGCTTGCATACATGATTACCTGGTCCTTGTGGATGCAATACCCGGTTGAGGTGAACTTTCTCTCCAGCAATTTTTAGCTTCTCACTTCTGATGCATATGAGAAAAGCAGTCAGTGGCTTGTAAAGGAAGTTAGGTCAGCACTGGTGTGAGAAAACACATGCGCTGACTGCCGTGATATGAACTAAGCTGTTAAAAACGGCAATAAAGTGCAATACAGACCATAGCAAACCATGTACAAGTTTAACTTTCATCATGTCCACTTAAATGTTTGTTTAAACTTTGTCCAAATAATCCTTGAAAAAAGTTTAGCAAAGTTTTGAGCTGAACTAACAAATAGATTAAAAGCCCTTTATGTTACTAAATGAGCTATCAGGTCTGCTAAAGCCATACCCTTATTAAAAAAATTCAAATCTGAGGCATATTGCATTAACATGTTCATTTACCTTTTCAGTGCTATGTTTCAGTTTCATGTGAACATTCAATGATCCCTTAGAACGTGTTGTAAAATCACAATCAGGACAGCTCTGTTGAACTGAAAAAAAAAAAATCATTTTGTTACCTTTAGTGTCATATTTTGGCCAATTTCAAGTTATAGTTTTGAAAACATTAACCTATTGTTAATAAGAAATTTACCAATTACCACAAAATCCTAAATTTAAATGACCCTGGAAATTTAGACATTTGAAAACACTGTGGAAAAAGAGGAAAATGATAATAACCATCATTTTCTCCTTTTCCCATGTTTTCTAACCTTTCAGAAACAATTCCAATCATTTGAGCCACATTTAATTTGTCGTCTAAAATACTGTTGTGTGGTACAGCTAAATCTATCACATTCTTCCTCAAATCTTTTTTCAAGTATGATCAAACATCTTGATTAATTTCAATAAGAGTTTAAAGTCCTATTGATTAACTCTTTATGAGACAAAACAATCTAAGATTTATCATAATTGAAAGCATTTGCAGACAACAAATCCAAAGAGGCTAAATTGATAATACTTGTCCTAAAAAGGGTACAAAACATTGTTGGAAAAGGAAAAAATGCTGGTTACTAGCATGTTTTCCATTTTCCAACAAGGTTTTTAAAGGTCTTCTCAGTCATGGTCACAGAAACATTGGACTGTATGGTAAAGGGTTAAAATATTGGCATATTGTAACAAGAAAATATATATATATTGTCAAGAGCTTGAAGTTTTCCTACAGGAAACACTGGCCAATTTCAATAACATCATGAGCCTTGGTATTGAAAGCATTCCAATTCCATCAGATTTAACCCTTTACCACACAATTACAATTTTCAATGACCCCAAGGAAGAAGCCTTTTGAAGACATATTGGGTATAGGAGAAAATGCCGGTTACCAACATTTTCTCTTTTTCCCACAATGTTTTCTACTCTACAAACAGACCAATTTCATGCCGTCTGCAAATGCTTTCAATTAGGACAGAGCTAAAATTTTTCCGCTTGGTAAAGAGTTAAAGTCTTAGGGTTGAAAGCACTAGTCAATTTAACCCATTCCCACATAACAAATTTATAACTCTTCAAAACTGACAAGGTATGTGGACAATAAATTAAAAATTGACAGACAGGAAAAGAAGTTCTCTGACAGGATAGACAACATTGTGGGAAGAGGAGAAACTGCTGGTTACCAGCATTTTCTCCTTTTCCCACGATGTTTTCAAAAGCCTTATTTCTCAGGGTCGTTTCAACTCGGGATCATGTGGTAAGGGGTTAAACAAGAATATAAAGTTTTATCGAAATTTACAGTATCATTGAAAACACTTGCCAATCTCGATAGAAGTAATAAGTACCTGGGCCTGTTTTTCATGTGTGTTTTGGTCTCAAATTGGCCTGTATAATTATGTATTAATTCTGGAATCTGGTCAAATCTATATGGAAAATAGACTGAAATACCTCTGTGAGTGTTCAAGTGAGTTCTCATTTCCTTCAAGGTTTCAAAAGTCTGTGGGCATTTAGTACATTTAACAACTTTATCTGAAATAAAGTCAAAAGGATAAAGGTAAATAGATGTTTTTTTCAGCATTTTCAAAAGCACCTTGTATTAAAATGCACAAATGCAGTTTGGTGTAATAACGTTTTAAAGTTCTATGCAAGTTTCTGGCACTTGAATTCTTTACCAGTTAAAAAAAGTTAAGTCTTGTTCATACTAAGAGCATTTGGAGATAAAACTAGGACTGTCGCAAAGTGGACAAATACCCTCTACCAGCACCATACCACTGAAGAGCACAATCAGAGAATGTAAATGATTTTCAAAACAAAGATAAAGTGTGACTTTGACCTTTGATCCATGTGGCCCAAATACAATCAGGCACCTTCTTGGGTCATGAACAACACTCGTATAAAGTTTCAGGGTCCTAGGTCACACAGCTATGGAGTAAGAGCAATGAAGCAGTTTTCAAAGTTCACCTGTGACCTTGACCTTTGACCTATGTGACTCAAAAACAATGGGGCACCTCCTTGGGTCATGAAGAATACTTGTATAAAGTGTCAGGGTCCTAGGTCAAACACCTTTTGAGTTAGAGCATGGAAATGAATATAAGATGGATGGATAGACTGACAGATGGACGGACACACAAACAATGTCATGGTGAAACCAGTATACCCCATCTACCCTGTTGAGGGGGGGGGGTGATAAATACTAAATATGACTTACATGATGAAATTTGTCTTGGAAAGAGGAAGACATTGTTCCACACTCTTTCAACTTGAAAGCATCTGTAGACAACAAATTTGAAAGAGATACAAATGAACCAAATTTCTTTGACAAGATAGAAATTGTGGTGGGCAAATAAGAAAATGCTGATAATCGGCATTTTTTCCTTTCCCCGCAATATGTCTACCCTTTCAAAGACAAATTTCATCAAATCTATGACATTTAATTTGTTTTCGGCAATGTTTACAATCTGGACCAATCTAAACTTTTGTTATCTTGTAAAGGGTTAACCCTTTCCCAAACAAGCCCTGGTTTTCATGTGTCTACATTACAAGTCTTTTGAAAACACTGTGGGAAAAGGAGAAATTGCTCATTATGAGCAATTTCCCCTTTTCCCACAGTGTTTTCTACCCTTTTGGAGAACTTTCTGTCATTTTCATCAAATTTAAAATTGTCGTCTGCAAACTCTTTCAATTTGGACCAGTCTAAATTTTATTGTTTGGGAAAGGGTTAAAGCAACAGTTGTTGACTGAGGCAGTGATGAATGACAATCAACAAAGATCAATCAAAATATCTCACATTTGAGCCCTTCAGGCTCAGGTGAGCTAAAACAATCAATATAATTCAGCAATGTTCTGGCAAAACAGGGTTTAATGCATCTCTGTGATGTCATCATATTATGGATCAACAAAAATCCATTTTGTCTGAGAACCAACTGAATGATGTGGTATACTGAATCATGAGGTATGCTGGTCCTTTTACCTGCCAAAATTTGAACAATAGCAAAAGGTTTTGACGCAGGTCAGCCTGCGCAGGCTGACCTCGGTCTATACTTTTTGCAGATGCATTAAACTCTGTTTTCACACAGCATGGCTGAATATAATAATACCGTCATGATCTCTGTAATGCATATTCATCTGTTTGGTAGAGAAGCCTATGTAACTGCACTCTTCACACCTGAAACTGGAATATAAACCAAATCACATGACACTGGACTTACCTGGGATAAACACATCAAGTTACATTAACACCCAATGAAAAAAAAAGAAAAACACCATGAAAGAGGCCTCAAGAATCAAGTTGCTTATGCACTGAACTGTGCATCTTGCTTGAAGACTATGTGAATTAAGCTAGAATTTACAATAATGTTCTGTTTTGAAGATCAAAATATATGCCTTTACCCTTGACTCTTCACCAAAAGTCAATAATTCAGACTTGTTCAAACTGAAAACCTTTTCTGATGTCAAATTAACCCTTTCCCAAATGACAAATTTTGGACTGGTCCAAATTGAAAGAGTTTGCAGACGACAATTTTAAATTTGATGGAAATGGCAGAAAGGTCTAAACAAGAGGACCATGATGGTCCTATATCGCTCACCTGAGTATATTTGTAACCTATATGGTCTATTAAGGGCAGGCTATTCTTTTCACTGCAGGGCGGATATACGCCCAAATATGACCCAAAGGGAAGAATTTTAACAATTTTGGTATGGGGTCACCTAATGATGCTTCAAACAAAATATGAAAGTTCTCGGCCTTATGTTTTGTCACAAGAAGATTTTAAAAGATTCAAATAGGGTGCGCCATGGCAGAGCCCAAATATGACTGCAGAGGGATAATTTTAACAATTTTGGTAGAGGATCATCAGATAATGCTACACACCAAATATGAATGCTCTAGCCATTATGGCTTTTCATCAGAAGATTTTTTAAAGATTTCCTTTTTTGTTTTTATGTAAAATAGGGTGCGCCCGGGCAAAGCCCAAATATGACCCAAGGGGAATAATTTTTACAATTTCGGTAAGGGGTCACCAAATGATGCTTTAAACAAAATATGAATGCTCTCCGCCTTATGGTTTGTCACAAGAAGATTTTTAAAGATTTTAAAATTGGATGCACCCGGACAGAGCCCAAGTATGACCGCACAGGAATAATTTTAATAATTTTGGTAGAAGATCATCAGATAATGCTACATACTTAATAGGAATGTTCTAGCCATTATATTTTGTCATCAGAAGAAGTTTTAAAGATTTCCTTCTTTGTTTCTATGTAAAATAGAGTGCGCCCAGGCAAAGCCCAAATATGACCCTACAGGAATGATTTTAACAATTTTGGTAAGGGGTCACCCAATGATGTTTCAAACAAAATATGAATGCTCTCAGCCTTATGTTTTGTCAGAAGAAGATTTTTAAAGATTTTAAATTAGGGTGCACCCGGGCAGAGCCCAAATATGACAGCAGAGGAATAATCTTAAGAATTTCGGTAGAGGATTATCAGATAATGCTACATACCAAATATGAATGCTCTAACCATTATTGTTTGTCATCAGAAGATTTTTTAAAGATTTCCTTCTTTGTTTCTGTGTAAAATAAAGTGCGCCCGGGCAAAGCCCAAATATGACCGTATGGGAATAATTTCAACAATTTTGGTAAGGGGTCAAGCAATGATGCTTCAAACAATATATGAATGCTCTAGCCATTATGGTTTGTCACAAGAAGATTTTTAAAGATTTAAAAATAGGGTGCATCTGGGCAGAGCCCAAATATGACTGCAGAGGGATAATTTTAACAATTTTGGTAGAGGATTATCAGATAATGCTACATACCAAATATAAATGCTCTAGCCATTATGATTTGTCAGAAGAAGATTTTTTAAAGATTTCCTTCTTTGTTTCTGTGTAAAATAGGGTGTGCCCGGGCAAAGCCCAAATATGACCGTAAGGGAATAATTTCAACAATTTTGGTAAGGGGTCAAGCAATGATGCTTCAAACAAAATATGAATGCTCTAGCCGTTATGGTTTGTCACAAGAAGATTTTTAAAGATTTTAAAATAGGGTGCATCTGGGCAGAGCCCAAATATGACTGCAGAGGGATAATTTTAACAATTTTGGTAGAGGATCATCGGATAATGCTACATACCAAATATGGATGCTCTAGCCATTATGGTTTGTCATCAGAAGATTTTTTAAAGATTTCCTTCTTTGTTTCTATGTAAAATATGGTGCGCCCGGGCAAAGCCCAAATACGACCCCAGGGGAATAATTTTAACAATTTTGGTAAAGGGTCACCAAATGATGCTTCATACAAAATATGAATGCTCTCGGCCTTATGGTTTGTCACAAGAAGATTTTTAAAGATTTTTTCAATTTTCAGCCATTTTGTTGCCATGGCAACCAGAGTTTTTGATGGAATTAAATTCTTTTAACAATTTTTGTAGACCTTCACCCAAGGAACATTCCTGCCAAGTTTTATCAAGATTGGCCATCTGGTTTAGGAGGAGAAGATTTTTAAAGAAATTGTTAACGGACGGACGGACAGATGGACGGACGGACGGACGGACAGACGGACGGACGCCGGACGATGACCAATCACAATAGCTCCCCTTGAGCACGTTGTGCTCAGGTGAGCTAAAAAGGGTAGAAAACACTGTGGGAAAAGGAGAATTTGCTCGTTACGAGCAATTTCTCCTTTTCCCACAGTGTTTTCAAAAGACTTGTACTGCAGACATGTGAAAACCAGGGCTTGTTTGGGAAAGGGTTAAATGTGGTTCAAGATATGGAATTTGTCTCCGAAAGGGTAAAAGCTCTGTGGAAAAAGGAGAAAAATGCTGGTCAGGGTCATAAAACTCAGCATTTTGTGTAAAAGGTTAAACACACAATCATGTATTTCACTGAACCCGAGGAAAAAGGCTTTTGAAATTATTGTGGGAAAAGGAGAAAATACTGGTAGCCAGCATTTTCTCCTATTCTCAGTATGTTTTCTACTCTTTCAAGGACAAATTCCATCATTTAATCTACACTTTCTCACATACTCTGGTATAACCACCTTAATCCTTAAGCTGCTAAGCATGATTCACTGACCTTTTGAGTACAGTGTAGTGCATAGAACATGCAGCCTGATCTTGAATCTACACTGTTGGATAAGGAGATATTGTTCTCAAAAAAAGTAAGTTTGAAATAACCTTATTCAGGTTTTACTATTGTCTTGAAAGTTTTATTTGACTTATTTAACAGGATAAGGGTGAACATTTAGAATGCGTTCTCTTACTGAACAGAATCATTTTACTAAGGAAGGACTCTGAAGTGTGATAATTTTAACTGTCTCAATGTAATTTGAAAATTAACTCTTTACCAAACGACAAAACTTTAGATTGGTCCAAATTGAAAATGTTCATAGACAACAAATTAAATGCGTCTTAAGAGCTGAAAAATGAATCTGGAAGGGTAGAAAACATTGTTGGAAAAAGAAAAATACTGGTTTCTAGTATTTTCTCCTTTTCCCACAATGTTTCCAAAAACTCATACCTCAAGGCTGTTAAAAATCAGGATTGTGTGATAACTCTTTACCACACAATCATGGGTTTTAATAACCCTGAAGAAGAAACCTTTTGAAAACATTGTGGGAAAAGGAGAAAATGCTGGTAACCAGCATTTTCACCTTTTCCCACAAAGTTTTCTAACCTTCCCAAAATAAATTTCAATTTTTGAGTCACATGTATTTTGTCATCTGCAAATGCTTTGAATTGGGCAAGTCTAAAATTTTGTTGTTTGGTACAGGGATAAAACAAGGTAAGATCTACAGATTGAAGAGAGGACCTTACTGTTTTAAATCTTCATAAGCTGCTATCCCATGCTGCTGTAGAAGATGATTGAAGAAATCACTGCCTTTTTGAAACGTTTCACCACAGTATTCACACTTACAGTTTCCAAACATCAGCTTGCTCTTCACATGGCCCTGAAATAAGTGTTAATTTCTTTATTCATTTTATTTGTATAATGTTTCACACCATTTTCAACATTATTTCAGTTATGTCGTGGCAGCCAGTGCACCTATCCATGCTTTCCTGGAGTTTTTTTTTTACTTGTTCTTCACACAATACTCTTTCCAAGCCACTGGCTGCTTTCCTGCAAAACCATTATTGAGTCGATGATCATCAGTGAGGTGGGAATGAATCCTGTCGCAGTGACTGTCATCAATGCTCAGAAAGAAATTGGAAAAGCGGGAAAAAAAAATGTAATGAATATACTAAATAGATAAGATCTCCAAACTTTTTTGACCGGAGGATGGATTTATATCGGATGGATATTAGATGGTCTTCCTACCCTTGAGAAACTTCTACATGCTAAATTTATATTCATATAAAACAGGACAAACTTTTACGTTGTTGAGTCATAGCTTCATATATGCACTAAAAATTAAATTCCAAGAAAACCAGATTACCGAAAAAGACAGTTTCAGACAGAAACTTGAAATGTGGGAGGATGTCTGTTCCTTAACCTTTTACCCTTTACCACTTAATCCTGAGTTTTAACTACTCTGAGAAAGGAGGCTTTTGAAAACATAGTGGGAAAAGAAGAAAATGCTGGTAACCAGCATTTTCTCCTTTTCCCACAATTTTTTCAACCCTTTCAAATCTTATCATCTGAGTCATGTTTAGTTTCTCCTCTACAAATGCTTTCAATATGAACTAGTCTAAACTTTTGTCGTGGGGAAAAGTTTTAACTGTTTATCACAAAAAAAGATTTTGGACTTGTCCCAATCCAAAGCAGCTGAACACGACAAACTAGCAGTGGCTTTAACTATGGGATAAGTCTTTGAAAGCGTAAAAAAATGTTGCCGGAAAAGCTGGTTACTGACAGTCTCTCATTTTTCCCACGGAGTTTTCAAAAGCTTTCTTTCTACATGTCGTTCAAACTAAGGATTTTGTTTTACAGGGTTAACAGACGTAAATAAATTAGACTTATCCAAAATCAAAGCATTTGAAGACAAATGAAATGTAGCATAAATGTTGAAATTTGTCTTAGAAAGGGAAGAAAACATTGAATGTGGAAAAAGAAAACAACGCTGGTAAGTTGTTGTGAAGTACACTTGTACAATTAGTTCCCCATGAATCACTGTAATCATCCATATAAATTAATTTCCAACAACAAACCTTGAGAGCAATCTTTGTTCTAAATTTTGATTTACAGCATTTACAGACAAGACTATCATCGTCTATATCTGCTGGTTCCTGTTTAATCACAGATTCTGCTGGCACCCTCTGAGTCTCCAGAGGCTTTGAAGGAGTATCTTTCATATCATGAAGTGATTGTCTGCTGTGACTTCTCACAGGGTCTACAGTTTTTGATTTAAAACTGCTATTCTGGAAAAAAAAAAAAAAATAAATAAAACAATATGCATGTGTTTCCTGGCTTTCTCATACCAGTCCAGTGCTGACAAAAAAATTCTTTCCATGCCACTGACTACTTTTCTCATATGCATCTGAGGTGGGAGGCAAAAAATGACCAGAAAGAAAGTTTGCCTCAACCAGGTATCAAACTCGCGACCACCAGATCATGAGTCAGATATGCTAACTACTGAGCTACCTGGCCGGGCTAATAAATAAAATCAGACATCCAGATAAGAGTGAGTGATAGTATTCTAAATCCATCATTTCTCTTCCAAACCCTATGTTGTGGGTACTCATTTGAATCGTCTCGATGAGACGATTCTAATGAGTACCCATAACATTGGATTTAGAGGAAAGAGATTAATATTTTCAATATTGAAATCAAAATCACTCCCTCTATCTGGAGCCCTAAAAATAATAAAGATGTTTAAAAATTTCAATACTACAGTATCATGGTAATTGTAAAAACCAAGACCATGTAGATGAAGATTACACTGTAGACACTCTGCATTCTAATACAACATAGTGACACTATACTTACATCTTCAGGGCAAACATAGGTTACATCTGTATTGTCATCAACATCAGTGGTCTCATCTCGAACAATATTGGGAAAACCTGTAAGTCTCTTGTCTTTCCTCGTTTCTAACATCTCTGGTTTTCTCTTTAATCTGTTTCTTGTCAACCTTGACAAGGATGAGACGACAGAATCTTCTTGACACTGTGTAACAGGAACTGACAATTCCTTACTTGAGTCTGATATTTTACTGCATTTTCCATTTTGTAAAGTTTTCACATTTTTGCAAGATAAGTCTGTAGTGGAATCAATTTTATCCTTCCTCTTTCTTTTCATCCCCTTTGTCTCCAATTGATTGGATGAATTATTCAAATCCTCATTCAGAATTCTCCTTTCCCCTTCATCATACTCTGCTCCAGAATGTCCTGCCTCTGTATGAATAGCTTCAGTGTAATCATCCTGGGTCCGCATATCTTCTGATGGTATATGTGCTTTCCTCAGTAACTTTGGTTCCATTCTGTAAAAATCCTGAGCAATTTTTACATCTTCTGCTGTTTCTTCATGTTTTTCTTTACTGTCATCCATAAGTGTATAACCATCATTCTCCAATTCCTGAATTTTATCAGTATTGGATTTCCCCGTCTTGATCCTCCCAGTCGAACTGATATCCAGACACCCAATAGCGGGCTTTTTCTTTATATTGCTGACCTCATTTCTACTAGACCTTCTTGTTCTCACAACTGCTACATTTCTATGATATAACTCTGGTCTGCTGGCTGCTTTCTGATGTAACATATTAGAAAGACGCCTTGGGACTTTTCCCTTTCTTTTGTTTACACTAGATCTTGTAGCAACTGACACAAGGCTGTCACTTTTTTCCTCTTGCGGTTCTAGAGAATCTTCATCTGTTCCATCCAAATTTTCATCTGTGTCAGTCTTAGAATGATCAAGTTTTGAACCGCTAGTCAAAGTATCTCCTGAATCTGGTTTTAAACTTTCATTGTCTTCACTGCTACCCATATGTATGTTTGTTGACTCTGCTACTGTAATATCTTTTTGAACATCAATGTTTCCAAGTGCACCCTTTTTCACATGATCATTTTCAGTAACTGTTTGCTCTACATCATCTTCACAATCAAAGTTTACTTCACAACTAAAATCTTCTTTCTTGCTCACACTGTCTCCATCATTTACATTTTCCAGTCCAGGTTCATCCTCTAACAGTTCCTCTTTTTTACTCATACTGTCTTTCTGTGTTACACTCTCTTCTCCAGATTCAAGTATGGTCTGAACATGCTGAATCTGTAAAACATTCCCCTCTTGATCATTTACATGCATTTCTTCTATTATAGGTATGCTTATAACAGCTTGAAAGTTTGGTGAATACTGGGCATGGACTAGAGAGTCAGTAACATTTGGGTCCTTTTCAACAGTCTGAACATCAAGATGGGTTAAACAGTCTTTAACTGCTAGCAGGGTACTATTATCATTTCTGACAATCTGAAGACCCTTTTCTGCACTGCTTTGGAATTCTGGTTGAGATTTACCAGCTATAAGTTCTGCTTTCTTTTGTCTATATCGCTTTGCATTCTGTTCAGCTTGTCTCTCTTTTTCTGTCTTTCTTCTCTGAAATCTTGGCATTTTTAGAGGTTGCTTAATGGTGGATGGATCCAAGGCAACTGTATATACAGATGTGTGACCTCCAAGTTCATTGCTTACCTTTCCAGCACTCAAAGTCACAATTTTTGTATCAATTTTTCCATTCACGTACTTATCCGGCTTTTTGCTTTGTGATTTCTGCAATGGTTGATTACCAGGTAAGTGAGAAACATTACTGTCATTTTCAAAGGCGTGTGAGCCATCAGAAAGTTTCTCAATTGCAACAGACAACAAGTCCTGATGCTGAGCTTGCTCATCAATCACTATATCTTCTGTAACTACATGCTGTAACTTGTTACTAGAGGCAGTGCTGGCCTCAGGTTGTTGAACTACACTACCAGCTGCTGGTATGTCCATGTTTTGTTTGTTACCTGCTGATACTTCCATGTACTGTTTATCAAACGGACTAAACTCAAAATTATAATCAACAGTGGCTGTGCTATGTGTTTGTGTATCCATGCCAACAGGTTGCTCAATTGTATATGTGATGGTTGAATTATCTTCAGAGTAACATATCTCTCTGATCTCACCAGTTGTCTGTGGAACCGCTTGATCAACTGCAGATAATGCTGATGAAATAACGCTTGAATTATTCTGAGTCATAGGGACGCCATCATTTGACGTGTATGTGTGGACATCTTCAGCACTATTCAACTGGTCTAATTGTGAACTACCCACTGTGCCAGTGGAGGCTTTCTTCCTCTCTAGATCTATAATGTCACTATAACCTTTAAGTACTCCATTTAGTTCAAGAATCTCGGACACTTCCAGGGTGACATCCATTGTCTCCTTGGCAACTAGGAGTTTCCCAGTATAGATGTATTTAACTAAGTTAGCCAATTCCACAACAGATATACCCCTCAAGTAAACTCTTGATGCTGTTGCTGATGGTGCTGGTGATAGTCTCTCTCGGAAATAACTGCTGGCTGCCATTAACAGGACCTTTAATGAAAGGACAGATTTAACTCTTTACCAAATCACAAAATTTTAGACTTGTCCAATTTGAAAGCATCCGCAGACAACATATGAAACATGGCTCCAATTTGAAATTTGTTTGTGAAAGGGTAGAAAACATTGTGGGAAAAGTAGAAAATGCTAGTTAATAGCATTTTTCTCCTTTTCCCACAATGTTTTCAAAAGCCTTCTTTCTCAGGGTCATTAACCTAGGAATTGTGTGGTAAAGCGTTAAGGTCTGTGTCATTTTCAGATTTAAGAGCAGGTAATTGTATGTCAGCTTCTCTGGAACTATTCTGAATCTGTACCGAACGACAAAATTATAGACTGGTCTAAATTGAAAGTACCGGTATTAGGGGACAGCAAAATAAAAGTAATTGAAAGATTGAAATATATTTTGGGAAGAGTAGAAAACATTGTGGGAAATGGAGAAAATGCTGATTACAGCATTTTCTCCTTTTCCTACAATGTCTTCAAAAGGCTTCTTTCACAGGGTCATTAAAAGTTGCGATTGTGTTGTAAAAAGTTCATTCCAAATGTATGCTTACGCAGAAAAAGTGAGTTAGTTTCATTCATGAATATGTTGCTTTCTAATGATTGTTCAAATTATTCTCGACACAGAGCGAGGTGATAAAAAGGGTCTGACATTTGTTGACGTTTGAGATCAGAATTTATTAAACTTGTTAAAGATACATCCATACTTATTTTCAGTCAGTTTTCAACCCACTTCATCTTTATTTCGTGAAACTATAACCATTCTTGTATCTTCATGCCAAATGTTGCCTCTGACGGTTGCAAGGCTGCAAAGATTAGGATGGATTGAAAATGCATTTCATTTTCTGGCAGCCTTCAAAGAAATCATTGTGGTCATTTTGGTTTTAAATGAGGACAAATCCCTTGAGTTTCTCTATCCCTTACACGTCATACACTGGTAAGTAAACTGTGTTTACACAGCTGACCAAATTCTAAGCTATTCTATTTAATTTTTTTTTCTCTCTGGCTGTAAGGATGTATCTTCAAGAGAAATGTTATTAAGCCTGCCAAAGGCTTGTTTAATAACTCTTCTCTAGACTCCTTTAGTGCTAAGTTCTATCTAAAACGTCAACATATTTCAGATCCTTTAAATCTTATGTTTACTTCTGTACTTAAATAAGAATGATCCAAATCATTTTCTCCTTTTCCTACAATGTTTCAAACAAGAGGGCCATGATGGCCCTGGATCGCTCACCTGAGTCAATAGGCCAAACATTCTGACCAAATTTCACAAGTATCTGACTGAAAATGTGGCCTCTATAGTGTACACAAGGTTTTTCGAAGATTTGACCTAGTGACCTAGTTTTTGACCCCACATGACCCAATTTTGAACTCGTGTGAGACTTTATCAAGCCAAACATTCTGACCAAGTTTCATAAGTATTTGACTGAAAATGTGGCCTCCAGAGCATACTCAAGGTTTTTCGAAGATCTGACCTATTGACCTAGTTTTTGACCCCACATGACCCAATTTCGAACTTGTCCCAGGTTTTATCAAGACAAACATTCTGACCAAATTTGACAAGTATGTGACTGAAAATGTGGCCTCCAGAGCACACACAAGGTTTTTCTAAGATTTGACCTAGTGACCTAGTTTTTGACCCCACAAGACCCAATTTCGAACTCGTCCCAGATTTTATCAAGACAAATATTCTGACCAAGTTTCATGAGGATCGGACTGAAAATGTGGCCTCTAGAGCGTACACAAGGTTTTTCTAAGATTTGACCTAGTGACCTAGTTTTTGACCCCACATGACCCAATTTCAAACTCATCTCAGATTTTAACAAGACAAACATTCTGACCAAATTTCACAAGTATCTGACTGAAAATGTGGCCTCTAGAGCGTACACATGGTTTTTCGAAGATCTGACCTAGTGACCTAGTTTTTGATTCCACATGACCCAATTTCAAACTCCTCCGAGATTTTATCAAGACAAACATTCTGACCAAATTTCACAAGCATCTGACTGAAACTGTGGCCTCTAGAGCGTACACAAGGTTTTTCGAAGATTTGACCTAGTGACCTAGTTTTTGACCCCACATGACCCAATTTCGAACTCGTCCGAGATTTTATCAAGACAAACATTCTGACCAAGTTTCATGAGGATTGGACGGAAAATGTGGCCTCTAGAGCGTACACAAGGTTTTTCGAAGATTTGACCTAGTAACCTAGTTTTTGACCCCACATGACCCAATTTCGAACTTGTTCCAGATTTTATCAGGACAAACATTCTTCCCAAGTTTTACGAGTATCTGACTGAAAATGTGGCCTCTAGAGAGTACACAAGGTTTTTCGAAGATTTGACCTAGTGACCTAATTTTTGACCCCATATGACCCAATTTCGAACCCGTCCAAGATTTTATCAAGACAAACATTTCTGACCAAATTTCACAAGTATCTGACTGGAAATGCGGCCTCCAGAGCGTACACAAGGTTTTTCAAAGATCTGACCTAGTGACCTAGTTTTTTACCCCACATGACCCAATTTCGAACTCGTTCGAGATTTTATCAAGACAAACATTCTGACTAAGTTTCATGAGGATTGGACTGAAAATGTGGCCTCTAGAGCGTACACAAGGTTTTTCTAAGATTTGACCTAGTGACCTAGTTTTTGACCCCACATGACCCAAGTTCAAACTTGTCCGAGATTTTATCAAGACAAACATTTTGACCAAATTTCACAAGTATCTGCCTGCAAATGCGGCCTCTAGAGCGTACACAAGGTTTTTCTAAGATTGACCTAGTGACCTAGTTTTTAACCCCACATGACCCAATTTCGAACTTGCCCAAGATTTTATCAAGACAAACATTCTGACCAAGTTTCATGAGGATCGGACTGAAAATGTGGCCTCTAGAGCGTACACAAGGTTTTTCTAAGATTTGACCTAGTGACCTAGTTTTTGACCCCACATGACCCAATTTCAAACTCGTCCGAGATTTTATCAAGACAAACATTCTGACCAAGTTTCATGAGGATCGGACTGAAAATGTGGCATCTAGAGCATACACAAGGTAAAAAGTTGACGACGGATGACGCACGACGGACACAGCACAATCACAATAGCTCACCATGAGCACTTCGTGCGCATATGAGCTAAAAAGACTGCTTCTTCATGGTCGATTTAACCCTTTACCACACAATCCCAACTTTTAACGACCCTGAGAGAGAAGCCTGTTGAAAACATTGTGGGAAAAGGAGAAAATGCTGGTAACCAGCATTTTCTCCGTTTCCCACAATGTTTTCTACCCTTCCCAAAACAACTTTCAATTTTTCAGTCACATTCATTTTGTCGTCTGCAACTGCTTTCAATTTGGACCAGTCTAAAATACTGTCGTTTGGTAAAGAGTTAACATGGGTTTGTTTGATAAAGGGTTACGCCTATACAGTAAGTATTGAGTCGACCCTTAACAACAAATCCCGGGGATCAAGAACCCTGCAAAGGATGTTTGTAGCCAGCATTTTATCCATTTCTAACAAGGTCTTCCAATGCTGCTGTCTTGCTTCAGTTGTAAAAATATGAGATTGTTTGGTAAAGAGTTAACTCTTTACCAAATGACAGAAGTCTAGATTGGTCAATATTGAAAGCATTTGCAAACCACAATTGAAATGTGAATCAAATGATGTAAAGTATCTTTGGTAGGGTTGAAAACATTATGGGAGAAGGAGAAAATGCCAGTTGCCAGCATTTTCTCCTTTTCCAATCTTTTTTAAAAGGCTTTTAAGACTGTGTGGTAAAGGGTTAAATCATGTATATGCTTTGGTCAGCAATGCTGTAGTATTTTTCACTAAAATGAGGAAGCAAATTTAGTTACAGGCACTATTGAAAAATAGGTTAAATATAATGAGCCATACTCTTTGAAAAGGGGGCTTAATGCATTACGAAAAATATCAACCCAGGTCCGCCTGCGCGGACTGGTTGAAACTTTTCGCTATTGGTAAAGTTTCTGTATATCCAAGGCCCAGTCTACTCCATGATTAAGTCACTTGTTAAAAACAGCGGCTGTTATGGGTCCATAATTATATGATGGCTTGATTGGTATCATGGAGATGCATTAAGCCCCCTTTTGCCAGAGCATCTCCATGATGCATCATACCAAGCAAGATATCACAAAGTGAGGGATCCATAAAATCCATTTTGTCCAACAACCAACTGCATCATAAGGTAGACCGGTCCTTCAATAGTAAAAAGTATCGACCCAGGTCAGCCTGCGCAGACTGCGCAGGCTGACCTGGGTCGATACTTTTTGGCAATTGCCCTAAGCCCCCTTTTCACAGAGCATGATTCAATATATATTTGCAGTCAAACTAAATATTTACCTTGTGAGCCATAACTTCTCCATCCTCTGCAGCCAGAATGACATCACACAGAACTCCTTGTTTCTGTAACAGGTGGAGAGAAGCAAACATGTCTGTATAATGCTCTGCAGTCACAATTGAGTAGTAATCCTCCATCATGTAGAATGATGTTGTGTCCCTATAACTAATCACAAACCCTTTCTTATCTGCAAAGAGATTGAATGGTGTTTTAAAACCCACAATCAACATTATTTCGGTCATTTTATGACCACAGCTTGCTTATTCATACGTGTATTGGGTTTCACCATAGTCCAAATATTAAGACATATACATGCTTATTTACCTTTCATAATTTATCTGTTGGACATTTCACATTTCATTTTACTTTTGCATGTAATGTTTAAATGAGTTCCATTCAGTTCTATATAGCAAATTTGATCTCTTTAAAACCAGTATTATCACAAAAAAGAACCTAATTTACCTTTCTGGATAACTTCATTTGGAAATATTAAACTGCTGTCTTAATAAATAATGGGTAGATTCATTCAGAGTTCAATCAAATCACTTTCAATTGAATTGCCGACCATGTCGCTGCCATGTTTTTCGGTCATGCAGACAGTTGCATAACAAGACAAAATTCACCTTAGATTTTTTCTACAAACCATTTATGAAACAAAACTGTGCCAAACAAAATTTTGTATCAACCCTTTCCCAAACAAGCCCTGGTTTTCATGTGTCTGCAGTACAAGTCTTTTGAAAACACTGTGGGAAAAGGAGAAATTCCTGGTAACGAGCAATTTCTCCTTTTCCCGCAGTGTTTTCTACCCTTTTTGAGGACTTTCTGCCTTTTTCATAAAATTTAAAATTGTCGTCTGCAAACTCTTTCAATTTGGACCAGTCCAAAATTTGTCGTTTGGGAAAGGGTTAAAAAAAAAACCATAATATGATTCTGTACATTGCATTATTGGAGAGGTCATCAGACCTCTCCAACAGTGGTGAGTTTAAAAGGCAGACTGCCACAGAAATCCCTGTCTAAATCCATTTGTTTTTGCGAAATTGTTCTGATACACAGTCTATTTCGTCATGGTTTTATAAACAAACCGAAATCAAAAAACTGAAATAGGAAATAAACGTTTTCTTTTATATGACGGATTTCCAAAAAGATTTATTATACTATATTGATAGTAAATGATCTCTCCAATAATTGCAATTTTTCATTAAACAAATAAATCTAAGCAGAGAGGAAAAAAATTCGTTAAAAAAAAAAAAAAAGAGAAAGAACACCGCGGGAAAAGATCACGTGACTTGAAACTATCTGGAGAATTCGTACCCTGGAGAACTCGTACCCTAATCCCGAGAGCACGAGTTCTCTGGAGAACTTGTACCCCACAAATAGATAGAAATAGGTTGATCAGTATGTTTTCAAGTTGTATTTTTCAAGACTGACTAGATTCTAGCATTTTTCTGTTTTATTCAAAAATTCTATGGATTTATAATGATACAGATTTGATGAAATAACACACAGAGCTGCTTCTATTATGCGGGATTGCGAGAATCCTGCGAAAATCAACTTATGAGCGCGAAAGAAAGTCATGCCTCTTCGCCCTACGTACTGCACACCTCAAAAGAGTCCCTGGTCCTTTGATTTTGGGCGGATTGTGCAGGCTGACATGGGTCGATACTTTTTGCAGATGCATTAAGCGCCCTTTTCTCAGAGCATGGCTCATTTATCTACTTTCTTAAATTTTTAACGTTTAGACAAACAACCTCTTCATTCAACATGTCTGCAGCATACAACTTTTCAAAATATTGTGGAAAGAGGAGAAGCTGTTAGTCACTGCAGTTTCTCCTTTTGTCACAATGGTTTCCATCACATCAAAGCACCATCTTCCACATTAATTATCAAAGTTTAAATTGTCATCTGCATGCTTTTTCTGTTTGGGACAGTCAAAAAATTGTTGTTTGTTAAAAGATTAAAAAATGTTACATTTATTTTTAATATGTCTGGTACTCGTATTATGTATAGGCCACCTTTATTTGTTGTTATCAGGTTTACAAGATTCTTGCCTCTACAGCGGAATTAGCATATTGTATCAAATTTTAATTGAACGATTTCTCCTTTCCAAAAACAAAATTTGGCTTATCTGAGCGCACATTACAAACATTCATTAGAGGGTTGTTCCTTCTGAAAATGAGCTAAATTGGATAATCATCTTCGGTTTTGTGTCCTTTTATTTTGAAAAAAATATGCATTTCTAAGCATGTTAATAGCATATGGCCTCCAATTCCTAGAATATTATAACAATGTGGAACATGTACTGTTTTGTGCCTTTACACCAGCAAGATTGAAAAAAAAAAAGAATGTTTTTTCTCATTCATTTAATGCCTAACTTGTTTGTTTACATCTACCAAAATATATTGAAATCAAAAGCCAATAAACTATTTGAAAACATTGATGCCGACCTCTCCTGGCTTCTTTTTTAAAGAAGCCAACTTGTGCCATTTATGGTTGTTCATTTGGAACAATCATATCTCTTCCAGTGCAATTCATAAAACTGAGTGGTGTTGAAATGGATTTAATCCATACATTAGGCAAATGTTGTATAAATATCCATTTTAAAGCAAGAAATTATTCAATAATTTTACTTCCGATGCATATTGAATGAACAAGCTCAGTTAAAAACATCCAAATTTGCTGCTCAAATAGCAACTAAATTCGATGTTGGAGTTGGCAAAAGGAACTAGGAAGAAACCAGTAAAGCTTGACCTTATCCTTGTCTCGGCATCATACAAGGCTCACCTTATTTCAAAATATACCTATAACCAATATACAAAAAAAGAAGACAAAAAGGATAATAGACAATCTACAATCAAGAATAATCAAACAATTATAATTCTTCGATTAAATGTTCAATTTAATGTAATCTGTTTGTTCCCAGTTCTAATTATCCAACAAACATAACAGACAAACAGACCAATTATCTATCTTCTTAGTTGCATACTAACTGATTCCTTTATTTATGATTTATGATAATATCCTGTAAATGAGGTAACCAAAGCATTGGTTTATACTAAGTAAATATATTAAATACCACTTTTTATCACATTCACTGATATGTTTGGTCACAGTATGAGATGGTATTATAATGGATCATGGTACGAAGTCAAGTGCTAACGCTATGGTACGAAATGGCAAATTTATCGTACGATGTAGTAAATCTGTGGTACGAAATAGTCATAAACTGAATGGTATGAAATGGTCATGGTACGAAGTGGCTGCATACCTTTCGAACTGTCCAAGATATTATCAAGACAAACATTCTGACCAAGTTTCACGAGTATATGATGGAAAACGTAAGCCCTAGAGTGCACACAAGGTAATTGTTGACACCTGACGAGCACGACGCACAATCACAAATGCTCACCTTGAGCACTTCGTGCTCAGGTGAGCTAAAAACGTGTACAGTGATAATTTCGTAAGAGCTCTATCCGCTAAAACTGCCTAAATCAACTGTTATTGCTTAAAAATCACATTGTTATTTCCCTTGTTTACGATTAACAAGGGAAATAATCCCAACTGTCGTCAATTCCATAAAGGCTAAAATATCATTATTTCACTGTGCTTTGTCTTTCTTCCTCTAGTATTTGTCTCCAAAAATCAGAACTGAACATGATATGCTCCCAAAAGAGGAAATTCAACGCACAGGATCATTATAATGACGTTAATTAACTTGCACACGAGACGACGAGACACTTCAACAAAACAAAAGCAACCAGATTGTTTTCCCTTTTCATAGACAAGACACGACAGTGCTCCTAAGGTACATAGAAAAAAGAAAATCTTACAGTTTCGAGTTACCTCACACTGTTTTCAATGTAGTCGATCTATCGAGAGAAATTACTGTGGAGTTGTTATTAGAAGCAGTCGCTGTTCTCCCCTTCTGCGACTTCGAGGCTTAGGGGGAGTTGTTATTTATCTTAGTAAGCCCAAAATAACGAATTGGTTTTCTTGTACAGCGATTACGGCGGAGTTTATTTCTATTTTTCTTCGAATTTATGATTAACTCAGTTTAAAAAGTCATATTTGTTGATGAGAATATCAGGCATTATCTTAAGAAGATGATATATTACAATAGTGGATCCCTTACTCCCGCGCCCCAGGAATCAAGGGAAAGAACTCAAACATCCATAATTAAGACATTGCATAATACGGCCATTTACTTGAGATTGATGGTAAACAACACGATTCATACCGTGTAGTCTGTATTTGGTAGTTTCTGCGATATTAGCTTTTTCCATCTAATGATCGTGCAAAGCTCTGCATTGTAACTGTGACCGGATGTATGTTTAGCTGCACTTATAGACGGACAGGCAGACGACAGGAAGGTCCTTTTGAGAGAGTAAGAATGAGAGTGCAAACGCAAAACAGTGCAGACGTGAAATATTAGTTCATATAACCGAAACCCCTTTTTCATTTCCTCGCAGTCTTTTCCTTCGCAGGTTCCGCACCACACTTTCCCCTCTCCCCCCTTTTTTTCTTCTCTTCTTTTCTGTTTCATGGTTCATTTCTACACCACACTCCCCTCTCCCCTTTTTTCCTTTTCGCCCCACGATTCTAATTTAGGCTAACCCCCTTCGTGACTCACTCAATCACCCAATCTCTCAGAAAATCACTCTCATTGCTTTTTGCTTTTGTTTTTCACTTTTCACTTTTCACTTTTCACTTTTGCTTTTCCCCTTCCGCACCCGCACTCGCACCCGCACCCTTCCAAGCCGCCAGTCTGTCAGTCAATCGGTTCGTCAGTCTGTCAGTCAATCGGTTCGTCAGTCAATCGATCTGTCAGTCAATCAGTTTTGTCAGTCAATCGTTCCGTCAGTTCGTCAGTCAATCGGTTCGTCAGTCAATCGGTTCGTCAGTCAATCCGTTCGTCAGTTAGTCGGTTCGTCAGTCAATCAGTTCGTCAGTCACTTAGTCAAGCCGTCAGTCTGTCAGTCAATCGATCCGTCAGTTCGTCAGTCAATCGATCCGTCAGTTCGTCAGTCAATCGGTTCGTCAGTCAATCCGTTCGTCAGTCCATCAGTCAATCCGTTCGTCAGTCAATCAGTTCGTCAGTTAGTCGGTTAGCCGGTCAACCGAGTTCCTGAGAGAGACACTCGGGGAGATCAAGTAAGTGGGATTAGCGAGGCGTGTCAAGAGAACTGTAGACAAACAAACAAAAAAAACAAAAAAAAAACAAATCAATCAACCAGACAAACAAACTCCTTATATGAACTAATATTTCACGTCTGCACTGTTTTGCGTTTGCACTCTCATTCTTACTCTCTAATTGTTGAGTGCACCGCATTCGCACCCACACCCGCACCCTTCCAAGCCGCCAGTCTGTCAGTCCATCAGTCAATCAGTTCGTCAGTCAATCGATCTGTCAGTCAATCGTTCCGTCAGTCAATCGATCTGTCAGTCAATCGATCCGTCAGTCAATCAGTGCGTCAGTCAATCGTTCCGTCAGTTAGTCGGTTAGTCGATTAGTCAATTAACCCAGCATTCCTGAGAGAGACACTCGGGGAGATCAAGTAAGTGGGATTAGCGAGGCGTGTCGGGAGAACTGTAGACAAACAAACAAAAAAACAAAAAAAACAAAAAAAACAAATCAATCAACCAGACAAACAATCTCCTTATTTGAACTAATATTTCACGTCTGCACTGTTTTGCGTTTGCACTCTCATTCTTACTCTCTAATTGTTGAGTGCACCGCATTCGCAACAGCATTCGCATCCAGACAGGCCGGCAATCTGTCCGTCAGTCAATCAGTCCGTCAGTTCGTCAGTTAGTCGGTACGTCAGTTAATCGGTCTGTCAGTCAATGTATATATATATTTTCACATATTACTCATATAGCTATATGAGCAATTTTCTTAAAAGAAAAACACAATTTTAATCTCAAAAATATTTTAATTTAAGTATTTTCTATATATTATAAAATGGGATTAAACGGGAAAATTAATAGAGGTTATGATGAAGATGAAATACCTATTTCAATGCATTTAAAAGATTTAGGTCTTCGAACAGATACAAATTTAATATATTATCTCGCTGTTGAGAATACATATGACAGCAATTTAATCAGTGACATTAGAAATGTTTCATATATCGAAAATTCAAACGGTTTAATGTGTCTTAAACGTTTACATGATATACCTTTCATTTTTGATGACATATACATTTTTTCTTATGTCTTTCCTTCAGATGTTATTAAAAGCAACAGAGGAGGCATCACTTTAAAAGGTGATAGTAAAGACAGTGATGGAGAAAAAATTACAGGAGTGGCAAAAAGATATTTAGATATTGCTAAAAATGAAACAATAGCCACTTTTAATGGTATTAATTGTTATGACGCAAGAATATTTACAACAGCACAATATCGTACAAACAGTAAAAGTGATTTATTAAATACTATGAATTTGATTGATGAAGACGGAACAATTTTAAAAAATGCTCGAAGTTGGCAAAAACAAAAAAATGATCAAGATCCTGTTGGCGTTGTTGGTATTAAGATCAATATTTCCAACATTCCTTTTGATATCGTTAATGGGGGAATCGATAAATTAAATGAAGTTTTAAAAATTAAAGGATTTGTAATAGGAAAGTGTGATATCACTCTTGATCAAGCAGGTACTCTTGACGTTCCTGCTTTGTATCAAGCATTTTTAAACAATGGAAATACAAGAGAAGAGGAAGACAAACCACCTGAATATGATTACCGTGATATTGATACAGTAGAAAGTACTTCTATTTTTAAACTTGATTACAATGAGAAAAGATCAGAATACGACAGTAAAGATGTTTTGATAAATTTAAGAAAAGAAGAAAGAAAATCTGGACGTAACATTTTTAAATATACAACTGTTTATAGAAATCAAACTATACGATGTAAGTATTACAACAAGATAGTCTCTAACTTCGAAGCAGGAAATACACAAAAGAAAATGGGAGTTCACATTGCTGAATATGCCTACAATCATCAAAGTCCATATTTAAAAAAAGTTTTTAATCATCCTGATGTGATAGAGCATGGATTAACGCGTTTTGAATTGAGTTTTTGTCCTTCATTGAAATTAAAAATCAATGCTAAAAGATTAATTCAGAGTGAATTAAACAAGGTTTACAATATTAAAATCTTTCACAGTCAGCCTAAAGTTAAACAATTTGAACTGTTAAGAGATACAATTACTAAAAGTTGTTTAATATGTGATAGAACAAAAAAAGAAATATCTATGATATGGTATGGGATTAGTCTTACACAAAGAATAGCATGTGTAAACTATAATGTACTCAAAAGAAAAGAAGAAACTGAAGAAGATTTATTAAAACGCTATGATCACGCGAAGAAAGAGGCGATGAGTGAGTTTGGTTTTAATAACTTAGTAATTAATGTTGTTGAATTTGAACGTGATGAAAATGACAGTAAATTATTACATTTCTTTAAACCTAAATGTTATTCAAGACGAGGATCAACGTTTTTAACTCCAACAAATCAACCTACAAAAGATTATAGTTCACATGAAGATCTACCAGATATTTCAGAAGTTTGTCCTTCTTCTGAGGATATTAAGTTTGTATTTAGAAAAGAAAAAAATAGAAAAGCCCGAGGTGAACGTACTGTTTTAAACAAACCAAGTAAACTAGAAGATTGTACATTTGATATTTCATTGATTTCAACAAGGAAGAGGAAGGAAATCTTAGATCAAATTGAAATAGAATATAGAAAGTATATATGGTACAAGAAAAATGAGGAACTAAAACAAAAACTAAAAGAAGAAGAAGAAAAAAGAAAACTAATACTCTTGAAAGAAAAGGAAAGTCTTAAAATTTTGATGGAGAAACAAGAAAGAGCTGATGAAAGAAGAAAAACAGTTGAAAAATATTTAAAAAGATTTACAAGACAGGAAGAAGTATTGAAGGAAATCTCAGAACACAAATTCATAGAAATATATGCTTTTAAAATTGGTGAATACAACGACAAAACAAAAGAAAGAAGTTATAGAATACTTTTCAATTATGGTAAGACTGACAAAAAAGGTGCTTGTTTTCCTACGAAGGCTTTAAAAAGATGGTTATTAAACAAAGATACACAAAACACATTTTTTAAAGAAGTTGATACAAAAAACAAAAAAGAAAATATTTTTTGTATGCCAATACATAGTTTAAGGTTCTATCTTCATAAGAATGAATTAGTTTTTGGTAAAAACGAAGATGAAATGATATATTTTAAAACAAAATTTAAAAAATCGATTGATGATATTACTAAGGCTTTAGAAAGATTTAAAGAAATAGAAAAGGAATTAATTGAAATTGCACAACCTTTACTAAATTTACCTAAACCTAAAAGATCGGAAGAACAACCACGAGATTTAATGAATGTTGAACCAGGTGAATACGAAGTTGATGCTTTTAGTGAATATGATTTTAGAGGTGTAATTAAAAAAATACTATACATTAAAACAGAAGAAGGAAGGTATCCAGTAACAGGTTACTATCTTCAAGAACAACTCGATAAAAAAGTTAAAGATCTATCAAAGGTTAAAACTCCTTTAAAGTTGTTTTTAGATGGAAGTTCGAGACATCCGAAAAAAGGAAAACAAGATAGACATGTTGAAATATATCATGAAACAAATTAAAAAGTTAATCTTCATATGTTGTTTAAAACATATCAAGATTATATTTTTACATTTTAATACTCCGGTCTTATCTCCTTTCCATCTGACTTAAACAATAATGTATTATCACTCAATACAACAGCATAAGCCGTGGTATTTTCTGGTACTCCCGTATGAAAAGTCATCTCAGCTGTAATATTTGTTATAGCAGTCTTTAGTGTAGCAGATTGTTTTGATATATCAAAAACAAACAAAGGAAAAAAATGCTTAAAATCAATTGGTGTAATTCCGAAACTTGAAACACAGGAAGGAAGTCCTGAAACCAAACATCTAAACTCAGATGCTATATTATAGGCATCCATATAGTTGTTTTTATTAAAATCCATAGTAAAGTCCAAAGCAGGATACCTTTTTACATTGTTCAAAAATATATGAAGTTCTCTAATATTAGCATGATTAAAAGTACTTGGATTGTCTGTTTGTGCTTGTCTTCTTCCTTCTTGAAAAGCAACGACAATAAATCTTGGTTTTTCATTGGCAGCCTTTGTAGTCAAATTCCAAGTATATGATGTATTGTTTTGTGGAAGGTCAACACTAAATACCTGTCTCCTATCAAAGTCTATTTTAATATTTATGTTTTTAGACATGTCCGTCATCAAACTATTTAAATTTGATATAGCAGGCTTGATTATTGGAACATACCAATACATATTACTCAATGTTAATTTTCCGTCTCCTGCTCCTGCTCCCATAAACAACACTTGATTGTCATCTTTTCTTGTCAAAAACAACTAATTCCATATATGATCTTATCATAATCCTTACAAAACCCAAATATATGAGACAAAGGTACATTAATCGTAAAATAACCTTTTTGTGCTTCTCCTTCATAAGATGAGAGTAAATATTCTTGTCTTCTCTTAAATCCTAAGTTACCTTCTGTCGCTAGATCTACTTCTGCTCCTTGTGTATAATTTTTTTCATCCTTGCTCCATCCTTGAGACAATCCCCTAGAGCTACTAAAGTCTTCTGGATATTCCAAAAGTCCTAGCATAGTAGTTGCTTGTCCAGGAAAAAGCAATGTTTCTATTTCACGACCACCCATCTCATAACGTATTTGGTTAAATAGATACATTAGTCCATTGTTTGCTATTGATACCAAATCATCATTAGCATATGATGTACCATCTACTTTTGTAACTCTTCCTTCAAACTGAATATATGATCTATGAGGATGAACAAATATATCACCACTCTCAATACTGAAACGAATTTGACCGGGTTGATTTAACATTGCTACCCCTCCAGCATTTGGTGGATATCTTCTGTATTCATATTCTTCAATTCCTTCATCAATTGGAACTTCTTCTGACCAATCTAAAATATCTGAACTTGTCATTTTTTAAATATATGATGTGTTTGTTTAAATGTATTTTATTCCTCTTCCCGAAGTAATACTAGGTTTCATAACAGGAACAATGTTACTTCCTGCTAAGTTTGAAATTTTTCCCATTGCCATTTTTAAAAGTTTGTCTCCTCCTTTTTCTAACAATTTAGGACCATAAGTCTTTGCTAGTTTGATACCTTGTTTCTTAGCAAAATTAAAAGCTTTGGGAGCATATTTTTTAAATGTTCTTTTTAATTTTCTCCAACTATCGGTGAAAATATTTGATCCACCTTTTACATATTTTGGTACTATAGCATATCTTCTTACATACATATTTTTTTAATTTGTAATATAGTTGTTTAATATTTGTGATTTTTGTTGTCTTGTCATCGCTTTCATTCGTATCAATTCTTTACAAATTTCAACCATTTCATTACGAACACCTGTGTTACCCGCTAAAGCAGAAGCACAAAGTAATTCAAGACGATCTGCTAGTGTTACTGGATTTGAAGAAAGAAAAACAGTTGAACTTTTCTTGTGTCCTTTTCCTTCTTGTTGTTGTTGTTTAATTTCTTCAACTACTTTTTTCCTATTTTCAGTATATGTAGGTTTTAATATTTCCCATTTAGGTAATTTTTTTAATCTTTCATTTGCTGTTACTCTATTGTTACTTGTTACTTGAAACAATAGACCACTATCTAACATGATACTATTGTAATCTTCAACGGCTTTTTTGTTTTTTGAACTTTCTGTAACATCCTTTTCTGAAGTGATCAAATCTAACAATTCTGGGGTTCTTCGATATGTTTTTCCTTCGTATTCAATTGTATTTTTTGTAAATTTTACTATATTGTTGGCTATTTGAAATTCTCCATTTTTAAATTCTATGAAATCTTTGTTTTTACTGTATTGAAGTCTTGACATAAAATTTGTAAGTTCTGGGTCACCTTTAACAACAATTGAACTACTACTACTTTTATCTTCTTTAGGTTCTTCTTCTATTGAAGGTAAAACAGGAGTGGACGGTAAAGCCGGTAATTTTTTAAAAATTTCTGTAGGAAGTGATTTAACATCTCTTTTAAGTTTCTGTAATGGAGAAGATATTGGTCTAAAAATTTTAGACAATTCTTCCATTTTTGTAAAGTCTCCTGTTTGTTCAACACTATCTTTAGCTCTTAGATAGTTCTTTAACTCAAGATACTTTTTAACTTCTTCATTCCTGTTTCCAGGACTTTGTATTGTATAGAACGACATTTTAAAAAAGCATGATGATACTTAAAATGTATTAAGAAGATACTTAATATATTTTTTTCTATATCATCTCAAACATTGTCTTTTGTTCACCCATATTACTACATACACAAGAACAACTGAAAGAAAATTTTGGAACTTTTAAATTTAGAAAGGTTGAGGACCTCCGTGGTTCTTTTCTACCAAACGGCGAAATTCTTCCCTGGCCTCTCTCTTTCCCTTTTCTATCAAACTGTTTTGTTCCTCGATCTTTTTTTTCTTGTTGACCTTGCTTCTTACTTCTTCCTTCATCTCTTTGTACTTCTCAAGTTCTTCCATGATCAATGTAAACTCTTCATGTGTAATCTTGTTGTCACTGATAGCCTTAGATATATGTGTATTGACTGTATCTAACTTTGAACATGCTAAATGTTTAATCTCCCCATGTTTTTCAGCCTTCGTCCTGGTTCTTCTTGTAAAAAACTTAAGTGCTACTGAGGATAAACCAGTAACTAGTGCACATGCCTCTAATGCTATTGTCACAGGAATTGCTACTATTGTGCTCAATAATGCTACACCACCAGCACCTAATCCTAATGTTGCTAATGAAAGTCCACCTTCGATTCCATCTGATACTTTACTATATTTCATAAACTTCTTTGACAATGCTCCTCGCTCTTTAATCTCATCTTCAAGAAACTTTTGTACATCAGATATCTTTGAAAGTCTAAAACCTTGTCCACTATCTGACATTTCAATGATCGCAACCGGAGCAGTTGGATCAGGGTTGACAATGTTAGGATATATCCCACTTTGTCTATTGTTTTCTTTTAACTCTGTCATTTTTTAAAAATGATTTTTATGCTTTAAGGTATTTAACAAAACAAAACGGTGTACACTCTGGTATCAAAACAGGATTTTTAGAAAAATTGTAAAGAACTGTTTTAATATTGTCTCTCTTGTTTTCATAATGAAAAGGAGTTTTAATTTCTAGACTTTGATTAATAGCATCTGTAGCAAATGTTAAAATCAAACCATCTGAAAACATATATCCAAAATTTAAACCAATTGTTTTAGTTTCATGAGGATTAAGTTTTAAAGTCTGTTGTGTATATATTAACCAGAGAGTACCTGATTTTTTTAATGGTGGATACTTTAATTCATCTTCTGGTTTCCAATAAATTGTTTTAGGTTGTGTCATCTTTTTAATTACTATACTACTATGTTATCATAATATCATATTAACAATTTCTTCAATAGCTTTTGGTATTAATCCTGCTAAGAATCCTCCATGTTGTACTTGTCCATCTTGTACGAGGTAAAGACCATCACCTGAAAAAGATTTTCCTAACATTCTAGCCATTCCAGCAATAACACCAGGAAGAAGCAAACTAGAACCGTCAGTTTCCAATTTTAATCCATTTCCATTTTTAACTAAGTATAATCCATCACCTAAAATTGTATTAGCGAGTTTTGATCCAACTGACCCCAATGCTCCCTGTGCTAGAGGTGCAACTACATTTTTTAATAGAGGTTTAACTAACGGTCTTGCAAGACTTAGAGCTCCTTTTGCTAGACCTCCTATGAAACCTCCTTCTTGTGTTTCATTACCTCTACCTAATACAGCGGGTAAAATATTTGATCCTGCTAATGTTCCTAGTATTCCAAGAAGTGGTAATATACCTCCGTGCTTTGAATTGTATCTAATTTGTGCATTTGATAGATTAATATTTACACCTTTTCCTTTACTAAAAGCTTTTTCCAATCTTGAGATTTGTCCTTTCGTGAAAAAGAAAGAAACATCTCCTTCAGCATTTTCAGGTTTAAAGTTTATAGTAGTATTAGTTTTGTTTTTGTAAGCAGAAGCAATTTTTTGTCTCTGGCTATCAGAAAGATTAATTTTTGTTTCTACATATGTTGTTTTCGTCATATTTGTAATATTTTTTTTTACTATTTAATTTCTTTAATATGAAATCGCATTGTTATGTTTTCACCTCTTAAATCAATCAGTTCTCCATCTTGATCTGTTAATGTTGCTTTAATACTATGTATATCATTCAAAATTACAGGAGTGTAAACGGGAAAAGGTGGTCTCTCGATGATTTTATAACCTGGATTAACATTTGGAAAAAACGTGTGAACCGTTGATCCCATTTGTCCTTTCACGTATGATCCACTACATATATTGAGATTTACTAAAATACTATTTACATTTAAAATATTTACGACGTTTTCACTGATATGTATTTTTTTTTTCTTCTCCTAAATATTTTTCTGGTCTAAAACCTAATACACGATTTAATGAATTTTCAGAGAAATCTATTTCATAACCTTCTTGTACTTCCATCAATGTTTTTAGTGTATTGTAATTAGCAGAGATATTTATAGGATATTGTTCGTTTTCATCAATCAAACCTAAAAAATTTAATTTTCGTTGAATTGCTTTGTTAATATCTTCAAGACCATAACTCCCCGTGTCTAATGTTATGAAATGTATTCGATTGTTTTCTACATCTTTAAACCTGAAAGAATTAAATCCTGGTTTGATATTTGGAATAGAATAGTATGTTTCAAGGTTAATTAAAGCAATCTCACATGGTTTCTTAAGTCTTATAGTTGGGTTGAAATGAGTAGTAAACTCTGTTTTTCTATCACTTAATACAATTTGTATCGATGTCATTTTTATTTTTTGAAAATAAGCACTTAAAAAAAAAATAAAAAAAATATTAAATAATAAAAAATGAATACAAAGGAAATGAACGTAAAAAAAATGAGACAAGATATTCATCTTTGTATTGACTTATTAAGATATGCTAGTAGGGTAATAAAGTCGAGAGATAATAGTATTTGTAAGTTAAAAAATAAAACGATTGATCTAGAAAATGAAATAGAAAACTTTAAAAACTATGAAGGAAAAAATGGAAAAAAAGTATTTAAACATTCTGAATGTGTTATATGTTTTAAAAATACTCCATGTATTCTTTATTGTAATTGTGGGCATCTTTGTACATGTGAAGAATGTGATGAACAAAACGGAGAAAAGTGTCCAATTTGTAAAGAAGAAAATACTATAAAGCGTATAATTTCTTAAGAAAAACATGAATGAGAAAATAGATCAGTTGAAATACAAGTTTAAGCCAAATGAGTATAGTACATATGATTGTATTGATCTGTTTGAAAAAAAGTTTTCATCTTTCTTAATGTATGAATGGTCTAAGAGAAAAGAAACATGCGAATCATTTAACATGTGGGTCTCTTGTCTCGTTATTGAAAACAAATATATATATAGATATGATGATGTTTTTCTGTTTGATCAAAATGAAATGGAATTGATAAAAAAGGCTAGGGGATTACTTAAGATTTTAAATCATTTTTGTTTTCCAGATGTTGAGATTTACTTTTTTGTAGAAGATGGAGATGATATGTGGGAAGAGAAAATGCATTTGATTGATGATGTAATGAAGATGAAACATGAGAGATATTCGATAGGATATGATTTTTCAAGTATGGTAGGGGGAAATTAATAAAGTATTATAATATGTAACCTAGAGAAAGGTTATATATTATATGTATGTTTTTTAAATGTCAAAGCCTTCGGGTAGATTGTCTTCATTGTAATCGGGTAAGTGAAGAAGAACAACAAAAGTTATAAAAAACCTTGAAACATTTATATGAGAATTCCTAAATTTTAAAAAAAGAGAATTACAATTTTGGAAAATTGTAGAATTTACACCACTTAAAACTTTACAATGCATTTTATCATATTCTAAAGAACCTGTATTTATTAAAAAATTTTCTTTTTTATTTGTATTTCCATTTTGAAAATTAACTTCTAATTCTAAATTAAAACTTTCTTCTGTCGGTGTATCGTCATATATTTCTACCCCATCATTTTTATCTATGAAAATTATAGTTGGTTTTTTAAAACCTTCAAAAAATATACCATATTTTAAAATTTTAAAATTAGAAGGAATTAAAAACATTGGGAATTTTCTTAATTCAGTTTCTTTATTGTCATAGACACCCCCATCATATTTTCCAAAATATATGATAGATGGTTTAATTTCTTTACGATCCCTATCATAAGCAATAAAACCCCCAGGTAAATTAGGAGCAGGTTTTCTAATATTAGAATTTAAAACTTCTACCATTCCAACTAAAGGTCCTTCTGCTTCACCTCTAATTAAAATTATTGAAGTACCCAAAAATTTATAAATTCGTTCTTTTGGTAAAATTTTTGCTTTTTCTATATCTATATATTCTTTTAGTTCATTTCTTTTTTGATCTAATTCTTTTACTTTTTCTTTTGTAAACTCATGCACCCATTCTGTTTCATCTTTTCTTTTTTGATCTTCTGTTTCAAGTTTGTTAATTAATTTGTCCACATATGCCTTCGGAGTTGCGTCTTGAAAATCAATAGGAAGTGCCAAATTTGTTATTTTTTTCACTCCCATATCTATTTCTCCCGTTGCAAAAAAATGCCCGTTAACTTTTGTAAAAGGTATTTTATTAATTTTTTCGTCCACGTATTCTTTATTAACAGCATCGGTTAAAAAATTAGGTTTTCCAAGTTGTTCTATCGTTTTACCTTCCATTAAAATAGGATGTTTTGATTTAATATATATTCCTTGTCTTTCAAAGCCATTTAAATCTTCTACGAAACGTTTACTTACCGCATCGTTATCAGCAGTAGGAGTTCCCAAATTTGTAATCTTCTTTAAATTCATATCTATCCCATGAGACGTAGTATAGTAACCATTAGTTTTAGTAAATGGTGTCTTTTGATTTAAAAACTTTAAATTCACTCCATCATTCGGATTTTCTGGATCTCCCACATTAAACAATTTCTTTCCTTTCATATCTCCAAATTCTGCTTCATTTCCATTTGCGTTTCCTCCTCCTGGCAACTGTCTAGATACTCTATCAATTGCTTTTTTTGTTTCCTTTGCTTCATCTTCTACTTCTTTAATACGATCTTCAAAAAACTCTTTCATCTCATTAACAAAACCAAGGGGGACCGCATCTGTTGCATCTACAGGATCTGGAATATTACTTAATGTCTTTTGTCTCATGTTGATTTTTCCACGAGCAGAAAAAGTTCTTTGATTTCTTGTATTGAAAGCAAGATTTTTCTCAATATCTGATTTAACTTTGTCTAACTCAGCAGGATCAATTCCTACAGGTTGGAGATTAGCAATTTTCTCATCCACAGTTTTTAATGTTTCATCTGATACTTTTTTTAATTCTTTATCTACATAACCTTTGTTACAGGCTTCTCCGTTAGCAGTTGGTTCTTTTAATCCCCCCAACTTCTTTTTCCCCAGATAAATATGATCTTTAGCAACATATCCCCCATTCTTATGTTCCCATACATTTGTTTTGTTAACATAGCCAACTGTTGCTACATCTTCCGGTAAATCAGACAACCCAACGTTTTCAATTTTAAAATTCAACATATCTATATTTCCCTTCGCTTTGTACACATCACTGTTTAAATAGAATGGGTTGTGTGCTTCAAGACCTTGTTTAACATCATTTGATGTAATATCAGTATACAACTTAGTACTAGCCTCACGATTATTAATTGGCATTGGAAGATTAAATAATCTATGTTCCCCCATGTCTAAATCTTTAACCGCTGAATATTCACCTCCAGGTTGCCTTCTAAAAAATGAATGTCCTTGATTACTATCATAATAGTTCTTTGTAACTGGATCTTGTTCACTAACAGGATCTGGAAGATTTTTAATGAAATTTCCATTCATGTTAAGATTTCCATTTAGTTCACCTCCATCAAGATTTAAAAAGTTTTTAACAATGAAAGGAAGAGCGACTCCATCTTTTTCTCCTCTTTTTGTTTTTCTCTCATCTCCAAATTTTGAAACTCTACTTGTCATATTTGTTTTTTAAATTAATCCTTTTTCTTTTAAATCCATTAAATGTGAAACAACTGGTTGTATATGATATCCTTCATTTAGTTTCTCTAAAACATGAACACAAAGATGCCCACAGATAACAGTCGATGGATCTTGTATTACATCTGATGAATACAAAATCGGACTCTTCATATATTTCTGGAATTCAAGAGGTGGAGGCAATCCATAGCTATCGAAGTAAAACTTGTTTTTCTTGTTTCGATGCCAACAAGTCCAATGAGTTCCTGGTCCTTCACTGTCATCAAGGTTTAAAATTCCACATTCATATGTATTAGGTTTTTTAGGTAATGCATCTCTTGAGAAAACTCCTTTCCACCCTTTTAGATTTCTACATATATCATCTAACTCGAAATTAGTTAAAGATTTAATAGGTAACTCTCTAATAGTTTTAGAAATTCCAAGTCCAGAAGCTGTTTGTTTCTTCCTATCTCTTTGTCTTTGTTTCTTTTCTTTCTGTCTTATTGCTTCTTTTTGTACTGCTTCCATCCCCCTTCTAGCATTTTCTTTTATTCTAGGTTGATCAAATCCCATCCATTCTTTAAATCCAAAACGTGTTTTTTGTAGTTCTTGTCTATAAAATGCCCCTGAAATATGATGATCATTAGCATCGCTTAAATAATACGTTGTAGGATTTGTATTTTTTATCTTACGTATTTTAAATATTTCTTTAGTCCAATTAGGAGTAAAGCCTTTTTCAAATCCAACTGCTTTAATTCTTGCTATTCTCACACGATCACCTTCTTTCAATAAAGTCGTTTGAGTTATACGATCTGGCTTTGGTTTTCTCGGTTCAGCATTTTCAAAAAACTCTTTATAAATCTTTTCTTCATTTTCTGGTTTACTTGCTTGTTCTGGTGTATATTGGTGTTTAAAAACTGAATGAGGTGTTTTATTGTATTCTTTTACTATTTTTTGTAAATGAGGTAAATAATTTGTTGTATTATTTTCCGTCATCCAACGTCCTATACGATTTTTCAATGTTTTAATAAAACTTTCAGCCAATGATGTTTTACTTTGTCCCTCCGAATGATACATTTCAATATTTCCCTTTAATCGCGTCTTCGTTTCTTTTGCTTTTTCTGGAAACAAAACAGGACAAAATCTATTAATATGTTGAGTCAACCCACTCTGATTTTTAAAATATTCTTTACAATTAGGACATTGAAAATCAGTTTTAGGTTTTTCTTCTTGTTTATCTATCAATCCAATAAACTCCCCACCTCTATCAGTCCATAATTTCTTAGGTCTCCTGTTTGACGTCTTAAAAATATCCTCAAATGCCTTAGCGACATTGTTAACTTGTCTATTAGGCAGCTGACGAACCCAGACATGACGACTAAAAACATCAATGACAATCAAGAAATTATTTAAATTTTCCGTCTGTTTCTCACTAGCCGTCTGTCTGTCTTTCATGACTTGTTCTTTTTCTATTTCTTCGAGTCCTTCGGTTTCCCCAGATTTTATATTTTTAGGCATAAACATTAAATCAGATGCCCACGTGTCATCAATGTTTTTAACAATTACACGACGAGTGGGAAATTTTCGTCTAATAGGCCTATGGAGTTCGTCACTTAATGACACAAGAGGCTTTTTTTTTTAATCCCATGCCGAAACGCTTCTTAGTTGATATTATAGGAGAAATGACTCCTCTGGCAAGTCTTTCACTTAATGAAGGATTGAAAATACCTTTTAAATCTTTTAAAAGATGAGTATCTCCTACGTGACGTGTTTTTGTATCGGGATGTTTTCTATAAAAAATATCATGTTTCATGCAAGCCTCATCAACACGATTAATGGGTTTACTATTTTTCTTTGGGGTTAAATCTGGATTTAAACGTTTGTTAAGTTTTGTTCCTGGACCGCAGAAGTTGTACCCTGGGAGATGAAGTTCAACAGGTGTTGCTTCGATTAATTTGTTTACGATACCCTTACCTTTCTTTGTTGAACCTGGTAAGAACTGAGTTTTTTGTGTACCACATATTGAACAGGTACCTCTAAGGGCAGGTCTTCCGTTTTTCATTGTAGTTTGTGTTTCATTGTTTGTTTCTGTCTTTTTTCTACACTTTACACAGTATATTAACGTCATGTTTTTTTAATTTTAGTTAAATATTTGCTAAATAAAAAATGAATAAAACGGGAGATATATTTTTAACAGAAGTATGTAATGATTTATGTTCATATGAAGAAACTTTAAGAGATGTGACAAATGAAGCATGTATAACTCTAAATAATAAATATTATAAAGATATAGAAAAAGGTTTCATAATATTTAAAAAAATGAAAGATTTTTTTAAAAAAACATGTGAGAAAACAAAAATATCAACTGATGATATATCTATGTTTTTAGGAGATGAATGGCATGAGTTAAAGTGTGAAATGGGAGATTATTTAATGTATTTAAATCATCTAACAACTGAAGCAAAAGAAGGAAAATGATAATTTTTCTCATTTTAGTTAAATATTTTCTAAAATAAGAAAGCATGGAAATTAAAAATTATAGTTGTAATCTCAATAAGACTAAAAGGAAGAATAGTGCTATGTTACCAAAGAGTATTAGAGGATTGATTATTGGTGAGAGTGGATGTGGAAAAACTACAACTCTTTTAAATCTTTTACTTCGTCCAGGTTGGTTAGATTATGATCATCTGTATATTTTTGGTAAATCAATGAAACAACAACCTGAATATATACTATTAAGAGAAGCCTTTGAAGAAGGACTTTTTAAAGAAACAGTTAATGAAATATTTGAGAATATGCAAGAAATTGAAAACAGTAATATTTCACGTAAAGATGTAATTGAGAATGCTAAAGATCAACAAAAGAGAAAGAAGGGAACAAAGATAGTTCCATGTTTTAGTGAAGAAGATGATAAGGTACCTGATCCAAGAGAATTGAGTAATTCAAACAAGAACTTGATAATCTTTGATGATTTGTTAAAAGAGAAACAAGATGTACCTGAGAAATATTACACAAGAGGAAGACACAGCAATACAGATTGTTTTTACTTGTCTCAATCTTTTTTTTCCTTACCTCGACATACTATACGAGGAAATTCGAATTTTATCATTTTGTTTGATTTACCAGATAGAGATATTATGAATATCTATACGGATTATGCAAGCAGAGATATGACATTGGATGAATTTAAACATTTCTTGTATACCTGTTGGTCAGAGCCTTTTGGTTTTGCTATAATTGATAGAACAAGTTCGAGAGATCAGGGAAAATATAGACATGGATTTGCCAGGTTTTATGTACCTATATATGAACCTGAACAGAATTTTCAGAATTATTAAATGAAAAAATATGTATATATATATTTTATCGGTGATATTGATAAAATATATGGAAATACAAACGGAAAAATTAATTACCCATCCCATCCGAAACAAATCCCTCCCTTTTTATTAGTATTGGATTTTTAAATATTTTCAAAATATTTAAAAAGAAAAAAATGAACAAAGCAAGTACACAATACGAATTAACCTTCATTAATTTTACTCACCTAGTGCGATACTATCTTCACGAAGTTGAGAAAGTTGTAAACTTTCATATTCTTCATCTTCAGCCTCAGAGTTTAAATATCCATTTACTAGAACACTAAGCACCTTGATACTCAAACCACTATGAGTTGTTTGTAGTCTACCGTTAACAAGACTTTCTTTTCTCCAGAAACCGGTTACTTTCAATGTATAGACACCAGAAGTAATACAATCATACATGAAGTCAGCATTTTTTAAAGGTCGAATGCTTTTAACGGAACCTTCCTTCTCAACTGTTGAGAAAAAAGAATTGTTAAACTTTTCTAGGTCTACCTTGCATTTTACAAATCCTTGTGTTTGATATGTTTGAAGAACACTTTCAAATTGATAATCTTCGTTAATCTTATCAATAAATTCAGGATCAAACCTGTCATATATTCCATAAAGAAATTGGGTAAACATATCATTTAGTTCAATGTTAATATATTTGTTTTGACCAAAAGTTAAAAGAGTTGACTTGTCTTCTGGTGTTCTACTTACAATGTTTGTAAATATTCCAGTCTTTCCATTTTGTCGAATATCTGAAAAAAATATCTTATCAGTTTTCTTTTCACCTCTAATAGCATTCTCTGGGCCAAGAGTGTAAACAACAGTAGGAGGAACAACTTCCTTTTCTACCTCTGTACTCTTCTTTTTTGTTTCAGCGATTTGATTTTTCGGCATATTTATTAATTAATTTTTAGTTTAAAAAAAAATTACTTAATTTAAAATTATGACGCAGAATTACAAATATGTAGTTAAAAACGGAGTGGTAAAAATGGTTAAAACTATGGAACCACTCCCTTCGATTAGTAAATCAACAAGATCAACCAATTTAAACAACAAAACAAAAACTACTGTAGCTCACTCTGCTTTAAATGGATATTTTAAACAAACATTTTTAGATGTGCCACAATTTTCAAAAAGTGTAAATCTAGAAACATACCTTTCAAAGTTTAAACCTTCGGCGAGTTTGTCATTGTCTAAAAATGTAGGATACAAGGCTATACTTTCAGTATGTGCTAAGATGTCTAATGGAGAACAGACAAAAAAATTCTATTTTAATTCTTCTCCTCATGTAATTAATCAAATGAACAGTAAACAAAAATTAATTAATGAAATGGTACAAGAAGTATTAAGTAACTTCTACAATAAAGAATACGAAGGAAGTGGTTGGACATTTTTAAATTTTGATTGTGTAAGTATCAACTATGGAAAGTACAATCCATTCAAAGGAGGATGTGGAAACAACAAACTTCCTCAATGGTTAATATCAAAACATGCTTTGATATGTATAATATCTGGAGATGATAAATGTTTTTATTGGTGTATACTTAGACATTTCATCCCAAAAGACAAGGACAAAGGGAGAATTACGAAAGATTTAAGAAAGATACAAAGGGAAGAACCTAACAAGTATGCTGACTTCACTGATATCAATTTTCCAACTTCTGCCAATGATCTTGATAGATTTCAAAACCAAAATCCTGATATTCATTTAATTGTATATGGAGTTGACAACATTAACAAACGTACTCCAGTGATATATGATGGAAGAAAAAAATGGGCTAGTGAAAAAATATTTTTACTACTACATGAAGAACATTACTATCTTGTATCAGATTTGTCAAGACTTCTTTCTTCTCAGTTGTCCTATCATCATGGTCGATTGTACTTTTGTTACCAATGTCAAAGAGGATTTAAAGACGAAGATGTTTTAAACAAACATTTAAAAAATTGTTCAGATAGTACATTACTACATTTACCTGAGGAAGATACAGATGCCTCTGTTCTTGAATTCAAAGAAAAACAAGACAAGCCACCTAACATTACGATATATTTCGATTTTGAGAGTTTTTAATTCCAGTTAAAGATGAAGATGGCAATAGAATACAAAAACATGAACCTAGTGCTTTCTGTTTTGTCGTTGTCTCTAGTGATGAAAAATTTTACAAAAGTCATAAAGTATCATATGTCATACAGAAAGAAGGAGAAGATGTCGCGGGGATATTTGTTAAAAAATTAATGGAAGTAGTAACAAAGGCTAATACGATATTTTTAAATTTGGGAAAAGCATCAAATCTCACTCCGGTACTTTGTCATAATCTTTCAGGATATGATGCTCATCTTTGTATTCTAAAATTAGCAGAGTACTCTGGTCATCTAACTGTACTTCCATCAAATGAAGAAAAATATATTTCTTTCAGTAAATATTGTTTCATTAACAACAAAAAACACGAAGTTCGTTTCTTAGATAGTTTTAAATTTCTTTCTTCATCATTGTCTCAACTTGTGGATGATACACCAAAAAACAAACACAATTTTAAATATACAACATCGGCTTTCTCTGGTGTATCGTTAAAAATGTTAACACGAAAAGGTGTCTATCCGTACGAATGGATGGATAGTTTTGAAAAAACAAAATCCACTGTATTACCCCCTGTACAAAATTTTTATTCTTCTCTGAAAAAAGAAGGGATCACAAATGAAGATTATCAACATGCTTTAAATGCTTGGAAAGTCTTTGATTGTCATACAATGAATGACTATCAGTTAAAATATTGTGAGTTAGATACTTTTTTACTTGTTGATGTATTTGAAAACTTTAGAAAACTAAACAAAGAAACTTATGGATTAGACCCAATAGTTTACGGATATACATTACCCGGAGCATCTTGGATGAATATGTTAAAATTTACAAAACAAAGAATTAACCTCATTACTGACAGAGATGTTTATGAAGACTTTGAAAAAGGAATTCGTGGAGGAGTGAGTATGTGTATTACTAGATATGCTTCAGCTAATAACAAGTATTTAAGTGACTATGATCCAAGCAAGCCGAGTAACTTCATTTTTTACATAGACAAGAACAATCTTTACGGGGAGGCAATGAGTGAAGATATGCCATATGAGATAGAGAGGAAACTTAGAAAAGATGAATTAAACAAATGGCAGAATTTTCATTGTGCTTTGATTTGTGATATAGAGATACCGAGAGACAAGAAAGAATATTTTAAGGATTTTCCTCTTTGCCCAGAACATTTGACAATTAATGGAGTACAAAAACTTGTTACAAATTTAAGAAACAAAAAAGAATATTTAGTGTATAGTGAATTGTTAAAGTATTACGTAAAACTTGGAGTGAAGATTACAAAGATACATAGAGGATATGTTTTTAAAGTATCAAAATGGCTTGAACCATATATTACAAACAATACAAAGAAACGAAGTGAAGCAAAGGAAACGAGTAAACAGAACTTCTTTAAACTTTCAATCAATGCTATATATGGTAAGACGATTGAAAATCCACGTAAAAGATCGAATGTTGAGATAGTCAATACTGAACAAAGAGCAGAGAAACTTCTAAAAAGTCCGGAGTATACAAGTTTTAAAATATTTAGTCCTGACTTGGTAAGCGTGACAAAAAAGAAAACTTTAGTTAATGCCAACAAGCCGATATATATTGGATTTTGTGTTTTAGAGATGGCAAAGTTAAAGATGTATCAGTTGTACTATGACTATCTTAAACCGAAATTTGGAGATCGAGTAAAACTGTTGTATACTGATACAGATAGTTTGATATTGGATATTCAAAGTGAAGACATATATGAAGAAATGAAAGAAGATATTAATGTTTGTTTTGATACTTGGAAGTACCCGGAAAATCATCCACTTCATTCAATGGCTAACAAGAACAGACTAGGATTTTTTAAAGATGAGACAAAGGGAAAACCAATTAAAGACTATGCTGGTACCTGTGCTAAATCATATGCCTATAGAGTTGAAGAAAAAGGAAAACTGAAAGAAAACTTAAAAATTAAAGGAGTTGTTGATTGTTGTATTAGTAAAGATATAGAGTTTAATGATTACCTAAAATGTATATTTGAACAAGAGGAGAAGCATGTTAAATTTTTAGGATTTAAAAGTTCAAGACATCAAGTGTATACAGAAAAGTTTGAGAAGATAGCACTAAATCCTTTACAAGATGTGAGACATATTTTAGAAGATGGAATTAATACGGTGCCGATAGGTTACTTTTCAGAAGAAGAAGAAGAAGATTAAAAGAATTAAAGAAAAAAGAATTTAAAAAAATATGACTAGTGAAAATAAAATTTTGAGTGAAGAGTTTTTGAAAGATATTTTCAATGAGAAAGAAGGACTTATTCAATCAAATGTATTAAATCAATCAGCAGAAGTTTTAAAAAGAAAATTGTTTGAATGGTTTAAACAAGATATATTTGAAATAGTGGAGAATAGGAGTCGTAGATATCAATTGAATAGAGAAGGAAAAAATATTTATGAAATGGAAGAAGAGGAAGTTAGAGTACTTTTTTCTTCATGTCTAATACATAGTATTGCATGTTTTTCAACGAGGTATTTCCTTGATGGAGAACCGATATTGTTGACATAGAAAATATTTAAGAAAAAGGAATTTTAAAAAAATGAGTGAACAAAAGGAAAACGAACAAACAGATATATACATACAAAGAAGTGAAGAGTTTGAAAAGATCTATACTAGAAACATATTAGATGAAATTGTAGAAGAAAACATTGAATCATATGAAGAGGCAATACAACCAGTAATAGATGGTATTTATCAACATTTTTATGAAACATGGACAGACAAAGTTAGAGAATATGTTATAAGTCAACCTTTCTATAGTACTAATCCAGAAGAAATCAAGAACGATTTTTTAAAACTTTCAAGAGAAGAAGCAAATAAAAAACTAAGAGAATTGTTTTCTGACTTTCTTCAAGACATACAAAGAAGTTACTCTTTTCGAAATAGAACAATAACTCTTCATATTTAAAAATATTTTGTAATGTAGATATATGTGAAAATATATATACATTGACTGACAGACCGATTAACTGACGTACCGACTAACTGACGAACTGACGGACTGATTGACTGACGGACAGATTGCCGGCCTGTCTGGATGCGAATGCTGTTGCGAATGCGGTGCACTCAACAATTAGAGAGTAAGAATGAGAGTGCAAACGCAAAACAGTGCAGACGTGAAATATTAGTTCATATAAGGAGTTTGTTTGTCTGGTTGATTGATTTGTTTTTTTTTGTTTTTTTGTTTGTTTGTCTACAGTTCTCCCGACACGCCTCGCTAATCCCACTTACTTGATCTCCCCGAGTGTCTCTCTCAGGAACTCGGTTGACCGGTTGACCGGCTAACCGACTAACTGACGGAACGATTGACTGACAAAACTGATTGACTGACGTACTGATTGACTGACGAACCGACTTACTGACGAACTGATTGACTGACAGACTGACGGATCGATTGACTGACAGACTGACGGATCGATTGACTGACAGACTGACGGATCGATTGACTGACAGACTGGCGGCTTGACTAAGTGACTGACGAACTGATTGACTGACGAACCGACTAACTGACGAACGGATTGACTGACGAACCGATTGACTGACGAACTGACGGATCGATTGACTGACGAACTGACGGATCGATTGACTGACAGACTGACGGATCGATTGACTGACAGACTGACGGCTTGGAAGGGTGCGGGTGCGAGTGCGGAAGGGGAAAAGCAAAAGTGAAAAGTGAAAAGTGAAAAACAAAAGCAAAAAGCAATGAGAGTGATTTTCTGAGAGATTGGGTGATTGAGTGAGTCACGAAGGGGGTTAGCCTAAATTAGAAACGAGGGGACGAAAAGGAAAAAGGGGAGAGGGGAGTGTGGTGTAGAAATGAACCATGAAACAGAAAAGAAGAGAAGAAAAAAAGGGGGGAGAGGGGAAAGTGTGGTGCGGAACCTGCGAAGGAAAAGACTGCGAGGGAATGAAAAAGGGGTTTCGGTTATATGAACTAATATTTCACGTCTGCACTGTTTTGCGTTTGCACTCTCATTCTTACTCTCTCTTTTGGATAAACACACTAAGGAAGCTTTATTACAAAGAATATAATTTATTTCCCAATTGGAGTTTTCTTAAAAACACAAGAAAACAATAATACACATTTAATTAATTAAATCTTAAATTCTGGGGCGGGAATGATCAGAGCGAGACAGACAGAAAGAAAGACGGGCACAAAGCCTCAGTGAGTTTAGCTCGAAGGTAGACGCCGTGTTCTACTGAGCGACATCCAAGCTAAAACCGTGCTCATATAGCCAAAGTCGGCTTGGGTGCCCGGCTGTCGTGAAATTACAGTTAGATGTCAATGCATTGGCAGTAGAATGCAGACTGCCAAACATCACAGTGTTCTCGAAAAAAAAAAAATGCAATATTTTCACTGAAAGAATCAGATAAATGCATAAGTGATAAAAGGGAGTAGATAATGGCATGGACAGAGCGCAGATACTAGTGTTGCAAAATAACAGAGAGAGGTATACTGCCAAAATATAAGGTATGACAATACTTATAATGCATATTAAGGATATTGAGAAAGCAACATGTGTACGGGTCGTGGAAAAATAAGCTTTTTAATACGGGTAGTGAATCACTCCCGTTGCACGTATATCAATATACCGCTGATGATCGTTTTATTACGCTGCATTTTGATCTAAGACTTTTCCCTCGAATTGTACATTTGATGTCTTCCGATGCCTATGAAAGGTTTAAAGCATGTAGAGACTCGTGGATTGCTGGAGAATTTTTTCTCTTGAGAACTCGTTCCAATCCCATATTCTTTGAGAAAAGCATTGAACGTGTATCTATTGGAGGGAGGTAATCAAACTTATAGTAATGAAGAAGTTGTAGACAAATAAGAGTTACCTCTCGTGGTAAGGGGGGGGGGGCTTCCCTGCTCCAAACGCAAACGGTGCAGAAGATGGGAGAGGGCTTTGTTGAGGGGATGGAGGGATTTCAGAGGGCATTTTTCAACTTTTCAATCTATTGTACAGGAATTACTATCTACGTCAGAAAAGAATAAGCTTAAAGATTGGAATCTTGTCCTTTTTGATTAACTTACCACCATTTATAAGTAAAAGTTGATTGATTGATGGATGGATGCATGGATGGATGGATTGTATGGTGTTAAATGCCGTTTTCAAATTATTTCATTTTTATCGCGGCGGCCATGCTATCCATGCTTTCCTGGAGTTTCTTTTACCAGTACTACGCACAGTATTCTTTCCAAGCCACTGGTTGCTTTCCCGTATAACCATCGTCGAAACAAAGGTCAGCCGTGAGAGAGAAATGAATCCTGTCGCAATGCCTATCATGAGTCCTCGTAAAGAAATTGGACAAACCGGGGTTCGAACCAGCGACCCTTTATTCTCAAGTCCTGTAGGCTACTGGCTGAGCTACTGGGGCTGCTAGGCACAACTCAAGGACCTTTTGCGGAGAATGTAGATCAAGATCAAAATCAGACTGCACAGAACGTGCAGTTTAATCTTGGATCTACACTGTCCGATACGGAGATACATGTATTTTTATCCCAAAATACCTTTGAAGTAGCAAAAATCGGGTTTTTACTATCGGCCTGAAAGTTTCATTTACTTACTTAGCAAGATAAGGGTTAATATTTTGAACTCGTGATTTCTCCACGCGTACAGTATCACTTGTTGTGTTGACCTGGTCAAATATAGTTGACCCATGCTCTGTGAAAAGGGGTCTTAGTACACCTTCAAAGAGTATGGACCAGGTCAGCCTGCGCAATCCTCGCAGGCTGTCCTGGTGGAAACTGTTTGCTATTGGTCAATTTTCTGCATGTCAAAAGACCAGTTTGAATCTATTACTATGTAATGACTTGCTTGGTATTGTTGCATAAGTCAAACAATGGGAACCAAATTTTTCTCTTTTTCTCTTACTAGGGCCCCCGAAATATTAAATCGGTCCCAATAACTAACCGCATGTACATAACCTTTGCGTGCCCGTGAAAACATACCATCGACTTCCGACACTTTCGGAGGCAGCCAGTACCTGTTGCATAAGTCAAACAATGGGAACCATTTTTTTTCCCCTTTTTCTCTTACTAGGGCCCCCGAAACATTAAATCGGTCCCAATAACTAACCGCATGTACATGACCTTTGCGTGCCCGCGAAAACATATTATCGGCTTCCGACGCTTTCGGAAGCAACCGGTTCCTGTTGCATAAGTAAAACTTAAAAGAAAACTGACTTTGGCACTACCCTTTCTTCTAAATACATAGACAAGAACTGTAACTTGGCTCTCACGACTATCCACTCGTATGTAGCAGTTTTACTTGCTGTGCAGAAACAGCCATACGCGGCTGTTGCGCGCAGCCATAGAGATCAAAGATATAGCATGATACCGAAATCTTTCCCATGAAAATATCTTGTACATCTTGAAAGTATATTGAAATTGGCCAATTACATACGAATAAATAATAATGATTAAAGAAAATGATAAAAATATATCAAAAAGAAAAAAAAAATGGCACAGCTGCGGTTCGGACCTCTGGCCAACAGGACCAAAAATGGCTCTTGGCACAGCGGTCTTACCCACTGTGCTATGCAGGCAACTGGAAATTAGTCTGGCTATATATACCTATAACCATATCCCCCCTCCCTTCCCATAATTCCTTGGAGACAAAAACCCAAGATGGCGGCCAATAAAAACAAAATGGCGGCTAAACCATCGATCTAAACACTAAGGGAAGTTTTAAAGTGCTTTTAGGTCTTCTTTGAAGGCTGATATGTAATCCTTAGCAAATTGAGATGCATTCTCCATCCATACACGCCAGATTTTACCGACATTGGGCTAGAATTTAGGAAAACAGGGTGACAGAAGAACTTGGTCACATGTTTTCGAGCATACTACCAGGTTGACAACCCTGGATCCGATTTGTCATTCTAGTTCAGGCCGGCTTCCACACTGCACATTGATACATTGAATATGCTAAGATGATCAATGGACAGTGTAAAAGCCCCAGAAAATATTGTCACAAGTGGATAAATTTAGACAGACAACTATTTCCGTAGCAACTGTTCCTGTAGCATGAGTCGAACAAAAAGAACTATATTTTGTATTATTTCTCTTCACATGTAGACAAGAAACGTAGTTACGATGACTACCAACTCATATGTTCCGGTTACGCATCCGTGAATACATGAAATATCGACGTATGATGCCTTCGGAAGCAACCGCTACCTGTTGCATAAGTCAAACAATGGGAACCAATTTTTTCCCTTTTCTCTTACTGGGGCCACCGTGACATTACAGCGGTCTCAATATCTATCCCCACGTGCATGACCTTTACGCGCCCGTGAAAACATATAATCCACGTACGAATCTTTCAGAAGCAACCGGTATGTGTTGCATAAGTCAAACAATGGGAACCAAATTTTTCTCTTTTTCTCTTACTAGGGCCCCCAAAACATTAAATCGGTCCCAATAACTAACCGCATGTATATGACCTTTGCGCGCTCGCGAAAACATACAATCGACTTCCGACACTTTCGGAGGCAACCGGGACCTGTTGCATAAGTCAAACAATGGGAACCAATTTTTTTTCCCTTTTCCTCTGAATAGGGCCCCTGAAAAATTAAATCCGTCCCAATACATAACCCCATGTACATGACCTTTGCGTGCCCGCGAAAACATATTATCAGCTTCCGATGCTTTCGGAAGCAACCGGTTTCTGTTGCGTAAGTAAGAAAAAGAAAACTGACTTTTGCCCTACCCTTTCTTCTAAATACATAGACAAAAACTGTAACTTGGCTCTCACGACTACCCACCCATATGTAGCAGTTTTACTCGCTGTGCAGAAACAGTCATACGCGGCTGTTGCGCGCAGCCATAGAGCTCAAAGATAAAGCATGATACCAAAATCTTTCCCATGAAAATATCTTGTACATCTTTAAAGTATATTGAAATTGGCCAATTACATCAGAATAAATGATAATAATTAAAGAAAATGATGAAAATATATTAAAAGGAAAAAAAAAAAAAAAAAATGGCACAGCTGGGGTTCGAACCTCTGGCCAACAGGACCAAAATTGGCTCTTGGCACAGAGGTCTTACCCACTGTGCTATGGAGGCAACTGGAAATTAGTCTGGCTATACATACCTATAACCATATCCCCCCTCCCTTCCCATAATTCCTTGGAGACAAAAATCCAAGATGGCGGCCAATAAAAACAAAATGGCGGCTAAACCATCGATCTAAACAATAAGGGAAGTTTTAAAATGCTTTTAGGTCTTCTTTGAAGGCTGATATGTAATCCTTAGCAAATTGAGATGCATTCTCCATCCATACACGCCAGATTTTACCGACATTGGGCTAGAATTTAGGAAAACAGGGTGACAGAAGAACTTGGTCACATGTTTTCGAGCATATTACCAGGTTGACAACCCTGGATCCGATTTGTCATTCTAGTTCAGGCCGGCTTCCACACTGCACATTGATACATTGAATATGCTAAGATGATCAATGGACAGTGTAAAAGCCCCAGAAAATATTGTCACAAGTGGATAAATTTAGACAGACAACTATTTCCGTAGCAACTGTTCCTGTAGCATGAGTCGAACAAAAGGAACTATATTTTGTATTATTTCTCTTCACATGTAGACAAGAAACGTAGTTACGATGACTACCAACTCATATGTGCCGGTTACGCACCCGTGAAAACATGAAATATCAACTTATGATGCCTTCGGAAGCAACCGCTACCTGTTGCATAAGTCAAACAATGGGAACCAATTTTTTCCCTTTTCTCTTACTGGGGCCACCGTAACATTAAAGCGGTCTCAATATCTATCCCCACGTGCATGACCTTTACGTGCCCGCGAAAACATATAATCCACTTACGAATCTTTCAGAAGCAATTGGTATGTGTTGCATAAGTCAAACAATGGGAACCAAATTTTTCTCTTTTTCTCTTACTAGGGCCCCCGAAACATTAAATCGGTCCCAATAACTAACCAAATGTATATGAACTTTGCGCGCCCGCGAAAACATACAATCGACTTCCGACACTTTCGGAGGCAACTGGTACCTGTTGCATAAGTCAAACAATGGGAACCAAATTTTTTTCCCTTTTTCTCTTAATAGGGCCCCTGAAACATTAAATCGGTCCCAATAAATAACCGCATGTACATGACCTTTCCGTTCCCGCAAAAAATATTATCAGCTTCCGACGCTTTCGGAAGCAACCGGTTTCTGTTGCATAAGTAAGAAAAAGAAAACGGACTTTTGCCCTACCCTTTCTTCTAAATACATAGAAAAGAACTGTAACTTGGCTCTCACGACTACCCACTCATATGTAGCAGTTTTACTCGCTGTGCAGAAACAGCCATACGCGGCTCTGGCGCACAGCGAAAGAGCTCAAAGATATAGCATGATACCGAAATCTTTCCCATGAAAATATCTTATACATCTTTAAAATATATTGAAATTGGCCAATTACATAAAAATAAATGATAATAATTCAAGAAAATGATAAAAATATATTAAAAGGAAAAAAAAAAAAAAAAATGGCATATCTGGGGTTCGAACCTCTGGCCAACAGGACCAAAAATGGCTCTTGGCACAGCGGTCTTACCCACTGTGCTATGGAGGCAACTGGAAATTAGTCTGGCTATATATACCTATAACCATATCCCCCCTCCCTTCCCATAATTCCTTGGAGACAAAAATCCAAGATGGCGGCCAATAAAAACAAAATGGCGGCTAAACCATCGATCTAAACAATAAGGGAAGTTTTAAAGTGCTTTTAGGTTTTCTTTGAAGGTTGATATGTAATCCTTAGCAAATTGAGATGCATTCTCCATCCATACACGCCAGATTTTACCGACATTGGGCTAGAATTTAGGAAAACAGGGTGACAGAAGAACTTAGTCACATGTTTTCAAGCATACTACCAGGTTGACAACCCTGGATCCGATTTGTCATTCTAGTTCAGGCCGGCTTCCACACTGCACATTGATACATTGAATATGCTAAGATGATCAATGGACAGTGTAAAAACCCGAGAGAATATTGTCACAAGTGGATAAATTTAGACAGACAACTATTTCCGTAGCAACTGTTCCTGTAGCATGAGTCGAACAAAAAGAACTATATTTTGTATTATTTCTCTTCACATGTAGACAAGAAACGTAGTTACGATGACTACCAACTCATATGTTCCGGTTACGCACCCGTGAAAACATGAAATATCAACTTATGATGCCTTCGGAAGCAACCGCTACCTGTTGCATAAGTCAAACAATGGGAATCAATTTTTTCCCTTTTCTCTTACTGGGGCCACCGTAACATTAAAGCGGTCTCAATATCTATCCCCACGTACATGACCTTTACGTGCCCGCGAAAACATATATTCCACTTACGAATCTTTCAGAAGCAACCGGTATGTGTTGCATAAGTCAAACAATGGGAACCAAATTTTTCGCTTTTTCTCTTACTAGGGCCCCCAAAACATTAAATCGGTCCCAATAACTAACCGCATGTACATGACCTTTGCGTACCCGCGAAAACATACAATCGACTTCCGACACTTTCGGAGGCAAGCGGGACCTGTTGCATAAGTCAAACAATGGGAACCAATAAATAACCGCATGTACATGACCTCTGCGTACCTGCGAAAACATATTATCGGCTTCTGACGCTTTCGGAAGCAACCGGTTTCTATTGCATAAATAAGAAAAAGAAAACTGACTTTTGCAGTACCCTTTCTTCTAAATACATAGACAAGAACTGTAACTTGGCTCTCATGACTACCCATTCATATGTAGCAGTTTTACTTGCTGTGCAGAAACAGCCATACGCGGCTCTTGCGCGCAGCCAAAGAGCTCAAAGATATAGCATGATACCAAAATCTTTCCCATGAAAATATCTTGTACATCTTTAAAGTATATTGAAATTGGCCAATTACATAAGAATAAATGATAATAATTAAAGAAAATGATAAAAATGTTTTAAAAGGAAAATTAAAAAAAAAAAAAAAAATGGCACAGCTGGGGTTCGAACCTCTGGCCAACAGGACCAACAATGGCTCTTGGCACAGCGGTCTTACCCACTGTGCTATGGAGGCAACTGGAAATTAGTCTGGCTATATATACCTATAACCATATCCCCCCTCCCTTCCCATAATTCCTTGGAGACAAAAATCCAAGATGGCGGCCAATAAAAACAAAATGGCTGCTAAACCATCGATCTAAACAATAAGGGAAGTTTTAAAGTGCTTTTAGGTCTTCTTTGAAGGCTGATATGTAATCCTTAGCAAATTGAGATGCATTCTCCATCCATACACACCAGATTTTACCGACATTGGGCTAGAATTTAGGAAAACAGGGTGAGAGAAGAACTTGGTCACATGTTTTCAAGCATACTACCAGGTTGACAACCTTGGATTCGATTTGTCATTCTAGTTCAGGCCGGCTTCCACACTGCACATTGATACATTGAATATGCTAAGATGATCAATGGACAGTGTAAAAGCCCCAGAAAATATTGTCACAAGTGGATAAATTTAGACAGACAACTATTTCCGTAGCAACTGTTCCTGTAGCATGAGTCGAACAAAAAGAACTATATTTTGTATTATTTCTCTTCACATGTAGACAAGAAACGTAGTTACGATGACTACCAACTCATATGTGCCGGTTACGCACCCGTGAAAACATGAAATATCGACTTATGATGCCTTCGGAAACAACCGCTACCTGTTGCATAAGTCAAACAATGGGAACCAATTTTTTCCCTTTTCTCTTACTGGGGCCACCGTAACATTAAAGCGGTCTCAATATCTATCCCCACGTGCATGACCTTTACACGCCCAGAAAAACATATAATCCACTTACGAATCTTTCAGAAGCAACCGGTATATGTTGCATAAGTCAAACAATGAGAACCAAATTTTTCTTTTTCTCTTACTATGGCCCCCGAAATATTAAATCGGTCCCAATAACTAACCGCATGTACATGACCCTTGCGCGCCTGCGATAACATACAATCGACTTCCGACACTTTCGGAGGCAACCGGTACCTGTTGCATAAGTCAAACAATAGGAACCAAATTTTTTTCCCTTTATCTCTTAATAGGGCTCCTGAAACTTTAAATCGGTCCCAATAAATAACCGCATGTACATGACCTTTGCATGCCCGAGAAAACATATTATCGGCTTCCGACGCTTTCAGAAGCAACCGGTTTCTGTTGCATAAGTAAGAAAAAGAAAACTGACTTTTGCCCTACCCTTTCTTCTAAATACATAGACAAGAACTGTAACTTGGCTCTCACGACTATCAACTCATATGTAGCAGTTTTACTTGCTGTGCAGAAACAGCCATACGCGGCTCTTGCGCGCAGCCATAGATATCAAAGATATAGCATGATATCAAAATCTTTCCCATGAAAATATCTTGTACATCTTGAAAGTATATTGAAATTGGCCAATTACATAAGAATAAATGATAATAATTAAAGAAAATGATAAAAATATATTAAAAAAAAAAAAAAAAAATGGCACAGCTGCGGTTCGGACCTCTGGCCAACAGGACCAAAAATGGCTCTTGGCACAGCGGTCTTACCCCCTGTGCTATGCAGGCAACTGGAAATTGGTCTGGCTATATATATCTATAACCATATCCCCCCTCCCTTCCCATAATTCCTTAGAGACAAAAATCCAAGATGGCGGCCAATAAAAACAAAATGGCGGCTAAACCATCGATCTAAACACTAAGGGAAGTTTTAAAGTGCTTTTAGGTCTTCTTTGAAGGCTGATATGTAATCCTTAGCAAATTGAGATGCATTCTCCATCCATACACGCCAGATTTTACCGACATTGGGCTAGAATTTAGGAAAACAGGGTGACAGAAGAACTTGGTCACATGTTTTCGAGCATACTACCAGGTTGACAACCCTGGATCCGATTTGTCATTCTAGTTCAGGCCGGCTTCCACACTGCACATTGATACATTGAATATGCTAAGATGATCAATGGACAGTGTAAAAGCCCCAGAAAATATTGTCACAAGTGGATAAATTTAGACAGACAACTATTTCCGAAGCAACTGTTCCTGTAGCATGAGTCGAACAAAAGGAACTATATTTTGTATTATTTCTCTTCACATGTAGACAAGAAACGTAGTTACGATGACTACCAACTCATATTTTCCGGTTACGCATCCGTGAATACATGAAATATCGACGTATGATGCCTTCGGAAGCAACTGCTACCTGTTGCATAAGTCAAACAATGGGAACCAATTTTTTCCCTTTTCTCTTACTGGGGCCACCGTAACATTAAAGCGGTCTCAATATCTATCCCCACGTGCATGACCTTTACGCGCCCGTGAAAACATATAATCCACTTAGCAATCTTTCAGAAGCAACCGGCATGTGTTGCATAAGTCAAACAATGGGAACCAAATTTTTCTCTTTTTCTCTTACTAGGGCCCCCAAAACATTAAATCGGTCCCAATAACTAACCGCATGTATATGACCTTTGCGTGCCCGTGAAAACATACAATCGACTTCCGACACTTTCGGAGGCAAGCGGGACCTGTTGCATAAGTCAAACAATGGGAACCAATTTTTGCCCTTTTCTCTTACTGGGGCCACCGTAACATTAATGCGGTCTCAATATCTATCCCCACGTGCATGACCTTTATGCACCCGCGAAAACATATAATCCACTTACGAATCTTTCAGAAGAAACCGGTATGTGTTGCATAAGTCAAACAATAGGAATCAAATTTTTCTCTTTTTCTCTTACTAGGGCCCCCGAAACATTAAATCGGTCCCAATAACTAACTGCATGTACATGACCTTTGTGCGCCCGCGAAAACATACAATCAACTTCTGACACTTTCGGAGGCAACCGGTAACTGTTGCATAAGTCAAACAATGGGAACCAAATTTTTTTCCCTTTTTCTCTCAATAGGGCCCCTGAAACATTAAATCGGTCCCACTAAATAACCGCATATACATGACCTTTGGGTACCCGCGTAAACATATTATCAGCTTCCGACGCTTTCCGAAACAACTGGTTTCCGTTGCATAAGTAAGAAAAAGAAAACTGACGTTTTCCCTACCTTTTCTTCTAAATACATAGACAAGAACTGTAACTTGGCTCTCATGACTGCCCGCTTATATGTACCAGTTTCACTCACTGTGAAGAAACACCCATACGCGGCTCTTGCGCGCAGCCAAAGAGCTCAAAGATATAGCATGATACCGAAATCTTTCCCGTGAAAATATCTTGTACATCTTTAAAGTATATTGAAATTGACAAATTACATAAGAATAAATGATAATAATTAAAGAAAATGATAAAAATATATTAAAAGGAAAAAAATAAAATGGCAAAGCTGGGGTTCGAACCTCTGGCCAACAGGACCAAAAATGGCTCTTGGCACAGCGGTCTTACCTACCGTGCTCTGGAGGCAACTGAAAATTAGTCTGGCTATATATACCTATAACCATATCCCCCCTCCCTTCCCATTATTCCTTGGAGACAAAAATCGAAGATGGCGGCCAATAAAAACAAAATGGCGGCTAAACCATCGATCTAAACAATAAGGGAAGTTTTAAAGTGCTTTTAGGTCTTCTTTGAAGGCTGATATGTAATCCTTAGGAAATTGAGATGCATTCTCCATCCATACACGCCAGATTTTACCGACATTGGGCTAGAATTTAGGAAAACAGGGTGACAGAAGAACTTGGTCACATGTTTTCGAGCATACTACCAGGTTGACAACCCTGGATCCGATTTGTCATTCTAGTTCAGGCCGGCTTCCACACTGCACATTGATACATTGAATATGCTAAGATGATCAATGGACAGTGTAAAAGCCCCAGAAAATATTGTCACAAGTGGATAAATTTAGACAGACAACTATTTCCGTAGCAACTGTTCCTGTAGCATGAGTCGAACAAAAGGAACTATATTTTGTATTATTTCTCTTCACATGTAGACAAGAAATGTAGTTACGATGACTACCAACTCATATGTGCCGGTTACGCACCCTTGAAAACATGAAATATCGACTTATGATGCCTTCGGAAGCAACCGCTACCTGTTGCATAAGTCAAACAATGGGAACCAATTTTTTCCCTTTTCTCTTACTGGGGCCACCGTAACATTAAAGCGTTCTCAATATCTATCCCCACGTGCATGACCTTTACGCGCCCGCGAAAACATATAATCCACTTACGAATCTTTCAGAAGCAACCTGTATGTGTTGCATAAGTCAAACAATGGGAACAAAATTTTTCTCCTTTTCTCTTACTATGGCCCACGAAACATTAAATCGGTCCCAATAACTAACCGCATGTACATGACCTTTGCGCACCCGCGAAAACATACAATCGACTTCCGACACTTTCGGAGGCAACCGGTACTTGTTGCATAAGTCAAACAATGGGAACCAAATTTTTTTCCCATTTTCTGTTAATAGGGCCCCTGAAACATTAAATCAGTCCGAATAAATAACCGCATGGACATAACCTTTGCGTGCCTGCGAAAACATATTATCGGCTTCTGACGCTTTCGGAAGCAACCGGTTTCTGTTGCATAAGTAAGAAAAAGAAAACTGACTTTTGCCCTACCCTTTCTTCTAAATACATAGACAAGAACTGTAACTTGGCTCTCACGACTACCCACTCATATGTAGCAGTTTTACTCGCTGTGCAGAAACAGCCATACGCGGCTCTTGCGCGCAGCCAAAGAGCTCAAAGATATAGCGTGATACCGAAATCTTTCCCATGAAAATATCTTGTACATCTTTAAAGTATATTGAAATTGGCCAATTACATAAGAATAAATGATAATAATTAAAGAAAATGATAAAAATATATTAAAAGGAAAAAAAAAAAAAAAAAATGGCACAGCTGGGGTTCGAACCTCTGGCCAACAGGACCAAAAATGGCTCTTGGCACAGCGGTTTTACCCACTGTGCTATGCAGGCAACTGGATATTAGTCTGGCTATATATACCTATAACCATATCCCCCCCTCCCTTCACATAATTCCTTGGAGATAAAAATCCAAGATGGCGGGCAATAAAAACAAAATGGCGGCTAAACCATCGATCTAAACAATAAGGGAAGTTTTAAAGTGCATTTAGGTCTTCTTTAAAGGCTGATATGTAATCCTTAGCAAATTGAGATGCATTCTCCATCCATACACGCCAGATTTTACCGACATTGGGCTAGAATTTAGGAAAACAGGGTGACAGAAGAACTTGGTCACATGTTTTCGAGCATACTACCAGGTTGACAACCCTGGATCCGATTTGTCATTCTAGTTCAGGCCGGCTTCCACACTGCACATTGATACATTGAATATGCTAAGATGATCAATGGACAGTGTAAAAGCCCCAGAAAATATTGTCACAAGTGGATAAATTTAGACAGACAACTATTTCCGTAGCAACTGTTCCTGTAGCACGAGTCGAACTAAAGGAATTATATTTGGTATTATTTCTGTTCACATGTATAGAAGAAACGTAGTTACGATGACTACCAATTCATATGTGCCGGTTACGCACCCGTGAAAACATGAAATATCGACTTATAATGCCTTCGGAAGCAACCGCTACCTGTTGCATAAGTCAAACAATGGGAACCAATTTTTTCCCTTTTCTCTTACTGGGGCCACCGTAACATTAAAGCGTTCTCAATATCTATCCCCAAGTGCATGACCTTTATGCGCCCATGAAAACATATAATCCACTTACGAATCTTTCAGAAGCAACCAGTATATGTTCCATAAGTCACACAATGGGAACCAAATTTTTCTCTTTTTCTCCTACTAGGGCTCCCGAAACATTAAATCGGTCCCAATAACTAACCGCATGTGCATGACCTTTGTGCGCCCGCGAAAACATACAATCGACTTCCGACACTTTCGGAGACAACCTGTACCTGTTGCATAAGTCAAACAATGGGAACCAATTTTTTTCCATTTTTCTCTTAATAGTGCCCCTGAAACATTAAATCGGTCCCAATAAATAACCGCATGTACATGACCTTTGCCTGCCCGCGAAAACATATTATTGGCTTCCGACGCTTTCGGAAGCAACTGGTTTCTGTTGCATAAGTAAGAAAAAGAAAACTTACTTTTGCCCTACCCTTTCTTCTAAATACATAGACAAGAACTGTAACTTGGCTCTCACGACTACCCACTCATATGTAGCAGTTTTACTCGCTGTGCAGAAACAGCCATATGCGGCTCTTGCGCGCAGCCAAAGAGCTCAAAGATATAGCATGATACCGAAATCTTTCCCATGAAAATATCTTGTACATCTTTAAAGTATATTGAAATTGGCCAATTACATAAGAATAAATGATAATAATTAAAGAAAATGATAAAAATATATTAAAAGGAAAAAAAAAAAAAAAAAAAAAAATGGCACAGCTGGGGTTCGAACCTCTGGCCAACAGGACCAAAAATGGCTCTTGGCACAGCGGTCTTACCCACTCTGCTATGGAGGCAACTAGAAAATTGTCTGGCTATATATACCTATAACCATATCCCCCCCTCCCTTCACATAATTCCTTGGAGACAAAAATCCAAGATGGCGGCCAATGAAAACAAAATGGCGGCTAAACCATCGATCTAAACAATAAGGGAAGTTTTAAAGTGCTTTTAGGTCTTCTTTGAAGGCTGATATGTAATCCTTAGCAAATTCAGATGCATTCTCCATCCATACACGCCAGATTTTACCGACATTGGGCTAGAATTTAGGAAAACAGGGTGACAGAAGAACTTGGTCACATGTTTTCAAGCATACTACCAGGTTGACAACCCTGGATCCGATTTGTCATTCTAGTTCAGGCCGGCTTCCACACTGCACATTGATACATTGAATATGCTAAGATGATCAATGGACAGTGTAAAAGCCCCAGAAAATATTGTCACAAGTGGATAAATTTAGACAGACAACAATTTCCGTAGCAACTGTTCCTGTAGCATGAGTCGAACAAAAGGAACTATGTTTTGTATTATTTCTCTTCACATGTAGACAAGAAAAGTAGTTACGATGACTACCAACTCATATGTGCCGGTTACGCACCCGTGAAAACATGAAATATCGACTTTTGATGCCTTCGGAAGCAACCGCTACCTGTTGCATAAGTCAAACAATGGGAACCAATTTTCTCCCTTTTCTCTTACTGGGGCCACCGTAACATTAAAGCGTTCTCAATATCTATCCCCATGTACATGACCTTTACGCGCCCGCGAAAACATAATCCACTTACGAATCTTTCAGAAGCAACCGGTATGTGTTGCATAAGTCAAACAATGGGAACAAAATTTTTCTCTTTTTCTCTTACTAGGGCCCCCGAAACATTAAATTGGTCCCAATAACTAACCGCATGTACATGACTTTTGCGCGCCCGCGAAAACATACAATCGACTTCCGACACTTTCGGAGGCAACCGGTACCTGTTGCATAAGTCATACAATGGGAACCAATTTTTTTTCCCTTTTTCTCTTCATAGGGCCCCTGAAACATTAAATCGGTTCCAATAAATAACCGATTGTACATGGCCTTTGCGTGCCCGCGAAAAAATATTATCGGCTTCCAACGCTTTCTGAAGCAACCGGTTTCTGTTGCATAAGTAAGAAAAAGAAAACTGACATTTGCCCTACCCTTTCTTCTAAATACATAGACAAGAACTGTAACTTGGCTCTCACGACTACCCACTCATATGTAGCAGTTTTACTCGCTGTGCAGAAGTAGCCATACGTGGCTCTTGCGCGGAGCCAAAGAGCTCAAAGATATAGCATGATACCGAAATCTTTCCCATGAAAATATCTTGTACATCTTTAAAGTATATTGAAATTGGCCAATTACATAAGAATAAATGATAAGAATTAAAGAAAATGATGAAAATATATTAAAAGGAAAAAAAAAAAAAGGCACAGCTGCGGTTCGAACCTGTGGCCAACAGGACCGAAAATGGCTCTTGGCACAGCGTTCTTACCCACTGTGCTATGGAGGCAACTGGAAATTAGTCTGGCTATATATACCTATAACCATATACTCCCTCCCTTCCCATAATTTCTTGGAGAAATAATCCAAGATGGCGGCCAATAAAAACAAAATAGCGGCTAAACCATCGATCTAAACAATAAGGGAAGTTTTAAAGTGCTTTTAGGTCTTCTTTGAAGGCTGATATGTAATCCTTAGGAAATTGAGATGCATTCTCCATCCATACAAGCCAAATTTTACCGACATTGGGCTAGAATTTAGGAAAACAGGGTGACAGAAGAACTTGGTCACATGTTGTCCAGCATACTACCAGGTTGACAACCCTGGATCCGATTTGTCATTCTTGTTCAGGCCGGCTTCCACACTGCACATTGATACATTGAATATGCTAAGATGATCAATGGACAGTGTAAAAGCCCCAGAAAATATTGTCACAAGTGGATAAATTTAGACAGACAACTATTTCCGTAGCAACTGTTCCTGTAGCATGAGTCGAACAAAAGGAACTATATTTTGTATTATTTCTCTTCACATGTAGACAAGAAACGTAGTTGCGATGACTACCAACTCATATGTGCCTGTTACGCTCCTGTGAAAACATGAAATATCGACTTATGATGCCTTCGGAAGCAACCGCTACCTGTTGCATAAGTCAAACAATGGGAACCAATTTTTTCCCTTTTCTCTTACTGGGGCCACCGTAACATTAAAGCGTTCTCAATATCTATCCCCACGTGCATAGCCTTTACGCTCCCGCGAAAACATATAATCCACTTACGAATCTTTCAGAAGCAACCGGTACCTGTTGCATAAGTCAAACAATGGGAACCAAATTTTTCTCTTTTTGTCTTACTAGGGCCCCTGAAACATTAAATCGGTCCCAATAACTAACCGCACGTACATGACCTTTGCGCGCGCGAAAACATACAATCGACTTCTGACCCTTTCGGAGGCAACCAGTACCTGTTGCATAAGTCAAACAATGGGAACCAAATTTTTTTCCCTTTTTCTCTTAATAGGGCCCCTGAAACATTAAATCGGTCCCAATAAATAACCGCATGTACATGACCTTTGCGTGCCCGTGAAAACATATTATCGGCTTCCGACCCTTTCGGAAGCAACCGGTTTCTGTTGCATAAGTAAGAAAAAGAAAACTGACTTTTGCCCTACCCTTTCTTCTAAATACATAGACAAGAACTGTAACTTGGCTCTCACGACTACCCACTCATATGTAGCAGTTTTACTCGCTGTGCAGAAACAGCCATACGCAGCTCTTGCGCGCAGCCAAAGAGCTCAAAGATATAGCATGATACCGAAATCTTTCCCATGAAAATATCTTGTACATCTTTAAAGTATATTGAAATTGGCCAATTACATAAGAATAAATGATAATAATTAAAGAAAATAATAAAAATATATTAAAAAAAAAAAAAAAATCGCACAGCATGGGTTCGAACCTCTGGCCAACAGGACCAAAAATGGCTCTTGGCACAGCGGTCTTACCCACTGTGCTATGGAGGCAACTGGAAATTAGTCTGGCTATATCGATGGCTGAGTGCAACAGTAGCCCAAGTCCACATTTTCCCGAAAGTTGTTTTATGGCATGTTTTTGTATCTCATTGCAAAATCTGTGTATTCTCCAATTTTCAGGACTGTATCCTAACTACAACTAAAGGTATTTAATTTTGAAAAAATATCCTATCTCAGGTAGAATATTTTTTGCATCCAACACTATTCCTATCTTGAGATAGGTATACTGTTGCTCTTAAAAAGTAAACAATTTGTTATTTGTTTACAGTGCAACACTATTTCTAACTTGAGTTAGGCATAGTGTTGCAGTAAAATGTTAGCACCAAAAATAACATATTGAAAAGATTTTTTGTTAAATCTTAATTTCAATTATCTACAAAGGTGTATAAATTAAACTTAATATATAATTTGTAGATACAGTTTTTTATTTGTGTATAAATTTAGAAGGAAAAAAAAATGATGATAATGTCTGACCTTAAGGTCAACATGCTGAAGTTTGTGTGTATTCGTGATTCAAATTTTTAGAAGAATTCACAACAAAAAAGCAGATACAGGTAAGTACACAATAATACTTTTATCTTATTTTTTAGTAGGCTTGATCAGTATTTTAGTTACTTTTTATTTTGTATCTAAACCCAGTATAGCAATCCTACATGGTTAAGGTCATTTCTGTTGAAAGTGGGTGGGGTTAAAATTCATTTTCAAGGAAAAACATGTCTTATCATCAAAGAGTATAGAAAGCTATAGCTTAAGGAAAGAAGTGTTATAATGAATTAGTGTCTATTAAGATTTCACAGTGACCTTAAAACCCTGATTGAAAGCAAAATAAAAATCATAAAATAAATGTTATCTCAGAAGGGCTTGTATCTGCAACTAGGTAGATCTAGTTGTTTAATCATTCTAAATATTTCTTACACTAGGTATTTCTGAACATTTTGTACATTTCTGTAAAATATTGAAATGAATAAAAGCTGAAGACTTTTGAGGCAGACGTAAATCAAGACTGTCAGGAGTAATTTCTCCTTTTTCAAAAATGTTTTCAAAATGTTTCTACGGCAGATGTATGAAATTTATACAAGAATTGTTTGTTTGTAAACCTGAAACCAGGTAATCCCTACTGAGTTCTTGGAAAAGAAGAATACTCCTGATTGGCAATTTCTCCTTTACCTACAATGTTTTCTTCCTTTTTTAGAAAAGAATCACATCCTTTCACCTGAATGCTTTCAATTAAAACAGGTCCAAAATTTTGCAAAGGATTAAGTATCTGTTTCATAAACTTTTTTGTTAATCAAAAGAATACAAAACTTGCATGTTTAATCCTTCATAGGTGAAACAAAAACGTTTATATCAGTATCATAAAATGAACAATTTTTCACCATTTGTTTGTATTCACAGTCTTGATGATGTCATAATATTGAATTAAGTAGTTCTCTGACATCATCACACTAACAATGACCTGTACTGTTAAGTCACTGGGGCTATAAATAAAACATGGGCTGTAACCCAAATTTGTATTTCTATCTGGTTGTGATAAATTCTGCCCCTTTTTGGTTAATAGAACCATAGAAATAAATCCAAAATATGATTTTTTTTTAATTATGTGAAATAGATCCTTCAACACTGCATCTAGTCATCACTGTTGCAAAAATGAAAACTAATCTGAATAAAGGGCAATTTTTAGTCTCATTCACTGAATTTATTATTTAACCCTTTACCAGTCAAGCCATTGTTTATACAGCCCTGGATAAGAAAGCTTTTTATTTTGAAAGATTGTGGGAAAAGGAGAAATGCTCATAATGCTCAATACAAGTATTTTTTCTCTTTCCCAAAAATGTATTCTACACCTCTAGTCACAGATCCCATTATTTGAGCCAGACTTGATTTCTTGTCTGCAGACGCTTTTAATTTGGAACAGACCAACATTTTGTTATGATAATACAATGCTGCCTGCCTAATGTCTTAATTTCTAGCCCTTTCATTGTTATGCAGAAATTTTATTGCTTTTTCAGCCTGTGTCGATTAAGATTAGACTACAATGAGTCAGTGCTAGTTTTCACTGCCAACTGTGATGTTTCTGAATTTGTTGAAAATAGTGTTAGACTTGAATCAAACAAGAAATCTTCATGACATCAGATCTGTATGGAAACTAAAACCTTTTTTTTTTATTTTTTCAGTATGTTGTCTGTTGAGGCATCCTGTCACCAGGGCCATCCAAAATATTTCGGTCAAGGCCGATAGTGTGTAGCAAATAGCTATGCAGCAATGATTTACAATTTTCAGAAAAAGAAGGCCTCAACTTGGACGCAGTCAGACTTGGATGCTATTTTACAGGAAGGTGATAACATGTATGAGCATCTGAAAGTAAATGGACAGAAGGAAGACTTCTTGTTATTATCTGACCTTCCATACCAATGGAACAGCTGCCAATTTGAAGTGACTGAATGTCTTGCAGGATTAGTATTCAACACAAAACAGAATGCTCCATTTGTTAGTCTTTATGACACTATATCAAAAATGAATACTTTTCTATTTTTAACCATCAAATGTAATACAACAGCAATCATAAAAGAAGATAACACGTTTCATGTATTTGATCCACATTCTAGAAACAGCAGAGGAATGATGCAGGTTGATGGAACAGCAGTTCTTACATCCTATTTAGATACTGAAAGCCTGATAAATTTTCTTGAAAACTTTGTAGCATGTTTCGGTGATACTGAATGTGTTCCATTTGAGGGAACTACTGTTAACCTTACGGAAATGAAAAATATCAGTGATTCAGAATTTGAAGGCTTTTCAGAGATGATTGATGGAGAGTACAGCTGTATATTGCAAATAATTAAAGAGAATGAAGAAAGGGAAATACAAGAGATTATAGAGAGTTGTGGTCCTGATAGTTCTAGCAAAATGCTGTACCAAATATGGAGGATGTTATTTTGAACAGGTTGCGGAATGACAGTCCAAAAATCGCACTTGACAAGTACAAAGATTTGTTGTGGCTATGCAAATCAGGCATAATTCCTCAATGTCACCACATGTTTTATACTCTATTGCCACATGAAATTCAGGAGTAGAAATCTATTTTTTCAATCTTTGTGATAGAAGGATTTGATTTCCATTAACCCTTTATCATTCACACCTTGTTTTCCCTTAGGTAGAAGGCTTTTGAAAATATTTTGAGAACAGGAGGAAATGCTTCTAACAAGCATTTTTTCCTTTTGCCGCAATGTTTTCTACCTTTCCAAAGATAAATCCCATTATTTGATAGGCCATATTTGGTCGTCTACAATAATTATGATTTCAATTTAGACAAGACCAAAATTTTGTCATCTGAGAAAATTATCCAAAATATCGGGAGAAAAGGATAAAATGCGTGTAACAAGCAATTTTCCTCTTGCCACAATGTTTTCTACCCTTCCAGAGACAAATACCATTAGATCTATTTGATAGGCCATATTTTGTCATCTGCATTATGGTTTCAATTTGGACAAGACCAAAATTTTGTCATCTGAGAAAGTTCTCCCAGCCCTCCATGCGAGTTTGAAATATTCAGACTTTGAAAGGAAATTTTACCTGTTATGTTCCAGAAGCAACCAAATAGAGGAGACTGAAAGATATTTTATGTATTATGCTACTGAATTCCTGTATCAGCTCTGTGTTTTTTAAACATTTTATTTTCATGTAGTTGATGTGGAATAGCAGTCAGTGATTAATTGGAAAAAAAATGCTTAATGTATTCAGGTTTAAATTTCCCAGGAAAACATTGCCAGGTACATCACAGTACACTGAATGTTACGAGTTATAAATTTCTCTGATGGCATAACAATGTTCTCTATGTATTTCCTACTGTATTGTGTTTTGATTGTTCACAAGTTTTTAAGTTTGGTCAATGTTAGAAATTAAAAAAAAGTTATCTTTTGACATTTTACAATTGATAATTTGTAATAACTCTTTACAACACAAAATCCTAGACTTGTCCACTTGAAAGCATTTGCAAATAACAGTTTAAATGTGGTCCAAATAATAGAAGTCGTCTCTGAATGAGTAGAAAACATGGGAAAAAGAGAATATGCTGGTTACCAGCATTTTCTCCTTAACCCACAATAATTTCAAAAGGTATCTTCCTCAGAGTCATTAAAACTCAGGATTGTGTGGTCAAACCTAATTTGTTTACTTTCACAAAAAATGTTTATTTTTTCAATTATAAGTGTTCTGAAATTGTACAAATGATATAATGTTATGTGTAAGAGTAAACCCTTTACCAAACAACAAAATGTTGGACTCCAACAAATTGAAAGTGTCTGCAGGCGACAAATCAAATGTACCAAAAATGGTGATTTCTGTCTTTGATTGGGTAGAAGACGTTGTGGGAAAAGGAGAAAATGCTGGTTCCTATATTTCTTCCTTTTCCCATAATGTTTTGAAAAGGCTTCCCCAGAGTCATAAAAACAGGAATTGTTTTGGAAAGGGTTAAGGACATTGAGTGAAAAGGGAAAAATGCTTGTAACAAGCAATTTTGCATTTCCTGTATTGTTTCAAAGTCATTGGTGGCTTCAAGAAAAGTCGGTTTGAGGTATATGGCAAAATAGATCAGTTTGCAGTTTTTATAAGCATAATAAGGTAAAAATTAAGTAAAAGTGTTATATAATTGGACTTTGTTGTATTTCCTTCATTGTCCCTAAATATTGCTTGTTCTGCTTGATGAATAGCTGCATGTAGGTACTATGTTTTACTCATATTTCATGAAGAAGTCTATAGATTTGAGCGCAATACTATACTATGTCCATTTATACATACTATTACACTAATTTTTCACAAAGAATGCATACAAATTTGAGTGCAAGACTATACCCAACTCCAATTAGGTACAGTGTTGCACTAACTTTTGCCGGCTTGATCGAGAAATTTGAGTACAATACTATATCTAATTCATTTTTACTGCAATAACACGTTTACAGCAAATCATTTGTGAATATTCATTTTGCCATCATATTCAAAGCTTAAATCAGCATTGAAATAAATACCATAGGTTTTGGAAAACACTTCAGAGGAAAAAAAGATGAGTTTTTCTGTCTCCTGAAAAATTCTCAGAAATTGACTAGGGCTAGTGTTGCGTTAAGCCATCGATATATACCTATAATCATATCCCCCCTCCCTTCCCATAATTCCTTGGAGACAAATATCCAAGATGGCGGCCAATAAAAACAAAATGGCGACTAAACCATCGATCTAAACAATAAGGGAAGTTTTAAAGTGCTTTTAGGTCTTCTTTGAAGGCTGATATGTAATTCTTATCAAATTGAGATGCATTCTCCATCCATACACGCCAGATTTTACCGACATTGGGCTAGAGTTTAGGAAAACAGGGTGACAGAAGAACTTGGTCACATGTTTTCGAGCATACTACCAGGTTGACAACCCTGGATCCGATTTGTCATTCTAGTTCAGGCCGGCTTCCACACTGCACATTGATACATTGAATATGCTAAGATGATCAATGGACAGTGTAAAAGCCCCAGAAAATATTGTCACAAGTGGATAAATTTAGACAGACAACTATTTCCGTAGCAACTGTTCCTGTAGCGTGAGTCGAACAAAAGGAACTATATTTTTTATTATTTCTCTTCACATGTAGACAAGAAACGTATTTACGATGATTACCAGCCCATATGTGCCGGTTACGCATCCGTGAAAACATGAAATATCGACTTATGATGCCTTCGGAAGCAACCGCTACCTGTTGCATAAGTCAAACAATGGGAACCAATTTTTTCCCTTTTCTCTTACTGAGGCCACCGTAACATTAAAGTGGTCTCAATATCTATCCCCATGTGCATGACCTTTACGTGCCCGCGAAAACATATAATCCACTTACGAATCTTTCAGAAGCAACCGGTATGTGTTGCATAAGTAAAACAATGGGAACCAAATTTTTTTCCCTTTTTCTCTTGATAGGGCCCCTGAAACATTAAATCGGTCCCAATAAATAACCGCATGTACATGACCTTTGCTTGTCCGCGAAAACATATTATCGGCTTCCGACGCTTTCGGAAGCAACTGGTTTCTGTTGCATAAGTAAGAAAAAGAAAACTGACTTTTGCCCTACCCTTTCTTCTAAATACATAGACAAGAACTGTAACTTGGCTCTCACGACTACCCACTCATATGTAGCAGTTTTACTCGCTGTGCAGAAACAGCCATACGCGGCTCTTGCGCGCAGCCAAAGAGCTCAAAGATATAGCATGATACCGAAATCTTTCCCATGAAAATATCTTGTACATCTTTAAAGTATATTGAAATTGGCCAATTACATAAGAATAAATGATAATGATTAAAGAAAATGATAAAAATATATTAAAAGGAAAAAAAAAATGGCACAGCTGGGGTTCGAACCTCTGGCCAACAGGATCAAAAATGGCTCTTGGCACAGCGATCTTACCCACTGTTCTATGGAGGCAACTGGAAATTAGTCTGGCTATATATCTATAACCATATCCCCCCTCCCTTCCCATAATTCCTTGGAGACAAAAATCCAAGATGGCGGCCAATAAAAACAAAATGGCGGCTAAACCATCGATCTAAACAATAAGGGAAGTTTTAAAGTGCTTTTAGGTCTTCTTTGAAGGCTGATATGTAATCCTTAGCAAATTGAGATGCATTCTCCATCCATACACGCCAGATTTTACCGACATTGGGCTAGAATTTAGGAAAACAGGGTGACAGAAGAACTTGGTCACATGTTTTCGAGCATACTACCAGGTTGACAACCCTGGATCCGATTTGTCATTCTAGTTCAGGCCGGCTTCCACACTGCACATTGATACATTGAATATGCTAAGATGATCAATGGACAGTGTAAAAGCCCCAGAAAATATTGTCACAAGTGGATAAATTTAGACAGACAACTATTTCCGTAGCAACTGTTCCTGTAGCATGAGTCGAACAAAAGGAACTATATTTTGTATTATTTCTCTTCACATGTAGACAAGAAACGTAGTTACGATGACTACCAACTCATATGTGCCGGTTACGCACCCGTGAAAACATGAAATATCAACTTATGATGCCTTCGGAAGCAACCGCTACCTGTTGCATAAGTCAAACAATGGGAACCAATTTTTTCCCTTTTCTCTTACTGGGGCCACCGTAACATTAAAGCGTTCTCAATATCTATCCCCATGTGCATGACCTTTACGCACCCGCGAAAACATATAATCCACTTACGAATCTTTCAGAAGCAATCGGTATGTGTTGCATAAGTCAAACAATGGGAACCAAATTTTTCTCTTTTTCTCTTACTAGGGCCCCCGAAACATTAAGTCGGTCCCAATAACTAACCGCATGTATATGACCTTTGCGCGCCCGCAAAAACATACAATCGACTTCCGACACTTTCGGAGGCAGCCGGTACCTGTTGCATAAGTCAAACAATGGGAACCAAATTTTTTACCCTTTTTCTCTTGATAGGGCCCCTGAAACATTATATCGGTCCCAATAAATAACCGTATGTACATGACCTTTTCTTGCCTGCGAAAACATATTATCGGCTTCCGACGCTTTCGGAAGCAACCAGTTTCTGTTGCATAAGTAAGAAAAAGAAAACTGGCTTTTGCCCTACCCTTTCTTCTAAATACATAGACAAGAACTGTAACTTGGCTCTCACGACTACCCACTCATATGTAGCAGTTTTACTCACTGTGCAGAAATAGCAATACACGGCTCTTGCGCGCAGCCAAAGAGCTCAAAGATATAGCATGATACCGAAATCTTTCCCATGAAAATATCTTGTATATCTTTAAAGTATATTGAAATTGGCCAATTACATAAGAATAAATGATAATAATTAAAGAAAATGATAAAAATATATTAAAAGGGAAAAAAAAAATGGCACAGCTGGTGTTCGAACCTCTGGCCAAAAGGACCAAAAATGGCTCTTGGCACAGCGGTCTTACCCACTGTGCTATGGAGGCAACTGGAAATTGATCTGGCTATATATACCTATAACCATATCCCCCCTCCCTTCCCATAATTCCTTGGAGACAAAAATCCAAGATGGCGGCCAATAAAAACAAAATGGCGGCTAAACCATCGATCTAAACAATAAGGGAAGTTTTAAAGTGCTTTTAGGTCTTCTTTGAAGGCTGATATGTAATCCTTAGCAAATTGAGATGCATTCTCCATCCATACACGCCAGATTTTACCGACATTGGGCTAGAATTTAGGAAAACAGGGTGACAGAAGAACTTGGTCACATGTTTTCCAGCATACTACCAGGTTGACAACCCTGGATCCGATTTGTCATTCTAGTTCAGGCCGGCTTCCACACTGCACATTGATACATTGAATATGCTAAGATGATCAATGGACAGTGTAAAAGCCCCAGAAAATATTGTCACAAGTGGATAAATTTAGACAGACAACTATTTCCGTAGCAACTGTTCCTGTAGCATGAGTCGAACAAAAGGAACTATATTTTGTATTATTTCTCTTCACATGTAGACAAGAAACGTAGTTACGATGACTACCAACTCATATGTGCCGGTTACGCACACGTGAAAACATGAAATATCAACTTATGATGCCTTCGGAAGCAACCGCTACCTGTTGCATAAGTCAAACAATGGGAACCAATTTTTTCCCTTTTCTCTTACTGGGGCCACCGTAACATTAAAGTGGTCGCAATCTCTATCTCCACGTGCGTGACCTTTACGCGCCCGCGAAAACATATAATCCACTTACAAATCTTTCAGAAGCAACCGGTATGTGTTGCATAAGTGAAACAAATGGGAACCAAATTTTTCTCTTTTTCTCTTACTAGGGCTCCCGAAACATTAAATCGGTCCCAATAACTAACCGCATGTACATGACGTTTGCGAGCCTGTGAAAACATACAATCGACTTCTGACACTTTCGGAGGCAACCGGTACCTGTTGCATAAGTCAAACAATGGGAATCAATTGTTTACCCTTTTTCTCTTAATAGGGCCCCTGAAACATTAAATCGGTCCCAATAAATAAACGCATGTACATGACCTTTGCGTGCCTGCGAAAACATATCATCGGCTTCCAACGCTTTCGGAAGCAACCGGTTTCTGTTGCATAAGTAAGAAAAAGAAAACTGACTTTTGCCCTGCCCTTTCTTCTAAATACATAGACAAGAACTGTAACTTGGCTCTCACGACTACCCACTCATATGCAGCAGTTTTACTCGCTGTGCAGAAACAGCCATACGCGGCTCTTGCGCGCAGCCAAAGAGCTCAAAGATATAGCATGATACCGAAATCTTTCCCATGAAAATATCTTGTACATCTTTAAAGTATATTGAAATTGGCCAATTACATAAGAATAAATGATAATAATTAAAGAAAATGGTAAAAATATATTAAAAGGAAAAAAAAGAAAAGGCACAGCATGGGTTCGAACCTCTGGCCAAAAGGACCAAAAGTGGCTCGTGGCACAGCGATCTTACCCACTGTTCTATGGAGGCAACTGGAAATTAGTCTGGCTATATATACTTATAACCATATCCCCCCTCCCTTCCCATAATTCCTTGGAGACAAAAATCCAAGATGGCGGCCAATAAAAACAAAATGGCGGCTAAACCATCGATCTAAACAATAAGGGAAGTTTTAAAGTGCTTTTAGGTCTTCTTTGAAGGCTGATATGTAATCCTTAGTAAATTGAGATGCATTCTCCATCCATACACGCCAGATTTTACCGACATTGGGCTAGAATTTAGGAAAACAGGGTGACAGAAGAACTTGGTCACATGTTTTCGAGCATACTACCAGGTTGACAACCCTGGATCCGATTTGTCATTCTAGTTCAGGCCGGCTTCCACACTGCACATTGATACATTGAATATGCTAAGATGATCAATGGACAGTGTAAAAGCCCCAGAAAATATTGTCACAAGTGGATAAATTTAGACAGACAACTATTTCCGTAGCAACTGTTCCTGTAGCATGAGTCGAACAAAAGGAACTATATTTTGTATTATTTCTCTTCACATGTAGACAAGAAACGTAGTTACGATGACTACCAACTCATATGTGCCGGTTACGCACCGTGAAAACATGAAATATCAACTTATAATGCCTTCGGAAGCAACCGCTACCTGTTGCATAAGTCAAACAATGGCAACCAATTTTTTCCCTTTTCTCTGACTGGGGCCATCGTAACATTAAAGTGGTCTCAATCTCTATCTCCACGTGCGTGACCTTTATGCGCCCGCGAAAACATATAATCCACTAACGAATCTTTCAGAAGCAACCGGTATGTGTTGCATAAGTGAAACAAATGGGAACCAAATTTTTCTCTTTTTCTCTTACTAGGGCCCCCGAAACATTAAATCGGTCCCAATAACTAATCGCATGTACATGACCTTTGTGAGCCTGCGAAAACATACAATCGACTTCTGACACTTTCGGAGGCAACCGGTACCTGTTGCGTAAGTCAAACAATGGGAATCTATTTTTTTCCCTTTTTCTCTTAATAGGGCCCCTGAAACATTAAATCGGTCCCAATAAATAACCGCATGTACATGACCTTTGCGTGCCCGCGAAAACATATTATCGGCTTCCAACTCTTTCGGAAGCAACCGGTTTCTGTTGCATAAGTAAGAAAAAGAAAACTGACTTTTGCCCTGCCCTTTCTTCTAAATACATAGACAAGAACTGTAACTTGGCTCTCACGACTACCCACTCATATGTAGCAGTTTTACTCGCTGTGCAGAAACAGCCATACGCGGCTCTGGCGCGCAGCCAAACAGCTCAAAGATATAGCATGATACCGAAATCTTTCCCATGAAAATATCTTGTACATCTTTAAAGTATATTGAAATTGGCCAATTACATAAGAATAAATGATAATAATTAAAGAAAATGATAAAAATATATTAAAAGCAAAAAAAAAAAACACAGCTGGGGTTCGATCCTCTGGCCAAAAGGACCAAAAGTGGCTCTTGGCACAGCGGTCTTACCCACTGTTCTATGGAGGCAACTGGAAATTAGTCTGGCTATATATACCTATAACCATATTCCCCCTCCCTTCCCATAATTCCTTGGAGACAAAAATCCAAGATGGCGGCCAATAAAAACAAAATGGCGGCTAAACCATCGATCTAAACAATAAGGGAAGTTTTAAAGTGCTTTTAGGTCTTCTTTGAAGGCTGATATGTAATCCTTAGTAAATTGAGATGCATTCTCCATCCATACACGCCAGATTTTACCGACATTGGGCTAGAATTTAGGAAAACAGGGTGACAGAAGAACTTGGTCACATGTTTTCCAGCATACTACCAGGTTGACAACCCTGGATCCGATTTGTCATTCTAGTTCAGGCCGGCTTCCACACTGCACATTGATACATTGAATATGCTAAGATGATCAATGGACAGTGTAAAAGCCCCAGAAAATATTGTCACAAGTGGATAAATTTAGACAGACAACCATTTCTGTAGCAACTGTTCCTGTAGCATGAGTCGAAGAAAAGGAACTATATTTTGTATTATTTCTCTTCACATGTAGACAAGAAAAGTAGTTACGATGACTACCAACTCATATGTGCCGGTTACGCACCCGTGAAAACATGAAATATCGACTTATGATGCCTTTGGAAGCAACCGCTATCTGTTGCATAAGTCAAACAATGGGAACCAATTTTTTCCCTTTTCTCTTACTGGGGCCACCGTAACATTAAAGCGGTCTCAATATCTATCCCCACGTGCATGACCTTTATGCACCCGCGAAAACATATAATCCACTTACGAATCTTTCAGAAGCAACCGGTATGTGTTGCATAAGTCAAACAATGGGAACCAAATTTTTCATTTTATCTCTTACTAGGGCCCCCGAAGCATTAAATCGGTCCCAATAACTAACCGCATGTACATGAACTTTGCGCGCCCGCGAAAACATACAATCGACTTCCGACACTTTCGGAGGCAACCGGTACCTGTTGCATAAGTCAAGCAATGGGAACCAATTTTTTTTCCCTTTTTCTCTTAATAAGGCCCTGAAACATTAAATTGGTCCCAATAAATAACCGCATGTACATGAACTTTGCGTGCCCGCAAAAACATATTATCAGCTTCCAACGCTTTCAGAAGCAACCGGTTCCGGTTCCGGTTATGGAGGACTAGTTTTGTTTTTGTTTCGTGGTCCTAAAACGTTATATTTTGGAGGAACTATTGTGTCTTACATGTTACAGATGAACTAGTCACTAGTTTAGTATTCGAACTTTGCAAGTAGAAGTGTTTTTTTATGTGAATTCATTGGGCGTTTGTGAATATTTTGTCATTTAGTATTTGTATTTTTACTGGTACCGGTTGTTACGCTTCAGTAAACCCTTTACTCTTCTATCAAATCTGTGATTGGTCAAGGCGCACGTTAAATTTTTTTGGGGGTATACTGTACAAAGTTTATAAGGCAACATGAGCAGTAACAAGGCAACACCTCAGAGCAACCCAAAAAAGAAGCGACCTCTTTCATCCCCAGCAGACCAGGCTGACCAGAAGAAAACCAAGCCTGTTAGTGACAAGGAGAACACAGGTTTTACCATCTCTGAGGAGGCTGAAACTGTTATTTCTCCAACTCAGATTACTCTCAGCGAGGACAATTTGGCCCAGATCAGTGTCTACTTGAGAAGTTCCTTTGAGAACGAGCTTCCGACTTTAGTCTCAAGTATTGTCGAAGGTGTAGTCAATAGCTTAAGTGAGAAGATTAAACAACTCTCCGATGAAAATGCTCAACTTAAGAGGCGCGTGGAGGAGCTAGAAACTAAGGTCGATCGGGCGGAACAGTATAGTCGGCGTAATTGTCTCCGGCTTTCTGGCATCCCGGAAACTGAAGGTGAGTCTGTTGACGACACAGTGTTACAGATAGCTACAGCTGTAGAAAGTGACATTTCACTCACTGATATTGATCGGACTCATCGTTTGGGCAAGCCTCGTCGAAGCGGCCAGGGCGTTAAACCCAGAGACATTATAATAAAGTTCACAAGCTATAGAGCAAGACAGAAATTACTAAAAAACAAATCCAAGTGAAAATCTAAAGGTTACAATAATGTTTTTGTGAATGAAAATCTGACCGCACTCAGAGACAACATCTTCTTTCAGACAAGAAAGCTCATGAGGGATAGACTTATCAGTAGTACCTGGACCATTGATGGCACAATTATTGTTAAGGACAACCAATTAAAACTGCATCGCTTGGAGACACATAGGGATCTTGAGCGGCTCAAGTCCTCCGTCGATCGTGTTTGACTTTTTGAAGATGATTTTTGTGCTACTGTGAAAATGTTGACTCAGTGAAGGTTCACTATTATGTGGGATTATTATTTTGTTACCTATTCTTTGTTTCTTGTCCAACTTAGTGTTGATACAAAATATCATGATTATTTCACGGCGGAGACCGTGGGTCGTGATCGGGCTGCGCTGCACACGCTGTCTGATCTTGATCCACGCTATCCGTCTTTTGTTGTTGTTATATTTGTTTGAAACACTTTTGCCAAGAATCTTATTGGAAACACAAATTCGTTTTTTCGTGCGTGCTGAAAGCTTCTCATTTCATTTCATTTCATTTCATTTATTATCAGTGCTGTTTGGGGCATGTAGAGAGACGATGATCATGGGCACTACGAAATTGGGAACTTTAGCCCATGTTGAACTAATGTTCTCTTAGTCGTTCTGCTGAATGAACATATTTGGTGTAAGATTGTCTGTAATTCATGTTGTATGTTAACTTTTTTAGACAGTATACATAGCTAGATTATAACACTCGTATGGAATGCATTGTTCGGCAGGTGAGAATGTGAATGTTTTGACAGTTAACCCTTTATGCCATGTGCTTAACATAATGTTGCTTTACTGAAAGGTGTGGATGTGCATCGGACTGCATACAAATGCGGTCTGATCTTTGATCTACACAGTCGTATTTTGTGAATTGATCGTTAGGGTCGAATATGCTGTTTACGTTATCTTGCAGCGCGTGCTGGTTCGTAATCGGATGGTTTAGAATAGTACTCTGATCCCTGTCTGCTGAACTGAGATATGCTGTTCATAAACACTATTAAATGTACTATATTTTGATCTTTTTCTTTAAAAAGAACATATAATCTTAAGAATGGTTTAAAAACAAAACGTAATTCGATCTTGAAAATTCTAGGACGGTTATTTCTTTGTTTGCAAGTCTGTTAATTTTGTGAAAAGTTTTTCTTTCTGTGTTGATGAAAATGTTTTTGATATACGATACGCAACATTCTAAATCAAGAAGACGAAGTCGTTGTTGTCATTTCTTTTTTCATGCGAAGTATCTTTGTAATTATGTCAGGCTGTTCAACTATATAATATTTTCATACAAATGATATAACTTACTCCTGTCCATATCTAAAGTTTTTGAGGACGATAGGTGTAAATGACTGATGGGGTGATTCGTCTTTGAATCACTAGAAAGTATGACGGGAGAGAGGAAGATGTACTGTCAGTAGTAGTTTCTCCATTATCCAGCAGTGTTTACAGCTATTTTCTGTTGGCCCCTATCCTGCTAGATAAGTGGAATGAAATTTTCAAGCCGACAGAAAAAATTCATTTTTTTCCTATTTCAAATGTTTTTTTGGTAAATATATTATCAGATGATGTCAGACCGAGATCAGACTGCACGTTTCGTGTGGCCTGATCTTGATCTACATCGTCTGTAAAGGCCCTTGCGTTAATCGTGCCTCTATGTGGGAAATCGTATATCGTTAAAATTGCTAGTTGGTTATGATTTTTTGATTTTATAGCATTTTTTTTCCACGAGTTTGTAAGTTCATGGGATTAATTGTTAATTGTTTATGTGACCGGCCTGCCAGATTGGTTAGTACTGTCAGCTCGGGTAGTATTAAATGATTTTTATAGTGTGTATTAGAAATTGTGTATGTATGTTTTTGTTTTGGCCGTCTGTCTTTCTGTCTGTCCGTCTGTCTGTCGGTCGGTCGGTCGGAAGGACTGTCGGTCGGTCTTGGTGGCTTGGTCGTTATGCCGAATCTTGAATTTTTTTTTTTTATCTATATGTAAGTTGTTGCCTTGTCTAGCAGCTGGTTGGCTGTCTGTCTTATTGGATAGGTCGGCCTGACGAATTTTGAACCTGTCTGCCCCTTACTTTTCTTTTTGTACCTAAATAATGCTGGATAGTCTCTATTTTTCATCGTCCAGTATAGTCTGTTTGTCCTCGTACTGCAGTCATTTAGCTGTCTGTCTGTCCGTTGTATGTCTGCCTGTACGCCAGATTTGTCTGGTATAGTATGATACAGCTAATGGTGTGACATTAACGATTTCAGTCACGATGACCGTTTGCATTGGCCCTGTAGACATCTATAACACTGAATATGTTTCCACCGTGTTTAATCCATTTCGACCAATATATTTCTATATTTAACAAAATAGTCAGGGTAAAGGGACTTCTTCATTTGGTAATGTGAATTGTTGATTTTTGTATCACTTAATGTAACTCTTCAAAATACCTATACATACGCCTAAGCGTTGTCATTTGAAACTTTTTAACAAAAGCCTGGCTTTAGTATGTGTTCCAGTTAAAATGCACAATTTCCCTAGGAAGTATCCATATTTGATTCTACTTGCACTTATCTGTCACTATGATTGGTTTGAAGTCATAACAGTAGTGATTGATTATTTTGAATGTCCAATACCCTTATCTAATTCATTTACTTCATATACTGCAAAAGATGATTCACATATATACATGTATTTTTCTTTTGACCACTATAGTTATATTTATTTAGATTCATGTGTTATTTATTCATCCTTTTTTCTTTATACTATTTTTCGTTTTTGTTACTTTGTTGTTTTTTTTCAATTCTATTTCTTGGTGTGGAGTGTAAACTGATTTTAATTGACTTGACCTATAGCAAATGTATGGGATTCTCTGAGTGTTGTAGATTTGATTGTGTGTTGTGCTGCTACATGCTGTTCCTGTTCTTAATATATTCGGTAACATGAGTTGTTCATTTTACAGGTACATATGTGGCCGGCCAACACATTGTCAAAAACTTCACTTCCACTTGACCGTCAATCTTTTTTTTATACTATCAATACTTAACACTGCCTTCCACTCATATTCAGTTTTTACTGACGTGCGTCAGTCAGGATTTCTGACAAAACACATTGTGCATTACAACAAAAGGAAGTTATTATTAACAACACACTTTAAGGAGAATGCCGAATTTTGTAGGTTGTTATTTAACATCTCTTTTTATAGCTTGTTAACACTGTTAGTATTGTCTCTTTCGTTGATATTACAAGCAGGTGATGTTCACCCGAACCCTGGTCCGCTATCTAATGAGTCCTTTGGTAGTGCTTCTTCTACATCTGATATTTATAATTTTCTCAATCTCCCCAATCACCTGTCAACTGTTCATTATAACGTACAAAGTATAGCTAATAAGCTTGATACTCTGATTGCAGAGTTCTCGTTTTTTGATATTGTGTCATTTTCTGAGACTTGGTTGCATCATGAATATTTATCAGATGATCTGATTTTCCCTTCTTTTCATCCACCAGAACGGAAAGATCGAACTGACGACAGATATGGAGGCGTTATCTTATATGTTAAAAACACCTTGTCATATATTCGTAGACATGATCTTGAACCGAATAGACTTGAGTGTATTTGGATACAAATAAAGTCTAGCAATAATAGGAATATTTTGTACGGTATTTTCTATAGACCACCGAACTCAGACTCCGCTTATTACTCACTTATTGAAGATTCTATTGGCCTTGCTATGGATTGTGGTATTTCTGATGTCATCATTAGTGGGGATTTTAACCTGGATGTAATGAACCAACACTATTTCCGTAAAGTTGAATCCCTGTGTAATGAATATAATATGATTCAATGTATTGACGAACCGACTCATTTCACAGAAAATTCTGTATCTACGATTGATCTTCTTTTCGTTACTAATAAAGATTCAATCCTAACAACTGGCGTTGGTGAACCCTGTCTGGATCTTACCATGCGTTACCACTGTCCTGTTTTTGGTGTTTTTAATTTCCTGAAACCAAAGTTTAGAAATATCCAACGTACGATTTGGAAATATGACCAAGGAAATTATAATGAGCTCAGAACCCGTCTTTCAAATTTTAATTGGGACTCGATATATGATAGTGACATTAACACATATGCTGAAAGAATTGCAGGTGTCATTACTGATAACGCAAGCAAGTTTATCCCCAGTAAGACAATTATCGTTAATCCGCAAGAACCACCCTGGATGAATTGTTCGATCAAAAAAGAAATTCGCCGTCGTAAAAGACTGTATAAAAAAGCAAAACTATCAAACAAAGTTAATCACTGGTCAAAATTCAAATCTGTCAGAAACAACGTGATCTCTTTAATTCGTCAGAGCAAATTAAACTATTATGAACGACTGTCTTTGAGGTTAAAATCTGGTTCTCTGTCTCCTCGTGACTGGTGGAAAACCCTCAAGTCAATGATGTCTACACAGTCTTCAACATCCATCCCTCCTCTCTTTGACATTTCTAAAGATTCTTTGATCATCGACGAATATGAGAAAGCAAATTCATTGAATAATTATTTTGCTAATCAGTCTTATATAGATGATTCATTCAATGAAGTACCCGATGAACATTTCTACGTCATAAATGATTCTTTAGATTCAATCAATGTCATGCCATTTGAAGTACTGGATGTTCTGAAAACACTTAAAACGGGCAAAGCCTCTGGCCCTGATGGCATAAATAATAAAATTCTTATTGAAGCAGCTGGTCAGCTAGCACCACATTTATGCGATCTATTTAATTACTCATTGAATACCAGTACTGTCCCATCTTCGTGGAAAATATCCAATGTATGTCCCATATTTAAGTCGGGTGACCCTTCTCTGCCTTCCAACTACAGACCCGTTTCATTACTAAATAACATAGAAAAAGTCTTAGAACGAATCATATTCAAGCATGTCTATAATTATCTAAAGGATACGGATTTTTTTACTCCATATCAGTCTGGTTTTATGCCAGGTGATTCTACTGTTAATCAAGTAACTTGTCTTTATAACACCATATGCAAAGCCTTAGATGATGGATTGGAATTCAGAGTAGTATTCTTTGACATAAGCAAAGCATTTGATAAAGTCTGGCATAAGGGCTTGTTATTCAAGATGCGAAGAGCCGGTATTAGAGGTAAATTATTGTCCTGGTTTTCTGACTATCTTTCAAATCGTTTTCAACGAGTTCTTATACCAGGTGGTATCTCTGACTTACGCCACGTGCAGGCAGGTGTGCCCCAAGGATCTATTTTAGGACCTCTTTTGTTCTTAATATATATTAATGATATTGTTGATGATATTCGGGCAAACATTAATCTCTTTGCAGATGATACCAGTCTATCGATGGTTGTATCTGATCCAGCTGCCGCTGGAACTGTATTACAAACAGATATCGATACAATCACTCGTTGGGCGCAGAAGTGGTTGGTCAAGTTCAATCCAGCAAAATCAGAATCCTTAGTTATATCTCGAAAACGTTTTAAGACTAACCACCCTGGTCTGTTTATGTCGAATACCGAAATTCCACCTGTCACTAGTCATAAACATTTAGGCATATTTCTTTCTAGCGACGGGTCTTGGGACTCCCATATTAGTAAATCTATCAAAAAGGCATGGAAAAGAATTGGAGTCATGCGTCATCTGAAGATCCACCTTGATCGACTTTCACTCCAAATCATGTACTTTTCTTTTATTCGACCTATTCTTGAATATGGTGATGTCATATGGGATAATCTTTCTCAAGGATTGAAAGATCAACTGGATAAAGTACAAAATGAGGCTGCACGGATCGTTACCGGCTGTACTAAATTAGTTTCTATCATTGATCTATACCGAGAGTCTGGTTGGGAAACATTAAGCCATCGACGGCGTAAGCACAAACTCACCCTTTTCTATAAAATGGTCAACGGACTTACCCCAAATTATCTTAATACTCTTGTTCCATCTACGGTTGGCAATTCTTGCAGTTACAATCTTCGTAGGCCCAACAATTTGAGAAACCGGTTTCTGTTGCATAAGTAAGAAAAAGAAAACTGACTTTTGCCCTGCCCTTTCTTCTAAATACATAGACAAGAACTGTAACTTGGCTCTCACGACTACCCACTCATATGCAGCAGTTTTACTCGCTGTGCAGAAACAGCCATACGCGGCTCTTTCACGCAGCCAAATCGCTCAAAGATATAGCATGATACCGAAATCTTTCCCATGAAAATATCTTGTACATCTTTAAAGTATATTGAAATTGGCCAATTACATAAGAATAAATGATAATAATTAAAGAAAATGATAAAAATATATTAAAAGGGAAAAAAAAAAATGGCACAGCTGGGGTTCGAACCACTGGCCAACAGGACCATAAAAAGGGCTCTTGGCACAGCGGTCTTACCCACTGTCCTATGGAGGCAACTGGAAATTAGTCTGGCTATATATACCTATAACCATATCCCCCCTCCCTTCCCATAATTCCTTGGAGACAAAAATCCAAGATGGCGGCCAATGAAAACAAAATGGCGGCTAAACCATCGATCTAAACAATAAGGAAAGTTTTAAAGTGCTTTTAGGTCTTCTTTGAAGGCTGATATGTAATCCATAGCAAATTGAGATGCATTCTCCATCCATACACGCCAGATTTTACCGACATTGGGCTAGAATTTAGGAAAACAGGGTGACAGAAGAACTTGGTTACATGTTTTCCAGCATACTACCAGGTTGACAACCCTGGATCCGATTTGTCATTCTAGTTCAGGCCGGCTTCCACACTGCACATTGATACATTGAATATGCTAAGATGATCAATGGACAGTGTAAAAGCCCCAGAAAATATTGTTACAAGTGGATAAATTTAGACAGACAACCATTTCTGTAGCAACTGTTCCTGTAGCATGAGTCGAACAAAAGGAATTATATTTTGTATTATTTCTCTTCACATGTAGACAAGAAAGGTAGTTACGATGACTACCAACTCATATGTGCCGGTTACGCACCCGTGAAAACATGAAATATCGACTTCTGATGCCTTTGGAAGCAACCGCTATCTGTTGCATAAGTCAAACAATGGGAACAAATCTTTTCCCTTTTCTCTTACTGGGGACACCGTAACATTAAAGCGGTCTCAATATCTATCCCCACGTGCATGACCTTTATGCACCCGCGAAAACATATAATCCACTTACGAATCTTTCAGAAGCAACCGGTATGTGTTGCATAAGTCAAACAATGGGAACCAAATTTTTCATTTTATCTCTTACTAGGGCCCCCGAAGCATTAAATCGGTCCCAATAACTAACCGCATGTACATGAACTTTGCGCGCCCGCGAAAACATACAATCGACTTCTGACACTTTCAGAGCCAACCGGTACCTGTTGCATAAGTCAAACAATGGGAACCAAATTCTTTTCCCTTTTTCTCTTAATAAGGCCCTGAAACATTAAATTGGTCCCAATAAATAACCGCATGTACATGACCTTTGCGTGCCCGCAAAAACATATTATCAGCTTCCAACGCTTTCGGAAGCAACCGGTTTCTATTGCATAAGAAAGAAAAAGAAAACTGACTTTTGCCCAACCCTTTCTTCTAAATACATAGACAAGAACTGTAACTTGGCTCTCACGACTACCCACTCATATGCAGCAGTTTTACTCGCTGTGCAGAAACAGCCATACGTGGGTCTTGGGCACAGCCAAAGAGCTCAAAGATATAGCATGATATCGAAATCTTTCCCATGAAAATATCTTGTACATCTTTAAAGTATATTGAAATTGGCCAATTACATAAGAATAAATGATAATAATTAAAGAAAATGATAAAAATATATTAAAAGGAAATTAAAAAAATGGCACAGCTGGGGTTCGAACCTCTGGCCAACAGGACCAAAAATGGCTCTTGGCACAGCGGTCTTACCCACTGTGCTATGGAGGCAACTGGAAATTTGTCTGGCTATATATACCTATAACCATATCCCCCCTCCCTTCCCATAATTCCTTGGAGACAAAAATCCAAGATGGCGGCCAATAAAAACAAAATGGCGGCTAAACCATCGATCTAAACAATAAGGGAAGTTTTAAAGTGCTTTTAGGTCTTCTTTGAAGGCTGATATGTAATCCTTAGTAAATTGAGATGCATTCTCCATCCATACACGCCAGATTTTACCGACATTGGGCTAGAATTTAGGAAAACAGGGTGACAGAAGAACTTGGTCACATGTTTTCCAGCATACTACCAGGTTGACAACCCTGGATCCGATTTGTCATTCTAGTTCAGGCCGGCTTCCACACTGCACATTGATACATTGAATATGCTAAGATGATCAATGGACAGTGTAAAAGCCCCAGAAAATATTGTCACAAGTGGATAAATTTAGACAGACAACTATTTCCGTAGCAACTGTTCCTGTAGCATGAGTCGAACAAAAGGAACTATATTTTGTATTATTTCTCTTCACTTGTAGACAAGAAAAGTAGTTACGATGACTACCAACTCATATGTGCCGGTTACGCACCCGTGAAAACATGAAATATCAACTTATGATGCCTTCGGAAGCAACCGCTACCTGTTGCATAAGTCAAACAATGGGAACCAATTTTTTCCCTTTTCTCTGACTGGGGCCATCGTAACATTAAAGTGGTCTCAATCTGTATCTCCACGTGCGTGACCTTTATGCGCCCGCGAAAACATATAATCCACTAACGAATCTTTCAGAAGCAACCGGTATGTGTTGCATAAGTGAAAGAAATGGGAACCAAATTTTTCTCTTTTTCTCTTACTAGGGCCCCTGAAACATTAAATCGGTCCCAATAACTAACCGCATGTACATGACCTTTGCGAGCCTGCAAAAACATACAATCGACTTCTGACACTTTCGGAGGCAACAGGTACCTGTTGCATAAGTCAAACAATGGGAACCAAATTTTTTTCCCTTTTTCTCTTAATAGGGCCCCTGAAACATTAAATCGGTCCCGATAAATAACCGCAGGTACATGACCTTTGCGTGCCCGCGAAAACATATTATCAGCTTCCAACGCTTTCGGAAGCAATCGGTTTCTGTTGCATAAGTAAGAAAAAGGAAAACTGACTTTTGGCCTTCCCTTTCTTCTAAATACATAGACAAGAACTGTAACTTGGCTCTCACGACTACCCACTCATATGCAGCAGTTTTACTCGCTGTGCAGAAACAGCCATACGCGGCTCTTGTGCGCAGCCAAAGAGCTCAAAGATATAGTATGATACCAAAATCTTTCCCATGAAAATATCTTGTACATCTTTAAAGTATATTGAAATTGGCCAATTACATAAGAATAAATGATAATAATTAAAGAAAATGATAGAAATATATTAAAAGCAAAAAAAAAAAAAAAAATGGCACAGCTGGCATTCGAACCTCTGGTCAACAGGACCAAAAATGGCTCTTGGCACAGCGGTCTTACCCACTGTACTATGGAGGCAACTAGAAATTTGTGTGGCTATATATACCTATAACCATATCCCCCCTCCCTTCCCATAATTCCTTGGAGACAAAAATCCAAGATGGCGGCCAATAAAAACAAAATGGCGGCTAAACCATCAATCTAAACAATAAGGGGAGTTTTAAAGTGCTTTTAGGTCTTCTTTGAAGGCTGATATGTAATCCATAGGAAATTGAGATGCATTCTCCATCCATACACGCCAGATTTTACCGACATTGGGCTAGAATTTAGGAAAACAGGGTGACAGAAGAACTTGGTCACATTTTTTCCAGCATACTACCAGGTTGACAACCCTGGACCCGATTTGTCATTCTAGTTCAGGCCGGCTTCCACACTGCACATTGATACACTGAATATGCTAAGATGATCAATGGACAGTGTAAAAGCCCCAGAAAATATTGTCACAAGTGGATAAATTTAGACAGACAACTATTTCCGTAGCAACTGTTCCTGTAGCATGAGTCGAACAAAAGGAACTATGTTTTGTATTATTTCTCTTCACATGTAGACAAGAAACATAGTTACGATGACTACCAACTCATATGTGCCGGTTACGCACCCGTGAAAACATGAAATATCGACTTATGATGCCTTCGGAAGCAACCGCTACCTGTTGCATAAGTCAAACAATGGGAACCAATTTTTTCCCTTTTCTCTTACTGGGGCCACCGTAACATTAAAGCGGTCTCAATATCTATCACCACGTGCATGACCTTTACTCGCCCACGAAAACATATAATCCACTTACGAATCTTTCAGAAGCAACCGGTATGTCTTGCATAAGTCAAACAATGGGAACCAAATTTTTCTCTTTTTCTCTTACTAGGGCCCCCGAAACATTAAATCGGTCCAATTAACTAAGCGCATGTACATGACTTTTGAGTGCCCACGAAAACATACAATCGACTTCCGACACTTTCGGAGGCAACCGGTACCTGTTGCATAAGTCAAACAATGGGAACCAAATTTTTTTCCCTTTTTCTCTTAATAGGGCCCCTGAAACATTAAATCGGTCCCAATAAATAACCGCATGTACATGACCTTTGCGTGCCCGCAAAAACATATTATCGGCTTCCAACGCTTTCGGAAGCAACCGGTTTCTGTTGCATAAGTAAGAAAAAGAAAACTGACTTTTGCCGTACCCTTTCTTCTAAATACATAGACAAGAACTGTAACTTGGCTCTCACGACTACCCACTCATATGTAGCAGTTTTACTCGCTGTGCAGAAGCAGCCATACGTGGCTCTTGCGCACAGCCAAAGAGCTCAAAGATATAGCATGATACCGAAATCTTTCCCATGAAAATATCTTGTACATCTTTAAAGTATATTGAAATTGGCCAATTACATAAGAATAAATGATAATAATTAAAGAAAATGATAAAAATATATTAAAAGAAAAAAAAAAAATGGCACATCTGGGGTTCAAACCTCTGGCCAACAGGACCAAAAATGGCTCTTGGCACAGCGGTCTTACCCACTGTGCTATGGAGGCAACTGGAAATTAGTCTGGCTATATCGATGGCTGAGTGCAACAGTAGCCCAAGTCCACTTTTTACCGAAAGTTGTTTTATGGCATGTTTTTGTATCTCATTGCAAAATCTGTGTACTCTCCAATTTTCAGGACTGTATCCTAACTACAACTAAAGGTATTTAATTTTGAAAAAATATCCTATCTCAGGTAGCATATTTTTTGCATGCAACACTATTCCTATCTTGAGGTAGGTATACTGTTGCTCTTAAAAAGTAAACAATTTGTTATTTGTTTACAGTGCAACACTAATTCTAACTTGAGTTAGGCATAGTGTTGCAGTAAAATGTTAGCACCAAAAATAACATATTGAAAAGATTTTTTGTTAAATCTTAATTTCAATTATCTACAAAGGTGTATAAATTAAACTTAATATATAATTTGTAGATACAGTATTTTATTTGTGTATAAATTTAGAAGAAAAAAAAAATGATGATAATGTCTGACCTTAAGGTCAACATGCTGAAGTTTGTGTGTATTCGTGATTCAAATTTTTAGAAGAATTCACAACAAAAAAGCAGATACAGGTAAGTACACAATAATACTTTTATCTTATTTTTTAGTAGACTTGATCAGTATTTTAGTTACTTTTTATTTTGTATCTAAACCCAGTATAGCAATCCTACATGGTTAAGGTCATTTCTGTTGAAAGTGGGTGGGGTTAAAATTCATTTTCAAGGAAAAACATGTCTTATCATCAAAGAGTATAGAAAGCTATAGCTTAAGGAAAGAAGTGTTATAATAAATTAGTGTCTATTAAGATTTCACAGTGACCTTAAAACCCTGATTGAAAGCAAAATAAAAATAATAAAATAAATGTTATCTCAGAAGGGCTTGTATCTGCAACTAGGTAGATCTAGTTGTTTAATCATTCTAAATATTTCTTACACTAGGTATTTCTGAACATTTTGTACATTTCTGTAAAATATTGAAATGAATAAAAGCTGAAGACTTTTGAGGCAGACGTAAATCAAGACTGTCAGGAGTAATTTCTCCTTTTTCAAAAATGTTTTCAAAATGTTTCTACGGCAGATGTATGAAATTTATACAAGAATTGTTTGTTTGTAAACCTGAAACCAGATAATCCCTACTGAGTTCTTGGAAAAGAAGAATACTCCTGATGGGCAATTTCTCCTTTACCTACAATGTTTTCTTCCTTTTTTAGAAAAGAATCACATCCTTTCATCTGAATGCTTTCAATTAAAACAGGTCCAAAATTTTGCAAAGGATTAAGTATCTGTTTCATAAACTTTTTTGTTAATCAAAAGAATTCAAAACTTGCATGTTTAATCCTTCATAGGTAAAACAAAAACGTTTATATTAATATCATAAAATGAACAATTTTTCACCATTTGTTTGTATTCACAGTCTTGATGATGTCATAATATTGAATTAAGTAGTTCTCTGACATCATCGCACTAACAATGACATGTACTGTTAAGTCACTGGGGCTATAAATAAAACATGGGCTGTAACCCAAATTTGTATTTCTATCTGGTTGTGATAAATTCTGCCCCTTTTTGGTTAATAGAACCTTAGAAATAAATCCAAAATATGATTTTTTCTTAATTATGTGAAATAGATCCTTCAACACTGCATCTAGTCATCACTGTTGCAAAAATGAAAACTAATCTGAATAAAGGGCAATTTTTAGTCTCATTCACTGAATTTATTATTCAACCCTTTACCAGTCAAACCATTGTTTATACAGCCCTGGATAAGAAAGCTTTTTATTTTGAAAGATTGTGGGAAAAGGAGAAATGCTCATAATGCTCAATACAAGTATTTTTTCTCTTTCCCAAAAATGTATCCTACACCTCTAGTCACAGATCCCATTATTTGAGCCAGACTTGATTTCTTGTCTGCAGACGCTTTTAATTTGGAACAGACCAAAATTTTGTTATGATAATACGATGCTGCCTGCCTAATGTCTTAATTTCTAGCCCTTTCATTATTATGCAGAAATTTTATTGCTTTTTCAGCCTGTGTCGATTAAGATTAGACTACAATGAGTCAGTGCTAGTTTTCACTGCCAACTGTGATGTTTCTGAATTTGTTGAAAATAGAGTTAGACTTGAATCAAACAAGAAATCTTCATGACATCAGATCTGTATGGAAACTAAAACCTTTTTTTTTATTTTTTCAGTATGTTGTCTGTTGAGGCATCCTGTCACCAGGGCCATCCAAAATATTTCGGTCAAGGCCGACAGTGTGTAGCAAATAGCTATGCAGCAATGATTTACAATTTTCAGAAAAAGAAGGCCTCAACTTGGACGCAGTCAGACTTGGATGCTATTTTACAGGAAGGTGATAACATGTATGAGCATCTGAAAGTAAATGGACAGAAGGAAGACTTCTTGTTATTATCTGACCTTCCATACCAATGGAATAGCTGCCAATTTGAAGTGACTGAATGTCTTGCAGGATTAGTATTCAACACAAAACAGAATGCTCCATTTGTTAGTCTTTGTGACACTATATCAACCAAATAGAGGAGACTGAAAGATATTTTATGTATTATGCAACTGAATTCCTGTTTCACCTCTGTGTTTTTTAAACATTTTATTTTCATGTAGTTGATGTGGAATAGCAGTCAGTGATTAATTGGAAAAAAATGCTTAATGTATTCAGGTTTAAATTTCCCAGGAAAACATTGCCAGGTACATCACAGTACACTGAATGTTACGAGTTATAAATTTTTCTGATGGCATAACAATGTTCTCTATGTATTTCCTACTGTATTGTGTTTTGATTGTTCACAAGTTTTTGAGTTTGGTCAATGTTAGAAATCAAAAAAAAAAGTTATCTTTTGACATTTTACAATTGATAATTTGTGATAACTCTTTACAACACAAAATCCTAGACTTGTCCACTTGAAAGCATTTGCAAATAACAGTTTAAATGTGGCCCAAATAATAGAAGTCGTCTCTGAATGAGTAGAAAACATGGGAAAAAGAGAATATGCTGGTTACCAGCATTTTCTCCTTAACCCACAATGATTTCAAAAGGTATCTTCCTCAGAGTCATTAAAACTCAGGATTGTGGTCAAACCTAATTTGTTTACTTTCACAAAAAATGTTTATTTTTTCAATTATAAATGTTCTGAAATTGTACAAATGATATAATTCTTATGTGTAAGAGTAAACCCTTTACCAAACAACAAAATGTTGGACTCCACCAAATTGAAAGTGTCTGCAGGCGACAAATCAAATGTACCAAAAATGGTGATTTCTGTCTTTGATTGGGTAGAAGACGTTGTGGGAAAAGGAGAAAATGCTGATTCCTATATTTCTTCCTTTTCCCATAATGTTTTCAAAAGGCTTCCCCAGAGTCATAAAAACAGGAATTGTTTTGGAAAGGGTTAAGGACATTGAGTGAAAAGGGAAAAATGCTTGTAACAAGCAATTTTGCATTTCCTGTATTGTTTCAAAGTCATTGGTGGCTTCAAGAAAAGTCGGTTTGAGGTATATGGCAAAATAGATCAGTTTGCAGTTTTTATAAGCATAATAAGGTAAAAATTAAGTAAAAGTGTTATATAACTGGACTTTGTTGTATTTCCTTCATTGTCCCTAAATATTGCTTGTTCTGCTTGATGAATAGCTGCATGTAGGTACTATGTTTTACTCATATTTCATGAAGAAGTCTATAGATTTGAACGCAATACTATACTATGTCCATTTATACATACTATTACACTAATTTTTCACAAAGAATGCATACAAATTTGAGTGCAAGACTATACCCAACTCCAATTAGGTACAGTGTTGCACTAACTTTTGCCGGCTTGATCGAGAAATTTGAGTGCAATACTATATCTAATTCATTTTTACTGCAATAACACGTTTACAGCAAATCATTTGTGAATATTCATTTTGCCATCATATTCAAAGCTTAAATCAGCATTGAAATAAATACCATAGGTTTTGGAAAACCCTTCAGACGCAAAAAAGATGAGTTTTTTCTGTCTCCTGAAAAATTCTCAGAAATTGACTAGGGCTAGTGTTGCGTTAAGCCATCGATATATACCTATAATCATATCCCCCCTCCCTTCCCATAATTCCTTGGAGACAAAAATCCAAGATGGCGGCCAATAAAGACAAAATGGCGGCTAAACCATCGATCTAAACAATAAGGGAAGTTTTAAAGTGCTTTTGGTTCTTCTTTGAAGGCTGATATGTAATCCTTAGCAAATTGAAATGCATTCTCCATCCATACACGCCAGATTTTACCGACATTGGGCTAGAATTTAGGAAAACAGGGTGACAGAAGAACTTGGTCACATGTTTTCCAGCATACTACCAGGTTGACAACCCTGGATCCGATTTGTCATTCTAGTTCAGGCCAGCTTCCACACTGCACATTGATACATTGAATATGCTAAGATGATCAATGGACAGTGTAAAAGCCCCAGAAAATATTGTCACAAGTGGATAAATTTAGACAGACAACTATTTCCATAGGAACTGTTCCTGTAGCATGAGTCGAACAAAAGGAACTATATTTTGTATTATTTCTCTTCACATGTAGACAAGAAACGTAGTTACGATGACTACCAACTCATATGTGCCGGTTACGCACCCGTGAAAACATGAAATATCGACTTATGATGCCTTCGGAAGCAACCGCTATCTTTTGCATAAGTCAAACAATGGGAACCAATTTTTTCCCTTTCCTCTTACTGGGGCCACCGTAACATTAAAGCGGTCTCAATATCTATCCCCATGCGCATGAGGCAACGGGAAATTAGTCTGGCTATATATACCTATAACCATATCCCCCCCTCCCTTCCCATAATTCCTTGGAGACAAAAATCCAAGATGGCGGCCAATAAAAACAAAATGGCGGCTAAACCATCGATCTAAACAATAAGGGAAGTTTTAAAGTGCTTTTAGGTCTTCTTTGAAGGCTGATATGGAATCCTTAGCAAATTGAGATGCATTCTCCATCCATACACGCCAGATTTTACCGACATTGGGTTAGAATTTAGGAAAACATATAATCCACTTACGAATCTTTCAGAAGCAACCGGTATGTCTTGCATAAGTCAAACAAATGGGAACCAAATTTTTCCCTTTTTCTCTTACTAGGGCTCCAGAAAGATTAAATCGGTCCCAATAACTAACCACATGTACATGACCTTTGATCGATCGATCTAAACAATAAGGGAAGTTTTAAAGTGCTTTTAGGTCTTCTTTGAAGGCTGATATGTAATCCTTAGCAAATTGAGGTGCATTCTCCATCCATACACGCCAGATTTTACCGACATTGGGCTAGAATTTAGGAAAACAGGGTGACGGAAGAACTTGGTCACATGTTTTCGAGCGTATTACCAGGTTGACAACCCTGGATCCGATTAGTCATTCTAGTTCAGGCCGGCATCCACACTGCACATTGATACATTGAACATGCTAAAACAATCAATGGACAGTGTAAAAGCCCCAGAAAATATTGTCACAAGTGGATAAATTTAGAAAGAGAACTATTTCTGTAGAAAATGTTCCTGTGGCATGAGTCGAAGAAAAGGAACTATATTTTTCATTATTTCTCTTCACATGTAGACAAGAAACGTAGTTACGATGACTACCAACTCATATGTGCCGGTTACGCACCCGTGAAAACATGAAATATCGACTAATGAAGCCTTCGGAAGCAACCGCTACCTGTTGCATAAGTCAAATAATGGGAACCAATTTTTTCCCTTTTCTCTTACTGGGGCCACCGTAACATTAAAGCGGTCTCAATATCTATCCCCATGCGCATGACCTTTACGCGCCCGTGAAAACATATAATCCACTTGCGAATCTTTCAGAAGCAACCGGTATGTGTTGCATAAGTCAAACAATGGGAACCAAATTTTTCTCTTTTTCTCTTACTAGGGCTCCCGAAACATTAAATGGGTCCCAATAACTAACCACATGTACATGACCTTTGCGCACCCTCGAAAACATACCATCGACTTCCGACACTTTCGGAGGAAACCGGTACCTGTTGCATAAGTCAAACAATGGGAAGCAAATTTTTTTCCCTTCTTCTCTTACTAGGGCCCCCGAAACATTGAATCAGTCCCAATAACTAACCGCATGTACATGACCTTTGCGTGCCCCTGAAAACATATTATCGGCTTCCAACGCTTTCGGAAGCAACCAGTTCCTGTTGCATAAGTAAGAAAAAGAAAACTGACCTTTGCCCTACCCTTTCTTCTAAATACATCGACAAGAACTGTAACTTGGCTCTCATGACTACCCACTCATATGTAGCAGTTTTACTCGTCGTGCAGAAACAGCCATACGCGGCTCTTGCACGTAGCCAAATCGCTCAAACATATAGCATTATACCGAAATCTTTCCCATGAAAATATCTTGTACATCTTTAAAGTATATTGAAATTGGCCAATTACATAAGAATAAATGATAATGATTAAAGAAAATGATAAAAATATATTAAAAGGAAAAAAAAAAAAAAAAAAAAAATGGCACAACAGGACCAAAAATGGCTCTTGGCACAGCGGTCGCTGTGCTATGGAGGCAACTGGAAATTAGTCTGGCAATATATATCTATAACCATATCCGCCCTCGCTTCCCATAATTCCTTGGAGACAAAAATCCAAGATGGCGGCCAATAAAAACAAAATGGCGGCTAAACCATCGATCTGAACAATAAGGGAAGTTTTAAAGTGCTTTTAAGTCTTCTTTGAAGGCTGATATGTAATCCTTAGCAAATTGAGATGCATTCTCCATCCATACACGCCAGATTTTACCGACATTGGGCTAGAATTTAGGAAAACAGGGTGACAGAAGAACTTGGTCACATGTTTTCAAGCATACTACCAGGTTGACAACCCTGGATCCGATTTGTCATTCTAGTTCAGGCCGGCTTCCACACTGCACATTGATACATTGAATATGCTAAGACGATCAATGGACAGTGTAAAAGCCCCAGAAAATATTGTCACAAGTGGATAAATTTAGAAAGAGAATTTAGAAACTGTTACTGTGGCATGAGTCGAACAAAAGGAACTATATTTTGTATTATTTCTCTTCACATGTAGACAGGAAACGTAGTTACGATGACTACCAACTCATATGTGCCGGTTCCGCACCCGTGAAAACATGAAATATCAACTCATGTTTTCCAGCGTATTACCAGGTTGACAACCCTGGATCCGATTTGTCATTCTAGTTCAGGCCGGCATCCACACTGCACATTGATACATTGAACATGCTAAAACAATCAATGGACAGTGTAAAAGCCCCAGAAAATATTGTCACAAGTGAATAAATTTAGAAAGAGAACTATTTCTGTAGAAAATGTTCCTGTGGCATGAGTCGAACAAAAGGAACTCTATTTTGTATTATTTCTCTTCACATGTAGACAAGAAACGTAGTTACGATGACTACCAACTCATATGTGCCGGTTCCGCACCCGTGAAAACATGAAATATCAACTCATGATGCCTTCGGAAGCAACCGGTTTCTATTGCATAAGAAAGAAAAAGAAAACTGACTTTTGCCCAACCCTTTCTTCTAAATACATGAAATATCAACTTATGATGCCTTCGGAAGCAACCGCTACCTGTTGCATAAGTCAAACAATGGGAACCAATTTTTTCCCTTTTCTCTGACTGGGGCCATCGTAACATTAAAGTGGTCTCAATCTGTATCTCCACGTGCGTGACCTTTATGCGCCCGCGAAAACATATAATCCACTAACGAATCTTTCAGAAGCAACCGGTATGTGTTGCATAAGTGAAAGAAAGATTAAATCGGTCCCAATAACTAACCGCATGTACATGACCTTTGCGAGCCTGCGAAAACATACAATCGACTTCTGACACTTTCGGAGGCAACAGGTACCTGTTGCATAAGTCAAACAATGGGAACCAAATTTTTTTCCCTTTTTCTCTTAATAGGGCCCCTGAAACATTAAATCGGTCCCGATAAATAACCGCAGGTACATGACCTTTGCGTGCCCGCGAAAACATATTATCAGCTTCCAACGCTTTCGGAAGCAATCGGTTTCTGTTGCATAAGTAAGAAAAAGGAAAACTGACTTTTGGCCTTCCCTTTCTTCTAAATACATAGACAAGAACTGTAACTTGGCTCTCACGACTACCCACTCATATGCAGCAGTTTTACTCGCTGTGCAGAAACAGCCATACGCGGCTCTTGCGCGCAGCCAAAGAGCTCAAAGATATAGTATGATACCAAAATCTTTCCCATGAAAATATCTTGTACATCTTTAAAGTATATTGAAATTGGCCAATTACATAAGAATAAATGATAATAATTAAAGAAAATGATAAAAATATATTAAAAGCAAAAAAAAAAAAAAAATGGCACAGCTGGCATTCGAACCTCTGGTCAACAGGACCAAAAATGGCTCTTGGCACAGCGGTCTTACCCACTGTACTATGGAGGCAACTAGAAATTTGTCTGGCTATATATACCTATAACCATATCCCCCCTCCCTTCCCATAATTCCTTGGAGACAAAAATCCAAGATGGCGGCCAATAAAAACAAAATGGCGGCTAAACCATCAATCTAAACAATAAGGGGAGTTTTAAAGTGCTTTTAGGTCTTCTTTGAAGGCTGATATGTAATCCATAGGAAATTGAGATGCATTCTCCATCCATACACGCCAGATTTTACCGACATTGGGCTAGAATTTAGGAAAACAGGGTGACAGAAGAACTTGGTCACATTTTTTCCAGCATACTACCAGGTTGACAACCCTGGACCCGATTTGTCATTCTAGTTCAGGCCGGCTTCCACACTGCACATTGATACACTGAATATGCTAAGATGATCAATGGACAGTGTAAAAGCCCCAGAAAATATTGTCACAAGTGGATAAATTTAGACAGACAACTATTTCCGTAGCAACTGTTCCTGTAGCATGAGTCGAACAAAAGGAACTATGTTTTGTATTATTTCTCTTCACATGTAGACAAGAAACATAGTTACGATGACTACCAACTCATATGTGCCGGTTACGCACCCGTGAAAACATGAAATATCGACTTATGATGCCTTCGGAAGCAACCGCTACCTGTTGCATAAGTCAAACAATGGGAACCAATTTTTTCCCTTTTCTCTTACTGGGGCCACCGTAACATTAAAGCGGTCTCAATATCTATCACCACGTGCATGACCTTTACGCGCCCACGAAAACATATAATCCACTTACGAATCTTTCAGAAGCAACCGGTATGTCTTGCATAAGTCAAACAATGGGAACCAAATTTTTCTCTTTTTCTCTTACTAGGGCCCCCGAAACATTAAATCGGTCCAATTAACTAAGCGCATGTACATGACTTTTGAGTGCCCACGAAAACATACAATCGACTTCCGACACTTTCGGAGGCAACCGGTACCTGTTGCATAAGTCAAACAATGGGAACCAAATTTTTTTCCCTTTTTCTCTTAATAGGGCCCCTGAAACATTAAATCGGTCCCAATAAATAACCGCATGTACATGACCTTTGCGTGCCCGCAAAAACATATTATCGGCTTCCAACGCTTTCGGAAGCAACCGGTTTCTGTTGCATAAGTAAGAAAAAGAAAACTGACTTTTGCCGTACCCTTTCTTCTAAATACATAGACAAGAACTGTAACTTGGCTCTCACGACTACCCACTCATATGTAGCAGTTTTACTCGCTGTGCAGAAGCAGCCATACGTGGCTCTTGCGCACAGCCAAAGAGCTCAAAGATATAGCATGATACCGAAATCTTTCCCATGAAAATATCTTGTACATCTTTAAAGTATATTGAAATTGGCCAATTACATAAGAATAAATGATAATAATTAAAGAAAATGATAAAAATATATTAAAAGAAAAAAAAAAAGGCACATCTGGGGTTCAAACCTCTGGCCAACAGGACCAAAAATGGCTCTTGGCACAGCGGTCTTACCCACTGTGCTATGGAGGCAACTGGAAATTAGTCTGGCTATATCGATGGCTGAGTGCAACAGTAGCCCAAGTCCACTTTTTACCGAAAGTTGTTTTATGGCATGTTTTTGTATCTCATTGCAAAATCTGTGTACTCTCCAATTTTCAGGACTGTATCCTAACTACAACTAAAGGTATTTAATTTTGAAAAAATATCCTATCTCAGGTAGCATATTTTTTGCATGCAACACTATTCCTATCTTGAGGTAGGTATACTGTTGCTCTTAAAAAGTAAACAATTTGTTATTTGTTTACAGTGCAACACTAATTCTAACTTGAGTTAGGCATAGTGTTGCAGTAAAATGTTAGCACCAAAAATAACATATTGAAAAGATTTTTTGTTAAATCTTAATTTCAATTATCTACAAAGGTGTATAAATTAAACTTAATATATAATTTGTAGATACAGTATTTTATTTGTGTATAAATTTAGAAGAAAAAAAAAATGATGATAATGTCTGACCTTAAGGTCAACATGCTGAAGTTTGTGTGTATTCGTGATTCAAATTTTTAGAAGAATTCACAACAAAAAAGCAGATACAGGTAAGTACACAATAATACTTTTATCTTATTTTTTAGTAGACTTGATCAGTATTTTAGTTACTTTTTATTTTGTATCTAAACCCAGTATAGCAATCCTACATGGTTAAGGTCATTTCTGTTGAAAGTGGGTGGGGTTAAAATTCATTTTCAAGGAAAAACATGTCTTATCATCAAAGAGTATAGAAAGCTATAGCTTAAGGAAAGAAGTGTTATAATAAATTAGTGTCTATTAAGATTTCACAGTGACCTTAAAACCCTGATTGAAAGCAAAATAAAAATAATAAAATAAATGTTATCTCAGAAGGGCTTGTATCTGCAACTAGGTAGATCTAGTTGTTTAATCATTCTAAATATTTCTTACACTAGGTATTTCTGAACATTTTGTACATTTCTGTAAAATATTGAAATGAATAAAAGCTGAAGACTTTTGAGGCAGACGTAAATCAAGACTGTCAGGAGTAATTTCTCCTTTTTCAAAAATGTTTTCAAAATGTTTCTACGGCAGATGTATGAAATTTATACAAGAATTGTTTGTTTGTAAACCTGAAACCAGATAATCCCTACTGAGTTCTTGGAAAAGAAGAATACTCCTGATGGGCAATTTCTCCTTTACCTACAATGTTTTCTTCCTTTTTTAGAAAAGAATCACATCCTTTCATCTGAATGCTTTCAATTAAAACAGGTCCAAAATTTTGCAAAGGATTAAGTATCTGTTTCATAAACTTTTTTGTTAATCAAAAGAATACAAAACTTGCATGTTTAATCCTTCATAGGTAAAACAAAAACGTTTATATTAATATCATAAAATGAACAATTTTTCACCATTTGTTTGTATTCACAGTCTTGATGATGTCATAATATTGAATTAAGTAGTTCTCTGACATCATCGCACTAACAATGACATGTACTGTTAAGTCACTGGGGCTATAAATAAAACATGGGCTGTAACCCAAATTTGTATTTCTATCTGGTTGTGATAAATTCTGCCCCTTTTTGTTTAATAGAACCTTAGAAATAAATCCAAAATATGATTTTTTCTTAATTATGTGAAATAGATCCTTCAACACTGCATCTAGTCATCACTGTTGCAAAAATGAAAACTAATCTGAATAAAGGGCAATTTTTAGTCTCATTCACTGAATTTATTATTCAACCCTTTACCAGTCAAACCATTGTTTATACAGCCCTGGATAAGAAAGCTTTTTATTTTGAAAGATTGTGGGAAAAGGAGAAATGCTCATAATGCTCAATACAAGTATTTTTTCTCTTTCCCAAAAATGTATCCTACACCTCTAGTCACAGATCCCATTATTTGAGCCAGACTTGATTTCTTGTCTGCAGACGCTTTTAATTTGGAACAGACCAAAATTTTGTTATGACAATACGATGCTGCCTGCCTAATGTCTTAATTTCTAGCCCTTTCATTATTATGCAGAAATTTTATTGCTTTTTCAGCCTGTGTCGATTAAGATTAGACTACAATGAGTCAGTGCTAGTTTTCACTGCCAACTGTGATGTTTCTGAATTTGTTGAAAATAGAGTTAGACTTGAATCAAACAAGAAATCTTCATGACATCAGATCTGTATGGAAACTAAAACCTTTTTTTTTTATTTTTTCAGTATGTTGTCTGTTGAGGCATCCTGTCACCAGGGCCATCCAAAATATTTCGGTCAAGGCCGACAGTGTGTAGCAAATAGCTATGCAGCAATGATTTACAATTTTCAGAAAAAGAAGGCCTCAACTTGGACGCAGTCAGACTTGGATGCTATTTTACAGGAAGGTGATAACATGTATGAGCATCTGAAAGTAAATGGACAGAAGGAAGACTTCTTGTTATTATCTGACCTTCCATACCAATGGAATAGCTGCCAATTTGAAGTGACTGAATGTCTTGCAGGATTAGTATTCAACACAAAACAGAATGCTCCATTTGTTAGTCTTTGTGACACTATATCAACCAAATAGAGGAGACTGAAAGATATTTTATGTATTATGCAACTGAATTCCTGTTTCACCTCTGTGTTTTTTAAACATTTTATTTTCATGTAGTTGATGTGGAATAGCAGTCAGTGATTAATTGGAAAAAAATGCTTAATGTATTCAGGTTTAAATTTCCCAGGAAAACATTGCCAGGTACATCACAGTACACTGAATGTTACGAGTTATAAATTTTTCTGATGGCATAACAATGTTCTCTATGTATTTCCTACTGTATTGTGTTTTGATTGTTCACAAGTTTTTGAGTTTGGTCAATGTTAGAAATCAAAAAAAAAAGTTATCTTTTGACATTTTACAATTGATAATTTGTGATAACTCTTTACAACACAAAATCCTAGACTTGTCCACTTGAAAGCATTTGCAAATAACAGTTTAAATGTGGCCCAAATAATAGAAGTCGTCTCTGAATGAGTAGAAAACATGGGAAAAAGAGAATATGCTGGTTACCAGCATTTTCTCCTTAACCCACAATGATTTCAAAAGGTATCTTCCTCAGAGTCATTAAAACTCAGGATTGTGGTCAAACCTAATTTGTTTACTTTCACAAAAAATGTTTATTTTTTCAATTATAAATGTTCTGAAATTGTACAAATGATATAATTCTTATGTGTAAGAGTAAACCCTTTACCAAACAACAAAATGTTGGACTCCACCAAATTGAAAGTGTCTGCAGGCGACAAATCAAATGTACCAAAAATGGTGATTTCTGTCTTTGATTGGGTAGAAGACGTTGTGGGAAAAGGAGAAAATGCTGATTCCTATATTTCTTCCTTTTCCCATAATGTTTTCAAAAGGCTTCCCCAGAGTCATAAAAACAGGAATTGTTTTGGAAAGGGTTAAGGACATTGAGTGAAAAGGGAAAAATGCTTGTAACAAGCAATTTTGCATTTCCTGTATTGTTTCAAAGTCATTGGTGGCTTCAAGAAAAGTCGGTTTGAGGTATATGGCAAAATAGATCAGTTTGCAGTTTTTATAAGCATAATAAGGTAAAAATTAAGTAAAAGTGTTATATAACTGGACTTTGTTGTATTTCCTTCATTGTCCCTAAATATTGCTTGTTCTGCTTGATGAATAGCTGCATGTAGGTACTATGTTTTACTCATATTTCATGAAGAAGTCTATAGATTTGAACGCAATACTATACTATGTCCATTTATACATACTATTACACTAATTTTTCACAAAGAATGCATACAAATTTGAGTGCAAGACTATACCCAACTCCAATTAGGTACAGTGTTGCACTAACTTTTGCCGGCTTGATCGAGAAATTTGAGTGCAATACTATATCTAATTCATTTTTACTGCAATAACACGTTTACAGCAAATCATTTGTGAATATTCATTTTGCCATCATATTCAAAGCTTAAATCAGCATTGAAATAAATACCATAGGTTTTGGAAAACCCTTCAGACGCAAAAAAGATGAGTTTTTTCTGTCTCCTGAAAAATTCTCAGAAATTGACTTGGGCTAGTGTTGCGTTAAGCCATCGATATATACCTATAATCATATCCCCCCTCCCTTCCCATAATTCCTTGGAGACAAAAATCCAAGATGGCGGCCAATAAAGACAAAATGGCGGCTAAACCATCGATCTAAACAATAAGGGAAGTTTTAAAGTGCTTTTGGTTCTTCTTTGAAGGCTGATATGTAATCCTTAGCAAATTGAAATGCATTCTCCATCCATACACGCCAGATTTTACCGACATTGGGCTAGAATTTAGGAAAACAGGGTGACAGAAGAACTTGGTCACATGTTTTCCAGCATACTACCAGGTTGACAACCCTGGATCCGATTTGTCATTCTAGTTCAGGCCAGCTTCCACACTGCACATTGATACATTGAATATGCTAAGATGATCAATGGACAGTGTAAAAGCCCCAGAAAATATTGTCACAAGTGGATAAATTTAGACAGACAACTATTTCCATAGGAACTGTTCCTGTAGCATGAGTCGAACAAAAGGAACTATATTTTGTATTATTTCTCTTCACATGTAGACAAGAAACGTAGTTACGATGACTACCAACTCATATGTGCCGGTTACGCACCCGTGAAAACATGAAATATCGACTTATGATGCCTTCGGAAGCAACCGCTATCTTTTGCATAAGTCAAACAATGGGAACCAATTTTTTCCCTTTCCTCTTACTGGGGCCACCGTAACATTAAAGCGGTCTCAATATCTATCCCCATGCGCATGAGGCAACGGGAAATTAGTCTGGCTATATATACCTATAACCATATCCCCCCCTCCCTTCCCATAATTCCTTGGAGACAAAAATCCAAGATGGCGGCCAATAAAAACAAAATGGCGGCTAAACCATCGATCTAAACAATAAGGGAAGTTTTAAAGTGCTTTTAGGTCTTCTTTGAAGGCTGATATGGAATCCTTAGCAAATTGAGATGCATTCTCCATCCATACACGCCAGATTTTACCGACATTGGGTTAGAATTTAGGAAAACATATAATCCACTTACGAATCTTTCAGAAGCAACCGGTATGTCTTGCATAAGTCAAACAAATGGGAACCAAATTTTTCCCTTTTTCTCTTACTAGGGCTCCAGAAAGATTAAATCGGTCCCAATAACTAACCACATGTACATGACCTTTGATCGATCGATCTAAACAATAAGGGAAGTTTTAAAGTGCTTTTAGGTCTTCTTTGAAGGCTGATATGTAATCCTTAGCAAATTGAGGTGCATTCTCCATCCATACACGCCAGATTTTACCGACATTGGGCTAGAATTTAGGAAAACAGGGTGACGGAAGAACTTGGTCACATGTTTTCGAGCGTATTACCAGGTTGACAACCCTGGATCCGATTTGTCATTCTAGTTCAGGCCGGCATCCACACTGCACATTGATACATTGAACATGCTAAAACAATCAATGGACAGTGTAAAAGCCCCAGAAAATATTGTCACAAGTGGATAAATTTAGAAAGAGAACTATTTCTGTAGAAAATGTTCCTGTGGCATGAGTCGAAGAAAAGGAACTATATTTTTCATTATTTCTCTTCACATGTAGACAAGAAACGTAGTTACGATGACTACCAACTCATATGTGCCGGTTACGCACCCGTGAAAACATGAAATATCGACTAATGAAGCCTTCGGAAGCAACCGCTACCTGTTGCATAAGTCAAATAATGGGAACCAATTTTTTCCCTTTTCTCTTACTGGGGCCACCGTAACATTAAAGCGGTCTCAATATCTATCCCCATGCGCATGACCTTTACGCGCCCGTGAAAACATATAATCCACTTGCGAATCTTTCAGAAGCAACCGGTATGTGTTGCATAAGTCAAACAATGGGAACCAAATTTTTCTCTTTTTCTCTTACTAGGGCTCCCGAAACATTAAATGGGTCCCAATAACTAACCACATGTACATGACCTTTGCGCACCCTCGAAAACATACCATCGACTTCCGACACTTTCGGAGGAAACCGGTACCTGTTGCATAAGTCAAACAATGGGAAGCAAATTTTTTTCCCTTCTTCTCTTACTAGGGCCCCCGAAACATTGAATCAGTCCCAATAACTAACCGCATGTACATGACCTTTGCATGCCCCTGAAAACATATTATCGGCTTCCAACGCTTTCGGAAGCAACCAGTTCCTGTTGCATAAGTAAGAAAAAGAAAACTGACTTTTGCCCTACCCTTTCTTCTAAATACATCGACAAGAACTGTAACTTGGCTCTCATGACTACCCACTCATATGTAGCAGTTTTACTCGTCGTGCAGAAACAGCCATACGCGGCTCTTGCACGTAGCCAAATCGCTCAAAGATATAGCATTATACCGAAATCTTTCCCATGAAAATATCTTGTACATCTTTAAAGTATATTGAAATTGGCCAATTACATAAGAATAAATGATAATGATTAAAGAAAATGATAAAAATATATTAAAAGGAAAAAAAAAAAAAAAAAAAAAATGGCACAGCTGGGGTTAGAACCTCTGGCCAACAGGACCAAAAATGGCTCTTGGCACAGCGGTCGCTGTGCCATGGAGGCAACTGGAAATTAGTCTGGCAATATATATCTATAACCATATCCGCCCTCGCTTCCCATAATTCATTGGAGACAAAAATCCAAGATGGCGGCCAATAAAAACAAAATGGCGGCTAAACCATCGATCTGAACAATAAGGGAAGTTTTAAAGTGCTTTTAAGTCTTCTTTGAAGGCTGATATGTAATCCTTAGCAAATTGAGATGCATTCTCCATCCGTACACGCCAGAATTTACCGACATTGGGCTAGAATTTAGGAAAACAGGGTGACAGAAGAACTTGGTCACATGTTTTCAAGCATACTACCAGGTTGACAACCCTGGATCCGATTTGTCATTCTAGTTCAGGCCGGCTTCCACACTGCACATTGATACATTGAATATGCTAAGACGATCAATGGACAGTGTAAAAGCCCCAGAAAATATTGTCACAAGTGGATAAATTTAGAAAGAGAATTTAGAAACTGTTACTGTGGCATGAGTCGAACAAAAGGAACTATATTTTGTATTATTTCTCTTCACATGTAGACAGGAAACGTAGTTACGATGACTACCAACTCATATGTGCCGGTTCCGCACCCGTGAAAACATGAAATATCAACTCATGTTTTCGAGCGTATTACCAGGTTGACAACCCTGGATCCGATTTGTCATTCTAGTTCAGGCCGGCATCCACACTGCACATTGATACATTGAACATGCTAAAACAATCAATGGACAGTGTAAAAGCCCCAGAAAATATTGTCACAAGTGAATAAATTTAGAAAGAGAACTATTTCTGTAGAAAATGTTCCTGTGGCATGAGTCGAACAAAAGGAACTATATTTTGTATTATTTCTCTTCACATGTAGACAAGAAACGTAGTTACGATGACTACCAACTCATATGTGCCGGTTACGCACCCGTGAAAACATGAAATATCAACTCATGATGCCTTCGGAAGCAACCGCTACCTGTTGCATAAGTCAAACAATGGGAACCAATTTTTTCCCTTTTCTCTTACTGGGGCCACCGTAACATTAAAGAGGTCTCAATATCTATCCCCACGCGCATGACCTTTACGCGCCCGCGAAAACATATAATCCACTTGGTCTCATGGATCACGGAGATGCATTTAGCCCCCTTTTGCCAGGGCATGGCTCAGTTTTATCCTAGACCGAAACCAACAATTATTCTCAATACGACATAATCTGTCTGACCAATGTAGATCAAAGTAAATCGATTCTTTGATAATCCGTGCAAAATAAACAGATCTACCAGAGGCTATTTCAATATTTTCATTGGATTATATATATCAGATCAAGTAGTCATGTTTTTCTTACTCTTTACCGAACAATCCCGAGATTTAACGATCTTAACCCTTTCCGAAACGACAAATTTTGGACCAGTCCAAAATTTGTCGTTTGGAACAGGGTTAACTGTGTACGCAAATTTAATGCGTACGTACGTTAGTGAAAGGCAGCCCGGGACAGTACTTAATCTTGATGGCTAGGAAATAATTTCGATCTCTGGTTGTTGTAGAGAAAGAAACAAACCAGCATGAGCTTTTTCCCATGTCTTTATTCTACTTTTTCACATGTATTCATTTTTTCCCTTTTTTTTCCCTTCTATTGTTATATTGTAAAAATGTCTACAACAACATTGTTGTCTACGCTAAAGGTCTTTGTATATGTGACACTGACCTATACCGTAATAGATTTATGTCAATTTTTTCTTGTTGATGATGAAAAACTTTGTTTTTTGTTTTTTTGTTTGTTTGTTTGTATTGGAGTTTAACGCCATTTTAACAGCTCAGGTCATATCATGGCGGTCAGTGACGCACCCTTGTGTTTCCTGGCTTTCTCACACCAGTACTGACACAACTTTCTTTCCAAAGCCACTGACTACTTTTCTCACATGCATCAAAGGTGAGAGGCGGAAACTCGCCGGAAAGAAAGTTTTGCCACAACCGGGAAAAGCTTTGTAGTTTAAGTCAATAAAACATTCTGATTCTGTAACGGGTAACTGCATTTGAAAACTTCACTTGTGATTAAAAACTTCAAAGATCTAAATTAGGTCGATCTCGGTAGCTAATCATTTATACTTTGTCCACATTATCCTTTTTTCAAGACAAGACAATCTTTATTGACATAAGCTAATACAGCTTCCAGTCATACATACATACATACTATACATAATTATACACATAACCGTTATCAAAGGTTGAGGACATTTTCTCTGGAAGCCAAGCCCCCGTAGCTCAGTCGGTAGTGTACAGGACTTGAGAACAGGAGGTCGCTGGTTCGATCCCCGGCTTGGCCAATTTCTTTCCGAGGATTGATGATAGTCATCGCGACAGGATTCATTCCTCTCTCACCGCTGACCATTGTTTCGACAATGGTTATGGGGGAAAGCAGCCAGTGGAAAGCATGGATAGGTGCACTGGCCGCCGCGATATAACTGAAATAATGTTGAAAACGGCGTTAAACACCATACAACCATCCATTTTTTTTTTAAAGTCTTTACCACTCGGCAAAGTCTTGGGACTTGCCTCTGTTATAAGCATTTGCAGACGACAAATGTTGCTCAAATGATAGGTTTTGCCTTTAAAAGGGTAGCCAACATTGTGGGAAACGAAATAATGCAGGTAACCAGCATTTTCTCCTTTTCTCATAATGGTTTCAAAAGCTTACTTCCTGAGGTTCGTTAAAACGGGTTTGTCAGATAAAGGAAAAAATGGGGGCGTGGAAAAAAGAAAAGGTCTTGAAATATATATTTTGGTACGTTATACAAATGAATCGACAGTGGAGATATTTTCACATTGTTAGAAAATGAAACTAAAACAATCGAACCCGGAACCCCAGAATCACTCAACAAACAGTCTAGATAACATGTCGCTACTATGTTTTAAATAAAAGTTAAGCGCGACTCAATTGCCTTTTGCGGACAATGTAGATGCAGATCAGACTGCACAGAAAGTGCAGTCTGATCTTGGATCTACAGTGTCCGATAAGGAGACATTCCCCCCAAATGACTTTGAAATAGCAAAATTCAGGTTTTACTATCGGCTTCAAAGTTTCTATTAGGTTATTTAGCAGATTAGGGTTAATGCATGTACTATGGATACAGGGCCATGACATAAGCTCGCTGGCCTTTCGTCAGTGGAGCTAAAAAAAGGAGAAAACACAGCTAATTTTATCTAAGCACAGCAGACAGTGTGGATCCATGAAAGACCTGAAAGTTTGGCGCAGTCTGACAAGCCTAGACTCTGACCTTAGGGCAGGAGCCCTGAAGCCATTGAAGACGTAAATCATCAGTTAGCGAAGTCAGGGCATCTCACTGTCAAATGCTGGCTGAATCTCAGGAGTCGTATTCGGAATCTTGGCGTCATCAATGGGTGGAAGTGGGGATGGGGGAGACGTAGGGCTCAGTCCTGTCTGATCTTTATCTACATATTGGCCCTAACAGCAATTCTAGTTAAGATGGGCACTCAAGGGACGACAGTAGTATATATTTTACCAATTAGATAACATTTTCTTCTCTTCCCATTCCACCTCACATCATCCCCCCTCACATCATCCCATCCCAAAATGTTCTCAAACTGAATCGCCCCCCCCTCACATCATCCCTCCTCACATCATCCCATCCCAAAATGTTCTCTAAAAAAGGTTCCTAGATATTCTATGTTCTCAAACAAAGGTTCCTCTCTTAACAAAATGTTCTCAAACCGAATCACCCTCATCACCAATTTCATGTAACACGCAAGCAAAATCACGTGCTCATGAAATCATAAACTGACGAACTGGCATACTGACATACTGGCATACTGATGAACTGATTGCTCGACGAACTGACTAACCAACGAACCAACGAACTGATGAACTGACTAACCAACGAACTGACGAACTGAAGAACTGACATACTGGCATACTGGCATACTGATGAACTGATTGCTCAACGAACTGACGACCTGACGACCTGATGAACCAACAAACTGATGAACCAACAAACTGATGAACCAACGAACTGACGAACTGACGAACTGAAGAACTGACATACTGGCATACTGGCATACTGATGAACTGACTAACCAACGAACTGATGAACTAACGAACTGATGAACTAACGCATCAGTTTATGAGTTAGTAGGCGGTTTAAGATTTGCTAACCTTTTACCTTTAATTCAATTTTTATAACATATCAATCCTTATGTAGTAAATGAAAAATTTTTGAAAAAAAAAAAAAAAAAAAATTAATTTTTTAATTTTCATCAGCCAGACAAACTCATACATCAGTTAATCGCTTAACCTCCCCATCAACCAACGCATCATGCAATGACTAACCGGTTTATGAGATAGTGAGTGACTTAAGATTTTGGTGAAAAAAAAATTAAAGTTAAATAAAAAAAAATAATAAAAAACATGACTAGTGAAAATAAAATATTAAGTGAAGAGTTTTTGAAAGAGATTTTCAATGGGAAAGAAGGACATATTCAATCAAATGTATTAAAACAATCAACAGAAAATTTAAAAAGAAGAATGTTTGAATGGTTTAAAAAAGATATATTTGAAATAGTGGAGAATAGGAGTCGTAGATATCTATTGAATACAGAAGGAAAAAATATTTATGAAATGGAAGAAAAGGAAGTTAGAGAACTTTTTACTAAATATCTAATACATAGTATTGCAAGTTTTTCAACGAGGTATTTGCTTGATGGAGAACCGATATTGTTGACATAAAAAATATTTAAGAAAAAAGAATTTTTAAAAAATGAGTGAACAAAAGGAAAACGAACAAACAGATATATACATACAAAGAAGTGGAGAGTTTGAAAAAATCTATACTAGAAACATATTAGATGAAATTTTAGAAGAAAACATTGAATCATATGAAGAGGCAATACAACCAGTAATAGATGGTATTTATCAACATTTTTATGAAACGTGGACAGACAAAGTTAGAGAATATGTTATAAGTCAACCTTTCTATAGTACTAATCCAGAAGAAATCAAGAACGATTTTTTAAAGCTTTCAAGAGATGAAGCAAATAAAAAACTAAGAGAATTGTTTTCTGACTTTCTTCAAGACATACAAAGAAGTTACTCTTTTCGAAAAAGAACAATAACTCTTCATATTTAAAAATATTTTGTAATGTATAGATATATGTAAAAATATATATACATTATTTAAAAAAATTTGATAGAAATAAAAAATTGATTTTACTTTTAAAAGTTCCAGCAATATAATACGTAAGATAATAAAACTTACAACAAAATAATGAGTGAAATAAGTGAAATTGAATACGATTATGCTTCACCATATGACAATCCTGAGTACCATGCAGAAATGAGTTTCCGTTATAAAAACTATAACCCAGAAACCGGCACTTTCCGTGTTGACCTTTACCCAGGTTTAGAAGAGATGCAATCATGTTATTGGGAGCATTTTACTGATAAAAAATGTTATGAAAGAACCGATTATACAGAGAAAGAAAAATGGATACTAAAAAGAGCAAAAGAAATAGTAAAAGAATATGAAGGCTATCCAGATCATGTAAAAGATTATGCTGAAGTAAACAAATCTAAATATGAAGATTATAATTTAAATATCGCAGAGTTATGGATAGATTATAATAAAAGAAGTGTTAACATACGTTTGTTTTGTCCTAAATCTGGAAGAGAGCATGTTGAGTATCTTGATTTAGATAATCTAGAAGAAAATTATTATATAGAAAACGGCTTAATAAACATTGATAGAACTGATGGAAAAGGAAGACTACCACCCAGAAATCCAAATTCTCCTAGATATGAAGATCAATATATTAGTAGCAGTGATAGTGAAGATGAAGACTATAATCATCTTTCTCCAATAGATATTCGCATAATTAAAATGGAAGAACGGTTTTGCGAAGCTTATGATTATTTTGAACAACAAACCCTAGCTGGTATAATTTCATATATAGAAAAGAAAAAAGAAGAAATTTATAAAAAACTAGAAAATCTTTTGTTAAAAGAGAAAGAGGGTATCACGGTATCAGAACAACAGTTGAAAGCTGTGATAGAAGAAGAAAATGAGAAAATTAAAGAAGACATTTTAGATGAAATAGAAGAATTAGAATATTAAACAAAAATTTTCTTAAAACAAAATGCTAGAACTAGAGCCAGATTTTAAGCAAAAGTTAAGTGCCATACTTAAGGATAAATCAAATATTCATCCTATAAACACAAATAAAATAATTTACACAAATGGAACCGGGTTAATGCCCTATAAAAATCCAAGATGGTTTAGTGATATCTACTACTACTGTAGTAAAATGCTTTATGAACAACCTAAAGAAGATACTTTAAACATAACATTTTTTGCTGGTGGTAACAACATATGCGTTAATCATTGTTTTTACAGTAAAGATTTAACAAATTTGCTATCTCTCTTTAAACAAAGATTTATAGATTGTCCAAATGAACATGAATTTTTAGAAAGTTGTATTAATGATATTGAAGAATATAGCATAAACTTTAAGTTTATATAAAAATATCTAACCCTTTTACTGGGTTAAATATTTAACTATTTTACAAGTCCAATTCTATTAGTATTGTTAAATATGCATTTTTAGCATTTGGATTATTTCTCTTTGTTATAAAGTTAATAACATCACATTGATCTACTTCTAAAGGTTGAGGAAAAACCGTGCAGGAACAACCTTCCCCTTTCTTTTTTATTATGGAGTAGTTAGGCTGTTCAACTCCATTTATGACAATATTAACTTTTGACTCTTCTCTTAGAACACCGGTTCCTTTAACTACCATTAGAGTCCCTCTTAAAATTCTACCAGGAGCACTCATACAATACCCCCCAAGACTATGAGATTCTCCACTACCTCCATTACCAAAAGCAAACTCATAAGTACCGGCTCTTAACTCACCTTGTTCCTCTGCATGCACACTTATAATAGGTTTAGGACCTATGAGAGAAGGAAGTGATACTTTTGAATCTACATAAGACTTTGTCGTTAAGTCTCTTTCATCAACAGGATTTCCAGCGTTTTTTATAGTAAAACCTTGAAAATCTACATCAGATATTGCTGTAAAACTTCCATCAGGATTTTTTACAATTGCCCCTCCATTGTCAGCATAATTTTTATTAACTGCTGAATCACGGTCTATAGGATTTGATATTCCAGTAAGTTGATGAGTGTTCATATCTATTTTACCAGTTGCTAAGAAAGTTCCATATCGGTTTTTTGTTAAAGCATTATTACCCGCAGTTATTGCTTCAACAGCGGTGTCCACATAATGTTTATTCGCTACCTGACGAGTTTCTATAGGCGAACCAACATTGTTAATCCTATATCCATCCATAGAAATGTCTCCTCTTGCTGTACCATCTTTTCCCAAAACAAAAGCACTTTCAGCAGAATCTACATATTTTTTACTACATGCCTCACTCGGTTCCTCTGGGTCTGCTATATTTTTTATTTTATTAAAACCCATATTTAAATATCCCTTCAAATGATATCCTCCATTTTCATCTAACAACCCCGCGTTTGAATCAACATAAGCCTTAGTGGCTACATCCTGTGGATTTACAGGATTACTAACCCTAGTTAGTGTGTTTCCATTCATATTTATAGAACCAGCAACAGGCGTTGTTCCATCTTTACGTAAAAAATTATTTGAGATGTAAGCAAGTGATATGCCATCACTGCTTGTTTTAGCTTCATCCATTCTTCCAAATTTATCAACAGGCATTTTTAATATTACTAAAAAAGTTTATTTAAAATATCTTGAAATTTATTACCCAAGCATAATTCTTTAAGAATGTACAAACATAAATGACCGCAAAATACTTCACCTGCTTGTTGTAATTGATCTGTATTGTAGTGTATTGGACTTTTTAAATAATCTATAATTTCGAGAGGTGGCTGAATACCATAACTATCAAAATAAATTTTTTTCTTTCCATCTTTAAACCAAGCAACCCAATGAGTACCAGGTCCACCAGCATCATCAAGATTTAATATACCACATTCTTTATTTCTTACTTTTTTAGGTAAGGTATCTCTTAAAAATATTCCTCTAAAATTTTTTATTTTTAATTTTTTTGCTGCATCATCAAGTTCAAAATTGCTTAAAGGTTTATTTGGTAAAGTTATATTATCAATTAAAATATTTTCCATTTTTATATACTTAAATATTCACAATAGCATTATTATCAACCCATGAATTAAACTCATCAGAATAACCTTTCCACTTTACAAGAGATTTCTTTTTACCTTTTTTAATAATCTTTTCTATCCTATACACCTCTTGACTCGTTTTTTGTAGTTCAGGTTCATAAAAAGAACCTTTTATTTCTTCACCATTTAAATCTTCAATCTTATATGTTATAGGTGTTGTATGTTTTACTTCCGTAACTGTAAAAATCTCTTCTGTCCATCTCGTAGTATAACCTTTTTCAAAAGTCTTTTTCTTTTTACTTATCCTTACTTTGTCTCCAACAGAAAACTTTGGTTTGATATCCTCCCTTACTTGATCATAATCAGGATACAATGTTGTCCAAACTTTAATTTCATTCTTCTTCTTACTCGCTTCATTTGGTGTCATCTTAATAGAAGAATGTTTTGTGTTGTTGTATTCCTTAACAAGATTTTGTAATACATCAATATATACATTTGTAGAGTGAGCAGAGAAATACTTCCACATTTTTTCTTTCATTGTTCTAATCCATCTCTCAACAATGCTTGATTTTTCTTCATTTTCAGTAGAATACAATTCAACCAAATCTTTAACATCTTTGTTATAAAACTCTTTACCTTTATCTACCCACATTTTCTCAGGCTTTCTTTCCTTAAAAATACTCTTCAGTGCAACAGAAACAGATTTTCCTGTTTTATCCTTTAAAGGTATTAACCATCCATATTTTGAAAAGATATCAATAACAGCAAGAAGAAATTTTACTCCACGATTAAGTTTAGAAAATGCTTGCATATCTACTAAATCTGCAGCCCATATCCTATCGATACCATTTACTCTAACTCTCCTTTTCTTAAATTTTCTTTTTACAGGTTTATGTAATTCTTCTGCTAACGAATTTTTTTTTTACTCACACCCATACCAAATCTTTTCTTGGTTCCTATCAATGAAGAAACTAATCCTCTTTCCATTCTTTCCTTAATAGTTGGATTATAGATACCTTTTAACTCTTTAAGCATATTAGCATCGCATACATCATTACGTGTTTTAGTATCATTATGCTTAAGATAACATATATCATGATGATATGCCGCTTTGTCAACACGATTAACGGGCTTTGACCAATCTTTAGGTGTTAAGTCAGGATTTAATCTTTTCTTTAACTTAGTGCCTGGGCCCGTGAAGTTATGACCAGGCAAGTGCATTTCAACAGGCAAGTTATTGATTGCTTTGTTTAACAATGAACCACCTTCTTTTTGTTTAACAAATTGTGTTTTCACGGTACCACAAATAGCACATTTTCCTCGCACCATTTTTTTACCATTTTTACTTACTACACAATTTAAATCTGTTGTATCAGTTTTCTTTTTACATTTAACGCAATACATTTTTTTATATTAAAATATAATTTTTAATATAAAATGGATATTGTTAATTTATCTTGGAATGAAACTTTAGCAAAAAGATTTAACCATCCCCTTTTACCTAGGAGTATCAGGGGTTTAGTAGTAGGCAAATCAGGATGTGGTAAAACTACACTTTTACTCAACCTTTTGTTAAGACCTGATTGGTTAGATTATAGTAACTTATACGTTTTTGGCAAAAGTTTGTTTCAACCAGAATATCGAATACTTAAAAAAGCATTTGAAGAAAAAATACCAAAAGAATTTATATTAAGGCTGTTTTCACTTAAAGATGAAGTTCAAAACCGTGATATTTCACCTACAGCATTAGTTGAGGAATGGGCAAAAACAATTAAGGAAAAATCTGATATCAATTGTGAATTTTATGAATATGCAAGTGATGTTCCTGACCCAAGAGATTTAAATGCATCAAATAAAAACTTAATGATATTTGATGACTTACTTTTAGAAAGACAAAACAAGTGTGAAAACTATTATGTACGGGGTAGACATAGTAATGCCGATTGTTTTTATCTGGCACAAAACTATTTTAGACTACCTCGTCAAACTATTAGAGAAAATGCAAACTTAATATGTTTGTTTAGACAAGACTTAAAAAATCTTAATCATATTTATAGTGATCATGTAGGGGATGATATGACTAAAACAGAGTTTATCAATTTTTGTAAAAAGTGTTGGGAACAACCTCATGGTTTTGTAGTATTAGATTTAACTAAGAACCCTAATGATGGGAAATATAGATGTGGATTTGATAATGTTTATATACCACGAGATTATAAAAATTATTATTAAAAATATATTTTCATTTTAAAATATATTTTACAAATTAATAAAATGGAAGTAGAATTACTTGAAAAGATAGTAAAAAACACCGACCATAAAACATCATTTCAAATTATCGTAAGCGATAATAAAACAGAGTTTAAAACAAGATTTACTCCTCCACTTCTATTAGAAAAAGATAAAGAATATGAAATAGCATTAGTTAATCTTGAAACTTATTATTCATTTCCTAATATTGGCGCAAGCAATAACATTCTTGTTTATACACCAGACAATGGCGCATCATGGGAAAAAATAAGAATACCTGAAGGAAGTTATGATCTAGTTGATATTAATGATGTAATTCAACAAGAAATGAGAAAAAAGGGTCATTATGACGCTGTTAATGAAGAATATTATATTAACATCTCAGCAAATACTAATACATTAAAGTCTATTCTTGTTGTAGAAAATGGATATCAGGTTGATTTTAATCAACAAAATTCTATTGCTAAAGTATTAGGATTCTCTCGTGCTAAATATGAACAAGGATTTCATGAATCAGAAAATGTAGTAAATATTCTTAGTATTAATAGTTTACTAGTTAATATAGATTTAATTTCAGGCAGTTATGTTAACGGTTCACAAAGAAATACAATTTATAGTTTTTTTCCAAATGTACCACCAGGATATAAAATTATAGAAAATCCAGTCAATCTAGTTTACCTTCCATTAACATTAAATGAAATACATAATCTAAATGTGTCAATTACTGATCAAAATGGAACATTACTCAATCTAAGAGGAGAAAATTTAACAATTAGATTTCATATAAGAGAAGCAAGATAAATATAAAAAATGACAAACTATATTAATGCAAAAATAAATATATCTGACGGACAAAAGGAAAAAATTTTACATTCTTTTAAAAACAAAGCTCCGGCTAGTATTCGTTTAAAGCATGAGGATATTCATGGTAATGATGTAATAGCATTAACCAAATCTCAAGTAAATAAACTTACAAAAGCATATAAAGCTGGCAAGGGGGCAACGTTTAGAATGTCAACAAAACAACTTAAGCATAATATGAAAGTAGAAGGTGGATTTCTTGGAATGTTGGCGGGACTAGCATCATCTGTTCTACCTACATTAGCAAGAACCGTTTTGTCTGCTTTGGGAGTTGGAGCACTATCTGGTTTAGCATCTTCAGGCGTTCAAAAAGCAATGGGCAATGGTTTGTATCTTAAGAAAGGCGGATGCGTCTGTCAAGTAGAAACTGACGGCGAAGGTTTATTTCTTGGCCCAGCAAAAGGTAAAGGATTGGGTTCCGTTGGCGATGGATTGTATTTAAAACAAGGTGGTAAAATTTATGATGGAAAAGGTCTTCTTTTAGGACCTAATAGCCCATTTGCTAATATTCCTATATTAGGAGCAATATTGTAAATTAAAAAATGAATGTGCATAAATTTGGAAATGGAAAACATAAAATAGTTCAACCAAAAACTATTTTTTGGAAACCCGTAGAAGTTAAGTATCCGGCTAAAAAAGTTAATCCTGTTACATGGGATATTTTTACTCAGCAACCGTTAGTAATAGAAGGAGGACAAACGAAGACGATAGCCTTAGGTATGGGCTTCAATATGAGTAAAGGTTTTGTTTTAACCTCTCTATCTTATAATCTTAAACTTAATCAATTATCTATTACAAATGAAGTTACGTTAGAAGAAGTGGATGACATTGTTGCAACAATTACAAACAACTCTAGTAAAATAAAAAAAATTAATGAAGACGAATTTTTGTGTCGTCTTTACTATTCTATTTAAAAATAAGTTGTCGTTAATAAAATGGAACTAAAAGAAAAGATTTATCCAGAGCTACCAGAAGCACGAAACATACCAAATGCACCATCATTAGAGCCAGTAATAACTGCAAGAGATAACGGACAATCATTCAGGTTACAAAAGATATCAGAAATTCAGACTTTTCTAGAAAGTGAAGTTAGGGAAAGAGAGCAACTAAGTAAAAAATACATGAAGATTAGTAAGACTGTGGACAATGTAGAAGCTGGACTAACCGTTATAGCACTGGGCGCAGGAGCAGGAGGAATTGCTTTACTATCAACCGTAGTAGCGATACCTGGGACTATAGTTCTAGAAGGCTGTGCTTTAGTTGTTGGGTTAGCTGCTTTAGTGGGTAAGTTTGTAGTTAGAAGAAGCAGAACAAAATCTGAAAAACATCTTCAGATTAAAATGCTAGCAGATTCAAAGTTAAATACATTACTTACGCATATATCAAAAGCAATAACAGACAACAAAATAGATCATTCTGAATTTACTTTAATTATGGAAGAATTGGAAAAATACAAACAAATGAAGGAAGAAATTAGAAGTAAGTCAAAGAAAAAAAGCAAGTTAGAGGAATCAGAGAGTTTAATAGAGAAGGGACGAATAGAAGCACGAGAAGAATTCAGGAGACTAGTAGAAAGAAACAATGGACATCATTAAGAATAAAACTAAAACCGCCTAAGTTTAAATGTTCTTGTGCATGTGAGATAGATAATACAAATTAAAAAAATTTTTTACTTTTTAAAAAATGTCATTTTTGAAGATAAAAGACCCCTTAAAAAGGGAAGAAACAGTAAAAGATTATCTTGCAACAAAGAAAAGAATTCGTGATAATCAGCTTGCAGAGAAAACTGGGGATATTGAATTACAAACAGACCTTTCCAAGTTTTTTAGACCTATTACAGAAACACAAAAAGCATCAACAAAGGAGATTACAGAAGGGCTCATACCTATTAAAGAGGGAGTTCAACAATTACCAAGAACAATTACTGAGGGATTAGCACCTATTAGGGGGGCGATTATTCAATTACCTGCTGCACTTTCTAAAGAACTGAAACCTAGTCTATTACCAACTGCAGAACTTCCTTCTTATCTCGATGTTGAGAAAGAAAAAAATAAAGAAGAAATTGAGCATTTTATTAAAGTTTTTAATGAAAAACTAGCAAAAAGAAAATATGATTTTGATAGTACCTATAGAATAGTTTTTGATGAAAATTCTAGTATATTTAAATTTGGTAATAAAGAAATTTTTTTAGACCCAAAAGATAAAAATTTTTATTTTGATGAACTTAATTTTCCTGCTACTGATGGGTTATGGGAATTGATTTTATCAAATAATCCAAAAAATTATACCTCTTCAGATTTCAATACTTATCAAAATTTAATTTATTTAAGTAAAATTATGTTTGTGGATAATGATCCAAAAAATGAATTAAAATATTATAATGTAAATAGTTCAAAATGGAAAAACATAATTCGACCTGTTGTTGATCACATCTTTCAAGAAAAAACTGGTAAAGGATTAAGAAAAAAGAAAAAAACAACCACGGTAATCCCTTCCGATCCTAATGCACTATTAGAAAGATTTGATCTCTTAATGGCAAGTAAAGGTGCAGGTAATACAGGTGTGAGAAATGAGTTGGTAAGTATTTGTGATGAATTAAAAAGACAACATGTTTTAAATGCAAAAACTTATAAAAAATTAATGTCTATACTATAAAAATGATTTCATCGCAAAAGAGAGGATTTAAAAGAAATTATGCATACGGAGGAGCAGGAATATTTGATAGTTTTGTTAATTTTCTTACAAAACTCTTTACAAGCAGTGCAGCTAAACAAATCGCATCTTCAGCCGTTGATGTTGGTAAAAGTGTAGCTAAGGAAGGAGCGAAGAAAGCATTAGAGGTTGGAAAGAGTGCTGCGGTTGATGCTGGTAAAAAGTTAGTACAAAAGGCTTTAACACCAAAATCTAAAAAGATTATAGAAAAATATACACCAAAGCCTACTACTACAACTGCTCAACCTGTAATGCAAGATATTAGTAAGTTAATGGACGGCGGTGCTATTGCTATTCAAGATTTAGTTAAAAAATTAAATAGTAAGGGTTCCGGAGTTAAAGTATTATAAATTTAAGTTAAGTTAAGTAAAATATTACATTAAATAAAAAGAATGACAAAACTAAAATTTAATTTAACACATTATGAAAAATACAATTCAAAAGGGATTAGTATCCTTTATGCAAATTTTAAACTTGATGAAGATTGTGAAGTAATAGATAGCAGTGATACAAATTATAGTTATAAAAAGGCTGTTTTAAAATTGTCACCTGAAAAAGCTGATATCATTAAGGAAATTGAAGAAGATGTAAATCAATATCTTAAAAAAAATAATTTACCGAAGGTAACCATTCTTTATGGAAATAGAATTTATCCAAAAACGAAAAAAAACCTTTCTGTAGAAAAAATTGTGAATATTAAACTTACAGGTGTGTATATAGATAATGAAAACAGATCATTCCCCCAACTATGGGCAAATTTATAAAACAATTATAATTTGACTTAAAAATTATAATTGTATATAATAAAAATGGATATTTTAAATATTAAAGCACCAATTTTTAAAGACGATAGTATTGATGAATATGAATATTATGAATATCTTCCTATTACAGGGACTAATCTTAACAATTCTGGAGGAAATATTAGGATTGATATTGAAACTCAAGATATTTTTTATCATCCTTCAGAATCATATCTACTAATTGAAGGAAGATTGCTAAAAGTAAATGATAATCCTTATACAGTAGCTGGAGCAAATTTAGATGAAGTTACCTTAACAAATAATGGATTGATGTATCTGTTCAAAAATATAAGATACCAACTTAGCGGACAAGAGATCGAATCAATTAATTATCCTGGTCAGACTACAACATTACTTGGATTGTTAAAGTACCCAGACGATTTTTCTAAATCACAGGGACAAAACCAACTATGGCAAAAAGATGCTAGTAACGTTGCAAATAGTGCAAATAATAATGGTTTTGCAGTCAGAAGACAGTATATTTTTAGTTCAAATCCAGTTGGAACATTTAGTTTTAAGATACCATTGAAACATATATTCGGCTTTTGTGAAGATTACAACAAAATTTTATATGGTATGAAACAAACACTAACCTTAACAAGAAACGATGATAATGATGCAATTTATAAATCAGCTACTGTTGCAGCCGCAGGGGGTAATCCTGCTAGACATGAACCTGGTAAGGTTGTATTAACAAAAGTTTCTTGGTTTATGCCTCATGTAACGCCGGAAGATGGAAACAAGTTGCAACTTTTTAAATTTATTGAGAAGAAAGAAAAATTCCCAGTCGGATATAGAATGATACAAAGCGACAGTATTGCAGTTCCACAAGCAACAGGATTTACTTGGAGACTCTCATCTAAATCATCTCCTGAGGTACCACGTTTCTTAATTATTGGTTTTCAAACTGGAAAAAGTGGCATACAAGAACAAAACCCTGCTATATTTGACAGCATAAATATGAGAAATATTTATGTTATGTTAGGATCCAGAAAATTTCCCGCATATGATTATGACATAAATTTTACTGATAATCAAATTGGAAGAATATATGGTGAAGCTGCTTCATTTAGAAAAAAGTTTTTTAACATGGATGAATTAGTATCTAACCCTAGTATTAATCCTTATGAATTTAAATTTATTTTTCCTTTGTTTGTGTTTGATTTATCAAAACAAAGTGAAAGGCTTAAGTATTCTGTAACTGATATCCATGTTAAAGCAACATTCAATCCAGCTGTTCCAGCAAATACTATAGCTTATGCTGTTTTACTAAGTGACAGACTAATTAACTTCCAGAGCGATGGGAATAAGATGAGTGTAGTATATTAAGTAAATCTTTACTTAAATAAAATATGAAAAAGGTTGCTGATTTTAAGAAAATATTAACAGATAACAATATTAAGTGGTATTCCTATTGGAACAAGAAAAAGTATATTGATGTGTTAAAAGAGCATGGTTTATATCCTGAAGAGGATGAAAAAAAATTTTTTAAAAAAATTCCTAATTATGAAAGATTAAAGGATATAGCTAAAAATCCAAAGAGAGTTACCTTAAAGGATGTTGAAACTGAAGAAGTAAAAGAGTTTCCATCAATTTATAAGGCTAGTAAGTTTATTGATAGATGTCCACAAACGATTGAAAACTGGAATGGTAGAGTATGGAATAATAAATATAGAATTGATATTCTTTAATTTTATTATTTATGAAAAAAATAATAAAATTTGACTTAAGGAAAGATTTTTTTATTAAAAAATTATAGAGATGAATTCTTTTTCACGAAGATTTATCAATAGATTGGTGGATGTCAGTCAGTCGATTGCATCTAATTTATATAGTGGTGCTCAAAGGGTTGTCTCAACAGTAATTCCCCAGAGTGTTAGAAGAAGAGTGTCTAATTTTACTAATTGGATGACTGGTAATGTTGCGGAAGAGCAAATTCCACAAGTTATAAACGAGGTTTTAGAAAATGTAGAAGAAGACTTACCAAGAAGAGAAATACCAATCCTTGTATTAAGACGAGAAGCATCTGCATTAAGAGAATTTGCAACACAGTATGTTATAGATGGAATAGAGGGGTGGGGAGCAAATGATTTTTTAGAATTAGCTAGGGAAATCATAACTGATTTTTTAAGAAATAATAGAAATATAAAGGTGAAGCTAGAACTAGTATGTTTATTTTCAAGGGATAAACCTGGTGGTGGTATTGAATATAAACAAGTTAAACTTTCTTCAAATCATGAAACTATAACAAGGGAAACTGATGTAGATAGCATTTATGATGACATGATAGAACGAATTATGAGAAATTTCAATATTTTTTTAATACAAGGAACTGGTTGGAATTTTGAGGGGGTTATAAGCTTAACATTACATGTTGTAGAAAATATGCAAGCATGGGAAGGACATGCCGGTTCATGGTTACCTTTACCAGAAGGATTAAAAAGAGCAAATAACAGAAATGGGCTTGTTAATATTAAAAATGAAGATGATCATTATTGTTTTCTATACTGTTGTATGAGGGTGGTTTATCCAAAAAAAGAAAATCCGCAAAGAGTTGATAAAAAATTAAAAGAACAAATCAAAGAATTAAATATGAGAGGAATAGAATGTCCTGTTAAGTTATGCGATATTAATAAATTTGAAAATCAAAATTCTGATTTTTCTATTGTTGTTATAGGTTATGATGAGAAAGATGGATTATATCCTCTTAGAAGGCAAAGAAAAGAAACTTTTGATAGAAAACATTTAGTAATTCTTTTGTTAATAAAAGATGAAGATGAAAATAGTCATTATGTTTGGGTAAAAGATCCAAGTGCGCTATTAGCATCAAAAATATCCAAAGATGGACATAAACTTTCTTTTTGTTGGAGTTGTTTAGGGCATTTTACGAGTGAAAGAGTTTTAGAAGATCATAGGGTGTTTTGCTATGAAGAAGATGCTGTAAGAATTAAAATGCCATCAAAAAAGCGGTGTACCATAATGTTTAAAAACTGGGTTAAAACACAATGGCTTCCTTTTGTTGCTTATGGTGATATTGAAACGATGCTTGTACCAATACAAGATGTAAAACCAGATCCAAGTAAAAGTTCAACAACAAAAACTCATATACATGTTCCAACAGGTTATGCTTTCTTTTTAAAAAGTTTTGATGAAGATGTTTTTAAGTCTAGATTTTTATCATATCGTGGAGAAAAAGCGGAGGAAAAGCTTGTGGAAGAAATAGAAAGTCTGACTAAAGAGATTTTTAAATTACCAAAAAAGAAAATGATACTTACTGAAGAGGATGCAGAAAAATTTAATAAGGCAGATACTTGTTATCTTTGTAATATAAAGTTTGGGGAGGAAGAAAAAAGGGATGAAGAAGAGGAAAGCGATGAAGAAGATGGGGTGGAAGAAGAGGAAGAAAAAGAAGAAAAAAAGGAAAAAGATAAAGATAGATGGAAAAAAGTAAGAGACCACTGTCATTTTAGTGGTATATATAGAGGAGCCGCACATAATAAATGTAATCTTAAGTTTCGTAAACCAAACTTTCTTTCTGTTGTCTTTCATAATTTGTCTGGATATGATAGTCATTTGTTTGTTAAAAATCTTGGTGTTAGTGAGGGGGAAATTAATGTAATTCCAAATAATGAAGAAAAATATATAAGCTTTACAAAAAAGACTTTAATAGGTCAGTATAAAAGTAAAGATATTTATAAGGATATTAGGTTTATAGATAGTTTTAAATTTATGGGTAGCAGTTTATCAAAACTAGCAGAAAATTTAAAAGATTATCAATTCAAAAACTTAAAAAGTGAATTTCCAAAAGAAGAAGAGTTTAAGCTTCTTCGTAGAAAGGGTGTTTATCCATATGAATATATTGATTCATTAGAAAGACTTAATGAAACACAATTGCCGCCTATAGAAGCATTTTATTCAAAACTTGCTGGGGAAGGAATTACAGAAGAAGATTATGAACATGCAAAAAAGGTATGGAAAATATTTAAAATTAAAACTCTTGGTGAATATCATGATTTATATTTAAAAACGGATGTTCTTCTTTTAGCCGATGTGTTTGAAAGTTTTAGAGAAGTTTGTTTTAACGTTTATAAATTAGACCCCGCTTGGTATTTTACTGCACCTGGTTTAGCTTGGGATGCCGCATTAAAGTTAACTGGTGTTAAGTTAAAACTGTTTAGAGATGAAAATAAAATCCAATTTGTTGAAAGGGGGATCCGTGGTGGAATTTCAATGATTGTTAAAAGGCATATAAAAGCTAATAATAAATATTTAGGTAAAAAGTACAATTCAAATATGCCCTCAGTATTTTGCAAATATTTAGATGCTAATAACTTGTATGGTTGGGCAATGAGTCAGAAGCTTCCAATTGGTGGATTTAAATGGATGACGGAAAAGGAATTAAACAACTGGGACCGCCATCCCTGTTTTTTAGAAGTTGATTTAGATGTGCCAAAAGAACTACATGATTATTTTAATGAGCTTCCTCTTGCTGCAGAGAGAATAAAAGTAAATAAGGTTAAAAAGCTAGTACCAAATTTACATGATAAAAAGAAATATGTTATACATTATAAAAGTTTAAAACAGTGTTTGAGTTTTGGTTTAAAATTGAGGAAGATACATAGAGGGATTAAGTTTAAAGAGAGTGATTGGTTAAAACAATACATAGATTTAAACACACAACTAAGAACAGAAGCAAAAAATGATTTTGAAAAAGATTTTTATAAGTTAATGAATAATTCAGTGTTTGGTAAAACTATGGAAAATATAAGAAAAAGGGTAAATGTTAGGCTTGTCAGAAGTAGAAAAACAGCAAGAAAATTTGTAAACAAGCCAAACTTTAAGCATTTAGTAATATTTGATGAAAATTTGATAAGCATTCATATGGGAAAAACACAAATAACATTTAACAAGCCAATATATTTAGGGTTTTCCATTCTTGAGTTAAGTAAAACATTGATGTATGATTTTCACTATAACTATATTAAAGCAAAATATGGAGATAGAGCAACTTTAGGACTTACTGATACTGATAGTTTATTGTATGAAATTAAAACAGAAGATTTTTATAAAGATATTTCAGATGATGTTAAAGAAAAGTTTGATACAAGTGACTATCCAAAAGAGGGGCATCCTTCCGACATTCCAGTTGGTGTAAATAAAAAGGTGATTGGTATGTTTAAGGATGAAACAAATGGAAAGGAAATAGAAGAATATATTGGATTAAGATCAAAAATGTACAGTATTAAAATGGATGATGGGGTGGAAAATAGAAAATGTAAGGGGATTAAGAAAAATATAATTAAGAAAACTATAACACACCGGGATTATTTAAATTGTTTAGAAAAAAATAATATACAGCATAGAACAATAATAAATTTAAGAAGTTATAAGCATCAAATTTATACGGAAGAAATTAATAAAATAGCATTAAGTGCAAATGATGATAAAAGGTTTATTTTACCTGATGGAATTCATACACTTGCTTGGGGGCATCATAGGATAGAGGAATACAAAAAATAAATTTTTATTTGTGTTAAGAACAAATAAAAATTATAAATTTTTAATTTTACCGCATGTTATACATTCTGAAACATATTTTTCATCAATATTTCTTCCTATAATGTAATTTATTTTATCACAAAATGATAAGTTTTCATTTAGTTTTCTTTCAAATCTACCTAAACAATTATTTTCATGATGAAGATTGTTATAACATTCATTAAAAAGACCGTATTTTTTATTTTCAAAAATTGTATATTCTCTCCAATTTGTTAATTCCTGCATTTTCTTACATAGCTTACTTCTTTTTTCATTATAATCTGATATTAAGTTATTAATGATGTTTACTTCTTCATTTATCTTTTCAATTGTCTCTAAATCTTCTTTTGTTAAAGTATCTCTATATTTTTCTTTTGTGTTAAGTAAAAGAACATGATTCTTTAATTTTTGTAAAAGTTTAATATAAGTTTCTTTTCCATATTGTACTTTTTTCCCTGTATTATAGTTTATTCCGTTTTTTAATTTTTCATATTTTTCTTTTAAAGTAATGGCTTTTTCTAAATCATAATATAAATTAAAATCATTAACAGTACATTCTATGCGTGTTAATGAATATGGTATAAAATTTATAGGATAAAATGAAACTGGATATTTTATTGGAGGTAGATACCTTTTTATTTTATCTTGTAAGCCCGTCATCTTACTTACTATCTCTGCACGATCTTTTACTTTAAATTCAATTTTTTATTTCTATCAAAAGGAATAAAATTTTTTTTTTTTTTTTTTTTTCACCAAAATCTTAAGTCACTCACTATCTCATAAACCGGTTAGTCATTGCATGATGCGTTGGTTGATGGGGAGGTTAAGCGATTAACTGATGTATGAGTTTGTCTGGCTGATGAAAATTAAAAAATTAATTTTTTTTTTTTTTTTTTTCAAAAATTTTTCATTTACTACATAAGGATTGATATGTTATAAAAATTGAATTAAAGGTAAAAGGATTAAGATAGAGGTTAGTTAGTTAGCCAGATGGTTGGTTCATCAGTATGTCAGTATACCAGTATGCCAGTATGCCGGGTAAGCAGCATTAACTAAGCATTCCTGAGAGAGACACTGAAGTTAAGTGGGAGAGTAAGTGGGATTAGAACGGCATGTTATGAGAAGTGATTTCATGAGCATGTTACATGAAATTTTTTTTTTTTTTTTTTTTTATCAAAATCTTAAACCGCCTACTAACTCATAAACTGATGCGTTAGTTCATCAGTTCGTTAGTTCATCAGTTCGTTGGTTAGTCAGTTCATCAGTATGCCAGTATGCCAGTATGTCAGTTCTTCAGTTCGTCAGTTCGTCAGTTCGTTGGTTCATCAGTTTGTTGGTTCATCAGTTTGTTGGTTCATCAGGTCGTCAGGTCGTCAGTTCGTTGAGCAATCAGTTCATCAGTATGCCAGTATGCCAGTATGTCAGTTCTTCAGTTCGTCAGTTCGTTGGTTAGTCAGTTCATCAGTTCGTTGGTTCGTTGGTTAGTCAGTTCGTCGAGCAATCAGTTCATCAGTATGCCAGTATGTCAGTATGCCAGTTCGTCAGTTTATGATTTCATGAGCACGTGATTTTGCTTGCGTGTTACATGAAATTGGTGATGAGGGTGATTCGGTTTGAGAACATTTTGTTAAGAGAGGAACCTTTGTTTGAGAACATAGAATATCTAGGAACCTTTTTTAGAGAACATTTTGGGATGGGATGATGTGAGGAGGGATGATGTGAGGGGGGGGGCGATTCAGTTTGAGAACATTTTGGGATGGGATGATGTGAGGGGGGATGATGTGAGGTGGAATGGGAAGAGAAGAAAATGTTATCTAATTGGTAAAATATATACTACTGACGACAGCAGCTGCTCCGGAAGTCATAAATATCAATCGCCCCACCTTAAACCTTTACCAAACGACAAAATTTTAGACTTGTCAAAATTGGAAGCATTCGCAGTAGACAAATTAAATGTAAATAGCAAGTGGATAATTGTCTTGGAAAGAGTAGAAAACAGTGTGGGAAAAGAAGAAAATGCTGGTTTACCAGCATTGTCTCCTTTTCCAACAATGTTTTCCAAAGGTTTCTCCGCCAAGGTCGTTAAAACTCGGGATTGTGGGGTAAAGGGCAAAACCTTTACCAAACAATCCGGACTTTTAGCGATCGCCATGAGGGAATCAGAGAAAAGGCTGGTGACCAGCATTTTCTCCTTTTCCCAACAATGTTTTATAACATTCTAAAGCTTAATTGAATCATTTAAATCAGATTATATTTATCGTCTTCAAATTTATGAATTTGGTTGAGTCCAAAACATTGTTGATTGGTAAAGTTTACTCTGTGATCTCTAAATAAATGAAACGTGTATACATTTCTGTCAGCGGGTAAAAAATATTTGCAACAATTTAAGAGCTGTTTTGACCAGCATCTAGAGTCACAATAAGGCAACGTAACACTTAGGCTGCTAAGCGCGACTCAATGACCTTTTTGTGGACAGTGTAGATCAAGATCAGACTACACAAAACGTGTAGTCTGATCTTTGATCTACACTGTCCGATGAGTACATTTTTTTTTCTCTCAAAAACACCACTGAAATAGAAAAATTTGGGCTTTTACTGTAGGCTTGAAATTTTGAATTCACTTATTAAGCAGGTTAGGGGTCAATGCAGCCTTTGACAGGCCTACAGTTTACGCGCGCTCTTTCCAGAATCCGACCAGGTTAACAAAAACTAGGTCACGCGAAACGTAAACAAAACATCTGTAGGCGAGGTAAAAACGCCAAGGTAACATACCTCCAAATTTCGCTTTAAGTTAAACAATATGTGATTTGTTTAATGTAGTGAAGGAAAAAATCATAAATTGTACAGATTGTTTAGATTATCGAGGATGGATGGATTAGGGATGGAGTTAACTTTACTTTGAAAGCGATTTCGTAATTTTTGTAGACTTTTCTTGTCTAGCCAGCGAGCTATCGTGTACGTGAGGGGAGTTCATATTTGTTTGCGAAGCATAAAGTTCAAAAATACCTGTGTACGCTTCATAACCATTTGCTGGACCTGGAAATTTATAGCTCAAGCTGTAACATCTACATGTAGTTGGGTACTATATAGGCTAATATTTGATAGTAAAAGTAATCTAGATGTGTTCACCTGATCCCTCTTTTTTTTTTCGGCGTAACTGTATTTAACCCTTTACCTGTTAAATAAGTTAACTAAAACTTTCCAGACGATAGAAAAACTCGAATAGTTTTATTTCAAACTTTTTTTTTAAGAGAAAAATATCTCCGTATTGGACAGTGTAGATCCAAGATCAGACTGCACGTTTTGTGCAGTCTGATCTTGATCCACACTGTCCGCTAAAGGTCAGTGAGTTGTGCCTAGCAACTTAAGGGTTAAGCTGGCTTTTTACCTACTTCTCGGTGTGAGTCTCGAATAAATAAATGGTCATTTGCGATTGGTAAAAACTTGTTGACAGGTTTATTCTGCGGGCCTATTTGCGTGACCATTTATGGCACCGTTGTACAAGGGTTTCTATGGTTAATCGATGAAAAATTCACTTTTAAACAATATGCTAAAAAATGAGGAAGAAAGAACCAAATACTAGTGTGGTCAATTTTCTTTTCTTTTTTTTTATATTGAACCAGAAAAGAGTTTCAATAATCATATATCGGTACCTTTTGACACCGTCTACTAGTATCTTTATTTTTTGTTAAAGATCTTTCTTGTGAATGACGAAGTCCTTTACAAGACGATGAAATTCAATAGTTTTGTCCATATTAGAAGCATTTTCAGACGAAAAAATGGCTATAGCTCGATGGAATAAGTCCTCTGAAGGCAAGAGAAATTTTCGAACGTCTTCTTCATTATCATTCATTGAAAAAAAAAACACTCGTTTAGTAACAGTTTTACCTTTTACCACACAATCCCGTGTTTAAATGCACTTGAGAGAAAATACTTTTGAGAACATTGGGAAAAGAAGGAAATGCTGGTCACCAACATTTACTCTTTTTTCAACATCGTATTCTACTTTTTTTTTTAAGCAACAAATTCTATCAGTTTAACTTTAGATACATCTAATTTGTCGTCTGTTATTGTTTTCAATATTGAAGAGTCCGAAATGTTGTCGTTTGGTAAAGAGTTTTAAGCTTTTCCATTTTAACTCTTTACCTCACGACAAAATTTTCGACCCTTCCAAATTGGAAGCATTGCAGATGACAATATAAATGTGGCTCAAATGATGCGATATTTCTTTGATACGTGGAAAACATTGTGGGAAAAGGAGAAAATGCTGGTTACCAGCATTTTCTCCTTTCCCCACAATGTTTTCAAAAGGCTTCTTCCTCAGGGTCGTTAAAAGGCGGCGTTGTGTGATAAAGGGTTAAATAAGAAACACGTAGTTCATTATAATATTTTTGCGTGACTTCATCTTTGTATACAATATTGGTATATCAAAACACGACATATTTCAGACCATATTTAATTAAAACATCTGCAGACGACAAATTAAGCTTGGTACAAAATTAAGCTTAACTTCTTTGGAAGGGTAGATAACATGGTGGGAAAAAGAGATAATGCTGGTAGCCAGCATTTTCTCTTTTTCCCCACAATGTTTTCTACTTTTTTTTTTTAAACGAAAAACTCTGTCACTTGAGGCACAATTAATTTCTCATCTGCAAACGCTCTTAATGAGGAAAAGACCAAAATTGTCTCGTTTGGCAAAGATTTCAAAGGTTTTCGAGACAGTATTTTTAATTAAGACTCACTCACTTCACTATAATATTTTGCGTGAACTTATCTTTCTATACTATATTGTGTGCAACACACGAAAAGGGGCCTTCGGACATTATGCGTAAAAGTGTGTCGTTTCAGATCAGCCTCTGCAGTCTGTGACTAATCCGAGACGACACTTTCCGTTTTTTGTGTGATTTTCTGTTTCAAGAAAGTCTACTATATTGAAAAATCTTATGTAGTCGTCAAGTGCCGTCTCGGATTAGTCTGCGCAGTCCGCGCAGACTAATCCGGGACGACACTTTACGCAAATGCCCGAAGGTCTCAATTCGCATGTTGCGGGCCATATTATATTAGTATATTATATTTTAAATTGGTGTTTTAAAACACGACATATTGCAGACTATATTTAATTAACCCTTTCCCAAACGACAAATTCTGGACTGGTCCAAACTGAAAGAGTTTGCAGACGACAATTTTAAATTTGATGAAAATGGCAGAAAGTTAACAAAGAGGGTAGAAAACACTGTGGGAAAAGGAGAAATTGCTCGTTACGAGCAATTTCTCCTTTTCCCACAGTGTTTTCAAAAGACTTGTACTGCAGACACGTGAAAACCAGGGCTTGTTTGGGAAAGGGTTAAAACATCTGCAAACGACAAATGCCAAATTGGTACAAAATAAACCTTAACTTCTTTGCCAGTGGTAGATAAGATTGTCGGAAAAAAAAGCATTTTCTACAACATTTTTAAACGGAAAACTCTGTCATTTGAGGCACAAGTAATTTCTAGTCTGCAAACGTCCTCAATGAGGAAAAGTCCAAAACTGTCTGGTTTGGTAAAGATTTCAAAGCTTTTTGCTATTTTCAGTTAACCCTTCACCAAACGACAATAATTTAGACTGGTACAAATTGAAAGCAGTTGGAGACGACAAATTGAAGCTGGCTCAAATGACAAAATTCGTCCTTGGCAGAGTAGAAAACATAGTGGGAAAAGGAGAAAATGCTGGTTACCAGCATTTTCTCCTTTTCCCACAATGTTTCCAAAAGGCTTTTTCCTCAGGGTCGTTAAAAGTCGGGATTGTGGGGTAAAGGCTTAAGATACACGCACTTCATTACAATATTTTTACACGAGCTTATCTCTCTATACTATATCGGTGTTTTAACCCGTATCCTACTAAGTAAAAGAAATGAAACTTTCAAACCGATAGTACAAGCCCCAAACTTTCCTATTTCAAAGGTTTTTTGGATGAAAGATGTCTCCTTATCGGACAGCGTAGATCCAAGATCAGACTGCACATTCTGTGCAGTCTGATCTTGATCTGTGCTGTCTGTAAAACGTCAGTGAATCGCGCTTAGCAGCCTAGGGGTTCACACACGACATATCCCAGGCCATATTTAATTAAAATATTTGGAAAACGACAATATTTAGCGAACTTGGTACAAAATGAATAAAGCTTAACTTCTTTGGTAGGGTTGAAAACATAGTGGTCAAGGGAGAAAATGCTGGTAATCAGCATTTTCTCCTTTCCCCTACAATGTTTTCTAAAGGTTTTCCCTACAAGTTCGTTAAATCTGTAAAAAAAAAAATGCCGAGATTTATCTTTAAAAGGGTTAAACAATTTTAGCGGAGAAAGGACAAAAATAATGCTAGTTACCAGCATTTTCCGTTTTAAAAGCCCTCAGTATTCGGTTCGTAGTATTCAACCCTGTACAAAAACGACAAAATATTAATCTGGCCCACATTTAAAGCATTTGCAGACAACAAAGTTAAGGTGATTCAAAAACTAAAATTTGCCATTGAAAGGGTAGAGAACAAAGTGAGAAAAGGAGCAAATGCTGGTTACTAGTATTTTCTCCTCTTCCTACAATGTTTTCCAAAGCCTTTTTCGTCAATGTCGTTAAAACTCGGGATTATATGGTAAAGGGTAAATAAAGTTTATATGCGAACTGCGGTTTAATCATTACTGTATGCGTGGGCTGATCTTAACCTGTTCCCAAGCGACAAAATTTTAGACTGGTCCAAGTTGGAAGCTTTTTCAGACGCACAAATTAAATGAGACGGAACTGATAAACGTGGTCTTTCAAAGGGTAGAAAACATAATGTGAAAGGGAGAGAATGCTAATTAGCAACACTTACTCCTTTTCTCACGATGTTTGTTTTTCAAAGCTTTGTTTTCTAGGGTCGTTAAAACACGAGAGAGAGGTGGTTTTGTCATGTCGGATAAAACCTACATAAAATTTTCTCAAGCGTTCTCTTTTTCTTCCCATCTTTTCATACGGGGCTCTGTCCCTTAAACTCACGCTGAGGAAAGAACCCTTTTCTTGTATTTTGACCGTTTGAACAGCCCTGTAGATATGCAGGGTCCGTATTCACCAACCATTCTTAAGAATATTCTTAGTCTTATTCTCCAAGATTTTCTACATTTGAAAGTAACACAACTCCTGATTGGCTAAACCAAATGGTTTAGCCAATCAGGAGTTGTGTTACTTTCAAATGTAGGAAATTCTGAAGAACAAGACAAAGAACATTCTTTAGAATGGTTGGTGAATACGGACCCTGGATATTGTCTAGGATCGTGAATGTCATTAAGACGTCTTTTGAAAATGATTCTGCAGAATTTAAACATCGCTAAATTAAACCTTCTCCTGCTGAAATGGAGTAAGAGAAATAAAATTTTCAAGCCGATGGTAAAAACCCAACTTTTGCTATTTTAAAAGCAATTTTTTCGGGAAAAAAGATATCTCCTTGTCGAACAGTGTAAATCCAAGATCAGAATGCATGTTCTGTGCAGTCTATCTTGATCTACACTGTCCGCGAAAGGTCCTTGAGTCGCACTAATCAGCCTGAAGGTTAAGTTGATTTTTTTCGAAACAAAATCTACATAGTTCATACCAATTCAAAACCAACCCAACAGTTACAAAATTGTACGATTTGAGACTGCATTTATGAAACACTTGCAAACTCGTTACGGCCTGGAGCTACTGTACGGCAAGCAACTTAACTCTTTACCAAACGACAAAAGTTTGAACTCGAACAAATTGAAAGTATTTGCAGATGACAAAATAAATGTAGCTTGAGTGATGGAATTTGTCTTTAATAGGGTAGAACACATTGTGGGAAAAGAAAAAAATGCTGGTTACCAGCATTTTCTCCTTTTCCTACAATGTTTTCAAAAGCCTTCTTCTTTCAGGGTCGTTAAAACTCGGGATTGTGTGAAAAAGGGCTAAAACATCCTTTCAAAATACTGTATAGATAATCAACATGCATTAAACCTTCACCAAACGACAAAATTTTAGACTAGTCCAAACTGAAAGCAGTTGCAGACGACAAAATAAAAGTGACTCAAAAAGTGAAATTTGTTTTCGGACAGGTCGAAAACATTGCGGGAAATGGAGAAAATGAATTTTTTCCTTTGCCCACAATGTTTTCAAAAGCCCTTTTCATCAGGGTCGTCGAAAGTCGAAATTGTTTGGTAAAAGTTTTAATTGGCTCAATATCCGAACACCTCGTGAAAACAGCATAGCAGGGGGAGAAATTGCCCATTACGAGCAATTTCTCCTTAATTACGAGCACATTTCTCTTTTAGCCACAATTTTTTCAAAAGCCGTCTGCTGCGAGAAGAAGAAAAAAACCCTCTGCAGTACGTAAAGATTTAATGTATAATAAAATGCGCAACAGATGTCCAGTGCGCTCCGGTACAGCGATAAGGTAAAGTGATTTAAACGCGTCGCGTGGAGGACGATAAATATTGAGTACGGCGGGTTGTCAATATTTCTAGTTTCATTTTACCGTGTCACAATGGGAATAAAGCATCTACCGCGAGGTGTACTGGTGTTGTTTATATGTGTAGTTTGTGCCTCTCTTTTTCTGTTGAATTTAACGTATTACCTTTTACGTGAATTCGTGTTTTATCCAAACGCATCTTACGTGCAATATGACGTGTGTAATAAGCTCGTACCTAGACGAATTCCAAAGCACGTGCACCAAGTTTATCTTACGGAAGGTAACGGACCTATACCGGAGCGTTTCTTGCATGCTGGCGATTCTTGGAAAGAGAAAAATCCGGGATATGAATATACATTGTGGAATAGAACTATGGTTGACGAGATGATCTCGAAAAATTACACGTTTTTAAAAGACATGTTTGACGGCTATACGAAATGGATCAGACGTGTAGATGTTGCACGATACGTTATCATGCATCAGTATGGGGGATGGTATGCTGATATGGATTATAAGTGCATTCAAAGGTAAACCAATTAAGATCAAGATCTATATGAACCACGCTCTGTGAAAAGGGGTTAATGCATCTGCAAAAAGTATTCGCAGTGCGCAGAAACTTAATTACAATTTAGTAGATAGATAAACTGACTGGATTTAGATGAAGCAAATCTTAGCTTTGCTACGATCATCAGTTTAGACGAGTGGACAAAAGTAGATTGAGATCTATATTTTTTAAATATGGCGTGCCCTGAATACAATGCAGTAGCTTACATGATCATGACGTCACATACTGCTTTAGTGACGTAACTTTACTTTTTACGCTGTTCGACAAATCTACATGTACATGTAAAAGGGAGGTGTAACTCTGAATAGAAAGGTAGATTCATTCGATTCGCAACATGGATGTCTGAATCTAATTCTATCGTTCAAAAGACTATTTATTATGATAATCAGTTTGTGAAATTATAAATCTAGATCTATATATTTGACATGCATAAAAAATTTCGCAGGCTGACCTGGGTTGATACTTTCTATATATGCATTAAGCCCCATTTTATACATGTATAGAGATATAGATTCTATTCAATAGTTGTATAGATCTATATACATCTAGATCTATTACTAGGTCCGTATTCATCAACCATTCTTAGTCTTTTTCTCCAAGATTTTCTAAATTTGAAAGTAATACAACTTCTGATTGGCTAAACCAAATGGTTTAGCCAATCAGAAGTTGTGTTGCTATCAAATTTAGAAAATTCCGGAGAACTAGACTAAGAACGTTCTTAAGAATGGTTGGTGAATACGGACCCTGATGTGGTCTTAAACGGATAGAAATTCTTATGCCGTAGTAGATCTGAGACTGTACGAGAAACATTCACTCGCTAACGCTCGGGTATACCCCGTAGATACAACGGCACTCGTTTCTATGCTATAGATACCTCTAGATCTCTATCCATGTATGATAGTGTACACATGACTGTGTGCAGAAACATGTATGCATCGACCTCAAACTTTTAAGAAACATGAAAACAATCAAATGAAAAAAAAAAAAAGTATTTTAATATTATTGGCTCTTAGCAATTTTCTATCTTTATAATTAGTCGATACATCATAGATCTAAAGATCTAGATCTAGATACTCGTGATTGTAACTAGATCTATACTTTAATAATATTTCAAGATTGTTGACTCTTAATAAATTTTGACCAGTATAACCATAATTAGATTCGTAGATTATGCTTGGTCATCCCTCGCTCCATGTACTTGTACTTGAGTTGACGCGTAGATTCAGATACGAGTCTAGATCTACCCAATTAATAAATGGCACAAACTACACTCTGATACAGATTTTAGGCTGAAGAATTTTGCAACCGTTGGCTTGTAAGCAGCATTTTCTCCATTTTCCTTCGATGCTTTCTAGCCTTTCAAGGAACAATCCTATTATTTTAGCCATGTATGGTATGTCGTCTGCAACTGCCTTCAATTTGGACAATTCTATGGTTTTGTCGTCTGGTAAAGAGTTAATACATTTTTAGCCATAATTACATGAGCCGTACTCTGGCAAAAGAGGGCTTAATGCATCTCCGTGGTCCATGATAAAAGCAAGTCATCACATAATCAGTGATAATTATGGATCTCAAAAATCTATTTTGTCTAACGACCGACTGAATCATGAGGTATACCGGTCCTTGGACCTGCAGAAAAATAAAATATAGCGAATAGTTCAGGGTTCCAGATAGAGGGAGTGATTTTGAATTCAAAATTGCAAACGTTAGTTATTCTCCACTAAACCCTATGTTATGGGTACTCATTAGAATCGTCTCATCGAGACAATTCTAATGAGTACCCACAACATAGGGTTTGGAAGAGAAATAATGGATTTAGAATACCATCACTCCCTCTTATCTGGAGCTCTGTAGTTGCGACCCAGGTCAGCCTGCGCGGACTGACCTAAGTCGATACTTTTCGTAGGTGCATTAAGCCCCCTTTCAACAGAGCATGGGTCATGTACATGTTTCATAGCTCCGTACAGGTGGGTTTTCTTGGGAACATTGTCCCAGTGAATTAGAAAAATATTCCCATCATGTTACGCCCACAGACAGGAATTCGCCCGTTCGAATAGGCCTTACTCTTTGAAAAGGGTGTTTAATGCATCTGCCAAAAGTCATGATCGACACAGGTCAGCTTGCACAGTTCGCGTAGGCTGACCTATGTCTAGGTTTAAACTGTTTGCTATCATTTCTGCATGTCAAAGGACCATTCTAGACATTCGGCTGTTGGGCATAATGCAGAGCTCCAGATAGAGGGAGTGATTTTGATTTCAAAATTGAAAATTTTAATTATTCTCCACTAAACCCTATGTTATGGGTACTCATTAGAATCGTCTCATCAAGACGATTCTAATGAGTACCCACAACATAGGGTTTGGAAGAGAAATAATGGATTTAGAATACCATCACTCCCTCTTATCTGGAGGTCTGATAATGGATTTCATAGATCCATAATTATGTGATGACTTGCATGGTATTATGCATCACGGAGATGCGTTAAACCTCCTTTTCATAGAGCATGGTTCAAATATGTTTAAGAATAAGTCTTGAGTGCCTTTGTTTCATTTAAAAAAGAATTATCCTATTTCTGCACGCTTACAAGACAATTGTCCCGTATTTTTTTCGAGAAAATTGTCCCCCTTTTGCATTTATTAAAAAAGTCCCTCATTTCTGCTTGTTAATGAGAAAAATGGCCCCTTTTTTTGAATGACTATGAAAAAAATGTCCCCTAATTTGGCATGTAAATGATAAAATTGCTCCATATTTTCGCATGTCCCCTATTTTTGCAATTTAATGAGAAAACTGTCCCATATTTTCGAATGTTGAGAAAATTGTCCCCCATTTCTGCATGTTAATGAGACAGTTGTCGCATACATGTATTTCTGCATGTTAATGAGCGGTTGCTGCATATATCTGCATTTCTGCATGTTAATGAGAAAATTATCCCCTATTTCTACATGGTTATGAGACAATTGTTCCCTGTTTCTGGCTTCTGCATGTTAATGAGAAAATTGCCCCGTATTTTTTGTATGTTAATAAGACAATTATTCCCATTTCTGCATGTTAATGAGAAAATTGTCCCCTGTCTCAGTAAACCTTGGCAGAACAGTGATGTTTAAATAATAATAATAATAAAGTAACGTCAAGTACATGGGAAGCTGTACATGTACATCGGCAAGGGATTGTCTTCAAGTTAAATTTTACTTGGTCGGCTACTTTTCTTTTCATTTACTATACATGCACTTTCTTCTGACTTATCAGGGACTGTATTCAACAACAAGTCTAAATTGCAAGTAAATTCTCAAGAATTCTCTACGTTTCAAACAGACAGACAGACAAAGTTAGTTACCAAATAAACAACCGATATGTGCTGGCAGAAATCAAGGACGTACGGACGGACTGATGGACGGACGGGTAGTGCAGTAGCCATTTGCTTCGCCGAAATTCTTTAGGGAGCATGAGAAATCAGACTTTTTTGACGGCTATAACTTCTATTGTATTTGGGCCATGCTCTGTGAAGAAGGGCTTTAATGCATCTGCAAAAAGTATCGACCCATGTCAGCCTGCGCATTCCGCGCAGGCTGACCTGGGTCGAAACTTTTTGCTTCTGGTAAATTTTCTGCATGTCCAAGGACCATTCTACCTCCTAATTCAGCCAGCTGTTTGACAAAATTGATTTGTTGTTCCAGATAAAAAGAGTGATAGTGTTCTAAATCCATTATTTCTTTTCCAAATCCTATGTTGTGGGTACACATTAGAATCGTCTCGAGGCTTTAGTGGAGAGTGATTAATATTTTCATTTTTGAAATCAAAATTACTCTGTCTATCTTGAGCTCTGGTGTCATACATCACGATGATGCAGCAATCCCCCTTTTTCCAGAGCATGGCTCATTTACAATGATTAGGCTTTCTGATCATCGTGTAGATTGCAGCAGTGGACGGTTCAGATAAAAAAAAATCAGACTGCACGTTCTGTGCAGTCTGATCTTGGTTTACATCGGCCGTTGAAGCGACTGACAGTCTCTCGATGGTTTTTCATAAACTACATTCCAGCAATACTTTTTTTTTTCACGGAAAAGGGTAACTCTTAAAAGTTTTGACCTGCTAAACACCGTACCAAACGGTCCTGTATATTTCCGATTCATTAGGAGAAGAATCCTGAAAACACTGAAAAGGAGAAATGCTGGTCACCATGTTTTCTACCTTTTTCAAAAAGAAAATTCCTATCATTCCAAGCGTGTTTGATCGGTCGTCTGCAAATGCTTTCAATCTAGTCTAAATTGTTGTCCTCTGATACGAAAAAAAGAAAGAGGGTAACCAGTGACTTTATATTGGAGGTCGCCTGATGAAAAACACTAAAATACTCTGGAATGAATCATTTGACATAAATACGAGAAACTCAGTGTGTTTTTTGTGTCACCGCTTGACATTTATAAACCTTGGAGCGGCCAGGAAAATATTTGTTGTTTTTACTCAACGTTTAGGCCAAGTCATTCTCATTCGGCAAGCCTCGGGTGTTGTAGCCACGGAATCGCCCGAGTTGTGACGAGTACTAAAATGCTCGGAAATGAATCATCGCATGACATATAGACGGGAAAAGCAGCGCGTTTCTATGTCACTCACTGTTTGGCATTTACAACCCCTTAGAGCCAAAAGCATGTTATCTTGCAGTATTATCTTGGTCTACACTGTCTTTCAATCGCAGCAGATATACGGCTTAAGACGTACTGGATTATGAATATTGATTCTTTTGTGGTTCCAAATGAAGACAAATAGTGGAAAGTTACCACACCAGCGATTGCCTCTGTCTCTTCGTCATTTTGCTTATTGTTAAAAAGTGAAATTTTCAGTTAAATGTATTTCTAAAGAGATGTTGTTAAAACAATTAGCCTCTTAAGGTGTTTTAGATTTCGCGCCAGAATTTTGCGATGACTTTTGGGAATGTCACATGATCAATAACATGCGTCTATTACGAGAATTCGTAATAAAATCACAATGATGACGTCATACATGACGTAATAAAATGAATTCACTTACTAATTACAGAATAACGTCTGACTTGAAAGGACAGAAAACATTGCAGGAAAAGGAGAAAATGCTGGCTCCCAGCATTTTCCCCTTTTCCTACCATGTTATGAAAAGACTTTTTTTTGGGGGGGGGGAGGGGGGTTGAACGGGGGCTTAGGGTCGTTAAAACATGGGATAGAGTTGAATGTTTATTTCTCTTTAGTTCAGATTATCTTAATTCAATTTAAAAGTAAATTTGGTGAGGCATTAGTGAGGTCAGAGTGCAGTAATGTTCGTTATCGACTTTCATCCTTCGCGAAGGAGAATTGGATTTAGTTTCGTTTTTATGGTGTTAAGCGCTGTTTTCAACATTATTTTAGTAATAATGTGGCGGCCAATGCACATTTTCATCCTTTTTTCACCCCCTTTCCGTCTTTCTGCCCTTTTACCCTGTCTCCAAGTCTCATGTCTGTCTGACTGGGTGTCAGTGTGCGTGTGTATGTGTGTATGTGTGACTCCCAGCCTGTCTGTCTGTCTGTATAACTGCCTGTCTGTCTGTCTGTCTGTCTGTCTCGCTTTTCCTACCGTCGGTCCGTCCCTCTCTCTCTCTCTCTCTCTTTCCCCGTCTGTCTCTCTGTCTCTCTCTCGTCTGTCTTCGTCTCTTTTTTTCTCTCTCTCTGTCTCTCTCTGTCTCTGTCTCTGTCTCTTTCTCTCTGTGTCTCTCTCTCTGTACTTCATATATACCTGTATAAAAGGCTTTTTTAAATTCAGCTCAAGTCTCTAAACTTTTAATCACCTCGCAGTGAAATAATTAATGGCGTAAAACTCACGCAATAGATCTCTCGTAATAGGTTAGTGAAAGACTCATTCTACTTCATCATAATAATGTCGAAATTTATGTCGGAATTCGCCCGAAGCAAATGTTTTCGAGGTCAGACCTGAATCCGTATTTTTATGGGGGATAAGGTTCACCGAGCGGTCACGTGTAATGTTTGTTCATTGAAAACTCGGCACAAAATGCAGATAAAGTATTCAACCCCTAGCCCCTTTCAGCTCCCTTGTTGACGGGCGAAAAAAAGAAAGGACTTTTGCGGACGGTATAGATCAAGATCAGACTGCACAGAGCGTCAAGCTTATGAGATTAAAAAAAAAAAACTCCCTTGGTTTCAATAGATTGTACTATGAGCCGTCGAAAGAGGTCGACTTAATAATCGTCATGCTCTGGCAAAAGGGGGTTGATGTATCTCCATGATACGTTACACCAAGCAAGTCATCACATAATTATGGATCCATAAAATCCATTTTGTTTAACCCTTTTCCAAACGACAAATTTTGGTCTGGTCCAAATTGAAAGACTTTGCAGACGACAATTTTGAATTTGATGAAAATGGCAGAAAGGTCTCAAAAAGGGTAGAAAACGCTGTGGGAAAAGGAGAAATTGCTCGTTACGAGCAATTTCTCCTTTTCCCACAGTGTTTTCAAAAGACTTGTACTGCAGGCACGTGAAAACCAGGGCTTGTTTGGGAAAGGGTACAATGGCCCTTCGACATGCAGAAAAAATTGGCCAAAAAGCAAAAAGTTTCGACACAGGTCAGCCTGCGCGGAATGCGCAGGCTGACCTGGGTCGATACTTTTTTGCAGATGCATTAAACACCCTTTTCAGAGAGCAATATATTTGGTGCTGAAAGGGTTAAATCTGTTAGATAAAAATGTATAAAGATATCCCAGCCAAAAGGGAAAAAAATATCCGATACTCCGGTTTCCGAAATTACGAGAAAGAAAGGTATCGAGCAGTGTAGATTCAGGATCAGAATGCACGTTCTATGCTGTCTGATCTTGATCTACATTGTCCTCAAAAGCGCAATGAATCGCGATAATCAGCTGCAGGGTCACGACACTTCACTTGTGATCAGCGCTCATTTCACACTCATTAACACCTAGGCTGCTTAGCGCGACTCAATGACCTTTTGCGGACACTGAAGATCAAGATCAGACTGCACAGAAAGTGCAGTCTAGACTGCACAGAAAGTGCAGTCTGATACTGGATCAACTCCGATAGGGAGATGTTTTTATTCAAAAAATACCTTTGTAATAGTAACATTGAGGTTTTTACTGTCGACTGGAAAGTTTTATTTAACTTACGTAGCAGGATAAGGGTTAATCTGTTTCTACCTGTATAAATTTTTCGTCCTGCACCGGATTTATTTTGAAATTATTGTGGCAAAAGAAGTGATTGCTTATGACGAGTAATAATGCCGCATGTGATGTTTTCACGTGTATTGATGTATTGTTTGATTAAGTGTTTAGTGTTTAATTAACGTCGCTTTCAACATTATTTCAGTTATGTAACGGCTGCCAGTGCACCTATCCATGCTTTCGTAGAGTATCTTTTTATCAGTACTTCGCACAGTATTCTTCACAAGCCACTGGCTGCTTTCCCGCACAATCATCGTTGACACAATAATCAGCGGTGAGAGAGGAATAAATCTTGTCGCAACGACTATCATCAGTCGCCGGAAAGAAATTGGCCGAGCAGGGGATTTTAACCAGAGACCCCCAGGTATCAAGTCCAGTTCGCTACCGGGGTCACGGTCTTAGACTTATTCTTCAAGATTTTCCAAGTTTGAAAGTAACACAACTTCTGATTGGCTAAACCATAATGGTTTAGCCAATCAGAAGGTGTGATACTTTCAAATTTGCAAAATTTTGAAGAACAAGACCAAGAATGTTCTTCAGAATGGTTGGTGAATACGGACCCCCGGGGCTCGGTGTATTGATATTGCTAGTCCATATTTGGCCCGCCACTATATAAGTTATTTAGGAGGATAAGGGTTACAAACAAAAAAGTATAGATCTACCAGATGTGAAGCTGAGGATTTTGCAACATCATTGTGAAATGACGTGCAACACACGAAAAGGGGCTTTCGGATATATGCGTAAAAGTTTGTCGTCCCAGATCAGCCTGTACGTTCTGTGACTAATCCGAGACTACACTCCCCATTTTTTGTGCGATTTTCTGTTTCACGAAAGTCTACTGTATGATAAAAATCTTCTGTGGTCATAAAGAGCCGTCTGAATGCGCAGGCTAATCCGAGACGACACTTTACGCAAATGTCCGAAGGTCTCATTTCGCATGTTGCGGGCCACATTATCGACGCGTATTAGTGATAATGTGTTATTCCAAAAAAACGTTCTGGTGCGAAATCTTAAAAAAAAAACATTAAGTGGTAGCCTAGTAAGGAGGTACTACTGAAAACCAATTTTTCCTTACGTTTGTCTTTCTTCTGTAGTGATGGTCTGCCAGCTGTCACCTTACTAAACTCAGTGGTGAATCATTCTTTAAGTTTCGGTAGACTTAAAGACTCTGATAAAAAGCCTAAATAGCCCCCTTTAAGTCATATCCTGCTGAATAAAACTTTCAAGTCAATAGTAAAAACCCGAATAATGTTATTTCAAACTTTTTTTATGAGAAAAAACATCTCGTTATCGGACAGTGTAGATCCAAGATCAGACTGCACGTTCTGTAAACTTTGTCAGTATATTTATCGTGATTAAATTTCTGGAATATTGAAAATGGTTCACCTGAGATCGAAAGGACCGGTTATTGTTTATGGCATTTGGTCGGAATGCTAGGTTGGACATTATCTTGGATGCGTTTGAAAATGAGTCAATTTGGATACAAAAAAAATAGGCCATGAGGTCAGAATTGGAGGGTGGAAGGGGTGGGGGGGGGGGGAAGGAGAAATCGTGTCACTTAACCCTTAAGCTGCTAAGCGCGACTCGCCGACCTTTTGCGGACAGTGTAGATCAAGATCAGACTGCACAGAACATGCATTATCTTGGATGCGTATGAAAATGAGTCAATTTGGATACAAAAAAAAGTAGGCCATGAGATCAGAATTGGAGGGTGGAAGAGGGGGGGGGAGGAGAAATCGTGTCACTTAACCCTTAGGCTGCTAAGCGCGACTCACCGACCTTTTGCGGACAGTGTAGATCAAGATCAGACTGCACAGAACATGCATTATCTTGGATGCGTATGAAAATGAGTCAATTTGGATACAAAAAAAAGTAGGCCATGAGATCAGAATTGGAGGGTGGAAGAGGGGTGGAAAGGAGAGATCGTGTCACTTAACCATTAAGCTGCTAAGCGCGACTCACCGACCTTTTGCGGACAGTGTAGATCAAGATCAGACTGCACAGAACGTGCAGTCTGATCTTTGATCTACACTGTCCGGTACAGTGTTTTCTTTCCGGTGAAATCAGCTTTGGAATCGCAATAATATGGGCTTTACTAGTGCGTGGAAATTTTCGTTTCAATTATTTAGCAGTTTAAGGGTTAATTTGTTTAGTCATACTTTTCTGGTCAATCTTGGCGATTTTTTATTTAAAATGTTTGTAATGGTAATATTCTGTTTTTAAATGAACTCATTATAATTCATTTTATGTATTAACCCTTTTCCAAATGACAAATTTTGGACTGGTCCAAATTCAAAGAGTTTGCAGACGACAATTTTAAATTTGATGAAAATGGCAGAAAGGTCTCAAAAAGGGTGGAAAACACTGTGGGAAAAGGAGAAATTCCTCGTTACGAGCAATTTCTCCTTTTCCTACAGTGTTTTCAAAAGACTTGTACTGCAGACACGTGAAAACCAGGGCTTGTTTGGAAAAAGGTTAACTAGCTATTTCTCCTTTTGCAACAATGTTTTCTGAAGTGGCCCGCTGAAAGACGAACCAAGGCGTGTGCAGGTTGTAATGCGTTATTTTTTCCGATAAAGAGAAGTGCCCGTGTACCTCATCAGGTCGTTAACCCTCGTATAACTGTTAACCCTTATCTTATTAACCCTTTCAGCGCCATAGGCGAAAACAGGGACTTTTGCGGACGGCATAGATCAAGATCAGACTGCACAGAACGTGCAGTCTGATCTTTGATCTATGCCCTCCGCTTGTTTGGTCAAGCCTTTAGGATATAAATCTTTCGGAGGCTCAGTGGATTGTATTTACAGCCATCAAAAGAAGCCAAGTTTGCTTATTTGGCGCCGAAAGAGTTAAATAAAAGAAATGGAACTTTTAAACCGATGGTAAAAACCCAAATTTTCCCATTTCAAAGGTATATTTGGTGGAAAGGTATCTTCTTATCGGACAGTGTAGATCAAGATCAGACTGCACGTTCTGTGCAGTCGGATCTTTGATCTACGCTGTCCGTAAAAAGGTCAGTGAGTCGCGATTAGCAGCCTAAGGGTTAATGAGCGTTTTCCGAGATAATAAAAAAAAAGTGCGGTGCGGTTCGGTACAATTACAGACCTGCTGCTACATTTTATTTTCCCAAAACACATGAGTAGTATAGGAGAGTAGACCTCGGACAAATGGGGCATTTTGTCCGAGGTCTACTCTCCCTGGAACCATTTTGTCCCTAGTTCCCTCTCCCTGGGAGAGGGAACTAGGGACAAAATGTCCAAATTGGTCCGAAAAATCGTCATTTACCCTTAACTTTCCCTTAACCCTTCTAAAACCCTTTTGTTTTGTTCTAAAACCCATATACTTTCTTCTAATGGACAAATTTCTTCTAAAACCCTTAACCCTTAACGGTTCCACGGTTGGACTTAGTCTTTTTTGTCCCTAGTTCCCTCTCCCTGGGAGAGGGAACTAGGGACAGCCCTTAACGTTTTGATACAACCCTTAACTCCACGATATGTTTATTTTACCACCTTACGCTGTTTTAGGCAACCACCTTATTCGACTTAGTCTTTTTCTTTTGTCCCTAGGCTCCTTTGCCCGAAATAGACTGCCCCAGGCCAGTCTATTTCGGGCATCTTTGGACTTAGTCTTTTCTCCGTCTTTGTTCGGCTTAGCCTTTCTCTGTCATCGTTGGACTTAGTCTTTTTCCATGATATGGGTTATTTTCCGTCTTTGTTCGGCTTAGGCTTTCTCTGCTTTCGTTGGCCTTAGTCTTTTTTCCCACGATATGGATTATATTCCTTCTCAGCTTGGTTCAGCCGAAGGCCACTGTTTGACTTAGTCTTTTCTCAACCGTCTTTGTTCGGCTTGAACGATCATCGTTCATCTCTGTAGGACTTAGTTTTTGGAGAGGTGTTCTTTCTCTCTATTGGGGCAAAGGTTGGGGGTTGGACTTAGTCTTTTCTCCACAATAGGGGTTATATTCCCTTCTCAACTTGGCCAAGGCAGAAAGCATCGTTGAACTTAGTCTTTTCTCCACGATATGGGTTATATGAGTTATATACCGTATTATGATTGCATTAGTCAGACAAGATTTACATCCCTTTGTGCACTACGTGACTTTCCCCGGAAATCAAACATGACGTCATTTTCCGAAAATGTAACGGTATGTAACGGAATCATGTTTACTGGGTTTTTCCCACCATTTCCTAGGAATTGGATCATCTAGACTTATCCGATCTTAGTCTTACCCGATCTTAGACTTATTCATCCCTAGTTTTAATCGACCCTAGTTTTTAATCTGCAAAACTTTTTATTTGTAAAAATTTTCATTCGAAATTTTTCTCTCTCTGTAAGAGTACAACATATCTGCGAAATTGACAATTCTCAAAAGATAGACTTTTCTTGGGGAATGGTTAGTCCTGAAAAGGACTGTTTTTGAGTTTTGTTTTTCTCCTCTAACGACCGGATCCAAAATTTGTCTGACAGATAGGACACTCCACCACTCTTCTCCGATCTGCTATCAGCTTTCTTATTTTGTTTATTTTATGTATAGGCAAAGTGGAGTCATGCATCATGGCCAGTAGAAATGTTGTTAGATACCATTTTGTCATCGAGAGAAGTAGAAATTGTACACGATAGTCCATCACCATTTCTTTAACTGTCGTCTATTCGGGAACCGAATGGTTAATGTCCTGGAAACATCATCGTCTTTTATACGCTTGGAGTCAGTTTGCCTTACTTATTCACAATTGTTGAAGATAGCTTTTCTAGGGTTTTTGGTTAGTCCTGAAAAGGACTGTTTCTCTTCTATTGAGACGATTTTTTGGTGTCGCTCTTTCAAAGATTTCTTCTCCTTTATCGAGAGCCTTCCTCTGATGACAGCTTTTCTTCTGATGACACCTTTTCTTCTGACGATAGCTTTTCTTCTGATGCCAGCTTTTCTCCTTGTTCTTTCGAGATCATCGGAAAGTTGAATTCCTTGAAGTTGTCAATGTTTTTTCCATATTTTCCCAAGCCTGTTTTTGTTTCTACTCGTGGTGGTATTACAGAGTAGGGATCGAAGCGTTGTTTTTTGTGAAGTTGGTTATCGTCTTTCTCTGCTATCTCTGATTTTCGTTTTCTTCCTCTTCTTTTTGGTTTGGGTTCTTCTGTCTGAGTTGACTGGTGAGTTGCCTGGTAAGTTGTCTGGGGAGTTGACTGGTGAGTTGTCTGAGGGTCTACAGGCGTGACGGTAGAAGCTGTTAACTTTTGAAAACTGGTTTTATCAAAGTTAATCTGGGTTGAAATCGTTATAGCTGAATCTTGTCTTACAGACGAATCTTGTTGACTCTGGTAGCTCTGTCGATTTTGTTGATTTTGTTGGCATAATGTCTCAATGTTTCTATTCAACATCTTCACTTCGTCTAAAATCTGGGTTATTACAGAATTTTGGTTTGAAATCATTTGAGTTATTTCTTCTTCGATTTTGTTAGCTGGTGGTACCATCGGGTCGATGATTGTTGAATTCATAGCTATCGATGGAATATCTCTGTTGTTTTCAGGTTGTGGTGAGAAAATGTCTAGGTCGGGTTTTTCTTGCGATAAGGAGTCGTCGTCTAAGTTGGATTCCATGGGATCCATTCTTCCGTGATCATCTTGGTCTAAGTTGGAGTCCATTTTCTGTTAACAGTTTGTTTTATTCACACTAGTTAACAAAAACTTTTTTAATTGTAAAAAAGTTTTATTCACACTAGTTAACAGGTTTATTCGTACTATTCGAGAATCGAAAGTCGAATGATTCTAGTGAGAAAGTTCGCCATCCTTTTATAGTTTTTGATCGAAGGGGATTTGTCTTGGGACGTAGACTTTTTCTGTAGGTATTGTAGATAGAACATAATGTACTATATGACCTCACATAGAATGTGAGGTCATATAGTACATTTTTCCATCTCTGTTCTTTTCCAAGTCTGAACTTTTCTCTCTTTGTGAGATTTTTCTCTTTGCTCAAGTCTCAAGTTTTTGCGAAGGAATCAAAAACAGACGATTTTTAAAATCATTTCTTTATTCCAAGTTTTCCAAGTTTTTTGGGAAGAAATCAAAACAGACGACCTTTTTAATTTATTTCTTTATTCAAAAGTTTGAAACATGAAAAAATAGTAACGTTTCAAACAAAGCAAACGTTTCAACCATTCTAACCTATTTACAAATACATAATTCGTTCAAAGTTTTTAACAATTGTTAAATCATTCTAACATTTTTACAAATCAGTTTTTACAAGACAATTTCTTTATTCAAACTTTTCCCAAGTCTGAACTTTTTGGATACATTTTCTGCAAGACAGTTTTAACAAGCGTTAAAAAATACTATAACATTTTTTAACAATCGTTAAAACATTCTAATATATTTACAAGACAATTTCTTACAAGACAGTTTTAACAATCGTTAAAAACACTATAACATTTTTTAACAATCGTTAAAACATTCTAATATATCTATAACAATTCATTCAAAGTTTTTACAATATAGTTTTTAACAATATTATTGTTAAAGTTTTTACAAGCGTTAAAAACAGTATAACATTTTTAACAATCGTTAAAACATTCTAATTTTTACAATGCGAATTCGCAGATGTCTCGATTTTTCCACTTGTCTTCATGTTCCACAATAACTTTATGCAGTTGGTCATGACCTAAAGACCATGGAAATTTGTTATCCATTTCACTATATTCACGGACTCCACTAAATGGAAAAACATGTTTTAAAACATGTTTTGAAACATGTTTTGAAAGATCTTTTGTCGAGAGAGCGGAATATACGGTTTCTTCTGTGACATCTCTATCAAATAGAATATAGCCTTCCATGGTTTCCTCTGTTTCCTCACCGTCTTGAATAGATCCCTTTTTGTAACGTAAGTAAAAGTCAAATAGAACGGATTTCATTTTTAGGACATTCAGAAAACTTTCTTCTGTTCTTCCTACGATGATGAATACCCATCGACTTGTGGTTCGCATTTGTTTAGCAATATAGTTATCTTTCAACAGACAAATTGCTAAATAAGCTTGGAGAGGAAGATCGAAATTTGTATCATCACACATCATCACAATAAAGCTGTGCATTCTATACAATTTGCAGGATGTTTCTCCTTTTGCAACTCCCTTATGCAATTTATCTATCCAAAGTTTCACACAGGCGAATTTGATGTCAAACTGTAGTTGTTCATCGAGCGCATGCTGATGACTGAAATCTCTATCATCTTTTTCACCTAGGTCTAAAGGTAGCATTTCACTTGACATGATTTCTCACTTTTGATTTTTCCACTTTTGATTTTTCACTGTTTTTAAAAACTGTTTTTAAAACTGCTTTTAAAGCTGATTTTTAAAGAACGTCTTACTTTGATCGTTCACTTCAATGTAACACGATGTTGTTTTCTTACAGTCTATTTATATATCCTCAAACTTTTATAACCATAGGGGACAGTATCAGTATCATTTACAATGACTCTTTTGGTATAGACAGAGCGAAACGTTTTTGACTGTGGTTCGCTGGTCACTGTTCTGTCTCTATGTCTTTTGATTCTACAGTCATACTGAACTTTAATTTCTACGGTGCGATCCAAAGCACATTTTGAATAGGTGTCGAAATTCACCAGCTGATTTGTATTGTGATCCAAAGTAATTCCCTTGACTTTGCATTTGCTTTTTTCTTTTCCATCTTTTGTTCTCATCTTATAAGCGTAATTCTTGGGCCCTAAGCCTCTGAAATGGGTGATTCTACAATCAGGCTCTTCATCGGTCCATTTTCCTAGTCTGCTGTTAATAATGGGAGGGTTCCACAATTCAGGATCATGAATGTACATACAACTATCTGTATCGAAATACAGAACTCTATCCCCCAATCTTTCAAGAACGCTGTACAGTTCCAACCTTGCATAAGCTGTTACGTAGGATGCTACAATAACATTAGCTGTCGCATGCGTTTCGACAAAGTCCATCTTTTCTTCATAGTTGACCAAGATGCATTCGCACTCATTGTCAAAGATTTCCACATGTTTCACCGTATATTTCGGGTCGGTAATCAACTCGAAATATTTAGACGGTTCTCTGATGTATTTCGTCTTGCTCATATTTTCACGCTGTGCTAATTTTCCCCAAAGACAGTTCAGCATAATCTTAGCAAATGACCTTTTGCCAGGATTTTTTTGAATACGTTTGGGGTCGAGACGAATCCCTTCGGCTTCCTCATACTCACGAATGAATTGGGCCTTTTCCGAATCTGTCTGACACCAGCCGGGATAGCCACTAGCTTCTTGCTTGATTTTCAAGAAATTGTCCACATAGCCTTTAAAGAATTGGTCCGAAACAGAGTCGAAATGCCAGATTTCATACACTTGCATTAGTCGATAACCACAGTCGAGAGCTTTGAACAGTTCGAATGTAACCCAAGTTCCAACTAAGGCTCTCTCTTCTCTGTCATGATTACAAAATTTTGAACTTTCTTGTGCACATTTCATACAAAGTGGAAACATCATCTTGTTGTTACAGTGAACTGGAAGAACGGGATGAAACAAATCCATTGGGGGTAGAACTTTACATTTAATGAGGCCTTCATACTGACGAATATTATCCATGTCAATGTTCTCATAAGTCAAGATTGTGGGATGGCCTACAGGATAGAATTTATGTTTGCAGACGTAAGGATACAGAGAGCAAATGTCAATGTACTTGATTTCCTTCTCACTGTTTTCCTCAACATCGTAGGCAATTTTTATTGCATTGCATCTGCCTCCAGCCAACCCCTCTCTTGGTTCGATGGGGTCCTGGTTCGGGTATAGACTTTCAATGGTTTTTCTGTATTCTTTATCCTTCTTCATCTTGGCGTCGAATTCGTGCTCCCATATGGTCACGACGTTATATCCCATTCTTTTGAGGGTTTCTAACCGTTCGATAGTACTGTCGTACAATTCAGCCATTGATTTTCCATTGATGGGGTTGATATATTTTCGATCCTTGAAACATGTCTGACAGCCATGAAATAAATCCCCGAGGAATTCATAAACCGTGTTTGATTGGTGGTGAAATCCATCTACAGTGTATTTCCCTATTTGGTATTCACCACCATTTTTGGCGTGTTGAATACGAATCCCTTTTTCTCTAGCGATGCTTTGAATCCAGCGTATTGCTTTCATAGAAAACTGACGTCTGATTGGGTCTTTGCATGAAATGATGGCTATCTGATCTTTTGGTAAATAATCTTTTCGCCAAATCTTGTTACAGGCTCCAGCGATGGTAAACGACTCTGTAAATGGACAAATCCCACTCTGTTCGATGAACAACTTTCTGAATTCACCACAACCTCGTCTTAGGATATCAACATCTGATCGACAGTACATCTCCATCTCTTTTTGAAAATTGAATTCCTCACCGTTTTGAACTTTGTCATTATGCCAGACTATGAATTTCGATCGAGCCTCTTCAGACATTGAATTGGGTTTGTAATAAGACATATCCAAGTATGGCCCGACGTAATCCCAAAATTCGTCTGTGTTTGCCCAGTGAGGAAAGTAGCCTTTTTTCATTTCTTGAAGTCCAAATGTAGTCGGAAATTTTGCCAACCCAAAGTTCATGAAACTGAAGGAGTCGATCAAACGCACACCATTCAGTTCTAACTTCAAAATATTATTCCCATTCATGGTTACTTCTGGTTCTTTCATTCCTACGTTGATAATATGATTGAGAATAAATTGACCATCATAGCCTTTGAGATTATGGGCAATAGCTATGATTCCTTTATGATGTTTTGTAAAGAGCCAGCTACAAAATTGACTCAAAGTTTCTTTTCCTTGAAAAATAACTTCTCTTCCTTCTTCAAATTCACTGCATGTGGAACAATGAAAATCAAGTGGTTTATCGATACATTCAGCACAGGCTCGATGTGCAATACAGTAATTCGGAATATGTACCCCAGTATCTTGCTGGCATTCGAAATCAAAGAAAATGAACAAAGGTTTTTTGACGACAGAAGAACTCGTCTCATCATCGTTGTTGTGATTCATCTTACTTTGGTAAGGCTGAATAAAACACTGATGAGTATAGTCAACGATCTTTTTGCAAAGAGGACACTTTTTCTTTCCCTTACAACGATGATTTTTCTTTCTGTCAAAAATTTGACCTCCACATTTTGAACAAAGTTTCACTAATTCACAAATGGTTTTCTTTTCTTTGCCTTGAAGTGTTTTGTGATTTTTCAAGCATGCTGCACTGAAAAATCGTCGATGACACTTGTCGCAGACATACTCTTTTGATTCCGATGGACATTTTCCAGTACGAAAGCAACCTTTACAGATCTTTGAGCAAGCATGGGTTTCCCGACTATTGTAACGTGCGTCGCAGAACTCACAATAACAAGCACAATCAAGAAAACCTGCGATGGATTTGATGTAATCATAATGGTTTTGATGAAAGTACAAATGTATGATTTTACTATCGTCTTTCACTTCTGGATGTTCAAATACTTTTTCCAATTTCGATAGCTGTTGATGAACTTTAATAACATAGCTTTTTTCATACAAGAACTCTTGAATTTTTTTGTATTCTTCAAGACCTACAGGCTGTGTCGGTGAAAGTCCAACTTCATTCATCAATTTCTCGGCTTCAATCTTTTGAAGTGGTCTGTTTGATCTTTTGATGAGATCCCATCTTCGATTCCATTCTTGGGTGTTTTCACGTTCATGGTAACAAATCCCCACAACAACCGCTCTTGCAAAACATAGATGGTCACTATTGTTAATTTCAATAAGCGATTGTTTCTTTTTTGCAAAAACCTTTGAATCCAATAGGTCTGTGGCTCTAACTCTTTTACCACTTCCCCTTGGTGGTATCGTATGTGTAATATCAAATGTCATGCATCCATCGTTCAAGACGAATTCTTCATTCGATTGTAGAACTTTTTCAATTTCGTTCAACATCGTATGACTCTCCAACTCCCCCACATATAGAAAGGGAATATGAATCCCCATATCCAATGAAGGGTGGTTGACACTGATTCTAATCATATCCCTCGATTCAGCCTTTAACTTTTGAACGATTTGTTGGATAACATCGTCGAATAAACCGGTCAATTGTTGTGGCTGTAGCTCATTGAATTTCTTAAAAGACGCCTCCAGTAGATGAGATTCTGTTTTGAATTTTCTTGACTTCTTTTTTCCCACTTCTGTTAAGTCGTATAGGCTTCTCATATCCAAGGCGTTTTTGTCTGAAGAAGATTTTTTGTATTCTTCTTCTTTCAAAGATTTCTCGTCTTTCAAAGATTTTTCATCTTCATTGATTAGTCCTGAAAAGGACTGTTTCTCTTCTTTCAAAGATTTCTCATCGTCGCTGGTACAAGCCACATTCATTTGTACAGCTTTCTCCTTCGTTGATGGTGGACATTTCTCATCGTTTTCTTCTTTCAAAGATTTTTCATCGCTTAGTCCTGAAAAGGACTGTTTCTCCTCTTTCGAAGATTTTTTGTCTTTACTTTTTTCTTCCTTGGGGAAAAATGGTCCAGTAGGCTTTTCTTCTTTCAAAGATTTTTCGCCGTCACTTTCTTCTTCTTTCAATATTTTTCTCTTTTTGGGTGGAAATTTCTCATCGTCGCTTTCATCATTACTGCTACTGTCTGGGTAGACTAGGATTCTTTTTCTTTTCTTGGCCGGTAGTAATTTTTTTCTCTTTTTCGACATGTTCTGACTTGCCTCATCGTCGCTTGTGCTGTCCGAATACGGCACTAGTCTTTTAGGTGTTGTTTTATGTCTGTAGCTTTTAAACATGTCTGCAAGTCAAGTAATGATCCAGACATAGAATGATCCAAAACTCAAGAAACCTGGCTTTTTATATCTTTTTCAGATCGAATGGGCATAAAAAGATGTTACAATTGACAATTCCATCATTCTTCGGAAAGAGTTCGAACAGAGCAGTCGATAGAAAAATGAGCGAGTTCAAGCTAAAAAGTACAACACCAAAGAGAGTGTATTTGTATGTTAACCCATACACTCACGATTATGAGATCACCAATATACCACCACGATATCAAGTCTACCATACTGGGAACTACGTGGGATCATTTCTATCCCACCAACCTTTTGCAGAAAAAGGTGTCTATCGTATCACCAGAGTCCTGGATCAAGCGACATTCGACAAACGCCATAGAGTGGATGATGTGACAACGAATAGTTGCTTTACATGCGACAGATCAGGACATTGGGCCAACCGATGTCCAGAGAAAGAAAATCAGATGTGTAAATTCGTTTTTGTCTTCGTGAACCCCCACACCCACGATGTCAAAATTTCATCAATAGCGGAAACGAATGGTGAATCTCAACATATGAAATACGTTGGGTCTCTATTATCCTATAAAGTAGACGAGAATAAACGAAAGACAAAACCGTCACAGTCTACAACTTTATCGAGTGGAAAGGGACAGACCTCACAACAAAAACCCCAAAACAACAAACAGAGTTCTCAAAAATCTTCAGCGATTGGAAACAATCAAATCAACAAGGTTTCTTCAAGTCCTGAAGAAAAGAAAATCAACGATAAAACCAACGATAAAACCAACGAGTCATCGACTGAAAATCAGATCGAGAGGGAGATTGAAAATATGGAGCTTGATAACACAGAAATCAGCGATACAGAAATCTGTAGAATTCAAATAGATTACCCTGTGAAGAAGAAAACCTCTTCAGAAAAGAAAATCAACAAGATTTCTTCAGAAAAGAAAATCAACGATAAAATCAACGATAAAATGAACAATCAAATCAACAAGCTTTCTTCAGAAAAGAAAGAGGACACGCTTATACTCGATCAGAAATCTGGAGAACCCCAAAACAACGAACAGAAGGTTCAGAAATCTTCAACGATTGGGGACAATCAGATCAACGAACAGAGGTTAGGGAAACTCAACAAGAACCTTTCTTCAGGGAAACCTTCTTCAGTAGCTGGAGAGGGGAAAGCCAAGATTTCTTCAGAAAAGAAAGTCCTACCAGTAAAACCTACTCGACGAGAAGGAAAAAAGATTTGTTCAGAGATCGAGTTGAGACGTAAATGGAAATCCGATGTTGTGAAAAATAATGAAAAGAAACGCAAGAGTGATTGTGAACCTGACATTCCGAAGAAAAAAAGAAAATTGTGTCTGTAATTTTTAACAGAAAGAACTATTTCAAAAGAACTGTTTCAAAACTATTTTAAAATCAAATTTTTTCAAAGACTGCGTTGCCTCATCGTCGCTTGTACTGTCCGAATACGAGAAGAATCTATCCAAATAAGGTACTATCCGAATACATTGTTTTAGGGCTGTAGCTTTTAAACATAATTGTTTGTAAGTCATAGCGTACTGTCCGAATAAGGGACTATCCGAATACATTGTTTTATGCCTGTAACTTTTAAACATGCCTGTAAGTCAAGTCTTTTAGACCTTGTTTTAGGGTTGATGATAAGTCAACCTTTTAGGCATGGTTTTAGAAGCTGTAACTTTTAAACATGACTGCAAGTCAAGTAATGACCCAAATAATGATTATTGTATATAAAGTTTAAATAAAAAGTTTTTAAATGTTTTAAATATATCATTGTAATGATTATTGTACAGAATGTTTTTAACTTTATTCAACTTACAATAACATATTTACAAATACATGATTCATTCATTGTTTCTAACCGTTCATTGTAATGATTATTGTACATAAATAAAAAGTTTTAACAGTTCATTGTTTCTAACCGTTCATTGTAATGATTATCTAACAACAAATAAAAGTTTTAAATAAAAGATATGAAAAGCATATAGGACTTGACTTTGTTTGTTTTGACAATTTGAAGCAGACTTTCTGGGTCTTGGTTAGTCGATTCATAATCTTCTGAAAAGGACAATTTGAAGAAAGTAAAAAACTTTCTTGGTATTGGATAGGTCTGAATGACTAGGTCTGAAAAGGACAATTTGAAGAAGCAGACTTTCTAGGTCTGAAAAAGACTACAACTTCCTTCAAGTTTTCCTTCACTTCTCTCCCGAACTTCCATCAGATAACCCACAATAGCTTGGTATTAGCAGTATTTGGACAAGTATTACTAAGTACTTCCAAAGAAACTCAACATGGGAGAAAAAGACTCACCATGGAGAACAGTGCTCGGACAACTCCATCGTGGGAATGAGAGAAATCGGCCGGCTTTTATAGACCGGCAGGAGGATTGACCTACTTTGATACAGAATTAACAGAATTAAGAGCGCGACCATGGGCGAAAGCATGTAAGTAGAATATTATACGCTATCTACAATATCTATGCGAATATATCTATATGAATATATCCATGCGAGTGCAGAAGCAACGAATCCTACGATTGGCTAACGTTAATTCCATTAAAAGAGCGCGAACGTGGTCGGAAGCATGTAGATAGAGCATCACGTTCATATAGAATATGATATTCTATCTATAATATCTATTATAGAAAAAAGACTAAGTCTATGATCTACAACACCTAATCGAAGATAGAGAAAAAAGACTAAGTCCAACCCCCAACCTTTGCCCCAATAGAGAGAAAGAACACCTCTCCAAAAACTAAGTCCTACAGAGATGAACGATGATCGTTCAAGCCGAACAAAGACGGTTGAGAAAAGACTAAGTCAAACAGTGGCCTTCGGCTGAACCAAGCTGAGAAGGAATATAATCCATATCGTGGGAAAAAAGACTAAGGCCAACGAAAGCAGAGAAAGCCTAAGCCGAACAAAGACGGAAAATAACCCATATCATGGAAAAAGACTAAGTCCAACGATGACAGAGAAAGCCTAAGCCGAACAAAGACGGAGAAAAGACTAAGTCCAAAGATGCCCGAAATAGACTGCCCTGGGGCAGTCTATTTCGGGCAAAGGAGCCTAGGGACAAAAGAAAAAGACTAAGTCGAATAAGGTGGTTGCCTAAAACAGCGTAAGGTGGTAAAATAAACATATCGTGGAGTTAAGGGTTGTATCAAAACGTTAAGGGCTGTCCCTAGTTCCCTCTCCCAGGGAGAGGGAACTAGGGACAAAAAAGACTAAGTCCAACAGTGGAACCGTTAAGGGTTAAGGGTTTTAGAAGAAATTTGTCCATTAGAAGAAAGTATATGGGTTTTAGAACAAAACAAAAGGGTTTTAGAAGGGTTAAGGGAAAGTTAAGGGTAAATGACGATTTTTCGGACCAATTTGGACATTTTGTCCCTAGTTCCCTCTCCCAGGGAGAGGGAACTAGGGACAAAATGGTTCCAGGGAGAGTAGACCTCGGACAAAATGCCCCATTTGTCCGAGGTCTACTCTCCTATACTACTCACATGCTCTGTTTTTTCGATTTAACTCTTCTCCAGCTCACGTGATATTAGACTTGTCCATGGTGAAGGAATTTACAGACGACAATTACAATATGGTTCGAAAGAAAATTGTCTCTGGAAGGATACAAAACATAATCTCCGACCGCTTTACAAAAAATAATCAAAGTACTGATAGTACTGAAGGCCAGGAAATCTGGTGATCTATAATCTCTAAAGAACGAAGGATACGAACTCACACGAGACCTCATTTTCTAATTATCACTACCATACAGACAGTCAGGCCAATTCAATAATGCCAAAAGAATTCATTGGTAAAGGGGTACTGTCACGCATAATATGGAATAATCCAATAATCATCAGGAAAAATTAAATTAATGCAAAAAAAAAAGCAGTGCTCAGAAGCCAGATTCTATAATTAAACCGAGGCAAAGTAGTGGATACCAACGCTCGGCTATAGGGTGCATGATAATGGCTTTAAAAATTTCTAGGTCGAAAAGGGGCTTATATCAAGCAAATTCATTTTTGGGTTATTTGCCTTATTGGTTAAGGTTGATCTTTATGATAACGCACATATATTCCAAGTTTCAAATAAATACCGTCAATGATAAGAAAGATAAGACACAATTTAAAATTGGACACAACGCAAATACCAACGCTTAATATCGCGAACGCAGGGCAGGGTGATGTCAATACATCGCAGTTTTGTTCTCAAACAGTCGATCTAAATCTATTCTTTTGACTATATCATACAAAGACGTCCACTAGCCCTTCTCGTCCCATTAGAGAGAGAGAGAGAGAGAGAGAGAGAGAGAGAGAGAGAGAGATTCCAACAACGGCTTCTGGCGCTTAAAATGAATTTGCACTTTCGGGATGAATTTCAAAATAAATATTCTTAAACTTTCATTTCTCCTTTTCAAACATTGTTTCGGAAACTACCAGTTATGTGAATGAAACTCTAGGTATGTAAATGTGATGAATAACTGATAAATTAAAGCCTAATTTTTTAAGCACACCTTTTATTTTGAAATTATTTTGTTTGAAAGTTAAAAAATGTCCAAGGATCGCACAACACTTTCATGATTTGTAATCAATCAACAGTCGTCACAAAAAAAAAAAGAATATAAGCAGATAACATGGTTGATTATCGGAAAATGTAGCTAGAACAAAAAATTCTTATTTTTCCATAATGTTTGCTTATTCTTCTGACAAAAAGTGGGATGTTTTAAATCGATTCACACAGAAAAAAGAGAGTATAATTTCTTTTAATTTCTGCATATTTCTTAATTCTATCTATTTTTTTTTTTTAAACATAAAGAGAAAATCAAGTTCAGTTCCAAATGATTAAAAGAAACTGATAATAAATGCAGTTAATACACCAATAATCTCATTCAACTATCGACATTTCCATGGAAAATCGTATATCTCAATCTTTTCACCAGGCAGTCAAAGGAGACGCGGCGCGCGGTTCCCTTTGATCTTTATTTGAAACGCGGACAGTAACTAGCAAGTGACAATGGAAACTAAAAGTAGAAAACTGGTTCTCGGGTTTTTCCCTCGCGCTAGTACACTAGAAAGTGACATCAGGGGCAGTAATCATGTCTATAATACGAGAGGATTTCAGTATCCAATCACAGTGATGGAAAAGTTATTGACCGTCTGTTGTGTATTCAACAGGGACACAACCCTTAAAACACACACTCGTTAGTTATTAAAGGGCTGTAATACCCTTGCAATTCCATAGCACTATGCAGATGTCGGAAAGCTTTGAGGAAAGGAAAACATTTACGCCGTGTGATAAGCAATCTCTGTACTTAGGAAACTAGTTGTTTGGCGGACTCAGCGATATAGAGTGGACACACCGTACAACATTTTGTCTGAAAGTAGTACGGAAAAGTCAGCTTACGATCGCTATAGGCAAGGGAATCCCTTGAGAGTGATTCCCTGGCCTAAAAACCGCCTCTATTGTATAGACTTGACCCTGCTTTCAAGCCGATGGTAAAAGCCCGATTAAAGCTATTTTGGAGGAATATATCTCCTTATCGGACAGTGTAGATCAAAGATCAGACTGCACGTCGAGGGGTGAATACGAAACTATTCCATCTGCGTTTCGAAAAATTTTACAGGAGAGGGAAAAACGCTTCTCATTTCTGTGAAAAGAATAGTTAGATCATATTGTTTAGATATGTTGTGTTGAGCTGAGAGCATGAATTCAGCACAACATAATTAAACAAGACGATCTAACAACGCTTTTCACGGAACTGAGTTTTTTTCCCCTCTCCTGTAATATTTTCCAAAATGCAGATGGAATAGTTTCGCACTCACCCCTCGACGTTTCGTACAGTCTGATCTTGATCTACACTGTCCGCTAAAGGTCAGTGGGTCACGCTTAGCAGCCAAAAGGTCAAAACTCTAGCACGCCACAATCGATTTAACTCAGGCAGACCACAAATCCAAAACGACTCGAATGAAAACATTTTGGGACAAGGAGAAAATGCTGTTTATCAGCTTTTTTCTCCCTTTCTCACAATGGTTTCAAACGGCATCCAACCTCAGGGTCGTTAAAACGGGGGATTTTATGGTAAAGGGCTAACTGATTAAAATTTAAATGAGCCATGCTCTGGCAAAAGGTGGCTTAATGCATCTCCGTGATGCATGATACTAGGTAAGTCATCACATAATTATGGATCCATAATTGTAACCATTCCGTTCAACAACCGGCTATATTGATAAGGTAGAAAGGTCTTTTGACATACAGAAAATAGACCAATAGCGAAACAATACACAACAATATTTACAATACGCATAAGCCATGCTCTAAAAGCAAAAAGTATCGGCCCAAGTCAGCCTGCGCAGACTGTGAAGGCTGACCTGAACCGAAACTTTTTGCAGATGTATCAAGTCCCCCCCCCCCCCCCCCCTCTTTTCACGGGGCATGGCTCAGTCTTATTGGAAAAAAATGACAATGTAATACTTTATAAATAAATTCGTAATATTTTACTGCTTTCAGGTTAACATTCAGGAAAAGATTTACATAACGGGCTCTGCCAAAAGAATAACTTAAAAAGTCTAAGTTTCAGCATTCGAAGAGGTCAGGGTCCATATTCACCAACCATTCTGCGTTTCATTCTAGTCTTGTTCTTTTCTAAATTTGAAAGTAACGCAAATTCTGATTGGCTAAAGCATTTGGTTAAACCAATCAGAAGTTGTTTTACTCGTATTTTTGGCGTAGAAAGAATCAGCTCTTAAATATCGTGATTTTGTAAACCTCAGGCTGCTAGGCTTGACAAAATACGTTTTTGCAGACAGTGTGGATCAAGATCAGACTGCACAGAACGCGCAGTCTGATCTTTGAACTACACTGTCCGATACATTGAGGGTTTTCTCGTCGCTTATAGAACTAGGAAATTGCATTATTTGATACTTTACTATTGACTTGGAATGTGTGTTCAGTTTATTTAGCAGGTAAATGGTAAATAGGGTTATGCGAGGATTATCGAGATTTTTATGTCAAAATATTTGATCCACGCTCTGTGAAAAGGGGGCTCAATGCATCTGCGAAAAGTATCGACTCAGGTCAGCCTGCGCAGTCCGCGCAGGCTGACCTGAGCCGAAACTTTTCGCTATTGGTCAATTTTCTGTATTTTCAAGGACCATTCTATCTCATAATTAAGTCGGTTGTTAAAAAAAAAAAGTGGCTGTCACGGATTCATAATTACGTGATGGCTTGATTAGTATGATGCATCGCGGAGATGCGTTAAGCCCCCTTTTGCCAGAGCATGGCTCATTTGTTTTCAATGTTTACAATATCGCTTCGGATCTGTTTAAGCCGCAATAAAAATACGCTCCGTACGTTTTTTTTTTCTCTTTATGTGGATTTATTGACTTTTATCATGAAAACAGTAAATGGCTACGTATTGTTTTTTTGAGAAACACGCTCCATCTAGTTCTCACTTTTTGCCAAGGGATACCGTGTTTAACCCTTTCCCAAACAAGCCCTGGTTTTCACGTGTCTGCAGTACAAGTCTTTTGAAAACACTGTGGGAAAAGGAGAAATTGCTCGTAACGAGCAATTTCTCCTTTTCCCACAGTGTTTTCTACCCTTTTTGATAACTTTCTGCCATTTTCACCAAATTCAAAATTGTCGTCTGCAAAGTCTTTCAATTTGGACCAGTCCAAAATTTGTCGTTTGGGAAAGGGTTAACTTTGTCACTGCCAATGGCGAATTGAATAGCTTGTGCAGACGGTGTGGATCAAGATCAGCCTGCACAGAACGTGTAGTCTGATCATGGAACCACACTGTCCGCTGCCCTTGGTTCGGCCATGACCAACGCATCTCATCATTTTATGTGGGACTGTACTGTTGGACCTCTAAAGATTTCGAATTTATTTCGTTGGCATTGAGAGAGTTTAACGACCGTGAGAATATTTATAATAGCTTTTGACAACAGATTGGGATAAGGAGAAAATGTCCGTCTGTCCGTTCGTTCGTTAGCAATTTCGTTTCCGCTCAATATCTCTTGAACCCCTGGGTCCGTATTCACTAACCATTATTAAGAACATTCTTAGTCTTTATATAGTAGATTTTCTGAATTTGAAAGTAACACAACTTCTGATTGGCTTAACCAAATGGTTTAGCCAATCAGAAATTGTGTTACTTTCAAATTTAGAAAAGTCTGGAGAATAAGACTAACTCGGAAAGTTCTTAAGAATGGATGTGAATACGGACCCTGGTTTAGTTTTTAAAATATTCCACACATGTTTGAAACTTGTTGAGACGACATGCATAAAGAAGGTTTTAGACACCGGGCTCCAAAGTCAAGGTCACGGCAGGGAGGTGGGGGGTCAAAAGTCAAATACCTTAGCAAAAGTATTTGCCGACAAGATACTATAAATGGCTTGGGTACTAGGATTTTTCTGTGAAAGGGTAGAAAACATTCTTGGAAAAAGATAAAATGATTGTTACCGACATTTTGTCTTTTTCCACAATGTTTTCAAAACCTTTGCCTTCAGGGTGTTAAAAAAACACGGGATTGCCTTTTAAATGATTAAGTGTCAAGTTATACCCTCTCTTCTTTATACTGAATTTAGTCGAGCCCGGTTGCTCAGTTGGTAGCGCACAGAGCTTGAAACCAGGGGGTCACAGGGTCGAATCTCCAACTCGACTGATTTCTTTCTGAAGACTGGTGATAGTCATTGCGACGCGATTCATTCCTCTATCATCGCTGACCAGTTTCGATGACGGCTCTGAAAAAACCAGACAGTGGCTTGGGAAGAGTTGTGTTCAAAATACTGGTAAAAGAAATTCCTGGAAAGCATGGATTGGTGTACTGGCCGCCGTGATATAACCGAAATGTTGTCGAAAATAGCCTTAAATACAATAAAAAAAAAACAACTAAACAATCTGTGTACTGTACTTTAGACAAACGAGACATTAATTTTTTTTTTTATTTCTATATTTAGCATCGACAGCATCTCGAATGCAGCTATGAAACGTAACAAGACCCTGGTAATCTACTACACGGCGGAAGTGGGGTTTGCCAACGATTTCATTGGAGCCGCGGAAAAGACGGACTTCTTTCTTCACGTATTAAAGGGTCTTCCGGCAGCGAACCGCTGGTACATTTTTCCGTACGCCACAACAATTTTTTCAACAGGTATGTGTATATGATTATCCCTTTTAACCCTTTACTACACAATCCTGACTTTTAACGACTTTGTGAAAGAAGCCTTTTGAAAACATTGTGGGAAAAGGAGAAAATGCTGGTAACCAGCATTCTGTGAAAGAAGCCTTTTGAAAACATTGTGGGAAAAGGAGAAAATGCTGGTAACCAGCATTTTCTCCTTTTTCCACAATGTTTTCTACCCTACCCAAGGGAAATTTCAATTTTTGAGCCACATTTAAATTGTCGTCTGCAAATGCTTTCAATGTGGGCCAGTCTAAAATTTTGTCGTCTGGTAAAGGGTTCAACCCTTTATGTGATTACTCCTTTACCAGACAATCCCGAGTTTTAACGACCCTGACCAAGAAGGCGTTTGAAAACATTGTGGGAAAAGGGGAAAAAGACTCTCCAAATACCCTTATAAAAATAGTAAAGGTGATGTATAACCACTATCCTTTTGTCACAATATTTTCCAGATATTCTGTTGAAGGATGGCTGTAAGTTTTCTGCGCGAAGTAATGGGTAATAGTTAGCCCAGGGTAACTTGAAGTAAACAACTGTTGCCTTGAAGCGTTTATAATGAATAATTCGTAAAACCATGTACTTGACACTAAAGTTTTAGATTTCAAATATGTCTGTTTGATATACACATGAGCTATGCTCTGGCAAAAGGGGGTTATAGGCATCTCCGTCATACATGATACCAAGCAAGTCATCACATAATTATGGATCCATAAAAATCCAGTTTGTCTAACAACAGACTGAATCACCCGGGACACTGGTCCTTTGAAATCCAGAACATAGACAAATAGCAAAAAGTTTCTGTCCAGGTCAGCCTGCGCGGACTGCGCAGGCTGACCTGGGTCGGTATTTTTTGCAGATGCAACAAGCCCCCTTTTCACAGAGCATCGCTCATTTCCATGAATTATCATTGCAGGTCCAATGTTTTTATGGGGGAGATTCCTGAACTACCCGTGTAAAGACATCGTCTACGAGGTGTACAACCATTCCGCCTACATGATCAATGTAGGTGGCGCCACCTGGTATGGCTGGGACGGAGAACTTTTGGCTTTCTTCTATTACCATCGTGAGCGCGTGTGGTATCTGTACATTCCAGTTTTTCTCCTTGTTGGTTTAATAATATTCAGAAAGATTCGGAACCGGACTACTTCGACCAAAACTAACGGGTTAACCAAAAATGGCGTTAAAAATAATATGCATTGATTCCGTCTGTAATCGATGTCTTGCCTTAATATTTTGTCTGTGGCCTTGCCAACACTGTTTGATGCCTTTTACTTTTTTAAACCTTGTAGCGCTTAAAAGAATGGGCTGTCTCAATTACGAGAAGTGACCAAAGTACTGCAGTTGCAGGGTCTTGTGCCGATTTTTTTCTTATATTAATTAGCGTAGTGTGGACGCAAGAACATACTGCACGTTTCTACATAAACAGTTAAACACTGTCAACATGAAAAATCAAAGCTGTTTATAGCGCTTTATAAGTTAATGTCGGTTTGAAGCATTCCATACAAGGGACCTAAATACGGAAGTTTAAAAGTGCCTCTAATATTCATTAGATTTTTTTTCAACTATTGTAAAAGAACAAGAAAGAGGCTGACTATACAACGAGAGAGGTGGATTTCGATATATCGCATACGTTTGTTACCTGTACCAGTTCTTGCTGAAAGATCCTCTTGAAAATAACAGCCCTCGAAAGCTTCCGTACCTGATGTTTATATTTTTGTTAGCTCACCTATGCACGAAGTGCTCAAGGTGAAGATCTTGTGATCGTGCTGTGTCCGTCGTGCGACGTGCGTCGTCCGTCGTGCGTCGTCAAGGCGTCAACAATTACCTTGTGTGCTCTCTAGAGGCCACATTTTCAGTCAAATACTCATGAAACTTGGTCAGAATGTTTGTCTTGACAATATATCAGACAAGTCCGAAATCGGGTCATTTGGGGTCATAAAGTAGGTCACTGGAACAAATCCTAGAAAAATCTTGTGTGCAATTTGGAGGCCACATTGTCCGTTCGATTATCATGAAATATCATCAGAATGTTTGTCATGATGATATCTCTGACAAGTTAAAAAATAGGTCGAGTAGGTCAAAAAGTAGGTTTTACATCATTACAACCAGGATCTCTTCAGCTTTATCAATTCTAGATGACTTTACTCAGGTGAGCGCTTTAGGGCCAATGGCCCTCTCGTTACTACAAATTCTTGTTGATTCGACGGCTTACCTCACACTCAGATATTTATAAATTTACCTTTTGTTTTTGTATTTATGTATCCAGGCAGAGCATATGTCAAGATCAGATTGCACAAAACCTGTAGTCTGATCTTTGATCCACGTTGTATGATATTATAATGTGATAGTGTGGGCAAACTAGCCATCCAATCACAGTATATTTGTGTACGTACAATTTCCGTTATAAAATTATAAATCTCAGAAATTTTCTTAAAGGCCGGCTAGCTGCCGAATGTAAACGATTGGGGGTCAAATTGCATACAGATTTAATTCATACCATATGTGATATAGTGGAAAATATCAAAGTTCCAGTTGTTGGCGAGAAGTTTCCAACCTTTGTTCTAGTTTTATATTATGAGCCATGCTCTGGCGAAAGGGGGCTTAATGCATCTCCATGCTGCATTCTACCAAGCATGTCACCACGTGATCATGGACCCATAAAGACCATTTTGTCTAACAACCGACTGAATCATGAGGTAGACTGGTCCAAATGACATGCAGAAAATTGACCAATAGCTAAAGTTTCGGCCCAGGTCAGCCTGCGCGGACTGCGCAGGCTGACCTGAGCCGATACTTTTCGCCGATGCATGAAGCACATTTTTCACAAAGCATGGTTGATATATTTTTCTGCCAGCGATTGAAATTTTGACAGACTGTACTGTACAGAACACAATATCAAACTCGTGATAATAATATTATTAAATGGCCCGAATTAAATTTGTCTGCATTTTGACTCTCGAATTGTTTACTCTATGAAGCTCGTGCGCCTTTAATTGCAAAGGAACGCAAATTTCGATTGGCTATCAGGATGGGGAATTTTGTTACTTTCTGGGTTTTGAATTTCATTTTAACGTGAAATGATTGGTAATTCTGAACAAAATAATGTAGCCAATCAGAAATTGTGTTACTTTCTATACTTTCACCCTTAACTCTTTACCAAACGACAAAATAGTGGGCTTGTCCAAATTGAAAGCATTTGCAGACGACAAATTAAATGTGGATAAAATGACTGGATTTTTCTATGAAAGGTTTGAAAACATTGTGGGGAAAGGAGAAAATGCTGGTTACCAGCATTTTCTCCTTTTCCTACAACGTTTTCAAAATACTTCTATTGCAGGGTCGTTACTTTTATTGCAGGGTCGTTAAAACTCGTGATTATGTGGTAAAGAGTTAACCTTCTTAAAAAATTAAATGGTCTTTCGACCCGATAGTAATAATCCAAATGTTGCTATTTCAAAACTATTAGTGGGGGGGGGGGGGAAGTTGGAATATCACCCTATCGGACAGTGTAGATGTAAGATCAGACAGCACTGATCTTGATCTACACTGTCCGCATAAGGTCCTTTAGTCGCCCTTAGCAGCCTAAGGGTTAAAATTCAATTTTGAATGTTCGGCAAATTCCGACTGTTTTCTGGCTGAAAATGGCCATTATTATTTATTCATTACTCGAAAGATCATTGACAAATATCACCAAGCATCAAAAGTCTTAATGTGAAAGGTCAAAATTATTAAATCAGTCCATGAGCCATGCTCTGGCAAAAGGGGGTTTCACGTATCTTCGCTATGCATTATACCAAGCACGTCATCGTAATAATCATGAATCCATAAAATTCATTTTGTCTAACGACCGACTGAATCATGAGGTAGACTGGTCCTTTGACATACAGAAAAATTTTGACCAGTAGCAAAAGGTTTCGACCCAGATAGGCCTGTGCGGAGTGCAGTGGCTGACTTGAATCGATACTTTTTGTAGATGCATTAATTAAACCCCCTTTTCACAGAGCAATGCTCAATTTGCCCTCTTCATTTTTAGACAATTAATTTCGTCTGTAGTTATGTTGTAGCTGGTTTTAAGTTTGCCTCTGATAATTTTTTCACTTTAACTCTTTACTGTTCAAGACGACAAAAGTTGATATTCCTCAATATCTATATGACCCGTGCTCTGTGAAAAGGGGGCTTGATGCATCTGCGAAAAGTATCGACCCAGGCCAGCCTGCGCAGTCCGCGCAGGCTGACCTGGGCCGAAACTTTTCGCTATCGGTCAATTTTCTGTATGTCAGAGGACCAGTCTACCTCATGATTCAGTCGGTTGTTAGACGAAATGGATTTTATGGATCCATGATCATGTGATGTTTTGTTTGATATAATGCATCACGGAGATGCTTTAAGCCCCGTTTTACCAGAGCATGGCTCGTTATTCGCAGACGACAAATTAAATGGGGCTCAAATGGTTGAAATTGTCTCAGGAAGGGTAGATATATTGCGGGGAAGAAGATAGAAAATACTGGTTATTAGCATGTTTTTTTCCTTTACTCACGATGTTTTTCCTTTACTCACGATGTTTTTTTCAAAAGCCTTGTAGGTATCTAGAGTCGGATCGCACAAACGCTAGATCGCCTGGTAAAAGATTCATTGCTAGGGTCTGTTTTCTTTATGCGTAGGGCTACATTCACTGATTTAGTATCGATCGGACTTTTTTTTTCTTATTTACATATTCATACATTCGCAGATCAATCATATTCATGACAAGTAATGGTCACGTTACGACTAAAATAGTCACATGACCTTGAGATTTTTAGGCATTTCTACTTCTGTCTCTTTTCGCTGTAACCTATTGCCAAACAAACACTCATTTCAAGGTCGATAAGGACTCGGGCTTGAAAAAAATATATTGTGGAAAAAGGAGAAAATGCTGGTACCCAACAGTTTCTCCTTTTCCCACAATGTAGAAATATACTCCTTTAACTCTTTACCATACAATCCGGGGCTTTAACGGCCCTACAGAAGAAGCCTTTTGAAAACATTGTGGGAAAAGGAGAAAATGCTGGTAACCAGCATTTTCTCCTTTTCCCACAATGTTTTCTAGCCTTATGAAAACAAATTTCAATTTTTGAGTCACATTTATTTTGTCGTCTGCAAATGCTTTGAATTTGGACAAATCTAAAATTTTGTCGTATGGTAAAGAGGTAAAGATGGATCCCATCATTTGAGTTACCTTTCGCTGTGTTGTCATTCGCTGAATCGGGTGGCTAAGTGGTTAACGTATTTCACTCGTGACCTGGTGGTTGCGAGTTCGATACTCAGTTTAGGCAAACTTCCTTTCCGGCGATTTTTTGCCTCTCACTTTTTATGCATGTGAAAAAAGGAGCCAGTAACTTGGAAAGAAAGTTGTGTCAGTGCTGGTGTAAGAAAGGCAGGAAACACACGCGTAGGTGCACTGACCGTCGTAATATGACCCAAGCTATTAAAATGGCGTTAAACTCCAATTAAATTAATCAATCAATAAGTCGAGATTTACTGACTTTGGCTCGAACAGAGATTCATAGTTTCGTGTTATGATGTTAATTAAGTCTCTATCAGACGACAAAATTTTAGGCTTGTCCAAATTGAAAGCATTTCACAGACGACAAATTAACTGTGGCTCAAAATCAAGGGATTTGTCTTTTGATTGTGCAGAAAACATGGTTGGAAAAGGAGAAAATGCTGGTAACCAGCATTTTCTCCTTTTCATACAATATTTTGAAAGTGAGCCATTCTCTGAGAAAAGGAGGTTTAATGCATTTGCGAAACGGATCGACCAAGGTCGGCATGCGCAGTCCGCGCAGGCTAACCTGTGTCGAAACATTTTGCTGTTTGTAAATTTTCTGTCTATCCAAGGACCATTTTACTTCACAATTCAGTCGGTTCTCAGACAAGATTTTTATGGATCCATAATTATGTGATTGCAAAAAAAAAATAACCAATAGCAACAAGTTTCGACTCAGGTCAGCCTGCGCGGACTGCGCAGGCTGACCTGGGTCGATACTTTTTGCAGATGCATCAAACGCCCTTGTAGAAGAACATCACTCATATACTCTAATTCTGACTGCCATTTTGATAATGCTACAATGTTTATTAAATGTCATTATCAGAAAATTGTCACTATGCCTCTATTTATGAGCAGCGTGCATTAACCCCTTAGCCCTTTGGCTGCTAACTAGACTCGATGTGCTTCGGTGGACATTGTAGACCAAGATCAAACTGCAGATAATGTGCAGTTCGATCTTGGATATGCTGTTCAGGACAGTGAAATTTTCCTAAAAGAGCAATCATGTTGCAATATTTTGGGTTTTGAACTGCGAAAAAGAAAGATTGAAATCAACTTTTTACAGACGTGAAAAACCGAAATATTGCAATTTTAAGCGCTCTCTCTCCCTCTGTGTGTCTGTCTCTCTGTCTCTATTTGTCTTTCTGTCTGTCTGTCTGTCTGTCTGTATGTCTGTCTCTCTCTCTCTCTGTCAGAATATTTCAGCATTTTGGACAATTTAGATCAAAGATCAGACTGTACGTTCTGTACGCCAACTGATCTTAAGTTCAGGCTCGCAAATATTGCAAACATTGCAGACTGCTAATAAAGTGTAGGCAGTATTCGTCTTACGATGGGTAGAGGACATTTTGGAAAAAGGAGAAATTGTTGGATACTAGCTTTCTCCCCTTTTTACCCTAGCCAAGCCCCCGTAGCTCAGTCGGTAACGCACAGGACTTGAGAACAGGGGGTCGCTGGTTCGATCCCCGGCTTGGCCAATTTCCGAGGATTGATGATAGTCATTGCGACAGGATTCACTCCTCTCTCACCACTGACCATTGTTTCGACGATGGTTGTGTGGGGAAGCAGCCAGTGGCTTGGAAAGAATATTGTGTGGAGTACTGGTAAAAGAAACTCCAGGAAAGCATGGGTAGGTGCACTGGCCGCCGTGATATAACTGAAATAATGTTTGAAACGGCGTTAAACACCACCATACAACCCTTTCTACCCGAACGGTTTCAAAAGCCTTTTCTTCTCAGGGTCGTTAGAACTCATGGTTGTTTTGTGAGGGTTAAATCATAAATTCTTTAACCTTTACCACACAATTCCGTGTTTTAACGGCCCTGGGGTAGAAGGCTTTTGAAAACATCGTGGGAAAAGGAGAAAATGCTGGTAATCTCCTTCGGCAATGTTTTCCACCCTATCAAAGACAGACGTCATTATATCAGCTACAATTAATTTGTCGTCTGCAAACGCTTTCAGTTTGGTCTTGTCAAAAATTTTGTCGTCTGGTAAAGAGTTAATAAAAGCTATTTTGTTGGTACTCAAGCAGTTTGCCTCTCAAGGCCTATTTTTTTTTGTTTATTGCTTATGTAGTTTAAATTTGGTTCTATTTTCTACTCAGGAAAGCATATATACAGTACAGTACCATAAAGTACAGTGCAGTACAGTACAGTGCAGTGCAGTACAGTTGCGACCAAAAATGATTAGTGCAGGTGTTAAAATGCAATTCAATTTAAACCATATCATTTAAAAATATGGAAATTATTGTGAATATAGCAATCTATTATAATACAGTCGATTTAAGTGATAGACGCTGGTGGAAACTTGAATGACAAGATAACCCTTAGACTGCAAAGCGCGACTCGTCTACCTTTTGCGGACAGTGTAGATTCAAGATCAGACTGCACAGAATGTGCAGTCTTATTTTGAATCTGCACTGGTCGTTGAGAAGATATTTTTCCACGATAAAATACCTTTAAATTAGAAAAATTTGAGGTTTTACAATCGGCTCGAAAGTTTCATTTCACTTATTTACCAGGTTAAGGGTTAAAAAGTAAACATATAGATTGACTTGGCAACTTTTCCCCTAGTTTTGAAATTCATATTTCTACCAGCGACTAACACTTCGACCGACTGTACAATGACAGATTCTCAACTTCACAATAATTTACATACTCTTAGACAGAAATCCATACACGAGTTAAATGCATTTTCACACCTTTACTTTTTACTTTTGGAAGCCACTAAGCCTTTAACCCTTTACCAAACGACAAAATTTTGTACTGGACCAAACTGAAAGCACTTGCAGACCAGAAATGAAATATATCTCAGATGATGATTTGTGTCTTTGATAGGGTAGAAAACATTGTGGGAAAAAGAGAAAATGTTGGTTACCAGCATTTTCTCCTTTTCCAACAATGTTTTCAAAAGGCTTCTTTTTTTGGGTCATTAAAACTCGGGATTGTGTGGTAAAGAGTTAAAATACAGTAAGGTAAATTGTCACACTGTACAGCACTGTATTTGTGGACCCAAATACAGCAACCATGCTAAATGAGGGCCATTCCTGTAAGTCAAATTATCTCCCTTGCCAGATAAAGCCCAAAAGTTACCAAGTAACAGATTGTCCTTTCAAATGTGTACCTTTGTTTTTATCCTTGATTCCCTTATGGATGTTACGATAAATATAATTTGATTTATTATATAAATGTAAAGACGCCATGTAATTTTAAAGCAAATTTTGTTCCCAATCTTAAGAGAAAAGCGTATAATCAATTTGTCAAACAATCAAACCAGGTTTAGTTGAGATAATTATTATCTCAAGAAAATATCTATGTAATGCAAAAAAAATCAAGGATAAAAACCAAGTAACATCCTCATCAGGGCCACTGTAGTACTGGAGAGGGATCAAGGAAGATAACTGAAGAATGGCTCTCATTTTATCGTTAGTCTAATGGGTTTAAATTTTATATATAGGAAGGAATGCAATATCTGATTGGCTAAACCAATTGAAGTAGCTAATCAGAAAGTGCGTTCATTTGAACTTTAGGAAATTCTCTAAAATTAGAATGATAATTTCTTTCAGAGTGGGTGACAAATTTATAAGACCTCTGCTTCATTTAAAGTTTCCTAGTTAAGTTTTGTTTTTCATCTAGTTAATACAGGTACATGTTAATGTATAGTCAATATTTTGATGACGTAGAAATGCGATGTTATCCGTTATCCGTTTTATCCCTTATCTTATTGATATGAAATTTGTGTCTGTGATTGTAAAATTTAAATTAATGAGAGACAGAGAGAGAGAGAGAGAGAGAGAGAGATACGGAAGGGGAATATGGTAAACGGAGAAACCGTTGAACCCTTTACCAGACGACAAAATTGTAGCCTTGTCCAAATTGAAAGCATTTGCAGAAGACAATTTCAATTTGGCTAAAATGGTGCAATTTTTCTTTGATTGGGTAGAAAACATTGTGGGAAAAGGAGAAAATGCTGTTTATCAGCATTTTCTCCTTTTCCCACAGTGTTTTTAAAAGGCTTCTTTCCCAGGGGCGTCAAATGGCGTCACTGTGCGGTAAAGGGTTAAATTAGAAATGACTTATTTCGTTATTCGTCACTATGTTTCTATCGCAGGCTTACTTCTAAGAAGCTGAAAGAAGCCTTCTGAAAACATTTTGGGAAAAGGAAAAAACGGTGGTAACCATCATTTTCTCCTGGAAACATTGTGGGAAAAGGAGAAAAAGCTGGCAACCAGCACTTTCTCCTTTTTCAGCAATGTTTCCTACCCTAATGAAGACAAATTTCATCATTTGAGCCACAGTTACATTGTCTTCTGCAAATGGTTTCAATTTGGACCAGTCTACATTTTGACGTCTGGTATAAAGAGTCAATAAAGTCGTATCTCATGAGAGAGAGAGAGAGAGAGGGGGAGAGGGGTATATAGATATATGAGCTATGCTCAGGTAAAACGAGGTTTCATGCATATGAGCCATGCTCTGGCAAAAGTGGGCTTAATACATCTCCGTGATGCATTGTACCAGTCAAGTCATCAAAAAATTATGAATATAATAATAGCCACTTTTTTAAACAACCGACTGAATCTTGAGGTAGACTGGTCCCTGGACATACAGAAAATTGACCTCTAGCGAAAAGTTTCGGCCCAGGTCAGCCTGCGCGGACTGCGCAGGCTGACCTGGGTCGATACTTTTCGCAGATGTATTAAGCCCCTTTTCACAGAGTATGATTTATTTATATAACACTGACCAAATTTCAAACCGCACAGATGAGTGCGAATTTTTTTTCTGCATCTTGTTTTTGACTACAATCTGCTTCCGGTTAAAGTGGATTTTTTTCTTTTACTTCCTAGAAAACAAGGGTGTTGATTAAAACAAAACAAGACCAAAGACTAAACAGCAATACCCAAATTAGGGGGGAAAAAAAACTTCTATAAACCACTTCCGACTTTTTCCGACCATTTTGTTTTTCCTCACAATCTTCTTCCGGTTAGACTGGATGCTCAGTTTCACTTAACTGACTTGAAGAGTATTGAGTTATAACAACATAGACACAGTCTTGTCAGATTTAGAAAGGTCTTCCATCCAAAACCTAAATTTAGTAATACTTTCAAAGATTTAGTAAAAAGAGATATTATTGCCTGTCTTCGCTTAAAAATTCATTTTCAAAAAGCGAAAACAAAAGTGTATATGTTATAAAATTCTCAGTTAATGAAACCGATTTACATCTTATATAAGGTTGTTACATGACGCCACATATTAAGCTCACCTTCGACGTTTAGGAAGAAGATAAGAAGAAAACAAATACGTGTAATGGCGATATTAGACAAAACCCAACTGTTGTTATGTTATAAATATATATTCGAAACACTTTATATCCATAAATATTTATATTTACATGGTTTGCCTTATCTCTATCACTCAGGATCCGTTTGTTATATATTAAAACAGGTAATATATGAGTCGTGCTCTGTGAAAAGTTGGTTCAACCACAGGCCTTTGAAGCTCCATTGATCTTTCAAGAAACCTGGAAATTTTCATTGCTCGATCGTTGGAAACCGTTACTAAAAATGGCACATTTGCGCATCACGTCTATAAATAGACAATGGTAACACAATGTGGTGTAAATGCGATACAGAGGCCATGCGCCAGTTAAACTGGCAGCCTGTTATCGATCTTCGTATCTATCGGACGGTTACGGGAGATACAAGGGGTACCAGTTTAGCGCCAGTGTGCTATTTTTAGTAACGGTGTCCGATGAACAAGCTATGGAAACTTTCGTGTTCCATGATAGACCAATTATGGAGGCTGGCTTGGGTCGAAAGCCTTTTGCTTTTGGTAGTATTTTATGCATGTCAACGGACCATTATTCTACCTCATGATTCAACGGGTTTTTAAAAACAAAATTGGTACATGTTATGCTACGACGTGCTGAGTATAACGCGTTACAAAGATGCATTATAAACATGCTTTTTCACAGAGTGCGACTCATATATGGCGTGCAACAAACGAAAAGGGGCCTTCGGACATATGCGTAAAAGTGTGTCGTCCCAGATCAGCATGTGCAGTCTGTGACTAATCCGAGACGACACTTTCCGTTTTTGTGCGATTTTCTGTTACACGATAGTCTGCTGTATGAAAAAAAATCTTATGTAGTCGTAAAGTGCCGTCTCGGATTAGCCTGCGCGGACTGCGCAGGCTAATCCGAGACGACACTTTACGCAAATGTCCGAAGGTCTCATTTCGCATGTTGCGAGCCATATACGTGGCATATCATATTTTGTGCGTGTAAAATGTGTAAAGCGAATGACCAAAAGATACCAATTTTCACTGTTGACCAAAATTCTGTTTCTGTTTTTAGCTGTTCATAAAAGGACACAATTTAAGAGGCTTTCATATTGAAAACGTTTGCAATCAACAAAGTCACTGTGGCTTAAAGAGCCAGTAGCGGCCAAAAGTAAACAATGCAGGTGTTAAAATATATTTAAACTTAAATGGTACATTTTTAAAATATGGGAATTATTGTGAAGATGACACTCTGATTTTGTACAGACGGTCCAAGTGTAAGTCGGTGGCAGAAAAATGAATGCTGAACCCAGGTAAAGGGTAAACAAAAGATATAGAGGCCTGGCAATTTTCTACCTACTTTTAAAATTCATTTTTCTGAAAGCGACTAACTCTTGGACCGACCGTAAATAACAGAATGTCATCTTCACAATAATTTCCATACGTTCTAATGGTATGATTTTAATTTAACCCGTATCCTGCTAATTTATAGGACTGAACCTTTTAAGATGATAGGAAAACCCCAAATTTTGGTATTTCAAAGTTTTTTGTTTTTGTTTTTTTTTTTTTTTTTTTTTTGAGGGGGGGGGGGGGGGGGAGAGGGTAAAATATCTCCTTACCGGACAGTGTAGATGCAAGATTACACTTCACGTTCTGTGCAGTCTGATTTTGATCTACACTGTCCGCTAGGGTCCTGGAGTTGCGCTCAGCAGCCTAAGAGTTAAATGAATATTAACACCTGCATTGTTCACTTTTGGTCGCTATTGGGGCTATAAAATTTAGGAGTTGACTTTGAATGATTAAAAAAACGTTATGAAAAAAGAGAAAACGCTGGTGACCAGCATTTTTCTCCTTTTTTCCAAAAATGTTTTCAAATACCTACTTCCTCAGGGTTGTTAAAATACGGGGGTGTTTTGTTTAGACTTTAAAAAATGCGGTGCTTAGCACAGCTTTAAGTGGATAGAAATCATTTATAAAAGTTGGTTATGACTTAACTCTTTAAATTCCGGCATACCGGTACAAGGACTTTCGGCCTATTCCGTATAAATAACCACTACTACATGCTTCTCTCGGCATTTACCGTATATAAGCACTACCAAGGGCTTTGTTCGGTATATTCCGTATAGATTGGAGTAGGATTCCGTAGAATTATGCGGGAATAGGCGAATTAGGCTGACATTACAGATTTTACACCGGGTTTGGAACCGGTAAAGTGCCCATTAATAGTTTTACATAAAGCATAATATTTGTAACGCTTTCTTTATCTATACTGAAAGTTAGTTTTGTGTATCTTAATTGTGCCTAATAAAGTTCTTTTTTATATTTTGTTATTATCTTTTTGTGTTCAGAAATGTTTGTTTGAAATTAAAGAGAATCAAGTAGATCTGAGCCATGTTCTGTGAAAAGGGGGCTTAATGCATTTGCGAAAAGTATCGACCAGGTCAGCCTGCGCAGTTCGCGCAGGCTGACCTGGGCCGAAACTTTTCGCCATTGGTCATTTTTCTCTATCTCAAAGGACCTGTCTACCTGACGATTTAGTCGGTTTGTCAAACGAATGGCTATTATGGATCCATAATCATGTAATGGCTTGACTGGTACACTTCATCACGGGGATGCATTAAGCCCCCTTTTGCCAGAGCATGGCCCACCCATTTATTTTTTTTTTTACCCCAAAACGATTGTTTTTGGACCCAGACAAGGGATCCCTACGTTTGTCGTTCTTGACTCATAAATCTGTGACAAAACTGTTTTTTACCACTTTTGACATGAGCCATGCTCTGGCAAAAGGGGGTTTAATGCATATCCGTGATGTATGATACAAAGCAAGTCATCACATAATCATGGATCCATAAAAATCCATTTTGGAAACAACCGACGAAATCATGAGGTACATTGGACCTGGGCATACAGAAAATTTACCAAAACAGTCTGATCTGGATCGATAATTTTTGCAGATCCAATAAGCCCCCTTTTCACAGAGCATGGCTGACATGTTTTGCAACAAAAATCAGTGGTCAAGGTCCCTGGACGGATCCTGTGTGGTTCAGTGGTAAAGTGTAGGACGCATGTCCTGGATGCCCCGGGTTCGAGCATTACTGGATCCACTCGGTTTTTACGTGGGAGTGTCCTTGGGCAAGACACTTCAGAGCACTAGCCTGGTACTGGTGGAAGCCAGGAAATACATGAATATGTAAGCTGTGGCCGTGATATGACTACAATAATGTTAAAAGCGGCGTAAAACACCATTCAATCAATCAAGCGTTTAAGTCCCTGGGAGACTTTGTCGAGCTGTAACTGTACAACCATTAAAACTACGGCGATGGTTTGTTTGTTTGTTATGATGTTTAACGCCTTTTTACACACTATTTCTGCTACAAGGCGGCGGTCATTGAACCCTTTCGTGCTTTCCAACAGTTTTTGTTCCCAGTATGTCGCACAATATTCTTCCCAAGCCACTGGCTTCTATCCCACGTAACTATCGTCGTAACAATGATCGGCGGTGAGAGATGAATTGATCCTGTCGCAATGACTAGTATCATTCCCCTGAGATAAATTGGAAGAGTTTGGGATTCGAACCAGACACCCCTTCCCCGGTTTCAAGTCCTGTATGTAACCCCCTGAGCTACCGGGCTCGTTCTAGGGTGATGAAAACATTGAGATAAAAGAATAACATGCTGTATAGCAGTATTTTCTCCTCTTATCACAATGTTTTCAAAAGCCTTCTTGCATAAGGTCATTAAGACTCGTGACTGTTGGTAACGGGATCACTAGTTGACGAATGACGACGCATTTGTTTTCTATTGATTTCACGTGATGAACAATGGTTCGTGGACAACCCCCTGTGAACAATGCTTTATATCTGAACCATGCTCTCGCAAAAGGGGGTTTCGTCTTTGTGATGCACCATACCATGCAAAATTATCACATAATTATGGATCCATGAAATTAATTTTGTCGAACAACCGACTGAATTATGAGGTAAGCTGATCCTTGACATGCAAACAATGGACCAACAGCAGACCAATAGCAAAAAGTTTCGGTCCAGGTCAGCCTGCGCGGACTGCGCAGGCTGACCTGAATCGATACATTTTGCAGATTGATTAAACCCCATTTACAGAGCATGGTTCATACATATATATATGAGCCATACTGTCTGAAAAGGAGGCTTAATGCATCTGCGAAAGGTATCGACCCAGGTCAGCCTGCGCAGTCCGCGCAGGCTGACCTGAGCCGAAACTTTTCGCTATCGGTCAGTTTTCTGTATTTCCAAGGACCAGTCCACCTCATGAATAAGTCGATCACTAAATAAAAGTGGCTATCATGGGTCCATAATTATGTGATTACTTTCTTGGCATAAAGCATCACGGAGATGCATAAGCCCCCTTTTGCCAGAGCATGCATAATATGAATAAGGTCACGTGTATTAATACATGTATTACGTAAGTATGCTCATTGTTAATTGTACTACGTATTTATTGTTCCTAAGGACTCTCTTCACGGACTACTTTTTTTAAACACTTAACCTGCTAAATGAGTGAAAGAAACTTTCAAGTCGATAGTAAAAAACTCAAATTTTGTTATTCAGAGTTTATTTATTTATCTATTTATTTATTTATTTTTGGTGGGGGGAGATATCTCCTTATCGGATAGTGTAGATCCAAGATCAGACTGCACTTTCTGTGCAGTCTGATCCTGATTTACACCGTCCGCAAAAAGATCCTTGATCGTCTCACGACTAAATAAATTACAAGTAAAGGAAACTGCTGCGATGTCAAATATCTGTTCACCAAAAAGATCTCGCCGTATCGGACAGTAAAGATCCAAGATCATACTGCACGGTCTTTGCAATCTGATCTTGATCTATTCCACCCGCAATCCTGCCTCAGCCCCGTTTTTGTCAAAGGCGCTTAACGGGCCATTATGTAAACGGAAAGTTACTCTTAAAGTAAATTAACCGGATTTCTCTGCCTTTAAGTGAAAACTCTTGTTTGTCTTTTTTCTTTCAAAGTGGCACTTATTTATGACCTATTAGAGTCAACAGAAAATGGACTATTCCTACAAACTTATTCAGTTGCCACACTATTTAATAATAGTCCGATCTAGGTAAGAGTACATGCATCTGAGCCATGCTTTGGCAAAGCGGGGTTTAATTTAACTCTTTACCACACAATCCCGACTTTTAACGACCCTGAGAAAGAAGCCTTTTGAAAACATTGTGGGAAAAGGAGAAAATGCTGGTAACCAGCATTTTCTCCTTTTCCCACAATGTTTTCTAACCTTTCAGAAACAAATGCAATCATATTAGCCACAATTAATTTGTCGTCTGCAAATGCTTTCAATTTGGACCAGTCCGAAATATTGTCGTTTGGTAAAGAGTTAATACATGTCCACGATGAATCATACCAAGCAGGTCGTCACATAATTATAGATCTATAGAATACATTTTGTTGAACAACCGACTGAATTGTGAGGTAGAATAGTTCTTGGACCGACAGAAAATTTCTCAAAATGCAAAAAGTATCGATCCAGGTCAGCCTGCGCGGACTGCGCAGGCTGACCTTGGTCGATTCTTTTTGCAGGTGCAATTAACCGTTTTCGTTGCAAATTAACACGCTGCGACTTATTTCCTTATTTTGAACTTTAACTCTCTACCAAATAATCTCGGCTTTTAACGAACCTAAGGAAGAATGTTTTCGGGAGCATGGTGGGCAAAGGAGAGCATTTTCTCCTTTTCCCATCAGATTTTCTACCCTTTCAAAGACAAATCCCAACAGTTCAGCCGCGTGTAATTTGTGGTCTTCAAATGCTTTCAATATGGACGAGTCCAAAATTTGGTCTTCTGGTAAAAGGATAAGAGGAGTACATGTAGATTTCCATTGAAAAAGTCGGATGATTTTGGACACCGTTCTGTGCAGTCTGATCTTGATTAGATCTGAGCCGTTCGCTAAGAAAAGAAATCGTAAAAGTCAGCACTGGTATTTAAAGAGTTTTAGACTGTCTGTAATCCATTAATTCATTAGTGTCTCACTCGTTAACTGGTGTACTTTGATCCAAGATTTTACGATGTTCTCACCTACGCACTCAATCTCCGAGCAGAGTTGTCGTTCGTTACTCTCACCATAATCTCTGCAACGGGCTGAATGACAAGAATCTTGTCAAACCGAGGAAAACATGTTTTGTTACTGTTTAACTGTTTCATGTGTAACATAATAAAGTAGACAAAGGAAATATGATTCCGCATACATTATAAGTGTATTCAAACTGATGAATTTACCTGTATACAATGGAACTATTTTTTCAAGCTTCTTTACTGATCAGAATCTTACCCCAATCGTTAAAAAAATGGTTGCGCCCATGAATGATGACAATTTAAACAAAATTAAAAAAACAAGTTATCGTCCTTTAAACGACATTTAAGCTTTTCAGAAAATCCCTCTTTTTCACATTTCCTACCACTAAGTCTGATTGGCCGTATGCTGTTTGAACAGCACACAAAACAATCGATTGGTCTTTCTTTCACCGGCGTTTTTGTCGCCATTTTGAGTTATGGTCATGTGACGAAAATATCACGTGATGACGGACTACTTTCTGAGCCAACTACAGAGGTGAATGGGAATGATCCGTAGTGCAAGAGAGTGCTACGCACTCGTTACAACTCGGCCGATTCCGTAACTCAACAGATTACCGGGGTTTGCCGAATGGCCACTGCGGCAAGTTGATAGCCTTTGAAATTGGTTTGTTTGTCTGTTTGGTGTTTAACGCCGTTTCCAGCTGTATTTCAGTTATATTTACCAGTACTTCGCACGTAAATCTTCCCAAGCCTCTGGCTGCTTACCTATGTAATCACCCTCGAAACAATGATCAGTGGCCGGTCCGGGGAGAGGAATGAATCCTTTCGCAATGACAGTAATCAGCCCTCGGAAAGACATCGGCCGAGACTGGAATCGAATCAAGGACCATTTCGTTTCATGCGTCTCATGCCCACTAAGTGCGTCAGAGGCCCGCAGAATAAACTTGTCCACATATTTGGCCAATCGCAAATTTTTATTCATTCATTCGCATATTTCAATACGAAGAAGCGGATTGAACGCCAGAGCATTCAGCTACGCCGAAAGAAAAATGAATATTTCAGGCTTGATTAATTTTTCCGTCATTCATTTACATATAGAGCAATCACAACTGCAATAAAAGTTGTGGTGTGCATATAGAATGAGGGTAAATATTCAAAATGAATTCTCAATCGATACACAATAACCTGGCAAAATACAACAATGTACTTTGAAATCTACAAATAAAAAAACAAGTTGAACGTTCGGTCGCCAAAAAAATACGTTTTCAATCTAGAACGAAAAATCTTTAATTACTGCCTAAATAGTTTGTACGGGGTTTAACACCGTTTCAACATTATTTCTCTTATATCACGGCGGCCAGTTCACCTAACTATTGCTTTCTTTACCGGTATTTTGGAAAATATTGTTTCCAAGCCAATGGCTGCTTTCCCACATATCCATCATCCAAAAAACGATCAGCGGCGAGAGAGGGATGAATCTTGTCGCAATGACTATCATTAATCCTCGGAAAAAAGTTGGATTTGTACAGTTAACTTCTCAGAGAAATCTGGATCAGCGATGTTTTTAAACAAGAGGGCTATGATGGCCCTGGATCGCTCACCTGTGTCAATAGGCGAAATTTCACCCCAGGGTCATAATGACCCAATTTAAAACTCATCTGAGGTATTATTAAGACAAACATTCTGACCAGTTGTCAGATCAATTGAGCTGAAAATGTGGCTTCTGGAGTGACCAAAATGTATTTCTTCAATTTGACCTAGTGACCTAGTTTATGACCCAATGTGACCATATTTCAAACTCATCCAAGATATCAAGACAAACTTGTTAACCAAGGTTCAAGTGAATTGGGCAAGAATTGCCGCCTCTAGAGTGCCTACAAGGTATTTCTGTAATTTGACCTAGTGACCTAGATTATGACCCTATGTGACCCAATTTCAAACCCATTCAAGATATCATCAAGTCAAACATACTGACAAATTTTCAGGTCAGTTGAGCAAAGATTATGGCCTCTAGAACGCCCACAATACATTTCTTTAGTTTGACCTAGTGACCTAGTTTATGACCTTTTTAGACCCAATTTCTGATTGATCCTAGATATCATCAAGTCAAAAATGTAAACCGACGTTCAGGTCAATTTAACTAGAATTGTGCCCTCTAGAGTGCCCACAAGGTATTTCTTCAGTGTGACCCAGTGACCTTGTTTATGACCCTATGTGACCCAATTTTGAACTCATCCGAGATATCACAAGACAAACAGCTGACAAATTTTCAGGTCAGTTGAGCAAGAATTGTGGCCGCTAGAGCGCCCACAAGACATTTCTTTAAATTTGACCTAGTGACCTAGTTAATGATACTACGTGACCCAATTTTAAACTCATCCAAGATTTTATCAAGACAAACATGCTGATCAATTTTCAGGTCAATTGAGAAAGAATTGTGGCCTCTAGAGTGCCCACAAGGAATTTTTGTAAGTTGATCTAGTGGGACCTAGTTTATGACCCTAGGTGACCCAAATTCGAACTTATTCGAGATTTCATCAAGACAACAATCTGACCCATTTTCAGGTCGATTGAGTAAGAAATGTGGCCTCTAGAATGTCCACAAGCTATTTTTTTAATTTGACCAAGTGACCTAGTTTATGACCCTAGGTGACCAAATTTCAAACTCATCCGAGATTTAAATTAAGACAAACATTCTTACCAATGTTCAATCAATTTATCAAAAAATGTGGCCTCTAGAGTGCCCACAAGGTTTTTCTTTAATTTGACCTAGTGACCTAGTTTAAGACCCAAAGTGACCCAAATTCGAACTCATCTGAGATTTTATCAAGACAAACATTCTTACCAATTTTCAGGTCAATTGAATAAGAAATGTGGCCTCTAGAGTGTGCACAAGGAATTTTTTTTTATTTGACCTAGTGACATAGTTTATGACCCCAGGTGACCCGATTTCACACTCACTCGAAATTTAATTAAGACAAACATTCTGACTAATTTTCAAGTCAATTGATCAAGAAATGTGGCCTCTAGAGTGCCCACAAGGTATTTCTTTAATTTGACCCTGTGACCTAGTTTATGATCCTAGGTGACCCAAATTTGAACTCATTCGAGATTTTATTAAGACAAACATTCTGACCCATTTTCAGGTCAATTGATTAGGAAATGTGGACACTCTAGAGTGTCCACAAGGTATTTCTTCAATTTGACCTAATGACCTAGTTTATGACCTTAGGTGACCCAAATTCGAACTCACCCGAGATTTCATCAAGACAAACATTCTGACCAATTTTCAGGTCAATTGAGTTAGAAATGTAGCCTCTAGAGTGTCCACAACGTATTTCTCTAATTTGACCTAGTGACCTAGTTTATGACCCCAGGTGACCCAAATTCGAACTCATTTGAGATTACATCAAGACAAACATTTTGATTAATTTTCAGGTCAATTGAGCAAAAAATGTGGCCTCTAGAGTGTCCACAAGGTATTTCTTTAATTTGACCTAGTGACCTAGTTTATGACCCCAGGTGACCCAAATTCTGACTCATCCGAGATCTCATCAAGACAAAGATTCTAACCAATTTTCAAGTCAATCGAGTAAGAAATGTGGCCTCTAGAGTGTCCACAAGGTAAATGTTGACGACGGACGACGGACGACGCACGACAGACGACGGACGCCGGACATCGGACAACCGCAAAAGCTCACCTTGAGCACGTTGTGCTCAGGTGAGCTAAAAAGAGGCGTATGATTTCAGAGCGTCGACCAAATACGGAACTATTAGCTTCTCTCAAACGCGTGTAAGATAGGAAAATTCGTAATGGCTGCATTACACTGAAACTAAGGGTAGTTAGGCACATGTAAACAGTTTGTTTCGAATTGGCCATGGCCAAAATTAGAAATAATGGAGAAAGGTTAGTTTTGAATGCAATTTTGATAAGAAGAGTAGTCATTACACCCATGAATTGTGTAAGACTATTGAAAAAAAGCATTTAGTTTGTCTTCAAAACAGGAGGTCATGGCTTTCCTTCTTTGTTCCATTAGTTTTGACCCCAAATGCGAAAGTGAGGCTTCATGGAATTAGTGGCTAGCTTTAGCCGCAAAAATAATGGTGGACTGATGCCGCGAAAGATTGCAAAAAAACGGCATGGTAACGTGCTATTTTTGATTCTACCCCCAAATTATGTATTGTTTTGAGTTTCAATTTAGCTTAGCATTTTTCAGGCTAGTTTCCTGGATTTGGATTTTGTGAAATTTGGAAAATAGGCTAAAATGGCTTATTTTGGCAATGTTTTTCCGACCATGCCACTTGCCTGTATTGGTCAGTAATTTCACTATTTCACAAGTTGAACATGATTTCTTGATAAAATCTTAAGAATTAGGATTATGCTGTTGCATTTAATTGCTCTTTATCATTTCAGGCTGATACTTCAGACCTCTTATTGAAGGAATTGTGTTTGGGGTGTGTTCGGTCGACAGAAGGTTAGCCGAGAACCGTGATCAGGAGCCTTAGGTGGGAAATCGTTGTCTGCGCATGTCAATATTCTTCGGGGATTTGACCTGTCAGCTTTGACACATCACGTACAGGATAAATTAATACGCGAAATAGCGAGCGGAAAATGGCTATAAATAATAACGTCTGTGTAAAAATCAAGCCAGTTTTTCGCTGCAAATTTCTTGAAAATATGATGATTTCAACCGGGGAAAATAATTTTATAAAATACCATTGTTTACTGCAAATCTCTGTAAACAGTTTCTAAATATGGATATGGGGACAATCGGGATTTGTGTAACAGACTGACAACAAAGATAAAATCCTCACCTACCTGGGCTTATTCCGAGGCCTTTTCTCAAGCTTATGGGTATATCTTTTAAATGGGTGGTGCACAGATTATATGGTAACTAACCATGGCTTGGAACAGTCATACAAGGTAGGTTTAAGTGAGTAAACGTATATTTTATTTTAGAATTCGTTGCATCGATTGCCGCCTTGAAAAGTAGTCCGGTTCTGTACCCAGAATTCCCATATCAGATACCGGTAGGTTATGTATTTGAAAAAAGCCACCTAGCGGATGATAATGGGTGATAAATGTCTATTAAACTGTTGTAAGTTAGTATCAGTAGATTATTTGGACAGTCCGTTCGTCTATTCGTTCCCTCGCTCGCTCGTCAGTTCCTTTACATTAATTTATCATAAGGGCCAACTTCAGATGTTGTAATCGAAGGTAAGTGCACATCCGTTTTCACCGACATGTATTTTAACTGACACATGATAGCATCCTGTAACATAACAATTGCAATTAACCGTTTTGTAAAATATCCTCTTCACCGCTTTTAACCCTTCACCACACAATTCCGACTTTTAACGACCCTGAGGAAGAAGGCTTTTGAAAACATTGTGGGAAAAGGAGAAAATGCTGGTAACCAGCATTTTCTCCTTTTCCCACAATATTTTCTACCCTATCAAGGATAAATTTCGTTATTGTCCTAGTGGCATTACGGGTGGCTTACCTTAAAGCGCTTTTCACAATTCAAGTTGTCATTGCGGCCAATGTCGGTCATGATTAGACTGCACAAAATGTGCAGTCTGATCTTTGATCCACCCTGTAGGCATTACTGAAACATCTTGAAAAAAAAAAAACATTGACAAATGTTACAATATTTTTGGTCTTGGCTCTAGATTAAAAAAATGTTTGTTTGCTTTTTCCTAGGACAAGGCTCTTAAAAACAATACGGGGAAAGGAGAAAACGCTGGTTATCAGCATTTTCTCTCTCTCTCTCTCTCTCCTCCCCCCCCCCCCCCCCCCCCCCATTTTTTGTATCTTTTCATCTTTTTATCTACTTCTCATTATTTAGGCCAAATTTAATTTGTCGTCTGCAAATGCTTTCGATTAGGACGAGTCTAAAATCATGTCATTCGGTAAAGAGTTGAGCGACTAAGAAGGTAGATAACTCTTAACCCTTTAACAAACAATCCCGAGTTTAAAAGACAGTTTTTGAAAACATTGTGAGAAAAGGAGAAAATGCTGGTCACCAGCATTTTCTCCTTTCCCCGCAATGTTTTCTACCTTTTCAAAGATATTTGTCATTATTTTAGCAGCATTTTAATTTGTTATCAGTAAACGCATTCAACTTTGACGAGTCTAAAAAGAATTGTCACGTGGTAAACAGACAAGACGACAGTGACAATCTAAGCGTCAACCTTCTCTATCTGCAATCGTTCATACCTTGTATCCCGCAGGTGTGTATGTTATGTACCACTGGCTTGTTTTTATTATGGTTCGTGTGACACGTATAACTGCAACTCGATAAACCTTTCACTAACAGTTAATATTATCGTTTGATTTTTTGGGAATACATGTTTAAAATCACGAACCATGATGAGATGATATAAACATTATGAAGTTGGGTTTATAAACTATCTCGTCACGGTACGTGATTTTAAACCTGTTATCCCAAACATAAACAATAATATAAACTGATAATGAAACGTTTATCGAGTAAGAGCTATACGACGTCTCCTTTTTCAAGAGAAGTGAATAATCAGTTATAGGGTCTTGCATGGCTCAATGGTTCAGTCGTAGACTTGGTTATCCAGGGAGACTGGGTTCGATCCTAATCCGAGACCTTTTTTTTTTTTTTGGTGGGGGGGAGAGTCTTTTGCAAGAATGATTGATTGATTGTATAGTATTTAACGCCGTTTTCAACATTATTTCAGTTATATCGCAGTAGCCAGTGCACCTATCCGTGCTTTTCCGGAGTTTCTTTTACTGGCACCACGCACAATATTCTTTCCAAGCCACTGGCTGCTCTCCCACATAACCATTGTCGAAGCAATGGTCGGCAGTGAGAGAGAAAGAATCTTGTCGCAATGACTATCATAAATCCTAGAGAAGAAACTGGCCGAGCAGGGATCGAACCAGCGACCTCCTGTTCACAAATTCTGTACGCTATCGACTGAGCTACCGGGGCTCGGTCTTCTGCAAGTTACATCAGAGCCTGTTTGTACAGGGTAAACCAAAGTAACACATGGATATAAATAAGAAAGCTATTGCCTTGATAATGACTGAAATAATGTTGAAAGCGGCATGAACTAACAAACAAATCGAGTGATCGATGGATCGATCGATGGATTGATCGATCCATCGATCCATCCAACGAACGAAAGAACGAAGGAACGAACAGGGAGATGCTTGATTTTTACTGCGGATACATGACCACAGGCGTTCGTTTTGTGACGAACTTCGCCGTCTATATAAAGTAATATATATAAGACTTATACATTACATTATATAGATGGCGAAGTTCGTCACAAAACGAACGCCTGTGGACATGACAGTCGCCTATACTGTCAACCTGCTACACCTATTTTACATCGAACTTTGGCATACACGAACATGTTTGTTTACCTGTAATTCTCATCACGTAGGTAAACAACATTCACAAATGAGCCATGCTCTGTAGAAAGGAAGCTTAATGCATCTGCGAAAAGTATCGGCCCAGGTCAGCCTGCGCAGTCCGCGCAGGCTGACCTGGGCCGACACTTTTCGCTATTGGTCATTTCTCCCGTGTGTCCATGGATCGGTGTACCTCATGATTCAGTCGGTTGTAAAAAAAACAGTGGCTATCATGGATCCATAATTATGTGATGGCTGGATTAACCCTTTCCCAAACGACAAATTTTGGACTGGTCCAAATTGAAAGAGTTTGCAGACGACAATTTCAAATTTGATGAAAATGGCAGAAAGTTCTCCAAAAGGGTAGAAAACGCTGTGGGAAAAGGAGAAATCGCTCGTTACGAGCACTTTCTCCCCACCGTGTTTTCAAAAGACTTGTACTGCAGACACGTGAAAACCAGGGCTTGTCTGGGAAAGGGTTAATGCAATACATCAACAAGATGCATTAAGCCCCCTTTTGCCAGAGCATAAAGTATATTAACCTTTTCTTTCTTTCTTTATTAAATAAGACAACTTGCTGCAGACGGCATAGATCAAGATCGGACTCAGTGCTGATAAAATTGACCCACGCTCTGGCAAAATGGGGCTTAATGCATCTCCGTGATGCATTGTACCAAGCAAGTCATCACATAATCATGGGTCCATAATAGCCATTTTTTTAACAACCGACTGAATCATGAGGTAGATTGGTCCTTGGACATACAGAAAATTGACCTGTAGCGAAAAGTTTCGGCCCAGGTCAGCCTGCGCGGACTGCGCAGGCTTACCTGGGTCGATACTTTTCGCAGATGCATTAAGCCCTCCTTTTCACGGAGTATGGCTCTATTAGAAAACGTTCTTTCGTGCTCATCTCAGTTGTCTGTTCAAAATTGACCATAAACAATCGAGCACGAAACATTTTCGGTGGGATCCAAATGAGAAATAATCAAATTGAAGATTTTGGCCTCTCAATTGACTATTCCAACTTTTTTTTCCCGCCATATAACAATCAGTGAGGTGTATGCCGCTGGCAAACTAATGGCCGATTTATTGTCACGCATTCAAGATTAGAGAACAAGTGACTGCAGGCTGGGAGAGAGAGAAATAATGACGATAACGTGTAAAAATGAAGTATCGATTAATCTGCTGGCAGAATACTTAACCCCGATACCAGACGATAAATTTTGAAATATTTGCAGACGAAAAACTGAATGTAGCTGATATGATGGTACGTGTCTTTGAAAGGGTATAAGATTTTCTGGAAAAAGGATTGATTGATTGATGGATTGATTGATTGATTGATTGATTAAATGGTGTTTCCAATATTATTTCAGTCACATCACGTATTTGCTCACACATTCATGTATTTCCTTGATTCCCCAAGTGCTATGCTAGGGCTCTGAAGTGTCTTGCCTAAGGACACTCCTACAAAAAGTCCAGTGGATCTAGTAAGGCCCTAACCTGGAGTCTGCAGGTCACGTGCCATACACTTTACCATCGAGCCATACAGGACCCCCTGGAAAAAGCGAAAAAAAAAAAAAATTACTAGCATTGTATTTCTCCAGCATTGTGAACAAGAAATATATTTGAAAAAAGATAGACGGCGTAAATTTGCCTGCCAAGATGTCTTCAGAAGCCGCAGAATAAACATGTCTTTATTTTTGACCAGTCGCAAATTTCTATTTATTCATTCGATTATACCAAAATGTAGGTCAAAAGCTAGCGCATTCAGCTACGCCGAAAAACAAGGGATTGTTGGTAAAGAGTTAACTCATAAGATTTTGAGAAAAAAATTAAGTCTAATGTGAAGATGTAGTTCAAGATCAGACTGGACAGACCGCATAGGCTGATCTTGAACCTGAACCGTTCGGTATTTTGCGTGACACTTTAGCTCAAACGGTCTCTCGCCGAGCCCGAAAACTCAGCGGACAACGTACAGGACTTGAGACTAGGGGGTCACTGGTTCGAATTCCAAGCTTGGCCTATTTCTTTCCAAGAAATGATAATAGCCATAGCTGATCATTGTTTAGACTATGATTATGAGGGAAGAAGCCACTGGCTTGTGACGAAAATTGCGCGAAGTGATGGTACAAAGAAACTATAGTATATCCCGCCGTGACATAACTGAAATAGTGTCCTAAACGGCATTAAACACCATAGAATCAACAAACGGTCTCGAACCTGCAGCAACGAGCAGAGTTTTTGCACCTGTGCTCAAATTGTTCATATTGTATTATTAAAACCCTTGACTCTTTACCAAACGACAAAAATTGAGATCGGTCGAAACTGAAAGCAGTTGCATACAAATAATAAATGTGGCTCAAATGAAGTAATTCTGTCCTGTGAGAGGGTGAAAAGTAATGTTTGAAGGAGAAAATGCTGGTAACCAACGTTTTTTTCCTTTTTCCCACAATGTTTTAACCCTTTCCCAAACAAACCCTGGTTTTCACGTGTCTGCAGTACAAGTCTTTTGAAAACACTGTGGGAAAAGGAGAAATTGCTCGTAACGAGCAATTTCTCCTTTTCCCACAATGTTTTCTACCCTTTTTGAGAACTTTCTGCGATTTTCATCAAATTTAAAATTGTCGTCTGCAAACTCTTTCAATTTGGACCAGTCCAAAATTTGTTGTTTGGGAAAGGGTTAAAAAGCTTTAAGTCTCAGTGTTGTTAATACAGGGGATTGTTTAGGATTGAACTGTAAAATATAATGGAGCCTTGTATCTCCGTAATCCATGATACCAAGCAAGTCATCGCAGTGATGCGTCATAGCAGGTCCAATCTTCGAAGAATATGACATGCGCATCATCCAACTTGAAAAGTATTTGCAGACGACAAATTAATTATGACTCAAATGAAAATCTTGGAAGTATCAAAGAATACTGTACTAGCGGAAAAGGAGAAAATGCTGATTACCAGTTTTTTCCCTTCCCACAATGTTTTACAAGCCTTCTTTTTCAGGGTCGTTTTTATTTGGTAAAAGGTTATTGATTACATTGACATGTTCTTCAGATTGCTCCTGTTTTTTTTTTTTATAAAGGTGACCCATTAATATACCATTGAAAATGAGAGACAGAGAGAGAAGGAGGGGTGTGTGTGAAAATTCAAAGTTCCGACAGCACTGATATGGATGTGTAGTTACATACAGATTAAATAGCTATTTATGTATTATTCCTTTTTACTCTGATGGGAATTTAACATGTTACCATACAATCTAATGTTTTAACGAAAATAATGAAGAATGCAATTGAAAACAATATTGTATAAGGAGAAAATGCTGGCAACAAGCATTTCTCCTTGTCCCAGTATATTTTCTTCCATTTTAAAGCGCAAAACCCCGACCCTTGGTATCGTATAAACAATGCCTATTTGTTGCAGATGTTTAACCCTTATCCTGCCAAATAAGTGAAATGAAATTTTCAAACCGATAGTAAAAATCCAAAACCTGTCATTTCAAATGTATTTTGGGGGGAATAGATATCTCCTTATCGGACAGTGAAGATCCAAGATCAGACTGCACGTTCTGTGCAGTCTGATCTGGATCTACACTGTCCGCAAAGGGTCTTTGAGTTGCACATAGCAGCCTAAGGGTTAATTTAAAAAGATATCGGGTACCGTCAAAACGACAAATTATGTTTAGGGGATAGTATTCCACTTACTGGACTCCGGCCTTTATTGCACCAACTTTCTCATTATCTAATCCAGGGTCCGTATTCACCAACCATTTTTAAGAACAATCTTGGCCTTAATCTCCAAGATTTTCTAAATTTGAAAGTTACACAACTTCTGATTGGCTAAACCAAATGGTTTAGCCAATCAGAAGTTGTATTACTTTCAAATTTAGAAAATTCTGGAGAACAAGACTAAGAATATTCTTAAGAATGGTTGGTGAATACGGACCCAGATGTACGAGGAGTGTTCAAATATGAATGCACCTAAGCACCTAAAATTTGATTCTTCATAGGTTTCACTGAAATTTTTATTTTGTTCCCTCAAAGTATTCATCTCAAACAGATATACAAAGTTTCAGTCTCCGGATGCAATCTTTTTTGGGTATACTATGAGGACACTGGAATATTGCAGAACCGAGGTGTTTGCGCTGAACAAATCGACCTGAAAGGTAATTTTTTAGCTTTGGAAACAAAAAGAAGTTACAAGGGGGCAAGGTCAGGTGAATACGGAGGGTGGGGAAGCACAACGACTTTTTCCTGCTTCAGAAAGTCTTGCACCTCGTACGAAAGACCATGACTGAAACTGATGGTTTACAATGTTGAAATAGAGTTGACAGAAAATGAATTCCAGTGTCTTCATGGTTTACCGAAAAAGACTATGAAAATGCCTTCAAAGATTGGATCGGGAGACTGAAACTTTGTATACCTGTTGGAGGTGAATACTTTGAGCGAACAAAATAAAAATTTCAGGGAAAGCTATGAGGAATCAAATCTTAGGTGCTTAGATGCATTCATATTTGAACACTCATCGTAAGCTAAAGACTACACGGAAATACAATGCAAATAGGAAAAAAGACAAAACTGGTCAATTGGTTTGGTTTGTATTGGAGTTTAACGCCATTTTAACAGCTTAGGTCATATCATGGCGGTCAGCGACGCACCTATGTGTTTCCTGGCTTTCTCACACCAATACTAACACAACTTTCTTTCCAAAGCCACTGGCTACTTTTCTCAGATGCATCAGAGGTGAGAGGCGAAAAATCGCCGGAAAGAAAGTTTACTTCAACCTCCAGCCGGGTATCGAACTCGCAACCACCAGGCCTCGAATCCGACTCGCTAACCACTGAGCTACCCGGGCGGGCCAAAACTGGTCAAACACTACATGACAAATATAAGCGATGCTCTGGCAAAAGGGGGTTAAATGCATCTCTGTGGTTTGGAAATAATATCGTGTGGAGTACAGGTCAAAGAAACTCCAGGAAAGCATGGATAAGTGCATTGGCCTCCGTGATGTAACTGAAATCATGATGAAAACGGCGTTAAACACCATACAACCAATCAATCCTTTCGAACTGTAGATGACGACAAAGAAGGCGTTTAGACTGGTCGCAAGATTCCGTGCAGTCTTACTCTGTCTACAATATTATCTTTCTATGACGATTGTTTAAAAAAAGGTAAACAGCAGTTTTCTATACAATTAAGCACGTGGCGTGACAAAGGAACGTGATGGGTCGGAGACTCCAATCCATTTCGCTGCTTGATAAAACACAAAATTTTAATGACTTCCGATAGGATGGACGAAATAAGAGAGCCATTAGCTTTTATTCTGGAGGGTACACACAGTCAACAAGGGGTTCCCGACACCTACAGGGGTTGTTGTGGTCAGACTTATTTACAGTTTTTAAATAACTCGACTATTTATTATTATTTAAATACCAAAATTTGGCGACTTATCATTAGATGTGCCATATGTGGTTCAAATTTCAACCAAATACATAGATCGTGGTAAAAGTTACAAAGGATTAAACAACATAACTAAAATCCAACCGGCGCACAAAATAAGGTCACTTTAACGTGGCGTTGAAAAGTCATCTTAACCCTTAGGCTGCTATGCGCGACTCACTGACCTTTTGCGGAGAGTGTAGATCAAGATCAGACTGCACAGAACGCGCAGTCTGATCTTGGATCTACTCTATCCGATAATGAGATATGTTTCCCCCAATAAAATACATTGGAAATAGCAAAATTTGGATGTTACCATCGGTTGTAATGTTTCATTTCAATTACATGTATTTAGCAGGATAAACATTATTAGAAGGTCTAACAATAATGTGAGAAGCTAACGAACCACTATTTCACCATTGGCTCTAAAAATGCATGTAGATAAAATCCTATCAGTCAGCAAAAGAGCCCGAAAGTGGAAAAACGTTTGAATGTCAAGGTCGTTTTGAGAAGGATATCTCACAAAACACAGTGAAGATTGAAGGTCAGGCTGTACTGTGAAATCTGGGTCATTGTTCACAGACCATTCTGCATTGTATTTTTAGTCTTATTCAAGTTTTAGAATGACAAATAATTTCTCATTTATAAGATAATAGAATTTCTGATTAGCTAAACCATTTGGTTTAGTCAATCATGAAATTGCTTCAATTTCAAATTTAAAAAAAATCTTGAACTTTAAACTGAAAATGCTATCAGGAATCATAGGTTGGTACATACGGGTCCTGACCTCACATCTACACTGTCTGCACACACAGTCTAGGTTGTTCTTCATTTTAAAGGTAAATGACAACCCTTTTCCTGATAAAACAAAAAAAGTTTCCTGTAATTGGAAACGACACAATCTTGACAATAGATCGACTAACGCAGGTATTGTTTTACCAAACCATTACTTCCCTTTATCACATAACTATCCCTTGAAAAAGGCTCGCCAAAGGCACACCTATAAACAAATGAGTCATGCTTTGGCAAGAGAGGGTTTAATGCATCTCCGTGATGCATTATACCAAGCAAGTAATGTCCTAATTATGGATCCATAAAATCCGGTAAGCACATGCATTAAACTTGCTATTTGACAGAGCATAGCTCAAATATCTGAATTTGTTTTACAAGGAAGATCTCAAGATTAAAAGTTCATGGCGAAAACAGTCTGGTTATCGATTTTTCTCGCCATTTGTAACAGAAGCAGAGCATGCAGTCTAGTTATAGAACTTCTATCTCATTTGAAACTGTGACGGAAAATGCTGTCTGGTTACAGATCTTCTATCTCATATTGTAACTGTGACAGGCAAGCAGTCTGGTTATGGATCTTCTATCTCCTTTGTAACTGTGACGGGGCATCCTGTCTGGTTGTAGATCTTCCTCATTTGTAACTGTGACGGAGCATGCAGTTTGGTAATAGATCTTCTTTCTCAGGTAAAACTGTGACGGAAAAAGCTGTCTGATAATAGATCTTCCTCATTTATAACTGTTACGGTGGAGGCAGTCTGGTTGTTGATCTTCATATTCATTTGAAACTGTGACTGAGCATGTAGACTGGTTTTAGATCTTCTCCCTCATTTGTAACTGTGACGGAGCGTGCAGTCTGGTTATATATCTGCTTTTTCATTTTTTACTGTGACGGAGCATGCAGCCTGGTTATATATCTTTTTCTTAATTTGTAACTGTGACGGAAGATGCAGTCTGGTTGTAGATCTTCTTCCTCATTCGTAACTGTGGTAGAACATGTTGTCTGGTAATAAATCTTCGGAGCATGCGGTCTGGTTATGTATCTTTTTTCTCATTTGTAACTGTGACAGAGCATGTAGTCTGGTTGTAGATCTTCCTCCTCATTTGTAACTGACGGAACTTGCTGTCTTCCTGTAGGTCTTCTTCCACATTTGTAACTGGGGCGAATCTTGCAGTTTGGCTATAGATCTTCTTTCTCAGATGTAACTGAGACGGAACATTCTGTCTAATTATAGATCTTCTTCCTCATTTGTAACTGTAATGGAGCAGGCTGACTGTTGTGGTACTTTTTCCATATTTGTAACTTGGATGGAACATGCTGTCTGGTTATAGATCTTGTTTCTCAGTTGTTTCTCGGTTGTATGTGGGACGGAACATGCAGTCTGTTTGTAGATTTTCTTCCATATTTGTAACTGTGACGGAACATTCAATCTGGTTGTGGGTCTTCTTCCTCATTTGTAACTGTGACGGAGCATGTAGTTTGGTTATAGATCTTCTCCCTTATTTGTAACTGTAGATTTTCTTCCACATTTGTAACTGTGACGGAACATTCAATCTGGTTGTGGATCTTCTTCCTCATTTGTAACTGTGACGGAGCATGTAGTTTGGTTATAGATCTTCTCCCTTATTTGTAACTGTGTCGGAACATGCAGTTTGGTTGTAGATCTTCTTTCTCATTGGGAACTGTGACTGAACCTTCAATTCTAATGGCAGATCTTCTTCCTGATTTGTAACTGTGACGGAGTATCAGTCTGGTAATAGTTCTTTTTTCTCGTTGTGACTGTGACAGAGCATTCTGTCCGGCTGTAGTACTTTTACCTTATCTGGAACTGTGACGGAGCATTCTGTCTGGTTGTAGATCTCCCTCATTTGTAACTGTAACAGAATATGCAGTCTGGTTATAGATCTTCTTCCTCATATGTAACTGTGACAAAGAATGCTGTCTGGTTGTAGTGCTTCTTCCTCGTTTGTAACTCGTACCGTGCATGAAGTCTGTTTATAGATCTTATTCCTCATATGAAACTGTGTCGGAACTTGCAGTCTGGTTCTAGTTCTTCTTCCTCATTTGTAACTGTGGCGGAGCATGCAGTTTGGTTGAAGATCTTCTTACTCATTTGTTACTATGATGGAGCATTCAGTTTTGTTATAGATCCTCTTTCTCGCTGTAACTGTGACGGAGCATGCAGTTTGATTACAGATCTTCTTCCTCATTTGTAACTGTAACGGAGCATACGGTTTGGTTAAAGACATTCTTACTCATTTGTTACTGGGACGAAACATGCTGTGTGGTTATATATCTTTTTCCTCATTTGTAATTATGATGAAACATGCAGTCTGGTTGTAGTTCTTTCTCCTCATTTGTAACTGTGACGGAGCATGCAGTCTGGTTGTAGATGTTTTTCCTCATTTGTAACTGTGACGGAACTTGCTGTCTTCCTGTAGGTCTTCTTCCACATTTGTAACTTGGGCGAAGCTTGCAATTTGGCTATAGATCTTTTTTCTCAGTTGTAACTGTGACGGAACATTCTGTCTAATTATAGATCTTCTTCCTCATTTGTAACTGTAATGGAGCAGGCTGACTGTTGTGGTACTTTTTCCATATTTGTAACTTGGATGGAACATGCTGTCTGGTTATAGATCTTGTTTCTCAGTTGTTTCTCGGTTGTATGTTGGACGGAACATGCAGTCTGTTTGTAGATTTTCTTCCATATTTGTAACTGTGACGGAACATTCAATCTGGTTGTGGGTCTTCTTCCTCATTTGTAACTGTGACGGAGCATGTAGTTTGGTTATAGATCTTCTCCCTTATTTGTAACTGTAGATTTTCTTCCACATTTGTAACTGTGACGGAACATTCAATCTGGTTGTGGATCTTCTTCCTCATTTGTAACTGTGACGGAGCATGTAGTTTGGTTATAGATCTTCTCCCTTATTTGTAACTGTGTCGGAACATGCAGTTTGGTTGTAGATCTTCTTTCTCATTGGGAACTGTGACTGAACCTTCAATTCTAATTGCAGATCTTCTTCCTGATTTGTAACTGTGACGGAGTATCGGTCTGGTAATAGTTCTTTTTTCTCGTTGTGACTGTGACAGAGCATTCTGTCCGGCTGTAGTACTTTCTCCTCATTTGGAACTGTGACGGAGCATTCTGTCTGGTTGTAGATCTTCTCCCTCATTTGTAACTGTAACAGAATATGCAGTCTGGTTATAGATCTTCTTCCTCATATGTAACTGTGACAAAGAATGCTGTCTGGTTGTAGTGCTTCTTCCTCATTTGTAACTCGTACGGTGCTTTGAGCCTGGTTATAGATCTTATTTCTCATATGTAACTGTGTCGAAACATGCAGACTGATTCCAGTTCTTCTTCCTCATTTGTAACTGTGGCGGAGCATGCAGTTTGGTTGAAGATCTTCTTACTCATTTGTAACTGTGACGGAGCATTCAGTTTTGTTATAGATCCTCTTTCTCCGTTGTAACTGTAACGGAGCATGCAGTTTGATTACAGATCTTCTTCCTCATTTGTAACTGTAACGGAGCATACAGTTTGGTTAAAGACATTCTTACTCATTTGTTACTGGGACGGAAAATGCTGTGTGGTTATATATCTTTTTCCTCATTTGTAATTATGATGAAACATGCAGTCTGGTTGTAGTTCTTTCTCCTCATTTGTAACTGTGACGGAGCATGCAGTCTGGTTGTAGATGTTTTTCCTCATTTGTAACTGTGACGGAGCGTACAGTCTGGTTATAGATCTTCCTCCTCATTTGTAACTGTGACAGGGCATGCTGTCTGGTTGTAGTTCTTCTTTCTCATTTGTAAATGTGACTGAACATGCACTCCGGTTATAGTTGAGCCATGCTCTGGCAAAAAAGGGTTTATGCATCTCCCTGATGCATTTCACAGAGCAAGTCGTCACATACCTATGGATCCTTAAATTCTATTTTGTCTAATATTCACCTTAATCATAAGGTACATGTAACCTGATCCTTTGAGCTGCAGAAAATTGACCAATAGCAAATACGAGTAGTATCGACTCTGCTTGCGGACTGCACAGGTTGACCTTAGTCGATATTTTTTTCAGATGCATTAATTAACCCTTTACCACACAATCCCGACTTTTAACGACCCCAAAAACGAAGCCTTTGAAAACATTGTGGGAAAAGGAGAAAATGCTGGTAACCAGCATTTTCTCCTTTTCCCACAATGTTTTCTACCCTTCCCAAAACAAACTTTGAAATTTGAATTACATTTTTTTTTTTGTCGTCTGCAAATGCTTTAAATTTGGACCAGTCTAAAATTTTGTCGTTTGGTAAAGAGTTTTAAACCCTATTTTTCACATAGCTTAGCTCAAATTTCCGTATTCGTAAAGGAAGATCAGACGTAACGATACAAACAGTCTGGTTATAGATCTTCTTTATTTGTAACTGTGACCAGAAAGTCTTCTAACCCCTTACCAAACGACAAAATTTTAAACTTGTCCAAATTGAAAGCGTTTGCAGACATCAAATAAACTGTCTCAAATGCTGGAATTTGTGTTTAAAATGGCAGAAAATATTGTAGGAAACGAAAAAAGAAAAAAAAAAGAATGCTGGTTACTAGCATTTTCTCCTTTTTTTCCCCACTATAGTGTATTTCCAAAAGCCCTCTCCTACGGGATCGTGAAATCTCAGAATCTTTGGTAAAGGAATTTAAAATGAAGTTTAATTTCTAGACCTAAAAAAAAAACTGAGTTCGCATGTACTTTGCGACGGACTTGCTCAGGTGACATTTTGTAATAAAGCATTTCAGGTAATTTAGAACCCTGAAAAAATCAACCATCCAATCTTGATAACGCAATTTTACCGGTAATAAGAAGATTGTTCATCGGTTGCCATGGCAACCTGACGCGGTAACAGTTTTATGATTTTTTTTCGCATCCTTTTGTTTTTTGAAGTGAACACGTGACTAGTGAGTTGAAAACGCAGTTTTATTTAGTCTGATTTCCAATGGTTTGATACAATTTAGCACAGATCATTAGAGATACATATAAGCCATGCTCTGGCGAAAGGGGGCTTAATACATTTTCGTGATGCATGCTACCATGCGAGTAATCACGTGAATAAACATCTCTAAAATCCGTTTTGTATAACAATCTACTGAGTAATGAGGTACAATGGTCCTTTGGTCACATGCAGAAAATTTACCAAATGCAAAGTTTCTGCCCAGGTCAGCCTGCGCGGACCAAGCAGGATGACCCGAGTCGATACTTTTTGCAAATGCATCAAGCCCCCTTTTCACACAGCAGGGCTCAATTACATATGAAAAGGTGTCCAACTCTAAAACTTGCAGAACACGATCCAAAGTCATTTGTCAGTATTTTTTACATGTATCTAATTGGGTATGGAATAAAAATCTTGTTACTTTTATCGTGTTCTGCGGTGATTTATCTCTGAACTAATACGTAGAACAGAACAAATCGATAAGCATTAAAGGAGTTAAAGGAAGCTATTCAGATTATTTTTATAATCTCACCGAACTTAAAAACTGACTCATCATTAAATTATGTAAGGCGATTGGCAAACCGGCGGTGAAAAAGAAAGACAACTGTAAGATTTTTTTCCTTTTCAGTGGTATTTCCTTAATGAGCTACGTTGCCTTCTAGAGTATCTTTAGATTTCACGCCAGAATTTCACAAATGTTTGTTGGAATGTTAAATGGTCAATAACACGAGTCGATTATGTGAGATCGTATCCATGTAACCGTCCAAATTCGTAATGGTATGTTCTGTATTATTCATCAGTGTTTAACCCTTTACCAAACGACAAAATTTTAGACTAGTCCAAACCAGAGATCGTAAATACGATCCCTGTCATAACTGAAAGCATTTGCAGGCCACCACCAAATAATAATTATTGTAACTAACAAGTGAAATATGTTTTGGGACTTGTGGAAAACATTGTGATAGCAAGCGGAAAATGGCTATAAATAATACGTTAGTGGAAAAATCAAGCAAGTTTTTCGCTACGAATTTCTTAAAAATATGATTTCGAACGGGAAATTAATTTTATAAAATACCATTGCTTACTGCAAATCTCTGTAGACAATTTCTAAATATAAACATTGGGACAACCGGGATTTTTGCAACAGTCTGACAACAAAAATAACGTCCCACCTTGCTGGGCTTTTCGCAAGCTTATACGGGCTTTATAAACGGATGGTGCATCGGTTATATGCTTGCTAACCTGGCTGGACGAGTCGCACATGGTAGGTTTTAGTGAGTAAACGTGTACTGTATTTTAAAATTGACCGCATTGAATGCTGCCTTGAAAAGTAGTCCGGTTCTGTACATAGAATGCCCATATCAGATCGGTATGTATTTCAAAAAATTGCCACCTAGCGGAACATAATGCATGAGACATTTTCTGGATGTCACAGTGTAATTAAGTGAGACATTGTCACACTAGTCAGTCGCGTGATTTTATTGTCGTCTTGATTTGCAGTTAAAAATGAAAATAGATATACTGGGAAATCAATAGTTCTAGTCCCCCTTTACGAAACAATTCCCTGTTATGAGAACATAGGAGAGAAGAATTTGAAACTTTGTGACATTGACTGCGCGGGCTAACCTGTGTCGATACTTTTTGTAGATGCACCAGATGCCCTTTTCACTCAGTTTTAAACATTGTGTGAAAAGGAGAAAATGCCGGTTACCACTTGAGAACAAATCCTATCATTTGAGGCATTTCCTGTCGTCTGCAAATAGCTTTGAAGCGAAAATGATTCGGTGTGCTTATTTTCTGGTGAAACATTCTTTGATTTCAACGTTTAAAGTGCCAACAGCTACCAAAAGTAAACAAAGCGGGTGTTAAAATGCGTTTAAATTGAAGTCATACCATTTAAAAGTATGGAAATCATTGTGAAGATGTCACCTTCATCGCTATCGTAGATATGAGGTCCGTGGAGGCGCCTCCGAAAACCTGGCAACAGCAATTCTCCTCCATTCATCCCGTGTCTCTGCTTTTCTGAGGGCAACCCTCAGTTCAACTCCTGTCCATTCCCTGATGTTATCCTCCGATCTCTTCCTCTGCCTGGCTCTCCTTTGTCCTCCTTGAACCGTAACCTGCAGGATTGTTTTTGCAAGGTAAAAAGATGAGCGGGTAACATGTCTGTACGTACTACATTAGTTTGCGTTGTCTGACAATGGTTAGAAGGTCAGTGTAGGGCCCAAGTGCATTCTGAATACGTTTCCTGACCTCCTCGTTTGTGATGTTATCTCTGTAACAGATGCCAAGGAATCTACGGTACCATCTCGTTTCCAGGGTCTGTATTCACCAACCATTCTTAAGAATATTCCTAGTCTTGTTCTCCAAGATTTTCTACATCTGAAAGTAACACAGCTTCTGACTGGCTAAACCAAATGGTTTAGCCAATCAGAAGCTGTGTTACTTTCAAATGTAGAAAATCTTGAAGAATAAGACTAAGAACGTTCTTAAGAATGGTTGGTTTCTGCTGTCATTGTCCAGGATTGGCCTGCATATAGAGACTGGTATGGCCAGCCAGCGCATCATTCTGATCTTTGAGCTGATGCAGTGTTTCTGTTGTTCCAGATAGGTTTCAACTTGATCATTGCGACTGTGGTCTGGGCTATTCTTGATAGTATTTCTGGCTTTGATCCCTCATCAGAAACGACAGAGCCCAAGTAATTGAAACTGGGAACATTCTCTAACCTATGATCTTTGATCTTGATATCTGATGTAAAGTGGATATTGGTCATCACTTTTGTTTTCTCGACTTCCATGTCGTAGTTTAAGGAGGCTCTATCCGGAAGATTTACAAATGTACCAGCTCCTGTTGCTGTCCAGCAAGACCGCTGTGAAGATGACAATCTGTTATTGTATACTTGTTCGCCTGCAACTATCGCTTTAAACTAAGATACATTTCTAAACACATGTAGAAAACCTAATGAATGTCCTTTTTGCATTTTTTTAATTGTATAATTTCTCATCCCATCTGTCACGACGGGGTAGCTTGTATGGGCAAATATTTCTTTTAAAATAAAGCAGTTTTACGAGTCCTAATTTTTGACCTGTTGTGAAAAGGTAACTTCTGTGGGACGTTGCAACTACATGTATACCTAAGTATAGAGATGTGGAGATGCTGAAAGGCAATTTGGTAATGCACATCTCAATTTCAAATCCCGCTCCTGTGGGCCCGCAGACGTGTGATTGATTAATTCAAAGAGGGAAAGAACGGTCTCAATCACAAAAGCGACAATATCTGTGTCTGAACATTAAGAAAAATTATACTAATATCTCTTAAAACTCAATCATGGTTGGGGATATACGAATGGAGTTCACAGGTTTGTTTTGATGTTTTCTGTCCCTACTGCCGTAACCCGGGACCTGCATTCTATAGTGTACACATTATGAGGGAGTTTTCTTTCGTAAGCGCCTTCACCAGGAACCTGCATTGTACATATAGGGTACACATTATTTGGAGCGTTTTCTGTTCCTACCGTTCTTTAACCCTTTCCCAAACAAGCCCTGGTTTTCACGTGTCTGCAGTACAAGTCTTTTGAAAACACTGTGGGAAAAGGAGAAATTGCTCGTAACGAGCAATTTCTCCTTTTCCCACAGTGTTTTCTACCCTTTTTGAGAATTTTCTGCCATTTTCATCAAATTTAAAATTGTCGTCTGGAAACTCTTTCAATTTGGACCAGTCCAAAATTTGTCGTTTGGGAATGGGTTAAAGGAAACTGAATTCTATGGTGTGAACAGTTTTTTTTTTCCCGTGTTCAGTCAAAACTGTAGTTCTAAGGGGCCCGCACTGTGTGGTTCGCACATTATTTTGGGCGTCTCTTAGGGACACTTCCATTATATGGTGTGTACATTATTTAGGGTTTTTTTTGCCCCTAATGCAGTTACAAAGGACATGCATTCTATGTTGTGCATATTCTTCTGGGTGTTTTCTGTCTTTATTGTAGGAACCTAGAGCAGTATTTTATGGTGTGCACATTTTTGGAGCCTTTTCTGTCTTTACCGCAGTGGCCTTGAACTGCATTCTGTGGGGTTCCTTTTATTTGGGATGTTTTTGACCCTACTGAAGTAGCTTAGAGTTTGAAATGCATTCTATGGTGTGCACATTATTTGGGGTGTTTTCAGTCTTTTCTGTAGTTACTGTAGTAATCTAGAACTGCTTTCTATGGTGTTCACATTAGCTGGGATGTTTTCTTTCCCTACTTCCATAACCTAGGCCTGCATTCAAAGGTGTGCACATTACTTGGGGGGTGGTGGTTCTGTTTTTATCGTGGTAATTTAGAACTGCATTCTATGATGTGCGCATTAGTTTGGCTATTTTTTTCCCTACTTCCGTATATAGACCTGCGTTCTACGGTGTGAACATTATTTTGGGTGTCTTTCTGTCTTTACTGTAGTAATCTAGACCTGCATTCTATGGTGTGCACATTAGTTTGGGTGTTTTCTTTCCCTACTTCCTTAACATGCCTAGACCTGCATCCAATGGTGTGCACATTGTTTTAGGGTTTCTGTCTTTACAGTAGGAATCTAGGACTGCAATCTTTGGTGTGCACATTAGTTTTGTTGTTTTCTTTCCCTACAAAGTTTCCGTAACCTAGATCTGCATTTTATGGTGTGCACATTTTTTTTTTGTGGGGGGGGGGGTTTTCTTACCTTACTGTAGTAACCTTGATCTGCATTATATGGTGTCATCATTATTTTTGGGTTGTTTTCCGTCCATAGTGCCGTAATGCGGGATCTGCATTCTATTGTGCGCACACAATTTTTTTTTTTTATAAGAATTTAGTAGTGTTTTTCATAAGTAAAACCGTCAAGTATAAAATCTTGGTTAATAATTTTGCACCGGGTTAGACCTTTATAAAAAATGATGTTCATGCGATAAAGATGAGCATACAATATCTACTGCAAGCAGTCGGGAATGTACGACAATAAGTCGCCGCCCATGATTTCTAATGCTACGCCTTGATTTAAACTGGTACCCTTTGTATCTCCCGTAACCGTCCGATAGACTCTCCGAACAAGAGGACCATGATGGTCCTATATCGCTCACCTGAGTACCAAGCAGTAAAGGTCTACAATGAAGATAAATACCAAATATCGAAGTGCAAGGTCAATGCTCTAGGTCTTCTTGGTTTAGACAAGAAGATAATCTTTCTTAACCAAACCAGGTTATATAAATATTTGTGAGAAGTTTGAATGATATTTGTCCAATAGTTGTTGAAAAATAGGGAGAACAAGAAATTTCATCAAAGGAAAATAACTTTGTAAAAATTCAATGAACCGTCACCAAAATATAATATGCACATTCTTGCTTGGCACCGAGTCTCTCTAAAATTTGAATGAAATCTGTCCTGTAGTTGTTGAGAACTAGCTCTGACAAGAAAATGCTACAGAAAGACTGATGGATGGATGGATGGATGGATGGACCGACAAGCTGACTCCTATATACCTCCAGAACAGAGTTTTGAAGGAATAATAACAAAGCCCTAGGCCTTTTGGTGTGTGGCAAAAAGTTGCCTGATTTGAACAAACTTAGTAGAGAATGTTTGCCGATTCAAGACTTTCTATACAGGTTAGTATTATAATGTTGTTAAATACACCAACAACTACAGTGGTTGTCCAGGGACATGTTCATGGGTAATTGCTATTGTAAACACATAAACAATGTATTTACACTTGCAATAGTCTTGCGCCAACCTTTCAATGCGTCCAGCTTACAAAAATTTGACCTTCAAATGTGACACTGACCTTGGCCCTACCTGAACAGATCTTTCAAATGGTACTTCAATTCATGGTGAAGTATATGCCCAAAAATTATAATGACTTCTAAGATTTACAAGATAAAATCTGTACTACAGAGTTAAATGAATGAACAAAAATGAACTCAAAATACAATGAACACAATGTTCAAAGATACATCCTAACAGCCAGAGAGAAAAATGCTGTCAAAGCCTTTAACCCTTTACCACACGGCAAAATTTTAGATCTGTCCAAATTGAAAGCATTTGCAGACAACATTTTCATATTGGCTCAAGTGACACAATATTTCTTTGACAAGGTAGAAAACTTTGTGGAAAAAAGGAGAAAATGCTGGTTACCAGCATTTTCTCCTCTTCCCACAATGTTTTCAAAAGTTTTCACAGAATGTTTCTCATCATGTGACCTAGCGCATATTGTCAAGGTTCTGCAATTTATAGCTTCATCATGGAAAAAGGGGTCTTCATGTTATATTTCATTTTTCACCAATATCTCTTTGATTACTGGACATATCTCAACAGATTTGGATGAAATTTTCACACATCAAGTGACCTAGCGCATATTGTCAGGGTTTTGGAATTTATTGCTGTGTCATGGAAAAAGGGTGCTTCATGTCAAATTTAAACTGCATCCGTCCATCCTGAATAGATAAAAGGAAAAAATGATCAGGTGGGAACCAAGGCTAGGGGTACACAAGACAGGATGTTTTATCAGACAGTGTAGATAAAGATCAGACTGCAGTTGGATCTTGGATATATATGCCTTATATTCTGCAAGATAGTATTGCCTACAACACAGTCTTGAAATGCATATTACTTGGTCTATCTCTATCTCTTTACCAAACAAAAATTTTAGACTGGTCTATAATTCAAAGCATTTGCAGACAACAAAATAAATTTGTCTCAAAAAATGAACTTAGATCTGGGATGGGTAGAGAACATTGCGGAAAAAGTTAAAAAAATGCTGGTTACCTAAGTGCTTGGCCCAACTGAGATTTAAACTTGACATCCCTGCATAGCTAGCCCTGTAGGTAATGAGCTAACAGGCTTGGCTCAAATCATTAACAAACAACAAAATTTAATCCTTAACCTAAACCCAAAGGCCATTTTCATTCCAGAATGAGTCCAAGATGATAACAACTGTGTGGGTGCCTTTTGTCTGCAGTGTTTCAACAAAGCAGACAGTATACATCAATGATCGGACTGCACATTTTGTGCAGTCTGATCTTGATCTACACTAGACACAAAGGCAACTATAGTAGTGAAAGGCACTTAAAGGGTTAAGACTTGTCCAAATTCAAACCATTTGCTGACAACAAAATAAATGACTCAGAAATTTAAATTTGATTTTGGTCGGGTGGAAAACATTGTGGAAAAAGGAAAACATGCTGGTTACAAGTATTTCCTCTTTTTCCCACAATATTTTCAAGAGCCTTATTTCTCACAGGCGTTAAAACTTGGGATTGTGTGGTAAAGGGTTAAGTAGGACAAGACTTTTAAAGTTCATTCTGTATACCTTTATGTCCTGTTTTGACCCAGGGGCATCATCTGAACAAAATTGGTAGAAGTCCACAAGGAAATGCCACATACCAAATATCAAAGCTCTAGGCCTTCTAGTTTCAGACAAAAACATTTTTAAAGTTTGCTCCATATACAAATTTTTGCCCAAAATTGTGACCCCTGGAGTTAAAGGGTTAATTCAATTCTTTTAACAACTTTGGTAGAACTTCACCCAAGGAATATGCCTGTCAAGTTTCAACATGATTGGTTTAGGAGGAGATGTTTAAAGGAATTGTGGAAAGACGGACGCTGGACAACGACAAATCACAATACCTCACCCAGCACTTCGTGCTCAGGTGAGCTAACATATAGGCCTAACTATTGTCTGTGGCTTGTGATAAACGACATAAAGATGAAGTTTCATAACATTTTGTCCTGTAGTTAAAGAGAAATTAATCCATAATGAAAATATATGTGAAGCCCGCTTTTTCCATGACACGACATTTAATAAAAAAAACTGAACTAATGATATTGGCGGACTATCATAAGGAACACACGAATGAAGTTTCACAAATTTTTGTCCAGGATTTTGAGTTGAAGATACATGTATATTGATCCTTAACAGAAATATACATGAAGCCCCTTTTTCCTATGAGACAGTATTTGATATCAAAAAGGAAAAAAAAAAACAATAAATATCAGCGGACATCATTACGAACACCTGTATGAATTTCTATTAGTTTTTGTCAAGGATTTTAGAAGATATCTGTCCTGAAAGATGGACAAACAGATGGTCATTGGTCAATGACAAAATTAAACATTTAGCCCCCTTTTTTCATGACATGGCGTTTCATGAAATAAAAACAAATAACTATTGTCTGTGGCTTGCAATAAACAATAAAAAGATGAAGTTTCATGACATTTTGTCCTGTAGTTAAAGAGATATTGGTCCACAATGAAAATATATGTCAAGCCCCCTTTTTCCACAGCAATAACTGGTCCTATTAGACCTACAATCAAACTCATTCGAGATCTTACGGTCATATATAATATTGACTAAGTTTGGTGCTGATTGGTTTAAATTTGTAGATGCTAGAGTGTAAACAAAGTCAAATGGAGCAATTTTTTAATTCAAGGGCAAATAACTCCAGTCGTTCTGGTCCGATTAGACACATAATTGAACTCATTCAAGATCTTATGGTCATATATATTTAGACCAAGTTTAGTGCCGATTGATTAATATTTGTAGATGCTAGAGTGTAAACAGAGTCAAATATAGCAATTTTTCTAATTCAAAGGCAAATAACTCCAGTCGTTCTGGTCCGATTACACCCATAATCAAACTCATCCGAGATCTTATGGTCACATACATTTTGACCAAGTTTGGTGCTGATTGGTTAATATTTGTAGATGCTAGAGTGTAAACAAAGTCAAATATAGCAATTTTTCTAATTCAAGGGCAAATAACTCCAGTCGTTCTGGTCCGATTACACCCATAATTGAACTCATCGGAGATCTTATGGTCATATACATTTTGACCATGTTTGGTGCTGATTGGTTAATATTTGTAGATGCTAGAGTGTAAACAAAGTCAAATATAGCAATTTTTCTAATTCAAGGGCAAATAACTCCAGTCGTTCTGGTCCGATTACACCCATAATCGAAGTCATTCGAGATCTTATAGTCATATATATTTTTACCAAGTTTGGTGCTGATTGGTTGATATTTGTAGATGCTAGAGTGTAAACAAAAAAATGTGAACGGACGGACGGACGTACGGACGGACGGACGGACGGACGACGGACGCCGACGGACGGTGAGTGATCACAATAGCTCACTCTGAGCACTTCGTGCTCAGGTGAGCTAAAAACTCATGTAGGTGTTTCAAATGACGCCGCAAAATAAACATTATTTTTTTAAGATCAAAGTAAGAAAGTACTCTTTCAATCTGAAATGGAAGACACCCATTACAGAGGGAATCGATACAAGTATCTTTACTCTGTCACAGTAGGAGGAGTAAGAATTAGATTTCTTGGTGTTAATGAAGAGAACCAGGCTGTTCATTTCCCGAAAACTCCCATCGACGTAAGTCATTTCTGTAAGGTTTTATGAAAGAATCTAAGCTGTGATTGGTGTATTGAAATACCGGAAGGCACCGAAACGGATTGGAACGGACCTAAACAAACCCTATTAAGCTAACATGTGGACTTTCTTAACATGGGAAAAACATGGGAAAACAGTGAATGGACCCACACTTTATCGAGACATCAAATATCGGACGTAGGTTATATCAGAATGAACATGAACTGAATTGAAATATTAGATATACGAGTACGAAAAACCGGAACGGACCGAAATGGACCCTAAAAAGGAAACTATGGACTTTCAAAACAAATGAGAAAAAGATTAACAGACATAAAACAGACAGAAACTTGAAATATTGGACCTAGGTTACATAAGACTTGAACATGAACTGAATTGACTGTGAAAAGAGAAATTGGAGTATGAAAGAAAAAAAAAAAAAAAAAAACCAGACCCAAAACAATCAGAAATCCAGGAATGGACCTAAACCTTATCAGAAACATCAAATACCAGACATAGGAAACATCAGAATGAACATCAACTAAATTGAAAGGATTTTCCTATTGCTTTGAAAGTCCATAGGTCTGCTTTTTAGACTCTGTTCTGGTCCGTTATAGTTTTTCCATTCCCCAATATTTGATCTTTTCAGTTCAGTTTATGTTTAGTCTGATGAACCCTCAATCAGACATTTGATGTTCTTGTTTACCTTGTTTACCTTGTTCTCCAGATCATCTTAGGCATCGCCTCTCTGATTGATTTTCATAAGGTGTTCTATAGTTGTCCGCTTCCGGATTCATATATGTGGGACAAAATTTAAAATAACAATTTTTCCAGTGGTTGTTTAAAAGACCTTTGAAGCTATTTACACTCTTAGCCATAATTACTTCTTTTGGTAGGTTGTTCCAAATGTCCACAATCCGTTGTGAGAAAAACTTTCTCCTGATTTTTAGATTATGATGCTTTTTAAATAATTTCTTTTCATGACCTCTAGTTGAAGACTCATTCAATTAAAAAAACTGCTCAAAATTAACACTGTCGTAATTATTTAAAATTTTATAAGTCTCGATCAGATCTTGTCTAATTCTTCTATATTGGAGGGTTGGTAGACCTAATTTCCTTAATCTTGTAGGGTAATCAAATCCTGATACGCTTCGCACTAACTTTGTAGCTCTACGTTGTACGTTTTCAATAGTGACATCTTCCTTTCTGTACATAACTGACCAAACGTTAGATCCGTATTCCAAATATGAAACTTTTGTATAATGTTAAAAACATCTCATTATCTAAGAATGTAAATGATCTCTTGACAACCCCTAGCATTTTATTTGCTCTTTTAATTTGTATATTAATGTGTTCCTGGAATTTGAGCTCGTTATTGATGATTATGCCTAAATCTTTCTCTTTGGTTTCTGTTCTTATGATTTCATTTTCAATATTATAGGCACTATGAAAACTTGTTCCGAAGTGCATATGTTTACACTTGTTTTTATTAAAAGACAATAGCCACTCTTTTGACCAATTGCTTAGGTTAAATCTTAGAAGGTTTAGGTCCGTTCCCAATTTTCCAATTGTTTTGAAAGTCCATAGGTTAGCTTTTTCAGGTCTGTTCAGGTCTGTTCTGGTTTTTCCATACCCCAATATCTGATTTTTTCAATTCTGCTCATGTTCATTCTGATGAACCCGAAGTCTGGTATTTGATGTTTCTGATTAGGTTTAGGTCTATTCTCAGTTTTTCCATTGTTTGCTCACCTGAGCACAAACTGCTCAAGGTGATCTTTTGCAACTGTGCTGTGTCAGTAGCCCTTTTGTCGTCATCTGTTGTACCTCGTGCAGTCGTCAACAGTTACTTTATGTGCAGTCTGACGAATCACCGAAACACCATGCACCAATACACCGAAGTACATCTGTTTTTATATTTACTGAGTTCAGATAACTGATATAGGTATGCAAGATTTTTCTTTTTTACAGAAAACACATTAAATTAAAGCATTAATCATTATTGAGAAGAACGATGTTGGTAATATGCCTTGATCATGGATTTACATGGAGAACAATCACCATAACCCTTGTATGTTAGGTTTGTTACAAACTGAAATAGTCCATCTTGATTACGCTAATCCATACTAAAGAATTATCAGTATGAGATTATAAATCACTTATATTTATTATTTCTCTGAATGATAAACACACATACAAAAGAGAGTGCTGATGCACTTCATTTGCGAGTAAGGTAGACCCAAATCAGACATTGCATGATCCATCGAAAGGCACTAGTCAAGCGACATGTTAAAGTGAAACGATGATAATTAAAGGTGTTCAGCTGACATCATCCAACTTGATAAACTATTTTTTCCAGCAGATATATGGATATAGATCAGACACACCAACTTGTGTACAAAAGCTACTGTACGCATAGTGGGATTGCAGATGTAGAATTCCTGAATTGACAAATTTTACTGTGGTATTTTGGCATTTCATCAGACCCCATTGCATGCACTCTTGAGGCCACATTTTCATTCCGATACTGATGAAATTTAGTCACAGTGTTTGCCTTGATAATATCTCTGACAAGTGTGAAATTGGGTCATGTCAGGTCAAAAAGTAGGTCACTGGGTCAAGTTTTAGAAAAACCTTGTGTGCACTCATGAGGCCACATTTTCAGTCTGATACTCATGTAAGTTGGTGAGAATGCGTGTATTGATAATATCTCTGACAAGTTCCAAATTAGGTGTGATTGAGTCAAAAAGTAGGTCACTTGATAAACTCTTAAAAATTTAAAATATTGTGTGCGCTCTAGAGGCCGCATTTTCAGTCAGATACGCTTGAAAGTTGGTTAGAATGTGTGTCTTGATGATATCTTGACAAATTCAAAATTGGATCACATCAGGTCTAAAAAGTATGTTACTGGGACAGTTTTTAGAAAAACCTTGTGTGCACTCAAGAGGCCACATTTTCAGTCTGATTCTCATGAAAGTTGGTCAGAATGTTTATCATGATGACATGTTGGAGAAAATTGAAATTTTATCACAACTGGTCTAAAAGTAGGTCAGTGTAAGTATTATGAATCTTACAAAAAACTTGTGTGCACTATATAGACAACATTTTTATTCTAAATTTCATGAAAATTGTCACCTACATGTAACCAAGGGTGACAACCTGTAGACGTCATAGCAGAGGTGTCGGAAACATTTTGAATAGCAGCCATTTTGTGTGCAAAGTGCAGATTAATTACTTTAAAAAGATATGTATGTATCTAAAATTTACTTAGAATACCTACTTCATCTGGTGACGTTAAATATATTTGTCCTATTCGTGAAATCAAAATCCATAAAACAATGTTGTAGCTCTAAACACTTCAACACAATTGAAGTGTATACGACATCTATTGTTAAATCGCACATGTGTCACCGGCTTCGAAAATTGTGCGGAGGTAATTGCAAAATCAACGAAACTAATGAACAAAATATTAATGTATACTAACGAAGAAAGTTGTCAGGTACCATATGCACTGCTTTGTTTGGACAGATCTTCAATAACAATAATGTACAAGCTGAAAAACTTACCTTTTAAAACAAAAATGGCTGATTTAAAATGTCCCCAATGACGTATGCTATGACGTAGGTTGTTACCCCAGGTAACTATAAGGTCCTTTAGTGGTAAATTAATGATGAATCTTTACAAAACATCAAAATATTTAAAAAAAAAAAAAAGGGAACTAGCTGTTACCTTCTTGCTATTCCAGTTTTTTGAAATGTAAATATCCATTAACCTATTTTCATATGATTCTGAGTTTTAATGACCTTGAGGAAGAAGCCTTTTGAAAACATTGTAGGAAAAGGACAAAATGCTGGTAACCAGCATTTTCTGCCTTTCCCACAATGTTTTCTACCCTATCAAAGAAAAGTCCCATCATTTGATTCACATTTGAATTGTCATCTGCAAATGCTTTCAGTTTAGTCAAGCATACATTTTTTTTTGCTTGGTTAACTCTTTACCAAATGACAAAATTTTAGACTAGTCCAAAATTAAAAGCATTTGCAGACAACAAAATAAATGTGACTAGAAAAGAGAAATTTATTTTGAGAAAGGTAGAAAACATGGTGGGAAAAGGAGAAAATGCTGGTTACCAGCATTTTCTCCTTTTTCCACAATGTTTTCAAAAGGTTTATTTCTCAGAGTCGTTAAAAGTCAGGATTGTTATAACTGTGAAAGAACCATTTTTCAGTGTCATGGAAAGTTATTATTCTTAGCAACTGACGTGCTAGCCGGGACCTCGGTATGCCAGAAGAATCACATCCGGATACATACAAGATTCTCAAAGTTGGGCTTGGCTTCTCGAGTTAGGCTGGCAGGTTTGAAGATATTTCACCCATCTTTTGTGTATATTTAGCCTTCACCAAATAATACCGGGTTTTAAAGACCCTGGAAAAAAAGCCTTTTGAAAATATTGTGGAAAAGGGTATACAGGATTTTTTCCCCCTTTTTCCGCAGTGTTTCCACCCTTTCAAAGACAAATTCAATCACTTTAGTTAAATTTAACCCTTCACCACACAATCCTGAAATTCAGTCTTTTGTATTAAAAGTAAAAGGCTTTGAAAACACTGGGAAAAGGAATAAATGCTGGTTACTAGCATTTTCTCCTTTTCCCAAAATGTTTTTTACTCTGTGAAAGAATACTTTCAAGTTTTGAGTAAAATTTTGATTTCAAATGCTTTCAGTTCTGATATGTTGAAATTTGTGTCGTTTTGTAGAGAGCTGAGCCTTTGGTCCATATTCACCAGCCATCCTTAAGAACGTTCTTTGTCTTATTCTCCTAGATTTTCCAAGTTTGAAAGTAACACAACTTCTGATTGGCTAAACCATTTGGTTTAGCCAATCAGAAGGTGTGTTACTTTCAAATTTGGAAAAATCTGAAGCATAAGACTAAGAATGTTCTGAAGAATGGTTGGTGAATACGGACCCTGGTAGTGCATTCCGTAGCTTACAGGACTTGGGAGGTGGGGGTTGGCTGCCTTATACTTGTGAAACCTGGGATAGAGATGAACAATTGAACTGTCCCCATGATGGAACTGAAATATTGTAGAAGATGGCACAAAGCACCTCTTGACTCTTTACCATAAGATAAAATTTCAATTTATTTAAAATTTTGTCAAAATTGAGAGCATTTTTAGATGAATGATTGTTGCTTAAATAATGAAATTTGTTTGACAAAGGATAGAAAACATTGTGGGAGAGCCAAGCCCCTGTAGGGCAGTCGGTAGCGTACAGGACTTGAGAACGCAGGTCGCCGGTTCAATTCCCAGCTATGCCAATTTCTTTCTGACGATTGATGATAGTCATTGCAACAGGAATCATTCCTCTCTCACTGGTGATCAATGTCTCGATGATGTTTATGAGGGAAAGCAGGCAGTGGCTTAGAAAGAATATTGTGCGTAGTACTGGTACAAGAAACACCGGGAAAGCATGGACAGGTGCACTGGCCATCGTGATATAACTGAAACAAGCATTCTGATAGTATTGCATAGCAATACACAGTCCCCTACCGGCCATATGTATCGCTGGCATGTCAGTGAAATTTTTAAAGTCCAAGGCCCGTAAATGCGTCAAAAAGCAGTGGAGCGGGACGAAACTCGAACTTGATGTGTAAGTCATGGTTGTTGATGTACACACCAAAAATCAGCTCTATATGTAGCAGCGTTTAGAAAAAAAGTGCGGGAAAATGTTTTATCCGTGAAATTTTGTAAGTCCAAGGCCTGTAAATGCGTCAAAAAGCAGTGGAGCAGGACGAAACTCGAACCTGATGTGTAAGTTATGGTGGTTGATGTACACACCAAAAATCAGCTCTATGTGTAGTGCTCAGCGTTTAGAAAAAAAGTGCGGAAAAATGTTTTAAGAGTGAAATTTTGTAAGTCCAAGGCCCGTAAATGTGTTAAAAAGCAGTGAAGCGGGACGAAACTCGAACTTGATCTGTAAGTAATGGTGGCTGACTTACACAGCAAAAGTATGATGAATATCTACCAGCATTTAGAAAAAAAAGTCCGGAAAACTGATTTTACAGTGAAATTTTGTAAGTCCAAGGCCCGTAAATCCGTGAAAAACCAGTGGACTGGAACGAAAGTCGAACTTGATCTGTAAGTCATGGTGGTTGAGTTACAAAGCAAATCTGAGATCAATACCTACCAGTGTTTAGGAAAAAAGTCCGGAAAACTGATTTATCAGTGAAATTTTGTAAGTCCAAGGCCCGTAAATCTGTGAAAAACCAGTGGACCGGAACGAAAGTCAAACTTGATCTGTAAGTGATGGTAGGTGACTTACAAACCAAAACTCGGCTCAATATGTACCAGCGTTTAGAAAAAAAGTCCGGAAAACTGAATTGCCGGACAGATGGACAGAGGACAGATGGACGGATGGAGTGCAAACCTAAAGTCCCTACCGGCGTTTAGAAAAAAAGTCCGGAAAACTGAATTGCCAGACTGACAGACAGATGGACAGACGGACAGATGGACGGATGGAGTGCAAACCTAAAGTCCCCTCCGGCTTTGCCGGTAGGGGACTAATAATGTTGGAAATGCTGTTAAACTCCATACAATCAATCAACATTGTGGTAAAAGGAGATAATGCTGGTTACCAGCATACTCCCCTTTCCCACAATGTTTTCTAAAGCATTTTCTTTAGGGTAGTTAAAAGTAGAGTTGTGTGGTAGAGGGCTAAACATTTAACAGCGTTTTTTTCTTTTGTTACCCAGGGTTCAAGATAGAGGGCATAAAAAACAGTGGAACCATGTGGTTCTACAGCATTAAGGGACTGTTCCGTGTGGCGTTTGAACTTGGACCTTTGACCTTTCAAAGAGACTGCTTGGCTTTGCTACAAGTAAGTTTATTAGTGTAATTATTGTAATGATGATAATGAAATAAAGTGAGCTGGGCTTTGGCAAAAGGGGGTTTAACCCTTAACAAAATAACAAAATTTTAGACTGGTCCAAACTGATACCATTTGCAGAGGACAAGTTAAATGTAGCTCAGATGTGGGAATTTGTCTGTGATAGAGTAGAAAACATTGTGTGAAAAGGAGAAAATGCTGGCATTTTCTCCTTTTGCGACAGTGTTTTCAAAAGCCTATTTTTCTTAGGGTCATGAAAACTTCGGATTGTTTGGTAAAGAGTTAATGCATACAAAGTACAACAGTTCTTTGACATGCAGAAAATTGACCGAAAACAAACACTTTCCGCCCAGGTCAGCCTGCGTAGTATGCACAGGCTGACCCGAGTCGATACATTTTTGCAGAAGCATTAAGACCCCTTTACACAGAGTAAGTGTAACATGCAACAGCTTAGTTTAACCCTTTCCCAAACAAGCCCTGGTTTTCACGTGTCTGCAGTACAAGTCTTTTCAAAACACTGTGGGAAAAGGAGAAATTGCTCGTAACCAGCAATTTCACCTTTTCCCACAGTGTTTTCTACCCTTCTGGAGAACTTTCTGTCATTTTCATCAAATTTAAAATTGTCGTCTGCAATTTCAATTTGTACAATATGTATATCTTTCAATTTGGACCAGTCTGAAATTTATCGTTTGGGAAAGGGTTAACAGTATACAAAGCAATATCATGTTTTGACAACCCTTAGAAAGAAGACTTTTGAAATCATTGTGGGAAAAGGAGACGATGCTAGCAACCAGCATTTTCTCCTTTTCCTACGTTTTCCACCCCATTAAAGATGGTTTACATTATTTGAGCCCTATCTAATATTTGTCTGCAGATGCTTTTGAAGTGGAAGGATTCAAAATTCTGTTTTACGATGAAGGTTGAAACAAAATGATGTTTAGCTTAGCTGTTTTCGAAGAAAACATGCAGGTATTGTCCTAGCCTTGGCATTGTTGACTTGTCTGTGTCGTTCTCGGGCAAAAACTTCAATAATTTCAAAAATGTTGACATTTTATAATATCTCTGAAGATAGTTACTTTAAACTTGGACAAGTTGTTCACTATCAAAAGGGGAACCCATACAACAAGGACAGGTGACCTTCTAAGTATTTTTGACACAGTAATGCCCCTTTTTTGTACTGAATTTTCTCTGAAACTCAAGCAACTGCATGTGGTGCTCTTGTTTTTAATGGCATACCTTGTAATAATTAGAAACAGTTGCTTCTGTTCACTATAGGGTTGTTAAAGGTTGTAAATATCTTTAACTCAACTAAAACTAGAAGCATTTCAATTTACAGTCTGAATGGTTGAGACGTTACAGTGAGCCTCTTTTAGAGCCAGAGGGTGTGATGCGGTTGAATTTACGACTCAGTATGGACATTATATGCTGTGCTTATCCAGACCAGTTGGCTATTAAAGTACAATCTGCTGATTATTATGACCCACCACACAGTCCTTATCCAGACCAGTTTGCTTTTAAGTTACAACCTGTTGATTATGACGAACCACCAGATACAAACAACACAGGCACATCACAACATGGGATTGAACAAGAAAGAGATGAAAATTGTGAAAATGATGATGTTGATGATACAGGGTGGACTGGAGACGTCAGTGTGAGTGCAGATGAATTTCTGGGGAAATTGAGTAATTTATTGAAGGATAGATTGACAAAGACAACTATGTTCACATTGACACAGCAAGTTATTTCACAGGTGTGGATTACTGTGCAGTATCTGCAAAAGATCGTGGCAGAAAATAAAGAAACCTTACTTGATAGTGAACTAGCCCTGTTTCAAATGATGAACCAGTATATTTTACTGATGGATGAAAACACAAACTGGGACAGTCTGACAGAAACGTTTGGGCTTTCGAAAGCCAAGTACTGTTTATTGTATGTTATAAGTGAATGGCTGGGGCATGAATTTCATTTGCTTGAGCCAGAAATCGTCCAAAGAGTAGAGGCATACAAAAAACAAAACATTCACAATATTGACACTCTTCCAACTTCTCAGGAAACAATCGACC